>CM032467.1:16914134-19314134 GCA_019059595.1 Marasmia exigua
TGTGTTGGGGTAGTCAACTCCGTCAAATTTCATTAACCGACTCATATCAATTTGAGAAAATTCGACAGATTGTATATAGTAACTCAAACGTCATTATTAACTAATCCCTTTTTATCAATGACATTTGAGTTGTGTGAGTTTGATGTTTATTACAAGGACTTCGTTATAATATCCTCCAACCGATTACGGCTACGGCGGCCAAGCTCAACGATCAGCCAATTACCCTCATATTCTGATGGGACACTACTGTGACACGACCGGAGAGGAATCGGGCGCTGGATCAACGGATTAACGTGCTTTCCGAGGCACGGGGGTACAAGACCGCCAACTTCCAGACTCCGGGCTGCCGCTAAGAATTTCTTAAACACAGGTAAAACATAGGTACAATTTTTCCTCCGGGACCTCTTGCGCAGCCGTCGCTTTAAAGTGCGACCCACTAACCACTGCGCCACTGAAGCAGTGAGGTTACTTCGTTATAATACCTAGTAGAACGATTTTATCAAGACTTTAACAATTATACTAGTAGCTTTGATGGCATTCTTTGTAGTTAATAGGTACGAGTATCTTTACCCGGGAGTGGTCTCACTCACGGTGAGCATTGAAATGCTAAAACGCCCAGCCCCGATTTGCCATCATTTTATACAAACCTTGAAAATTTCTTCAACAATGGCTACTTACAAAATAAGATCGTTTTTATTATGATTGTAGTAAAATTTCTATTACGTATGCCGTATAGAAAAGTTTATAGTTGACTAGCTACCATTTCTAGTGGAATTCTTAGATGAGCTGTCGTCTGCAACTGCTAAATAAGACGTATACTCAGTCGTGCATATTACAATTACTAAGGCACGCATGAATGTAAGAAACAAGTCCTGGCCCATCAGAGACGGTATATCACACGATGCCGCTCTTGCATATGCTCACGATACCAGTTTTTGTAAACAAACGCTTTCAACAGTTTATCTTTGACTTACGAATTCTCTTCGCTATGTGTATTTTCTTCTAAGTTACAATTTCACGGTCTCGAAGTTCAGTGAATCGAAACAAATGTTGAATAAAAGATCTCACCTGTTTTTATTATCTATTAGTTTTTCCCTCTTATACATTTTTATAACAGAACTTATTTTTAATTATTTACTAAATTGATTTTCCTTGACCTAAAAGATCGCAAACGCAGTAGCCAGCGACAATAGAATACGGAACGTTAGGGACTGATATTTTTTTTTTATCACAAATGGAAAACGTTTCAAATAGCAGTTTATTCAAGTTCTTTTCATCCACAATAGTGTACAAAATATCAACTACTATAATAGCTGATATTTTATAGCAATCTTATGCGATTTATTCCTAAGTAAATAACACACTTAAAAATTTCATCTCGTGTTCAGGCGGGACTCGAACCCACACCTTCCACAATCCGGGTGAATGTACTACCAATTATACCACTGAACGCTTATAATATATAATTATAATTGGTAGTACATTCACCCGGATTGTGGAAGGTGTGGGTTCGAGTCCCGCCTGAACACGAGATGAAATTTTTAAGTGTGTTATTTACTTACTATAATAGCTGTTCAGTAGGTATGTACGTCCTAAATCCGCCGAACCATCTTACCGTTCAACCATTTTGATACAAGTTGATTAAAAACTTGCACTTAATTACTTTCAATAACCAGTAGATTTTAGACTGTTTTGGAAATCTAGGTATTTCTTCGGCCTGGACTTTTCTATTGAAACCGATTTTAGTAACATGAATAGGTAATCGGACGAGCCCATTATTGTTTAAAGTTTAGCATAGGCGAGATGTCTAGTTAAAGGCAAAAGTTTGAGTTCAACCTCCACAGAGGAAAGTGCGATAATTGTTAGTTATCATGTAACTCTGTTTCGAGAAATGGTTATCTCATTCGTATAATCACATCTGCGGTGGAGCGCGTCGGCGCATGCGCACGGCGTGCTGTTATTTATTGTGACTGCGACAATTTCATACCTACTAATTATTTTTAATAGCGCCTATTAATTAAACTCTGAAAGTTTTAATATCTATACAATGGCAGATCAATAAACTCATAACATGCATTTAAATTTGACTTCGGTTAGTAAATAACCTGCTGCGTTATATTCCTAATAATTACACTAATTTGATTAGTTTTCCTACCTACTTACATGTTTTTACATATCGCATGTATTATTTAAGTTATTACTGAAATGAGTTAATATGTAGGTACATAAGTAGCGAGTATAATACGAGTAATTTTGGGCAAAGAAAGCGGCCACTCAGCTTGTAAATTAATCTAATTCATTATTAAGTATAGCATGATAAGGTTTAATGCAGCGAGCGTTCATGTAATGAGGCATTTGTAGATAAAATAGCAATTCTATGTAGGCAAGTACCTAATCACAACTGGAGAAAGTCAACCATTTTTTTATGATATAGGGGGCAGACGAGCAGAAGTAAACTTAAGCCGGGGTAAATATGTTGCATGATATGTTGATTAACCTTCTATAAAGAATTGCATTTCTAGAAACCAATTATTCTGACTCTTCCCATGAATCCTTTGGTAGTTACTACAATCATTTACCTTCCTCACTCCCCAGGTGTTGTAAGTTTGTTTCTTAATCTGGAATATATTGTTATGAATAATGACACGTAACGTGTGTTCTTTATGTCTTTAGTTACAAGTACGTCTTTGATTCTAATAGGACATGGGTATATGGTTATGAAACCAATCCCATAATGCTATATTATATTTTGTAGGATGATTCCTGTTATTTGTTATTATTGTAAGTATGTACCTACTTGATGTACACTAACGACGTCCCTCTATCCATTGGCAAAAAGGCATACTAAGATACCTACTTATCCATCCACTTATGTTGGTTGATACCTATGGTACATAAACATTGATATTGAATTGGGATGGGAACAAACAAACGAGTGAGTACTCGTTTTGTTTGGTATCCATTTTTAGAACATTTCCCCTAAGTTTAAACAATAAGTTCGTCTCTGCCACGTGACGTGATGTTCCGTCCAAATTATCACAATCAAAAGGCTATTAGAAGTTCGTCTCCCCGCGCGTCGTGGGGTCGCGCTCTGCTGCGGCCGGATCCTCGAGTAGCGGTACCTACCTACAGACAGACAGATGCAGTGAATCACGCTCTTCCGTTACAATCGTATCGACTGCAGTCATTATTTGTTTCATTTCATGCAGTTCAATTATTTAGCGCAAACACAATGCCGCAAGACTCGAGAGCGACTTCGTGCGCGCAGCCGCCAGAACCAGCCGAGGATAACGTGGATTTGTATGCGCCGATTACTTGATACGGTTTATGAAATACTTGATGATTGTGTTAGTCATGTAAACACATACATAGAGGTTTATGTTTAAACATTAGTAACACTTATTATTAATTTATGAACGTAAAAAATTAAAATAATTCTAGTGATACCTACCTATCAAAAATTTAAAAACATCTTCTTGAGAGATTTTATGAAAAATTTTGAAAAGGGATGACATGTCCATAGCATGCCAATATGCGAAGTGGGGAAGATTACTCGTAACGTAGGTAACTATAAAGCGAAGAGTAGTGTATTAGAATCCCGGGTCTAATGCATTGCTAAGCTGACGATGATGATATATCGTGCCGACAAACACTAGTGTGCGAAACGTATGACACACAGGGCTGTCACACATTGGGTTTAATAACCCAATGTGTGACAGTCCTGTGAAAGATTGATACTAAAACGTTTCAAGAAAATATATAAATGTATATATTTTTAAATAATACGAAAATACATAAATATATCTATATATTTTTAAATAATGCCATAGATTTATACTTCAGTAGTTCGAGGAGATCATTCCGCCGTTATCGTTAGTTCGTTACCTCACCGCACTCACTTGTGAAGTGATCAATAAATTTGGCTAAACCTTTTAACTTACGTAATGCATATGGCACTGAATCACGAGAGTTCGCGGAAATTTCGTGTGCAACTCTGAAGCGTGATACGCTCAATCTCTAATGTTCTTTATGTTACCTACGTCTGATGTAATTTGCGCTTATTTGAATAAACGTGATCAGTGGGGAACCAGACTGATCAGTCTCCCTTATTTTACAGATTATTCCGTTTATCGTCCTACACACACGAAAGGAAAATTACGTGCCTATTTCACAAAATTAAATTTGGGTTGAACAAAGCTACCCCTGACATATTAACATTGATCCATCATACAAGTATCTATAACCTAATAACAATATATTTTATAAAATGAAAGCCTTTAAAATATCGCTAACAGGAAACCACTTTTGCATTAAAGTTAAAAGTGGTTTAATTTTACAAAAAACTATTAAAAATAACTAGGAAGGAACGAGCCAAGTGCAGCAGCTGTGCCAGCTGCCAGTTATCTAAAAACGGGTTTTTGCGGTTTCCATTAAAAATATTATTTTGTCATATTGTTAAACTTAGCGCTACTGTTGGATAAACGTAATAGATCTTTGTACATGTACCTAAACAACGTACCTAAGTAGGAAGGCACCTAATTAAGAGTCAGCAAATCATATCGAGATTGAACATCATTGAACACCGACGCAAGGTAGCAAGCTTATCGGTCTTCTATCGGATACATTTTGGAGAGTGCGCCACGGAACTGTACAATGCCATTGGAGCATCTCCGTTCTTCCACTACGCCACCAGGCAGACCCTCAATCGACACCGGTACAGTAGAAATACCAAAAGTCCGCACAAAGAGGTTTGAATCCTGTTTCCTTATTCGTACTGCGAAACAGTGGAATCAGTTGCCTGAAGAGGTGTTCCCTAGAGGCTACAATTTGGGGGTTTTCAAAGCGCGAGTGAATAGGTATCTTCTAGGTAATCGTGCTACATCTTAGACCATATTATCACTTACCATCAGGTGAAATATGGTCAAACGCTTACCTATTACAGTAAAAAAAAAAAAAGATTGTCGGCAGCATTGAATTCAGTCTAACGAGTTGCAGTCCGTTTTAGCATGCATCGAGATTCGAGACTCAGATGCGATTTAGTGCTTCCCGCTGTCCAACAGTGGACTTTCTCTATGTTTTATGACGGCACTCGGTAAAATTATTACCTGTCTTCTTCGTATTGCAACCACCGCGATGCATATCGGTATAGATTTAAAATTATTTACCTACTTATTTGCTGATCGGTAGCACGTGAATAAAATCCGTTAGTGCTGGAGGCATCGATCATATATGATCTCAGGCTGGAAAGCACAAAATAATATATTTTGCGGAAAGTGAGGTACCTAGGTAGATCTAGGAATGTCGAAAACAATGCGTCGGTATGTGTGCACACCGGTTTATAATACGAAACATCTCTGTATGATGACATGTGTTATATCTTCTACCTATATGTTACTTTTGAAGCTAAATTTATGGTAAATTAATGGTAACCTATCTATCAAAGAAGAAAGACACCCTAGCATAAATGGCCTTTCTCTTTGTTTGTTTTATGGAGACACTGAGAAAAATATGCTTTAAATGTGACAGTTTTATTTTTAGTCAAAAATAGAAATGGTATCTCATAATTGGCAACCTTACCCTACTCAGCAAGTGCACTGTTGGCCCTATAATGAGGTCCTAGAGGTTAGGCTGGTAGCCTAAACAATGCTAGATATAGGTACCAAAAACCGGCCAAGTGCGAGTCGGGCTCGCGCACAAAGGGTTCCGTAGCAGCAAAGTCCAAAATTACAGTTAAATCAACCTATCTCAAAAACTATAAGAGATACTTTGATCAAACCAAAAATCGTTGAAAGAGTTAATTAGCATGCATCACCTCTATTTTTTTTAGAATTTTATACCCCGTAGTTATAAAAATAGAGGGGGGGGGACATACTTTTTACGACTTTGAGAGCTGATATCTCAAAAACCGTTCACTTTAAGAAAAATGTTTTTTAGAAAACTTTATATCATTTTAAAAGACCTTTCCATTGATACCCCACACGGGTATGTACATCGAAAAAAAAAATTTCATCCCTCAGTTACATGTATGGGGGGCCCCACCCCCAATTCTTTTTTTTACTATTTAGTGTCATATTTTTGTAGCGGTTCATACAACACATATTCCCATCAAATTTCATCACTGTAGTACTTATAGTTTCCGAGTAAATCGGCTGTGACAGACGGACAGACGGACAGACGGACATGACGAAACTATAAGGGTTCCGTTTTTGCCATTTTGGCTACGGAACCCTAAAAATAGTATTTTTTGGTACATCTAGCAGTTTTGGGTTCTAGTAAATGGGTAGGTAGATATACCTATATCTACCTACCCATTTACTAGAACCGCATCCACGGTTTTACCAAAGTATATGAATCTACTAAAAATGTATGAAATAGCTAAGAAATAAAGATTTTAAGAGCGGTTTTATAAAAAGTAGGTATGTCGTTTTGTACGCCTTTCCCCTACCTACCCATTTACTTGAATCGCATTCATGGTCCGATCGTAGATTTGGGTTTGCAGTTCTCACAGGTTACTTAGGAAACCTCATTCATTATTCAATGTCTACTTCTGTCTTATGGGCTGTGGGAAATGTTTTGAACGCTGACCTTTCACACAAACTCCGAAATGGAGGAGACATTTCAAAGAATTCTGTTACTGACTGTAGGTAAGGCAATTCTACAAACGGCGGTAAAATAATAAAAGCTATAAAACATTTATTATTACACACTTTTACAAGCTGGTTAGTGGTTAAGTCACATTATGGGATTGCCTAAGATTACAAAAATTTCATTTACTAATTATTTCATATTAGGGAGGTACTGGCGTAGGATCAAAAAGGTTCAGTTACTTTGTCTACCTAACCTAATTATTTTAAAATTTAAGACTGAGTTAAAATATTTTTCATTCCAAAAAATGCGGACCGGGCCGATATTATTACAAAATTTATAGATTTAACGTCTTTGATTTAACTGTAGTTTAACGACGATACAAAAAGATGTTTTTGTCTAAAACAGCTTTTTGTTACGATTGTCTGTCGGTGCTGCCGTTTTCCCAGAAAATAACTGTTTAGACCACTATCTACTGACTGGACGGAATACTGTATATTTATACTTGGGTATTACGTAGTCCTCTAGTCTTGAGATTAGGTTGTATGCAAAACTCATCTTCACAGCAACGATTAACGATTGGCTTTTAAAAAGTTCAAATAATAGGTACGAACATAGATTACAAGCACAAGTAAAAGGAACCTATCAAAGATCAGGTACTGTTTTTGATACATTTTGTTTGCCTAAAAAGTAAGAGGCGTATCTAGTGTCGAATTAATCGAAACCGTGACTCCATGAGCGCCTAATGATAGTAATCATAAATTTGTCGTGATAGGTCACATTAAGTTTCATTTTGGTGAAAATAAATAACTTCATTTTTATATTTTCACGTATGTAAGGTATGCCCTGGGAATTCTTAGGTACATTATGAGAGGGTCGGTAATGACCAGACTACCCAAATCTTGAATCAGAATCTAAGCACCTCTAAGCGTTCCCTGGGCTCCAAAGCGACAGCTTTGGAAGCATCCGGGAATTATACGCACAGATAAGGAGTATTATAAGAAGGTCGGTATACTTTTTATGGTAAATGAAGATAATTATAATTTTTGTTTAAACATTTTTTTCCTCGAAGTATTTTTTTTTTCAATATTTCGGATTGGACTGGGCTCACGGGCCTAAGCCAAGTGAGGCCCAGTTTCCAAGGTAGAATGGTTTGTTGTTTGTTATTATTATTACTACTTACATTATCTTATTATTTATCATGAGTGTATGTAACTAAATTGTTTTTAGTTAGACTGATATTACAAGTAGGTAATATTTAATAATAAAATAAATTGGTTGATCCGAATCTTACTTAGTTATGGAGCACTTACTTAATTAAATTATCTAAAATGTTTGATATTGGTATTCTAATTATTTAGGTAGGTACTCTCATTCAAAACCTGGACGATTTTATATTACACTTGATAGAAAAATCACTTACCGTAATCCTCCAGACGAGGAAAGTGGTGTGATCCTTCGGCACGGTGCGGAACGCCGCGTCGGCTGCGCGCGCGCTGCCCCCCTCGTCATCCTGCATACAAACTCTTCATTAGCATTTCTTAAGATTCACAATGTTAAATATCCTCGCGCCTTCCATAGCTACGGGGGTCGTGTTTCAAATCCGAGCATGCATGGTTTTCCAAATCTATGCCAGTAGTTCTACCATTAGCTCGGCGCGCCGGTAAGGGAAAACATCGCGCGAAAACCTGCACGTTTCGGATAGTTACTGAAAACGTGTAACCATGATTCAGTCGGTTTGGTTCCTCTGTCAATGGGTGCCGAAGGCTTCGCTTCATTGCAGCCTACCTCCTATATCCTTTGAAGTACAAGACTCCCCAAATCGTGAATCATGGGCTAATCATACCCTGGGCTCGAACCAGGAAATCCACGCTGAGATGAGAGAAAAGGAGAGAGAATCCTAATCTATCTTGCACAGCTATCGGATTGGTGCATCGTCATCCTGCGTGCATAGAATTGTAATAATTCTATGCCTTCGTGTACGCCTACGGGCCTCATTAGCATTTCTTAATACAACACAATGTTAAATATCTCTCTCGCACAGCTATCGCCAATTACGACTCTCGTCTTCGTTGCGGACTCATTAGTATGGAGAGGCTGCAGCGTTACCTAATGATGAAAAGATAGATCCACGCGATACTGCACGCTACACATTTAAATAGGTGTTGCTTAGTCATTAACATCGGTACAACTATTTTCAGTTATTATACCAATAATTATAGTATTTAAATTTTAATTAACCAGCCTTATCATATCAATGAGAAATCAGAGTCGCGGTACAGCCTACATTGAATGTAATGTACAGAGAACCACACATCTGGTGGCTTAATTTAAAGCCGTCGCGTCCAAACAAGGAAACACACAGCGCGTGTAAAAGAGAGGGAAACTCCGATTCAGTCGTAACGTCTTCAGGTTACCTACAGTAATCGGACAATTTTCCTCTATTGATATTGAACAAAACGTCTGATGTATCCCACAGAATAAATGTTGCTTGGGAAATATGGCGCACACTTACCTACTGGAGTTCTATGTGACCCGCGCATGCCCATAAGAACTAAGGGAAAGGTGTACAAGACAGCAATAAGACCAGCGATGCTTTACGGGGCTGAATGCTGGACTGTGAAGGAAACACTTGCTCAGAAACTACACGTCACCGAAATGAAGATGCTTAGGTGGTCGGGCGGAGTGACTAAATTGGACAAATTCGAAACGAATACGTCCGAGGTAGATTCAAAGTCACCCCTATCCATGAAAAGCTCACTGAAACACGTTCCAGATGGTACGGCCACGTCATGCCGAGAGACAGCAAGCATGTGGTCCAGAAAGCACTAGCAATCCCAGAAGGCAAGAGTGGAAGGGGACGGCCCCCTTGACCTGGTGGACCAGTACTTACAGCCAACCTAGTTAAGAAGTCCCAACTGCCTGACCCGAAAACCCAGGACAGATTGTCCTGGCGCAGAAGAATAAGGAGAGCCGACCCCACCAAAAGTGGGAACAGGCAAAGAAGAGATATTGAACGAAACGTGACAATCAATCGATATAAGAATCTTAACAGATTTATTTGACAGGTATACATTGTTGTATGGCTGTACATACCTATGTATCATCCATCAAGGTACACCGCAATTTATCAATCGATTAATAAAATTACAATTTTACGATATTATGGTTGGAAGAGTGTCATAGCATCGTTTTTGGACTGAACTGATGTCCTTTAAGAATTTAAATTCGATAAAATCCTAAAATGCGAGGATCTGCCTGACTGAACGAGATCATTATGCCATGATAGCGATAGGTATTTTCGAGAGCTTCAATTCAGTCATCATCATCATTTCAGCCAATAGACGTCCACTTCTGGACATAGGCCTCATCAATGTTCTCCATAAAGTCCGGTCCTGTGCCGCCCGCATCCAATGGATTCCCGCGACCTTCACCAATTTGTGTAAAATTGCGAATGATCAAGACCAGTGGAGGAATATCCTTTATCGGTGACCAAGATACATTTTTAGTCCATGGTAAGACCTACCTATGGTTAGGTATATAAAACTGACAAACTTCTTCAGTCGTATGGTTCAATATCAATGGAGGAAATTTGACAGATCTTGGTAACCTAATGTGTGGCTGTCTCTACAGTACATTCAGCGTCAGATCAAGTTACCCCCCTGCAGTGGAAAAATAGCACTTGTGCCCCAGACATAAGGACGGTCCAAAGTTCAACAAGGGTAACTCGACGTGACGCCGTGGTACCTAACCTGATTGGATGTTAAAAATAATAATTAGGTAAGTAGGTACGTTAGGTATTGCGCGGTCAACAAGTGCCATGTTTCTATTCTATTGTAACTTCACTTATCTTATAGTTAGACACGTTACCTGCTTACTTCCTTACAGTTATGTAACTTTTTTTTACTCTTGTCAGAAATCCTCAACAATATGGAAAATCTAAAACCTCCAAATATAAATGTCATCAACTTGGTTTTTTTTATCAAGATAAATACTTAAATAAAGGTAAGCAGGTACAAAGAAAGGGTGCGGCAAGGCCGAGGGAGTGTTTCGGAACCTATCGGTGGCTATAGACCTGGCGTAGTGGACATAATGGACAAACGAATGATGTCAGTGGTTCTAGGTCGCCACCACAATGCGAAGGGGTGCGGTTATAAATCACTGACGAAGGGAATTCTTGCTGGGAGATACCTACTTATACCTACCTACTTTTAAGTAACTAATAATGCATGATGATTACATAAAGATCAAACAAATTAGATACCTACCTACTATTATGGTGTAGTGTGATCTAAGTGGGTATGATGTTGACTCCTAACTCCTACCTAGAACCATGTTGATGTAGAACCTAGTAGATTGCTACTCAGTATTTTTTTATTGCACAAAAAATACAGAACTTAATGCTATTGTCGCTAAAAAAGCGATCTCTTCTACCTTAGAGCGGAGGATGACTGACTGACTGACTGACGGAGGCGCCTAGATCCTTCTTTACCAATTAGGTAGTAAGGGATACGCAATACCTATCTAACTCATCAAGACAGCTTCGTAGGTACAGATACAGGTATAATATGTCATGCCATTATTTATTAGTTCGTACTAATACTATACTCGTGTATGAATACCTACTCACAAGCGGGTTTTGTACAAGATTAATTAGAGAGAGCTGGTGCATCTATGAATTGCGTCAAAGAAATACTCCTTATAAGTTTACCTGAGATTACATTGTTGCGGTGTAGATATTCAGAAATGTTGTCAGATTTACGTATTATTTTTCCTAGAAATTTAAATTAAGTTAGACATCCTGTTAGGTTTGCCTATACAAACATCCATTAAAATCGCCATTAGTTAAAGCTATATTAGCCGTAGGTGAGTAGGGGAGTCAGTGGTCATTTAGATTTATATAGGTATTATAGATGTTCATAATGTTAATAATGTTTTAGAAGTTCGTTTTTGTAACTGAGTGTAAATAAGGTTACCAGATAAAAAGCTCTTTCACGATCGTCGGACGTTCGGATTTATCGGCACGTAGATCTGGCAAGGAGTGGCTTGGGATCGTTTTCTCATTGTAAATTTAGAAGATAAATGTCTATCTATGCAGTAAGTAGGTAAGTTAGGCACTATTGAAATAACAACTGTTTACTTAGGTAACGTATTTAAAAAAGGCATCTAATACAGGAGTCAAATCATTTCGGACTACCCGTCTACTTAAATAATTTGAGTAAGTACCTTTGACATTAACGAATCATCCATCACTTAGGTATATACCAAAGCAATGTTTCCATTGTTAGGTATTTATTACACGTATCTAGGTATTATAAAAGTTTATTTGGTTGATGAAATATGAATTTGCCTGGACTCGTATGTGCTAATAATGAATTAAATAACAATGGACAACAACGACACTAACAAAACTGATTCACACTTTCATTTTCGGACAGTGTTTGTTTGTATACAAATAGGAAGCAATGTTTACTTGATCGGCTCCTATCTCCAGAATGTGCATCGTGTGGCGAGGGCGAACTGCTCGAGTGGCGGCGGCCGCGCTCGCGCTCGGCTCGGACTGGCTCGACTCTGCGCGAAGCACTCACTGCGGACTCCGAGGCGACCGCGACGTCCATGCACTCTCCACAGACTAACTACAGGCCGTTCGAAACGATGTAAAAAGAAAATTGTTTCACGCTACTTGCGCTTACATATTTTAATAAGACAGAGACGAATAAATTAATTCTCGCGAAAGTCTGGGCGGCGCGTATGCCGATTGATGGGTGGCGTGGGGCGACTATCACATTTTCATCTACATCGACAACCGACTCTTAACGGCTTAATTACAGACGCCAATTATTGGCGTAATGGAATAATCAATGTTTGTTATCAGAGCATCATCGTAATAAATGGCTGTGATAGTCTAGTCATACGCAACCATGAATGATTTCGAGATGGAGCGAACTACTTTCTTAAGTTTAAACTGCACCTCGGTTCTGGTTGATTTATTAGTATTGTCATCTGTAGAATGTTTAGCAATGTATCATCTAATAAGGCAAGGCCAAGTATGCAAGATCAACTAGAGATCGCTTTATGTTTAATTTAGAAAAATAATTTTGTCTATAATTACGAATTTGGATTTGGAGAATCTGGCAATTACAATAAAGCGACTGCCGTCTGACCTTCGCAACCCTTTATCGGGGGAACTATGGTTAGGTAAGTACCTAGGTATGTACACGTATCAGAAACCGAATCATGGTTATTTACACGTATCCGAAACGTGCAGGTTTCCTCACGATGATTTACCTCACCTCCGAACTAATGGTAGAAATACTCACATAGGTTGAAAAATCCAAAGGTGCAAGCTCGGATTCGAACCACGCCCCCCGCATGGAAGGCGCGTTCCTATCCACTGATCTACTACCGCTCATATTCTCAACTCGTCTGTTTTTTACATACATTTTGAGGCCTAAGTATGCCTATCAATTTCTTGCCATCAGTGTTAGCTATGCACGGAATTCAAGATCGTCTGTAGATGTTCATTCGTTCATGGACGGTCGCAGACGCAGCTTATCACACTTTCTCATTTACACGCGCGGCTGTCGATCTCGATCGAGCATTCAGCAGTCACAACGCCAGAGGTGTGATTTTATAAGTAAGAATTTGTAATTACAAACACAGTGTAACATTTCATAATATGTTGCATAAAGTTTCAAGCTTCTATTGGTAGTCGCAGGACTAAAGTCCAAGACTCGGTAAAAGAGTGATGGAACTAAAGTGGAATTGGGCAGGACACATAGCTAGTCGCGGTGATGACAGGTGGAGTAAAGTCCTAACCGAATGGTGTCCTAGATTCCGGCAGACGAAATCCAGGTCGTCCAGTGTCACGATAACTCGACCAGTCACCAAGCTCGTGGAGACTACATGGATCAGAGCATTGGCGTAAGGGAAAGATGACCTATACCTACTCAGTACTACTGGGCTGATGATGAGGATTGGTAACAGGGTGATCCGCCCTGTGACGATTGTTTCAGCTGCAGGTAAGTAATTAATTAATCTTAGTAATTGACTGACCGGATGGCGCAATTGGTAGTGACCCTGCCTTTTACGCCAAGGGTCGTGGGTTCGATCCCCACCCTGGACAAACATTCGTGCGATGAACACTTGTGTTTGTTCAGTGTCTGGGTGTAATATATGTATTTAAGTATATACCTATTTGTGTTCCTCTGTTGTCTGATATCTGTAACACAAGTGCTTAAGCTACTTAGTACGGAATCAGGTCAACGTATGAGATGTTGTGAGAATTAAAAAAAAAGTCTTATGACAATTTCAAATCATCCACCTGGTAGTCGTTCATTAGCAGGCTTCTAGCGTCACGTAAGGTATTGAGCTGCAAGAACGTGGCTGCAGATGACCGCAACGCTGACAGTGGATACTGCACCGCGCGTTTCTCAGCACTGTTTACTAAACACTGGGGTCGGTTCCAAGCTAACCGGGCACGGCGCAGCGGTCGGATGCTGCAGTGGGCCGCGCGAGGACTGCGTGGCTCGGGCAATCCGCACATCTGCCACAGGATCCACGGTCGGCCGCTCTTTTTGTTCGCTGCGACATAATTATCGCGTTCACTTTCGTTTGTCATTTGGATACGTTCTCGTCACGTCCGTAGGTAGTTTATATACCTACTTACCTAGTCATGAGTTTCTAGGTAAATGGTCGCGATTTGGTACCAGGCGCATAGTTAGAATCCCAGTTGTCTACCCAAATGGTCCATTGACTACCCACCGAAGGTACCTAACTGGCAGTGGTAGTTAACGGTAACAGAATTTTGTAACTTATAACAAAGTACCTACCACTTACATAGGGTATTCGAGCAGATTATATTAACTTGGATCATCAAATAAGTGAGAGACCTAGTAAGTAGAGGTAGGTACATTTATCTAGACGGCAGTACGTAGGTATACGTTAGTAGACAAGTACGTAGTTTAGGCAAATATGTTAGATACAGTTTGCACCAAGTTTACAGATCTTAGTCTATGGTATTATACTAGTACCTACAATGTAGTAGTTATAATGTATGTTATTGATTACATGCATACAACATATTCACTGTGTTTGCCCTAGATATGTGCCGTTAGCTGAAATAATAAGCATATCAAACATCAACAATGCCTATGCGGCAAACATGATCACGAATCGATTCGCCGCGGTTGCCGCATGCTGGGCCGAGCAGAATGGACCAGAAGGCTGGGAGTTGATGCGCAACTGTGCGAAACCGATCAACAATATTGAAGGTCTGTGTGCGGAGGAAATACTATTATTACTCTACGGCGTAGTTAGCGCCATCGTATCCATCATGTTTTTTATACAGGTTTTTTTTTACACGCACAAAACGAGCTGACGGCACACCTGATGGAAAGTCCCTGATGGTTGTCCCGAAATGGACGTCAAGGCGAAATCGGACAACATATAACAGTTTTCAGAAAAATATAAAAAAGGTAAAAGGTACTTAAGTACCTCCTGAAAAACGGTTAATAGATACCTATAAGATGGCGCAGTTAATAAGGATTCCAAAATTAACTGTTGGTTATAGCTAAGCAAAGATTTAGCTGGTTTTAGTTATACCTACTTACTTGGTCCGGCAAAAACGGGACATAAGCATATATTATAAATCTCGATCTAAAGTTATTACCGTACTAAAGCTCATGTAATTCCGTTCCAACACGCAATGTTAAAAGGGGTCGCAATTTGTAATAAAGGGGTTAAGGATTTGTAACAGTAAGAATTAATAAACTGTCACTGAGTGTAATTTTACTCCAATGACAAAAATCTTAAGTAACCTGAAGTCTGAACAAGCTAACATAACTTATATATTTTTTAAATTTTCTTGAAAACAGCGGTGAGCGATTTCTACGCCTTGTCGTTGTCCTCCTCGTCTTTGCTTGTAGTTCCCGGTTGCGTCCAAACCTGTCGCTCTGGAGTCCGGTTTTCGCTTGGACAATGATTCAGGATGTGGGGAAGTCTGAGGGGCAATTCTCGTGTAGTTACCTACTCGACATTGAAGTCGAATTTAGAGATTTCATACATTCGTCCAAATAAATTTCTAGCTCGATTTCAATGTCGAGTGCTCGAGAATATAGGCCCTCTGGTACGTTTTACCAATTTTACAAGTTACATCAATGTACCTGCGCAGAAGTCTTATTTTCAAATACTGCGGGAAAATCTTAACCAATCACAAAGCTCCATTTAAGAGCGCCAAAAACTACAATTTCTTATTGGTTGATGCGTCAGCGCCATGTTCGGTGCGAGTGCGGCTAAGAGAGAGAGATAGCATTCCTCTCTGGATTTATTGTATTTAATCTTAACGTAACGCAATAAAGTCTGTATTTCAGCTTCTTTCGCAATCGTAATCAATCGGATTTAACTTGCTCTTCTGCGTAGACGAATTTTGCGGATGTAACTTATAAACATGGTACACCTGTCCCTATGAAGCGACTATCATAGGGAAACCAGACAAACTGAATCATGGTTACACGTTTCAGAAATTATCTGAAACGTGCAGGTTTCCTCAAGTTTTCCCTCACCGCCGAACTAATGGTAGAAATATGCTTATTTGGTGCATGCTCGGATTCGAACCACGACCCCCCGTATGGAAGGCGCGTTCGACTGATGTGCGTATTTCTACCATTCGCTCGGCGGTGAGGGAAAACATCTTGCAGGAAACCTTTACGTTACGGATAGTTTCTTAAGTTTATGTCCTCCAAATAAATATTTTCTTTTCTCTTCTTTCTTTCTGAAACGTGTAATCATGATACCGTTGTGTCTGGTTCACCTGTAAAAAGGGTTGCGAAGGTCGGACGGCATTCGATTCATTGTAATGACCTGACTCCACAAATCAAAATCAAAGGGGGGTTTAAAGGTTGGCAGCGCACTTGTGACTCCACTGGTGTCGCGGGTGTCCATGGGTGGCGGCAATCGCTTACCATCAGGTGATCCGTCTGCTCGTCTGCCACCTATAACATATAAAAAACCTCCTGAATCATGGACTTAGCGTAGGTACCCCGGACTCCAAAGTGACAGGTTTTGATGCAACCGGGAATTACTTACCTACATCTTTGAATATTTTTCATGCTGAGGAGGGTTACTATACCTATCTGTTAAACCTCTTGCTCAATGCTCCAATCTTTGCTGCACCAAATAAAGAGTCATAGATTTTTTTGGTTGAATTCTTCCTTTGAAGGAAAGGAAAGCATAGATAAGTGTTGCCCAAAGAGAATGCTGGTGCCAAATGCAAACGCGGGAAACAAATGACGGAAGTTGTCATTTGAAATATTTGTGTTTTTATATAAAAATTAGGAATATAATATAATCATGTTTACAGATGATAATTCAGATAAAGAAAGCGAGTGCGACGACAGAAGCCCACAAGACAGTCCTAATATTACGAAGAAATCGCTATCGACTACTGACAATCAAAACGCGAAACCGTTGGCGCTCCGCGCGACTCAGTCCTTTACTGGAGTGGTGGAAGAGTTAAGATTATGCGTAAATTTCCAAAGGATAAACCTGTGCAATCGTATGAACGTGATATCTACACCAAAGATTGCTACAGTGTGCCCTTGCGGATGTCTCCTGCGACCTGCAATCACTGGGCCGTTTAGGACGAGGGAGCAGACTAGTTTAGCTCTCCACGTCGTGTCTCCTGAGGTACTCAGTCATCATGGATACAGCTTTGAACCAAGTCAAATAGCCATGTTCTGGAAGAAAGACTGCCGAATGTTTTTATGGAAAGGGAAATCTAAAGCTAAAAAAACAGTGGCATAATCCTCGCAGGGGATGACGAAATGATAGTTTGAAACCCGTGTTTGAAACAGACAGTAATATTTTGTAAAACAACAATAAAATATTCTAGTTATTTATTCCTTAAATGCAAAATAAATATGAAATTCTATAACGGATAACATAAGGTATTTTGGTTTTAAATGGTATTAAATACCCATTATGTAAACATTACTAAAACAAAATAAAATTTCACTGCAAAGTTTGTACGGTGTCTAATGGCTGCTTCTCAACCCCAGGCATAGTTGCTTCAACAACTTCACCACAAGAGAATCTTACAAAGTCAACAACTTCAGCATTGTGTTGTTGCAGTATTTCCTCAATGGTGTAAGATGGGTCCAGTAGGTATTCTTGGTAAATGAGACATGTTTCGTCATCTGAATTCTTTGCTGGTTTGTCCTTTTCCTTGTTTCCAATCTTGTTAGGAGCACATCCTACAATGTGCTGGCAGATCTGTCGGCCTATGTCTTCAGTGTCACCAGATTGTTTATAAGCTATAAGAGCGCCGTATTTTCCTGCAGAATAGTCACTGGCGACGGCAGGCGCGGGATGCGTGTACCCCGCAATTTTCACATCTTTGCTGTTTGCCTTCCAACATTCAGCACGTCTTAGCACAGCATTTTCTCCAACAGTACCAATAAATAGAGCCATAGCTTCAGACAACTTTTTGCCTTCAATACTCAGGTTTCCTAGCTGTTCACTGTCTAATTCCATCTGAAATATAATAAAAAATATTTAGTTTATCATGTGTAGCAAAAATATCAAGTTCAGATTGAGAAACTTATTACCTATTTTTAGTCACATAAAATATTGACAAAAGTTGTATATTCCCTTATGAAAGTGTGTAACATACCTTTGTGATTGGTCCTTTAGATTGTAGGGTGGTGTGTGCAAACTTAAAACAGGCTGCAGTTGCATCCTCCATCATTTTCTGGAACTTGTCATTTTTGGCTACAAAATCTGTTTCACAGTTGAGTTCTACCAGGGCTCCATGATCCTTGCTGAACTTGACTGCAACTAGACCCTGGAGTGCTGTGCGCCCGGCCAGCTTGGTAGCTTTAGCCCAGCCCATGGCTTGTGCCTGGTCATTCAGCCATGCTTCTGCCTGAAATAATAGAAAGTATGTGTAGGTAGCATTTCAATATTTTTCAACACAGTTTTCAATTACATCAACTTTATTTAATAAAGGCTTTCAACTTTGCATTTATAAGTATTGCAACTTTTTAAACATAGCAAATACTATTATTTTAATTAATCAATTATTAGAGCGTCTTGATTTATACTACGCTTAAGAATTAGCAAAAACTATGTATAAAATATCTACTGGAATATATATACCTATATTTTTGTTTTCGGTCAATAGGCTAATGATAGACCACAATCGCACCTGATGGAATGGATAAAAAAGGAAAAAAAAGAATAGTTTTGTATACCTTGTCAGAATCATTGTTATGCATCTCCAGTGCTTTCTTGCAGTTAGCAATAGTGTATCCAGTCTTTTTTCTCAACTTTGCTAGCAGGGATGACTCGGCTCCACGACAAATAGGGCTTGAGTGCAGCCTTCGCACAAGCTGGAATAGCATCTGAAAGTTTTATTTTTAATTTTGTGTGAGTACTGTGTGAGCAAAAGAAGTAGAATATAATGTATCAAAGATGATTCTTTGACTCACACAAGCACTGCTTCAGTTACACAATGATAATTTCACTAAGCAAACACTCAAAAGTTTAAAAAGTTAATAAACATTAAGTTTTAAAATATAAAAATGTTTTGACTACAAAGCCTTTTTTAGGACTGAATAAGAATTATCCATCTATGGGATGTGTAAAAACTATGACATCATCTGAGAATGAACAACAATCAACAATGCCTGAGGCAATCAAGGTCACACCAAGCCCACACTCAGATACTCTCAGTTCAGTTGTAATTATGACAGTATAGCGAGTAGATGTTACAGCGACACAACTTATACTATCTTCTGCTAATATTTACTTGAATCACTGGTTTTACCTTAGAGTATGCTTCACATCTCTGCTTCATTATCAAAATAACCTACAATCATTTGATAATATCAAGAACCAGCTTTCGTTAGGTATTTGTTGACATTATTATATAGGGACTTTCATGCGGCGAGTGAAAACTATTTGCTAGATAACTAGGTACATAATCTAGGCAGATAAATAATAAAATTGCCATAGAAACATAAAACAACTGAAGATAGTTGTCAAGCGAAAAATCAATAATTTAGATGTTGCGTCAAATACCATATATTTGTATTGTGTTATAATGTTCATTTAATTATTATTAAATAATTTTATTAGAAAGTTAAGTGTGCAGATATTGGTGTAGGTGATATGGTTACAATAATCGTATAACTAACATAAAATTACCTTTTGTTTAGGGATATTATATCAGGTAAATAGAGTTCGTTCCTTTATGTTGTAAGGAGCTGGAGAAGTGGAAAATTAACACAAACTATTTATTACACCTAAAATTTAATTAGTGTCCAGAAAATCTAAAATCAGACTTTTTTTACCCGAATTATTTTAACGCGCGAGTATATAACCTAAAATACTGACATTGACAGTCAGTTAAATATTTGCGTTTATAATAATTTATTAAGCAATAATTTAAATGAATTTAAATTAAAATTATTTACATTATGTATGTAGCTAATTAAATAAAACTTTATTTTACTTTTGCTTTCTAAATTTCTACCAAAAAGACATGAATGAAATAACTACTTATAGCGACATCTATTACAGATGCTTTGAAATTACTTGTAACTTCAGTTAACAAAATTTTACCATTTCACTAGGCATTTTGGTAATACGGCAGTACAAATGCAGAGGTCACTGTTATTCAGAATTGTTGTTATAAGGAATAAATTGCAGGAAAAGAGAGCTTAAAAAATGTTAGGTAGCAGACGCTCTGCTTTCTTCCTATTCTCTCTCTTCTTACTGCTTAGGATCGTAACACCTTCCGACTTGGTGAACCAGTTGTCTCCATCGGTTGCGTTCCGTTCTCGAGTTGTTCCCCTATCTGGTGTGACCATCGCTGGGGACTACAATCTCTCGGTTTTCGCCCTTCCACTTTCCCTGTCACAAGCTCTAAATAGTCCCCTGCTTTCTAATAAGCCTCGCAAATTTTAGACCTGGAGTAGGTACTTACAATAAATAGGTACCTACCTTTTTTCGCCCTAGTACTTAATTACCTATACTTTTCTTTTTGTTTTTTTTTGTTGGTGCAGGGGAAATGCTGCAAGCCCTATGTGTATGTATGTGTGTGCAATGGGCTGACCGCCTTATGCATACCCTTCCACCGGGGGGCAGACGGGTTATGTGGGGCTCTCCACCTGGCGAGAGCTTCTCCTGATGAGAAGCCGGCCAGAGGTATACCCACTAAAACCACCTGCGACGCTCCTTCATCGTCTGAGTGGGGAGGAGACAAGCACACCGGCTTAGCAGCCTCTCTTCATGTTCCTCCCCAGACGCAGGCCCGCTTACAGAGCGGGCCCGACTCTGCCTCCCCCAGCCCTTGGGGGCGGCGGTAGGGACAGCCAGGAGCGCTGAGCTGTCCCCACCGAGCAGTGGGTGGTGCCTGTGCAATGCCAGCGTTGCTTTCCCCACGGACAGGAGGGAGGCGAGCATCTGTTCGTCGTCTCCTTCCCGTCCGTACCCTTCTCCGAGAGTCTGCATTAGGGTCTTCCTCTCGCAGTCGCTCAGCTACCTCCTTCTGCGAGATCACCTCCTCGCAGTAGGATGCAAAGGCGATCTAGGACTCCTCGCTCACCAGCATACCTTGGACTATGCTGTGGAGCGAGAGGTTACTTCCCACATTCGCGGCAAGCGCGGCGCGCTGAACTGTCCAAGACTGACACTCTACTAGGAGTACCTATACTAGGGCGAAAAGTATTCTTTAAAAGAAAAAATGGTAAAATTCAAAATATCCTTATTTGCATAGGCTTGTATACAGCACTTTCAAATCGTCAAACATTAAAAATTATAACTATTTATTTGTAAGTTTTAATATAGGTAGGTATGTACACTTAATTAATTTTGTTGTTGTTTGTCCGCCTCTAGCTTAAAAAAAAAACAAAATTACACATTATGTCGATAGACGAGAAGAGGGTGCATTCATATATGAATTTATTATTATATAATAAAGGTTTCTGACTAGAGATAGTGTTTAAATGACTTAGCGTTAGATAAAGTAATTAGGAATGAATGATTCCTTGATTTTCAGATAAAGGGCCATGCAGAAAAACAAAGCTCCACGGCGTAGGAGCCAAACCGAGGCTTCTACGTCGGAAGCCAAGTTGCCGAAGCTGCCCAAGATTACCATGCCCGAGGACTTCAAGATACGCACACGGCCCCTCTTCTCGCTGCCCGAGGAGGTGCTCAAGTTGCCACCGCCGACTACTAAGGCGGCTAAATTACAAGCCTCGAAATCGGGGCTTAAGAAGAGGTCTACTGGTAAGATTTTTTGTTGAAGGACCAAGGTAAGGGAAGGGCACCATCTCCAAGTACTAGCTAGGTATTACCACAGATCAAACATATTACTACTTCTTCTACATGTTAACGTTTTGTCCCCGTTGCGTCCCAAGCTGTCGCTTCGGAGCGCGGGGTCCGCTAATTAAACGCAGATCAAACATATTACGTTGGTAACAATCCAGGCTGAGTTAAGTCCTCTGACAAGGAGTAATTAGGTAGGCATACGTTAGCTCCATACATCGGTATAGCTACAATTACCTACTTACTTACATATTAGAAACTCGACCTGACTGCCTCGGTGGGGCAGTGGTTAGGTAGTGGGTCGCACTTTAAAGCGACGACGGCTGGGCAAGAGACCCCGGGTTCAATTCACGGGTCGGGCCAAAAATGTATACCTAAGAAATTCTTAGTCTCAGCCCGGAGTCTGGAAGTTGACGGTATTGTATCCTCATGCCTCGGAAAGCACGTTAAACCGTTGGTCCTGCGATCGATCCCTCTCCAGTTGTGTCACCTTGTTGTCCCATCGGATTATGAGGGCAAGGGAATTAGAAAAGAGAGTGCACTTGTATTTGCGCACACACTTAAGCACTATAGATAATATATCCTCTGTTCGTGTCTGATCGTTGAGATTGGCCGCCGTAGCCGTAATCGGCTGGAGGATTATAACTTTTAGAAAATACCTTAATATTTTGCATTAGAATATCCTATCTAAGTACAATAAATAGGTTTATAGATCCAGCTTAGACCAGCTGGCAATAAGAATGTCATTTATTTTTGCATAGACAAAGACTAAGGACGAGCTTACATATTTTGTAGAATTGTTTAGCTCATAGGTAAGGTAGGTATTGTTGACTACGAAATCAAACGGAATTACGAAAACACCTATTTATTAGGATCAATATGTTTGAAACAGGAAATTATAAAATCACAGAAAATATGTACAAGTTAAACCCCGTCGCTACGCACTACGGACCGTCAACAACAGCCTAGCAACGGGGTTGCCACACCTGTTCGGAAAAAGGTTATTAAATTTTTAATATTATTCTAGTGATGCAAAGCTTCACAGCTATGAGGAGAGCGAGAGAAGAATTTAGAGCTAAACTAATGAAGCTCATAGTCCAAGATGCCCCCGGGGACGATGCCGATGCCATACCTTCAGGAGAAGAGAAGAATATGTTGCGGTATTACTATTATCTGCGATACGGGATAGATACGATACACGTCGCTCCACTGGATAATAGAATAATACTGAAGTGAGTTCTCTTTTTACTTGTAAAGATGTTCATATTCTTCTTCATCTCACCGTTTAATCCCGGATGCGTCCACAGCAGTTGTTTAATCCCAGGGTACCTACGCTTAAACCATGATTAATAACAATTACAAAATATGTACAATGAAGCGATTGCCGTCTGAACTTCGCAACCAATTAACATCCCCATCCTAGCCATCAAGGCATGGAATGCCCTCCCAGCTCATGTGTTTCCTCCTTCATACAATCCGGGGTCTTTTAGGCGGGGCGTGAAACGGCATCTCAGCAGACCATTAGGGTGAGGATGGCAGACACAATGGGTTCTTTGTTAGTTCTTTTGTGCCTGTCAACCTTATATTTGGATTTCACGGCCGCTTACCATCAGGCGGAGTGAGGTCATCCTGATTGGCCTTTCTATAAAAAAAAAATTCCTGTTAATTGGTTGCGAAGTTCAGACGGCAATCGCTCACCATACTAACTGAATCATGGTTACACATATCAGAAACGTGCAAGTTTCCTCGCGATGTTTTCCATCACCGACGAGCAAATGGTAGATATACGCAATAGACATGAAAAAATCTAGAGGTGCAAGCTAGGATTCGAACCACGACCCCCACATGAAAGGCGCGTTTTTATCCACTAAGCTACCTTCGCTCGTTTTCACAAGTCGTCTGTTCTTATTCTGAACATATTATTTTGATCTTAAACAGCTGTTTTTCTTCATCTTAAGGTGTAATTCCTATTTACGTCCAAAGCTATTGCTTCGGAGCCCGGGGTACGCTTGGACCATGTATTCGGGTATTATGGTAATTAGAATTACAATATCGTGGCTGCCTTTGCAACCCTTAGACAGGGGAACCAGACCTTGATCCTACACAGATGTTATATACTAACATAAATGAAGGATATTTTTATATAGCTTGGACAGGGTATTTGACTATTTTTTATTTATTTTTGTAATCAAAAGACCTCTCAATGATAGAAGCATCGTTGAAAGAATTACTTGATTCTCATTTAAACTACCTGAGATACGCTCCATACAAATGGCTACTGAGATGTGGCGTCACAAACAAGTGCATTTCATGCATTTTATTTGAATTTTGAATGTTTCGTTTATGTCAATGGTTCTATCATAATAGTTGGTGCAAATTGTATGGGCTATTCAATGGTAGGTATAATTATTTTTAATAATTTCATACTTATAAAATGGACTTGCCCATGAATTTTTGAATGACCATGAAACCCTCTAGATGCTTTATTTTTAATTGAATTTTTTTGCTATTGGCATATGACATATTTACCTATATTTTGATAAAATATTTATAAGAATAAGAATAATTTTATTTGATTAAAATATGGTATACATGGGTTGTTCAATATAATAGCTGTTCTCATATTTTGCCAAACTTGGCATGCAAATTTTAAGTATCTAAGGTATCATGTATTATGTTACACATACACAACTACAGGTAAATATTAAACTAAACTTATATGTATGTAATAATATATTTTGTAAAATCTCGAGCTTAGTCAAATACCCTATTTATAATCCACAGTGAAACGTAACAGTAGAAACAGTGGTGTTTTTAATGTGCTAATAGCGAATATATACCTACATTTCAGAGTGCATAATCTGATTTCACCTAAGTTAAAGAAATGGAAGGAGACATTATTTGTCTGTACAGATGAGATGAGGGAGGACTTCATGATGAGTATGAAGAAAGCCATCGTCGACTTCGTTCTAAAAGATCCCAATACGGTATCTATAATTTATTGAATAAGGAGGTGCTTTTACCAGGTCTGAATAATGTCCAATAAGTTGTAATAAGGGTCCCATTATTTGTAGGAAGAATCACTTGAGGAAGAAGATACTCCTTTGAAACAAGAATTGGCCAAGAAAGATGATGCCTGGAGGCAACGATATGTATTAGCGAAGAAGTACCTTACCAAGAATCTGCACAGCGTGAATCCTTGCATTGCACAGGTTTTGCAGATCTGGTACAAGCAATTTAAGTAAGGATTACTCAGTTGACACTCTTTATTTAACTTAAATCGAACTCGTACCTTAGTTTTTCTACCATATATTAATGGTACCTACATAGCTTTAGTTTTTGTGTGTTTTGAAATAAAGAGCAACTTATGTAATTATAAGTACAGACAGCCACACATCAGGTTACCAGAATGTATAAAATTTCCTCAATTGATAACCAAATGTGTTAGACATTAAGGTGACGGGTAGGGCACATTCGACGCCAATCGATTTTAATTTTTAGCTACTAAACCGGATCTATTTTAAACAATTTCGGGGTTACGACCTCTTGGCGAACACTTATACTGCCACTTTTGGCGTGAATCAATTTTTCGCGTACAAAAACGGACTCAACATTTGAGCATGGTTATTTAATAAATAGTATAAGTGTTTGTCAAGAGGTCGTAGCTCCGAAATTGTTTAAAATAGATCCGGTTTAGTAGATAAAAATTAAAATCGATTGGCGTCGCTAGTGTGCCCTACCCGTCACCTTAAGGTGAAAATCGACTTAAGAAATTTGTCAGTTTTGTATACTTTTATGTGTGACGGTAAGTACCTATGTTACTTAATAGTTAATGTCAATCACATATTGATAAATATTTATTTCAGCGATTTACGTTTGATAAGTATGAAAGACATAATGATGACAAATGAAGCATACGAGCTGCAAGACTTCTGCTTCGTCTGCAAGAGGCACATCGAAGCGGCCGGCAACGTGCTCACGCTGCAGTGGATACCCACAGTGCAAACAGTCTTCCTGCAGGTTTCCACCCACTTCTCATTCAGAATTCTTTTTTTCGGTCGCTGAGTGCGGTTATCAAAGATAAATAATTTGACCTCATACGAAGCGTTGTCACTTGTTTATTTATTTACCTATGCTAGTCACATGGTTTTTACAGTTGGTATAATCGGTAACAGAACATTGATCACGTGACACTCTATAAGGGCGTTGCAATATCTAAAGAGCGATACAATACATCGTTCTTTATCTTTATATAATAACAGATATATAAACTTAGGGTGTTACCATAACAATTATTATATTAATTGGTCATTTTAGAAGTAGGAGAAAGATTTTTTTATTATTTTGCTAAGACTAAAATACCTAAGTTTTAGAAATATAGTGAATATACAATTAACTCTGCCAATGTCAAGTGATAAAAAAGAAACGCTATAATCATAGTAACTAGTCTATGAAGGTTATAAAAATTCCTCATGTGCCTAAGTAGGCATATGAGGATTTTTCTTTTCAAGCTTAAGTAAGCTTGAAAACAAAATTTGATATATCATTTATGCGTCACTGTCACTTAGGTCATGTTGGTATCGTAACTTCATAAACCCCATTGGTATGGCATAGCATGGGTATCTCGTTTGTTCCTGAAACGTGCATCGCTTTTGCCTGCCATGACTTGCTTGGCCCAATAAACACAAACACGATAGTTTTACTTGTCGTTGCGCGTGCGCATCTCGTTGATGTCTTTTGTTCCTAATCTACGAAATATTTCGTAGCAATGAGTAGAAGGGTGTTCATAAAATATCTTATTAACTTATTTATTTAATTTATATTTATTTATTATTTGGAAGACTACTAAATAATATTAACAGCTAAATAATACACTAAACTTATATCAATAAGAAAAAGCAGTGCCAATAATAAGTCTCCGCCTATGGTTGTAACAATAGCTTCGGGAAACTAACTATAAATTAAACATTCTGGTGTCCCAGGAAACATTAAACAAGTGGGAAACTATTACTAATTATTAATGGAGAGAGTGCCGCCATGTTACACTTAATCAGAATGCATTTTAAGTAGGAAATTTTGATCATTTGCCTAAAATAAGTGCGTGAGTACTCACTCACCGGCCTCCGGTACGAGGGTACCAATCCGGGGGAAGGGGGATTGAAAGGTTGGTAGCGCACTTGTGACTCCACTGGTGTTGCGGTCTATGGGCGGCTGCAATTGCTTACCGTCAGGTGATCCGTCTGCTCGTCTGCCGCCAATCACATAAAAAAAAATGATTTTGTGAAATTTTATTTACAGGGTAGTAAGAAGCGTCAGATTCCAGAGCCAAAGCAGGCTTCTAAAATGAAACATTTCTACAATTGTCTAGCTAGTATTATGACCTATAATCTTCAGACTTTGTGCTTAAAGTCAATGTATGAGTTCACTGAATATATTATGGATGTCGGGGTATGGTCTTTGGATTACTTGGATTAAAAAATTGTAGTAATAATTTTTGACTTGCCCTACATTTTACATTGTCTATTTTTTAAGGGAAATAATCAAGGATTTATCATAAACTTGGCGTTCCAAAGTGATGCTATAGAATTTGAACCTTCATTCAAACAATTCCGGGATCAAATTGGTCTTTTGTATGATTTCCTAATAGACGCTTGCCGACAATCGCCCCGGTTGGAGACTCTGCTGTACCAAGATTACGTTGTTACTTCAAGGGCTACGCTAAAGGTATAAATAATTTTATGAAGGATCACATAAATTATATTTCTGTAACATACTATTATAATAATAATAATACATTACTTAATTTCAGCCAATAATAGACGATGAATTGGTAGAAAGATACAAAAAGAAAGTAACTGATTTGATAAGTGAACAAAGAATTGGCCCTGAATTGAGGGTACAGGATTTCGACGATTATGTTTGCCTTCTAAATGGTGAAGTAAGTTTTTTTTTAAGTTCGTCATCTTAATTTTCTCTATTTACTTTTGAGTAACGTTTTGAAACAATATTTTCCGTAGTCAATGTCAAAAGTAGAAAGATTCATAAATGCTGTCCCCGAGAAGACTTTCGAAGAATACTGCGTGGAGTCTGTGAAGTACGTGGAGTTAGCTCGTGAGATTCCCTCCAAGCTGGAGGGCACTATCCAGATTGGCATGTTCCGGATGCAGAGGGGAGACCTGATCAACGCCTTGCGTGGGGCTGCAACTAGATTGGCTAATACGCTGCTGAGAAGAATGACTGAAGATTATCAGAACCAGATCAAAGCGTTAGTCTATGTTATTGTTTATTGAATTGTAATTGAAATGTTTTAATAGATATTCTTCCTGATGAGGGTTTTTGCGTGTGAAAAATCCGCTAGATGGCGGACTGTTGGACTGAGGACCAACATCAACCGCATTGGTTCTTTAGTTTGTCAAATTGACATTTTGACAGATCACGTTTAAAAATAACCAATCACATTGTAAATGGACCTCACTCCTATAGTACTCCATCTAACGGATTTTTCACGCGAAAGCCCTCATTCATGAAAGTAAATATTGACAACGACACACCAATTTTCGCCAAAACGCAAGTGTTTTTTTCGGGTTACCTGTAAAGATTTGTCATCGTCGTTTGTAATAAACTATTTTTGCATTGTTTTGGTAGGATTTACGACGAATACTCGTTGATAGCGACGACGTTGCTGACTCCACCCCCGGACACGGCGGCGCTGATGGATCTGATCGCGTACATCAAAAAGACGGAGGACGTCCTCCTGGACGAGATGGAGGACAAGCTTCGCGACGTGATGCGCTACATCATGTTCCTCGGCGACTACACCAGCTTCACGCCGCTGGAGATGAAGGCCAACAATCAGACCTACCACTGGTAATCGTTAGTGTACAGTCACGTGCACTAATAAGTATACAACCTCATTCAAATATGAACCTTATTATTCCGCCTTAAGAGTCGAGGTGTTTACATTTCAATGCACGTGACTGTACAGTCTAGCTTTCCGCTTTCACATTAGCTTGCACTTTCGGGATCAAGTCGAATTCAACCCAAAATGAAGTCGAATAATGAATACTTTTCTCATACGTCTTTATTACAAAACGCGATCTAAAGTTATTACCGTAGGTACTGAAGCTATCTTGTTCCAACAAGAAATGTTAAAAGGGGCCGGAACGAGGTTAGTTCCGGAACTAAGATCAGGATTTGTAATAAGGGGGAAATGTCTCAGCAACTTAATATTGTGCTGTGATCTGATGATCTGAATGTCGAAGGGTGATGATTACAACATGGCCTTGTTTTATTTTGTGCAATAAATAGTATCTACCTATATTTCTGTCTCTCTAACGATGGCATCAATGCTTAACTAGTAATCTTTTAATTTTAATGTTCAAGTTTAGCCGATTTATGGATAGATAGATACTTTACTGCACAAAAAACACAACTTAAAAAACTAGGCATTACAGAAACTTCAATTGTACAATTATAAATGTGTACAGTTTCGCAATAAAACTATTTCGCAGGATTCACGTCTTTATATCGGATGCACGAGAATTTTCCCCGACGAGAACTACAACAACATTATACACAACTTCATATTGCAAAATATATTTTGATTTGGATTAGTTAGCTAGTAATTAGGGGATTTTATTATTATGTATGTTCTTCTATTAAAGTGAAAATGCTAATAATTTTAGGTATGCACGGATGCCGGGTATTATTGATGAAAGTAAAGTTATAGTTGATCAAAAGAAGATCGAATATCAAGAACTGTTGAAGGTAAAGCATTTCAGTATCAAATATGTTACTTAAAGATTTAAAGTTTCACTTGGTTGAATGAGTTTTTATACCAAATCATAAAGAAGCAGAGGAAATCGCAAAAGTTTCTTGAATGACTAATATAAAATCTCGCAAATAAAAGTAGAGTGTGCAGTTCGTCGGCCCGGACGACAAAATTAATTAAATACTGAGCAATTAATTTAAACTTGGAGTCAGTATGTTTTGAACGCGCTTTATTATATACCTATCTTTGGCGCTGCTAGCACTTTCTTTGGCACTTTCCATGTTGCATATAAAGTTAGACATGACATGGTGCTAACGTAATACACGTTAAATGCACTTTGAATTTAAGTAGTTTGAGTCTGAACTTAGACAAGTACCTAGATAGATACATTCATCATCATCATCATCATCAGCCCACTTAAGTCCCCACTGCTGGGGCACGGGCCTCCCTCAATCACATGAGGGGTAATTGCCATACTCACCACGCTTGGCAGACGGGTTGGCGAGGGTTTGGATATAAGTGCAGAGTTTTCCTTCTCTGGGTGCTGATGATCATGCCAGCAGCTTTACCTTAGTCGCCTTTAACGACACCTCGGTAAGAGTGAGGGTGGCCTATTCTACTCTGCCGGGGACCACACGGCAAGATACATTGCTTTTCCTTAAATTACAGGCTCGTATTGCCAAGTTTATCGAAGATTTGGAAGTCTACGAAATGCAAGTCAACGAAGTTCAGTATTGGGGAGAAATTTCCGAGTTGCCCAAATATGTCTCTCGGGCGCGACACTTGGATGAAAAGTTCGTACGGTACATTTCCAACACTGTTACATTATCAAAAGTATTCAATTATCAATTATGACATTAAAATACGTAGGTTGTCGGGTGCACTATCGAAGATAGATCAATTCAACGAGGAAGAGTCTTCGTTTGGCTACGACCTGTCGCAGTATCCCAAAAGAAAGGCTATATTCGACAGATTGATGCCTTTCAAGAAGCTTTTTGATGCTGGATACGACTTCTTGGAGAAGCACAATATGTGGATGAGTACCAAGGTATGCATTGACATACTTACAAATAAACGAATACGTTCGAATTTAATTGTGGACGTAGAATTAAATACGAAGCTAAGGTATCTACAGGAAATAATAAATATTGTTTTATAATCTCTAAATAGGTTGGAAGTTTTGACCCAGAGGACATAGAAGGCGACGTGGCCTATTACTACAAGATCGTGTACAAACTGGAGAAGTCGTTCCAAGAAGTTCCCGACACTTACAGACTGGCCGTGTCCGTCAGGTGCGGCTGAATATTACATGCAGTGCATTTGGGTTTAGAACCTGGCCCCCTCCAGTACCTTGATGCCTTTTTCTATGCCATGCAGAATTTTCCTTTTTCTTTCATTAAATAATTTTCGATTATTTCCTTTTTCTTGCCATTAAGTAATCGACCATTATTTAATAAAAGAAAAAGGAAAATTCCGCATCATTCCCCGAACATACTTACCTACTCGTACTTATAAATCGACCATTTATAAGTACGAGTAAGTATGTTCGGGGAATGATAGGCAGGGGAATACTCGGGTAATTAATTTGAATTAATTAATTAAATGTAATACTGGAAACTGGTGATGAGTTGTAACGTTGAAAATAGGATGGTTTGCCTTTTAATTTAGAAGATCTAAAGCGTAAGAATTTTCAAATGACGTATATAGGTACGTAGGAATCCGTAATACCTGCATTACAGTCATACAACCAAACAACATACAAAAAAGTGAAATATCACTATATTGTGAGTTTACTCGAATATTTTTAGAGAGAAAATGGATGAATTCAAGACAAACATGCCAATCATACAAACCCTTGGAAATCCGGGTATGAAAGCGCGCCATTGGGAGAAGGTGTCAGAAATCGTCGGGTTCCCGATTGTCGTGGACGAGGAGCTGTCTCTCGAGAAGGTGATCGACTTCAACCTGGTGGACTACATCGAGAAGTTCGAGGGCATCTCGGAGGCTGCTACCAAGGAGAACAACCTGGAGAAGGCGCTGGACAAGATGATGAAGGAATGGGCCGACCTCAAATTCGAGATTCTACCGTACAAGTCAGTATTCACACAGCTTAAACAGTTTAATCATGGAAGAGCCACGCTTCGGCATGAATGGGCCGGCCTGACCGAAGTGATAAAAAACCGGCGTGAAGCAGCACTGTGCTGTGTTTCGCTGTTAAGTGAGGGTACCAGAGGCCCGATCCGGGAAAGAGGGGTTAAAGTTTGGCAGCGCACTTGTGACTCTATTGGTGTCACGGGTATCCATGGGCGGCGGCAATCATTTACCATCAGGTGATCCGTCTGCTCATCTGCCTAACTATCACATAAAAAAAACTTTATTTTCGAATTCTTCCTTATCACAATAAAATAAATAGACACCTTTAGCATTTGATATCAAAGAGTTTGGCCTACGCGCTAGATAATACAACATCGTACAACATCCGTTTCTCGTTTGTCTTCCGTACACGTTCCGTAAAGTCTGTTTCTGTCTCACACCGAACCACGTCGAGATCACTTTACGCGCGGTTGTGTGCGTAACTTTTTTTAGCGCGCGAGGTAGGTAGCTGATGTGTCTATGTATTTTAGCTTCGATGGCAGGTGTAATGTTATCAAGCTGATTGAATACTTTTGGTCTCGTTTTAGGGATACTGGAAGCTATATTTTGTCGAGTATCGATGAAATTCAGCTATTGTTGGATGATCACATTGTAAAAACGCAGACAATGAAGAACTCTCCCTACATAAAACCGTTCGAAGAAATCATATAGTAAGTTATTTTAAAGACAACATTAAATTACCTCATTATGAGACAGCGTCAGGTACCTCAGCGTTACATCCCCGCAATGCAAAAATAGCACTTGTGTCTCAGACATAAGGATGGCCCAAAGTCCAAAAAGGTAGCTCCACGTGATGCCGCGCGCCGTGTGTACCTATTATTTGGATATTTAGATACATAATTTTAGTAAGTGTTCATAGTTTAATGCAAAATATGTTTTAGCGATTGGGAAGGAAAGCTCATTCTCCTACAAGAGATATTGGATGAATGGCTCAAAGTCCAGGCTACGTGGATGTACTTGGAACCTATCTTTTCATCTCCAGACATCCAGCAGCAAATCCCAGAAGAAGGACGACGGTTCAGTGCTGTTGATAAGGTAAGCAACACATTGAATATTTCAGGAAGCTCCGTTATGGTGATCTGGTAAACATAAAATTAAGGTTGCTAAATACTTTGCAACAAACAAGTTGATAGCATGCAAGTGGCCTCTTTAGAGACGGACTTTCACGCCACGATGGCTCTCTGACTAGAAAATACGTAGTAAGAACGTTGCCTGTTTCCGCCAGAAATGCGGGAATGTGATGCAAAGAATGTGTTTGTTAAGAGCCAAAAGAATCGCTTCACTTAAAGAAGCTAGGTAAATGAAGAATGAAACACAAACTAGCTTGTCTCTGGTGGAAATGCAGCCTAAATTTATAGAGTATATATCTCGGCATGTCTTAATTAAATATTTATTATTATACAATATCACATACATTTATTTGCCTCCGAGATAGGTAGCTCAAGCACCTGTGTTACAGATATCAGAAGCAAAAGCGGAATTACAAATATATTCATTTAATACTTTTGTTTTGTAAATACATACTTAGAACAATACAAACAGACACGATCATGCACACAAATGTTTGTACTGTGCGGGGATCGAACCCGCAACTCTTGCACCAGAGTCGTTTACTACCACTGATCCAAACGGGTCGTCAAAAAATATGAATTAACCAACTTACTTCAGATGTGGCGCGAGATAATGAAGGTAGCATACGGGGAGCCAAGAGTACTCGACGTCATCATGATAGAAAAAATGCTGGACCGTTTGCGCAAGTCCAACAACCTGCTGGAAATGGTGCAGCGAGGTCTGAACGCGTACCTCGAGAAGAAGCGCCTCTATTTCCCGAGGTTCTTCTTCCTCTCCAACGACGAGCTGCTTGAGATCCTATCGGAGACAAAGGACCCGATGCGGTAAGTGGCCAATATAGCTATAAAAATTTGACTGACAGTGGTGGCTATGGCCATTGCCAACTTGCCAAGAAATGGCTTATATAGGTACAGGGTATATTAGGTAAACATTTACATTCCTTTAGCCACCTCTTCTATCAACCATTCAAAACAGTATTTGGTCTATAGCTTTTGGAAATTGAAAAAAATATCACACGAGTCGGTCACATGACTAATTATTTATTTTGAATGGGAAAACGAAAAAATAATCGACAAATTCAAAAAACTTCTAGAAAAAATTATTAAGAACAACGTATTTAGAATGCTTGGTTAAAGGGATATGCAAGGTTAGGCGATACTTCACGCCGGAACAGGTGCTTAAACTCTATCAAGCTCAAGTTCGGTCGTGAATGGAGTATTGCAGTCACCTATGGGATGGCTCTGCCAAGTATCAGCTGGCTGCCCTCGACTCGATTGAGCGTCGAGCCATGAAGTTAGTTGGTGACGCAGAATTAGTGGAGGGTAAATCCCAAAGCCTCGCTTACCGACGTAGAGTGGCCGATCTGTCGGTTTTTTATAGGATGCATTTTGGAGAGTGTTCGGATGAGCTTCACGACTAGGCTTCACGACATGAATAGGCTTCTTCTGGGTAAGCACGCTACATCTTAGACCTTATTGTCACTTTCCATCAGGTGAAATGAGGTCAAGTGCAAACCCATTTAATACATAAAAAAAAAATTGTTACTCGTACACCCTATGCAATATATTTTGTGAAACGATTTTTTTTTATTTTAGTGTCCAGCCTCATCTCAAGAAATGTTTCGAAGGTATTGCGAAGTTGGCTTTCACCGAGGAGATGGTGGTAACACACATGAGGTCTTCAGAGGGAGAAATTGTGGAATTAACGATGACAATCAACACGGCAGCTGCCAGAGGACAGGTTGGTTCATAGACGTGCCTAATTATTATGTACGGACAGTCACACACCAATGTATACAAATCTGTCAAATTTCTTCAATCGATTGTCATCTTGATGTATAAAACACGTTTAAGTTCAATATCCACAATGGAATTTTGACAGATTGCAGTAACCTCATGTGTGACTGTCTGCACCTTGAAACATGTTTTTATTTTAAACACCTACAAGATGTTGGTTACGGACTGATGCCATATTATATTTGCACAGGTAGAAAAATGGCTCTTGGAGTTGGAGAAGGCTATGAAGGCTTCAGTCCACTACCAGTGTGGGGAGTCGTACGACAACTACACACAGCGGCCACGAGAGGACTGGGTACTCGTGTGGCCTGGACAAGCGGTATTGTATTCACAAAAATGATTTTTAACATGAGTTGGCATTTGATTGATGGAAAAGTGACCTTTTGAATAATGATGTTGTCATCAGGTTCAGTGTATAGCTATGACGTTCTGGACGTCAGAAGTGACGGAAGCGATCCACATCAGCATTCCGGCTATGAGAAAGTACTGGGATAAATGCAACTTTCAGATCTCTAAAATTGTCAACCTGGTGCGAGGAGAGCTCAGCTTGCAGAACAGGATTACTCTTGGTATGCTGCATTATCCATACTATGGGATTACTTATACAATTATTTAAAATTAAATTGAAAATTTAAATAACCCCCCACAACGGCCATCTTGGATTTGAACTTTGTCACAATAAATATATTCTCCTACTCAAGCCCTTTTATATGATACCCATATTGTGTTAAAACATACAATCCATATCTTTGTGACGGCGGCCATATTGGATCGAGTTTTATCCAACATAGCTAAGAATTCTTTTTTTTTGTTTGAAAGATTAAATAAGGGGAGAGGGCCCTTATTCATCTTTCAAAAAAAACAAAATCAAAATCGGTTCATTTGTTCGGGAGCTACGATGCCATAGACAGACACACAGACACGTCAAACTTATAACACCCCATCGTTTTTGCGTCAGGGGTTAAAAAACCTTTCTTCGTCGGACTTTCTAAGAACTTAGAAACAAACCGTTTTCACAGGTGCACTGGTGGTGTTAGACGTGCACGCTAGAGACGTACTGATGTTGCTAATTGAATGTGGTGTGCAGCAGGATAACGATTTCAATTGGCTCTCGCAAATACGTTATTACTGGGAGGTATGCTGGTATTTTCTTAACTATGGTAATAGTTAGTACATAGAAACTTTAGATATGTGTCGATTTAAAATATCTTTATTGTTCATGTTTAATTTTCATTTCATTGCATCACGTTCAACCCTGTAGAAGACAAGTATTAAACAGGTAACAGAATACCTTAGTCTAGACTAGATATTTCATAAAATTATATTATATTAATACAAACAGTATACTGAATTTGGTGTTGTTTTCATTTCATTGCTTTATTCGCTGGTACAACAGAAAAGCGTTGAGGTAATTATTAATTAGTTTACGTAATCTGCCAAATGACTATAAACCTGTATTTACACAAGTAAATTGACGTCTTGTGTTTTTCCATTGCATCACTTAACCCTTGGCCACGTTATCTGCCATCACAGAGTAACGGTGAACAGGTAACATTTTTACTACTCATTTCAAAAAGCAATACTTATTACCTATTTAAAGTTATCTGAGTGTCTAAGTTTTGTGTTTTCATTTCACTGCTTCACCCTCGTTTGCTGGAACCACAGAAAAGTGGAGAACAGGTAACAAAATTGTTATAGAGACATTTTACAAAATGACAATAATTTACACAAGTTATCTGACGTCTTGTGTTTTCCCATTTCATTGCTTGACACTCGCTGGTCCAGCAGAAAAGCGTTGAGCAGGTAACATTATTGTCTTCAGTATTTTTACAACTAAATTTGATACTATACATCTACGCAAGTTATCTGACATCTTGTGTTATTTCCATTTCATTGCTTTACATTCACTGGTAGCGCAGAAAAGCGTCGAACAGGTAACATGATTGATTAGTCTACGTATTTTAAGAAATACATACTATATGGTAAAAAATGTATGTTGTCTCATCTATTACTTCCATATCATTACATTACTTTCACTGGAATATGACAGGGAAGCGTTGAACTGCAGGTAATACACTGAATCTAAAGAAGATTTATTTACTTTTCAGTAGCAAATATCTTTAAACGAAATGTTTTACAGGAACAAGAGGAAGATTCATCCATGCATCTTGCTACTCGGATGATAAACTCTCAACTTATGTACGGGTACGAATATCTTGGCAATGCCGGCAGACTGGTGGTAACCCCGCTCACCGACAGATGTTTTAGGACGCTGTTCGGAGCTTTGCATTTGAATTTGGGTATTAAACTTTAATAAACCTTTAAAGTAATGTCAATTTTCCAGAGAATAGATAAATAATTTGAATGACTAATACAGGTGGTGCACCCGAAGGCCCAGCCGGTACCGGTAAGACGGAGACCACGAAAGACTTGGCGAAGGCTGTTGCCAAACAGTGTGTAGTGTTTAACTGCTCCGACGGTTTAGATTACATTGCCCTTGGAAAGTTCTTCAAGGTAAAGTTCTTAGTGAGATTAGATATCCTACATATACGTATTTGGGAAAAATTACTTAGAACATACTATTTAAAGTACTTGGTACAATTTTCGCAGGGATTAGCCTCTTGTGGAGCGTGGTCATGCTTTGATGAATTCAATCGTATCGACCTGGAAGTGCTATCTGTGGTCGCCCAACAGATTCTATCAATCCAGCGTGGAATTAATTCTGGAGCTAACGAGCTATTGTTTGAGGGCACGTTGTTGCAACTGGACAAGACTTGTGCAGTGTTTATTACTATGAACCCTGGTTACGCTGGACGGTCGGAACTGCCTGACAACTTAAAGGTAAAACTACTGAAAAATTTGGCGTTAAATTGCTTCGAAACGTTTCATACGTTTCGAAGCAACTTTAGCTTATTAAATCTTCAGCTTGTAAAATGTGATTACATGTTTACAGGCACTATTCCGTTCCGTGGCTATGATGGTGCCAGATTATGTGCTGATCTCTGAGATTGAGCTGTACGCGTTCGGGTATCTAAACGCGAAGCCGCTCGCCGTCAAGATTGTAGCCACCTACAGATTGTGCTCGGAGCAGCTGTCCTCTCAGAGTCACTACGATTATGGTTCGGAAAATTTTCTAGTAGCGTTGACGTACTTAATTTTTTTTATTTCTGGGATTCCTAGGTACAAGGCAAAAAAAATTGGAGATATATCCACTTTCTACTCGCGGTAGAGTCGTTTCATTTCCTGAAAGCGGACCTCATTAGCACCTTGCTACCAAATAATTGACTTACGTTGTTCTTTTTCCTTTTCGCTTACCTTGCGAGCTAGCTAAAAGTACTTTATTTGTGCATAACGCAACAAGCCGAAGACAAGTACAATAGCAAGCAGGGGGAGTTCTATCTTCAGCAATAGACTGAGACAGATAGATAGGCTCATTATTAAAACGACTCCAGTGTACGTATAATGGTCGTATTGTCAGGTATGCGAGCTGTAAAGTCAGTACTGCGAGCGGCCGGTGCGCTGAAGCTGCGGTACCCCGACGAAGTGGAGGACGTGATCCTACTCCGCTCTATCAAGGACGTCAACCTACCCAAGTTCCTCGAGCACGACGTGCCTCTCTTTATGGTGAGATTTAGGCCCAAGTAGATCCAGTGATACTGACTCATCTTATGTTGGATGATGCACAAGATTGCGTGAAGTTCAGGAGTAGAAGCAGGAAAGCGGATCCCGGGCTCCGGTGTGATAGCTTGGGACGCAACCGGAACCAAACGCTAAGATGATGATGATGCCTCATCTGATGTTAATGAAGTCGTTTTAAACGAGCTTACATTTCAGAGAAAGATTACATTCTGCCATTCTGATGACAACCGTCGTTCAGTTTCGAGTCGTCGTTTGACAAGCAAGTCAGCGAAACTCGCTAACGGCACTTATCGGCTGCTTTGTCGCCAGCTGGAATACTATCTTGTCTGTAAGCCCCCTAATATTTGGCCAATCAAGATAAAAATATAAATAATCTCATTTTGGACACACAGGGTATCATCGGCGATCTGTTCCCGGGACTACCGTTGCCCGAAGCTGGACTGCCACACCTAGTGGCCTGCCTTAAGGAGATATGTGGACCGCTTAATTTGCAGGCTAATGATTTTTTCATCGAAAAGGTACTTTTAGTAGTTATTGTCTTTGTAAAGTCGAATATCTCATCTCCAGTCTTACTAAGGTATTATTTATCAAATCTTATTAAAAGGTGCTTCAGTTGTACGAGATGATCCTAGTGCGACACGGCCTCATGTTAGTGGGTTTACCGTTTTCCGGGAAGACCAAATGCTATCATGCACTCGGTGCTGCTTTAGGGTTGGTGTCTGAAAAGGTACTGCTTTGAACCCGTATATAATATTAAATTTAAAAATGATTATTTTTTTATCACCTTATTTGAATACTGTACTACATACTACAGAAACTAATGGACGAGAATGCCGTGGAATGGACCGTGATAAATCCTAAGTCCATTACTATGGGTCAGTTGTATGGACAGTTCGATCCAGTCTCACATGAATGGTCTGACGGGATTCTCGGCTGTCAGTTATCGTAGCGTTCGCAGTCTCACCCAATGACAACAGGTAACTTTTTGCCATAAAGAGAGGCGTTATCACTGGTTCAGATTTGGATTTTGAAGGAAAGTTATGCATATTTTTACTACGTGTGTGCAGAAAATGGCTGGTATTCGATGGCCCAGTGGACGCCATCTGGATCGAGAACTTGAACACTGTGCTGGATGACAACAAGAAGCTATGCCTGATGAGCGGCGAGATTATTCAGTTGGCTCCCACCACGAACTTGGTGTTCGAACCCATGGATCTCGAGGCGGCTTCACCAGCCACGGTACCTATATTTGACTTCAATGAAAATGTCTAGTAAAATAATTATACACTGTGCTTTTTAACCATCTTAAAACTTCACAAGGGCATTACGCTCATTACCTCGAGTAAAAATTCACCTTTTCATACAAGGTGATGAGCTGATTTAGATTTTTTAAGGAGGGTGATATTTCTTTCATATTTCACCCTATGTTCCTTGTGGAAATGCTTAATACCGGAGTGACCTGGAAAAAACATCTAAAAAAGCACCCTGTATACAGGGTGTATTGGTAAACATTTTCATCCCTCTCTCGATCCTTTCAAACCGCCTCTTCTACCAACCATTCTGAACAACACTTGTTCTACGATTTTCGAAAATTCTTCGAAAAATTTTTCGGCTCCCCATTCAAATTGACCTCGTCTGGTGACTAACTTTGTATGAAAAGTTATTTTTTTTATGATGCTAAAAGAGGTTTGGTAAAAGAGGTGATTAAAGGTGATGAAAATGTTTACCGATTCACCCGTATGTATATTTTTTTAATATTTTGTATGATATTTGGCGTGTGCTTCTCATGGCATGAATTTCTATGGTAAAACTGAGCTGATACATGTTAGGTATCCCGATGCGGTATGATCTACTTGGAGCCAAAAGGGCTAGGCTGGAAGTGCCTGCTGGAGTCGTGGCTGAACAAGCTGCCGCCCACGCTGCACAGCGTCAACCGCAACCTCATCCGGACGCTCTTCAATCGGTTCACGTCGCCGCTGCTTTGGCTCATCGAGTACTCTGGGAAGGCGAAGGTAATGAAAGCTATAGCTCTACCTACACAAACTTGACCTTCCCATTATTCGCGGGACGCGAATCCGAAAAATGTAACGGACCACGGGAAGGAACGCATATGTGATACCTCAGGTGTTGCAGATATCCATGGAGGCGGTGATCACTTTTTATCAGGTGTGCCGTCTGCTCGTTTGTCCGCTATAATGTAAAAAAAAACAATGTGGCGGTAAACCTATATTTTTTCAAATGTGATAAATGGCAGACGAACAGACGGATCACATGATGGTAAGCAATTGCGACCCATGAACACCCTTAACACCAGTGGAGTCAAGTGCCCTGCAAAACATTAAACTACCCTTCCCCCCTGATTTACTCACTTGGTAAAACACAGCGCAGGTGCTGTTTCACGCCGGTATTCTGTAAGGCTAGCCTATTCATGCCGAAACGTGGCTATCTCACGGTCAAAATTGCCATTGTGTATATTACCCAATGGGGGCTATCGCATGTGATATATCCGGTAGATGGCGTACCTGTGAACCGAGGTCCAACTTCAACATCATTGGCTGATTTATTCGTTGATTGCCAATTTAAAATATCAATCAATCACCTTGTACATGAACCTCAGGCCTATAGTACGCCATCTTGCGAATTTTTCGCGCGCGATAGAGCCCCCATTGAAAGCAATAAGAATCGGAATACACGAGCTAAGGTTCTTCATTGATTATTTGTTTCAGCAAATGTACGTGACCTCACGTAGCAACCTTGTTGTGTCATGTATGAACCTCTACGATACATTTATGGATGATTTTTACGATGAAAAATATGTAGAGCAACTATCTGATCTCGACATAAGAGCTCAGTTGGAGGTATTTTACTATCGACTACTATTATTACTACCTACATACATACAAATAATAATTTTAATGTATGACGCGATGACCATTTGAAAGTGCTGTATGTATACAAGCCTATGCAAATTAAGATATTTTGAATTAAATTGAATTCAACTACTGTTACTACTATTTATTAGCACTTAGCGAATATTATTATTGATATAAGACTGTGCACTTTACGAAAATAATATTTATTTGGTTTTTAGGGGGTTTTTTTCTTCTCGTGTATTTGGTCGATCGGGGCAACTCTAGATGCCGATGGCAGACCCAAATTCGACATGATGTTCAGGGGACTTCTGGAAAAAGAGTTTCCGGAGAAAGTAAGATAGATGTTATTAACCTACTTTTTATATCTGATTAGTGATCGGTACTATATAAGCGATAAGCTAACTCAATATTTTTTATAGGTAATTGAAGTGCTGGGTTATCCTAGGGAAATTGGCAAGCCAGAAAAGCAGTACATCTTCTCGATACCCAAAGAAGGGCTCGTTTACGACTACCGATTCATTAAGGAGGTAAAATTGTCATTATAATAATAAATTATTTAATTAAAAGATACAACATCACTTAAATTACCCTGGTTCTGTATTAAGTAGCTTTAGCACTAGTGTTACGGATATCAGACAACAGAGGAATTACAATTATAATAATTTAGATGATACTTATACACTGAACTAACACAAGTGTTCGTCACACCAATGTTTGTCCAAGGTGGGGATCGCACCTAGAACCTCCAGCGTATGACTGCCAAAGGCGCCAGACGGCCAATAATAGATTGTTTTATCGGTCTAGTAAGACAGAGAGAGGAGTATACATTTTATGAACACTTACATAAAACTTAAATTGAAAATCGTCAAAAAGTAACGTTTGGACACACAGGGTAAAGGTAAATGGAAGCCTTGGCAAGACGACGTTGTGACCGCTCCACCCATCAGCCGAGACACTCCGCCCAACCAGATCCTAGTGACGACCTTGGACAGCGTGCGGTACCTGGCGCTCTTCAAGCTCCTCGTCACCCACCATAAGGCCGTGATGATGGTGGGGCCCACAGGGACTGGGAAGTCCTCTTACATAATTGTAAGACAAAAAACAGTAGTGTTCGTCACATTCACCGTCAAATCTAGCTGGCAGACTTCTCAAATTTTTTGATTCCATTATTTTTCAGGATTACTTGGTGAAGAGAGTCGATACAAAAGTATACAAAGCTCTTATTATGGCTTTCTCCGCGCAAACTAACTGCAATCAAACACAAGACATTATAATGGGAAAACTGGATAAAAGGCGAAAAGGTACTATACTAATAACCCTTTCATTAAAGGGAGGATAGTTTACGAGTTAGCTGGTCCCGTCTCGTTTCGTATTCTATTGATTTTCGGATCAGCGTCGTTTTATGAATATTGATTTGAAGAGAATAGGTCCAATATGTCGAAAGTTTTTGTCAGGTGTGTTTGGACCTCCGATTGGATGCTACTCTGTGGTGTTTGTGGATGACGTGAGCATGCCACAGGCGGAGACGTACGGCGCGCAGCCACCCATTGAGGTGCTTCGGCAAGGTATTGACTTGGGCCTGTGGTACGACCGGAAGACTAACGTCGCTATGCACCTTATTGATGTGCAGGTACTCGTTTATCTAATAAGACAGTTATTACGATTAAAGATGAAAAACATCATTGAAACAATATATTGTTTTAGTTTATGTGCGCCATGGGAAAGCCAACGCCTGGAGCCAAACTGGTGACGCCGCGATTTTCTCGTCATTTCGGATTCTTATGCATTGATGAGTTTGACGATGAAACTTTGAAAGTAATTTTTGGAAGGATAATGTTATGGCACCTCGACACAAGGTTTAATTTATTATCTTGACGCAGGAATGTGTTTGCCGCTCTATAATAATAAATGGTTTATAATTCCATTATAAACTTTTCTTTCAGAGGATTTTCCAAAGAATTTGATCCCTCCATTGAAGAGCTTGTGAATGGGACATTAGAGGTTTATAAACAGTGCCGGCTTAACTTGCTGCCTACGCCTTCTAAATCTCACTACACTTTTAATCTGCGGGATTTCTCTAGAGTTATTTTGGTAAGAAAAACTGTACTAAAAAGGTTTTAATGTTTTTCGAGTTCTAAATAAAATAAGGAGTTTTGGGCGCAGAAAGTCCTAAGATAGATTTTCTGTGATATGAAAAGACTTATAAATCTTACTTACTACTTTTAGAACTGAAGTTTTAAGTGTCAGTTATTTTTCCGAATAAACCGATTAAATAGTAATATATTTATGCCAGGGTGTACTACTATCAGTACCAGAGGTTACGCCAGACCTGCAGTCCATCAAGCGGCTGTGGGTGCACGAGTGCTTGCGCGTGTTCTCCGACCGGCTGGTCGAGGAGGCAGACCGGCAGTGGCTGGTGCAGTGTCTGCGCGAGGCCACTACCACGCACCTGAACGATGACTTCGACAAACTCTTCGCGCGTCTCCTACCACCTAATGAAAAGGTAGGGACTCCGTTTTTTGTGCCAGAAGTGGCGCCAGACCTGCAGTCCATCAAGTGGCTCTGGGTGCACCAGGGCACAGGCGTATTCTCAAAATGTTCATCGAAGAAGCCTACCACCAGTGCGCGAAACCACGCTGCACCTGAAGGAGCGCTTCGACAAACTCTTTGCGCGACTCTTACAGCCCAAATAAAATGTAGGGATGGGGTAATCTTTGTAATCTGTGCTATGTGGCAGAAGTGACGCAAGAGTCATAGAGTCTTTAGGGGATACTTGACCTTCATCTGTAGATGTGATAATAAGTATGAATATATCATGAACTTTGTTTACAGGTTGTCACTGATCTACACTTGAGGAAGTTGATCTACTGTGATTTTGCCAATCCCAAAGTGGACACCCGCTTCTACATGGAGACTATCAACATGGAACACCTGAACTCCACTGTCGATGCCTTCCTTGTTGAATTCAACAATATGTCCAAGAAACCTATGAACCTCGTGCTATTTACGTGTGTATTTTTTCTATTAATTCATTTCTTTGTTTCATAAATTGTTCTTGTAGGTACTACTATGTATGTTTTTCTTCTAGCTTTGCGATTGAACATGTATCCCGTATATGCCGTGTATTGACTCAGCCTCGATCCCATGCGTTGCTGGTCGGGCTAGGCGGATCAGGTCGCCAGTCGTTAACTCGATTGGCTGCTCATATCAACGAGTATGACCTGTTCCAGGTACTGTTTTCCCCGTTTATTTTGATTATTTTCTTGTCGCTTTTTAATTGAATTAAAAAAAACGTCTTTGAATACTTAGGTTGAAATGAGTCGAACATATGGCAAGAATGAATGGCGTGAGGACTTGAAGACACTATTGAGGAAATCTAGCACTCCTGATCTGCACATGGTGTTCCTGTTCATTGAATCACAGGTTTTTATTATTTAGACTCTAATCGTATAGTTAATATATACATTTTCTTCAGTTTCATTGTTAAAACTTTTTTATTTCTAATAGATCAAAGAAGAAGGATTCTTGGAAGATGTGAATAATATGCTGAACTCTGGCGAAGTGCCCAATATTTTTGTAGCTGATGAAAAAGCAGAGCTTTGTGAGAAGATGCGAGTTGTAAGTGAATGTTTCCGTTTCAAATTTATACCTGTTGTTTTAATTTTCTATCTGATACCTTCGCCTTATTCGCAATGTCCGGTGGTAGCACCGGACATTGCGGAAGACGACAGGAATCCACCTTTACACCAGCTCGTACTAAGCGTTTCGCGTCTTCTTTCTTTGTACGAACTGCTAAGGAATGGAATAACATGTCGGCTTCTGTATTCCCAGAGAGCTACAATTTGGGTGTCTTTAAGTCGAGAGTGAATAGGCTTCTTCTGGGTAAGCACGCTATATCTTAGACCTTATTGTCACTTTCCGTCAGGTGAGATGAGGTCAAGTGCAAACCCATTTAATATATATATAAAAATTATATGTGTTTTTCTCTTAGAATTATCTAGATATTTTTATGTCGTTCAGATTGACCGTCAGCGCGATAAGTCGCTGCAAACGGACGGCAGCCCCACGGCGTTGTACGCGTACTTCGTGTCGATCGTGCGCGACCAGCTGCACATAGTGCTGGCCATGTCACCCGCCGGCACTTCGCTGCGTACGCGCATCCGCAAGTTCCCCGCGCTTGTCAACTGCTGCACGATTGATTGGTTCCAGGTACTCATAATTTTTAAAGGCAAAGAAACCATCAGGTGATCCGTCTGCTCGTCTGCCACCTATATCATAAAAAAAAAACTAAATAATTACAGCAGATTATACTTACAACAAAATTTTCTTCACATCAGGAATGGCCGCCCGATGCTTTGCTCGCTGTCGCCACCCGGTTCTTAAAGGACGTAGAGCTGACAGACTTGGAGCGCGAGACCGCAATCAGCCTCTGCCAGCTATTTCACACAGATACGCAAGAACTCTCGAGGCAGTTCTTGTTGCGGCTTAAGCGATACAACTACGTCACGCCTACAGCTTATCTTGAGCTTATCAATATGTTTAAGGCACTGCTCGGAAAAAAACGGACGTAAGTACAACTACCGGACCTAAGCCAAATATAGCTAAATAATCGCTAAAAGAAGCTAGGTTAATAGCGATTCGCATCACATCCTCGCTCATCTCTGGTGGATACGCAGTCTTAATCTTTCTGTTTCACGTACATCAAAAGTTAGTCAATTTTAACTTACCTTTTGATACGAATCTAAATATTATAAAATTTTTAGAGAGTTATTAACAAGCGAGAAACGTTACTTAACGGGATTAGACCAGCTAGCTATCGCAGCGAAGTCAGTGGCGGCTCTTCAACAAGCGCTAGAGGTGTTGCAGCCCAAATTAGCTGCTGGTGCCGCCGCAGTAGCGGAGACAACTGCCAAAGTGGAGAAGGAGAAAGAGGGAGTTGCTCTTGTAGAAGCAGAAGTTTTAGTTGATCAGGCGGCCGCAGAAGTACAGGTATATCATTTGTGATCTAGATGGACAATAATAGCTGCTGATAAATTATTACAGTTAAAAGCAACTTGGTATTAAATATTATTCAGCCAACGTTTTCGAATTTGTAGGCGGCAGAAGCACAAGGCATCAAGGATGAATGCGATGCTGACCTGGCGGAAGCCATGCCGATCCTCAACTCTGCTTTAGCGGCCCTCGACACCCTCACTCCTCAGGACATCACCTTCATCAAGACCATGAAAAGCCCGCCTCGAGGCATAAAGCTTGTCATGGAAGCTATTTGTATATTGAAGGTATTTTATTCGTATTTTGGTTTCCATATTTTTTTGTATCATTTTGAGCTCTAGAACGATAAAAGAACCATACTGAGACATATCTATTACGATGACTTCTAACAGACTACTTTACAAGTGTACGTACTTCAACATTTTATTGCTTGTGACGTGCTTGGATTACCTACAAATACTTCATAGAAGGTATTCATGATCGAGAAATAATAAACAAGGCCACAGAATTTTTATTTGGCCACCCGCGCAAACTTCTAATTTACTAACTAAGCACCGGGAAATTGACATAGCCTTTAATTAACTGATTCATCTTCTTTACAACGCCAACTAAAAATGTTAAAGAAAGCGTCAAGTCAATATCAACAATTAATTTTCCTTGTCCTTCTGATTTATACATTGCAAACTAATTTACTAACTCAGCCACGAAATTTGTAACTCATCACCATATTACGTTTTACAGCTTCAATACAAGCTCCTCAAAAATTATGTATTCAAGCTTCAGTACTCAACATCATATATTATAACTTAACATGTAAAATAATACTTCATATTCTTTTATCGTGAAAATAGCCACTGTACGATTTGGCGCGAGTGCGCGACATGACAGCAACCGGCCATTTGCACCAATCAGAGAGCGCTATTCGATACTTGTGCCGAATGCCCTTATTTTCTTTTTCTTTTAATCACGTAATTATACGTGTTAATGTTTATTAATTACTTTTCTATAAATGATTGTACTTGTTACACATATTAATACACAAATTGATTTGCATAAATAAATGGTTTTACTATGACTGTCCTTAATAGTTCTTCTTCTTCTTCATATTTGCGTATAATTCCCGGTTGAGTCCAAAGCTGGGCTTTGGAGCCCACGCTGTACGCTTTGATCATGATTCAGGATTTGGGGAGCCATGTAATTACAATGAAGCGACTGCCGTCTGACCTTCGCAACCCTTTGACAGAGGAACAAGACCAACTGAATCATGGTTACACGCTTCTGAAACTATCCCAAACGAGCAGGTTTCCTCACGATGTTTTCCTTCACCGCCGAGGTAAATATAGAAATATGCACATAGATTTGAAAAATCTAGAGAAATCGACCCTCCGCATGGTGGGCGCGTTCTAAGCCACTAGGCTACCATCGCTCTGGCTGACTGTCCTTAATAGTTCATTTGTATTACATAATAATAATATGTAGTGGCTTTAATTATACTATTTGATGACAATTTTAGGTATATTTAACAATCGATTAATGTAGGATGAGTTACATTTTATTCATACTAAATTATGCAATTAGAGGCTAATATTCTTATTATTTTGGTGTCATATATTAATACTTTAGAAGCTTCCTATTTGAATTCATACCACAAATTTAGATGCTAAAAAATAACCACTATGCTGAGTTATATTTACAGTGGCTTACATATAAGATAACTAGTGTCTGAGATACTATAATTAAGACGCGCATTGGTTGTGGCCGACTTAGTAATTTAGAAGGTAACATATTTTCTGAGGCGAATAATGCTATTAAAAAGAAGCTTGTTTAATTAGTACCCTTCATGATCTACCAGCCAATCAGACCAAGTAGCTAGGCTTTTAACTAGCCTACTTCGTTAGTCATTCATGTACTAATTCTCTATCTTTGACTTTAGAGAATGCAACCTGTGTGAATTTGTAGTTTTATGTACTTACGATTTCTATTTTTTATGCATTAACTCAAAGCATGATGACCCGGTAAGTTTTTCCATATTTTTTTATACATAACTTCTAAAACTTCGAAGTGATTGAGGTATTTTTTTCAACGATGTACCTATTCCCTTAATAGGTACTCGCATTAATTCGCTTGATTGAATAAAACAAAGGCTTATCCTGGTACTGTATTGCACATTCGCTTTTAGAGATCTACCAACTAGACTTTGTAGATATGCTATGAAAGTGAGCTGATAATTATAATAACAGACTTGTCTGCATTTTTAGACAGGTTATTTGTTTTGAAGGCCCGATTCGATCAATCTTTATCCGTGGATAAATTTATGGTATAGCGTCAGTAAAGAATGACAGTGTTAGGTATACCATAGATTTAATATCGGATTTACGTTGTTTGTTAACGAGAATTTTCTTTAAACACCCTAGTATTAATGAATTGATGGAATAAGCAGCCTTTTTTTGTTTCACACACGGGTGTGAAGCCGGTCACCAATCTTTTGTCCTTATTTAGGAAGTTAAACCAGATAAGATGCCTAATCCATCCGGCGTTGGTACAATCGAAGACTACTGGGGCCCTTCGAAAAAGTTGCTAAACGACATAAAATTCTTGGAGTCGCTCCAGAACTACGACAAGGATAACATTCCACCACCGGTGATGAAGAAGTTGACTGCAACTGTGATGCAGGATGATGCCTTCGTGCCCGAAAAGATTAGGGCCGTCTCCGTGGCCGCTGAAGGTATATACCTACTATCCATTTTATTTTTGAGTATATGATCATATAATCCCTGTACCCATTTATTAATTAACTACTACACATATGATACACAGGCATGTGCAAGTGGGTGATCGCCATGACTAAGTACGACAAGGTGGCCAAAGTGGTGGCGCCAAAGAAGCAAAGATTGGCTGCCGCCCAAGCGGTCTACGATAAAGCTATGGCTGCCCTCGCTGTCAAGCAAGCTCAGCTCAGAGAGGCACGTCATTTTTATAGAATTGTTTTGTCAAGATCCCATATCCACAATGCCTGCATCTGCAGTATTATCGTTTTGGTTTCGTCAACGTGCAGTTATAATATGTTTGACCCTTCTCTAGGTCCAACTGAAATTGGGAAAATTAGAAGATGCGTTAGCTGAGCAGAGTCGTCAGCAGAAGATGTTGGACGAAGAAGTGATGGACTGCAGCAATAAATTGAAAAGAGCTGAAATGCTCATTTCAGGACTCGGTGGTGAAAAGGCCAGATGGACTCAAATTGCTAAAGATTTGAGAGAGACATACAATTCTCTTACTGGTATGATTATAAAATTACTCTCTATAATTCACTGAAGAAAATGTCGATGTTTTTCAAATATATAATTTCCTAGCTACCTGATGAATCTTGTTTATATGAAATTGCAAAACCTGTAAATGCAATGGATTTTTGTTTCAGGTGATATATTGATTGCAGCAGGAATTATTGCATATTTAGGACCATTTACTGCCATTTTCAGAGTGGGACAGGTATCTTTAACTATAAGTTTCATTACTCTTAGTTTATTAACATTGAACCTGATAATAACTCAATGAGAGTTTTGGCGTGTGAAAAATCCGCTAGATGGAGTACTATAGGAGTGAGATCCATACAATGTGATTGGTTATTTTTAAACGTGATCTGTCAAAATGTCAATTTGACAAAATTAAGCAACCAATGCGATTGATGTTGAACCTCAGTCCAACAGTACACCATCTAGCGGATTTTTCACACGCGAAAATCCACATTGATGTGAATATTTAGGTGTTAAAATGGGCACGCGCATGCCATGACTGCGGCATCGTGTGCACGCTTAACTACAGCCTGATCAGGTCGCTGGGCGAGCCCGTCACCATCCAGCAGTGGAACATCGATGGCCTGCCGGCCGATGACTTCAGCATTGAGAGCGCAATCATCATTATGTGAGACTTTTCATTACTGAAAAGAAGGGGTCTTTAACATGTTCCTTTTGAATATTGGATTTCGAATGAAGGGTTCGGTTGAGACTACGTAACTAAATTACCTATATAACGAAATATTTTTTTCCGAACGCTGTTACCTAATAATTTTTCTTTGACTTCATACGAAATAATTCAATTTATTATTCAATTACACTTGGTTAAGATCAAGTATCCAATACGCCTATACTATAATTAACTTAATGAATGGGTATAAATCGAAGAGAAGAAAATAGTATGCTAAAATATATGTGCTTGATGAGGAATCCTTGCACGTTTTTGTTTGAAAACCAACCAGCTTGCCTTGATACCTATATGTAATTCTATTATATAGGACTGCTCGTCGGTGGCCGTTGATGATTGATCCCCAGGGACAAGCTAACCGATGGGTGAAAAATATGGAGAAGCCAAATAATATGTCCGTGGTGCGTATGACGCAAGCCGATCTTGGCAGAGTATTGGAGAACGCTGTACAATTTGGTCAACCGGTAAGCAATAGCAAAATTATGTACATATGTTAGACATAACTATCTATTCGTTTATACTTCTAAGTATTTATAAGACATATACACCTCGTAGATTTCCATATAGTTGACTTACAAACGTGGTATGTAAGTTTAGGATTTAATATATATGTGATTAATTGTTTTTTAAACAGGTGTTATTAGAAAATGTTTTGGAAGAGTTGGATCCCATGCTAGAACCCTTACTTCAACAGCAAACTTTCCGCCAAGGTGGTGCACTTTGTATCAAAATAGGCGACACAATCGTTGAATACAGTAAAGACTTCAAGTAAGATCAATAATGCTCATCATATAACTTAAAATTTAAAAAAAAAGTATCAATTTACTTTTTCATATGTCAAATGTTTAACAGGCTATACATAAGTACAAAACTGGCAAATCCACATTATCTGCCAGAAGTCGGTGTGCGAGTGACTCTGGTCAACTTCATGCTGGCCAAGGATGGTCTCCAAGCGCAACTGCTGGCGCGCGTGGTGGCTCGCGAGAGACCCGACTTGCAGCAGGCGAAGGCAGACCTCACCACGCAAGGCGCTGAGCATCGTCGGTTACTACAGGACATTGAGAAGAAGATACTAACCGTACTTTCTACTTCTGAACACCTACTAGAAGATGAGGAGGCTGTCCAAGTATGTCAATATAAGACTTCATGCTTGTTTTGTGTCGAAATTTAACTATTTTTAGTTCTTGTGGCAACCAAAGGCTATCGCATTTTTTGTCTCTGATTTTATTAGATTTTGAATTCGGCGAAAGATACATCAAATGAGATCAAAGAGAAGCAGGAGGTGGCCATGATCACAGAGAAGGCCATCGACGAGGCTCGTGATGACTACGTTCCAATCGCTGTGCATTCTACCAATTTGTTTTTCCTTATTGGTAAGTTTCTAATGGAATTTGCATCATTGGACCCAAATCGATAAACTGATTCCTTCCATTTTCATTATTATCTCAATTCAACTTAATGATGAACCTGCATTTTGCTTAGCGTCTCTTGCGAACATCGACCCTATGTACCAGTACTCTCTGGGCTGGTTTGAGGGTCTGTTCACGGCTGCCATCGATAATACGGAGAAAGTGGATGAAATCCCAGAACGACTCTCAATACTGAGAGCATACTTTACTTACTCGCTATACGCTAACATTTGCAGGAGTCTTTTCGAAAAGGTAAGTCTGAGTAACGCTGAAAGAGCATTATACTGGCGTATATTTTAGAATTATTAAAAAGCTCCAAATACAACTAAGTTTACTTTAACTATCTTTATCTAACTTCTAAACATACTTTTATTTTTAGATCTTACCTACTTAAATATGTATAATGCATTTCAGGATAAGCTAGTATTTTCCCTTCTCCTCACTATAACAATAGCAGTGGCAGAGGGTCGGCTGCAGCAGAGCGATGTGCTTTTCCTTCTTGGCGGAGCTCAACCTCGTCACGTTCCTCCAAACCCTGTGGCCTTCCTCAGCCCACAAAACTGGGCTGAGTTTAATGGGTAAATTATATTTTATTGTAAAGATGAGGATGAGGAAGTCTTCTGAACTCTCGCCGAAATATAAAATCAAATTACGGCTTATCGAAATTTTTTATAGAATTTGTATTCGTTTTGCCACGTATTGCCACTTCCTTATTTTATAGTTTTTTTTTATCAATATAATACTGGCACCGATAGATTGAACGAGATGGATAAGTATGCCGGGATCGTGGACCATTTCATGGCCAACTTGCCTGCCTGGGAAGAGTTCTGTAACACGGCCGACCCGCATAATCAGCCCTTACCCGCGCCCTGGAACACAAAGCTATCAACGTTTGAGGTAAACATGCCAAAACTGATAAGAAAAAGTGTGAAAAATAGTTGAAGGTAGATATAGCTGAATCGAAATAGGTAGGTACCATAAGTGAATAAAGTATCTTATTGCAAGTATATTAACTTTTATAAAGACGATGCAATAAATTTTAATCATTTTATTTGTTCATATTTACTTGCAGAAACTTTTAGTGCTGCGTTGCTTGCGCCTTGACATGATGGTTCCAGCAGTTCAACAATTTTGTGAAGGTGAGAGGGTGGCATTTGAATAACTTAAAACTTACCAAATGAATCCCTATCTGCGCTTCATTTAATTTCTTTTTCACAGCACAAATGGGTCGACAGTTTGTAGAACCGCCGCTGTTCGATCTCGCCTCCTCATATTCAGACTCACATTGTTGTATACCGCTGTTGTTTGTACTGACCCCTGGTTCCGATCCCATGGGAACTTTGTTGAAGTTTGCCGACGATCAGGTAAAATGAAAAATAAGAAATCATTGACTTTCTTACTTGATGATATCAGATTCATGTTGAATGTGTATATCTAATTATCTTACACAGGGCTTCGGTTCATCCAGGCTGTTTTCCTTGTCTCTCGGACAAGGCCAAGGACCGATTGCCGTCAAGCTGATTGATGAGGGAGTTCGCAGCGGGACTTGGGTTGTGTTGCAAAATTGTCACTTGGCTAAAAGCTGGATGCCCATGCTAGAAAAGGTTATGTTTTCTCATGACAATTACTTATTGAATTTAACTGATAAGCTAAAATATCTTGACTGTTTTTGCTTTAGATATGTGAGGGCTTGCTGCCAGACACGACGCATCCAGACTTTAGGCTTTGGCTGACGTCGTACCCCGCAGATCATTTCCCTGTTTATGTGCTGCAGAACGGCGTCAAAATGACAAATGAACCACCACAAGGTATACTTTTTCACAGTTATTCTTTGTATGATATAAAATTAATATTATAGTAAAGCAGCAAAAGAAATGCAAGTAATTATTCTATGCACGGTTTTGCTATACTTATTTATTTTCTTTGAGACGGCAACCAATTACACACACATCGAATACTATTACTAATATTAATAAATGAGGTGCTTAGTATGGAATCATTTTTTTTATTGGGTATTGTATCTTTTTTTTGATGACCTAAGGGAAATGCGTTACCGCATACGGTCTCCGTCCGCATACGATGGATGTTTACCGAGTAAAACCCTCGAGACTCTCTCTCATAGTCTAATGTGAAAATCATGGGCCATGAATGAATCAAGTGAGGGTAGAGGGAGAGTCTAGCTACTCGTAGAGAGGGTGAGGCCCTGAACGACCTTCGACAGGGTATGTAGTGCCATGCCCTCCGCAGCGCCGCACTCGTAGCAAGAAAGCGTCTTCTCCCGGTGGATCTTATTGAGGTTAAAACCAAAATTTTCACTCTGAACTTATAATATTATAATCTTATTCCACAACAGGTCTCCGCGCGAACATCGCACGTTCGTACCAAAGCGATCCGATCAGCGACCCTGAGTGGTTCGAGGGCAACAAGCAACCCGAGTACTTCAAGAAGCTGCTGTTCGCCCTATGCTTCTTCCACGCCGTGGTGCAAGAGCGCCGCCAGTTCGGCCCGCTTGGCTGGAACATCCGCTACGAGTTCAACGAGACCGACCTGAGGATCAGCGTCACGCAACTCTACATGTTCCTCAACGAATACGATGTTAGTACTAGAATGCATTTATCGATTAAATCGATAAAGTTCCGTAAATAGGGCGGTGCCACCGGTGCCCAAGCACAGGGCTTTCATTCTGGGGCACAAAATGGACAGAACAGGCTAGACTATCTGCTCCTGATAAATTTCCTCTACGCCCCTACCAGTAGCGTTGCACATTGGCACCTGGGCGGCACTTTTTAGGGGCGAAAAAAGTAAACCGCTTTTCCGGAAGGGCAAATTCGCACAGCGCGCAGAAATGTCTATTTGCGGCACTGGTCGATATAAAATATTAGAAATACTTACATCAGGAATACCGATAAAAAGTAGGACATCCATTCCGAATGCGACACATTTTCTTTTGAAACCCAGGTTTTGTTATACAACTGGGACCTATAAAATTAACCAGGATATACAGGGTGTCCCAAAAAATAGTGTCAAGCGGAAGTCCTGAGATAGAACAGCCCTTGGAGCATCCGAAACACCCCCATGTATGTTCCGCGATTTTTTGTAGTTTTCGAGTTATGAATTTTTTACTTAAATTTTGAGAGTTATTGACCTAAACAACTTAAAAAATTAAAAAAAAAAAGTATAAGACTTTTTTGAGATATTTTTTTTGCAACTCAATTTTAATGAATTGTACTTTAATCGCAGAACCGACAACCGATGGGGTAAACGAGTTCTGGAGTGGAGACCGCGTCTTGGCAAACGTAATGTAGGGCGCCCTCTGGCTAGGTGGGAGGACGATCTGCGCGGGATGGCTGGCAAGAGCTGGATGCGAGAAGCCATGGATAGATCACAGTGGCGAACAATTGGAGAGGCCTACGTCCAGCAGTGGACTGCGATAGGCTGATGATGATGATGATGATAATCAAAATTGAGTTGCAAAAAAAATATCTCGAAAAAGTCTTATACTTTTTTTTTTTTGAATTTTTTAAGTTGTTTAGGTCAATAACTCTCAAAATTTAAGTAAAAAATTCATAACTCGAAAACTACAAAAATCGCGGAACATACATGGGGGTGTTTCGGATGCCCCAAGGGCTGTTCTATCTCAGGACTTCCGCTTGACACTATTTTTTGGGACACCCTGTATATACTATTTTGCTCCGAGATTACTCTAAATAATTTTATTATTACTGTCCGTAATGTCCGTTTAGGATGTCCAATTCGTGGCGCTTCGTTACCTTGACCGGCGAGTGCAACTACGGCGGGCGCGTGACCGACGACTGGGATCGCCGCTGCCTCAACACCATCCTGTACAAGTTCTACAACCCACGCGCCATCGACGATGACAAGTACCCGCTCGATCCAACCGGTGACTACATTGACAACTTTCCGAGTACGACAGATAACCTGGTCTTCAACTATGACGTCACAGCTAAACGTGTAGAGGGCCGCGAAACGTTTACTGCTATCCTAATCCTCTCCGCTGTAGGTACTTACTTGCGGGCAAAGACTGAGCGAAATTAGCTCGTCGGTCGGTGAGGGAAACATCGTGAGAAAACCTGCACGTTTCTGATAGATCCTATATTGTTGAGACAATCATTCTGAACGTTTAACAATGATGCAATTTTATCGGTCCTAAATCCTAAGTCATGGTAGCTGGTCTAAGTTGTTCAATTGCATCCAACAGCTTTGGATGCAATTGAAAATGACACGCTGAGGGAAAGACTGTGAAATTGATTTATAAATTAGCTCTGGTTAAATACAGCTCATGTTATACGTTCTTATAGGTGTATACTACATACCATCCCTAAAGGAGCATGGAGACTTTATAAACTTCTCCCGTTCGCTGCCCGTGGCGACGCCGCCGGGCGTGTTCGGGTTCCACCCCAACGCCGACATCACCAAGCACTTCCGAGAAGCCAACGAGCTTCTCGACACTGCTATACTCACGCAGGTACACTGGAGAGATATCCTGAAGCCTCCAACTAAGTTTACGGGGATTATTACGCGAAAAATACAACTAATATTGGCGATTAGATGTCTAATAAAAATGTTTGGAATATATCTTCCACGAACAATAATATTTAAAACAAATGTGATTTATAAAACTGTAGAATTTCAATCCCAACGGTCGGATGTATTTTTTATGATAGGTACACATAACTTTTTTCTAAAATATTTAGATACGTCAGTATAATAACTAATTGATTTATGATTCATTGAAATCCGGAATAATGGAAAGAAAATTGCGACACTGCACTTTTGAATTCCATACGTAAATCTCAAGTAGTCATTACTTTATTTCATTTTAGAATAATGTAGGTATTTAATCATTATTATAAGTATCTGCATAATAGTTAAGTATTTCGTATAACTTTCATTAACTTTATTATCGGTAGTCTTTATGCGTATCAAAGTAAGTGTCAATATTTTTTCTCAAGGTGAAGGGTAGGGCACACTAGCGACGCCAATCGTTTTTAATTTTTAGCTACTAAACCGGATCTATTTTAAACAATTTCGGGGTTACAGCCTCTCGGCAAACACTTATACTATTTATTAAATAACCACGCACAAACGCTGGGTCCAACGCGTACGCGAAAAATTGATTCACGTCAAAAGTGGTCACTTTTTGCGTTGATTAACTTTTCGCGTACAAAAACGGACCCAACATTTGTGTATGGTTATTTAATAAATAGTATAAGTGTTTGCCGAAAGGTTGTAACCCCGAAATTGTTTAAAATAGATCTGGTTTAAAAGCTAAAAATTTAAATCGATTGGCGTCGCTAGTGTGCCCTACCCGTCACCTTAAGTAGCCAACTCAGTTAATCAACGACTCTGAGTGTGGCAGTTAGAGATATTTTTTCTCACCTATATATGGTGTCTCGGTAGACAGACCTTTAACCACCTCTTTTACCAACCAAAGTTTGTTCTACGGCTTCAACTTTTCATACACAGTCGGTCACGTGATTTGGTCATTTTTATGGAGTAGAATTTCTTTAGTCCATTCAGTATGTGAAGGTGAATAGGACAGTTCTATTAAAAGTGAGATGCTCCTATTAAATCTAACCGATATTTTTAAGGATCGACAATACTTTCTTTAGAAATCTAATTGTCTTTTTATTTGTTTCATTTTTAATCTTAATCAACATTTTATCTACGAATTTGGACTATATGGATATGGAATAGAATATGTAAATATTCTTACCTATCTACCACGTACACACACGCAATAAATAATTAATAGCGAAATAATATGCATCTTATTCATCTGAAAAATAACATCTCTCGCTTGACGTGTCGGAACCACTTTCATCATCAAGGGAAATACCAGTTCTTGGTCCCTAATGCAATCCGTGCGGACATATTTTGCACGAGGCAATAATCGCAATTCGATGGTAAGATGGCAGCTATTACTGATTTATTGTAATTTTTTGTCTCAATCCCTATGAGCAAAAATTCCGATTAGAGCATTAAGCAATTCATAAGATATTTTTTACACATGTTATTGGTAATAACTATTTTATGTTCTTGTTCAGATTAATTGAGAAAGATAAATGCTTGTTATTTTGGAAGTATGAGAACACAAAAATGTCATGATTTTTACAGCATCATATCTTTATTTGTAGAAAGTTGGATGCATGATCCGAAACCTTTTAACTGTCCTATTCACCTTCACATACTGAATGGACTATAAAAAAAAACGTGGAACCAACGTTGTTGTTAAGAAAGGTTGAACACAGGAGATGGTTAAGGGGACATTCCTTAATACATACCTGTCTACTGATACACTTTGAATAAGCTCTCGACTAAAATTACAATGTTATTGGGTGCTCAAATCTGATATATGTGATGTGAACAAACTCACAGCTCATAATTAACGCGTAATGTAGTTATTTAACTTAGATTGTTTTCGGTAATAATACGAGTATTATAGCATGTATATTTTTGTGCTCATTAATGATATCGTATTTTGTTTCATTTTGCCGCTGTGGATTGAAGGATCGCACGGTAAGTTTGTAGATATGAAAAATACATGTATGTTTTAGTTTTAGACAGTTCATTCACTAAACTGACTCTTTAATTTCATGCTTCTAGGACAAATTGAAACAATATTTGGTAAGTCAGAATGGTTAAGCGTAGCGCTTTAATGCTTCGTATTGGGAATCGAATGTTTATCTCACAAGCTTGCTAAATTGCATCGTCTATTTTAGCTGATAAATAATAATGTAAAGGAGATTAAGTAACTTTAGTTTTACGAATGTAGGATACAATGGCTGGTGGAGGAGGCGGTGCGTCGCCGGAGCAGCAGGCGATGGTGATCGCGGAAGACGTGCTGGCGCGGCTGCCCGCCAAGATCCTGTCGGGGCCATCGCACGAGGGTGTCATCAAGCCGTCGGACATGACGCCCATGTCCATTGTCGTCATCCAGGAGGCGGCGCGCTACGAACGCCTCGTCAACGTCGTGAGGAGTAGCTCGCGCGCTGTCATCGGTGCCGTGCAAGGTATCATGATAACATCTGGATTAATATCAGGAACCCAATCTCGGGATTTTCGATGTCAACAAAATATCAGGCGCTCTGCAAGGATGGATGTGGTAGTTTTCTCGTCAGGGTTATAAAATAATTGAAAGCTATAAAAACCTTTGCAATCCGTTTGTGCACGCCTCAGAGTGTGTCATGAATGGTCTTGATAAATTTGATTCCAGTCAGTTTTATCTTTACCTTATTACTACAGGTGTGTAATCAAATCAAATGAGAGTTATTTATCATTGAATAGTTTTAATTAGGTACCCACCAAACTCCAAATAAGCCGTGTGGTCCCCGACAGAGTAGAATAGGCCACCCTCACTCTTACCGAGGTGTCGTAAAAGGCGACTAAGGTAAAGCTGCTGGCATGATCATCAGCACCCAGAGAAGGAAAACTCTGCATTTATATCAAAACCCTCGCCAACCCGTCTGCCAAGCGTGGTGAGTATGGTAATCACCTCTCATGTGATTGAGGGAGGCCCGTGCCCCAGCAGTGGGGATTTAAGGGCTGATGATGATGAAACTCCAAATCCTGGATCGTGGTCCAAGCTTTCCGTGGGCTCCGAAGCGATGGATTTAAACGTAACTGAGGATGGCAGGCTGGGATGATGTTGATGAGTTATCTCACCATCTCATTATACTTTAATAGGTGTGAGCGTACTAACGGATATCACGGAAGAAGTATTGACAAGCATGGTGCGTGGGCGCATCCCGGCGCTGTGGGCGGGCAAGAGCTACCCGTCCCTGAAGCCGCTGGCCGCCTACGTCGACGACCTGCTGGCAAGACTCGAGTTCCTGCAGGTGACTGCTGCTAGCTAGGCATTTTATGATGCGATTACAAGGATACCGCTTTGTCTCATGAAATATCATTTCCTCTTGATGTATGTATAGATATTAATTGAAAATTGATATATTAATTGAAAATGTGATTAGAAAAATGATATGATTCCAGTGGAACAACTTTTTATAGTAGATTTTTATCCTTTTCTTATCATGTTCTATTTTGGTAATAAAAGTAATTAGCGATTATTCATTTTAGATAAAAGACGGTAATATAAAATGTATTGATTTTATTGTTGCTATATCTTCGGTTTAGCACTGGCATCAGCATGGCCCCCCGATAGTGTTTTGGCTGTCGGGCTTCTACTTCCCTCAAGCTTTCCTCACAGCAGCGCAGCAGAGTTACGCCAGAAAATACAAGATCCCCATAGATCAGCTGGCCTTTCATTATGAGGTGAGAAAGACGATTTTAGCATTTTCGTCCTCTGGCTATTTTAATATTTTTGGCCTTAGTAATTTTTGGTCTTTTCAACATTGTTGCTCGGTAATAGGTAATATAGGTGTTTAGTAGATGATACATTACATACATTATATATATTTTTTAATTATCTTAAAAATAATTATTGTTTAATAGGTGACGTTCATAAAGAAATAGGTTTCCGGAACAGACAGGCCGGTGTGGGTTGATGAATGTTGGGTGGATCTCGGGGACCAATTACGGGGTCTAAAAGTCTTAAAAACCGGAGGTCGCGATAGCCATAACTAACAGATTTTGCTGGTTTCTTTATACCTATAAGTTTTGACAGCACTGTTCCCTACCACGAATGTACCCTTACGGTTACTTTGCTTGCATGCCTACTTTAATAGCGCGATAGTTATAACGTTATTCCTCTAATGAACGAACCAGGTACAAAGCACGTTCACGCTGGAGGAGCCGCCGGAAGAAGGCGTGTACATCCGCGGGCTGTTCCTGGAGGGCGCGCGCTGGAACATGGACGAGAAGTTCATCGACGAGTCGCTGCCCAAAGTGCTCTATGACAGCTTCCCGCCGGTACCTACACTTGTCAACATACCTCTAGGAGTCTCGAAGTCGACACAGACTAAAATATGCACTGGCATATTTAATGTCATATGTCTTTTCTTGATTGAAGGGGGGATCCCCCAGTGTTTAGATTTATCTATCTTTATGACGTCTGACAATGAAGAGATTTGGTATTAAAGGCTGATTAATACAGGTAAATAAAATAGATCTGAAGATTGTTAGAGACAAGAAATTAAGAACAAACGTTAAGTTTATAATTGGACATTTCACTTTACCTATGCGAACTACAGCAGCTGACAAAACCAAGATGCTTTTAACTTTGACTCTCTAAGTATAGTGCTTTTAGTTGTTTACCACTTCTTATTGTTAGTTTACAAGCAAAGCTTATAAAAGGCGTGAAGTTGGTCGACGCGGTGGGAGCGGGTACTCTCTATTGATTGGGGAAGTTCGCTAAGTTGGTTACACCCGCAACTCTCCGATGCCGAAGCCTGTCTAATTCAGGCGAGGCCCTATTCCGGCCACGTCCCGAGAACACCTCGACTTAACGAAGTATTTGACTGATTTTTTTCAGGAAATGTAGCACAGATCTTGCATTTGTACCACAAAGCAATATTGATGTCGATCTTTCGAGCATAAATACATTTGCAGCATCGATTGCGATCCATTGCGCATATCACTACCTTACAAAATTTGTGTAGGTACATTCCAAATTTAAATAATAAATACTAACTAAGGATGCTACATTATTGCCACCAAATTCTTTTTGTCTTTTTTAGTGAAATGAAAAACCCAAAAAAAACCTGAGAGGATAATTTGTTAAAATGTTATAGGTAATTTGGTACCTACTTTCACAGGTTTGGCTGATCCCACTGAAGCGCGAAGATATCCCGGAAGATGTGTTCTACAACTGTCCATTGTACAAGACGGGCGACAGACGCGGCGTGCTGTCCACCACCGGCCACTCGACCAACTACATCTTGTTCATGCGCCTGCCCACGCAAGTGGATCCTGACCACTGGATCATGCGCGGCGTGGCGCTGCTTTCACAGCTACCTTTTTAAAATGTGTACTACTGTACAAGATAGGTGAAAGGCGAGGCGTGCTACTTTCCGCCACCGGCTACTCCACTTCCAACTACTTTCATCTTGTTCATACGCTTGTCCACGCAAGTGGATCCCAAGAAATGGATCGAGTGCGAGGTGGCGCTACTGTTACAGCTACCATTTCAGTTGTGATCATCTTGTTGCGAAAGAGGAGGAGGTAATTTTGCTTTCTTTTTTGCGCCTTCAACACGATCTACTTTCTATTGGGTGCAGAGTGGCGACGTTTTCAAAGGTTCCGTTGTGATAACGCTTCAATGAAGTAATAGATCTCTTATTTATTATATATTATCTATCATGTATTCAGATGTTCCCTTTCTCATGGACGATTTGTTTCATCTCTTCTTTTTCTTTATCTACCTAATTTCTAATATTCATTTTGATAAATATGCTGAATGCTCGTGTAATGACGCTAATTTCAACTTTTCTGGCGGGCACCTAGTTCCAACCAAAAATCATTCCAATATTTTTTTTGGCTGTCGTGTAATAAAGTCTTTCATGATGCAGTCGGTAGTTTCGCCGAGTGTATTACGTACGGTACCCACCTATCGACATTGGGCACGCGGGTCACGTCGCGCGCAATAACGCCGCCTGTATCGCTTTGCTACACTTTCTTTGATCCACCACCCCAAATTCATATCCAATGGCCGATAGCCTTCCCTTCGACCTCGCCTACTTGTAGGTACGTTTGTTAATAAAATCGGAATATATGTACATTGTAAATACCTTACTTTGATTTATGTTTTAATTATTTTTAGTAAATAATTGTCTAGTCTTCATGTGATACTTAAATTATGTTAATTATTATTATTTCATTTTATCGCTGTCATGTGTCTCTTTTCGTATCTAATAAATAAATTATTATTTAAATTTTAATGCTGTATTATTTTGTTGATAAATCGAACTGTCACATTTCTAAATTTTGTTTCAATATTTTTCCCATCATTCCTTTTAATAGTTATATATAAATTAGTTCCATACAATTAATAATGCGTTATGGTCAGTTTTTTAATACTCCTATACTTTTATAACCAATCTTAAGGAACTTTTTATGTCATCAAAAAGGATATTATCTCCCTAAAACTTCGGGCTTGAACTTATGTGTAAACTTAATGCATAATTCAGCTCGGAGAGTCCCCGAGGATTGAAACAAAATCCGTTAAGAAGAAACTACACAATAGCCCTCTGGTAACACAAAAGGAAAACTAATTCCTTTTGCGGGTCTTCTTGCAAAATATCCTGTTATCGTAGTGTGCGGCCCTCCGTTACTGCTGCAGTCCTAATCTAATCTTAACGTGTTTAACAATTCGCGTGCGTAATTCCTGGTTGCATTAAAAGTGTTCGTTTTTAGGTCTAGGGTACGCTTGAATCATTTATTTATTTATTTATTCACAAACTTATTCTATCTATACAGGGTAAGGTATCATGATTTGGGAAGTCTGGTAATTACAATAACGTAGATTTAAAAAATCCTGAGGAGCCTGCTCGGTTTCGGACGAACGACCTCCTGTGTAGAAGGCGCGCGCGATCTCATCCACTATGCGATATTGGGCAGGTAGGTAAATTTATGATATTCCAGAGCCCCCTCAAGAAAAAGCGGTAAAGTTTTCCTTGCCAGTTAATATGGAAAAATGTTAAATCACCCTGAGTCGTCGGGTGGCACGCCCGCGCCTACGCACCGCTGCATGAGCGCTAAGTAATCCCGCGGCTCTGTCCTGCTGAGATAATTATGCGATCCCTTGTCACATTCAACTATCTTCCCTAAAAGTATAAGCGAAAGGTGTAGAATTATTTTCGTATTTATTTTAGGACGCCTCAATATTTTTTGGCATGAACCTTTTGGTCTGCCAGTTTGATTAATTGAGATTTTACCAGAGGTCGGAATTAGGTAGAGTTATTTATGTAACTTGCGTCGAAATGTTGATATTAATATGGATATTCTCAACATTTTTAATTAACATTCTACATTAATTTTGGCCGTATCACATAAACTATTGCAGATACATAATATTTTGGTTAAATTTGAGGATCATCACGTTAAAACAAAGCTTTTTATTCACTAAATCAAGGGTTTTTTCACCTTTTTTAACTAATTCCGGGTTTTGGGGCACACCAACTTTATTCTTTTGCTGTATGAAATAAGTGTAAGTACTTACCAAAATAACTGACCCTAATTCCGACCTCGGAATATTACACCTAGGTCTAGTAAAGAACTATATTTAGTGAATGAAAAGAAAAATCTTTGATTTGTAGGCATGCTTCAATGATTTATAATCGAATCGAGATGTAATGTTACAAAAGAGAGACGGTATTTTACCCACCTAATCTGTAAAAAAATATTTTTGAGCATTACCCCAGGCCTTGAAGGGCGAAATGCTAAATCATCCGGGCCTCCATTACCGCAGCCGGGCGTTCGCCCACGCACAGTGGAGGCGGATTAATCCTGCCGCTTCAAAAACAATGCCCGATTTATTGCCAGCCACGGCACAGCCGCCCAACGCGCCTGTCAATCAGTTAAGCTTCCATCAGTAATGAGATGTTGCTGTTCATTCAGGTATGTGTATAAGGCTCAGGCCATTCGCAGCCACGCACAATGGAGGCAGAGAATTTATCCAAGCCAGTCCCGTCATTGCCACCCGAACGCGCCTGTCAGCCTGTTTCGCTACCGTCAGTAATGAGATGTTGCCTTTTACACAATTGTGTTGTGTACTCAAATCATTCTTGCCCACGAATTGAGTTGGTGATTAATTTGATACGGGCCGGTGACTCATAGCCCATAGCCCTGACTAATTTTCAAGACTGCATAAGTGCCAGGTGCAACTGACGAAAGCGCCGTCCAATCAATGTAAAACTAGCATTAGATAGTGATGATATTCTGTTGTCGTTTTTTTTTATTGGTTGAAATATTGATGATGGATGATATTAAGTTGCATTTCAGATAGTTATTCATAAACTTCACACCTCTGACTGTTTGCTCTCCGTCTATGGAGGCGCTGTGCGGTGATGAAAACGGCGCCGGGCTGCTGACACAATACCCCGATTTATTTCCAGCCAGGGCTCAGCGTGGCTCAGCTGTCAATCAGCCTTCATCAGTAGCACATATTAAGAAGAAGATACTACGTATACCTACCTAATACTACTCTTTGTACCTACCTATCCGTAGGTATCTAATGAAACGTTGCCTTTTATTTAGGTACTTATGTGAAACAATCACATTACAACGCGGTAGCATAATTGTGGAGTTTGTTAATCATACGAGTGACTAACTTTGGGCTTTGACTGTCTATGTCGGACTCAGACAGGTATAACTATATTTACTGTTTTTCTATTTTATGACATTTACTTTCAGGCTCATTTATCAGAACTATGTATTATTAGGGTCTGCTATCAATTTCTTTACAGATTCTTCTTCATGTTCTAATGCATGTTTGAGAAGTTCTACTAGATGAGGATAATACCTACTGTAATACTGTTAGATTCGGTAATACTGAAAAGTTACTCCGAAATAGCTTTTTTTCTTGTTTATTTACGATTGCGATGTTTTTTTATGTGATAGGTGGCAGACAAGAAGACGGATCGCCTGATGGTAAGCGATTGCCGCCGCCCATAGACACCCGCGACACCAGCGGTGTCACAAGTGCGCTGCCAACCTTTAAATACCCCTTTCCCACGGATTGGGCTTCCGGTACCGTCACTCACGCAGCGAAACACAGCACAGTGCTGCTTCCGCCGTGGTAGGTATCACTCCGGTCAAGCCGGCCGAAGCGTGGCTTTAATATGGTCAAAAGGTGTTGTGTGTATGTTATAAATGAATAATAAATATATAAAATAGATCAGGACAGGTTTGGTTCTGTTAAAAGATAGGAGCAGGTAATATTACTTTACTTTATGAATAGTGTGTGTCAAAATATCATTATTACCAAATGTACCAAGGTAAGTAATATATGTAGGTGTAGAAATGCATTCTTTTGTTGGTACGACAGAAAGAAGTTGCATACACTTTTAGAGTAAAATTGAATCACAAGAGCTGATATTCGTCTTAGCTTGTAGTCAAGCAGAGCGATCTTAAAGCAAACCACACTTTTGTGTGAAAAGAATAGGTACAAACCACTCAGCGTTCATCCTTTACCTAAAAATCTTCAATAAAAGGAAAAACAAAGAAATAAACTCTTTCGGTATCGGAATTTTATTTAGAAAGTAATCATGACAAATGAAGTGATGTAGGTATGTGGGATGAAAACGGAAGTTTTCTGTGCGAACGAGGTCAATGTCATCGGCTCCGCTCCTCGTTTGGTATTCGGCTAAGAGGCTACAACTCAGAGTTATGAGTAGGCATATTACGAGACGGTGACTTTGCGTTTGAATGTATTACGCTGCCCTGTCATTTAGCACGAAAAACCTCGCATCCCAGATACGACATGTATTAAATAAGCGAGTAGTGGGCAGATGGGGGCGGGCGTAGTACGGGAGGCACTCGGTCTGGCGCGGCGTCGCCCCGGCAACGCGAGATATTGATCTGCGCGGCTCCCGCGCAGCATCCCGCCCGCGCCCCCCTCCCCCCACACGCGCCCTTGATTCTGCCGCTCGACCGCTGCCACCACCTCCCACCCTGTTGCAAACCCCCCTACAAATACTTATTACATTTCGCACTACATACTACACGTAATCCAATGAAGAAATAGCATTGATGTTATAGTAATGTATGAAATTTGCTTACATGATTGCGTCGTAGGTATCTTGCATAATACTAATTATGTACTTACCTACTCGCTTGTGAAATATGGAAGGGTATTCAGATGCTAGCTGAAACAGTGTTATTAGAACAGTTTAATAAAAATGTTTCTTTTTGTTTTTTAAGTAAAAATTGCTCTATGACACTGTTTTAGCTAATAAAGGTTTATTAAACGTGCATGAATAAAGCCCTAAAGATTTTCAGGACTCCGTTTGAAAACTTGGAATGTAGGACATCTCATTAAGAATTTGATATTTGTTGACGAGAAACAATTGGTTTAATAATTATTATTCGTAAATGTTTGTGCTCTGAACTTCAATTGATGTTTTGAAATCTTTGTTATTTTTGCTTCAGTCAGCGGAAAACGCTCAAATGTAAAATTCTTCCAGCATTTCACATTCTCTTATGTTAGCATAATCATTTTTCTATTTTAGTTTACCTGAGATTCTTATGTGTTTGTCAGAGTCAGATAGGGACATTGTACCTAGGTATGCAGTGTGTAAGTAAAAGTTTTAAAAGGGCCCATCTGTTGCGTATCCCATTGCTCTTAAATGACTTATTTAAATATAAAAAATAATAATTATTTCACAACATCACATTCATTGATCTGACTCCGAAATAGGTGTAGCACCTGTGTTACGGATATCAGAACCAACAGCGGAATAACAATATACATTTAATACTTTTCTTTTCTATATATTATAAATATGTATTTACTTACAATGCATAGAAAACACCCGGTCCAATACAAACAGACATGTTCATGCACACGAATGTTTGTACTGTGCGGGATTGAACCCGCAACCCTTGCACCAGAAGCAGCGTTTACTACCACTGATCTAAACGGGTCGTCATATAATCAATAATTACGCTGGTAAAGGATCAATAATAAAATTACTATAAAGCGACGGCTGCGCAAAAGGTCCCGGTTGGTCCTGCGCCCAATCCCTCTCCGGTCGTTTCACCCTGGTGTTCCATCGGAATATGAGAATAAGGGAATAGAAAGTGGACTTGTGATTGTGCACACACTTGAGCACTTTAATATATCCTGCATACGTGGCTGCTTGTTGGCCGCCGTAGCCGTAATCGGTTGGAGGATATTATTATTAATTACGCTGGTTTCTATTGTTGGACACAAAGTCAAGAATGTCTTTACGTTGTGTAGGTTCCTAGAACCAACCAAAAGTGAAATGGTACCTTACTTAGGTTTAGGCTTAAAGACATTTATTCATATAAGAAAAATTACATTTCCCTTAAAATGAGATACAAATTATTGTATTATATCGTCGGCGCTACTCGCAGCTACACTGTTCATGTGCAATTACCTAACATAATTATATTCTTAAAAAATACATCATGCATCATGCTTTCATAAATAACAAACAACCAATTGGCGCAGTTTGGAGGGTAAGTCTTAAAAAAGTTAGTTGGCCGATAGTGTGGTTGAATGATTAGAGCCGGCGAGTGCGCACCTTCGCGCGCGCACTCACGGTGTACATACAAGCGACAATAAAATTGGTTGTACGATGACATTACGAACAAAAAATAAATAAAAATAAGTTTTTTTCGGAAGGGGAAAAGGTATGGCAGCGCACTTGTGACTCCACTGGTGTTGCGGGTGTCCATGGGCGGCGGAATTGCTTACCATCAGGTGATCCGTCTGCTCGTCTGCCACCTCTCAAATAAAAAAAAACAGCATAAGAGGCAACACCAAAATGGCTGTTTCGGTTGCGCGAACATTATGAAATACAAATCACGGTAGAGCGGAGCGCTAATTGAATCTGTCGGGAGTGCATTATACCGCATGCAGCATTCAGGGCAGCCGAGTAATATAATTTATCGCAAGAGCGAGTGCGTGCCTGACGCTACTCGCGCCTGTGTTTGGACACTCGCGCAATCCGCGCCACTTCAGCAATTTGCACCGTTTACGTGTCGCTGGCAGCATCGTACGGCCACAGTCCACAGTCATTATCCCCCTTATTACAAATCGCGAATTAAGGATAGTCCTGGAACAAAATTCATGCGAGCCCCTTTTAACATTGCGTGCTATCACGGGATGCCATGACATTTAGTACGGTAATAACTTTAGATCGCGATTTAGAATAAGGTGGTACTACCAGTAGGTACTACGTGCAAACGTGCCGCGACTACACGCGCCCGCGTGCGCCCGTGCGGGTAACATTCGTGAACAGGGGCTATGCGCAAGCGCACTAATATATAAATACCAAAACTAAGAATCTAGTTTAAATTAATTCTCTTTATGTAGGCAGGCATGTACATATCGTCACTGATATTTTAATAACGCTTACGGCACTTCACACGGCAACAAAGTCCATATGATCTGCAAAAGAAGCCAAGTATAATTATCGCGCCAACTGATTCCTCGTTCAATCGATCTAGGATCAGGGAAAATAAAATATCTTTATCTTACCTTACTTATAATTTTCTCTATTTTACTTAATTATATATAAAGTATGGCACATTGACGTCACAAAAGAGTTAAGTTAAAAAACATAAAGGAATCGTTGAAGTAAGAATGAATGTTCCTTACCTCCCTTTAAATTTAGAAAATGTAATGAATAATAATATTAATAATTAATTTCCAAAAGTTGACAAAGGCGTTATTACATTATCTGACCCCCACACTAGGCTAAGCCTGTCCTGTGGGGGCAGAAAGCGATTACAAAGTTGTATAGAATATTTTATGGAATGTATTTGCAGAATACAAAATATGTAATTGCAATCATGATTTAGTTAAATGTTTGAAGCCTAAGCAACTACTTATGTACAGCTCTCCGACTATATGCTCATGCTAGACTCGCGCTCTATGTACTCGAACATTTTATTTACCAACATCGTGGTCATTGATTTATTCCATACGAAACAGTTATCGACCACTTTATACATTAGACCAGCAACTGCTGGCAGCATCATTTATTAAATGACAGTTTCTTATATCATTAGTTTTTCTAATAAGTATGCCTATAAAGTAAAGTGACGTATTATATTACAACCCTTACAAGCGCAGACTTATAAGGGATGAAACAAAATTTCTAATAAACAGACATTAATAACGATCTGCCGAACAACCGGAGTTCATCCCTCCGTAACAACTGCTTTTAATATCGCGCCGTTTGTAGATAGACGTAGGGATATTATGTTTTATTACAATTAATTGGCCGGGCCAGTGCCATGCCAGTGCCTTCCGTCCCGGCCGGTGCTGCCACACGTGGCGGCTAACACTGGATTCTGCAAATATCAAGTTTACTTCCAAACTTGTAAGATTTAATTTATAACAATGATGATATACAAGCAAACGACTTGCATGTTTTAGTCAATTATAGTCCATTCAGTTTGAATAAATTAATAAAACTTTATTTGCATAAATACGGTACGTAGTAGGTCTTATGACATTAAAAGAGATCAACATACTTAACCATAACATTGCATTTCTTTTTGTATTATTTGCCATATTAACGCATGTCAAGGTCCGAATGCGGTATATGACTATTTTTTATTTATTTTTGCAATCAAAAGACCTCTCAATGATAGAAACATCGTTGAGATATCACAACTTTAAAATCACATTATTTTGGGCAAGCCCAAAACGCTCCATACAAATGGCTACTAAGATGTGACGTCACACCTAAGTATTTTGTATGCGTTTCATTTGAGTTTTGTATGGTAGCTATATCAAATGTTTCGTTTATGTCAATGGTTCTATTATAATAGTTGGTGCAAATTGTATGGGTTATTCAATGGTATAATTATTTTTTAATAATTTCATACTTTTAAAATGGACTTGCCCATGAATCTTTGAATGACCATAAAACCGGCTAGACGATAAATTTTTAATTGAGAATTTTTGCCATTGGCACATATAGACCTATATTTTGATAAAATATTTATATTTTATAAAATCTAGAGCTTAGTCATATACCCTATTTATCTGAAGGTGAATAGGACAGTTCGCACGTTTCGTATCATACATCTTTCTACAAATAAAATTATTAAGTTGAAAAATCATTAACTTTTTTGTGTTCTTATTCTTCCAAAATAACTAGTATTAATATTTCGCGCCAATCGCAATCGGTAAGGCGATTATCTCATAATCGAATCACGATTAGTCTGTGCAAAATATGTATATTTGCATTTGGGAACAAGAACTAGTCCATAATTTCTGTTGGTGGCGATGATGGTTCCGACACGTCAAGCGAGTGTTGTTATTTTTCAGATGAATAAGGTGCATTTATTAAATGATTTGTGATTTATTGCGTGTGTACACTACTAAGACATTACATATTGTGTTCCATATCGATATAGTTCAAATTCATAGATAAAATATTGATTCGAGTTCATCCGGAATCATACGCTCACGGATAGCATAATAATGGAAGCTGTCTAATTAATTTATTGAGAACTTGACCTGACATGTTTCTCATCTGTACTAACACTTAATTACAACATCACCAGCTCTAAGTGGTTTCATTGGGGCAAAACTGTACCCGTATGAGGTAAACTTAGCCCGTAACATAAGTCATGATCATGAAATTTTCCAGCGCCTGGCAACATTACCCGGTACCTACCCTCAGCTCGCTCTGGCGCGCTCTGGCGCGCTTGTCTCGTCCCGCGTTGCCATGACGAGAGCCAGCCTCACACAGGTACGAGTAACAAGCCCCGTCCGTTTGCGCTCGCGTGTGTGCCGCGTATAGAATTACGCCGCGTATCCTGTGCCTGTGTGGAGAGTACGTGGCTGATTGCACTGAGCGTTAGCAGGGCATGCGCGTTTTAAAACCAACGTATTTTACAGGGGCTTCAGCACGAAGACGTCCCGTAACGAACGAAAATATGACAGACACACAGCCCATGTGGCAGGGAAGGGAATTCTGATTCAACTGTATAACTTTTTCGCTATACGGTTGAATTCGGTACGCGCCAAGGCCCCTGCCTGCGTTTGAAAGAAAAGCAATGTGCACGTGTCAGCAGGGCGTGTGCGTTTCTCCGAGGTTACAACCTCGGAGAAACTCACACGCCCTGCTGACTGTGATCATACACTAAGCAGCTGAAAACATTACCGCGCTATCATCACTATATCGCTCACATCATACGGATCCGCTCCATTTAATGGACGGATGGTCATAGACCATACCAGCTTACTCAGGCATGGTCTAAGATGCGTCGCCCACATTTTGTCTCCATAAACCAGAAACAATTCCTGAGCTCAAATCAGATATCCAACGTTTTATCAGTGAGATATAGCCAGCAGCCCAATTCTGGGGTTTATCGATATGAAAAAACATGGTGGATATCACCTGAAAACCATACAAAAAAACTATGTTTTAGTGATATATGTCGTATGATAATAAATGTCACGAGCCCGAGAATTGGGCTCCAGATCTCTGTAGTCATGTATAATTTCATAAAAAGAGTAATGGATTGTCATCAGAGCCCTGGGGGCATTTGACGGATGTTTAATCCATACAAAACCGGAACATGTATTTATTACAATCCAATAAGATAGAAGAAGAAGAGATATATGTCAGGACTCTGTCAAATAACGTATTTCAAAATTAAAAGTGCACCCTTATTGGACACCTCGTAACTACTTATGTTACGTAATATTCCTGTGTCTTTCCTTTTTGATAATACCTACTCAAAGATAAGCGCGGTAGTCCTCATCAATGTAGCAGCACAGCCATTCAAGTATCGAGGGTTTTTGCACCCTCAGCGCAAATAACAAATTATGTCAACAGCAGGCGATGTGGCCCGCATCGCTCCTGCTCGCACTCGCCTCACTTACACTTGCTCCACATTCCGGGAAAATTCACAGCGGAACTAAACTCCGGCGAGCGCTCGGTGACCGAGTATCTCCGAGAGGCTGTTATATTAAAATGCAAGGCTTGCGAGCATTATCATTACCATGGGAGGCGCGTTCGCTCGCGTCGGGGTTTAACTCGGCTTCAATTTTTCAGAGCGCGCGTGAGTCGCTGCAACAAAAAAGGCTAAAATGTCAGCTTCGCGGTGCGCTATCTCTCAGCAATGAGGATTTAATTAAAACGCAGCACTTACATGTGCGCGTGGGTCTGTCTGTCTACGCCTCTACGGTAGGTAGCCGGTCTGTTAGCGCTGCCCACCCTCTCCATCCCCACTAATTAAATGATAAACACTCGGCTCGTCGTTTTGCCGTTGTCCTTGTTTTGATAACAGTTTCTTTGAAGTCCGCAACGCAGGAGAGCGATATTAAAACCTGGCTAATTGTACGACCCTAGATAATTTGCGGGGGAGAGTCCGGCCGGAGTGTAGACAGTCTGATCCGATAAAAGCCCGTCCGTCGTCGTATTTAAACGACTGTTCTAGGTGTGTGAGAGCCCGGCTGCAGTGTGAGAGCCAATCGCTTATTGGGATTGAGGCGAAGCCTTTCGGTCGGCTGCGGCCGGCGGGCTTCCAATTTTAATGTTATGTAACTGAACCGAATTAATTCCCGCTGTGCCTCCCGCGTTAGTTCAAACACTCGCTTCAGGATCCAATTTCGAATAAATATTGCTTTTTAACTGTGTAATAAGAGCTGCGGTCGATCCCACGTAATTAAAAAGCGCGCTCTGCTCGAGTATTGGCTTGAAATTTGAAATGTGGTTTACGCTGGCGATTTACAACACTATCGACGACTGAACAAAATGTATTGTGTATGTTAGGTGAAAACACAAATTTTAACTGAAAACCCACTCATTTGAACTTTACATAGAGCTTTTTTTTAAACACATTGATATATGTAGCTAGCGATTTACCAACCGATTAACTAATTTATTATCATTGAGTCACGATAAAAAGTCTTTACGTATGAATTATTCTTGATTTCTTACAAAAGGCTTGATTACAAGCGCTTGTGCAGTTCACTGGCGCTGCCATTCAATTTTAACAATAGGGAATATGCATAAAGTTTAAATTTGTCTCAAATATTTTTTTCGGGATTCTTTATTATTCGCACTATATTTCACGCTAATAAAGAATACTTACGTCAAAATGATCTTCACAGCAAAATACAACTGATAATAAAAGTATAGTCTCCCTCTTCATCATCTTACACCATAGTTTACGTAATTTTCATCGCGTGGAATGCAAATAATACTCTATCGGGTGTACTGATCGTAGTATTTTTACACTTCGGTACCATACAGTACTTGTAACTAGGTTTATTTTCTTCTTCCATGATTTGTTTGCTAATTAAAACTGAAAATTAGTAATAGGCAACTGAAACGCTACTAGTAAACAATCAGGACCTAACCAATGACATCATCATAAGCGCGCGCAAAATGACGGCGTTTGAACGGCTTAATTTTATTCAATGTTTTATAAAAACTGATTAATTTAAGACAAAAAAAAATCATGCATATTCCATATTATGATAAAAAGAAAACATCTCTTTGTCTAAATACCCTACAGACGGAGGTATTTGTGATTTTAGAGACTTCTATTGCACATGTTATTCATGTCATAGCACCATACTCGTGATTGTTGTGAGAAGTGGCCAATTATAGCAATACTTTGATTTGAGATTAGATTGTAATTGAAATATAAATATACCGTCCACTACGCAGAGGTTTTTTCTGTAAATAGCTAAATTCATCACAATTGATATATAAATCGAATAGCAGCCTCGCTTGACCGAATAAGCAGTCTTAAACGATTTGGAAAAAACCCTACTGGTTTAGTTGAAAGACCCCAGATGATTGACTCAGAAAATATTGAATGAAAGCTGATTCTTGGTAAAAACGTTTCGTAGCGCGGTTTATATAAGGCAAGTCTTTTACGTATGTATTTAGTTGCAAGAAGTGGGGTTACAGGTATTGTAATTCCAATCTCATAGCAATTGCACGATTTGGTTAGGATCCACGTTTTTGTTTAGGACTAAGGAAACAATTATTGGACTTCAATTCGATCTTATCTAAGAGGTAATTCCCAGTTGCATATGGATCTGTCGCTTCGAAACCTGGATTACGCTTGAACCATGAACGAGGATTCGAGAAATCTCGTAATTACAATGAAGCGACTTCTGTCTGACCTTCCCAACCAACCACACGGTTACACGATCAGAATCATTATCACAAACACTGTAGGTACCCACAACTTTGAGAAACTATCCAAGACGCGCAGGCTTCCTCAAGATGTGGACTCTCACTGCCGAACTAATGGTAGAAATATGCACATAGATTTGAAGAATCCAGAAGGGCATACTCAGATTCGAAACACGACTCCTCTATGGAAGGCGCTTTCTTATCCATTGAGCTACCATCGCTCTACGGCTTCATCTCTACGTCTGCAGGTTTGTTGTATAAGGCCGGATTATATCCAGTTCGCCGTATGGGGAGCCGTGTGGTCCCCGGCAGAGTAGAATAGGCCACCCTCACTCTTACCGAGGTGTCGTAAAAGGCGACTAAGGTAAAGTTGCAGGCATGATCATCAGCACCCAGAGAAGGAAAACTCTGCATTTATACCAAAACCGTCGCCAACCCGTCTGCCAAGCGTGGTGAGTATGGCAATTACCCCTCATGTGATTGAGGGAGGCCCGTGCCCCAGCAGTGGGGACTTAAATGGGCTGACGATGATGATGATGATGATGATATCCAGTTCTGCCGTCAGGTAAGATGAAGCTGCTGCATGATGAGTATCTTCTTCTTAGTTTGTGATGATGAGATGAGTGAGCATGTTCCGTCATTGTTTAATTGAAGGGCAGCGGGCGGGAGCATCGATCGCGTTGCCATGGCGACGGCCCCACTCCCCTCCCCGCTTCATTTGTAATCATTTGTTTCGCGGCGCGATCATGGCGCGGATCCAGCGACAATTTGATAGATCACCACCGTGATACATTATAGATTCTGAACGGCGGGCATTGTTTCCACATTTCTCTTTTTACAAGTGTGACAGCACTTGGCAAGGATTTCAGTATGCGCTATATTGCGTTATTGCAGCATCCCAACAGTATTCTATATTTCCCTCTATGAAGTTGAAGACTAATAGTGAATATTAGTTCCTTTCTATGACAATTAGACGTCTCTTATACGTCTTATGCAGCTTTTATTGACATTATCTTGATCAGATTTTTATACTTGATTAGTTCGTTTGATACCTGTATCAAGCACTTGACAGCGGTCAAGAAATATCAAATTCTCTACATTTCTCAATTATTGTCTTTCTATCTATAAATCCGTGTGGTCCCTGGTAGAGTAGAATAGGCCACCCTCACCCACACGACCGAGGTGTCGTAAAAGGCGACTAAGGTAAAGCTGCTGGCATGATCATCAGCACCCAAGAAGGAAAACTCTACATTTATATCAAAACCCTCGCCAACCCGTCTGCCAAGCGTGGTGAGAATGGCAATTACCCCTCATAGGATTGAGAGAGGCCCGTGCCCCAGCAGTGGGGACTTCAATGGGCTGACGATCTATAAATCTACTCAAACTTTTTAACTACAAAGTACTTTACTTGTTTTTAATGTATGACTCCGATTTGTTGTCCCGTCGACAAACTATAGTAGAGAGTGAAATTATATCTTACAGATCTTCAAAGATATGACCACTCCTATTTGGTTTGGAAGTCTCTTTGGATTCATTGCGAAAAATAAAATTCCTAAAATTTTAAGTATTGTATGAAAACACTCACTTGAAGCCGTGAAGAATGAGCGGCTAACTAAGTGGCGTGAGCGGCAAACTGTAGCGTACTTTGTCCTATGCCAACAGCTGCTCACTGAATGACTCGTCACCGAAACTGTGTAAAGTGCAAACAAATAGTTTGCCCTGTGTGTACGTACACTCCATTTAAAACAGGCAGGTAAACAGGAGGTAAAAACAGCACTTATTTCAGAGCTGTAAATGGCTTTACATTAGGTACTTTACATAAACAAACATCACACGTGAAAATGTGCTGTGTTTCTCCAAGTAGGGTACCGGAGGATACCCTCAATAGTTGACTGTGACGTCGTTAATGACTCTAAATGTGTAACTATGATTCAGTTTATCTGATTCCGCTGATTAAGAACTGCGAAGATTAGACAGTAGTTAGCAGTGTATTAGTATAAAGATTTCTTTAATGTATGACGATTTGCAAGAACTATGTGCAAGCTTATGCAAATAAAGAATATTTAACTTTGACTTTGAACGTCCAGATTTTACCAAATCTTGGATCGTGGTTCACCAACTTTAAAATAACGGACGAACACACTTTAACCGTGCTTACTATTGGTGCTTGCGTGGTTAAAGTGGATTACCGTTGTTTGAAGTTGGTAAACTCGGCCCTGACTCTACAATTGTTCTGTAGTTCTTCAACCAAAAGTCTCAGACGAGTGACAAAATATTAAACAGGATTGATTCAGATTTTTGCGAAGTAAGGTTGTCATACTGCATATTATATACTATGTCGATGTTGCAAATTCTCATCAATTTTCATTTGTTTCACGGCTCTGGATCACGTTGCTAGTCAAATGACAATTTGATAGATCACCAGCCAGTGATACATAGACACCATAGTAGGTAGTCGGAACTAGACGTGTGTAACTCTTTACTGAAACGACTCAGTGATCTAACTCAGCCAAATGATACACTGTTCCGAATCTCTAATCTTCGCTCTGAATGTATCATTCGACTCAAATGGATCTCGAGTTCGAAGTGAACCGAATGATCCGATGAGCTGAATGATCCGAGTGAGCCGAATGATCCGAATGAGCGGAAAGAATCACAGATCTATCTGAGAGTCGATGTCTAAATGAAGCGTTTCACTAGTTCCGCATCTCTGCACTGATCCAGATGCAAATGTTCCAATCTTTTGAAAGATACGTTTTTGCCAGGTCTAGTCGGATCCGCACAACCTTTCTGTTGTTCGTACGTTTGGGAGGATCACGGTGAGACTAAGGCGTCATTTGTCATGCAAATCCCTTAATTATCCCGAGGAGGGTGATTACTTAATATAGGTGACTTAGGTACTCCATATGGAGCACTTAACTGTTATGGGAGCGTTATCTAAAAATAGGTAAGGTTCTCATTCGTTTGCATACGTCAACTCACCGGAAAATTCGTTGACATACGTCAACGAATTTTCCGGTGCATCTCCGGTTGCGGTGGTAGGTACAAACCAACTTTAATCTCCACTTAGGTATCTACTTACATGTTTCCATTACGTACCTAATATGGTCTTATTCCTATGTCTATGTATATATTTCAACGAGAAGAGTGATAGTAGTTCAGTGATTTCATTTATGCATGCAGCATGCACCTCTGGATTTTCAAATTTCTGTTTGTATTTCTACCATTAGCTGGACGGTGAGGAAAATCATCCTAAAGAAAACTGCTCATTTCGGATGGTTTCTGAAACGTGTAACCATGATTCAGTTGGTCTGGTTCCCCTGTTAAAGGGTTGCCAAGGTCAGACGGTAGTCTCTTCATTGTAATCACCCAGACTCCCAAAATCAAGAATCATGGTCTAAGCGTGCCCGGGCTACTGAGCAACAGCTTTGGACGCAACTGGGAATCACACGCTAAGATAAGATATACATATTCCTGCACCAGACGTGCATCATTCTACAAAAAAATCTTATTTATTTCTTGGCAGTCTCTTAAACAAACTTTGCGAAGTCGTATGACTTATTAGAATAGTAGGTATGTGAGTGAGTAGGTACGTGTACATTGCAGCCCCTACCCCAGGGTTCCCTGCTTAGGAGTTTTCCACTCCCTAGGGGAAAATGAAAAGATGGATCTTTAGAGGCTTTATACAATTTTAAGGTACTTTTTTACGAACAATACTAAAAATAAATCTTTATGACATTAGTGTTTGCCAGAAGGAAACACTGCTTTAAATACTTTATTTTTCACTATGCGCGGTTTTAAAGAAAACTATGTTCGACAGTGTTACATAACATCATCCTGCCCAGACAGCGGACATAATAGAAAATTAATAGCTTTTTTTTAAAGTACTTTTGGGCAGAAAGACTATGCAGGAAATAAACTAATTTGTTCTTTTTAAAATTCGTCGGGCTTAGAGCCAATTACCTAAAATATCTCTTATTATATTTTCGCTTTACCTTAGTGGAAAATATTTCTGAGGGTTGATAACTCTGGTTCGGAGCGCGTTTGCACTTCCGAGACAGTAATTGAATCAGAGAATAAACACGAGCGCCACCGCCGGGACATCTGGCGGCGGCCCGGAGACGCCACTACCTAGTGCAAACTTTGATTTAGCAATTAATTAGCTTTCTACGAGCATTTCTCAAAGAGACCTCATTCGTTTTCTACGATTTTCCTTTGATAAAATCGATTTATTGCGAGAGTGTTGCGCCGCACCGCAAATAGGTACGCTACCATTCCTATTCTTTATTATACATACAAGTTATGTGTTGTATTTATGTTACTCTGGAGTTTTTATTCAACCTGCTCTCACCTCTTACTATGAAATGACCCGCTAAAGAAATGGGTACAGTTTCCGATCTACCTTGGCAGTTGGTACAAACCTGTGCGGATAAAGAATGGGATCAGAAATGGCGGCGCATCTATTCACTTCTCGCTCGCACACTATTTGCGTCTATACTCGCACTCGTGGGTGTGCGAGCGAGATGTGAATAGACGCGCCGACATTTCTGATCCCATTCTTTATCCGCACAGGTTGTATTTTCTTTTTAGTCTCTCGAAGTAAGAAAAATAATCATACTTAGGTATGTGTTTCTTCTCTTTATATTACGTATAGGTTCTGATCTGATCTAAGAATTCTTTTGGCGTCTGTTAAATATGATGTAGTACATGATTTTTAATGTAGGTATTAATATTTAGTTGTTTGAAATGTTAATACTTAGTTGTTTGATCATACTGCCCTGCATAATTTTTATTTGATTTTCAGCCCGCTAACGGTCCATCTTAAAACAATCCATGCAATAAGCAAAAAAGGAAAGCATCAAAGGTGAAAAATTTACAAAAGCATTCAATAGCCGCCCGACGGAGCGAGGGTAATATGCTTAGAGCCGTAGTGACGGACGGGCGAGTTACTCCGGCCAAGTGTTGAGTTTTCTCAAATAATTTTAATAGATGTCCGCTCGGGAAGAGGGGGGGGGGGGGAGCAGGAGAGTGGGTAGGGGGTCGGTGAGTTGCGAAATGAGATTTCCTCTCCTTTGAGCGGCGCGCCCTGACCGCGACACGCGGCTGAATCATGCCCGCCATACATCAGCGCGGCAGCGCATCTGCGCCGCGCCCGCGCCTCACCCGAGCCACAATAGTAGGAATTAAAGCAGTATCGAAAGTAGGCTGTTCTGATGATAACTACGCATCCACTGCATGTAAGGGTTATTTTTGTAAAATAACTAATGTGAAGTAATCATTAATCATCAAAAAATGAAAACCCTTCCGCTCTCCTCACGCTAGTACCAAAGCTGTTGGAGAGGGGGATTCCCCTCTCCCTCTAAAAAAAGTACCCCTCACATACCCAAAGCTACGCAAAATCCGATTCTAGCCATATCTCGTAATTATCTGCCTGCTGTAACTAAATGTTGACTTGGTATAGAAATATCACATCTAAGTCACTTCTCTCTACTCTTTTGAAAAATTCGAGAATACGTCTGATCCTTGGTCCAGAAAATGTTGGGGATTATCGGATACACGGTTTTTTTTAAATTATCTTTCGTAATGTACGTATTTTTTACTACCGAAAATTACGCGACACTCGGGGCTGGCAGCACAGCGATGTCCGCTTAGGGGCTTTATGAATACGTGCATCTGTGTGCGTGCGCTGGTTTGAACGTTTGTTCATAGTTTATTTACTGCTTTAACTATTACTGTGGCCGTGCCTCAGCCCGCGCCGCTGCCCGCGCGCTGCGTACGTGCCCGATTTGTAAAGTGCCCTTGGGCAACGACGGATTGGGGGAGAATTTCCACTTCTCTGAAATAATAGGCGCCCGTTTAGCATAAAATGTTGGCCCCGATTGTAGCTTGGATGTTTTTTTAGGATATTATTAAATTGCGTGTCCGTCCGACAAAGAGGAAAGTTCACAGAGAGCTCGATTTGTTTTTAATATTACTGTTTTTGCTTTATCAGACAATTCAAAGGATAGGTTAATCCCTCAGTATTTGTATTTTCTCTGAAAATTTAAAACACAGAAATTGGGTTCGTAATCATTGCACTTCAAGCATTTTTAAAAGCCGCTCTCATTACTCTGAGATTTAATATTTTACAATACAAATTTATTTCATTCAAGAAGCAATCGCAGCTCAGTGGATAAGAACGACGCTTTGCGGAAGATAGGTCGTGGGTTCGAATATTGTAGAGCGGTACGCATGCAGGTGAGGTACTCAAGCACATAAGTAAATGGCCGGTGAGGGAAACCACGTTTCGAATAGTTCCTCAATTACGAGATACCCTCAATTGTTGAGATAATTACTTTTTATGTGTAGGTAACCATAAACTAGTGGATCTGATTCTTCTGTGTAAGGATTTTGAACGTCAACTTACACAATCTTTGATCATGGTACTTCTTGGTACTTACTCCGGGTTCCAAAGTGACGACTTTTGATTCTTAGTATCATCCTATAAACTGTCCCACTGCAGGGCAAAAGCCTCCATCATAGAAATTAATTTATCGCTACTATGATGGAATTAGGCTTAATCACCACGCTTGTCAAATGGTGATCACAAACCCGAGCTATGTTCGAAAAATTCGAAACATACTTTTCGCTCGACCTCCAATCAGAATCGAACCTAGGACCCCGAGATCACGGCCTGATACTTAAACCAATAGTCCAACAGGGCGTTACATTACTTTTGATTATGCGCTGGGATAATGATGAATCATTTCATTTTATGCGATCAAAAAAATATCGAATAAACATTATAACTCGAAAAATTTGCTCGAGTTGACTTACGTAAATTTTTACACAAAAAATGAATCAGATCATCAAAGATAAGTCCCAAGCGATAAATGGTGCCCGAAATAAAATCTGTTAAATTGCAATCAGTGGCCCCTCGGCACTAGTTACTGAGCGTGGAGCCTCCCGGCCTTACGCAAAACCTCATTGATCCTGAAATCGCACAGGGCTGTCAACTACGTACTGAATTGTTCCCTTTGCCTACACTTACTTGTGCCTATGAGTACTACTAGCGACCCTCGCTTGTAGCTTGGTCGGTCGAACCGACGTGTATTACTCGAGACGACCTGATTGCTGGAATAAGTGTTTAATTAAGCTCAAGGCTGGGCCCAGAGTGGTTCCAGTTTATAAGGAACTTTGAAACTTGAACTGCCTAATCTATCATGTAAAAAAAATGCCGAATGCCGACAAAATTTTACCTGATAGAACACGGAATAAATATTTTTCGGTGATCTTGACTTTACCGCGGCAATGTATGCTTTGAAAGAGATGGAACAGGTACCTAATATTGATGAAAGATAGCAGGTAACTATACTAGTAGAAGAGAGAGTATTAAATTAAATAAAATAAATTTCCTATTTATTTATTTATTGCTTAATGGAAAACAATTTAAATTACAATAATGATTGAGGTACTTTAGAACAAATATGAAATTATCAAAATAGGCAGATAAAAACATTACAGAATTTTACACAGTAGGTATATCTATCGTAAAGATACTAAATCGATTATTATAGATGTAGAATAGTGTAGATTTAGGTTATCAATCACCTTTTCGGAGCTGAAAAGTACTTCTTCCAAGTTATCGGAGCATTCAAAAACTTAGTTATATAAATAATTAATTAATCATAATTAAACATTAGCGTACTGAACAGCCCTGGCCCCGGGCAGCGGGAGGCTGCCCCGCCCCGGGGACCCATTAGAGCCTGTATCGAAGGGCCACACTCAATCACGCCGGACGTCCGTCAACTTTTGTATGCCTCGCCCGCCTTTGATATTACCGTCGCCGCCTGGAGCCCGCGCCCGAGCCGAAGCTCGCCGCTCGCACTAATTTGGGATGGACATGAATGTAATATTTGATCGATACATATGTACACCGAGAGTTATTAAGGCTAACGTACCCGCTCGGATTAACGAGCACTCAATATATGGAAGTGTTGCGTGGGCTCACAGGCTGGTAGGTACCTATACGTGGAGATCGTAGGGTTATTTATCGTTAATTTTGAGACTTAACAATAAACAAGCCGTTTTATTGGAAGAGGCATTGTGGATTGTTGCTAGTTCCGGCAACTTATCTGACAAAAAAATACGCATGGAACCGGTAGGCCAGCCTGACTCGTACTTGGCCGGTTTTGGTCACCCTATATATTATTTTTCGAATAATTAAAAGCACATAATGAGCTGTAATATACCACCAAACTTAGAGCTCTATAAATCACATGCATTCAATTAATTTTACCACCCCTTTTTTGTTCAATCACTCCTACACCCACCGCTGACCAGCTGCAGCGCTGCCAGGTGCCGGGACTGCTCAATAATGACAGTATGGCTAAAGCAGCTAAGCACTAACTAGAAGGATGTTCTATAAATCAACATACCTATTTCAGTGACTGGCTCTTAAATTAAACTGTTACATGTCTAGTGTTGAAATATTTCTATCACAACACAAACAATCTATGCAGTAACCAACTAGTTACTGAGAAGAAAAAACTCTAATAATACTTATCTGCAACAAAAGTAAACTATGGCTTTACTTACCTACGAACTTCATGAAATCAAACCAAACTGAAATGTAAAGATGCAGGCCAAGACTCTACGATGCGATCCCTCGGGATCTTTGGGAAAAACTTTCTTCTTATTTGTCTTAAATTCTGTTGAAGGAGATAATATCCTGTTGTTAAATTTATTCGCTATCGCGTCGAAGACTTTAGGAATCCCAACTTCGAAATATTTCCTTAAAAACAAAAGACTCCTCCAAATAATAATATTTGTTCAAGTAAAAGTGAGTTAAAGTAAAAGCAGCACAAAGTGATATTTGGAAGTGACAAGACAATCGAACGAAAGTGTCCTCAGCCCGTCTACCAATAAACCTTTTTTTTTTAAACGGAAACTATCGTCCGCCTCAAACGAAATTGTTGACAAAGATAAAAGCTAGGAGAAAGATAAAAATATATAGAGTTTAATGATATGATAAAAACGTTGCACACTATCAGCTATGAATTGAATATGTTACTGCTTGTAACCTAAATGCTAGATATTGACATTTCATGTTATCTGAAATCACCACAGTAACATACATCTCTGAAAATTGATGCCAAAATTCATCTTTCAATCATCAATTGCTTGATAAAAACATCGATAAAATCGAGTTTTCTAGACCAAACTGCATTATGGAAGAAACTATCTATCTTCCTGGGATACACAGTTTTTATCAAGCATTGAAATAAACTTATTTCCGAACTTCTTTAACTTCGGCGCACACCTATTGTGGACGCGCCAACTCCTTCCAACTCAGCTCAGCGACGGACGCAAGGAGACAAGGAGCCATTATTCAATACTGGCGCTTATGGGTTACGAGCTAGGGTGCATGTTGAAGCGGCACCGTTTATCGTGGCACCTGACAAGATTTCAAAGAAACTCCTCGGAAGCCTGCATGATTTATTGTGCGGGGGTAAGCGTGTGGAAAGTTATCACTTGAAGACCGATCCAATAGTTGGGTAGTTCGTTTCGAATAATACAAAAATGCATGGGAATATTAAAGATTTTCTGCTTTTCTGGTCATTATTTAAACTTCTTTTTCTGTCATAGTTTTTCGTGAGACCTAAGAATATGAAAATATTTACTGTCACCACTATTACATAGTAGGTATAACATGATATTGACTTACTTGACTTATTATCCTATGTCTCGAAGATGGAGCAGAGGACGTCCTCAGTGGTCTTCCATTGCGTTCCGTTGACTTCACTCCAAGTTCTGCCTATGTTGTTCACGTCGTTTGCTACAATACCTCGCGAAGTTTGTTTGGGACAGCCACGTTTGCGTTTCCCTTGAGGATTCCCATCCTGTTTAGGGTTCAGAATCTTATAATCAGAGTCTCTTCAGAGAGTGTGGACAATCCAGTTCCACTGCGGCGCTTGATCTGCTGGTCGATCGGGGTTTCGTTGCAGCGTTCCAACAGATGCTCTTTGGACATTTTCTCCGGTCAGAAAACAACAAGAATTAGGCGAAGACAGCGGTTGACGGAAACTTGGAGTTGGTGCGTGATGGTTTTGGTGACCCTCCATGTTTCGCACCCATATACGTGTAAGCAGTACGTATTTGACGTTGGACCGAAAAATCTTGAGTTCAATTCTTCAGGTCAATTTCCGTGACTGCCACCTGGGCCGAAGTTGTGCTAAGGTTGCTTAGGCCTTGATAATGGGTGTAGAGTTGTCCTCTTCTGGGCCCCCCACCTTAGACACAACACTACCCAGATACGCAAAGTTGTGCACACGCTTCACATCATCCGCCACAATCCGTAATGGTGTTGAGTTTACCACTCCAGATCGCATCTCTTGGGTCTTCCTGCAGCTAATATTAAGTCCCGTGCTTCCCGCTTCTTGAAGCAGGTTGTCCAGTTTGGATTACATGCCCTGGTGTGAGTGACTCAGCAGGCAGAGATCACCTGCATAATCCAAGTCTTCTAAAGTCTAGGTTGTGCCCCATTCTATGCCGGGTCACTAAACTTGTTCTGGTGTGTCCGGTGCATATTTCCATCTAAGACTGCCAAGAAACTCTCCTCTTCTTGCCAGTCTTAGATGGAAATATGCACCGGACACAGGCAGGGCTGCGAGAGCAGGCAGCCCAGTCTGATACCCGCATGCAGTAGGTGATTCTACAAGGTATTACTTCTAGATGGCCCTGAGTAGGGCAATGATTTTAGGCGGGACACCAACTTCGCTGAATCGTGATCCACTTTACCGTATCAAAGGTTTCTTCGAAGTTAAGGTAAGATAAATCTCCCTATGCCATTCTGATGCCTGTTCGAGGATGATGCGCACTGTGTTGTTTTGATGTGTCGCTGCACGAGCGAATTGGGAGAAAGCCAGCCTTGTTTCTTGCGTAGGAGAGGTTCAACGACCCCCGTAAACCTGTCTAAGATGATCTTACAGAAAACTTACGATGGTATCGAGAGCAAAGTGATACCCCTCCAGTTGCCACATTGGCTTAGGTCTCTCTTTTTGGGTACAGTTATTAGAAGCCCTTTGTTCCAGTCATCTGGTAGTTCCTCTTCTATTCAGATTTTCTCAATGTGGGGCGTCAGAGCTTCGACGACGGAAAATAAGACGGCTTTTAGCATTTTTGCAGTTATAAGGTCAACACCTGGAGCTTTGGCAATTTTGAGACACCTTTCGCCACTTCGTCGCGAGTTGGAGGATCAATGTTCAGCAGTTTAGGTGGCTCAGTTGTGCGCTGCGGTGCCTGTGGCGGTGGTTGGTGTTATTGAGCTGAAAACCTGTTCAAAGTGCTCACGCCAGCACCACAGCATATAAATGATATATAGACTAGAAAAATAAAAAAAATTAAATTACAAGCATGACATGAGACAAAGGGAAGGAGCTCATATGAGGTTACCACGAGAACGTGATCCCGGGCAACGCTGGTTTTCCCCTGCTCTCCGAGTAAAAATATACCTATAGGTATTTAAGGACATGAAGATGATAATGAGGAGGAGGAGGAAAAAGAAATGATTGGATGACGATGTGAGGATGGAGTGGGAAGGATGATAATCAAGGAAACCACTTGAACACAGCACTGGTATATATTATTATATTTATTTATTTATTTAAATTTGGTACGCAAACAGATCACATTCAATTAAAAAACAATATATAAAAATTAAAATTAAATAAGCTAGACAGTAATCCTAAAGTAGCGTACACAGCTTGGTCAAAATATAAATTCGCTACTTTTATAAATTAAATTGCGATAAATTAAAATTAAAATCTAATAAGTCTACTGATTAAGTTTTTATACATTTAATAAGAATTTAAATAAATTAAGTTAAAAATGAATGAAATTAAGATTAAATTATAAGTATTATAATGAAATTAAAAAGTTATTGCAACTGTCAAAATAAAATTGGAATAACTATCTTATTGGCATCGAGGATGTTTCGTCTCTGAATATATTGGAAATAGCTTTCTTGTACCGGGGAAAACTAGAGTTAAATAGATCTATGTTCCTGCCACCACGAACTAAGTTGTTATAAGACCTACATATGATATATAATGGAGACAGTTACAGGTACAAGCACTTGTTAACAACTGAACTGGTAAAAAAGGTTGACGCAACTTATATATTAGCTAACTTTCTTTTAAGAATAGATAATTTTGAATTACATAAAATAATATAGTGGCCAAAGAGGTGGTAGTCAGTAGTGGTCGCCAAAAGTATTGTTATACTATGTTACTTTAATTTTACTAGTAGTATGTACTTTATCAGGAAAAATATTTTGATAGTAGGTACATTTATTTAACAACGAGCAAGGCAGAGCTTATTAGTCGCTACAATTATTCAGTAAAAAATATTTTTTTTATAAATTTGCTACATATATATTTCCGTCATTAGCGATGCAGAGGTTTAAACAGCACATACATTACCTAGGTAATCCACAATTGAAACATTGAGTTCCCGTAAATTATCCTAGATATTCGTTATATGGAGGGAAATGAAAAGCAAACAGGGTGCTTGCCAAACAGCCTTGTGTACCGAAATCTAAATTAATCCTTTAGGGGAAGTGCGGTTTCGCCGCCCGGAGCGCGCAAAGCCGGCGAGTATCTGCTCTCAACACATTCATATCTGAATATCTACTAAAGCCAACTATATATGCACTACTTATACTACCTACGTAGTATATTTATCTAGAACCAGAATCAGTATTACCGCGCACCAGCCTAAAGCGGACTCGAAGACAAGAACTTCTGTAACTAAAGAAGTTCTTCAATGTACTTAGATACCCATGGAGGCGAAGATGTCTTTTTAATGAAGGATAAATTATCCTCTGTCATCTGAAGCATTTTCTTTTACAAAAAATACAGTGGTACTAAGGAAGGACAAATAAAACTGTGTAAACATCTCTTGATTTCTGAGATAACATACTAACCATTCGATCCTGCCTGAAGGTAGCGTATTCCATACACACGTATGCGTGTATCTTTGATAGGACTATTCTATCTATACTAAGTCTATTTATACAGCTGTGAATGGAAACACAAAAGCCTTTAATACCTAAAGAGGCACGTTCGACAAACACTATCTCCCAGGTCATTCAACATCTGCAGTCACCCATCCAATCCGAAGGAGACACACGAACAGATTTGTATCAAATTGTGTTTCCAACAACGCGCCGGTGGAAGAAGCTTTTCCGAGCCGGCGAGCGTGAACACGAGGAGCCGGCGAGGTCCCACTGGCTCCCGGACAATGGCAGCTTCCGCCCCGGCGCCCTGAGCCTTCCTCACAAACTCAGTACAAGGATTGTGAAGTTCGCTTATTGTGTATGGTTCGATGCGATTGTTTACCATAGACTTAGCATGCCGCTTTAATTCTATGATTTACATAACCAGAATACCTATATAATGGCCGTGGGAGAGCCACGCTTAGGCATGAATGGGCCGATTCGACCGGAGTGATACCACGGCCTCACAGATATACAATCAACCAGCGTGACAGAAACACATCACTGTGCTGTGTTTCGTTGCGTGATTGAGGATACCGGAAGCCCAATTCGAGGGAAAGGGGGGTTTAAAGGTTGGCAGCGCACTTGTGACTTCACTGGTGTCGCGGGTGTCCATGGGCGGCGGCAATTGCTTATCATCAGGTGATCCGTCTGCTCGTCTGCCACCTATCGCATAAAAAAATATTACCTTACTCTATGGTTTATACACACAAATGAAAATTGAACTACCGTTGACAAATGTTACAGTTTTCCTACGGCATCGTAAAAGGTCTAGATATTTTAATATTCATAGAATATTGTAATCAATCTATGTATTTTTAGATAATTATGAATGTTTTTCACTTGGATGTTTAGTACGCGTCCTCTTTTTCAATGTTTGTTTAGAAATAAATATGAGAGAAAAAAATTCCTCACACAAAACCTGATAGGAGAACCTGTTCCTTTTTTCCTTATAAAACACGTGTGTAAAAGTTAAGCCTGCAATGAAGTGAACCAAATTTTAATAATCCTCACACGAAAGCTCGCAGTTTTGAAATATTATCTCCGGAAAATGTCCGAGGATTTAAAGCGGGGAACATTTAAAAATGCTTCGTCTGAAATGTTTTATTTCATGCGCTCGGTAGCGCGTGCTTCGTGCGCCGGTGGTGTGCGGCGGAGTACGTCGCGTCGGGTTCGCCGCTGGCTCACACGACCGCAGAGTGAAATTGTGTACGTTATTTTATAATTTCGAAAACGTTCCAACCGAAATGCTGAACTACGCAAATAATGGCTTGATCCTAAATTATTCCTGCACTTTTATCTATATTAAACGAAGAAACTAGAACCCGTTTTATTTTAATCATCATCATACTTCAACCAATAGACGCCTACTGCTGGACAGTTCTCTCCCAATGTTCCTGTGTTAGGTTAATACGAGTATTTATTAGTCAAATTATATAACGATTACATTTACTAGTACACATTGATTTGGTGCTTTGAATAATGTATATCATCGTACCGTACCGCACGTTCAACCGTACGTTCAACACATGTATTATGCTATTATAAAATGTGTCTAGTTATCTTCGTGCTACAATAATCCAGAATTTTTACTCACTCCTGTAATCCCCGCTTACGTCTTCGGAGCCCGGGATACGATTAGACCATGATTCAGGATTTGGGGAGTCTGACCTTCACAACCCTGTATGTAACAGGGGAACCAAACCAACTGAATCATGGTTACACGTTTCAAAAACTACGAAAGGTTTCCACAAAATGTTTTCTCACCTCTGAACTAATATTAGAAACACGCACATAGATTGGAAAAATACAGAGAGGCATCCTTGAAGTCGAAGCTACGATCTCCTGTATGGATGACGCGTTTTTATCCACGGAGTTTTCAACAAGATTTTTTAATTCCTTAAAAAATGTTCTTACTGTAAATGCACGGTACCTACGAACATTATTACGGGCAGCCACATCACATTGGATGAAGAAAATTGACTGATCGCAGTTGTGATATAATGTTATATAGTTATGCGATATGGATTTGAAACTTTATTTACCTAACAGTTTCCATTCGCTTCGTCGCACGGGTTTCGGTTTGTCATGAGGCTTTTATCTCGTCTCCCGGGGCCTGTACATTTTTCCGGGACAAAAAACATCCTATATTGTTTTCCGGCCGATTCGGCTCACATCTCCATGCCATTGTTGAAATTCGTTTAGTAGTTTTGGAGATTGGGACATATAAACGTATGTAATATATAAACGTATGTAGTATATAATATACGAATTTAGGCATGAGTGTGCCTTGATAATAATATGAGAGATTTGGGTATGAAGTTATTTTTATGCAACTCGGAAAAACAGTTGTTCGTCTCTCTTATGTTTTTAGTTGAATTATATTCATTTATGCTTTTGACGGACTACTCAGTTAGTTTTTGAATTGATCTCGTCCTGTATTATTTGTTGGTAATGAGTTGGAAACATTGTAATGTAGATTCAGATAGCTCAAACGTGCTGTTGTACGCTCGACTCCAAAAAGAAATAATTAGTGCCAAAAAGAGTGGGCTGCTATTACTAGCCAGGTATTATTTATCCTTTGCCGCATCATTACTATCATCATCATCAGGTAAGATTTTAGCAAACATTGAATTATTGGCGTTTACACAAAAACACATGGTAGACACGGAAGGTGCAGGTGGTGTTGTAAAAGGGCTGTAAAGTATTCTTATACATTTTTTTGTTTTTTTTAAATAAATAGGTACCTTTATCAGAAAATCATACGCATCGTATAATTAGTGTTATGATCTGTACATAATCTATCCAAAAGTCTATTTGAAATTGAGTCAAATGATGAGTAAATTCGCCGGCCGCAGTCATCGCATATGTTATTACTCTCTAATTGGTCGCGGATGACGTAGGAGGGGGGGGGGGGGAGGAGGGATTACCTCCGCATCAAAGGCAGCTGCAATTACTATTCGTAATGAACGTCCAAACATTCTTAATTAAATCTGCCTTTGCAAGCGTCATTGGAAAGGTAATAACGTTATGAAAGCATGCGATTTAATTTATTTTACAGAATATGTGAGTAATATAGTGGTATATATGTAAACATTATTAATAGGGCAATACAATATTAACTGAAGGTGACCCAATTACCCTATTCGAAATCAAATATTTTATTTGATATTTTAATTTTTATTGCCATGTTTGCGATTTACCAAAAATACCTACAACTCTCATATCGATAAGTTGTTGAACACGTTAGTTGAGTAGACAAAAAAAATTGTTTCACACAGAACAAAAAAAAAACAGAATCTGCATTGAAGAGGTGTAAAATTATCCAATAGCAGCGCTACAGGCGTAATTATCATTTAAGAGTACGGCAGAGCGTCGTTCAAATTCAATTCGCGGCGAGCTTCGCGCGCTTCTCGGACATCTCGTTATTCTTACGCGTGCGCGTGCGCGACTCTTACGTGCGAGTAGAAACAGCAAGATAGCAGTTTGAAATTAGTAAGATAATTATTTGCGTTTGCGAATACCAAAAATTATGCATGAAACTTGATTATATTATGATTATCTTTAAGACATTGTGTAACGAGACAATATAAGCTGTGTCTCTGTTGAATTTTCATAATGAATAATTGAGTTTTAGTATAAAACAAATAGGTAGAAAATAGATCGTTAACGTCGAAAACTTTAAAAAATGTCATCGCATATATTTTTAAAAAAGAAAAAAAATTTGAGAGCAGGTGTTAACCGAGACATTGATAAATATTACCTTAATCCGAGTAACAGCAATGAAACGTCGAGATATCCTCAAATTGCAAAATTATTATTATTAATATTATCACAAATAAAATATTCACAAATAAAAAATATTCTATTCTACGTTGTTCGCCGGCCCCTTAACTGCAACTCTCGCTCCGGCCGCGCCAGCGACGACACAACGGACTAACTTACAGTAAGGAATCTGCATTGTCTTTGTCTCAGAAATCTCGCACCTGAGCATCTTAGGAGGATAAATATAAGTAGCTGTAACTATACATACCCTTTCCCCCTTTTTACAAATCGTGAACTAAGGATAGTCTAGTAACTAAATTCGTGGGAGCCTCTTTTAACATTACGTGCTGGAACGGGATGAACTATAGATCTCGATTTAGAATAAGATGGTTTGTATCTAAATTACAACCTGAAACAGAGGTCCTTAGGGCGCGGTGGTTACTTTATATGACGATCGAGGACGGTAGCTCGTTTCTTATCTTATTATGAATATGGGACTTAGATTATCTGCAATATGATTTTCAATTATAAAGTTCCATAGTAGATTCAACTGTGTTTGAAATGTATCTACTTACTTCTTATGTAATTTTACTATAATAGCAGAAAAAGTTTTTTTATACTTTATTTGAGAGTTTTTAGTGGCATCCACTCGTGTAAACCGTGATGTAGGTTGCACACATGTGTCATCTTAAGTTTGTGGTAGCACACCGCGACTGACTTAGCTTAGCTTGTATTGGTGTATTTTGAACGCATTTTCATTTTAACAAATACTTTTGAAAAGCCATTTTGTACGAGCAAGTTGTGTTAGCTTTTCGAGTTAAGTCTTAGCTCCTGCCTGTGGCCTGTGGTGCGCAACGCACATTGAGGCTCTTCTAGAGAACGACCACGCCAAGCAAACGAATACGTTATTCGCCGAATCAGTGAGAGTACCGAAGGGGGGAAGGGGATGAGGTTGTTGGCAGAGTTCCTGTAACTCCACTTACTTATATTCCGGGTGTCCACCGGTGTCAGTAATCGCTTACCATCAAGTGATCCGTCTGCACGCCTGCCACATATCACATAAAAAGGTTTTTTACCTCCTAACCCAACCTCACCGTCGTCAGTACACTGCGCGTGGTTTTCAAAATCAAAATCAAAATCAAATAATTCTTTATTTGCATAGGCTTGTACACAGCACTTACAAATCGTCATACATTTGAATGATTTAAAACTATTTATAAGTACTTATGTAATAATTTACATGTTAATACATATATATGTTGATACATAAAATATACTACAGAAATAAATAAACATAATGCGATTCTACCACCGGCTCGGAAAGTTGTTTCTGGTCGAGAAGATCCGGCAAGAAACTCGCCAGTTACTCTTTTTAATCGCCAACTTTTTTACAATGGTTTATTATCCTTATACCAAGTCATACAGTCTAATGCAACACAAAATAGAATGAAGCAAATTAAAAGCTAAATATGAGGTAAACCGAAGAGGACCAGTCCCCAAAGGTGGCACCTGTTCACAAGTATGACGTATGTGTCAGCCATCATTTCACTCAACCATATTAGAGGGAATGTAATGACCCGCCACATAACGCCACCACCTCAGAGACATTTGAGTGAGCATGACTACTTAGGTTCCCCTCATAGGTCACAGAGTACTTAATCCAATACTAATAAACTGCAGGACGAGGTGTACAATAGTAGGTGGTTAGCATCTTGTCAATTGTTTGATTAATCAATACTAATCAATTTGTATACAATAATAAATGCTGCTAAGCCTAATTTATTAAAATTGATTAATTATATAATAATAGTGATTTCAGTAAATATTTATAAAATTACTACATGTGTGCAGGCACGGAGGTCATTATGTCCACGAATCCTTATCATTTAAGTAATCTACAATTTTATAGTATCCTTTACTCATTAAACAGGTTTTCACGTGGGATTTAAATTTATGCGTTGGTAACTCAATTACATTTTGTGGCAACTTATTGTACATTTTAATACTTAGTCCAACAAATGAACTATTAATCTTTTGGAGCTTCAGATTTGGAATCGCGAGCTTGTGTTTATTTCTAGTGTTAAAACCATGACAATCAGATTTTTTAGAAAAAATATCAATGTTCTTACGCACGTACAAAATACAGTCCAAAATGTATTGGGAAGCTACAGTTAAAATGTCGATATTCTTAAACAGTTCTTTCAGCGAATCGCGAGGCCTAAGGTTGTATATGGAGCGGATGGCCCTCTTCTGCAATACAAAAATAGTCTGTATCTCAGCCGCCGACCCCCACAACAAAAGACCATATGACATTATACTATGAAAATAACTAAAATAAACTAGTCTCGCGGTTTCAATATCAGTCAGATGTCTGATCTTCTTAACCGCATATGCGGCGGAACTAAGTCTTCCCGCCAAGGCTGCCAAGTGTGGATTCCATTGAAGTTTGGCATCCAGTGTAATACCTAAGAAAATTGTCGAATTAATAACTTCAATGTGTTCATTATTCATAACGACGTTAGTGTTGACCTGCTTTACATTGGGCATAGTGAATTTTACACATTTGGTTTTCTTGGCATTTAAAAGCAAGTTGTTAGTTGTAAACCAATGTAGCACTTGTGATAGGGTGTCATTTACGTCGTCAAACGTATCTTTTCGACGGTCAACGTTAAAAATCAACGAGGTATCATCAGCAAATAACACTACTTCACAAAGATCTTGTGCAAAGTAAGGGAGGTCATTTATGTATATTAGGAAGAGCAGAGGTCCCAATATTGATCCTTAGGGCACTCCCATTAATAGAGGGGCGCCTGAAGAGTCAGTTCCATTGACACTGACTTTCTGAAGTCTATCTGATAAGTAAGAATTTATCAAACTTAATGCATTATTTAGAACACCATAGTGAGCTAACTTCAACAACAATGTTTGATGCTCAACGCAATCAAACGCCTTCGAGAGGTCACAGAAAACACCAATTGCATCCTGTTTGTTTTCCCATGCATCAAAAATATACTTAATAAGTGCAACTCCTGCGTCAGTGGTTGACTTACCCTTGGTAAACCCAAATTGTTTACTATGAAGTAAGTCGTTAACTTTAAAATGAGACAGCAACGGAACGAATATGACTTTTTCAAAAATTTTTCTCAGTGCTGGTAATATAGAAATAGGCCTAAAGTTAGAAGGGTCACTTTTTTCACCTGATTTAAATAACGGTATGATTTTGCTGTACTTCATTAAGCTAGGAAACTGACCCTCATCAATACATCTGTTGAATATCGTTGCCAAATGGGGTGCAATAACTAGTATTATATTTCTTAAAATGTCTACTGATATTCCCCAAAGATCTTCAGTTTTTTTTCATATTCAGATCTTTGAAAGTTTTAACTATTATCTCGGAGGTTACATGGTTAAATTTGAAAGGCGTTTGACACTCGGCAACATTTGCTTTAAGTAATGAGATAGCAAGATACGAACTTGAATTTAATGTACTTGTTGTTGCCACTGGTATATTAGTGAAGAATGACTCAAATGCATTTGCCACTTCAGTATCAGAGTCAAGACATTTGCCATTGATTTTTAGAGAGAACTTGTGTTGTTGTGTTTTATTTTTACAAGTCTCTTTGTTGATGATGTTCCACGTGATTTTACTTTTGTTAGTTGCTTTACTTATTTTGTTTTTAATGTAGTTAGATTTAGCAACTGCACATACTTTCTTAAAGCACTTAGAATAATTTCTAACATATTCAACTATCGCAGGATCACGTGAATTAGCTTTAATATCATATAATTCAAACAATTTTCTCCTGCTTATGTGAATCCCTGTAGTGGCCCAGTCACTAAATTTATTTTTAGAACTGTTTAATTTAATGGTCTTTTTTGTAAAAATATCATTAAATTCCTTTTCAACAATTTCGAAAAGGCTTTCATACAACTGGTCGACACTATTTTTATTACCAGGCATTAAGGATACCTTATTATAAATATTATCTTTGAATTTATCTATACGTCTTTTTGTAATAGGCCTACATGTAATACTTGTAGACGGATCATTTCGATGACAGTCTATAACAGCCAGCTGACCACTGTGATCAGAATTTATGAAATTTATTATAGATTTCTCCCCTACAATACAATCACAGAATATGTTGTCCAAGCATGTAGCTGAAGTGGGGGTGATTCTCGTAGGTTCGTTGAAGAGGTGCACCAGATTGAAACACTTAAAAAGATTCAGAAACCTAATTGAGTTCTGCGAATTCTCCAGGATGTTAATATTAAAGTCACCGCACACGATAACTTGTTTACTAGTTGCACATATTTTTCTCAGGACTTCTTCCATGCTAGTCTCAAATGAGTCGTAATTTGCAGAAGGGGGTCTATAAACGCAGACAATGATATGCTGCTCCAGCTCTGCACACGAAATTTCAATAGTTCGTTCTATAGATAGTGACTCAATATCTTTACGTTGTTTACATTTAAGAGTACTTTTTAACAAAATGAGTGACCCTCCTCTTATTGCAGAGCCTCTCGTGAACGAACTGATAATTTTATAATTATTAATAGTAACAATTAATTGATGTTGATTTAACCAATGTTCGGTGAGACATAGTACATCAACATTTATTTCTTCTAAAAATAATTCTAGTTCTAGTTCTTTACCAGGAAGTCCCTGTATATTTTGGTGAATAAGTTTTAAATTATCTTCCCTGGTCAATAAATTGCTAGAGGCGTCCTCTATTGTCTTAAACTTAAATTTCAATTGTTTGGAATAATTTCCAAAGTCTGCCTATATATATTATTTATATTAAATGCTAACAGAGTAGCTAGTTCTTTTTTTACATTATAAGGCAAATAAAACTTTTTGCCAGTCACTATCAACTTATAATTAATAAATTTATTTGTGTCAAAAAACACAAAGTTGTCGCTATGACTAGTAACTAAATTATATAATGTAGTATTCAATATGTGAATACTGTTATTTTGTTCTGATAAGTAGTGCCTAGAAAATGGGAAGGCACAAACAACTATTTTTTTTACAGCAATCCCTTTTAAACGTGAGAACCCTTTAATGATGTCCTTTTTATTTGAATTTAATCCATTCCCCAGCATTAATATGATAATTGAATCTTTATCATAATTACAATTTGCCACCCTATCTATTAATTGGGTAAGAGATGCATTTGGCATACAATAATTAATTATTTTACAATTGAGTTGCTTGTGCAAAAGGGGACCATAGCCAACTCCAATTGAATCTGAAAATACTAGTACATTATTGTTTGTATTTATAGTACTAGTAGTAGTCATAGTAGGCATAGTACAGTTCGGTACATCCCTATTTGTGTCTAACAGGATATTTGACATATCTGGCACTTGGTACTGGGCAGCTGGGCTGCCACCCTGGCTGCACTTACCTTCCTCTGTGCCGCTACTTACAGTGAGAACCTGGGGCTCGTCTGCCGCACCCAGATTGCAGCTGCACTGGGCCATGTACCTGTTTGCAGCCTGATTGCAGTCATTACTTCTAATGACCTCTCCAGACGCTCGAGCTGAGTCTGCAGTTCTCGAACATCAGTCTCGTACCTAAGCCTACTTTCTTTTAATTTTATACTATATAATTCTAAACTATCAATTAAATCTATCCGTTCCTTTCTTAAAAGTATGTTTTGGTTAAAACATTTTTTTCTTTTAATTAATTTATTTGTTTTCTTAATGTATTTATTTATTTTAATATATTTCTTAATTTTATTTTTACTACTGAACTTAGTATGACTATTATTTACAGTAAGACAATCAATATGAGAGATGTCCCGCCCAGTTGGTGACCCTATCAACTCCTCATAAAGGCTGTGAGTGTTTAAAGCCTCTTGACATTGTTTGTCCTCTTCATACAGTCTGATGGTCCTGTTTGCGTCACAAAGCTCCACTTCAAGGTCCTGAATACGAGATAGGGCCTGCTCGTATGTGTTCCGGCATTCATCGAAACTGCTGACTATTGTGAGAAGGTTATCACGTTGAATAGTGACATCCATAAGCTGGTTTCGGCAAGCCATTCTCGCCGGCTAATTATTATTTTTGCGCGGCGGGTTCGGGTTGACTCTTGTTGTTTGCCGCACGCAGTTCACAGCTCAGCGCGCGAGGCGCCTCCACTAACAAAACATCATTTTTTACCTCATTCCACAAGATAATGTTTCAAAATTTTACTCGAAACTTGTTTCAACGTTTGTACATATAGGCATTTCAAAAAAGCATTTTAAATTATAATGGATTTGTTCACATTTTACTACAGACAATACGAGTACCGACTCTGCATGCATGTTTCATACTTTATTTAATTATCTCTATTGTACTTTAGCAAAAAGCTTTTTAGGCCGGAATCAATTAAAAACATATATTTACCCGAATTTAAGTTTTATTTTTTAGTACCTATAAATAAACCCGATTAATTATCTTATTATGTAACTACACTTATATGTTGTCGCTACGCACGTGCCAATGAGCAACGGGTAAAAGCAAATTTAATTAAGATCACTTATGAAAACAATTTTCCTCCTTTATTTCCAAGAAGCACTGACGCAGTAATCCTTACAAAATCTTCCTTTAAAATTTTTAACCATTTGCTGGAAATGTTATTACGAGTCGTCATTCAAACGGTGCCGTTCCTCATTTATAAAATCTCTCTACTAAGAGACATCCGACGTCTGGTAATAATCGGCTTATATTCCCCGCTCTTTCAACTCATTTATTCAGGGACCCATTGCAAAGGAAAGCTTTTAATTTTTTTCTCAGTGAGTACATCGCTCGGTAAATGGTGTACAAGAAAAATGAACGGGCGGAAAAGATCGTGAATTTCTTTCAAAAGCGGAGGTCGCCGTAAATTTATTTTGTGATGAATACCGGGAATAAGGATCACGTTACCTGTACTAAACAAAACACGCGTCGCTTTTCAGAAACATTTTTCATACGTACGTATTTTAACCCTCCGACACTTTTGTGGTTGTACATACTCTGTATAAGTATGAATTCGTAGCGTTTAAACCGCGATTTCAGTTTACAAGTTCAAAACTGCGCAATGTACTCGTAACTACTTGTGTAATGGCAACCGAACTTAAGTTTTGTGGTTAAAACTATTTCAACACCACATCAGCTCGAATCCTAAACAGATCTTAAACGACATTGTTGTCTGTAACTATACAACATAGTCCCATGTAATAGAGCAGCTGTATGCAAGTGTGCAGAGCTTGTGATCGCTGATTACATGAATAGCCGAGAAGCAATATTGCCAGTGCTGAACCAATATCCTTTGTCCGGATTTGCGTACATACTTACTGGGTGTAGAATAGATAGCTGATTGTACGGCTACTTGGAGATTTGTGGCAATCTATGAAAGAGGACATTGTGGAATAATGTCGTGCTAAGGCATAAACGAAACGAAGAAAAATAAAGCAAAACTTGGTTTCTATATGCATAAAAGATAGCTGGTTAGCTACTTACTAGAAATAGTAAAAGTCCTCCCATGTTTGTGTTTCACAAAACTTACTCGTACCTTTGCATTCATCAAGCTCCATATTTGATTACGGAGTAATAAATCAAAAACATGGTCGCTATCGCGCACTTTGTGTTATTTTGCTTTTATTTGTTCACGTCTAGCAGAGCCCGGCTGTCGCTATGGCGACGCCGCCCGCGCCCGGGCGAGCTCGCTGCTGCCCGGGCGACGCCGGCCTGCTCACCTGCGCACACAGCGCACCTGCACCGCACGCCGCACGCACACAGCCTCCTGCATCCGCGTCCGCCGTTCCAATTGCAACCTTATGAAATGCGGCGTAGAGTCCAAGTGCAACACGTCACCGGCGTACCCGGCGAGGTGCTGCCGGATGCGAAGTGCGTCCCGGGCGTCGGGCCGGGAAGCATCGCCGGAGCCGCTGCAGTCGCCGCGCCTGCAGCCCCAGGCCTCTCCTCCGGTTAAGGCCTTTCCGGACGGCGCCCGAACGTGGAAATTCGATTCGGATGCGTTCACGAATCGCCGCGTTCGTATTGCGCGCTGCTTCTTGTGCGACCCGCGGAAAGTTTCTTTGTGCGCTTCGCTCGCCGCTGAATGCAGTTATCGCGGAGCTCCGAGATGATCGTTTCCAAACATTGGCACACTTCCAATTCATCCATGCTTAAGAGACTTGAGCGAAATTTCAACTGGAATTTCGTACCACTATAATTCGAAATTGGAAGTTTCTATTTCAGAATCTTAAACGGCTACGATTGTATATTTAGAACTCAGAAAGAGTGAAAACTAATTGTTTACGAAAGAAAGATAAGAATTACATTGGTAAGTTTTCACTTTAAGAATGATTTGTTACTTACTATAAATTACTGTAACGTAGGTATACTAAATTTATTACTTCTTTGTCTCCTGCGCAAATATAGTACATTGATATAATATGAGACATAAACGGTGGTACTTCATTCATCTTTATTGTATAAATCATAACAATATAAGTACATCCCCAAACCTTACCATGTTTCATGTCAATGAATAGGCATTAAAATATATCCGGAAGCACGGGGTGCCCCTGGGAAATTCGCTAACAGCGGAGGAAGTACCGAATAAAGATTTACATCGGCGGAAACCAACTTTCCATTATGTTACTTTAAATTCCATATCTGACGGGCCTGGTGGCGCATTTGGTGTACCCTTGCCTCATACATCATAGATCATGGATTGGATTCTCATTCTGTACAAAAATAATTGTGTAAACACTTGTGCTTGTTATCAGAGTGTAATATTTATGGCAGACATTATCATAGGTCAAAGAGTAATTTCTTGGTTATGTGTTTACTCGCACGTTGTAAAATACATTTTTTTATTTATTTTCAAGGGAAAAAAAACTAAACATTTGAAAATACAGCTTCCACATTTGGATGTCATATGTTTGAATACGATCCGACTTCTGCATTTTTAAATAAATGTGCCTATTTCTATAGCGGTTAGGAAAAACATCGTAAGGAAACCTGCACATTTCTATAAGAATTCTAAATGTCTAACCATGATCACGTTGGTCTGGTTCTGGCCCTATTTAAGGATTGTGGAATACAAACGACAGTCTCTTAAATGTTGTAATTATAAGATCGACTAAATTATTAACTAAAGCGACATTGGATGCAATCGGGAAAGAGACGCTGAGAGAATATGATGGCCGTTTCTGCAACAAAATATCTATAACATAAATAAAATAAGTCGACGCGTGACATGCTTCCTAGATCAATAGTGTCAGCACTGCTAGCTGATGGCAGAAAATGTACCATAAATATAAATTGGGAGTCATAAACAGTTCCAGACGGAGCGTGCCATAAATACATACTTTTAACGATTCTCCGCGGGCTTTTGCTGATAGATACTGTTTGCAATGAATACTCGTTCAACCAGTATTCATACAAACCGATCAGCAAATACATCGAGATATCCGGTAATACCAGCAGTGAATAAACTACCATGGCACTTATTTTTACAAATCATTCTAGGCGTTATTTCTTGTAGGATAAGGCTGAATAGTTATTTTTGACATCACATAAAAATATAATGTTGCTTTTCAATCGTTTTCGTAGCACACCTTTGAATTACGTTTAGTAGTCCATCTTCGTAGCACACCTTCGTAACGCTTCTTAGTAGCAAATCTTTAGAAAGTATTCGTAGCATTAGAATGTAGACTTTCTACGACGGTTTTCGTAGCTCGTAGCATTTAACGCATTGTAACGTGAATAAGTCAAAAAGGTTTTGATCATTAAGGTTGGTACCGTACCTCAAAAGATAGCAGCAATTTGTATGGTATACATTTTTTCGCATGTCACTTTTTACATTGCCTCCCGAATAGCGAAAATCGGGCCTCAACAGGCACTAAACATATTTGATATAATGTTATAAATATACACACAAATGAAAAATATTATAGCCGTCCTTTGCGTGCATTTGCACCTTTTAAACTTATCAGCATGAGTGCAACAGAGTTTTTGAACTCATAAAGTTTAATTGAAAAAAAAAGGGCGTTAATTTTCATATTGACAAAGAACTGATTGAATACGGATCCAATAAATTATGAGGGTAAAGACGGAACTTCTGAAAAACCAGAATAATTTAAGTTCAGAAGCGGTTTAAATTCATATTTTAGTTAAATGATTACATGAAAATCCCTTGGATTACATATTGAATTATTCCACAAATAATAATGATTTGGCAAATGGCGCAGTGAGCAAGTGATCATTGCCTCGGCGGAGCCCTTTACGGCGGCGTTGCCGGCGCATTACCCGCTAATCGCCACAATTAGTTCGCGCAACCGTAAGTTTTCGTGAATTAGATCATCCCTGGTGATGTCCTCCGGGCGATATTTCGGTTGCGACAGTCAATTTTAATGACCAGTCAAGTACGCGAGATAAGTTTTCGTTTAGGGTAAAGGTACTGTTGTACATGCGTATTTTCATACTTATGGCATGCTACTTTTGAGCAATTGCTACTTTGTAACACGTTTCGACAAACGTGCTACTAAGCATGCTAACTGTAGTGCAGGTGGAAGGGGCAGTGTTTAAGCACGTGTAATCAGGCTTGCTTATTTATAAACATACTAATAGCAAGCTTATTGTGGCAAATGTGGACAGGCTACAAGAGAGCATGTGTCTCATCTTATTTATGTATTAGGGTTATAAGTTATATTTTAACATTTACAGTTTCTTTTTTTTTCTTATTGAATATTGCACCCCCTACCCCTTCTCTACTATCAAATGTCCTTTACCCGAAGGTTGTCTGGTAGAAATCGCTTTCAGCGATAAGACCGCCGAATTGAACACAAAATTTCTGTAATGCCTAGTACTTAAGTTGTGTATTTTGTGCAATAAAGTATATCTATCTATCTATCTATCTATTTTATCTTAGCGTGTAATTCCCGGTTGCGTCCAAAGCTGTCGCTCTGAAGCCTGGGATACGCTTGGACCATGAGTCTTGACGACAAAAGTACATACATGCGTAACAGTATCTTAACGGCTGTCGTAGCGGCAGCGATCACTATAAGTAACAATTTTAAACTTAATCCAGGACAAAATATAATTTTAATTTGACGGCTCACATTTTAATTTTCCCCTTGTGTCGGAGCGAGATTTCCGCGGACACTTGTTTAATAATTAGCAGGCGTCATTGTCGCGGGCGCCTGCGCGGCGAAACGGTAATGCGCTGTTCACGAGCTAGGCCGCCGTTGCACTGCCATTCCACCATCTAACTTTGCCTGTTCAAATAATAAAATGCATAGAGGGTGCAATTTGCTGAATATTGAATTTTTAAGTGCCTATGCTCGATTACAAAGGAAGAATTAGGTGAAAGCTCATTTTTGTAGATGTACCTACTAATAATGCTATCCACTGCCCATTGTTTTGGCTTCGATGGTCAATCTTTAAGATCAGCCAAGTATTCATGAACCAAAACGTGGCCGCTTACTATGTGCTGAATAAGGAGGCTCAAAATCACCCAGAGAGCAATGAAGAGGGCTAAGCTCAGAGTCTCCTTGCGTGATCGTATCAGAAAAGATCCGATCCGCAGGAGAACTAAGGTCACAGACATAGCCTAAAAGATTGCATGCCTCAAGTGGCAGTGGGTAGGGCACATAGCGAGGAGAACAGACGGCCCTTGGGGCGGAAAGATCCTCGAGTGGAGGCCACGTACAGGAAGTCGCAGCCGTTTTTGGCCACCCACAAGGTGGACCGACGATCTGGTGAAGAGCGCGGGAATTCATTGGATGCGGGCGGCACAGGACCGATCTGTGTGGAGAACATTGAGGGAGGCCTATGTCCAGCACTGGACGTTTATTGGCTGAAATGATGAACATGATGATGAAGTATGCATGACATGTTGTTGTGCACCAATGTATGCAGAACACTACTGCACTCTCTATTGTAAGGGAATATTCCGATAGAATCCCAAAAGATAGAATGCATGATTGATAAATAAATAAATCATGACGTTTCGTAATTTCCTTTTGATTTGTCCACTGCAAGAAAAGAGTATGTCCATCATAGGCACCAGCAATCCATATTCATAAGACATGTAAATCGAACTTATGTTCAGAAATGAAATCTACTTATGAGCATCTACTTAAACGTCACTTTACACGAGTATCTTTATTTATTTACCACTCTTTTCTTTGTTGACATAACGTTAATATGGTCTTGAAAGTACTACAGATTTTATTACCACAGTACAAGTAATAACCACTGGTACCAAATGAAGTAAACAAGTTTATAACAAGCACGAGTCACGTTTCATAGCTTAAACAGTGCCGTGCCAGTATAGTGATGAAGACAATCCGGATCCGATGAACCTCAACGCAACCTCAACTTCGAGTTTATGAGCTCTGCGGCTACATCTCCACTCTAACTTGTGCCATTCTATAGTATAGTATAGTTTAAAGTTTCATGGCCGACCTGTTCTTAGGTGGTAGAATGCATTTATCTAAAAAGTTACAAAAATCGAACAATATAACTTATCTGGCTGCAGAAAATCATATTGGAATCGGTGACAGCAAATTACGCTTATTAGCTCTATTGCCAGTTAAATTCTTGCTAAAACTGTTGAAGAATAAGCAAATCATCAGCCAACTATGTATTAAAATAATCTTTGATAAATAAAACAACATTAGAGTTATCAATTTAATTGTTCTTGTTTGGTATAAACCTTTGAATACTCAAAGGTATAAACTGTCTCCGTGACCATTTTGGATGATGAGTGGAAATCATATTAGGATTCCGGCTAATAGGCTATTTGACAGTATGAAAAATAAAGATTTATTTATGGTCATCCGCGTAGTTTATAGCTATAAAAAGGAATTAACAATAAAACACATAAACATATTGAACATTTTCACCAAAAAAAAACAATATAAAATTAATTTGTTTTGTGCTTGGAACCGCGTTTTAATTGGCTTTCTTTACTGTGACGTCAGCCCTTTGAAAACTCTACCACAAAAGTCACGATTCTACTTGCTCTTCAATATTAATTGACAAAAGGTTGACGTCAGTCGAATGATTCGACGCCATATTGCTGAATGAAGCGTTTGACAGATTAAATAATCCTTATATTTTATAATGATTTTCTAAACTAAATATTCATTATAAATGAAAATACATTTTATTTTTAGGGTTCCTTTATTTACACCAATAAATAATATGAGAAGATTTTTCAAAATTAGTCAAAAAGGCTATTCTATGGTAATATCAATGGTAGGTATACAGATGGTTTTTGAATTGCAAAATGTTCATTGCGTTCGAGTTTATCGAGCTACTTAAACTGCTATTAAGGTACATTTGGACGAAATGATGCTTTTTAGTTCAGGGATTTCCTGGAACTTAAGAGCATCGTCGTATTTGTATTTGCAATATATCCAGTATCCACCCTCCATCCCTTAGGAAAATAGACTCACCCTCAGTTGATACAATCCACTTTGTTCGAATCCGAACTACCGTTGCACAGTTTTGAGTAGAAGTTTGTTTATAGATGTCGAAACTAGTGAACTCATCCAAACATTTGGCAAAGACCCTGTAGGGAGAAAAAGATACCACATAAATACTTTATCCCTATGATTTTCCCCCACGAGGCGAGATAATGATTGTTTCCAAACAATCGAACACATTTATAGAGACTGCGTTTTCATTTAACTTATGAAATATGTTCGAAAAATAAATATAAAAAAACATAAAGTGAATGACATTTGTGTTATTAAGTTTGAGTTGAGTTTTACAATAATTGGGTAATGGGTTCATTAGCGGTGAACTTACTCCTTACCTGATATTTTTAATACTTACCTAGCTTATTTTGCTACATCTGTGATAGGTAAATTAAACATTCCCTATTTTTAGTTAAAGATCTGCTATCGAGAAAATCTTTCGCGCCAACTAAATGATCAAATATCAAACATGAATATTATAACAAACGATACATTAAGGTGACGGGTAGGGCACGCTAGCGATGCCAATCGATTTTATTTTTTAGCCACTACACCGGAACTATTTTAAACAATTTCGGGTTTACAATCTCTCGGCAAACACTTATACTATTTATTAAATAACCATACACAAATGTTGGGTCCGTTTTTGTACGCGAAAAATTGATTCACGCCAAAAGTGGCCACTTTAGGCATGAATTGATTTTCAATAAAAAAAAATGGATTTAACATTTATGCATGGTTATTTAATAAATAGAATAAGTGTTTGCCGAGGGTTACAACCCCGAAATTGTTTAAAATGGATCCGGTTTAGTAGCTAAAAATTAAAATCGATTGGCGTCGATAGTGTGCCCTACCCGTCACCTTAATAAGAAACGTTTTCTCGCGCCCTCTATTGCCCGTGGTCCACCAAATATTTTTTCCCGTGGTACACTCGAAGGTCCACCCATGTTCCCATTGCTATAAAACTAATAAGGATAAACAATTATATTGTAGTACATACTTATTTTACAGGAAATTTCATCACTTTCGTATCCGTATGAGGCTGTTATAAGGGGGAACTAAGAGGTGGCTAAAATAATCTGTTAGACTTTATTGACGAATTTGAAATCTTAGCCAGTCTATATTTTAATGAGGAATTTTAAATACTACTATTGCCATTGCTTGAGTGATGACTTGACTTAAGATAGATAATGAACAGCTGTTTATGGAAACCTCAACCTCGAAAACAATGCAAGAAGTACCAGGCTAACAGAAATTGTTAGGAAGTTTCTGTACCTCTGATACATAAGGCATGACAAATAATTTCTATACACTTGCCTTCCTCTGAGTAGAATGAGTTCATGAGTTTCTCTCAAATTGCTGAATAGCTTTGCTATTCCTCTAAATAGAGGTTTTTACTGATACCTACTTCCATTCAACTTCTGCTATCCTGGTATACCTACCTACCTACTATTTTGTTTATATGTACAAATTCAAGTTGGTTAAACAGATACACAGCTTGGTTGATACACAGGAAAATAAGGGCTCAGGAGTACTCAGGACAGGTTGTACCACTGAAAAAAAAATGATTTTCCGTAGCCTGTTCACCTAGGTGAAACACGGGAAAAAATATTTCCCGTGGTCCACCTAGGTGGACTAAGCATGTGGACCACGAGCAATAGAGGTTCTCGCGCAAGTACGTAGCACCGGCGTAGCATCCGTAGCAACGTAGCATGCGCTACGGACTACGACTGTCCGCTACTTGCAAACATTCACCACATGTGGTACTTACATTACCGTTTATATTGAAAATTTTACTATATAACTATTTTACGCAAGACTACTCTGTAACTACGGGTGCTTGTACTTCTGAATGTTATTGAAAAAATACTGTCTAGTTCTACTTACATTGATGTACGAAGTACAGTGTATAAATCAGGGCGCGCGCGCAGTCAACATTTCACGCTGACCCAAATTATAGTTATTTCACATTTTACCACGTATTTAGTTAGTTCATGATTGGTCACCAATCTCGCCGCGTGTGCTCACCTCATAACCATAACCATTTTTACCATTAACTTTACCATTTACCAATATACTTATTTTTACCATTTTCACTATCTTTACTTTGTTGGACTTACACCCGACAGGGATTGTAAAAGCCAAGTGGACCTCGTAGAATTCAATTTCAGAATAGCCTAATTCTAGCGAATGAGATAAACATAGACCATTAAACGTAAGTGCCCAGTCTCGCGGGCCCGGTCAGCGACGTCGGTGCTTCATTCTCCATTCTGACATCTTCCTCATAATAGTTTAAAAGCTACCAACATCACGAATTATTAGAGATTAACAAGGTAGTCGTATGGCTTTTCTCCCCGTCTCTGAGCACTTGTTGAGGAGACAAGCCGCCTTTTGACATTTTTCATCTCGTTAGTGCTCGAGATGGCGTTCTCCTACGTACCGACTCTCCCTATATATTCTAATAAATATTAGCATCGAATTTGAAAGTGTTGATGCGAATAAATTTTGCATTACAAAACTAGTAGCTAAGCTAAAATTGTTTGTAGGTACATCGTTCTTACACTATCTATATATCAGGTATCCTTTGTGAAAGAAAAAAGATTGAAAACAAAGTTTGCATCCAAACGACGTATAATCGAGTGGAATGCCTTCGCCGGAGCCGCCCAATAAACAAATATCTCCGGCGATATTGCGTGGAGCCGGTCAAAAAAATTCAAATTTAGTTTCCCGGTCGCAGCGCTCGGGGGCCTAATAAGAATAACGGGATCGGTGATGGAGAGGCCGTAATGAAGAGCACTCAAAGGCCGGGCGGGCAGCGCCGCGGGCCGCGCCGCGCTCGCGATGCACCGGCCGCCGAGCAACCCTTAATTGAATAGCCCGGCCGGGGGCTAATCAGGGCTCAGCTGAGCGGTGCAGGCGCGGGCGCGGGGGGCCCGGGCCGGAGCCACGCGGGCTGGCCGCGCCCCCTGCGCGCGCCGCTCGGCCCGGGGACCTCATTCAAGTAGCGAGCGCGCCCCGTGCCAGCCGACACCCTCAGGTATGTCCATTTTGCTTTTGGTGTTTGCACGTACCGTTGGTCGCGCGCGCCGCGAGTGAACTGTCGGTCTCAGTGAGTGTTCCGTGCCGCGCCGCTCCACCGCAGGTACGTACGCATGCTAGTGCACCGCACTCTGATGTGCCGCCGCGATTGCACCCGAACCCTGTTCCGTGACTTAATTAATGCAAGTGAAATGAAATCGTGTGATATTAACGCCGCCGTTAAATATGTCGTTAAAATAATAAACGTAACAATTGGGGCTCGAAATTTACGTGAGTGTTTTAGTTTATTATTCTTTGTGCCAATCAATTACATGCTACTTATTTAACAATTTTCATAATTCAATAAACTAATTTCAGTTATTACAATCATTATAATAATTATTCCAATTTTCATGATTTTCTGTAAAATCTATATTTCTCCCTAATTTGAATTAAAATGTTTCAATTCAAATTCGTGTAAGAAAAATGAAAATGCATTATACACTTAGTGTTACATTCATTAAAAAATATTCAATATTAGTATATTCGAAATAAGAAACTTAAAAACTAACCTAAAGCTAGGTATTTAGTGGCTTTTAAAGTAGAGTTCGCCTAATTAAAATACACATAGTGTTAATCATGCGGAAATGTTTCAAAGCACGTAAAATTCGTAAACGGACATCGCAACCACGCCGGACGGTTTGATACGTCATCCATACACACATACACTTTAATGATATAACCATGACACATCATTTACATGTAGGACTGCACGCAAAATGTTACTGCACGTAGCGTTCGTAGCACGATTATATTGAAATGCGGTCGCTAGCTTAAAACTCTGTTAGTTGATGTTAGTTACTAAGTTGTACAAAACAAGATTATTGAACATAATGTTTAATTAATAGGAAATAAAATTATCACTTATAGGTTTCATTAATCTATTATGATGTAAATATGTCAAAGACAGAAATGAGTTAACTGAAAATAAATGAACTGTAAAAAAATGTTGCAACAATAAAGCAATTGTATGCAGCGGTATACAAGTTAACAAAAAGACTATTTGTGACTTCAATAAAAAAGCTATTAATGTTAAAAGCTAATCGTACTATGCACGTATATGTTTCGTCGTAGCTAGTTTCTAGATGAAGATTGCACCAAATAAAACGATTTTGCCTCATAAACTCGTAATCTCATCGTCGTATCTATACTTAGGCTTAGGTGAATAGGCTCAGACTTACCACATTTCAAATCTTTATAACAGCTCGCCGACAGCGAATACAGAAAATCCCAATTTTACTTTCCGGAAAATATTCTTTAAAGCAAATCAAAAATAATGTGAATTGCAACGAAAGCAAATTTGTCTCTACAGCTTTCCTCAATTTATTTACACAATAACTGCAAGATATTTTTGGAAGAATCTTCTTGATCGCACAGCGTACGAAAATATTATATAGTCCTGTGTATAATAATAATGTAAAGATACTTACGAGTCAAGACAATCTTCTGTTACAATTAATTTGGATTATTATTTAGAACGTTCCACTGTAAAAAAAAAGAAACTTAGGAAAAATCTAATTTCTAAACTTTTGTAGAACATCGAAAGAAATTGCGGTCGCAATTTCGCATACATGTACGACGGTAACTTCGTATAGGTATCTATTGATGTAAAGTTGTAAGCAACATGCACGCAAATGTAGGTAGTTATATCGGCGACATTCGGTGTCGCCGGCGACTTTCACTGGTGCGACGGCGCCACACTTCACCTTGCCGGCTGGCAGCGCGCCAGCGACCCTGGGCCGCATCCGCGCTCAGCCGCTCGCTTCGACGAGCTATCCCTCCCTCGCTCGCTCGCTCGAGCTATTGCCCTCGCCCGCTCAGACGGAACACGCTTTACGATACTGTAGCCAAACCAATAAAGAGAAGACGACTTTTCTTTATTACTTACCTATCCTTTATGTTTTGTGAGATGTGAGGACAAAAGTATTGGCTTTTCTAAAACAACGAAATCTACCGGTACTGTCCTACGTTATGGGAGCAATTTGTTTTATAGACGTTGTCTAAAAGGATCACTTTACAGGGTTGAACATAATATTATTACAGTTTTAATCGTCTCAGTAACTGGTTTAGAAACAGTAATATCCATTATTGCTTCATCCAAACAGACAGTGGTGGTGATAATTATGGTCTAGTGTCAAAAATGGAACGCTTAAGAGGGTTAAATGTAATTATTATCATTATTCAATTGCATGAACACGTACTTATTTCGTTTTTTTAAATAACATGAATTGGAATTGGGCAGTCGGAACGTTCATTTAAGTTTACATAAATCCTTCTCGATGTGAAGGTATTATAGGTATAGAATTTAATATTTCCATACAAATGTATAACCCTAACTTAGTTACTTACATACTACACACTACATACTCGTTGCTTCTATCAGCCAACGTACATAAAAAGAAGCTTTTGTCAAATAAACCTCGAGGTACAATTTAATAATCGTAACCAAATTACAATACTTTTGGTAGCAAAAGCATTGTCTGTCCCACAATGAGCTAGTTGTGTTACCGATACGAGGTGCGTGTGTCAAAGTATCTACTTATTATATTATCTAATCGCTACATTCACTGGTAGATATTAATATTGATATCTACCAATGAATGTAGCGTATATACGTTTTGTAGATCGTACTCGTAACTCGTAGTTCGTAGCGCGTAGTCGCTACGAGACGCGCGCCGTAGTCGGCTGTGGCGCGCCCGCCCTCGCGCGACGTACTAGAAACGATTAATACAATATTAATAAAAACATTAAAAGTGTTTTTACAATCACGGAATGCAAAATGGAAGTAACGTGATGATGTGCCTTAGCATTAGCCTGAAATTTATTTGAGTAAGTAAAGTAACTAACGTTTGTGTTAAATAGTTGTAAATAAATATAATTTAGTTCCAACACATTTTTGGGTTAGTATTTTACTATCAAATATAAATATTGTAATAGAAAAACGTATAAGTAACTAATAATTTCGTAATTTTTAACGCACAAGTAATAGGTATAAACAGGTGCCTGAACTCATTTTTTTTCTGTATAGATTTTAGGCTAACACTTGATCACAATCGGACTTGATGAAAAGCGACGATGAGGTCTGGGAAGGTCAAAGATGCCTTTTTACTCTTGTTTTAAAGATTACATTAAAACTCCATTAAAAACGAGTGCCTAACCCAGCAAAAAAAAACTACTCGCGTTTTTTTTTCTATCCGTACCAACCATTCACCAAATTACAAAATATAGTTTTCTTTTGACATGGGTCGGCGTTTTCACCTCACGATATGTAAGATATTATGAATAAAGTCCATTTAGCATGTTAAATCAACAAAATAAGCGAAATAAAAATCAGCTGCTCCATACATTATCGCTGGGTGGAAATTCTATTTTGTATGGAAAAACAAACAACAAATATTGGACACCAACAGATATATAGATCTGTACGAGTCAACTCGAATATTTTATTGTATGGCGTGTAGTTTGATTATTCCGATGTCCAGCCGACCTACTTTTGCTTCTTTATGTAAAATCAATTTATTAAAATCAGTGCAATAAATGCATTTAGCAGCTATACACGTCTTATTATTAAATCCCATCAGCGGTTGAAAGGGCGTCGCTGTCTGACATTTCGGTTACGTCTGGCATCTAGGACCGAACGTTACAAAATCTGACCGCAAAAAAAAACGTGAATTAACAAGAAGAATAAGTCTAAGCGTGGCGTAACGAACTGTGAGTACTTACTATCCAGTTGAGTCATGACCCGGTTCTCCACGGCTATGATAGGCACCCTGGCGATCGATCGCGAAAGATAACGTCATGCGTGGGCGACTGCTATCGACTTTATACTTTATATCTCGCAAACACTATCCTATTATATGTCATCAGCAGAAAGTATAGCATCAAAGCTTCGGTGATTGCTGCGAATCTAAGAAGATTTTTTTTTCTTAATTTGATTTTAGTATTTATTCTGTTAGTTAGATAATTTGGTTCATCTGTCAAAAAGTTACGGCTTTTAATGGCAGCTTGCCAAATACTATATCATAGTCCAAGTGTATCTGATGTAGAGACGGAATTAAGTGCTAGAAAGAAGATATTAGTCTAAATACCGTCACATATTTTATCTAAAGCACGAAACTTTGTAAATGGATTCTAATATGAACTCATCAGTAAGTACTTTAATCTTTTTAGATTTTGAATAAGCATTACTCTAGGATTTCTTTTGAAAAGAAAATCGTAACCATTATAGGATTACTAGTCAGCGCTAATAAATAAATCACTTTGCGAACTATCTGTGCATCTGTCTTTATTTATCCGATTAAATATCTAGTTAAGCCCTTTAATAATCAGGAAAATAATATTTTATACTAAGATCTCTGAGAGTAGAGAAAGAGTAAATGAACCTTATTAAAAGACAGGTCTATGGTTTTCTGTGTACTTATTTATGTATCTATTGTATACTTATTTATGTATACATTGGTATAGAAACCTCAGTGCGCGATCCAGTGAACAGATTGACGACTAATTTTCTAGGGAAATAATAAAGAATATTCCTTTCGACATACTTACAACGAAATATGGGTGTTTGGGTATATCAATTAATTAGATGTTAGTATTCGTAGGATTTTTTATTTCCAACCCCTCGCTTGTCACAGGCGGCTACCCCGGCCATATTGCAAGCGGCCGCGCGCACGCGTTCGATATCGTCCGTCGCGCACAGGGTTGACAATTTAATACAAAAAGTTTTTAATTTTATTTTCGACACTAAACACTTTTAGTACCTACAGATAGGGTATGACACTCTGCCATAAAATATCGAAATACAAAAAATAACAAATGTTTTAAAATTTTAACTGTAATGAAAATTTAAAACAACGAACGAACGGAATCAGGGATTTGTAAATGTGAAATAATTACATTCTTAAACTTAGGCTTGGTTTTTTTCATGTCTTTGAACAAAGTCCTCCCAAGTCTAAGATACTAGTTACATAGTTTATCAAAGCCTCTGAGACGGCTTATAAACAAACATTTGTCATTCAGGAAAATGAAATAACTCCACATCACCTCTAAATTCCTGAACCCGTTAGTAAATTTTAACTTAGACATGAATAAGAACAAACCAGTCCACAACTTGAAGTCAAACACACATTGAGAAATAATAGGGATTAGCTTTGACGTTGACGTTCAACCCTAGCGCGGCATGTGCGTGCGCGCGGCGTATCAATTTGATGCGCGCCGGCGCAGCTGCGAGCGTCGACCCCTGCGCCCTCGCGATTAATCCGCGCTTTGTCTAGCCGCGAGCAACACCCCAAGCGCAGCCCTATTAATTCAACTTCTTTGTCTAGCTCCACGAGATCTGGGGTAGCCCGATTCACAAAATTGAAAGTAGAAGATTTAAATAGTACCTAGTAGATAATCACAAACTAGGGCAATCACTCTACTACAGTATAACAAGAGCTTTCAAAGATAAAGATAAAAAGTTGTTTATTCAATTTAGGTCCATATAGAACACTTGAATGAATGAATATCAATAGGTACACATAATCTTATCACATTCATGGCTCGGAATGTCGATTTCTAATGAGAATATACCAGCAAGAAACTCAGTAGTGTTACAGAGTTTCAATTGAGAAAAGAACTTGCTCTTGTTATATTATGACTCTACTATGAGGACCAACTGACAATAGCCAGGGTCCTCTTCTAGCATACTCAAATACTCAACCAAATTAAAAAGTTGACTTCCGTGCTAGAGCGCAACACAATAGTCACTACGTCATCGAGGTCGTCAAACTAATTTAATCGAAGGAACGAAAACAAAGGAAATTAAGGTAAATTTAGACACGTCTTATGGATTTCAATAAAAATAGTGCATATACAATTCACGGTCGGGTATTATAATATTAGTGCCGTTGGTTTAGAATCTTCAATTCTACTGAGAAGACAGCAAAAAAAAAAATCAGTGACGATTTCAAACTACTACATTTTGTTATTATTAACAGAATTTCATTTTGAAAATAATTTGTCAAAGTAGTTATTCTAATATGAGACTAATAATAACGTTTTACAGCGTAAAGTTGTCCAATTGAATTATTTCTGTTCTTAAGAGAAATACCGACGCAAATCATGGACACAACATTAATGCCTATGATTCGGGGCTGACCTTTTTCTTTCACTAAGTTTATAAAATCTGGATTGCTATTCGTCCCTACCAGTTCTCTCACCATTTTACTGGTAGATAGAATATTTAAAGCGGCTGTAAATCCAAAAAGTGTGTCCCATTCCAAAATTTAAATCTTCCATTACCAACCCCACGGCACCCTATCATGACTATTAATGCATTTCGCTTTGTCTAGCGCCCGCACTGCACTCGCGCGCAACTATCTGCATACCCGCGGGACCGGCGCGTACGCAACGCATCCATTGTACGCCACGCAGCATGATGCGTGTAATCCCACCGGTTCTGAAAAGTAATTAATATAATATGATGGGCACTAGCCCTGACTATTGTAATTATTCTATGTCCAAAATAATGAAATGCGTAAAATCAGTGCATAATGATAAAACCGGTTTTATAGTCCAGCTGTCGTGGAATTGCTTTTGAGTGGTTTGTTAAAGTTTGAGTAACTAGTAACATTAACATTTTAGCTTTGAAATAGGCTTTTTTTTACATTTTCACCCTTACATCTGACAAATCATTGCCTTGATATCGAAACGATAAAGTTCGATTGAATAATATAACCAAAAAACATATCGTTGTTATAAATTGTATCCACATAATAAACTATTAGTAAAACGAAAGCCAAACTGCACAAGTTAAAGAAATGTGTAGTTATAGAAAAAAAACTAATGTTTGATTCCACTAATAACTATAATACCAGTTAAGAGAGTACAACAATGCTAACTTTATAAACTTTATTCACACATCCAAATATGATTGACCCCATTAAAATTCCGAAATTAATAACAATACCTCGTACGGAACCATTGAACGCGACAAAAACTCCAACAATACAGAAGGAACAATGAGAAGTCGTGGATCAAACAATCGATCGCCCAGCGACAGCTGCGCGCTTGCTTGTGACAGGGTGCTATCTCCCACGGTCGGGCTTTCTCCCCAGCGACTTTGTCGAATTCACACTAATGTCTCTATGGCCTAGATATCCAAATGTGTAGTACATACAAATAGAAGCTATAAACAGGGCAGTTAAATGAAATTTCAGAAATGTTTACATTCTTAACGCGAAGGGTAGGCCTTAATAGCGACACCATTCGTTTTTAATTGTTAGCTACTAAACCAGATCAATTTAAACAATTTCGGGGTTACAACCTCTCTGCAAACCCTTATTCTATTTATTAAATAACCATGAACAAATGTTGAGTTGGTTTTAAAATCATTACCGCCAAAAGCGGCCATTTTTAGCGTGATTCATTTTTTTGCGTACAAAAGTTGGGTCCGTTCATGGTTATTTAATAAATAGTATGATTGTTTACCGAGTGGTTGTAACCCCAAAATTGTTTAAAATAGATTCGGTTTAGTAGCTAAAAATTAAAATCGATTGGCGTCGCTAGTGTGCACTAGAGAATGATATGCCTAATCGCGAATGAATGTCGAATCTGCGGTGCACGGTAAAACGTTTTTGTTGTACCGTCATTGAATTATTTACCTTATATTTGTCTTATGTAACTCGTTCTAAATTAATAAATAAATACTGTACACCTACTGTACTGTACTGTTTTAAATGTATTATAAGTAACAGGGAGAAATATGGGAAAATAAATAAAAATTAGAAGCTACTGTACTCATCAGTATTTTATATTTGGCATCGAAAGTTGTAGGTATACTAAAAACTTTCATTATAACATGGATTAAATTATCTTTAGTAAATAGTCTATGATTATAATAATAAAACTTGTCACCATTTTTTACTATGACGTTAGGTACATAGATCCAATTTGTGCAATAAAGAGATAGTCTTTATTGCACAAATTGCATCATACCAAAACACGATATAGCTACATGGGTTACAATAATAAAGACCATACAACAAGGCGGGGAAAAGGATGGATACCTACCATATTATGTAGTAGTTCTAGCTAGTGACGATATTTAACAATTCAGATAATAAAAGTCCAAAGTTCTTTTTCTATATTGCAACTATGTAAATAAGAGTGTGCGTAAGGCTCTCTAAATATAGATAATTTACTCACTCACTCACTTCAAAATTTTAGTCCGATGTATGAAATTTACGAGAGTATTTAAAAAGTATGATAAGCTTAGCCCGGTTCAACGGCCTGTGGGGCGCCACGCGACCCTCGCACCTATCGGTAATAATAACCCCCCGACTGTGCTAAGGTCGCCACTCCAAGGGCTCCATTCAACACACTAAAATAGCGGCAGCCGCGTATGGTAGCACCAAGCGTGTTATTTTCTTGCACATTGCAAAATACTGTTTTTACTTACTCGCAACATGAGTTCTTATTTTTGATAAGTTGCTGCAAAATTAGCTTAGCTACATCGCCATATGATGATAAATAGATAAGGTTTAAAATTGCGTGAGATCTATTTTCCTTTACATAATAGAGGGTTAAACTGTGGTTTGAAATACTGAAGAAACGAATTCGACGTTTCGTTTATGTATGTAGGCACACAAGCTTGGATATATTATAATATAAACAACAGGCTTTGCTATATTGTAAGAACTATGATAACAATATGGATGACTTGCACTTACATAAAACTACATAATGTTAGCAGTAAAAGATAGTAATTGCTAATACTTTGATTAAATGCAAAAGGTTTGTTTAGTCCAGTGAAATTCACGTAGTTGTCATTGTATTGAATTTGACAAACTATGGTGAGCTTTTCAAGTTCTCATACAATTAATAGGATAACCGATGATCAGCGTTACCAAATATTTTTTCGGAAAGCGGAGAGCAGAAACCTTTAATGAGCTAAACAGGGAGATCTTGTGCGACTAAAGCGAGACATGACAAAAAATGACTTAACTAAGCCTTTACATTCGATGTCGTAAAAAACGGCTTACCTAATCAATTGTACAAAAATTGCAATTTTCACATATTTTCCGTTAAAAAACGTTACTGCATCATCATGCTTGTAGACCAACGGCCTGTGTTTATATACAGGAAAGCTGTCATCGAAATGGATTTTAAAATAAAATTGGTAAACATTTTCGTACGCAATCATACTCGTAGTATAGACAATCCGTTGGGAACATGTGTTGTGGTATTGTGTGCTTACGCCAACGTAACAAAGTACACAATTGTAATAATAAGTGCGCTTACTGCTAAGTAACAATTTTTGGGTGGCAATTCGATACATGGTTTAATACAATTACGAGGGAGGGTAAATTACATGTTTCAAAAGTGTTCAACTTTTTTAAACGTGGCTTTCGTAACATTGAATGGTTATTTGATGTATTGACTTTTATGCAACGGCTTTATCGTTTTCGGTTGTTAGCAACAACTGTTTTAGGTAATATGTTATACAAACAAAAATAATATACCTATCTTTAAAAACGTATCAATATTTTTTCTCTTAGAAAACAGACGGAAAATGTAAGCATTAAGAGATGGTTCTTATTTTTAACGTATTTAAAATAATTTACGCTCCAACATAGCCATGCTGATAAATAAGCTCACTATTCTTAAGATGGTTACTAACACGAGCCTAAGTAATCGGTAATACTCTCATGTCAGTGGCTAATTTTACATTACATTACGATGAAATAAGTCAGTTGTCATCTTAAGGATAACAATATACAATGATGTAGTATCGCGAGACTCTTTTTCTTAAGTTTAACCTTAAATAATGTGAGCATTCATATTCTTTTTTTAGATTTTCGCGTTGCATTATAACTATAAATAATAAATAAATAAATATTTCACAACATCACATACATTGATCTGACTCCGAGATAGGTTGCTTAAGCACCTGTGTTACAGATATCAGAACCAACAGTGGGTTTACAAATATATACATATAATACTTTTCTTTAGTAAATACATACGTATGATATATAGAAACACCCAGACCAATACAAACAGACATGTTCATGCACACAAATGTTTGTACTGTCCGGGGATCGAACCCGCAACCCTTGGAAAGGCAGCGTTCACTACCACTGTTCCGAACGGGTCGTCAATAACTATAATGAATCAATACGGGGATTAACACGATATTTATTATGTGAGACAACATTGTGTACTTACATATTTGGCTCGACGTTTCGGCTACGTTACAGCAGCCGTGGTCACGAGCGGACTCTCATAATAAATATCGTGTTAATCCCCGTATTGATATAGCATTCATATTCGTTAGGCATCTCCTCTGGTTTGTAAAATGTGAGTTCGAAGAACGTCGGTCACTTAAGGATGCTATTAGCGGTGCAATTACAGCTTAATGGCGAGGACAATGATCCAGCGAGGGCCCTCGAGGCGCCGGAAGCGAAGGGCTTCCCTCTTCGCGCCCTCCCTGCGACACCACGCGGTGTCATAATACAGGTCTTACACATTATTTTTCTTACAACTCCGTATCGGTGACCGTAAATAGGGTCCGCGCTAAAAAGTCTGATTTACTGCCCAAGCCGATGATAGATTTCGTAGCCGATGATAGATTCTGGTTGTGAATAGTTAAGATATTTCTTGCGAGATAAAAATGAGATTAAAAACTTGGGAAAATTACTAATGGACCCACTAGAACTCGTGCTTAGATACTTAATACATACATACATAGCTTAGAAGGTACTTACCTATTACAGTGACTGACTCCAGTGTTCTGGTAGGTATAATATGTAGGTAGTAGGTACGAATCAAACGTTTATTCATTTTAAATATTTTAATGTAAATTATAAGTTTATTTTTATGCTAGAGGCAACAAACGAGCAAGCAAGTCACATGAGGGAAAGTAATCTTCGCCGTCTTTCAGAGAGATCGCTAATGTGCTACCGGCCTTTCTAAAAAGGAGTACGCTCTTCTCTTAAGGCACAGTATTAGACCGCCATCCATGGAGATGATGGGGATGGAATGACAATCGCTTGCATGTGGTTCGGAATGTAGGAATTCAGCTGCAGGGAGTAGATCAAACAGTTCCTCCCCATGATAGATGCGGTATAGAATGCTGAGGGAAGCTATATCCCGCGGCAGTGCTAGAGGATAAAGTCGACTGGAGAGAGTCAAGTCACTGACAATTCGAGCAGCCCTAAGTTGTACGATGTTGAAAAAATATTATTGAATCTACTCGTAGTAAACGAATGTCCTCCTTAATGTCCAAGAAATATATTGTACCTAACAGGTAGGTACGGTGGTCATTACGTGTTACATTTTTTTGTGTCGGCTATGTAATTATGTAGAAGTGTCTATCCACCTCCACTAAGGTGGGGTTTGAATATTTTGATGTTAGAAAGTGGTATAAATTAACTACACGGGTGGGGCAGGAATTTCCCCTGTTACGGTGAGTCGTCGCCTAGGTGATGATGCACAAACTAACCATGGCACAATTGTAACCACAACTGCCCAAATGTACGGACGAGTACGTACGTTATCAAAAACCGATTCCCCTTCCTTGATGTGAAACTCAATGTCATTTGAAGAGTTTGAATATTCACTTTTAACGACTGAACGAGGTTAGGTTGGTAATAAGACAGAAAAATATTATAGTACATCCTAATTCAAACGTCACGAATGGTTAGATTAGACACTCAATTAAAGTATTCAATTAAGTTTAAAAATAAATCTTAGAACTTATGATTTTCTACAGTACAGTTTAGATTGTCAAATTTTAATTTTTAATCATAGGTGGAATAACAGACATCTGAGATGAAATAAATCTAATTAATAATATGCTTTATTCATGCCTCGTTTGTATGGTTCAAACAATAATATAATTTCGAAGAAACATTGGTAGAGACATGCAAGTTTTCCAAAATATTCCATACTGTCGTAATTTTCATAAACTTTTTGACCCTTACGTCAGATAGATAGGTACCTAAACTACACCCACGCCGACGATCGTAATGTTTGTTGTCATGTAACAGTCTCATGATGAGCTATCATCTATTATTTTTCTATTATCTATACGAATAGCTACGATAGTATCCGTAGCACATATTGACATAGGCAGCGAACCCGGCTCTGTTTACTCGCCACCGCCAATAAGTTTATTGGCCGGTCAGCGAAAACGCTATGTCCACCGCCTAAACTAACACCAACTAAATCCACACCGTGCACAGGTGAGCAGACAGAGGGGGGAGGGGCTCTTTCACCCCATCAAGAGTATATTTTTGTGATTCAATACATATAATTTTTTGCTTTACTGTGCGTGGTACAGATCAAACGAGGCTTAGAATACTAAAATCACTTTAGTCTATACTAATTTTTATTTCATTGTGACTGTTCCATCTAAATCACTGGAAAAGTAACAGCTTATGGTTTTCAACGCTTCCGGTCAAACAAACCCCGGGCACCACGGCTAATGGGCCAGTGTTTACACGCCTTCGCCATGGAGAGTGGTGGCCCGGGTAATCAATCACCCGCGGGTTTGGCTACTGCTTTGATTCACTTGTTACTTGTAGGTCCGAATTATAAAATAGTCTGCATAGAATAACTGAGGGTAGTTTCTAGCAGCAAGGTACATATGTTCTACTAGTGGTAATTTCTCGGAGAAACAACACAACCAAAATCCTATTCTGTCTGGGAGTGTCTTGATATATAAAGTTTCACTCTCAAACTAATATAGATACATGCGATAAAACTCGTAACTTACGAGTATATCATAAACCCATAGTTGTTTAGGTTTCCTTGATTAGGTCTTCCTTATTCATAAATATAGGTTCTTATCTATTGGTTTTTAAAAATGTCTCTCCTTTTGGCGCAGTCGCTAATCGGGTAAAAAACACATACTGCCTAGAATATAATGTTAGTTGATTTGAATTTTTCGTACGTTGTTTACGCCTACCAATTGTTCCAGCCCTAAAAACGTTAATTAGAAAGTGGAGTAGATCCATTAATACGAGGTGGCTGTAATTATTGAGTAGGTAACGCGGCGTGTCGTGAATTTACATCGGTTCACTATGGTAAGTGTCGCGTGGTCGCGGCCGTAGACTGCTCGTAGCGCTGCCCACGGCGATACATTCATTCAGCTATAGTTTGATGTAGAGATACCATACAAAATTGTGTAATAGCTATGAGTCAATGAATGCCAATCGAAGTTATAGCTGGTGGGTGTTTTTCTAATTCAATGACAAATGAGAAACTTAAAGTTGCATGCATGTTATTGGTTACGTATTTTAGCAAATAAGTAAGGCTATTAAAAGATAAGGAAATCGAAGATTAAATATTTTGATATTCAAAAAATATGTATGTATTGTTCTAAACATGACCTAAACATAATAAAGAATATATTAATTCATTTTTCATCACACAAACAATATTCTATTATCTTTGTACAAAAAAACGGTCTCCTTGTTTTTTTTAGTCCTTTGAAACGTTACGAGCAACAATAACATGTTTTATTCCAGAACCCAACTCCTTGTTAACAAAAAATATCTCTTAAAGTAGTGTCAATGGACAGTATCGCATGATGCTGTCACAGTGGAACAGTATTTTGTGACGTTGTAACACTCTCCTCGGTGACAGATTATCGGGAACGATGCCGTACCCAGCCGTACCGCTCGAGGGTCGCTCTTGATCGCCAGCTCTGGAATTTCTACATGTAGGTACGCAGTTGCGAATAGGACCAGTTCGAGCCGTCTCTCGAACTGCTATGCTTTGTTATAGTTACGAGTACGTCAGCAATCACTAAATCGCTGTATAATTTATTGCAAGTTGGCAAGGAATCCCTGTTGCACTAAATTTAAATGTATATGTTAACTATACTCCAAATGTGCCAAAGTCACCCCGTCAAAATTCAAATCCCGTCAAAATATCGTATTTAAATATAGATACATATAAATCATGTTAAATATGGATTAGTAAATCAAAACAAGTAACGTAACCCCGTCAAATTTATATTTAAATTTAGATACATATAAGTCATGTTAAGTATGGATAGGTAAATAAAAACAAGTAACTCAGTGACACTGTAATTTGTGCTATAGAAAGGGTTTCAAGTGTGTATGACCTTGTGAACAGGTAGTACGAGTAGATCGGCAACGCTGCAGAGTCTAAGCCTCGATCATGGTGGCATCTATCAACTGTATTTATTATAACATCATTTACTTTTTGCACCCTGGCACTGAATGTGCTAGACCTACGCTGTCAAAAAGACTTCAATATTTCAGTAGATATACATTTTTATGTAAGTACAACCATGCACAAAAGATACATCTTGTCTCAGTGATTCGTGCTAAAGAAGGGTTAACGTTCAAGTGACAGTGACCTCGGTAACAGGTGATCAGGATCGATGCGGGGCTCCACTCGGTGATGGCAGCCATCGCGGTATTTATAGCCGCACGCGACGATCGTTGCTAGTGGAACGTAATACAAACATGTGTAAATGTCACTGAGTGAACTATGACATAAATCTTTGTTGTGCTACACGCAATCTGACAACAAAGTGAACTGTTTTACCATAGACTTCTAATTCTATGGTTTTACCACATACACTATTTGCAGCAGGATGTATTTTGCTTTTATGATATTTTTTCCGATTCGGTTCCGATTCCGGTTTTAATTTAATTGGAGCTGCTTCATGACTTCACCTATCGATCTCCATCTGTACACACCATAGGCCTATAAAACTTACTATACAGTAATAGCCATTAAATAAAATGTTTGATGTCGTCAACTTTCCTACCATTGTGTTTGTTCCTTCGCTGGCTAGGTTTGCTTAGGGCGGTTTCCGACGAAGAAAATACATATGATTTCTGTATTAGACACTTTGATTGTAATCGCTTTCAATACATATTTAACCATTAATTTGAAACTGACAATAGCTTGTTTGTGGATAAGTAAAACATTATTAGATTCAACAAAATTAATCTCTCTCAATGCTTGCCTTAATCAATCTTTTCTTTGCTTGTCCTAATATTTGCAAGACAATTTTTTGATTTTCTTCTCTCTACTATATCGTAGGTAATAGCAGCTTCTAAGCTCGGTAACAAAATTGTACTATATAACCATTTCAAAGATTAAGGGAACCGATTAAGGAGGTTCAAAGTCACCCAGAGAGCAATGGAGAGGGCTATGTTCGGAGTCTCCTTGCGTGATCGTATCAGAAATGATGAGATCCGCAGGAAAACTAAGGTCACAGACATAGCCCAAAGGATTGCATGCCTCAAGTGGCAATGGGCAGGGCACATAGCGAGGAGAACAGACGGCCGTTGGGGCGGAAAGGTCCTTGAGTGGAGGCCACGTACAGGAAGTCGCAGACGTGGCAGGCCCCCCACAAGGTGGACCGACGATCTGGTGAAGGTCGCGAGAATCCATTGGATGCGGGTGGCGCAGGACCGATCTGTGTGGAGATCATTGGGGGAGGCCTATGTCCAGCAGTGGATGTCTATTGGCTGAAATGATGAACCATTTCAAATGTACCTAAGTTTTCGGTAAGAAATTCTAAGTGTCAGCGCGGAATCTGAAAGTTGGCGGTTTTGTACCTCTGTGCCTCAGAAAGCACGTTAAGCCGTTGGTCCTGCGCCCAATCTTTCACCGGTCGTGTCACGCTGGTGTCCCATCGATGAGGATAAGGGAATAGAGATTGCACTTGTGTTTGCGCACATACTTGAGCACTATAATTATCCTGCGTACATGGCTGATCGTTGAGATTGCCAGCCGTAGCCGTAATCGGTTGGAGGATATTATTAGGTATATGTTGTAATCGGATGATTTGACGAAAAAGAGCCTAATTTCTCCTGTCAAATCCTGTTCGATATGTGTCATAAATCCTCATCTTAGCGTGTGATTCCCGGTTGCATGCAAAGCTGTCGCTCTGAAGCCCGGGTACGCTTAGACTATGGTTCAGGATTTGGGAAATCTGTTAATTACAGTTTACTATGTTGGCATAAACATTGAACGTAATGACCACAGCATATCAAAATGACTTTAAGCCACAATGCTGTATAATATTTTATCGAACACTTACACCACACAACAACGCAGGCATGCACACGTTATCGCGATTGCTCGTGAATCGAGTATCGATCGATGTTCCGATAACATCACTCGGCCATTCACATTAGGGACAATTGTGTGTGATAGGTACTTCTACCACCAAAATGCTACCTCTTTGTATTTTTCGTACTCGCGCCTTTTTATTGCTATCATTTAAAAGAGGTCTTCATTAGTTAGATACTGTAAGAGAAATGATGAAGAATTAATCGGCCGAGGCTGATTTTTACCGACATTAAAAAAGCAGGAGGTTCTATGTTCGACTGTATATTTGTTTTTTTTATTCTTTTTTTATGTATATTCACCGATTACTCCGCCAATTATGCATCGATTTGCAGAATTCTTTTTTTATTTGAAAGAACACACTCCTTATTTGGTCCCATTGTTACCATGTCAAGATCTGATGATGGGATCTCAGAGAAATCGAGGGTAACCCTCTAATTTTATAGGCACACATAATGTTTTTGTGTCTTTTTTCAAAGCTGCACTAGTATTTACGCTTGATTGTATTAATTTTATGGCTTAACTGATGATGGAAGATCAACTCCTCAACGGTAAGGAGTTAAAGGATAACTCTTTCAATACTTTACTCACAATTAGTTTGTTAGTTAGTAATAGTGTGGAGAAGAGAGAGGGGGGTTGGGGGGTGCCAAAAAATGAGACACTAAAGATAAAGAGCATGAAAAAAAAACCACGAACTAAAAAGTGTATAATATTTTACTTCAGAAACAGAAACTGAAACAGAAACATTATTTATTTGCTTAATACACAATTTGATACAAAGATGTTATAAAAAGTATCATGGACACGGTATCCAGCCTGCCAGCAGGCGCGCAAATAGATTAATTATAATGTAATTAACAAAACTTATAACTAGGTACTTAATTGTTTTCAAATATTATTTCTTAAATTAATATATGTATGCCTCTAAGATCTATGCATTTGAATACTAGTGACATCTATATTATATTATTATATTATGTAATTCAAATGTGAGATCATTTTGAGATAAGTTTTTTTTTTTTAATCTAAACTACCTACTTCTAGGCGCCCAATACTTTCTTGTACCTTTTCTCGAGTGTACTGTTATAAAATGCTATGTGAAGTGTATGCAGTCTTCAAAATATTATTTTAAACTTTTTAGTTCGTGGTTTTTGAAAGCGGTTTTAGAATAACGAATAAAGTACTTCCATCTAATTAAAATGCCTATTTCTGTTTTTGCAAACTGCATATTATAATAAGAGAATTATAAAAACATTACGGATAATATCGCACCTTACTTAATAGACCATAGATTTACGAGTGCCTCAATCGCAACTTTGCTGCAACTCAATGAAGTGATTTCATACCAAAACCGTCGACAAAAAAATATTCAACGTACGGCATAGTTTTCACTATCGTTAGAAGTGTTCTATGACGACCCCTCCCGAGGGAGCCAGCTGCGCCATTGTTAGACTGCGCCTGCACCGCACCGACCTATGACACGCAGCCCCCTGGCTCGCTCTGCGCTGACGCGGTATACTTGGACAGGGACTTTGCCTGTGACTCGTCTTTTTGATAAATTCTAAACTGTGTTGCCTTATTGTGAAGTGTATAAAGTTGTACCTGTTGTAACAGTAACGGGCGTTGTTGGAAGTGTAATAGAAACTTAGTGCTTTAGTCTATGGACTGTTTGCGAGGCTATCAACGTGACGTGGGCTTATGGCCAACTTTTGACGTGTTGAATACAGGCAATTTGGAGGTAAAGTGATTTATTTTACTTAATTTTTTATACAAAATCAAGGGATATGGAATGTTCTTGGGATTTTTGTGTGTGAACTCGATATACCGAACAAACAAACGTTCTTAATGCATTAAAATTATGTTTATTTATAACAAAACTTTACATGTTCGTATAGATAAAAACAAATGTTTTGCTCATAAGCGCTATGTACGCCGTTATTTTGATGCATATCAGAACTGTGACCTTATTAATATGTGGCTTGTGATTGTAATAATATGTATCATGTGGCTGTACTAAATAAATAAATAAATAGATAAGTAATACTTATATTGGAAGTCTTAAACTAAAACGGTTCGTAAGCTGAAGCATCTGTTAAGCACGAATGGGCGTCGCAACTCTTCCTGAACGGGATTCCAGATATTAGGGCCATTACTTTTTAAGCTGGCGTTTCATGTAATATACATAAAAGTATATGTAGTAGGTACTATGTATATAGTATAGAATCAAAATATGTATAGTACATTATTATTTCAGAGCATTTTTAACGCTTCTATCTATAATATGTTTGATAAATCGGATACCAAATTGAATTCATATTTTCTAACAGATAGCAGCCATGTTTCAGTAAAACAGTTAAATTGGGTGCATATTAATTTGGCAATAATAGTCAACAGTCGGAAAAACCTTTTACGAGCCACTTGATGTAAGCAAAAATGTTTATAGCGCATGCTAAACTCAGGGTTAGGTCAAGGCCGATCGCGATCACAACCACAGAATGTTTGGGAAATTCTACATATGAGGTGTAGGTAAGTAGATCTGATGAAACTAAATTACTTTAATCTGATAGGTAATGTAATATCTACCCTACTTGATGTGTCTTTTGCCATGCGAGTCTTTTAGCGAGTATTCCCGGTGGCATCCGAAGTTAGCCGTCGCTACGAAGCCTCCTCCATTTCGCACGGTCTTTGGCATCCAAAGTAATTGATAAATACCTATCATGACTAATCCCCCCTGAATTAGGCTAAATTATATAAAACTATATACCATGTTATTGTACCTAGGTACTTAGTTTATATAATATGTTGTGTATAGGTACTATATAATATGTTAGTGTACCTATCTAGGTAACTACGTACCTAAGTAGTACTAACTAAGTACCTGCTTAGCTTACCCAAAGTTCTTGCAATCTAGGAATGCTTACTTATACCTAAGCTCGTGTAACAAGCCTAGTATGGTGAGTGTACCTACTCGACAGCGATTTTAAAATAACCCGCATGTCATGAACATGAATGGTCTAAAGAACGAATTTTGTATCAAAACGGAAACCCAATATTACTCACTTCAAAATTTTGCTACAAGGCCGCAAGGTTGGTACCTATGTTGTTAGGTACATTGATCTAGCTTAGGGCGAAAACATGTTTTTTTGCTACACTTTTTTATTGTATTGTATCATTTTACTATGTCTGTCTCTAAGTAGGTAGGTAGCTACGATACGGTAGGTATCTCAGCATTGATTGTTGAGACGGACATTACGAAAAAGTCAACGCCTTGTATCTTGATAAAAGCAACAAGTTGCTTATTTACTACTGATAGGCGTCAATTTAGTGTTTAATAAATTGTTTGAAAATTGTCAGTTCTTTATAGACAGGATATTTATATTCGTCAATTCTTATTGTTATTCCTAGTTCACCTACTATTAACTAAGAACATGGTGTTAATCGAATCAATATATAATCATTAACCAAAACTAAAGATCAAGGGTGAAGTGAATGAAGATAAAACAAGAATAAACACCAAAGAATTGTCCCTTGATAGACGCCACTTCAATCTCCTCCAACATTCAAATTTGAGCGTTATTTATGTAGGATAGTGATCGGTAGGAACGTGTAAGAGATCTATATTTGAATTATAAAATGACGTGACGATTATACTTAAAGAAGTAGAACTATTCCCCAAACCAGTGGTGTACTTATTATTTTATTCTATCCCACATTTATATGTAAACAGGGAATCAAAAATTATATTTCGGTGTTTTGCGTGGAACTTTGGTGGCGCGGACTCTACAAGACATGTTGAAAGAGAAGTCAAGAACTGAAGAAAGAAGACGAGTCCTCTTCCTCGCGTTCACTGCCGGAGCCATTATGTGTTTAAACAGTCATCATAAGGCACGCGGTGAATGCCAAGAGAGGACTCATTCGACGGTTAAAAAGAAGATTGAAGACAGAAGAACTTTCAAGAAAAGAAACAGAAGAAGACTTTATCAGTTGTTAAAAGGCGTTTGATTAGAGGTCTCGCGATGTTGGTTCCTTTAAACATTGCGAGACCTCTAATCAAATGCCCAACTGAGTTCATCGATCCAGCAAGCTAGCGGGGAAGGCGCGTCTCCTCGTCCCAAAGATGCGTGTCGTCGAACTATGTAACTCTCTGCAATGACGTTATCACTTGGACTACTCTGAAAACGAATTTACGACGAATCTTTATCCCTGTTATTAACATGCCCTGTGCGTCTAGCTTTTTCATGTGTAAGGGACACGGGTGTAAGGATTCGGTCGTGAATTAGTTTTCAATGTAGGCCCCCAGCAGTCGGCAGAAAAAGCCGACGACGATTCTAAGCTCTAAGCTATGTAAGAGTCGTCATTAAAGTTGTATCGTTAAAATTAATGCCGATTTTTCATGGGTGTTTTGATAGGTCAAATGTAAACCTAACTTACATCTGTCAAAGTGCGACAGTGTGGTTTTGGCACATATAAAAGGTGTTGGACCGTTTTGATACAGGAGTAGTCAATACACCTTAGAAATAAAGTAAAATAAGGCTAAAAAAGCACTGTGAAGAAATGCCCGAGTTCATTTATAATTTACGTGAAAATTAACGTTAAGGGTCAATCGCAATGCAAAAGAGGAATTCTAATTCAAATGATCTTATAATAGTTATCTTGACAATCGTACTTAATTGTAAAAACTCAACTAAAGACTATGTATTTATAGGCTCTTATAACAATAATTCAAATTGGCATAAGTTTTATAGCTGTACAAATGTAAAGTGGATAAAAGGACATCAGGAGCATTAGGCAGTTCTAAACGAAGGAAGTGTCAGTATTTTTGACATTTCTCTAAAGAACTTTAGCAGTACAACGCCCCGTGTCAATGTCACCTTTGTCGCCAAAATATATCTATGTCACGCTGCATTTTTAGCTTGTCATGTTGTAAAACGTACCTACTTATTCGATAAATTAATGTAAATGAGTAAGATAAAATTGTCTGTTTTCAGAATAATATGTTCTGTTCCTTAAGGTAGACAGGAAAGGTAAAAATTACATGATAAATAAACTGTAATTGTATTAGGTATAATTTTTTTTTTATTGCTTATAAGTAGATAGACGAGCTTGCGACCTAGATGGTGAACGGTAACCGCCGCTCATAGACATCAACAATGCCCGAGCACAGTCATGCCGCATGCATACAGTCATTTATTTTTAAATTAAAAATTTCTGAATGGTTCAACTAAATCTATATTGTAAAAATATGGTTCAAATTTTTAAAATTTATTTTAAGTTTTTGAATTTAAACCAAGTGGATAATTCTTTGACGATTTTGTGCTGTTTCACGACTTGTGCATTGCCATGAAGCGAATTGAAATCAAACCCCAAGCCAAATCGATTAATTGGTTTACAAAGGGGTTTAAAAAAATGAACAACGACTAAATGAAAACTTCGTTTTGGTTATTATAAGACATTTTAATATCTCGTAAGCTCAAAAATTATGTACAAAAGACACGAAAATGATATCTGAAACAATGCCACGCTTCGGGACCGTAGGAGAGCCACGCTTCGGCATAAATGGGCCGGCTCGACCGGAGAGATACCACGGCCTCACAGAAAACCAGCGTAAAGCAGCACTGTGCTGTGTTCAGCTGCGTGAGTGAGGGTACCGGAGGCCAAATCCGTGAGAAAGGGGGTTTAAAGGTTGGCAGCGCACTTGTGACTGGTGTCGCGGGTGTCAATGAGCGACGGTAATTGCTTACAATCAGGTGATCCGTCTGCTCGTCTGCCGAGAAAAAATGCATTTACCGGGCTTAGAAACTTTCAAATAAAAGGTCTGTACAGTCGTCTAAGAACATTTATCGATGAAAATATGAGGCGATGAGGCGCCTGTATGCTTTTTACAGCTATCCTCTCATAGTAGTGCCGCTGCCGCGTACATGTGGTAGGCGCCTCATATTTCCATCGTTTTAAAGTGACGGGTAGGGCACACTAGCGAGCAAATATTGTGTTCCTTCCTAGCGGGGCCCCCCGAGCTAGACTTGTAAAACTAATGGCAATGCTTCAGTTGCTCAATGTACCTTTCGAGTTTATCAACAGAATTCATTGTACCTCCACGGTTTTGGCAGAAATTACGATAAAGTGCCTGATTTTCCCAGCTGGGCCCTCGGCTGTTTAACGTTCGAAATAGGTACATAAAAAATATACTGATCTAATGTACTTCCAATGTACCTCCAGTCCCGATTTATGTATTAAATTTAAGGAATCCAATAGAACCGAAGAAATTCAGCTTGAAAGTTTTGTTTTCCTAGCTGGGCTCTCTGTAATTAAAGTGAATACGAATAAAAAAGTAAACAGTTTTTATGTTTTTCCAATGTACCTCTTAGTTCTTCGCAGTTTACCAAATTTAGATGCAAAATTATGATCAAACACCATCATAGGAGAATGACCAATAACATTAAGAGATTTTATTATTGGTCTAGTATGGACAGAGATATTAAGGACTTTGTATCAAAGTGTGTGCAGTGTCAGAAACAAAAACACCACACAAATACCCCATACAATTGATTATTAAAATTATCAGTTCACTAAACGAGACGAAATCAACTGGTTACGACCATATACCAACAAAGCAGAAATAACAACAGTTTGAGTACCTACACAAACAAATGGGTTAGGTTAGGTAGGTACCTAATGTAACTCGTAGTAAACTTGAAATTTTTTGTAAAGTAAGTAGGTAAGTTCATACATAAGCGATTCTGCCAAATTCTACCCCCATCATTGGATTGATTTATATCAACTATTTCAAGTGTGTTGCACGTCATTTCCTACCGTGCACAGTAAAACTGTGGAACCTGCTGCCATCGGTGGTGTTCCCGAACAGATACGACCTGATGACCTTCAAGAAAAGGGCTTATTCCTTCCTTATGAGTCGGCAACGCATATGTGATACCTCGGGTGTTGCAGATAAATGTGCATGGGCGCCGGTGATGATCCCTCACCATCAGGCGTGCCGTCTGCTCATTAAAATCCTAAATAATAAACCTGTGGGTGAAGAGCGAGGCAATCCCATCACAAGTAGGTATCTTTGATTACTTACCGGGAAGACCCGTTAACTACCTAACTGTTACGGATGTTTCTGAATAAAGCATATTTTATTTTTATTTATTTTTATTTGCTATAATTTAAAAAACTAAATATGTAGTAAGGAGGCCTGTCTATCTTGATGTTTAAACATATAATAGCACCATTTGTATTTTTTGCCTACGTTGATATTTTTAAACAAATGTGCCAGTTTACTTTAACTTCTATAATTTAGTATCTTTATCTTCGATAGTGCACCAGGAATAGTATTGGTGCACATCACGATAACGTGTTTGATATTCGGTGCGCAGGTTGTGGTTGTGGTAGCGTGGTTTATAAGATTTAGTAGTGACAAGTATTTTGACGCATAAAGCGAAAAATACTAAGTACTAAGTTGTACTAAGTAGGGGAACAGGGGGGAATGGGAGCCAGTGGGGAATGGGAACCAGCCTGATTTGGCCATAATTATACAAGATAGAACGCATCTTGTAGCTGCGAACGGTGAAAGGGTGCGGGAGAAGACGGTCTTAGTTCACTCCCCACCTACAAATTGGACGCAAGTTGCTTTTCGGCGAGTTTGTTATAATTTTTAACAATCTTCGAGGACGAAATTTAAGTACTTGTGCCATTGTTTTTTAAGTTCTGTGCTCTGTAGTGTTGAAAGTGATCATTAGAGAGTGTGATACAGCAATAATTATTCGTAAATACTCAACGGTGTTTTCATAGTGTTATTGTAATTCAAAAAATATCTTTTCGGGTAATGGGAACCGACTGGTTCCCATTATCCCACTGATGTTTTTTATAACGTTTAATGATAAGCGACATGGGGCTTATTTGTCTTGGTATTGTTACGTTTTAAAGTTTATGACTTTATGTTTCAGTTAAGTTTTTGTGTTCTAGTTACCATTGCCCCAATGATTTTCACTACGCCATCCACTAGTTCTTGTTACCCCAACCCTCGGGCAATGGGGGCCAAACCTTCTTTTTTTCTTAATGAATATTACGTCCAAAGTCGTATTGTGCTTGTAATTTTGATGATGAGGACTTAAGGCTGATTAGTAGTAGTATACAAAATGACAAATAAAATAATAGATATAATACTCAATATAACAAAAGTTATTGGTTGTTTTCCTTAAGTGGTACCAATGTGGTACCAATGTGGTACCAATAAAAAAACGTGGTACACTTCACTCTAATGCCTACGTGTGGATTAGAGAGAACCCATAACCGTTGCAGAATTCGGGGGTAAAACCACATTAGCTCTGGTCCTTGCCACGTGTCAATAGATCCTAGTCGCGCGATACTTGGTTCTGAACGCGTGGCGATGGCGTCGCGTTCCCTTAGCGTCGCAATGCACCGATAAGCACGCGCAAGCTGATAGCATTAAACAATGCTACGTGTCTTTAATATATAGGATAATGATTGATACATATATATCCATAGAATTACTATTATACTTTTTATTATACATAGAATGCATAGAATTGTTTTAGTTTAAAGTAACTTAAAAATTGTTCAATACTAGATATATTTAGAGACTTACCGGCTACCTAATTAGCGGTTTAGTTCAAGATATGATCAACTAGTATTTAATTACTTATATTACTTTCATTTTTTTACTTGCAAGATCCAGCCTGCACATATTGCGGACGACTGCATTCAGTTCTGAATCGGTTTCTACTTCTAAAATCATAATAAAATATACTTGTTTACCTACACTAGCTTAATTTTGTGTCCACTGCCGGACGTAATAATTCTTCATGATGCCATTAATCCACAGGGTCTCCTCATCCATCTATCATCATGTCTAAGGCTAGTTAACAGCTCTACATAAGTTTCACAATGATTTATTAAGTTATGTTAAAATCAAGAATTTAATCGGCTTTGCTAATTACTTTCAATGGGAATTTTAAAATCAAATAATGGTGATTACGGAAACACAGTTGCGGTTAACAACTGCATTAATTTAGTAATTAGGCAGGTATATCCTAATAGAACTATCAAATTTTGAAGGTAAGGTATACAAAGTTAAGGCTACGGTCAGGAGGAAAGAAATCAGAAGCAAGCTATGTTGTTCGGTTCGGAGAAGCAACATGATTTGAGTTTTATAACAGTAGGTAATTAATTTAAGACTTAAAGAAAAAATCGCTTTATGGAGTGAATAAAATATTTTTAAAAACGTTTGGTTCTGTATTCGTGATTATTGTTAAAAGTGGCAACTTACGAGTATGATGGTTGTGACATGAATACTAACCTAACGTGTACAACCTGTGCGGATAAAGAATGGGATCAGAAATGGCGGCGCATCTGTTCACTTCTCGCTCGCACACTATTTGCGTCTATACTCGCACTCGTGGGTGTGCGAGCGAGAAGTGAATAGATGCGCCTAAAACGCGTAAAATTACGAGTAAGTTACTGTTCTTAAGACTTACGTTAATGTGCATATATTTTTGGATTGCAATCCAGATCAATACTGTTTATTTTTAAACTACTATACTTTGTAATGGTTGAAATTTGTCTTGTGTGAATAAATAAAATAAATTTAACGAACTACACAAAATAAGTCTCAAAAATCAGAAATAGTACTTCTCTCCGGTGCCTGAAGAATAGATATAGTTATTTTATAAATAAATAAATAAATTGGGACAACAATGAAGGTGCCACAAACACCCAGACCCAACACAAATATCTGTTTCATCAACAAACATGTATGCTGATGCGCATTTTTATTTAAATGTATTTATTTCATCATCACAAATTACTATTTGTGATGATGAAATAAAGACGAACAAGCGCCTTAACCATTTAGGTTTTGCATGAATTTCATTATTCGTATACAACCTGTGCGGATAAAGAATGGGATCAGAAATGGCGGCGCATCTATTCACTTCTCGCTCGCACACTATTTGCGTCTATACTCGCATTCGTGGGTGTGCGAGCGAGAAGTGAATAGATTCGCCGCCATTTGTGATCCCATTCTTTATCCGCACATGTTGTAGGTAACCTAAACAGGTTTAGATATGCAATATACCACCAGTCAAAATCAAAATCAAATAATTCTTTATTTGCATAGGCTTGTACACAGCACTTACAAATCGTCATACATTTGAATGATTTAAAACTATTTATAAGTACTTATGTAATAATTTACATGTTAATACATATATATGTTGATACATAAAATATACTAAAGAAATAAATAAACATAATGCGATTCTACCACCGGCTCGGAAAGTTGTTTCTGGTCGAGAAGATCCGGCAAGAAACTCGCCAGTTACTCTTTTTAATCGCCAACTTTTTTACAATGGTTTATTATCCTCATACCAAGTCATACAGTCTAATGCAACACAAAATAGAATGAAGCAAATTAAAAGCTAAATATGAGGTAAACCGAAGAGGACCAGTCCCCAAAGGTGGCACCTGTTCACAAGTATGACGTATGTGTCAGCCATCATTTCACTCAACCATATTAGAGGGAATGTAATGACCCGCCACATAACGCCACCACCTCAGAGACATTTGAGTGAGCATGACTACTTAGGTTCCCCTCATAGGTCACAGAGTACTTAATCCAATACTAATAAACTGCAGGACGAGGTGTACAATAGTAGGTGGTTAGCATCTTGTCAATTGTTTGATTAATCAATACTAATCAATTTGTATACAATAATAAATGCTGCTAAGCCTAATTTATTAAAATTGATTAATTATATAATAATAGTGATTTCAGTAAATATTTATAAAATTACTACATGTGTGCAGGCACGGAGGTCATTATGTCCACGAATCCTTATCATTTAAGTAATCTACAATTTTATAGTATCCTTTACTCATTAAACAGGTTTTCACGTGGGATTTAAATTTATGCGTTGGTAACTCAATTACATTTTGTGGCAACTTATTGTACATTTTAATACTTTGTCCAACAAATGAACTATTAATCTTTTGGAGCTTCAGATTTGGAATCGCGAGCTTGTGTTTATTTCTAGTGTTAAAACCATGACAATCAGATTTTTTAGAAAAAATATCAATGTTCTTACGCACGTACAAAATACAGTCCAAAATGTATTGGGAAGCTACAGTTAAAATGTCGATATTCTTAAACAGTTCTTTCAGCGAATCGCGAGGCCTAAGGTTGTATATGGAGCGGATGGCCCTCTTCTGCAATACAAAAATAGTTTGTATCTCAGCCGCCGACCCCCACAACAAAAGACCATATGACATTATACTATGAAAATAACTAAAATAAACCAGAAAAGTATCTAGTAATGATTGATTAGCTGATATATAATAGATAACTTTCTAACATAAACCCTTTTTATTTTTGACAGTTTACTAAACATACCTATACATGAATTGGTAGGTATGTTAATAACGACCTAGGACATATAATATGGTTTAATAATAGGGGCTAAAGTATGAAATTGCTGTTTTTTTTCTAGACACAATTTTATTACATGAATAACTCCTTTAATAAGCAAAAAGTCACCATATTATAATTTTATATTGAAATAACACTATATTTTAAGCTTTACTTTAAATAGAGTATTCGTGTCACAAAAAAATCTTGAAAATGACAATATTTTTACTTGGCAGAACTGATGTTTTTGTCAATCGTAACTTTTTTAATAAATATGTTATATTTGTTAAAAAAAGCATACTACATGTTCCTCAACATTGTCCGTTAAAACACAGTTCATTGTGGAATTGTAGAATTAATAGTTACTTGCAAATTAAAAAAAAACGCTTCTATGGAAAACACAACTTCTAAGAATCGCCATTCGAATCGGCAATTCCATACTTTAACACTTAATATTTAAATAGTTTCATATTTACAAATCAACAGACGGCTGTTGGCGCGGAAAGGTCGTCGAGTAGAGGCCACGTACAGGAAGTCACAGACGTGGCAGGCCCCCCACAAGGTGGACCAACGATCTGGTGAAGGTCGCGGGAGTCCCTGGAGCCCAATTCTCGAGCTCGTGGGTGGCACATTTATTTTCATACGACATATATCACTAAAACATAGTGTTTTTGTATGGTTTTCGGGTGATATCCGCCATGTTCTCAAAATATCACAAGCACGAGAATTGGGCTCCTGGGATGCGGGCGGCACAGGACCGATCTGTGTGGAGAACATTAGGGGAGGCCTATGTCCAGCAACATGCGTCTATTGACCGAATCGGTGATAATGTTGAAATCTGATAGAGTTCTTTTTTGCCAACCGTAAAAATTTTGAGTTTGATAAATGAACAAAATATTGAGTGATGTCGTTAATCTGTTGACTCATAAATAAGTTCGACATCTTGCAGAGTGTTAATAATCGTGTTAAAATAAGGTCTCTATCAGCTCTATCCAATTATATTCCGTGTGACAATGACGCAAGGTGTAAATTGCAGTAATATGCAACGACGTGACCGTTTTGTTAACGTAGCCAAGTTAATGTTTACACACATTCATATATTAGGTTAATTGTAGGTACCGCCTCGTCCATAGTAAATAATGGCTGGTTTCGTATACGAAATCAAGTGAAGTATTGTAAGCAGCTGACAATATCTATAATATATAAAGTACAATAATTTAATAATGGGTTTTAATATTTAATTTAGTTGATCATTACAAATAATTAACAAAAACTTAGTTTCCTAGCTGCCCAGCTTTTTAAACAGGAGACTCAAACGAGCGGGGAGTCGCCTATCGCCCTCTACTTTTGTAACTGCAACAATTTCCCTGCCCTATTTATACCAGTAAACTAGTATTTTAATATCTGTGCCCATACTCGTAGCATAACTGACTCTTGTCAATTGATTTCTTTGATACATACATACGGGGTGTATCTATCTGTGGACATTTACATCCCTTTAACCACGTGTTCTACCAACGATTCTGAACAACATTTGTTTTACGACTTTTCGAAATTAGTCGAAAATTTATTCTACTCCCCATACAAAATGACCAAGTCAAGTGACCAACTTTGTATGAGAAGTTGAAATTTTTTTATGCGAATTCAAATTCAAAACATTTATTGCATGTCATAAATTACAAAACATTTGTACAAAGGTGGTAGGTAGTTGCATTAGAATTATTTATGACGTCCTGCAAGGACATAGCATTCCCAAATTCCCAAAAGTCATAGCACAAATGTTGTTCAGAATGGTTGATAGAACACGTGGTTAAAGGGATGTAAATGTTCACAGATATACACTGTGTACTAATGTATATACATGTACATGTATATACTAAATACAAATATATTGCTTGTTAATCCGTAGTTTTACTTTTCGCAGATTACTTATAGCGTGCAGAAAACAGAGTTTTGCAGAATTTGGCAAAAATAAATACTCCAAAGTGTTTTATTTCACTCACCTTTTGTAATACATTTTGTTTCCTACCCAAAGGTTGCCTGAAAAAATTGGACGTAGTTACTATAATACGCATGTAGTGGTTAAGATTATTTACCTGATGAATGTTGTGTGCAATAAGTATAGAGGCCATGAGAAACAGAGTGGCCTGACTCATTTTTGGCAGTATTGAGTTTAAGTTGTACAAATTATCGATTACCTATAATTTATAGAGCCACAGTGGCCCAAAGGTGTTTTATCACTTTTTTCTTTACATGGCAGGACCAACATAGTTTTAATTTTTAATCTTTGATAAAAAATTGAAGCCCCAAAGCGGCCTCAGCAAATTAGGCCAGTTTCAATCTGGTTCTCATGGCCTCTATGTAGCTATCTGCTGTATCGAAGGCCTTATAGTAATAATATCCTCTAACCGCTTACGGCTACGGCGGCCAAACTCAACGATCAGCCACGTACGCAGGATATATTATAGTGCTCAAGTGTGTGCGCAAACACAAGTACACTCTCTATTCCCTTACCCTCATATTCCGATGGGACACTACCGTGACACGATCGGAGAGGGATCGGGCGCAGGCCTTATACTTACCATGACAATCATCAGGCAAGATAAAGGATGCTTCCCCATTGTGGGCTAAAACATACGAAACTAAAGAAAATGGGAATAAACAATGCCTGAATAAGATATAAGCCCATTATCAGACTAATTCAGCGATAAAACGTGGAGATAAAACGAAACGTGATAAAATCAAGTAAATAAAGGCATATTTAACCATACGTGGTCAGTGACATCCTTCTAAACACGTACTTATTCCACTATTCATTTTATACAACTTTTGTATGGATTTTTTTCGGAAAATAAATTGCCCGTACAAAATCGCGGAACGGAGCTCTATAAGAAAAATATTTTTGACTAAACATAAGTTATGCTAAATGACATGACGTCCTGACAGGTAGAATACGTGTACAACCTGTAGATAGATAAAAAATAAATAAATAAAATCTTTATTGCAAACAAAGTTTTACAAACACATGGTAAGTATATAAATGCCGTTTACATCATTAATTGCATGTAGCAACTATTGCTGAACTAGGTTTTGATAATACAGTTTATTTCAGCAAACAGTGCTCTCACATCTTGAGTCAAAGTACAAGTCAGGGTATAAATAAATAACCATCTTTTTATCATAATATAGGCCAGACGGGTTTAATGTAAAAATATTGATCAGTATTTTACTCTATAAAGGCATTATTGAAATGTGTATGTGTTTATGTGTAACTATGTATGTGTTCGTTTGTGTGTGTGTGTGTGTGTGTGTGTGTGTGTGTGTGTGTGTGTGTGTGTGTGTGTGTGTGTGCGCGTGTGTGTGTGTGTGTGTGTGTGTGTGTGTGTGTGTGTGTAAGAATTTGTGTGGGTGTATGTGTGATTATATATATAGTAATATATGTTCTCGCAAATCTTAAGAAGAGACCTTTGTTTAGACATACTAGGTTAAAAATAAAATTTGTCAAGAAACAACAGTTATAAAGATTTCCGTGTCATTATAATTTAGCTCCATTTCTCAACAGTTTTCTTACAAAATACTTTGTTCAGGGAATCTAAGATATCTTTATTTATAGCATAAAACAAGAAGACACAGCTACACAACTGATCTGAGATCTGAGTAACAACTGATCGCAGTCCTCACCCACATACAATTATCATCCTCACCAGCGCACGGAGTTGAATGGCGTGCCAAAGGAGAGGCCTGTGGCTGAATATACCCAGTAAGCAGTGCAATAAGCGGTCTTATCGCTAGTGGTGAATTCTTCCAAATAACTTTTAGGTAGGTACAAGAGAGCTACACTAATAATGTATCAGCAATTTACTTACCTAATAATATAATTTGTTCGATATAATAGAAAAAAGAGAAAAAAAACACAAGTAGATTGGTCAATAAGTTTAAAATATGCTAATAGTCGTATATATACAGATAGAGTGTATCGGGTATCATTTATGTCCCTTTAACGCGACGGGTAGCCCTAACTAGCGACACCATTCGTTTTTAATTGTTAGCTACTAAACCGGATCTATTTTAAACAATTTCGGGGTTACAACCTCTCGGCAAACACTTATACTATTTATTAAACAACTATGAACAAATGATCGGTCCGTTTTTTTAAGCGAAAAATTTATTACCGCCAAAAGCGGCCACTTTTAGCGTAAATCAATTTTTCGCGTACAAATGTTGGGTCCGCATTTGTGTACCTATAGTTATTTAATAAATAGTATAAGTGTTTGCCGAGAGGTTGTAACGCCGAAATTGTTAAAATAGATCCGGTTTCGTAGCTTAAAATTAAAATTGATTGGCGTCGCTAGTGTGCCCTACCCGTCACCTTAACCACCTCTTCTACTAACCATTATAAAAAACATTAATTTGTTCTATGACTAATTCTTTATATTATTATATATAATTTTGATTGAGGAGAATCAAAAATTATGGGACGTCTGCCAGCCTGAAGGCCTATTTGGGACCATTTACCAGTTGAAATAATAGACTTTTCATATAAAATTTGGTTGACTGGCTTGATGTCACGTTGGTACCTTAGTGATCCTGCCTCACGCTTCAACGTTCATGGGTTCGATTCCCACAACACAGGTAACAACAGTGTGGGACAGGTTTCTGCTATAGGTAGGTACTTACTCCTAGTTCTGCATGTACAAAGTTCATAGGTGAATGCAAAAAGATGTAGGTACACTTCAGTACATTGTCACAATACTGTACCTTCCATGGAAAGTGGAAGTCATATAATATAGCTATATTATGACAAGGTTTTATACCAATTTATTTGCGACCTAGGTAACTGCTTACCTTAATAGAAACAAAAGTAGACAATATTAGATAAATTAATTATAAAAGGGGATTAAAATAAAGTAGGTATTACCGTAAGATATACTTTATTTGATATAAGTAATGGATTATTAGTTATCTCTAGACGTGAGATAATAGGAAATACTTCGAAGGCTGGGTCCTGCCCGATCGCTATAGCAATGAGGACGAGCTGCTTACGACCACAGTAGTATGCGTCATCGGAATATCACACTGCAGCACTGATTGTAGGTAAGTACTTGTTTGTGGGGGATTTCTTAATATTTTTGAATATAAAGTAAGGCGTCATAAAATTGAAACCCCAAGAAACCCATGATTCTTACAAAAGTACTTAGCTCAGAAGCCTACAAATATGAAAGTACCTTTATAACTGCTATAGTAATAATTTAATGTTAATTGATGCCAAAAAGGATATAGTAAATGACTCATCGTCACTTATTGAATGCACGAGGAGCAACCAACACCTGATGTGATATCACGACCACTCTGTCAAAAGTGATACCAACATAAGGTTACCCTACGGTTATTTGGCACGTGGCAAAAATCGGAACTAATGCTGTTTCCTTTACAAGTATCTGTCGTTTTGACATTTGGCCATAAAAAAATAGTAGCGATGACTTGATTTCTATGATAAAGGCCTTTGTCTTGTAGTGGGGCAGTATATAGGCTGATACCTACTTAGCATTTTTAATTAGGAAAGTAACATGACAAATTAGAAAAAAAAACAAAATGTGCGTTTTTTCCTTCCTTCGTTCAAGACGGGGGTGTGGAAAACAACTTACATTAGTACATTTTTTTAAAGAAATTGGCACGCTTTCGTAATTTAAAATTTAAAATTGGAAATATATTTTTTTTTACATCAATTTATATAAAATTTATTACTGAAGCACTATGTACTTGCCATACTTATATTTATTATACTTTTATAATCCTAGGCTTCTAAACTTCACACGTTTGTATGAAAATTTCACGGTATTTCGATTCGATTTTAATGCAATGTATTCTAATAATAAAATATAATCCACTAATAAAACTCTATTATCAAAATACTGCGGATGTGATCGCTTTAGCTATTAATATTCTAAAACTCATTACATTTTAAATCTACTGAACAGATATTAAACTGAATTTCATGAGTTGATGCTACCCTACTTCAATAAAAATGGTAAACAATTTCAATGATAGATTTGAGTATTGGATTTATAAATAAGTTGAAGATTGCTAAAATACTATACTGGAGTAGTGGAGTCGCGGGTATCCAAGGGCGGCGGCAATCGCTTACCATCAGGTGACCTGTCAGTACTAAAAAAAAATAGAACATACTCAAAAAATTGGTAACACTTCAGGAATACAGCCCAAATATGTCAGATATAAATCAGATCATAAATCGCTAGCCCAATGGTGCATTTGGTAATGCAAGTACCCTGTCTCATGCTCCATGTGTAACCGGTTCGATGCCCTCCATGGACCAATATTGGATAAAGACATGTAGCCATAATTTAAGCACTTGCGTCTCTGCTCTGCTCTCTTGAATAGTATTCAAAAGTACTCTAGTATCAGAGGGAACGAAATGGAATTCACGACCGAATATTTATCCACGTCCCTTTCACACCCGCTGCGCGTTTCTTTTATTTGGATGCGACAGGTTATTTTCGTTTGTTAGCGAACGGTTGTAATTGTAGGCCCTCAGGTCGAGGTTTGTGATGTCTGAAATTTGAATACAAAAATTGTCATACAAAATTTAAAGTGTAACTACACTTTTAATTTTATATACAATTACAATTTTTGACATTTTTTGACATGAAAATGAGCCACCCTGTATATAAAGAATAATAACTCTGCACCTTAGTAAGTTTAGTAAGTTTACTAAGGTGCAGAGTTCTTATTCTTTAGATGGCCCATTTTCAGAAATGGACCATGTATAAAACCTCATCTGACAATTGCAGCCCATTTTATTAAAAGCTGTTTTAGTTTGGTTTGCAACAACTTTCCAATATGGCAGAAGCATGCAGATTAACTATCTACGGGCAAGGTAAGGATAATCATATCAAAACCAGTAAAAATCTATAGGTACATCAATCAACATAGGATACGTTGAACACAACTTCGATGGCCATAGTAACAGTCACCTTTACTTTAGTACAGACATTATCAGCTGGAGCCCGAAGGGTACCTTACCTTATCTAGCCGCTGGGTCACCTCCGCCAATAGATACGATGTACGTATTGTCGGAATATGACCTCTATGTCTGGGACGAAAAGATTACCAAGGGCTGTAACCTCTTTAGTGGGCGTACGATTCTGTTCATATTTAAATACAATGCCTCGCCAAGTTTTTGCTTATCCCATCTGTAATCTGAAATGCCTACAGGACTTTACTTAATAATATATAAATATTTCACAACATCACATACATTGATCTGACGCCGAGATAGGTAGCTCAAGCACCTATGTTACGGATATCAGAATCAACGGTGGGATTACAAATATATACGTATAATACTTTTCTCTTGTAAATACATACTTATAATACATAGGGTACACCCAGATCAATACCAACAGACTAGACTTAGAGACAGAATTAATGGATGAATGTAGTTATTACTTTTATTGCATTAACCATTAGTCCATGATAAAAATTAAAATTAGGTAGGCATGGAATTATGTAGAAAAGGGCGGCCTTGTCACTTTAAGTCATATCATTCAGAAAACCCTCTTTGCTTATCGTGACATTTCTTTTCATACGACATATATCACTAAAACATAGTTTTTTTGTATGATTTTCAAGTGATATCCACTTGAAAATCATGTTTTTGAAATGTCACAAACCCGAGAATTGGGCTCCTGAAATGCCTACAGAAATTTATCGAATGGTTGAATGTAAGTATTAGGTACTTTTATTGCATACAACAAACAAGACGTAAAAAACTTAAAACTACTTAGGTAGGTATGGTATCAGGTAGAAAAAGGCGGCCTTATCACTTTAAATTATTTCATCCAGACAACCTTAGGTTAAATGACATTTGATAGAAGTGTATTATTATTCGAAGTTCTGGGGAGCGTTCGTTGCCGAGTGGTCACTGCGACCAGATTTGATCTATTGTGACCTCCGCTCCCCCTTACAGATCGTCTCCGAGGCCCACGGCTTGCATAAACCGTATAATGGCCTTGGGAGCGATAGCCTTAACTTCCTCCGGGCAGATGTGGTAACTGCCCAGGGTGCGGCTTCTTGGGTGCCCGAGGGCATCGCATTGACAGAGGACGTGCATCGGTGTTTCGTCCTCTGCTTTACAGAATCTGCAGGTGGGATCTCCGGCCAGCCCGGTTCTGGTACCGTGCTTGTTTAGCCTGCAGTGACCAGTAATGGTTCTTGTGAGGATGCTCAACTGTCCGCGAGATAGCGCTAATACCTCTTGCGTGTATTTGTTGGAGAATCCTGTCATTAAGGTCTTGGCGTGAGCCTGACCTGTCGACCTGAGCCATAGTTGTTTACTTTGTTCGATCGACCACTCTTTAAGATTGCGTCGGGTGGTGCACTTGGGTATGCCCAGTACCGGTTCCGGGGTTTGTACCGGGCATAAGGCCCCCTCCTTGCAAGCTCGTCGGCTTTTTCGTTGCCCACGATTTCGGAGTGTCCTGGTACCCAGCGAAGGGTTACTCTGTTGTTGGAGCCCAGACGGTTTAGGGTCTGTGCTCCCTCCGCTATTAGTTTGGAGGTAATCTCAGCAGATTCAAGTGCCCTTAGAGCCGCTTGACTGTCTGATAGGATGTATATATCTTTACCCTTGTAGCCGCGTCGCAGATTCTCCTGGACGCAGCGTATTATAGCAGCCACTTCGGCTTGGAAGACTGTGGCGTGTAACCCCAGGCCCTGTGATATTTGGGCCTTGGGTTTTTCGCCGTATACTCCGAAGCCAGCTCTATTGTTGAGTCTGGAGCCGTCCGTGTACCACACAATATCCCCAGACCGGAACTCAGCGAGCGTACCATCAGTCCACTCCTGTCTGTCCGGTATCTCGATTGAATACCACTTTGTGAAGTGGTATTCTTTGATCATGCTGTCCCCTGGCATAAGCATGATCGGCATGACTTGCAGTTCTTTTAGAAGGGTTCTCATGCCGTAAGAGTGCCATGTCTTGGACCCGTTTTCCCAGGCTCTCAGCATAGCGGCTCTTGCCTCTTTTTGTATAAATGTAGGCAGGGGGCAGAGAGAGAGCAGAGCCTCCAGAGCGGCCGTTGGGGTGGATGACATGGCACCTGTGATTAGCGAGCATGCATAGCGCTGTACTTTCGTGAGTGCCATGCTGCTTGTGGATTGGCGGGTCTTGTTGTGCCATACTACACAGGCATAGGCAATCATAGGACGTGCCACTGCCGTGTATAACCAAAGCAAGTACCTTGGTTTTAGGCCCCATTTGGGTCCCACCATCCTGTAGCAGGTACCAAGTGCCATCTTGGCCTTCTTGGTAACGTAGTTGAGGTGTGAATTCCAGGTCAACTTTTGATCTAGCATCACCCCTAGGTATTTGACTTCTCTAGAAAACTCTATGGTTTTCCCAGATAAGGTAGGCTTTCTTAGTTTATCCAGAAGCCTTTTTTTGGTGAATGGGACTATGATGGTTTTATTCCCGTTCACGTTGAGACCAACATCGTTGCACCATCTTTCAACCATACGTAGAGCCTGCTGCAGCCGATCAGATACTGTGTATTGGCATTTGCCAACCACCGTAATCACCAGATCGTCCGCGTAGCCCTGGGTTGTAAAGTGAGCCCCGTTTAGTTTGTGAAGCAGCTCGTCGACTACGATGGACCATTCCAGTGGGGACAGGACTCCCCCCTGGGGGCATCCTCTCGCAACTTTGAATTCTGCTGTGGTGTCCAGAAGTGTTAGTTTAGCTACTCTGGATAAGAGCATGGATTCGATCCATCCTAGGGTGGTCTCATCTACGCCCTTATTTCTCATGCACCTTATGATGACTGACGCTGAGGTGTTGTCAAACGCTCCCTCCACGTCTAGGAAGGCGCATAGGGTAGGGATAGAAGTGTAAGGCGGTTCAATTAAATACAATGCTGCTTGATTACAAAGCAGCGTGGCTCCATGGAAATTGACAATGACGCTTTGCAGTAACAATAAAATGTTGACCTTATAGGTACGCTGTGATTTTTAATATCCAAGAAATTTCTCAAGGGCACTTTACTAATGAAAACAAGCGTTTTTCCCGAACAAACATAAAAAAAATCTAAAAAAATGCCTTCCCATGCAAATTGCAACGATCGGCTAATCACTTTTGTATGGGAAGGTGATATTTTTTAGTCTCGGGTATTCAAGAAGTCACGGTGTAAATAGAAAATAGTCAAAATGATCAGAAAAATAAGGAACACCCTCTAATTTAACCTTTTAGATTCTCTACAAACTGGTTTCCGCTGAAAATCAGCGTCTCGGTTTTACTAAGTCGAAGACATAAGGTGAGTGGAAACCGTTTTGGCCCCATAACAACATTATTTATTATTATTCGGTAATCTGTTATTATGATACTATTTATCGTATAACATACTGTGAATAATGTACCTACCTGTAATTAATGTATAATGTGTGTCCAAATTAATATTTTCATTCATTCATTCATAATTTTGGGATTGACAGGGATGGATCAGCGTCCAAAGTAATTTATTTTATTCCAAGCTGATGATGTTAATGTTACCACGAATATATTAAGAGACATTGTCTTATTTGATTCAAATGCCGGCCAGACAAAAAAATGAGAATCTCCTTTAAATATACTTATACAGTGACACAAAACAGGGATAAGTTCTTGCTGTGGTTTTCCTTAATTTGAAACATTATTCAGTTACCTAGTCTTTACCGACAGCAGTTATTTAAGTTTTTATTTTATTTTTGTAACTGTAACAATATTTGCAATAAACTATCGATTTTTTTCAAACAAATTTATATTAATTTTTACCTTTAATTCACAAGTAATTCCCCTTTATTTGTAATGTATTTTCATCTAAAATGTATTTACATTACAAATAAAGGGGAACTACTTGTGAATTAAAGGTAAAAAATAATATAAATTTGTTTGAAAAAAATCGAAAAGCCAGGATAGTTTATTGCAAATATTGTTACAGTTACAAAAATAAAATAAAAACTTAGTTCATTAAATAAACATGATTATTAAAATCATATTGCCAATAATCAGGCCCTTCAAATCACGTAAATAATGTAGGTTCCATATTAATTTTATAAGAAGAAGGGATATCGTATGTGCTACATTTTTCAATATAACATGGAAAATCCTAGTAAGTATTTGTGACTCTATTGGTGTCACGGGTATCCATGGGCGGCGGCAATTGCTTACCATAAGGTGATCCGTCTGCTCTTCTGCCACCTATCATATAAAAAAAAATTACAACTTAAATCATGTTGGGCAACTGCAGTAAAATTCTAGTAGGTAGTTACATCTAAAAATAAATCTTTATTGTAGCTATAGATCAAGGAAAACCGAAATATCAATTTCATTTTATTTATTTATGAGGACGCTATTTTGAGTGCAACGATTTAATTTGTGTAAATTTAATATGCATTGCATAGGTTAGCAATTAGGCATATTATTTACAGATATTTAGTGAATTATCTGCAATAAAAATTTAACGTAGGTATTTGCAATATTTTTTTAATGCAACAATAGAGTAGTTTTCCAACTTAGAGAAATATTTTAAAATTAAAATGAAGATAGGTTTATATAAATAAGGTATTTCCATACATAGGTAAGAACTTTTATAAATTATTTATGAGCACCTCTCACCGTATACGAAATGAAAAACATGTTATTACTATGGATATGTTCCAATTTCACAGATTAAGCAATAAAACACTGTTTTAACAACATTATTGCGATGATTCGCTTGATACATATAGTTTATCTATGTCGAGATATATTATAATGACACGTTGTGCGTATGTAGTCGGGCGCCAGTATCTATGGACAATTTGTTCACTGATCTAGGCTAAACCTTAACGCAGCACTTATTATAATATTATAGAATCGTTAAACAAACAGTGAGTCATGCTAACATTCGCGTGTTAGTAAATATAATTTCATGACAGTTATGTCAATTACGTAGGTAGGTATATCGCTGGCGATAACGACTCAATCTACGTATGTACGGGACAAGATAACCAGATTTCCTTTTCAGTCGTACCTTACAGCTGAGTTGACAAAGGAAGGATCTAGATAATTAGTCGGAGACAAGAATAGACATCGCAGCGGGCCCTGGGCCAGGTGACGTCACGGCGCCAGGGCCGGCGGGGGCAAGACGGGCCCCGCGCCAGTGCCGCGCGCGCCGTCCGCCTGGCCGCACGCTACCCGCCGGTCCCACCGACCACGCGCCGCCGCCACGCGCCTCCGCGCCAGCCAGCGCTCCTCGCCCGGCGCCTCCGCCGACACTCGCCGCCTCCGCCGCCACCCACCACACCCAGCCGCTGTTCAGCCACACACCACACCAATCCCGTGAGTAATCGCTACACCTACGCACCTCGTCTATTGTCTAACTGCAGCGCATGCACCGCGGGAGCGATGCAGATTTCACTTTGACCGCGAAACTAGGGGATTCCCGGTCGCATACGTCACTTTCACCGGTACGTCTAAATCAAATTTCTAATTTTAGATCGATCAGTCCCCAGGCCCTACGATTCTTGTTCTGAGGCAACCTTGGCGCATCGTGCAATGCAGCGGGGGACCTTGCAAGTCACGCGTCAGAGTAACCTCGACTCACGCCGTACTCGCGCCGCTACTGCGCTGTCTCGATCGCGATTGTGTTGCGTCACGTCTTTCTTGATCGCTTTCCATTGCTTCTTCGGTCTCCACAGACAGCATTGCTACATTAGAGTTCTCGCGACATGTATAGCGCAAGTATCGTAATAATTGCATGTGAAGAGTAGCTTAGTACTGAGACTTGTTGATAGATGCGCTATGGAACGAACACAAACAGCTGACCGCTGACGACATTATACTTTTTTGACAGATAAAAAATGTGACGCGGTCATCCAAGGACGGCTGGTCGTTAGGTAGTGAACGCAAATTCCGTTGAAGAGCTCAAGCTAAACAAAACAAATGATGACGTACTGTGACACAACTATCATGCGTAATAGTAGTTTGGTACGAGAATAAGAATGTAACCTAATTACGGTAATTACCAAATTTGGGTGGAGATCATTTGTTTATAAATAAGGTCAATACTACTGAGGTGACACGGTTCTAGTAAGTGCACTCTTTGAATCTCTGTGGCCGTCACAATAAAGGCTATTTTGCCCTGTCCCATGTTTTGAGGAAACCCACCGCTCCGAGAATAGTCAGGGCTATTTTTATTAAGACCTTTGTTTTACTGTGTACGCATACCACTCAGTGCACGACAATCGCACTCTAGTGTTCTGCCGCGTGTCGTTCTAAACACATATCAGAGATATTGTAAATTGCAATAAACGTTTTCGAAAAGACTCTACCATTTGATACTCGTTTGATAAATTGCTCTTATTGCAATAAACTTAAGGCACAAACTCGAACACAGCGCCAACATCGAGATTGGCCCACGTATTGCAAGGGGCCTCGTCGTTTCCCGAGATATCAAGTTGGAAAAACACGCCATATTTTATCGCCTGTTGTTCGCTATCAGCCGCGCTTTGCGGTACACTGAACACGTCATGTGCCCGCCAGAACGCAAAATAATAAAACATAAAGGTTTGTTTAATAACAGAAAATTTAGAGGTGCGGACTGAACTCGGCGAGAGGATGAAATCGAAAGTGTTTCAACCTGGACCACTTTTGATCTCGCACAAAATTCGTCATTCTACAATTTCGTGCGATAAACTTTTACGTGTTAGGACCTATTTACGGTGCATGAGCAGTGACGCCGACTTTCGCAAAGATTATGCACTGTAGAAGAGCAGGTTTCTCGGTTTAATAACCGACGGGCTAGCCATAACCGTCCCGTTCCACAAAACTGGGTAAACGGAGTAATAAAGTTAGGATTAAAAGTATTAACTAAGTAATTTAGCGTTACCTCGGAGCTGAGCTAACCTCCAGAGCGTCTCGAGACGTGTTTGTTTCACCTCGGCCCGGCATTGATCGTGGTCCACAAACCGGTAGGTGGCGGTTACCCTTCGCCGAACGTTCGAACTGCGACTTCACTTACCATATTCAAATAAACACCTCTATACGAAAACTATGGATTTTTTGTTTCATGTCGAAACACGTACGTACGTAGTTGGTTCATTTACAATTTAGACATGATACTGCAGTCAAACAGTGCCTACCTCATAGAATTAGGGCGGCATCCTAAGTCTATGGCCTACCTACACATAAAAATACCTTTTACGTCATATGTAGGTACAAATATTACTGTCATTCAATAAACATATGCTTTTGCTCGTATCATCCCCTTTTGTATGGTACAGAAACCAGCTATATTCGGTAGGTAGGTAGGGACATTTAACTTCTTAAGAATCGGATAAAAAGTCCTCCTGATTTGTCAATGTCTTTGGGCTATTATTAATTGAATTAATTGTATTTTTTTCAGCAACATGGTGCGAAGATACGAAAGGATGAGCGGCCGCCAGTCCTGGAGCGAAGAGGACATGGCCAAAGCCGTCGCCGCCGTGGTGTCAGGTAAGATGGGTTACAAGCTGGCCGCGCGCACCTTCCACATTCCGCGCTCCACGCTACAGCGCCGCGCCAGCAAGGTGCGCTACCAGCAGCCCGACGAGCCCAAGCCCCTCATGGGACACTACAGAAGAGTCTTCACCGACAGCCAAGAAAAAGACTTAGTCGGCTACATCAAAAGCATGGAAAAGTACTTCATGGGCGTCTCCAGGAGAGACATAAGGGAACTCGCCTTCCAGTACGCTGAGGACAACAACCTGCACCACCCATTTGATGTCAACAGCCGGATGGCCGGAGAAGACTGGGTGAGGAACTTCCTCAAACGCAACCCCGAGCTCCTGGAGAAGTCGGAGGAGTCGCAGCTAGAGCCGGTCAACTTTGACCAGTTCTACCACTTCATGTGCCAGTTCTCATGATGGCAGCCGTACGCCGAGGGCGACAGGTCAAGGCGCGCGACCCACCCGTGAGAGCCTCGCGTCATGTTGGGGTCAATCTATTAGTGTTTTCTAAGCGACTTCTGGCATACAATTGAATACATCTGCAATAGGACAAACGTGATGATGATGGAGTAGCAAAAGATTTTTTTTTCTTTACTTGCGTAAATAGTACCACCTTGTATAGAAGGCTGAACTCTGTTCAGGTATTACTCGTGTGATTATACTTTGAATGTCAAACAGGAGACTGAATAGCACGTTAAATAACTATAGTAAAATATACATGCCTTTACGTGTTTTCGAGAGTCAAGGATAAGCAAATGAACACTAGTAGATTGGTGTTTCAGTTAGAGTAAGGTTTTCAAAAATTTTAACTTAATATATCGGTACATAGCTAAATGTTCTAATCTATATTTATATTGGAGCATAGCTCAAAATTGTTGTTACTTTGAAAATATTGTCTTTGTTTATTTTAAAAGTGGATAATTTATATACAATTACGTACTTACTTAAATACAATTTACTGATACATACTTATCTTCTATTTTATAGTCTAAATTCTGTTGTATAATGGTAGAGCGACTTGTTGAATTGAGGGCTGTGATAAAGGAAGGCGTATTTTTATTGAGCATATCATACTCTGAGGTGATACTATTGTAAACGTTGTTGATTGAAAACACGAAACATTTAGCACAAAAACGTTTTTTCATAATCAAATCAAATATTCCAATAGATATTTAGTTCATTGATTTGGTAAACTAAAGCAATCCTTATTGGTAAGAATAACTATTAAACTCTTATACACGCCACAGGCCAATGTAGGTACCAAAATTTAATATACTTAACTACTGAATACTGATACATTGTAACTAAAGTAAATTGGTATGTCGGCTAATCAGCTTCCATACATCCTCTTTAGATAGTTTCACAATAAGAACAACGAATTCTTAATACCTAAATACGGGTTTGAGAAACAACAATATAACTTTAATTCGCGGTGTTCATACAAGGTTACGAGCATGCCCAGACCTTGACAAGGTAACTTGTAAGGTAACTGCACAACTGAAACGAATACAAGGCAAAATGAATGATACCGAGTCCTGCTTATAAGAGTCAAAAGAAGTCGGTGTATGAATATTTAATAGCCGTTTATCTGGTTATGTAAGCGTAAACTGTGTAAAGGAATACATTTATGGCCAGCATCCTACCTTGCCTCATTGGTACATCCTACACAAAACTAACATCCAAATACAAAGTTACATAGTGTAAATGGAGATTCGTTAAGAAACCGTAGGCTCACATGACTCATTCTACTGTAACACTAGCACTGACCAATTTTGGAGTTTAGTTAAAAAATTTAAAAAAAAACTAAAAAATTATTAAGGCGTGGAAAATGTTAGATAATGTCTAAGATTGTGATATGATTAAGGTGATTGGTGATATTAGCGGGAAAGGTTATATACGAGTTGGCTTACACAATACTTTACTTGCAGATTAATACGAGAACATTTAATTAAGTTTCAAAACATGAATACCTACATATAATGTAGAAATTGGTGTAAATGTTTTATGTGTTCAGTTTGTTGGATATTTTTTTGTAGAGATGGGGTTAGTAGTAAAATATTTTTAAACAATGTTTTATTTTATTCGTCTTTGATAATAGTATCCTCCAACCGATTACGGCTAAGGCGGCCAATCTCAACGATCAGCCACGTACGCAGGATATATATAGTATTATAGTTCGTATTTGATCATGTACCTATAGAGGGTTGTTGTAAGTCCAACTTAGGTTTAGAAAAATTGAAGTGGTTGCACTTGCTTATTCAAACGGCAAATGTATTTTTTATACATTTTAATACGACGACACCTAACCGAATCCAAATAATGTGGAATATTTGTTGTTACCTGAGTTAATTTTTGATCTCTTAATTTAGTAAATATTAACTGTTTGAATTTTTAGGAAATTGTTGGTCTTAAGATATTTAAGAGGTGAAAAGAGGTATGCCAAACTATGTTGATTTATTATTCGAGATTTAAGTTTGCCTCCTAACTAACAAAATGTATTATGTATTACTTACAACGAATTCGGTCAACACAAAGAGAAATGTTAACTTTTTAGAGGCCACATTCCAGGTCTTTTAAATAAATAGTGTACTCTACATTACAATGTTTGTATCTTCATATACTTATTCTTAGTTAGGAGGTAAGTTATTCCCATATTTTATTATTATAATAATTATAGGTACTTAAAATAAGTTTAATTGACTCCAATAAAAAATATAATTTATCATGAGTTTTTTTGTACCCCTTAGGGCCGAATCGACCAATTTTAATCCGATACTAAATCTTTGGTATAGCTGTCATTCTATACAAATATGGCGTTATTATAACATATATTAATCCACGGATAAACATTGGTCGAATTGGGCCTTAGATGTTGATATGCGTTACAGTAATAAATTTTCAAGACTATTCAGTATAAAAAAGGCATGGAAATGTTCTGTAAAATATTTTCATTTATATGGCATAGGTAGAGCTATTTTTGGTACTTGCAATTTTTACAAATAATATGGACATGCCTGGAAACCTGGAAATCCCGGGATTAAAGATATACTTATACTTTATGCTATTAACAGTCATTTTCGTTCATACGAACATTAACATCAGAACTTATTCGTAAACGCTTTGTGATACCATGTTAATTAAAAAAGTTATATTTGTTCTTTCGAAATTCATTTTTTTTATGATATAGGTAGTAGACGAGCCGACGGATCACCTGATGGTAAGTGATTACCGCCGCCCATGGACACCTGTAACACCAGTGATGTCAAAAGTGCGCTGCTTACCTTTTAACCCCCCTTCCCGTGGATTGGGCCTCCGGTACCCTAACTCACACAGTGAAACACAGCACTATGCTGCTTCACGCCGGTTTTCTGTGAGGCCGTGGTATCACTCCGGTCGAGCCAGCCCATTTAGGCCGAAGCGTAGCTCTCCCACGGTAAAACTACTAAACCAACCTACATTACTTTTATTTTCAAATAAAAGTAATGTAGGTTGACGACAAAGTGAACCACAGGTTGCTTTGTGACAAACTTGCATCTTACGGTGTTCATGGTAGTTTGTTCCGCTGGATGACCTCGTACCTCAGAAACCGGAGCCAACTCGTCGCTTTAAAAGGGTTCACCTCATCTCCTATACTAGTGACTTCTGGAGTGCCACAAGGGTCGCATTTGGGTCCCCTCTTGTTTGTAGTTTTTATTAACGATCTTGTGGAGCGCTTATCATGCGAATGTTTGTTGTATGCGGATGACTTAAAGATATTTAATTCCATTACTTCCGTAAATGACTGCCACCTATTACAAAAGGATTTGAACATTGTTTCGAAGTGGTGTATGACAAACCAAATGCATCTCAACATCAGCAAGTGCTTCACTATAACGTTCACCAATAGGCGTTCAGGGATCGTTAATGATTACACTATTAATGGCCAGGTTCTTTGCAGAACCAGTATTGCTAAAGACCTCGGAGTTTTATTTGACGACAAGCTGTCATTCCGAGCGCATTATCAGCATATTACAACGAGAGCCAATCAACTTTTGGGCTTTGTTTTTAGATGCACCAAATAGCTCTACCTACTCCGATCATTGGTGATCAGTCAGTCGGTAGCTGAATTAAAGGAACACCAAAAAAAATACATTAGTACTAACAACAGATACCTAGTAGTAGTTAGTAGTATCAGCCTATAAACTGTCCCACTGCAGGGCAAAGGCCTCCACCATAGAAATCAAGTCATCGCTACTATGATGGGGTTAGGCTTAATCACCACGCTTATCTTATAGGTGACAAACCCGAGCTATGTTCGAAAGATTCGAAACATACTTTTTGCTCTACCCGGGAGTCGAACCCAGGACTCCGTGATCACATCCTGATACTCTTCTTTTATGTGATAGATGGCAAACGAGCAGACGGATTAACTGATGGAAAGCGATTGCCGCCACCCATGGACTCCCGCGACACCAATGGAGTCACAAGTGCGCTGCCAACCCCCTTTCCCCCTGGATTGGACCCCCGGTACCCTCACTCACGCAGCGAAACACAGCACAATGCTGCTTCACGCCGGTTTTCTGTGAGGCCGTGGTATCACTCCGGTAGAGCCGGCACATTCATGCCGAAGCGTAGCTCACCCACGGTTAAACTACTTGACCAACAGAAACCTACACTACATTTATTTTCAAATATCTTTGTATATACGAGTAGACTACAGGCCTCCATGGTAAATAACTATTAGGAAAATCGTAATTTATGAGAAGCTTCGTTTATTTTCAACCCTTAGAAGAACTGGGATCCTTTCACACAAAATTAACGCCTGGCCGATCCTTTAAGAATCCTGATACCTAACACTATTCAGTATCATATTGTATAGATTTTTTTATTTTTCCGTTACAAACTAAGGGCATGAATAGGCAACCCTTAAAAGGTTAGGAGTTTTCCGAAAAAAATATCTAAGGAGGCAGGTAGTCCCCCCCGATCAGTTGGAGTCGCCTCCTTACACTAGTTTCCTTCTATGGCTATGCCCGCCTAGATATGTCTTACACAGTTATTTTAACCGTACCTGTGGACATACAACGAAACTATCCCGTAACCAATGATAATTATACCTGTCGCATCTAAGCAAAAGAAACTCACAGCGCTTGTGAATGGAATGGGGATAAAGATTCGGTTTTGAATTGAGTTATCAGGTCGTGGTCAGTCCGCTTGTGACCATGGCTGCTGTAACGTAGCCGAAACGTCGAGCCAAATATGTGAGTACACAATGTTGTTTCACATAATAAATATCGTGTTAATTCCCGTCTTGATATATTATAGTTGGGTCCTGATGATGAAAGGGGGCCGGTGGAATTAGATCATGTAATTCCTTCGCACACTCTCCGAAATGCAACCTGTAAAAGACCGAAAGACACGCTACCTTACGCCTGTGTTCAAGGCTTAACCACTTGCGGTTTTTTTAAACAGGTTCACTAACACGCAGTTCCCAGAGTCCGAGTTAAGATATAAGGGTCAAAAGTAACCACTTAGCTGTGTGACTGATAGTAAAAACGTAGATAAACATAAACAAACAAACAGTTAAGTAATATAATTTTGTAGCGATAATATTGGTAGAGGAATAAACAAGTCCCAAAAAGGCAAACTGAAGCAGTCAAGCGAGAGAGCGTAATTTGCTCCATATTCCACATCACCAGCCAATTCTCATTATGGACTCCAGAATAAATAATTGAGTAACTGTCTGCTGTCTCATAAAAAGGCTTTCAAGGGGCTGGTAATAAGTGTCTACGTGTACCGACTGACATCAACAAACGTCTTTATTTTTCACGCCGAGCGCGGCTAATGGCCGCTTGGAGAGAATATTTTCCACGAACCAAACGCTATTCCAGCTTGCTTCGAGGCGTCGACGCCCGCTCCGTAAATTGCTTTCGAAAACACAACAAACTGAAAATGAAATATACTATTACCGAGCGTTCCAGAAAGTCTTGTAAGAGGTCGCTTGGAGTAAACTACGTGGCGTGGAGTGAATTTCTGCAATATCGGGGAGGACGTGACTTCAAAGGCATTGTTGGGGCGCTCGGAGCAGGTGTAGCGGGCGGAATGCGATTCTGAGATCAGTGTTGCTACAATGTTGCTGGTAAATCACCTATTTAAGTTTCTAAAAATACAAAGATACACTTTTAGTCACGGTCTTCCGAGAGTGTAGTCAGATCACATCCCTGCTCATTTTCTGCGATTCGAGAAACACTTAATGTTTTCAGTTTTTGAACTACGTACCTACTCGAGATTAATTCAATATTAATTTGTTTTTTTTTATGAGATAGAGGGCAGACGGGCAGATGAATTACCTGATGTTAGGTGATTACCGCCATCCATGGACATCTACAACACCAGAGGAGTCATAAGTTTTATTTTATTTTATTCATTCCTTTTAAAATAAATACGCTCTTCTTTTGAAGGTTTGCAGGTCGTATTCATGGTAATATTTTCTTTCTATGTCGTCACATTCTTTCCTACTCCTTTCAATCCTCACACTTCGAATATCCCCCCTTACTTTTTTCTTATACATTCCTGAGTGTTATCACTTGATCGGCCTTTTTTGATATACCTAAAGTAAGTGAAGGCACCCTAAGTTTAGTATTCCTTCGCAGATTTCGTCTAGAAACATACATAATCAGCTCATTTTGAATAATTTCGCTTGGCAACACCGGTCGAGTTATAGGCGAGTGCACGGGACGAGCTCGGCGCATCACTAGCGCTAGCTTTGACTGCAGATTCTAGAGATTCTTGTGCATGATATCACTTGATGCGCCCCCGGCTACTCCTGGACCTTTGCAGTTTACGTAGAAAATTAACCTTTGATGTATTTGAGAGCAGTAAACGAAACTTTTCTTAGTCATACACTGTCAAAATTTGTCAGTGGATAGACATGTTCTCTCGCTTCACCTCGAAGGAAAAGAAAGAGGCGGGGGAGACTGATCTGCTCGTTTGTACGTACGTACGCATTCGAGGAGGGCTTACTCCTATGCAGACATCCAGTGTGTTCACAGGTGCCAGTTCAATACGGTTAGGCAACCTATTTTTTTCGGTTCCAAAGTCACCGAATCGGTGCTTGTCGGAAATATCCTATGTCATTCTACATATGATAATACTGTGGTCCTACACTACATTTTTTAAAAAGATAAGTATAGATAGAAAATTAATTATACAAGTACTGGCGTTTTAGGGAACTGAAAGTCAGAGTTATTTGGCACGCCGCACGTGGCAAAAATCGGAACTAATGCAGTTTCCTTTACAAGTATCAGTGGTTTTGTCATTTTCCCATAAAAGAAAAATATTGTACAAAGCCTTCCTGTCCATGTCACCGAAGTGGATTCTAATCGAAGTTATACTCTAGTACCTATCTCACAAATGTTTAAACATTATTACTTATAAATAACTATAACTAAAATTTTGCATTTCTGGGAATTGTGGGCTTGAATTATAGCTTGTCCGAAAGATACCTGTACTTTGGCTGACAATAAAGACACAAGATGGAAACTAAAATTGGAATTACGGACTTCATGTTAAAGTTGAAGTATGAGAAAATATATGTGCAGTCTAAAGCGTAAGATGGTACCTCTAAATGGATATCTACGATTATATCGTGCACCTGCACGTGAACTTTCTGGAGGCCGATTCTCCCGCATACGACATGAAGTCGAGCTCGAGACTGAAATATTGCTAAAATATGTTTTGTGTGCGTATGCTAAAATTTGATTAGAGTGTTAAGATAAGATAAGAAACAATTTATTGACCACAACACATTATACATAGAACAAAACAGAGACAACAAGGTACAGAGACAAAACGTTGCGGGCCAACAAGGATCAGCCTCAGCATATGCTGCAACTGCCACAAACAGCAGCTGCAGCGGTTGTTTTCTTTTTCAGGACAAGAAAATTAGCATAATTTGATTTCATTAAAATAACAGGAATTGGTAAGTGAAGATATCTAATGCAAACATTTGATTATAAACATGACCGCAAAGTCCTTCTTGATTCGACTTCAGAATCAAATCATTTATTGGCATAATTTCGGACAAATGAACAGACGGCTCACCCGATAGTAAGTGATTGCCGCCGCCCATGGGCAACTGCGACACACGGGGCATCACAGATGTGTTGCCGGCTCTTGAGGGAGGAAATTAAAATTAAATTAAAATATAAGGTACATTTTGTGATCTTACTTTATTTGGTATCACTTCACATCGAGAATATAAGAAACGGCTAGTTGAAGTGAGTGTCGCTTTCAAAGTACGTCAGATTTATAATAAATAAATAAATATTTCACAACATCACATACATTGATCTGACTCCGAGATAGGTAGCTCAAGCACCTGTGTTACGGATATCAGAATGAACAGTGGGATTACAAATATATACATATGATACTTTTTTTTTGTAAATACATACTAATAACACATAGAAACACCCAGACCAATACAAACAGATATGTTCATGCACACAAATGTTTATACTATGCGGGGATCGAACCCGCAACCCTTGGACCAAAGGCAGCGTTCACTATCACTGTTCCAAATAATACTACTTACATTTACTAATTTTGGCCATTATAAAAATATACGCGTATCATTAGGCTGGAAGTATATATACTTGAGTATAGGCCTCTCTTTTACGAAATAGTCCCCAATATTTAGATGTTTGGATCTATGAGTATGTAGTCCAAGGAAACACTGGACGACCAAAATTTAGTCTGCCGATTGCACAGTGTGCCGACGGCACGATCATGAGTATATTCCACCTGCTACTTATAACTTCGCCTATAGCTAAGTATTTTGCTCAATTCCTTTTGAGTTCCATCACTCTTATTCCTACGTCAAATAATATGTAACACAAGTGGAATGAAACTTGAATGTCGAGCGTGAGATGAGAATAACTCTCCCAGTCCTGGATCCGATCCGGCGTAGTTTGCTAGCACCACCTGCGCTGCCGTCATTTGTCACTGTCTTCGACTGCTCCCCGTACAAGACTAGCTTTTTACCGTTAAAATATTAGATACCTGTGCTATTCTTATACGGAGTGAATCGGTAAACATCCATTCTTGGAACGACTTCTTTTGTAGATGATTCTGGTAACATTTATTTATCTATAAACTTAAGGTAAGTATAGATTTGTAAAAAGGAGTTTAGACATATTTTTTAAAGCTGCATAAAATAAGAAGGCATTTTGATTATTTGCCTAAGTTATTAGGCATAAAAATCAGGGTACCATAATGTAGATTAGGCCGCGGCGCGTGGATCGCCCTTGGGTCAACTATCTATACATATAAGCTGTCAATGTGTTTATAGTAGGTATGTAGGAAATCTTAAGCTTAAATATCATTCTTTGGGAGTATGCATACACCGCATAATGAAACATAGCCATACCCAATATTATGTTTGTGTATTATGTGTATTATTAGTCCTTAAAAAATTGTGCCGAAAAAGCTATGTCAAATTATTCTTGTATGCCACATGAAAATTGACGTAAATTGAAATCATTGCTGCTCTGGTTGTAAAGCTATTTGATTATTTTATGACCGGAATTAAAAAGGCGGTTACACTAGAAAAACCTTAAAATTAGAGGAAACATAGAAAGTCTAATATTTTTTAATGATGATGTTTATAATTTTATGTGCAAATGCCTGGCCATTTGCACATAAAATTATAAACATCATCCATTCCAGTGTCCTAGTGAGCTTTCTACTCTTTTCTAGAAAATTTTATTTGATTATTTATTTTATTTTATATGATTAATTGATAATTTGAGAAGTATTCAAAGGATTAATCATACTCTTTGGTTGTCAAATGCTGCACTGGAGCCCAATTCTCGGGCTCGTGACATTTATCATCATACGACATATATCAACAAAACATGGCGGATATCGTATGAAAACGTTTTTGCTTATTCTGGCGATGTCGAATGGTGACATATATCACATATTTTCGTGCGACACGTATCGTATGGTCTTGACCATACGATATGAAGTATCACGGTGATTTTGGTGATATTTCTCCAATTCAACGTGACGTTTGAGTCGTTTCGCGTTTTGTTGTTTATTGACGTTTGGTTGTTCAAATCACATAACAAGTTTAAATTAACTGCACAAACTAAGAAGATGATTGATTCTCTGTGTGAACGATTGTTTAGCTGAGAATTTAAATTTTTCTTTAATTGGAAGAAATTTTCACCAGTATTACCTACATACCTTTAAATATTCGTCATTAAGCCTTTTTATCTCAGTAATAAGATCAGTGTAAACAAAGAAAATTCTTTATTTCATTTTTTTCTTTTAACGCGTCTTTTTGCCACAGTTGCTATCTCTTTTTGCCACAGACTGAAAAGAAATCTTTTGACTTTCGGTCGGTGTAACGGAATTACAATTTCATAAAATCAATTTTCTTTTTCGTCTTTCTTGATCGTATTTTAAAGCAGTTATGATAATTAAGATGTTATACAAACATGAAAATGACTGTTGATATAAATAGGCTAGAAAATGTTAAATTAATACTTAAACAATAAACATTAATATTTCTCGATTGTATATTTGTGTCAATCAACAAAATGGAACGTATTAGCGGAAATGATATGGGCCACATTCTCTATGGAAGTGACTTTTACTGTCGCATGGGCACGAGAATAGAGTTTTTTTACTTTTGTGACATTTTCGTACGACATTGGAAAAGTGACATTACAGAAAATACGACATTTTATCGCACGTCCCGAGAATTGGGCTCCTGGGCGTGACCAGAAAAAAATGCTTCCATTCGGTAAAAACATTTGAGGTGCAGTTGGTGAAAAGCGTTCTATTTGAAAAGCGAAAAGCTACTCTAAAAAACTATACCCCGATTCATACAGATTTTTTCCAATCTTTCACAAAGTGTTTTTGACTGCAAATTCACAAGTTTATTTTTATTTCCAATGAGTGAACCGAGAGCGCTCGGGAGTGAATCGCATCTCATTGCTGCTTTGGAAACAAGCTTCACTCGGCGTGTAACTACGGCGCTACAATGAATTTATGATTTCGGCAAATTTTTTAAATCCGGATCTGTCCTTTTACGATGGTAAATATGCATTTATTTTCATATGCGATTTTTGCTTTTCTCTGACAAAGTGTCATTTTTGCCGAAGTTGTAATTTTCAGACGAATCCCGCTTATATCGTTTCGCATCATGTAGGTTCAACGAAAGAATTTACACAGCAATAATGTGCGGATCCATAGACTTTCTTTATCTCATAAAAAATAAAGACACTATTTCATATAAATGAGATTTGTTGAAATCCTCTTAGCCTAGAATTGCCATTTCTTCTATACTAAGTATTATGCAATAATACGGAAGTATTATGGTAGAGTAAGAGCAATGATGGTAGTACATTATACTCAATACCTACCGCCACAGAATAGAGACATTGGATACCTGCGAGTTATCATTGTCGATGGAACCCCTAAGCAACAACTCTTTTTCTTGAAAAGTAAGAATTTTATGTAAATGATTACGAATATTACGATGTACGCGAACCTGTCAGAACTGTAGGCTGGAGATTGGCGTTAAGCTGCTAAAGATCGACAAACGTAAATATGTATGTTATTCGTTAACATGTTTACAAATATATTTTTTGTCCAAATGCCGCGCTGATCACTTTGCGCTCGCACCGCGGTGTTTGCGTCAGTGAACATTTCACGAGTGTTTGTGATTCCATTTCGTTACCTTTGACGGTATGAAAGTTCAGAGGTCTACGGTTGCAGCCAGTGTCGCCAACTGTTACCAATTTGAGGGATACTACATAAAAATCGTTTTTCGTTTTCACTTTGAAAGAAACCAAGTATTTGTTTTGATAACCAGCCTAGCTCCATCAGGTGGGACAGCTGTGCCGTCTGCTCGTTTGTCCGTTATAATGTAAAAAAAAGCTCGACTGCCTCATTTGCATAGTTTCTTTAAAGCAACGGCTACGTTTGGGGTCTCAGGTTCGAATCCCGAATAGGACTGCTAAGTTTTTTTTAACTCCACTGCGGGTAAGATCTTGGATTTCATCTCACCTGATACGAACTGACACGTAATCAGCGCCAAATAATATTCGATCGCCAAAAGTGGTCAAAATATCTTGAAATTCAGTGTAAAAATTACTCTATTAGATTTAAGTAATAGTGTTCTGACATAGATTTTACAGAAGGGCTAGCACGAACATTCAAAGAATTTGTAACGTTGACGTTGACGGGTGCTAGTGTACCACGTGCACCCTAACCAGACTGAGCCTTTTCATAGAAAGCCATACTTGAAAAATCGCACGAAGCCGTTAGTACTGCCGCACCCGTATGATTATGCATTAAAACTGCGTCAGGGCTGGTTGGATCTCTTTCAAACTCTGTGACATTTTTTTTTAAAACGAGTAATTCCGTTTAAACCGCTCGCGTTTATAGTTCAATAGTGCTAGCGCCACGCCCATGTTACGATATTGTTCTGTCAGACGTTCGTGCTGTCAATTTTAGTTATATTTACGTATGATAGATTGATGATTCAATTTTTCATTGGCTACTAATCTTAAAAGTTCGTGCTAGCCCTTCATTACTATAGACATCAGCATTGAGGCATTGTCATCCCACCACAACTTTTAGTGCGGTTTTCCTGTCATGCGAATTTTGTTCGCATACGGATCTCGCCCAGTACCTATAGAAAAGAAAACAAAAACATGCAAAACATTTTCCAAAAAACGCATGACAGGAAAACTGATCTCAAAATTATCGACCAGTACGAACGCAATTACTTATTTTTTGTTCGATTCTTCTCACCCTCTACAATTAAGCTGTTTCGAGACTAACCCTTTGTTATACTGAACTAGAGCGATGCTAGCTCAGGGGATTAGAACGTACACCTACGAAACGGGATGCACGCATCTCTTTTTTCTATGTGCGTAATTTCTACCTTTTGGTCGGTGGAGTCGGCTGTGAAGAAAAACATCGTAATGAAATCTACACGATTTCCAAAATATTGTAACTTCCATAATCCAATAGCTTGGTCCCTGTCTAAGGGTTGCAATTCAAAGGTCAACCAGAAGTAAAAGTAAAGTAAACATTTATTGACCACATAAAAGATTTACATAGACAGGACACATAACATAAGCATAAGGAGATTGCACAGTAATACATAGGAAAAAATATTTAAATAAAAACAAATAAAATAAAATAAGTAACTTTATAAACTAGTGACCAAGGAAGAAGAAAAGGAACAAAGTGAAGTCCCTTTATTGAAATTTTCCATAGTCACATATTCTGAATCATGGTCCAAACATATCCTCGTACTCCGAAGCGGCCGCTTTAGACACAACTGGGAATGACATATATTCTGTTGGTCCTCCCACAATGTATGGAGGCCCTATGCCTCAATAAAGAGTAACGCAAATACCCGACGGTCGTTGGTGCAGCAGAGGCGCCCCCTCTAGCCTTTGAGGCAAACGTCGATATAATTGGATTGCCGGGAATTCTTAAGCAAACTACGGATCGGGACTTAAGAGCTTTGGAGAGCAACTTTAATGAATAGTCGTATAGTACTTGGAGTTGGTGGGTTTGTTTTGTATTGTGCTAGTCTTGTATTTCTTTGTATGAGTAATCAATAATAATATAATAGCGCGACAAGGCTTCGGACGTTTTTCCGAGCGACGACAGTACTTATGAGGTTCATCAAAAAATGGATGTTAAGGTTTTTAAAGGTTCGGCAACGAGTAAGCAAATCCTATGGATTTGCAGACGTCGGTAGGCTGCGGTAGTCGCTTACTATCAGGCGAGCAGCATGCTAGTTTGCGGTATGAAAAAGGCTATTTCTCGCTGAAAAATCGTAATATATGTAAGAGGGGCGTTTTTGTACTGCAAGGTTTGAGATTACTGAAATGAAAATTACTGTGAATTATAAAAAGCTGTATCACTAACGTAACAATACATAAGAAAAAGTCTTTTGTATTAAACTCTAGCTTTTTTCAGGGCTTTGGAAACATTTTTAAAATTAATTCTCCAGTCATTTTACATCACCGTCATCAATGGACAACATTTCAAAATTGCTAAGCTATGAAACAAAAAATACAAATTCTTTGTTTACTTTTCCGCTGCTCGAATATATATTTTTTCATTTTTTATATTGCTTATTTACTGAGAAAAAAATTAAAAACTAAAAAACGTAAGATGACGTCATCGGACGGCAGAATGTAAAATATTTCTTTGCTTAGCACATTATAGTTTTAAATTTACGAAATGCCAAACCCATGACATGCAACTGTCAAAAAAAAAAGACAACTTGTCAACGTTGTATGTATGAATGACTTTGACAATGTTGACACTAGTATTATTTACCTTTGACAGTAGTACCTTTTTTTTATTAAAACAATGATAAGCAAATGAATATCGCTGTATTCAGCCGTCCGATGACGTCATTTGGCGCTTACATCTATTTAGAATAAAAAGAATTTCAATAATTATTTTATGCATGAAAATGGACAAATTTTGAAAAAAGAAAAAATATGGGTCTGTTCATTTTATGTCTATTTTCATATAAAAAAACAATATGGACATATTAAAAATATGAAATGTTGTCCATTAAGTGTCGCCGCTATCACATACCCGCTTTGCTAAGGGAATGTTTTTATGAAATGTCACAGGGATATGTCAAAAAAAGAGATTTGGTTAATTCCTTAAGCGATATGAACAACTACGGAGGATATTACAATAAAGATAAAGATAAAGATAAAAAATTCTTTATTCAATTTAGGTCCACACAGAACACTTATGAATGTCAAAATAGTACATATTATCTACCGCTGGTTCGGAATGTCGATTTCTACTGAGAAGACACCAGCAAGAAACTCAGTAGTTACTCTTTTCAAATATTGATGATGTTACAGAGTTTCAATTGAGAAGAGAGAAAAAAATACAATTATGAAAGTTAATAGACTACTATGAATAACAACTCAAAAGATTAATGAATTAACATGACCAAGAATCCTTATCATTTAAATAGTCTTGTACACTATAGTAACCTTTCTTCATTAGGCAGGTTTTAATATGGGACTTAAACTTATCCAGTGATAGGTTAATGACATTTTGTGGTAGCTTATTAAATATCTTAAAACTTAAGCCAACAAACGAATTACCGATTTTATGAAGTCTGAGGACCGGGACGGCAAGCCTATGTTTATTTCTGGTGTTAAGACTATGACTATTGGACTTTTTTGGAAAAGTGTGCAAGTTCTTACGTACATACATAATGCAGTCGAGGATAAATTGGGAAGCCACGGTTAAAATATTTATTTCTTTAAATATTTCCCTAAGTGAGTCACGTGATCTAAGGCTGTATATAGCGCGGATGGCCCTTTTCTGTAATACAAAAATAGTTTGTATGTCAGCAGCAGACCCCCACAACAGTAGACCATATGACATCACACTGTGGAAATAGCTGAAATAGACCAGTCTTGCCGTTTCGATATCAGTCAGACGCCTAATTTTTCTTACTGCATATGCAGCGGAACTTAGTCTTCCTGCCAAGGCAGCAATATGGGGACTCCACTGCAATTTCGCATCTATAGTTATACCGAGAAAAACGGTGGAATTAATGATTTGAATAGATTCATTGTTCATCTTAATACTTGTATCGACCTGCCTTACATTTGGCATGGTGAATTTTACACATTTAGTTTTCTTTGAGTTAAGAAGTAAATTGTTGGTCGTAAACCAGTGCAATACCTGTGAGAGAGTATCATTTACGTCGTCAATTGATTTTTTATATCTATCAACCTTAAAAATCAAGGAAGTGTCGTCAGCAAATAACACTATCTCACATAGATCTTTCGTAAAGTATGGAAGGTCATTTACGTATATTAAGAACAACAAAGGCCCCAATATTGAGCCTTGGGGCACTCCCATTAATAGAGGAGCGCCAGAAGAGTCGATTCCATTAACATTAACCCTTTGAATCCTATCAGACAAATAAGATTTAATCATATCAAGTGCGTTATTCAATACACCGTAATGCCGTAACTTCATCAATAGTGTTTCATGATTAACGCAATCAAATGCTTTCGACAAATCACAGAAAACACCTATTGCATCCTGCTTTTTCTCCCACGCATCAAAAACATGTTTGATAAGAGCCACTCCTGCATCAGTAGTGGATTTTCCTTTAGTAAATCCAAACTGTTTTTCATGCAGTAATTTATTAATATTAAAATGAGATAAAAGTTGAGTAAATATAATTTTTTCGAATATTTTACTGAGTGCTGGCAATATGGATATTGGCCTAAAGTTAGACGGGTCACTCCTTTCTCCAGATTTGAATAAAGGTATGATTTTACTAATTTTCATCTTATTTGGAAATTGACCCTCGTCAACACATTCGTTAAATATTATAGCTAAGTGGGGTGCGATAGAGTGTATTATATTTTTTATTATATCTATCGAAATTCCCCATGCATCCTCAGTCTTTTTAATATTTAAATCTTTTAATGTTTTAAGAATAATCTCTGAGTTTACATGACTAAATCTAAAAGATGTGGTGCACTCATCTACATGCGACTTGATGAGAGAAGCAGCGAGATGCGGGCTCGAATTTAATGTTTTAGTGGTAGTGACTGGAATGTTTGAAAAGAATGACTCAAATGTGTTTGCCACTTCAGAGTCTGTATCAATAGATTTACCATCAATTTTAAGAGAGAGCTTGCTGTGTTGTGTTTTGTTTTTGCAAGTCTCTTTATTTATAATTTTCCATGTAGCTTTACTTTTATTACTAGCTTTCATTATCTTATTTTTAAAGTAATTTGATTTGGCCACTGCGCATACTTTTTTAAATAGCTTTGAATATTTCTTAACATATTCTAATGTCGTTGGGTCATTAGAGTTGGCCTTAATATCATACAATTCAAATAACCTCTTTCTACTTTTATAAATACCTGTAGTGGCCCAGTCACTGAATTTGGTTTTAGAGGTATTTGTTTTAATGGTTCTTTTGGTAAAGATACCATTAAATTCTTTTTCAACGACATTAAATAATTTATCATAATGTTGGTTTACATTTCCTTCATTATAGGACAATGTAGACAATAACTACACAATTTTATCATTTCTCTAATCAAATCTAATAATTTGATCAAATATAAAATATTTTGTGTGGGGTATTATTCACTGAACCGGTTCGCTCACTTGGTCTCATGAACGTTTTGCCGTTAGTTTTAAGTTCTTCTGCTAGTGTTGTACAACTGTTTTCCCATTAAAAAGTGGCTAAAGTACTTTCGCCTTGCCAAGAAAATAGCGTTAATCCCGATTTTTGCCACGTGCCAATTGAGAGTCGAATTTATCGTACATGCGTCAATCACAAGTTTTATTACTCGCTTTAAAACCAATTACATGATTATTCGTGGGTGTATGTCTCAAGATCTCAAGTCTGCTCGTAGATCTGGTATTAATGTGAGAACCAGTCGAGCTCGAAGCGCTCAGCCGACATTCAAAGTGGAGATTAGCTATTCTTGACTTGGTGCGTGATTGACAAGCAATCGCGTAGGCTGAGCTGGAAGAAATGGAAGCCGGAAAATATTAATTTGCATATTGAAGATGTTATTAATATCTTTATTTGATCAAAGGAAGGAGTTCAGAGGCAGATATTGCGAAACTATTAAAATGTTTGAGGCTGGGGCTACTTATAGATCTTTTTGCAGAAGATTTGGCGACACAGTTTTGGCACGCTATTCTTTCGTCTCTAGCTCAATGCATATTTCGTGTATTGTCAGATGGCAGAAAACAAGACTACACAATATGTGAATGGAAGGGGGTATTGTGTTATAAAGAAATGTAAATTTTTAAGCGATTATTTAGAATATAGGTATCTCATTTTCAGGTATTGCAAGGATGTGTAAAGTGCGGTAACTGCCGGAGGGCAGACATGATGAAAAAGAAGAAAAACTGATGGAGATCATAACGTCTTCTTCCATAAAATGCAAAAATAAATAGATTTACTTCAACTACGTTATTCTTGGCCATTTAGGAACAAAATTTTGTGAAATCCGTATTTTTAAGCGATTATTTAGAATATAGGTATCTCATTTTCAGGATATGTAAAGTGGGGTGACTGCCGGAAGGCAGACATGATGAACCAGAAGAAAAACTGATGGAGATCATAACGTCTTCTTATATAAAATGCAAAAATAAATAGATTTAAATGCAACTACGTTATTCTTGGACATTTAGGAACAAAATTTTGTGAAATCCGTATTTTCTTACTATAGGATAGGTATCTATATATAAAACTACTAAGTTCAAAAACATGACATTGTCAAATAGCTAATATGCAATAAATACGCGTTTACCTTCCTACTATGACCCTTCTGCTGTAACCTATGTACTAAAATTGTAAAAAAAGATAATCTCAAATAAATATCGCTTAAGATGATGGGTAGGGCACACTAGCGACGCCAATCGATTTTAATTTTTAGCGATCGATTGGCGTCGCTAGTGTGCCCTACCCATCATCTTAAGAACTGAAATATGTATACATACCTATGCAGTTTGTTTCAAAGTAGGTACCTATATTTATGGTATTCCTAAAATGGTAAATTGTATTAGATGCAAATACTTTGTAACACCTACTTAATATTTTAAATTGTAGTATTGGTATACATTTTTTTTTTATGTGATAGGTGGCAGACGAGCAGACAGATCACCTGATGGTAAGCAATTGCCGCCGCCCATGGACACCCGTGAGACCGGTGGAGTCACAAATGCGCTGCGAACCAAACCAAAAATTGTGACAATAAAAATATTATGATTAAAAGATCTAGTGCATGTATCCTCATTTCATTTTGTGCAATAATAATATCTCCATCTGCTTGCCCCCACTCATTAAGTTAATCCCACAAATGGAGAATAATATTAGACAAAGCTCCTGTCTCCCATTGACATGGCTTTAATTTTTAATCACATTCAAAGCTATATTTAGGGGAGGAACAATATCTTTATGAGTTAACATCCGATATCTCTGTTAAAGTTCTCTCCCTTTACATACGAGGACGTAAGAAGCTTACAACTGTAGGTTTATATTTCCAAAATAATGGGATGGGAAACGATATTATTCACATGATTATTAAACAATGGTTAATGTAATATAATAACATAATTGGTTTTTAATTTGAATTAGTGTAAATCACAGTGTAAAGTAAGCATGGTGTTATACAGTAATCAAGTGTGTATTCTAATTGTATACCTAATAAGATCATTTTTGCCACATTAACTGCAAATAAAGATGACTTTGAAGAAAAGTGAAAGAAAACTCAAGTGGCTTTTATAACCATCATTTTGATTTGAACTTATTGAAATTCCTACGAATTTATTATCACCGATTGGGACGATTTCTTTTATTGAATAATCAAGACACATACCAGTGCTGCTACCTGTCTTCCTTGTATTCATGTCGTGTCATGTGTGCCTATTTTATGATTTCAACTTATTGAAATTCCTACGTATTTATTATCACTGTTAAGACGATTTCTTTTATTGAATAATCAAGACCCCTACCAGTGCTGCTACTTGTCTTCCTTGTATCCATGTCGTGTCATGTGTGCCTGTTGTATGATTTCAACTTATTGAAATTCCTACGTATTTATTATCACTGTTAAGACGATTTCTTTTATTGAATAATCAAGACACATACCAGTGCTGCTACTTGTCTTCCTTGTATCCATGTCGTGTCATGTGTGCCTGTTGTATGATTTCAACTTATTGAAATTCCTACGTATTTATTATCACTGTTAAGACGATCTCTTTTATTGAATAATCAAGACCCATACCAGTGCTGCTACTTGTCTTCCTTGTATCCATGTCGTGTCATGTGTGATTATTGTATGATTTCAACTTATTGAAATTCTTACGTATTTATTATCACTCTTAAGACGATCTCTTTTATTGAATAATCAAGACCCATACCAGTGCTGCTACTTGTCTTCCTTGTATCCATGTCGTGTCATGTGTGCCTTTTGTATCGTATAATACTTTAAACTTGTTCTATGTTCTATCATGTTGCTCTCTGTGCTGTGAATGTTGTGGTGGGCAATAAATGTTTTTTCTTTCTTTCTTTCTTTTTCAGTAAAATAAATTTACCCCAGAGAAGGGTAAACGTAAACTCGTCCCGGATTATAAAAGGGATGAAGGATTTTCTTGGTGATTTTCCGTGAATTACGATATGGACTAAATTGGACTGCTACAAAAAGATCGCCAAGAAGATCTTGCAAGATCGGCACATAAGTAATATCTTATATTGTACAGTCACTCACCTTTGTAAACTCAGCAACATGTCAAAAATTCCATTGCGCTTTTTTCATACAGACCATTTTACAGCTTCAAAAACTGTAAAAACCAGTGCGGGCACCTTGAATCATAATAATCAAAATAAAATACATACGAGTACGTGATACGTCAGTTATTGTTAATAGTATGCGCCTTGTACTAACGCATCTAAAAATACTTTTTGGTCCACTGAAAATGGACCAACCTGTATTAGAGATTTCTGTCTGACCTTCGCAACCTCTGCAACTGGATCACAGTACATTTCAAATGCACTTTGGTATGTATCTTTTCTACTCCTACCTTGTTAATTAGACTGTCTTTGTGTAATAGTCCCAGCCTCTGCTTGCTTTTAATTATGTAGGCACTGTAATGTAGGTCATATCTCAAAGCAATATCTTACGTAAAAAGGTAGGGTCTAAGTGGGTCTTGGGGATATTGAAAATAAGAAAGGGGTAACTTGATTTCCTGGCCTCAGTTGTTGTTTTTTTTAATTGGAAGAGTGACTGGAAGAGTAGCGGGTCATATATCAAAGTAATATCTTACGTTAAAAGGTAGGTACTAAGTGGGTCATGGGGATATTGAAAATAAGAAAAGGGTAACTTGATTTCCTAACCGTGTCTTACTTTTTTAATTATAAATAATATCTACCTATAATTATTACCACCAGCTATAATCTCTAGTTTCTCATTGTCTGCCTGAATGAGAGCGTAGTCTCTAAAAACCTCCAGTCTTCCACGTGGAACATACCACTTAGGTAACTTAGTGACCACATTTTTTTACTACCTTGCAGGTTTGAAAACTAGATGGTTCTGGGCTGCGGACGGTCCGTTCATAAAGCCACCATGTAATTTCTTAGGGCGGTTTAAAATCTGACAGGCCTTAACAACCCATACGATAAGAAAGAAGGATCAACGTTTGAGATACTTTACAATCATCATCATCATAGGCAACTCACACTCGTCCACTGCTGGACATAGGTCTAATGCATGTCACTGCTCCCGATTTGCGGCCACTCTCATCCAGCCCACACCAGCCAGTCATCATCCCTTCGAATGTCATCATCCCATCTTGTCGCAGTACTTTACAATAGGTTTATGCATTTTAAAATGAAACCTTCGTAAAAAGAACATAATTGCACTTTAATCCTGTTTAAATGTCATATCACATGAAGACGTTACGCCTTACGTAAGAAGGTACTAAGTGGAGCTCAGGGATATTGAAAATGAGAAACGGGGAAACTTTATTTCCCTGCCCGCGGCTGGCAGATGCGGGCGGATATCATATTCCCATATATCAGGGAGTTGTGGCATTATGGCCGCATACATTATATCGGTGGCCTTATGTGCCAGCTTTGTTGTTTTTTATTTAGCGCATTTGTATTTTTTAAGGATTTATTTTATTGGCGAATTATCGAAATCACTTTGCCAATTTCCTCATTTTTAGGGTTCCGTACCTCAAAAGGAAAAAACGGAACCCTTATAGGATCACTATGTTGTCCGTCCGTCCGTCCGTCTGTCAAGACCCTTTTTCTCAGGAACGCGTGGAGGTATGAAGCTGAAATTTATATCAATTACTCAGGTCTACTGTCCCTTTAAGCTGTGAAAATATCAAACTTCTAAGCCAAGCCAATCAAAAGATACAGCCGATTATGTCGATATTTTCAACATATTTTCGACACTCGCAAAGGAATCAAAACCTACAGGGTACTTCCCGTAAACTCAGAATCTTGGAATTTGGCATAAAGCATTGTCATATAATGCAAATACAGGAAAAATTCCGAAAATCACATTTTTTTACTTATATAATATAATAAAAATATTTTAATAAAATGACACTTACTACCTTATTTCTCACGAAGGAATAAAGGTATCAAATTGAAATTTATACCAAATACCTAGGTCTACTGTCCCTTTAAGCTGTGAAAAAATCAAACTGCTAAGTTAACGCGATCAAAAGCTGATCAAAAGTTATACCGACACTTCGATTGTAAACCGCTACGTTTGTACGGCGGAACCCTCGGTGCGCGAGTCAGACTCGCACTTGGCCGGTTTTTTCTGCTATCGAGTAAGTAACTGGAGGGCTAATTTAAAGCATACGTTACTACCGAATCAGAGTTTCCTTCTTTTTCACACGCGCTGTGTGTCTCCTTTTTTATATTCTCATTCGTTACGGGACGGCTTCAAATTAAGCCACATGATACGCACGATAATAGCAATTATAATGATCATTACTGTAATTCTGGGTACTAAAAAAAGTCATAAACTTCTAAAAACGTGTCCCTTCGCCAGGACATTCCTTTTGTAAATCTAATCCCGTCCAATATAAATATTAGGTACAGAAAAGTAACATAAAACGGGCAGGTATCCTATACTATTTTTCATAAATACAACACCATAATGTGAAGGTTTGAAATCCATATCTAGGTCATATTGTACAGGCTGTACCCCGTTGTCTCAGGGATATTGAATCGGGGAACTTTATTTCTCGCCTCGGGCCAGTAAGATGCTGTCGGTTTCCAATTTGAATATTTAAATGTTGTTGTCTTTTTTTATGTGATAGGTGGCAAACGAGCAGACGGATCACCTGATGCTAAGCGATTGCCGCCGCCCATGGACACCCGCGACACCAGTGGAATCACAAGTACGCTGCCAACCTTTAAACGCCCCTTTCCCTCGGATGTTTGGCTTTAAAAAACGCATAGAAAAAAGGAATATAATATTATGTACAATGTAAATGGGCCGATGGCGCATTTACTGGTGTCTCCGCCTCACACATCAAGGGTGCATTCGACTCCCACCTTGGACAAACTCTCGTGTGATGAACACTCGTGTTTGATCGATCAGTGGTTTCGATCTATAATATTTGCTTAATAGTCGTGGCACCTTCTTTGGTTCTTCTTTGGTTGGTCTTTCTGACATACCATAACATATTTTCTCGTTTAAGCTACTTAGGACTTTGGGATCAGGTTAATTATGATTAGGTATGTGTTGCCGTGTGGTCCCGGCAGAGTAGAATAGGCCACCCTCACTCTTACCGAGGTGTCGTAAAAGGCGACTAAGGTAAAGCTGCTGGCATAATCATCAGCACCCAGAGAAGGAAAACTCGGCATTCATATCAAAACCCTCGCCAACCCGTCTGCCAAGCGTGGTGAGTATGGCAATTACACCTCATGTGATTGAGGGAGGCCCGTGCCTTAGCAGTGGAGACTTAAATGGGCTGATGAGGATGATGATGATTATGTAAATAAATAAATATTTTCACAGCATCACATACATTAATCTGACTTCGAGATAGGTAGCTCAAGTACCTATGTTACGGATATCAGAAACAAATGAGATTACAAATATACATTTAATACTTTACTTTTGTAAATACATACTTAAAATACATAGGAAGCACCCAGAGTATTACAAACATACATGTTCATTCACACAAATATTTGTACTGTGCGGGAATCGAACCCGCAACTCTTGTACCACAGCAGCATTCACTACCACTGATCCAAACGGGTAGTCTGATGCTCTTATTTCTTTCTTTTTATTGCGTTGCAAAAAACTATAAAAGGTTTTATGATTGATTTACATTTAACATATAAGTATCCTTTATATTTTAAAGTTACAGTAACCTGCAACAATTTCTTAGTCTAGGATTATGCATAAGGAATCGCGCATGGCCTTACATAACAGCTTACTAACAGGCTCCGGGATATTAAAATGCGAACCGGGAAAACTTACATCACATTTCCCGGCTGACTAACAGATGCTCACAGCTATCATGCTATCATAACGCTTTCCCGTATCATATCAGCTCGTGGTGTTATGAGCGCATATATTTATTTTGTTATAACATAAAAAAATAACCTTTATTTCAACAGTACTTTTTACAAATTTTTCTTCGAGTTTTCCCTTTAAGTAGTCAAAGACACTTGTACTGGGAATAACCACCTTACGGCCAGCTAGACTATAGGTACTATTTTAATCAAGGTACTTACTTAACAACAAAAGAAAAAAAAATAAATAAATAAATAAATAAATAAAAACAAAAAGTGATTCATAAGAAATAATAATGAGATGTAGCAGCTCAAGTGATTCAAGTGATAAAAAAATGCATTGTGACTGAAGGTGTGTGATATGTGTGTGTGTGTGTTTGTTTGTTTGTTTGTTGTGTGTGTGTGTTTAATGTGTTTAGGTGAGTCCGCAACTCTGGGTAAGGGGTGAGTTTTATAAGAGTCATTTATTCTTTCTCGTAAATAATGGCGCCTGAACTCCCTATGGATCAGGTTCCTTTGGATTGGCTCTAGGAGTCCGCATACAGGTATACAGGTCCGCATACATACATGACATCTCTGGTTTATTTGGATGTACCTTCATTTACCCAATGAAACAATACAAGAAATCATAGGTATCATCTAGATTAGACTCATATACATTTAAGAGAAATAAGTTGAGAATTTTTAAACTATATATTTAAACTAGATATTTAAGGGATTTTTTTTCTGTGAGAAAGAGAAGCAAACGTCACCCCCATGGACACCAGTCACACCAAATGGAGTGAAAAAGGAAAAAATCTCCTGTGACGTCATCACTCGGCATGACAAATGAATAACGCTTTTGCTGACGTTGATTGAAAAAAAAGGTAATCCTAAAAGCAAATGTCAATGATATGACCAGTTGCCTTCACTTTTTTATTTGATATAAGCACAGACGTCACAATACGTGGAGCCTTAGGACTACGTCATTTCCGGTATATTAATTGATATTGAAAAAATATACATATTTCAATAAAAACACACATTTAATGAAAACTAAAAAATATGGGTCATATTTTTTTCTTTCTTTATTCAAAAAGCATATAAAAATAGTAATAGTATAAAACAACTAAATGTAGATGAATAAAATTCGTTCAACATCTCATACATTATCAATTAGAACTAAGTATAACAATCTAGGAACGGGATATAACTACGTAACTACGTAGCGAAATGTTTTACATCACAAAGGCGTTAGGTCTTACGTAATTACTGAGCGAGCTCGGGATGAAACTGAGGAACCAGATAACTTTGAGATTGTATTATTTTAATTAAAATAACTAGCTTTCGTTAGTTTCATAATTCGCTATTGCAATTCTCTATAGTAATTTTATGAAAGGCAATATAATGTAACAGAACCCTAGTGCCACTACTGATCGTCGATCTATTGGGAAAGAGTAGCGTAATGTTCCGATGAGCGATGCTATCTCAGTGAATGAGAACGCGGCTTCCAACGGGGTGGTCGTGGTTTGAATCCGAGCATACACCTCCGGATTTCTCAAATCTATGTGCATATTTCTACCATTAGCGCAGCGGGAAAACATCGTGAGGAAACCTCTCAAAATTGTAAATACCTATAATATTTGAGATAATGATTCTTATATGTGCAATCATCCAACTGATTACGGCTATGGAGGCCAATCTCAACGATCAGCCATTACGCAGGATATATTATAGTGATCAAGTGTGTGCGCAAACACAAGTGCACTCTCTATTCCTTTACTCTCATATTCCGATGGGACACCAGCGTGACACGACCGGAAAGGGATTGGGCGTAGCACCAACGGCTTAACGTGCTTTCCGAGACACGGAGGTTCAAGACCACGAACTTCCAGACTCCGGGCTGACACTAAGAATTTCTTACCGAAAACTTAGGTACAAATTTTCATAATGTGTAGCCGTGATCCAGTTAGTCTAGTTCAGATGGCAGTCTCTTCATTGTAGTACCAGACTTCCAGAATCCTTGGGTCCCATGTCCGGAGCCCGGGGCACGCTTGGACCATTCCACGGGCTCCGAACCGACAGCTTTGGATGCAACAAGGAGCAATAGCATAAAGTTCCAATAACAAAAATAATTGCTTTGTCAAAAGGCATAGAAAGGTGAGATTAAAGACAACCTAATCGTTAAATTGAGTTACTCTATTTTTGATAAAAATGTGAAATTAAAAAAAAAACATTAAAATCTACAAAGGGGACGGCGTTTCAAATGTAAAACGCCACAATAACCTTCCAAACAAAAGTAATCACACTTCAAAAAAACAAGTGCGGTCGTCACAACAAACACCCAGAACAAAGGCGAAAAATAAAAAATATTTGAATGCGAATTCTATCATTCGATATTTAAAGGTGCGGGGCGGGCGCGGGGGCGGCTCGCGGGGTGCGGGGTGTAATTAGGCGGCCCGGCGGAGGCTGTATTGATCGCGGTCGCCTAGCAACGCGGGAGCCAGCCTGCCCTCGCACGAAACTTTTTGTTCGGCCCGCTGGAGGTGAGAACGTTCCGATGTTATCTGCGAGGAGACGATTCAATTCGATTCGTACGAGGCTCGAGATGACGCTGTTATCGTTTGTTATTCGAGACAAAGGGGCCTTCTTTCTAATTTTTTCCGGAGCTCTCGACTTCGGAACTCTGCCGAACGAAAGGTAAAAAGTCGAGTAGGTGAGTGGGTGATAGATAGTTTCGCAATATTTTTTTTATATTTCACTAACGTAAGTACTTAATAAATGGATAAAGTTTTAATCTTGTAAATAGTTTTAGAACCATTTTAGACAATAAAAATAATATATCAAATATATCAAATCTGTATCTATCAGAATGTCAAAAACCAATTTAATTCATGAAATTCATTGATAATTAATTTGAATAGCAGAACGAAACTTCACATTTTTGCAATCAGGGTGTTCGCGTGTGAAAAATCCGCTAGATGGAGTATAGGAGTGAGGTCCATATACAATGTGATTGGTTATTTTTAAACGTGATCTGTCAAAATGTCAATTTGACAAACTAAACAACCAATGCGGTTGATGTTGGACCTCAGTCCAACAGTACGCCATCTAGCGGATTTTTCACACGCGAAAACCCTTATTAGGTACGAATACAAAGTCAAAAGTGAGTCTTTTAAGACGTAAAAATAAAGTATTAAAAAAAGTCATTGTAAGTACCTAGGTAAACACAGAGTAAGGTAATAATATTCTGGTAAAACATTAGATAAAAAAAATTATAACTTCGTCATTCGCTAGAACGTGTAGAGGTACCAATATGAAATGTATGAGTATAATAAATATATGAATTCCTTATTATCACTGTGCACAAGAGGACAGCGTGCGGTTGACGTCCCCCAGTTATGAGGGTCGTGTGTCACCGGACCGCCCGCTGGGAGCCACCGCCCGCGTGCGTCGGCCAGAGAAGGTACACTGTGCCAAGGGTGTTTCGGCCAACATTGTCCTATGAGTGAAAACATGGCGTTTTTGACATTTCTCTAAAAAAGTATATCTTACTTTTTTTATGTGATAGGGCAGATGGTAAGCGATTTCCGCCGCCCTAGACACCAGTGGAGTCACATGCTTTAAACCCACTTCCCCTCGGATTGGACCTTCAGTACCCTCACTCACGCCGCGAAACACAGCACAGTACTGATTCACGCTGGTAAGCCTATCAGGTAGGTATCAGTCCAGTCAATGTGCGAAGGAGTTACATGAGCTAGTTTCGCCGGCCCCATTCCACTATCGGGATACTAAGCGAAGACTGGGTTACCTATATGGTTGAAGTTCCAGCCACCCGTACTAAACGCTACGCAAACTCCAAACTCCTTTTTGATGCGAACAGCCAAGGAATGGAACTCGATGCCCGCTGATGTATTTCCTAGACTTTTCACGGGCGAGCATGATCTTGGAACTAATCTTCATCATCATCATCATCATCAGCCCATTTAAGTCCCCACTGCTGGGGCACGGGCCTCCCTCAATCACATGAGGGGTCATTGCCATACTCACCACGCTTGGCAGACGGGTTGGCGAGGGTTTTGATGTAAATGCAGAGTTTTCCTTCTCTGGGTGCAGATGATCATGCCAGCAGCTTTACCTTAGTCGCCTTTTAGGACACCTCGGTAAGAGTGAGGGTGGCCTATTCTACTCTGCCGAGACCACACGGCGTCAAACTAATCTTCACTTAAGTAAAATTAGGTAGGATTGAGGTCTCTTGCTTGTCTGTCGTAAATTAAAAAAATACAACTTCTGATCTTTGATCCTCTAACCAAGACTCTCTGATCTTATCATGCTGTTGTCTTATTAGAGTAAAGCAGTGAAATGTGCACGTGTTTACTTACACACTTGTACACTATAAAACGCATGCTAGCTAATCGTGGAGATTCGCTGTCGTATCCGAAATATCAGCTAGAGGACATTATTATTAGGGTCGTTTATCACTCCGCCTGCTGGGGGTCACCACCCACCGTTGCGTCAGACCAGGGACATACTCTTCTTCCCGAAACCAATTTACATTTGACCTATAATCGGACTTGAAATTCGCACGTCACATCGATCAAAGATGATTTTGAGTTATAAAGATAGTAAATTTTGGAATAGTTTTAGGATTGCAAACGTTTCATAAACGTACCCATCTAATCTATCAAACGCTACCAATTTGCGTATTATCTATCAAAGGCTACCAATTTGCGTATTATCGGATTTGTACTGTTGCTTAAGGCGAGAGGAAGGGCAAAACCGCATAAAAGAGGTATATTGTGATTCATTTTTAGCTAACATATAGCTTGTGAAGCTTTGAAATTAAACACACTGTTCAGAGAGACTTCAGGAGCCCAATTCTCGGGTTTGTGATATTTTGAAAACATGGCGGAAATCACCCGAAAACCGTACAAAAAAACTATGTTTTAGTGATATATGTCGTATGAAGATAAATGTCACGAGCCCGAGAATTGGGCTCCAGAAGTTGGAAGTGTAGCCTCTGAATGTAAGTTATTAGTTTTAATTAGCATTTGATACTAATTTTAAAAATCAAGCCATACATTGTTTTGAATACATTTTGTACACGTATTTCTGTTCCAAATTCACTCACCCAAACATAACAAAGACTCTTTTAATAGTTCGTATTATATTCCTGTAACCCCGTTTGAAACACAAAAATATCATGCTTTGATTACATACTACATCAGATCAGATCTTCGATCTCATCCCAAAGTACCTATATCTACTGCATGGTTATAAGTACCAGGAATAGGAAGTATGACTGCCTCGTTGGCGTAGTGGTTATCCCCGGGTCGGGTCAAACATTTGTACCTAAGTTTTCGGTAAGAAATTCTTAGTGTCAGCCCGGAATCTGGAAGTTGGCGGTCTTGTGCCCCCGTGCCTTGAAAAGCACGTTAACCCGGAGCCCAATCCCTCTCCGGTCGTGTCACACTGGTGTCCCATCGGAATACGAGGGAAAGGGAATAGAGAGTGCACTTGTGTTTGCGCACACACTTGAACACTTTAATATATCCTGCGTACGTGGCTGATCGTTGAGATTGGCCGCCGTAGCCGTAATCGGTTGGAGGATATTATTATTATTATTATAGGTATCAGAATCAACGAAGTATAACTAAATATCAAACACATCATAAGTGTATGTAACCTCGTAAGTTCGAAATGACGTATTTTGTATTGAAATAATGGTTTTAAACGGAAACGTTACCAATGTTTCACAATTTTGCAATTTTTTTTTTAGTAGAGAACAGCACGTGCCGTTCGCTGTAGTTACGCACGTAAGCGTGTACGTACGTGCTTACTTTGTATACAGGTACAGCTCAACACACAAAGCAGAATTTAAGTGCTCGTAATTTGCAAGAACTGTATGTACTCAAGTGACATTACATAGAATTACAGACAAGTGGACAGGGTTTAAAATCTTCAACCAATGAAGATTTCATTAATTCCCTTAAAATCATCAAGTCGCCCACTTGAACTCTCCGATCGTAACAAAATTAGGTATGTTAATTATATTACAAGAGGATGCTACCAATTTGCGGCCTACTCCACGTCTACAAATCCTCAAGGATATTAAACATTTTAATTTTTATAGGAACAGCGATCCCAGTTGGGCGGCTCTGCTGCTTAAAGGATTACGGGAAGTAATTTTAAATCCTTAGCGTTGAAGGCGAGAGGTTTAATAAAGTCGACGCGCCGGCTCTCAGCAATAATGATGGGACATTCCCAACTCGAACTCCAAATGACTCAAACCAACTCATAATAATATCCTCCAACCGATTATGGCTACGGCGGCTAATATCAACAAACAGCCATGTACGTGTGTGCGCATATACAAGTGCACTCTCTAATCCCTTACACTAATATTCCGATGGGACAATCAACCAACAAACCAACTCAAATAACCCTGGGATAGCCTCGCTTCAACACAAATGATTGGACTGGCTAGAGCGGAGACCACGGCTGGAACTGGAAACTTTCGCAGAGTCAGTGAGAATACTTATATAATACTTACATAAAGTTTAGCTACGCACTTGCGACTCCACTAGTCTATAGGTATGGTGGGTGCTTATGGCGGCAGCAATCACTTGAACCTTCTGCTGGTTTGCCACTGGTACCTTTGCAATTGCACATCTTCGACTGTAGCAATGAGACGAACATAGGATGGGTCGAGTGATTGCACTCGAGACTCGAGACATTCTAATAAAAGCGCTAGTTTGAGAGTAGATGATCAATTTGAAATGTCTGGTATTAATAATTACGACTTGACGGGTAGGGCACACTAGCGACACCAATCGATTTTAATTTTTAGCTACTAAACTGGATCTATTTTAAACAATTTCGGGATCGCAACCTCTCGACAAACCCTTATACTGTAAATAAAATAAGTATAAGTATTTGCAGAGAGGTTGTAACCCCGAAATTGTTTAAAATAGATCTGGTTTAGTAGCTAACAATTAAAAACAAATAGGTGTCGCTAGTTAGGGCTACCCGTCGCCTTAATGTTCCCACTGGTGAGGCACCAATCTACCCTCAAAGGTAGTGTCTATGGGCAGTCTTATGTCGCTAGCCCAGGTGTGAAGACTTGACACACCCTTAAGAATTTCTTGTTAGGTACCCGCAGATTGTCATAATGATGTTTTCCTTTACCGTGACATAGGTATATATTCGATATATCCATGGGCGTCTCGTGCAGTGGAAGCTACGATCTCCCGTTTAAAAAGCACACGGACTTATACACTGAGCTAAAAACGCTTTTACAACTCAAGTACATTTGAGTGAATCTGCAATATGACTCATTCAAGTCAAAATTTTACTTGGTTCGCATCACTACTCTGCAAACATAATTAAGAGTGGTCCCAAGGACCCGAAGACAGGAGCTCTTCCGGGATACGCAACAGAACTCGGCAGGTTCAAGTTAATGTAATTATTTATACACAAATGTAGGTACAAACAACCACACGTAGGGTTACTACAAGTCAAATCTCAATAGATATTGAACCAAATATTTTTGACATAATGGTGAGAATCTAATGAATAAAGAGCTACGTCCCACCGGAATATAAAGTGCACTCGTGTTTGCACACACACTTGAGCACTATAATATATCCTGCGTACGTGGCTGATTGTTGAGATTGTCCGCCGTAGCCGTAATCGGTTCCAGGATATTAGAAAATAATACCCTGGAGAGATGTTATAATACTATGTACTATTTAGAATATTATCTGGACTGGAAGCTATATTATACATTACTTTCTGCAAGGACAAGAAAGACTTTTACTTTGACTTGAAAGTGTAAATAGTAATCAGAGCATAAGTAGGTTTAGGAGTAATCTTTACACTTGAATTACGTACTAAAAGACGAAGCATGTTTTATTGCGATACAAAATCCAATTTCAATTCCTTGAAAAGTTAATTCAAATCCATACACAGGCGAGGAGAGGTTTGATAAGGTTCTGTAAATATAATTAGAGCAAATCTAAGAAGGCTCATCCGCGACCCTCACTGGGGAGCACGCCCGTTTACACAGAGTTATTTGGAAAACATCAACAACCTTCTTGATACTTATTTCTTTTTTATTTTAAGCGTCATTTCCAGACCTGTACCACTGCAACTAGTTTGACCTACTGTGATCGCCGCGGCGCTATGCTACGCTACGTATCAGTTCCAAATCCTGCACTAGCTATTTAGAAACTGGTTTATTTATTAGCATATTCTAGGCCCCAATATAGCTAGAGATCTCAGTCCCAATCCCTAGCTTTATTGGGGCCTTAGGATATGCTTTCCCAGATGTATGCTACTTTTGCACATAAGTTATCCGCAGTTGCTGATTATGTATATGTCACCGGAAAATAACAAGATCCGTAAGTTAATCAATTTACTAGGAAGTTTATAAACTTTCGTAGGATTCTAAACGGGAGATAAATTGTATTATTTTACGTCCACACTTTTGTAAATTTATCAATTTCCGACGTCACACGGTAAATTTATAAACTAACGAATATCTATTCATAAAATTTTATATGGTTCGACCAATCACTGAAACTCTTTTAAATATACAAATCTTTGAAATACGTAAAATAACACATTGCTCTCTGATTGGTCAATGTTCATAGTGGCAATGCCAATCAGATCGCGCGTAGCGTATGGATATTGCTTATTATTTTACGAGTGAGTTCAGTAAGTTTATCAATGTACGAAAATGTGGACGTAAAATAATACAATTTATCACCCGTTTAAAATATAACGAAAGTTTATAAACTTCCTAGTAAATTGATAAACTTACGGATCTTGTTATTTTCCGGTGACATATATAACGATTTAATCCGCCTCGTTATAACTAGATTCTGCTAACTCTTGTGTCGCGCATTCCTATAGTAGCCATAAGATATATAAAGAAGCAAAAAGTTCTTAGCATGTTATTTCGGAAGCGCGATGGAGGGTCTACCATCTTATGGTTTTATTAGTATGTTACGTAGGGCGTTGGCGGTCATGTGTAATATGCTGGCCCGCAGATTTTCTCGCTGCAGTAATCAAGTGAAAATCACTCTGTTTAAGGCGTACTGCCAAAACTTGTACACGAGCAATCTGTGGACCAGCTACACCAAGAGATCGCTGAACGTCCTGCGTGTCCAATATAACAATAATAATAATAATAATTCTCACAACATCTCATACGTTGACCTGATTCCGTACTAAGTAGCTTAAGCACTTGTGTTACAGATATCAGACAACAGAGGAACACAAATATATACTTAAATACATATATTACACCTAGACACCGAACAAACACAAGTGTTGTCCAGGATGGGGATCGAACCCACGACCTTTGGCGTAAGAGGCAGGGTCACTACCAATTGCGCCATCCGGTCAGTCAATGGTTTTAGGGTATTGTTGGGGCTGCCCCGCTTCTGCAGTGCATCGAAGATGTTTGCTCAGTCGCGTACGGATGGTTTTTATGCGATAATACGCAAGAAAACGTCTTCATTGCTAGAGAGTGTTGGCCAGCTCCAATAGTATCTTGAAGACTGTTGCGGAGAGACATGACTCTCCTATTAAGAGGCACTTCATCCATTTGCTGAGGTCGATTGCTCTGGTTGGCACCAACTAATTGATTTAGGTGTCCTTTCTCTGCCTTTTTTCTTGTTTTTATATTAGAATAATGGATAACCATTATTCTTAGTATGACTTATAATTACGTTGTAATGTAATATATGTAATAATGTAATCATTAAATTGAAATAAATTAAATTAAATTAGTAACTTGGAGTGGGTTCATCATCATCAGCAACCCACACTCGTCCACTGCTGGACATAGGTCTCCCCTAATGCACGCCACTTCTCCCGATTTTCCGCCACTCTCATCCAGCCCACACCAGCCAGCCTTCGAATGTCATCATCCCATCTTGTCGCAGGGCGTCCTACACTACGCTTACCGAGTCGCGGTCTCCACTCAAGGACTTTACTTTACTTGACTTTGGAGTGGGTTAATCCTTGCAAATTAAGCCAGGGTTCATGTGATTGGTTTGTATAAATGTTATCTGGCGTCAAGCGGGCAAGACTTTTAGGCTGCAACGTTACGCTAACTGTTAATACTTGCAATGTGAATTTCTATCCCTATACCTTAAACTCAAAAAGCTAATATCTACGAAAGAATATAGGTAAGTGAAAATAGGCATCCACAGACAATTACTATAGCGGACCACTATATCAACTATAAAGGTTATAATGTGGCAGCAAGGCACGCCCACTATTGTGTCGCATATAAACTGTCGTATTGGAACGGGAGCGGATGTCAGCACAGAGCCTATGTTTAAGCCACTTCCGCCAAAAGCGGAAGCAGCCCGGGAGTAACGCAGCTAGGAAACTAAATAAAAATACTGTCCAGCAGCAACAGGCCAAGTACATCGGGTTCTTTGTCATTTAATTTAATATTTATTAGGTAGGTACATATATGTATTATGTGTTATTTAATTTAATTTTGTTCTCAACTTAAAGTAAATATTATTTCTTAATTTTCACAAATCATTTTGTCACATATTTCATTAATTCATGTCTTTTCTTCTTCCTAATAAGTTAACTGTAAGTTAGTATGGAAAATAAAACTTCTAAGAAAATCGCCATACAAAACGTCGATTTCATAGGTATATTATTTACTTAAATACAAATATTATAAAGTACCTAAGATTTATATACGAAACATTTAGGCGTGCAAGTATTAGTTCAAAGTCAAAAAGGAGGGTTATGATTTTGACCTGTATGTATGTATGTATGGTTGTTCATATGTTCCCTCATAATTTCTAAACTAGTTATCCTATTTGAACAAATGAGGTGTCGTTAGAAGTGTCTTAATTCTCTTCTGGTTATAGGCGACATGACGTCATGTTAAATTGACTACAGCGCCCTCAAGGGGAATTAGAGTAAGGAACTAAAAAAAATTTTGCTTTCCGGTACCGTGTGGGGTAACAAATGAAGGAACTTCTTAGTGCGTGTTTTTTGGCAGTCTGGTTTTAGTTTTTAAACTTTATTTTTATTATTTATAGTAGGGGCGACAAACAAGCAAGCGGGTCAGCTGATGGTACCTGCAAAATCAAAATTGTCGCTAATGAATTGCCTACCTATTAGAAAGGAGTGCAATCTTCTAAGGTCTCTAAGCCGTAGCCAGAGAGTAGATTATTAGAAATGAGAGAGATCGCTAATGCGTTGCCGGCTTCTTAAAAAGGAGTATTTAGTTTTAAACGTCTCATCTAGGACCCTAAACGGCAAGTCTACAGAGCCTCCCGCTGGTATAGTCTTTTATTACGAAATAAATGAATATTCTATTCTATAGCTGGTATAACTCGCGAATACCGCCGTCCCGAAAAAATGCAATAAAGCAAGGTGCACGTGGCGGCCTGCCCCGCGCCCCCTGCCTCCCTTCGGTGATAGTAGGAACCCCATCAGGTTTAGCCTTCGACAGGACTTCCGAGATAGTTTTTCATTTAATATAAAATTCATCATCATTTGCAAGAAAGAAAGAAAAATATTTATTCAGTGTGTAACAATAACATTAAACATTTAAATAATCACAGTACACAGTAAAACACCGAAAAGTCACATACTCAACATGTGTCGGGGTGTCGAGATACCCCGACACTGGTATTGTGTATGTACCCATAGAAAGAGCACATATAAAAATAAATAGAATAAACTAGTGTTGGTGTTATCATACATAGATTTATCAGTATAATAATATATTATATACATGTGTTCATCCATTTCTATGTGTATGTTTGTGTGTGTGTACCTACGAGTGTGAGTGTTTATAATGTTTATATGGAGGATGGACAGCACAGATTTAGGTACTACTTAATTTTCGTAGATTTAAAAAACAATTTTTGTAATTAATTCGGAACGTATTCAATGTCTGACACGTTTTTAGAGGTGGCGGTATGTTATTCCAGCATTTCGTGGCAGAATAACGAAAACTGCCACGAAACGCTACTGTGCTGTGTCTGGGACAAACAATACGGGAAGCAATCCTGACTTGACGACTAGAAAACGAGAGTTTCTGGTACAGATAAGGTGGTGATCGAGTTTGGACTATATTGAACAACAGGCATGCGAAATGAAGGGAACGTCTTGATTCCATATTAAGGAGGTTCCCATTGTTGAGAAACGGTGTTATAGTGGGCTCTACACGGAATGTTAAAACAGAATCTAGTACAGAATATAACACATTTGGAGCCTTCCCAGCCGATTTCAGCTACAGCGACCACTTTGTGCAAGCACCGACATGTTTGATTGATGACTAAGATATTTCCTGACATCTGGTGTGCTTTCCAGTGACTGGCGTAACCAATATTAGCTGCAGGTGGGCGTGCCTTAAGGTCATCTTGTCTTTTGTTCAAGTTTGACCTCCTCACTTCTTCAAATTCATCATTTAAATAAATTATAACTATGCCAATGAAGATATTCTTCTATTTTTATTATTATTATTTCTGGATTTTATTTTGTGAATGTGTTTTACACCATATAAGCCACAAAACAAAACGTGATACACAAACAAATACATATACGGCACAGAAATCCATTTATAATCTGATATTATATTTAATATTTATTCATCATCATCCTTCTGATGAATGATGAAGCAAATTTTGTTTTTCTTTTCATATGTGGCATCAAAAATTTTGGGCAATATAATAAGTTATGTACGTTTTATTAGCTGTCCTGTAGAACTGGCAATAGGTCCCTATCATAACCTAATAATTTGCCTTATTGATCAGTTGATCAAAAAAACTCTTAATTTAATCGTCTCATCAGCATTTCATACGTGGCGTACCGCTAAAAATTTGTTATTAAATAAGTATTACACTAGTACAATTTGTTATTAAATAAGTGTGTACTTATTTAATAACAACAACTTTAATTTACAACTTTACGTGTGTAGAGTTGTATGGCGAAGACGATGACATAGATCACATTCTAGTGCACTATATCAGCACTTACGTACAGTCTCTATCAATATACGAAATAAAATGGCTTCAACCATGTCCTACATTTTCCGAGGTCCACGGCCAACCTATTTATGAGGCATAATGTCACCCGCTAACGTAGGTACACCCGACACTTTGACGCTAAGCGAGGCGAGATGATGAAACTTGCTTAGCATGCAAATGTCATTTTTAACTCCTATTTTTGTACAAAAACGTGAGCAATATTAATACAAATAGTAGGTACCTCTACAAAAATGTATACTTACCCGGTTTTACTAGCTTTAGGACATTACTGGTTAATGACGTAGGTAAATGTCATCTCAATTTGTTGTGTCATTCACAATACATTGTTCGCATACCTAATCTTGCCTCATAATCTATTTCGACTCTAATAAAAGGAACTAATTAATATAATATAATTGTTATTTAATTTTCGTAAAATAGACTTGTTATATCAGTAAAGATGTATAAGGCGACGGGTAGCCCTAACTAGCGACACCAATCAATTTAAATTATTAGCTACTAAACTGGATCTATTTTAAACAATTTCGGAACGGGAGTCCCTAAACAAACATTTATACTATTTATTTAATTATTTAGCATTACCTTTTGATCATGTTTTTGCAATCGAAATTTGGATTAACGCCACAAGTGGCCGTTTTGGCCGCTAATTCAAATGCCGAGTACAAAAAGCAGACCCAAAAGTGAAGTATAAGTATAAAATAAATAATATAAATGTTTTCCGAGAGGCTGCAGCTTCGAAATTGTTAAAAAGATATCCGGTTTAGTTGCTAACAATTTAAATCAATTGGCGTCGCTAGTGTGCCCTACCCGTTGCCTTAAAGATCGCGAAGTACATCTCCCACCAAAATAAAGGTAATATAACAGATGCTTTTGTTCTCATATAAGGTATAATGGAGAACCTAAGTTTAGGCCTTGTGCAATTTAGGTGATGTCTCAATTTATGAGGTACACTTATCTATATCCTGTAATAAAAGTTCAGATCATAGTTTGAAGCTCGCTCAAACGGATTCCATTAGTCCCCGTCATAGCGAACCACCCAAGTTTTTAATTTAGTCACGAGCTCGGAGCTACGAAATGTAGCGAGTTAGCGAACCACTCGCCGCACGACTGTTTAGAGACGTTACAGATTTGCGACTTTCACATATACCTAAGCTTGATTTTGGTTGCGGGGGAAGAAGCTTATAGGTGCGGCTTTCACGAGGGGTTCAAGGGTGCTTATAAGCTAGTAATTTATAATCGTTAGCAAACACACCTCATTTAACGAATCAAACACGTTCATGTAAACCACAATTCTGGCGGCATGACTTAAACTTCTCCAAGATACCCGAGATATCCTGTTAAATTACTCCTTCCTCCTTTCCGTAAAACTGTGGCAGGTTCCAATTCTCCACTCGCAAGACTATGTAAAATATATAACAAGTATAGCACTGACTTTGACGTTTTTGGTGCATCTATTCATAAATTTCGCCGTCAGATCCATGGGTTGCCCATTAATTAAAACATTTGTGAACATTCTGTCCTAGCTCACTGATTATAGCATGTAGTGTTTGCCTGTTAGATTTTGTACTCTTAGTTATAAGTATATTATGTATTTCCAACTGCATGTTTGACTGTACAAATGTTGGTAAACCATTAAATAAATAAATAAATTAACACTCCGCGTGGGCTGATGCAATTCAAAGGTTTTAAATTAGCATCTAGTGGTTTTTTGTGAACAAATTTGGTGTTTATATGTGCCGTGAAGTGCCGCGAAGTGATCCTGATAATAAGAATCGTTGAATTCTACTGCTTGGACCTTAATATACGCGATTGTATTTAGAGTGGTATCGGCAGAAGCCGTAGGTCGATAAAACGTCAAACACCGGCGTTTAATTGAGTGACTGTGACTTTGACTGGCTTTGACTGTTGTAAGTAAGTAAGTATCAGCCTATATACTGTCCCACTGCACGGCAAAGGCCTCCATCATAGAAATCAAGTCATCACTACTATGATAGGATTAATCACCACGCTTACCAAATGCGGATTGGTGATCACAAACTCGGGCTTGTGATCACCAATCTATGTTCGAAAAATTCGGAACATACTTTTCGCTCGACCTGGGAATCGAACCCAGGACCCCAAGGTCACGGCCCGGTACTTGAACAACTTGACCAACAGTGCGTTCGACTGTTGACTACCCATTTATTCTCAATAAGTTACTTGACATTGGCAAAATATTATCGGGTACAGACATAAAATAAAAAAAAGTAAAATCACGACAATTGGTAATCTCGTGTATTTCATGAAGTGCTAAACATCTAATATAAGTACGCCAGCCTGGAAGCGTATTCAGAGAACTGTATTACAAATTCATCTGATCCAGAAACCATTTAAGCCGTCGAATAAATCGAATAACTAACTATACAATATTCTCGTCGTACACCCAGCCTTCTAGGTACTAAACCGGGAATTTCATCCCGAAAGTGCTTTTCCACGTTCAATCAATCAGCCGATCCTCGTCGATTGCTGAACGTAGGCCTCCCCCAAAGAGCATCACCCGGTCAGAGCAGAACCAAACTTTGGGAAACACTTCCTAAACTATATATCTTTCATTCTTTCGACAACTCCCTCCACCCGCGTTCATGTTATACAGGATGCTGTTTTCATGTTAGACGTGTATAACTCTTTATTGAAATGACTCAGTGATCCGACTCAACCAAATGATACACTGTACCGAATTTCTTGTTCGCTCCGAACGTATCATTCGACTCAAATGGATCTCGAGTCCGGCTGAGCCGAATGATCCGAATGAGCTGAATGATCCGAGTGAGCCGAATGATCCGAATGAGCGGAATGACCCGAAAGAGCTGAAAGGTCCGAGTGAGCCGAATGATCAACATTCAGAGCGAAAGAGTAAGCTGTGTGCTGTCCGGGGTGAATAGGCAACCGTCTTTCCGTGTATTACACGGGAAAAAGAGATAGGTATATAATATTGCACACAAGGGGGCATCGATTATTCATTCGTAACATAATCAATTAATCACGGATCTATCTGAGAGTTTATGTTCTAAATGATTCAAATGAAACGTTTTACTGTTACGCATTTTCGCACTGATACAGATGCAAATGGTCCAATCATTTGAAAGGTAAATTTTTGCCATGTCTATTTTATATTGTAAAAATGCAGCCATAGTATAATGCTCCTTTCAAACGGAGACTCCATTAGGAGAGTTTTTAATTTAGTCAGGAACTCGTGGCGAGGCGCGCGACGGAACTTGGCTGTGCCCGGGATTCAGTGTTACCAGGTACACAGTAATTACCATATACTCGTATATGGTATATCTGATAAATTCGATGCCTGGAGCCCAATTCTCGTGCTCGTGATATTTATTTTCATACGACATATATCACTAAAACACAGTTTTTTTGTATGGTTTTCAGGTGATATCCGCCATGTTTTCAAAATATCACGAGCACGAGAATTGCGCTCCTGGTAAGTTAGACTAAAACATGGTTTACGGTAATGATGATAATATTAAAATTCATGATTTAAACGTCTTTTTTACATGGTAAATATGTAGTAATATTGCACCTGTTGCATAACTATAACTGGTGCAAGTAACTTATGTCTTAAATACGGTAATTTTAATGTGACAGCGCAGTAGTTTTAGAATTTTACGCTATAAATAAAAATAATCCATTTTTTGTGGTGTGGTGGCAGACGAGCAGACGGATCACCTGATGGTAAGCGATTGCCGCCGCCCATGTACATCCGCGACACCAGTGGAGTAACGTGCGCCAAGTGCGATGCCAACCTTTAAACCCACCTTTTCCCCGAATCAAGCCTCCGGTAACCTCACTCACGCAGCGAAACACAACTCAGTGCTGCTTCACACCGGTTTGCTGTGAGGTCGTGGTCACTCCGGTCGAACCGGCCCATTCATGCCAAAGCGTGGCTCTCCCACGGTCAGGCAACATGACACATTTCAAAAATATTTCATTGGTACATATAACAAATTTTTTCCAGTTCCAAATTAATTAGGCACGGTCGGCTGACTGATGAGTCGTTTTGTAACCCGAAGTTATCTGAGTGATCACAAGGGTTCTTTGCTTTTAAAGTTCAATAATAATAAAACAAGCTTATTAATCGTTGAGCGCCTTTGAGGAACCGACCCTGGCAACACGGCTACATAGCAACTCCCTCGTATAGAATTTGTTTAGGAAAATAAAGACTATTACAATTTCATCAAGCCGGGAACATTTTAATGCAGTTCCAGAAACGCTTGTTTGCGGAGCGTTCCTCATTTATAACGTTGGGACGCAAGCGTTCCGGGTTTGTAATATCGGCTGCAAGGATTCCGGGTCCCTAGTGATGTGCTAATTTAACATAGTTTCAATCGATTATTTTTCACTTTTTTTACGATAGACGCCCTAATGCCTTGTTAGTCTAGTGGTTTAAGTGCCGGGCCGTGATCTCGTGGGGTCCTGAGTATGATTCCTAGGTTGAGCGAAATGTTGTTTCGAATTTTTCGAACATAGCTCGGGTTTTTGACCACCAATCCGCATTTGGTAAGCGTGGTGATTAAACCTAATCCTGTCATAGTAGCGATAACTTGATTTATATGATGGAGGCTTTTGCCCTGCAGTGGGACAGTATATAGGCTGATACTTAACTTTACTTTTACAATAGGCAAATCAACTGGCTGACTCACTCTCTGATAATAGGGCATTTACTCAATACTCAATACTTTATTTGCTTCACAATGTAACATAGGTATAGGAATTTCAAGGGTAGTTAGTTGAATGGGCGAACCTATAGAGGGTACGCTGTCCTGACTTAAAGTTGATTCATATTCAATCAAATAAATAAATCTGATTTTCTCATAGTTAGTTCTTTTAGAAACACTTGTTATTGAAGAGCGGTGCCTCCTGACACAGGCTTAAGGAAGCACCAGCCGATGTAAATTAAGTAAGGAACTTAAGGTTTTAAGAAATAAAATAAATTTAAAAAAAATGTGTTATGTTTATTCCGCAATTTTTGGTGACATATAGCTGTTGGTGATTTTAAAGCAAATCTTTTGAAGAAATATTAATAAAAAAAAATATCCGCCAAAAAAAGATACCTGAATAATAATAAACCTTAATATCTAAATTCTCAAAGTAATTTAGGAAGTAGAGGTTACTAATAAATTAACCTATACTAAATTAATTTTAGGTCAGCGTCAAATAAGTCCGCGTCGAATTGAAAACTACCTTTTTTCGTTCGTCACGTCGGCATTTTTTAACTAACTTTTCTTTTAGACTAAAGTTACGCAACTCAAGTAAACCTCGACACATCCCTATGGGTCTCGTTCCAAGTGTTCTTACCCCGGAACATGTACATGAGTAACTTTGCTAATGTACACTAACTATGCACTCGTATTGCAGCGACAAAGCGCAGTGCACACAATACGTTGGATAGTCTGTGTCTCTGATACTTGTATGTCATGTCAAGCTAACAGTTAGCTGTGATGAAGTAGTTATAACTACGATATATTACAAAAATGAAAATAAGATATACCTACTTGTAATGTATCTGGATACAGGCAATTATCAGTTCCTGAACTGCCTGCCTGAATAATAAATAAAAGTAAATAAATAAATATTTAAGAAATGTTCCTTAAGAAAATTATATTTTTTTATGTAAAAATTTAAAAGGTTTATTGGTAGAACTTACGTAATAGAACTGACTTTTTACCTTTTGAAACTTTTTACTTAATATTGTTTCCTTATGTTTACATAAGGAACCCATTATACAGATTTGTTTTTAAAACATCAGCAACCTCCTAGATACTGATTGTAGTAATCAAATGAGTTAATTATTATCTACGGGCAAGTGTTTTTTTTTTAGATTTATGAAAAGTCGTAGATGTTGTTGTACTTGATGTTATGCTATCTATTTCTGCGAGGTTGTTAATGTTTTAAAATAACGCTGTATAAATAAAAAAAAATCTTTAGAAAGTCAAATAACATTTTTACCATACCTCTGGCACACCACAGTAGGTATAAAGAGAGCTGGTAGTGTATCTGCAGTCGGATTTGGCAGTACAGAAAATGATAACAGTTTCCAATATTTGAATAAATCTGCGCTTACATTTTTTTTCAATTCATAATAAAATAGGTACCCAAAACGGAGAATAATCTCTTTGCAAATGTTTATTTTTAATTTCATTAATACACCTTCATACTAAATTGGTGTTTAAAAGGTAGCTTAAACCAGTGCCAGAAGCACTTACCCCGGGCTATCTCCATATTTATAAGCAGTACAAGATAGCAATTGTTTTTCTCGGCACACGGCCAAACAAGTTTTAAACTACGGTTAGGCTACTTGTCATAAATACCCCCCGCAAATACTAGTGAATTTTTCCAAACTTTCGTACTCTATGAATAGGTGATGTGGAGTAGTGCAACTAGTCATGAATAAACGAATAATAGTGTAAGTTACTTCCAAGTTTTTTGCTTTTTTAAATGGACTATATTCTCTTTTCGAGTTTTGTTCGCCAATGTCTTGTAACTGTAAAAATAATTCTGTGCGTCCTGTTATTAGGGTTCCGTAGCCAAATGGCAAAAAACGGAACCCTTATAGATTCGTCATGTCTGTCCGTCCGTCCGTCCGTCCGTATGTCACAGCCACTTTTCTCCGAAACTATAAGAACTACACTGTGCGTCCTGTGAAAGTGGTACAAGTCGACTTATATCGAATTTGATTTTCTTCTGGCTACTTCATCACAAAAAAATCCTCTATTATTCTATCTGATCAGACGGGAAAATTTTCCCGTCGGAGGACTGCGGAGGACTGACCGGATGGCGCAATTGGTAGTGACCCTGCCTCTTACGCCAAAGGTCGTGGATTCGATCCCCACCCTGGACAAACATGACAAACATTCGTGCGATGAACACTTGTGTTTGTTCGGTGTCTGGGTGTAATATATGTATTTAGTATATATTTGTGTTCCTCTAATCTCTGATATCTGTAACACAATTGCTTAAGCTACTTAGTACGGAATTACGTCAACGTATGAGATGTTGTGAGAAATATTATTATTATTATTTATTATTCTTTTCTGATGAAGTAGCAAGAAGAAAATCAAATTCGATATAAGTCGACTTGTGTGGTACAAGTCGACTGGTCACTACCAATTGCGCCATCCGGTCAGTCCTCCGCAGTCCTCCGACGGGAAAATGGAGGATTTTTTGCACATGCAAAAAATCCTCCATTTTCCCGTCTGATCAGATAGAATAATAGAGGATTTTTTTGTGATGAAGTAGCCAGAAGAAAATCAAATTCGATATAAGTCGACTTGTACCACTTTTCACAGGACGCACAGTGTAGTTCTTATAGTTTCGGAGAAAAGTGGCTGTGACATACGGACGGACGGACAGACGGACAGACATGACGAATCTATAAGGGTTCCGTTTTTTGCCATTTGGCTACGGAACCCTAATAAAAGAAGTGTACGCGTACTTAGGTAGTTCACGATTGTGTGTCTTCTTGTGGTCATACTGTTTCATTTTTACCAAAACACTTTCTACTTACCTACCTGATGACACCGGCTTTTTTTTGTACGAAACAAGAACACTTTACAACGTGGTAGAAAGATTTTTTAACTACCCCCAACCTCCCTAAAAACAGCCCTGATCAGTCGATCAGTCAGTCGTCATTTAGCTTAATATAATATAGATTACACTTTATTTAGGATACTCGTACTATTTAAATACGTATGCAGAGAGTAATTCGGCAAATGTCTAGTAAGATAAATGTGAATCGTAACTGTCCAGAACTATGGCACCTACAGCCAGTTATGTAGGAACTAATACTTAATCTGTGCCTACAACCGTAGTTTATGGCCCTCTGCTCAGGTAGATAAACGTCATCCGTAGGCACAGCCGTAGTTCATGCTGCTTGATGCATGACGTCACTAAGTCATGATACGCTTCATGTATCACACGCACTCACGTCAAACTTCCTCTTCTGATGAATTTCACAGTGAGAGCAAGAATACATCTAGAGAAGCGGCAGGCAAAAATGGTTTCTGGTTTTGACGTTAAAATATTTACAAGGAAAATTTCTGCTTCATAAAGTGGGGTCGGTCGCAAAAGCTTAGCGCCTAAGGTACACATTACTTAATGTTCTCTGCTACGAATTTCGTTAGAGATGTCAAACAAAAAGTAGGTACTATTGAGTTTTCTCTAAGTCATAATTACTATTTTAGCGATTCTGGGACAGTTATTCAAACACAACTGTTGGCTAAATTATAATTCAAAGGTTTAATTTAGTAGTTAGTGGTATTTAGTGTATAAATCTGTTTTTTGTGCAATGAGGGTTTTCCTGGACTGAGGTCCAACATCAACCGCATTAGTGTTTAGTTTTTCAAATTGACATTATGACGGGTCACGTTTAAAAATAACATGAGTGTTCATGAGTTCATCTGAACGGTGTGCCGCGAGCATGTCATTTGACATTTATTACGTACTGGCTACAAGCAGACAACGGGTCGACACTAACACACTATACCGAGTGATACCTACAAGTCATCATCATCATCATCAGCCCATTTAAGTCCCCACTGCTGGTGCACGGGCCTCCCTCAATCACATGAGAGGTAATTGCCATACTCACCACGCTTGGCAGACGGGTTGGCGAGGCTTTTGATATAAATGCAGAGTTTTCCTTCTCTGGGTGCTGATGATCATGCCAGCAGCTTTACCTTAGTCGCCTTTTACGACACCTCGGTAAGAGTGAGGGTGGCCTATTCTACTCTGCCGGGGCCACTGCGGCACCTACAAGTCAGTTTATAATTATTTTTTATATGATAGGTGGCAGACGAGCAGACGGAGCACCTGATGGTAAGCAATTACAGCATGCACTTTTTATTATAGTAGTAACTACCTACTCATGGAACTTTTTCTTACGTCCCTGAAATTGGAGTCATTCTTTTTCCTATTTTCAACTGCGTATTTCGAATCAGATAAAGATTGCCAAATGGATTAATTTTCTTTTTAGATAGAAGGGGCAGGTCTTATCGAAAGAGATTGATTAAACCACTCTTTGACTCAAATAGAATTGACTAGATGTCTGTCAAATCTGTCGAGACAAATGGCCGATCCAAATTATAGCAAGTACAGTCAGCGTCAGATAAAGTTACCCCTCCTGTAGTGGAAAAATAGCACTTGTGCCCTAGACATAAGGACGGTCCAAAGGTCAACAAGGGTAACTCGACGTGACGTACTGCATTACTGCACTGTTTAGACCTCACGAGTAATCCACATTATTTTCCAGGGGAAACCACCATGACCTTCACTTTGTCACATGTAGGGAACAAGATGGTGTGCGGGACTCTACCCCTAACCAAAACTCCTGAGGTGTCCATCTCAGCGCCATCACGGTCGGAAACCCCACAGCTGGTACCGCCTATTGCGCTCGCCGCGCTTCTCTGATGTATGACGCACCAGATCACCCAATAACGACGTCCCCCGCTGAGTCGTATACTGAGCAATCCACTCCCCAATAGTGGTTATGCTCGCGTACTCCGAAGGCCGTATTTGTCGCCTCTTACGACAGGCTGGGAATACCTTGGCAGTGTTCTAAACGCCTCTAGCCATAGGACACAGGAGTAACCAGCATCTGTTAACTAAACTATGCTCACATCGTATATTTCAACAGGTTTTGTTTTTACTCCCCTGTCCGCCCGAAAGCATTAAAAAACGAAATGCTCACTCGAGATCGCGGCAACTCGCAAGACTGACAGCAGCTACTAGTGGCCGTGCTGACAGCAAAGGCGAGCCGAGCTTCTGACGGACGAGTAGACAAGCAGAGTAGCTCTCTACTGGCTAGGCAGCAGCACTGTATAAACCGTTCATTATTTTAGTAGATAGACGTGAAGTCCATAAATACTTATAGATTCCCAACAAGCATTTAATATCGCGCGGACCAACAAAGTTTGTTTGTAGCCCCCGCTCTTAGCGGGCTTGCTTTTATTATAACCCCGCCATTGTTCCCTGGCAAATATTCCCTCGGCCTTTTCTAAACCCCATTCGGGCTCGAATCCCCGCGTCTGTCAATGTCGACCGTCACAAAGGTAACATTAATTAACGAGTTCGATATTGAATCTGTTCCGTAGGTATCGAGTATACTTTCGAAGTAATTACAGGACGTCAGCGCTGTCGGCCGCAGCGAGTCGACAAAGCAGAGGCGAGCATACAGCCCCCCTGCGGGGCCGCGTCGAGAATCAGGTGCCATACAGAGGTGATGCAATTCGCCCACAAATAGACCAGATGCAATCAAATTCCAGCCATATTCCCGGGAGTTTACATGCAATATCGCGCGAGCAGCCACTGCCCGCAGGCTACATGCAAACGTCAGGCCCGCACCGTTGCCAATGGTTACATCCGGGCCTCGATCCCCGGGCATGCATGCTCTATATTGAGTTAATATTTGACTAGGGATGTTCGCAGAATACCTATTTATATTTTGCACGGCAGCTCCGATTCCCAGGTCAGACAAAATCAATACGGTTCTGAAAAATCATAATAACTAGGGGTTTGGTGTAATTTGCACTTTATTACCGGTCGGATACGGTCGCGGGTGATAGACGGCTATAGGACTAAATGAAACTATGCCGGGTGCTGTATGCGTACCCAGCCTCCTTTGTGCGGGGCAATTACGTTAGGCAACGGTGCTAATGCCCGTAATTAGAGAGACAGAGCGGATACCGTGTAGATACTGTATCTACTCACTATGTACCTTTGTATACGGTACCTATGTGAAATAATTAGAAATGGAGGGATGGCGAGGCTTCTTTGTCTAAAGCTTATTCGATATAGGACAAGGGATTCTCTTTTGTTTTCAATTACGTTATTACTCTCACGCAACTGTTAATTGGCAAATAGGTAACAATATCAGGATAACTACGAATAGTTTTGTGATACACTATTAGCAAACCTAAATTAACTGTTTCCAAAGGGCGATTTGTTATTGCGAGAACATTCATGCAACTGGATTGCAAAGCGCCTATTATGTAACAATTACACATTCAATTGTTTATATATATAGAAAACACGTAAACATTTCCAGGAAGCGTTATATACTCCCATAAGTTTATTTCCAAATAAAGAAAAATGTTCCTCAGCGCTGCTACGGCTGCTACGGCTTCGTAGCGCTTGCTACGACGTAGCAAGAAAGGTAACTTTGAACGTAATTCAATCTTAATTTTATAAAATTAATGGGCATCCAGCTTGTCCAATAATGGATATATACACCGTTATTTTTTTAACGTTTACATCCCGCAACAAACCTCATAATACACAGCTGTTTTTTTTGCTTATTTTGTTGATCTAACAAGCTAAATGGACTTCATTCACGATACCTATTATGTGGTTTTCGGGATGTAAAGGATAAAAAAATTGCTGTGTATTTATGTTTTCACGCCTGTATTGATGTAGGAACCCACCTTAGTAATTAATTACATGTTGGCAATGTTGCAATAACTTCTTATTAGTACATACTTACACTTTACTTACTTACTGTTTGTACACCATAATTTTTTAATCCTTTACATACATATAGAAAACCTCATAATAATATCGTGAATAAAGTCTTTTTTCTCGCTTATTTTATTGATCTAACATGCTAAATGGACATGAAGTTTTAGGGATGTAAACGATAAAGAAATGACGGTGTATAGGTACTTTTACGAACTACCTATCTGTTATTTTTTTCTAACAGTAGGCAGTAAAAGGGGTTAACTAATAAACAGCGAGCCTCACCTCCGCAATATTTTATTCGAGCGTAAAACTAGGCAATATTCCGCACTCGGGGAGCGCTCGTCATCCCTCGCAAATCACCTCTGTCACGTCGACCTGGCTGAGCGAGAAGCTCGGCGATTTCAGACGCGTCACGGCTGAACCCGTGGTTAGTGATGTGTACAATTGAAATGCCTCGGCATAAGTCCTATGAATAGTATTATTTAAGAAAATCTTCAAAATAAAAGATTAATGGTTAGCAATGGACAACATTTCAAATTTTTAACATGTCCATATTGTTTTTTTATATGAAAGTAGACATAAAATGAACAGACCCATATTTTTTCTTTTTTCAAAATTTGTCCATTTTCATGCATAAAATAATTATTGAAATTCTTTTTATTCTAAATAGACGTAAGCGCCAAATGACGTCATCGGACGGCTGAATACAGCGATATTCCTTTGCTTATCATTGTTTTAATAAAAAAAAGGTACTACTGTCAAAGGTATATAATACTAGTGTCAACATTGTCAACGTCATTCATACATTCAACGTTGACAAGTTGTCTTTTTTTTGACAGTTACATCTCATGAGTTTGGCATTACGTAAATTTAAAACTATAATGTGCTAAGCAAAGAAATATTTTACATTCTGCCGTCCGATGACGTCATCTTAGTTTTTTAGTTTTTAATTTTTTTCTCAGTAAATAAGCAATATAAAAAATGAATAAATATATATTCGAGCAGCGGAAAAGTAAACAAAGAATTGGTATTTTTTGTTTCAGAGCTTAGCAATTTTGAAATGTTGTCCATTGCCGCCGCCCATGGCCACTCGCGACACCAGTGGAGTCATAAGCGCGCTGCCAACCTTTAAACCCCCTACCCCCCGGAACGGGAATCCGGTACCCTCACTCAGGAAGCGAAACAAAGCACAATGCTGCTTCACGCCGGTTTTCTGTAAGTGCATGGGATCATTCCGGTCAAACTGGCCCATTCATGCCGAAGCGTGGCCCTCCCACGGATAAAGTCATACATCGTCATCACTAGCCCACTTCACCCGCTGTCAATTCCGCCTAAATACCCTTGAACCTGCTCACAGAGATAAAACACTGAGCTGGCGACCAAAGAGTTACCAAAATCTCTACTCAAATTATCAGGACTTTATTTTTTTTAAATATATGTTTTAATGTGATAAGTGGCAAACGAGCAGACGGATCACCTGATGGTGAGCGATTGCCGCCGCCCATGGACACCCGCGACACCAGTGGAGTCACAAGTGCGCTACCAACCTTTAAACCCTAAGAGGGGGTTTGGGATTGGGCCTGCAAATTGGGCCTTCGGTGCCCTCACTCACGCAGCGAAACCCAACATAGTGCTGCTTCACGCAGGTTTTCTGTGAGGCCGTGGTATCACTCCGTTCGATCCGGCCCATTCATGCCGAAGCGTGACTCTCCTACGGTTAAAAAAGTAAATTTGCGTTATTCACGGAACTTTCTACCACGTACCTCAGTTAGAACCAGTACTACGGCTGACGGTTACGACTTAAAGAAAAGAGTCAGCAATGTATCAGCGACTACTCCGAAATTGCAAATTTAATGTTCATAGGCGGCGGTAATTGCTTACCATCAGGTGACAACATTGCTCGTTTGTCGCCTTTAAAAAATTAAATGAAAAAATGTTAGCACATTAAATTACATTTTTTGGAAATTGTTGTGTATACCTGTAATTGGCAAACATATTTGACTTTGTGATTTTGACTGACCGGATGGCGCAATTGGTAGTGACCCTGCCTCTTACGCCAAAGGTCCTGGGTTCGATCCCCTGGACAAACATTCGTGCGATGAACACTTGTGTTTGTTCGGTGTCTGGGTGCAATATATGTATTTAAGTATATATTTGTGTTCCACTGTTGTCTGATATCTGTAACACAAGTGCTTAAGCTACTTAGTACGGAATCAGATCAACGTATGAGATGTTGTGAGAATTATAATTATTATTAATATTTGAACCGAAACCCCAATATGTAATGTAGATATACTCTGAATGTCCTAGATGTGTATAGCTGTTGGTGTACCGTTACTAAATAAATAAATGGTCTGTTTTCATGAATAATTTCACAAACCTATTATTGTAAGATCAAAAGAACTGAAACAACTCGTATAAAGTATAAACACTTTTTAGTTTGAATTTATAAAAATCCTTTTGCATCAACTTGCAAACTACGAAACTTGATGAAAACTAAAGAGAAAGTTTAAAAGTGCTTAGGTGTTCGTCGAACAAAACAGCTATCACGCGGTACGGTATCGCATCTGGCCAAATGAGCCATGAACCGACTGTCAAGATAGAACGCGGGGGCGAGTGGAGCCACCCAGACTGCTATACAAAGCTTTTATGTCCTTCAGTTCGATATTTTCTTACTTTTAAAATATACTCAGGTAAGTCTGAAACAAGAATCTAAAAATACGATTCCATCCTTTTAGGCGACGGGTAAGTCTAACTAGCGACACCAATCGAATTTCATTGTTAGCTACTAAACCGGATCCATTTGAAACCATTTCAGGGTTACAACCTGTAGGCAAACACTTATACTATTTATTAAATAACCATGCACAAATGTTGGGTTCAACGCGTACGCGAAAAATTGATTACCGCCAAAAGCGGCCATTTTTGGCGTGAATCAATTTTTCGCATACAAAAACGTACCCAACATTTGTGCATGGTTATTTAATAAATAGTATAAGTGTTTGCCGAGAGGTTGTAATCCCGAAATCTAATTAGAAAACGAGTAGAATATGTCGGGCTACCGGCAGTTTTAAAAAAATACTTAGGACTTAAGTTAGCTACGTACAAATACAGATAGCCAGGTACAAAACATGCGTTCACTGACTAGAATTTGTCCAATTTCCTCTTTTTTTTTATTATGGCTCTATCCGAAGATAATTCGGCGGATATCACTCTAAAAGCAATCGCAGGTTTTAAGACTCTATTAGGTCCAAGCAAGTTGTCACGAGACAACGCACTCGACACACAATAGCAGTGTTAAAAACGATACATTCCAACAATTCTTATTATTATGAACACTTGACGGCACTCCACTGCACAAATAAACACCAAATTTGTACACTAAAAACCACTAGATACTAATTTAAAACCTTTGAATTGCATCAGCCCATGCGGCTTGTTTTAGCCCTACCCGCCGAATCCAATTTCCTTATTTAATATTAAACCAAAAGTGTTTGACATTAACTGTTAAATTTCTATTTATGTGAACTGGCCGTAGCAGAAAATAAAAAATAGAGGCACATTTAGTGTAAATTTTTTTACTAATCAAATGGGCGTCGTCTTGATTTTTTGAAGTAAAACTGCCAGGTTATAGTTAAAAAAAATCTTGTAAACTTTTTCTTTGTTGTAGAAAAAGTAAAATATTTTTTATTGTTAATTGTATTGTTTACCAACTGCCAGAAGTGCTTTTGAGCACCTATTGTATTTCAGTCGTTATTGATATGGTAATTAGAAGGATAAGAAATGTGATATTAAAATACTCCCCGAATCCTGAATCATGGTCCAAGCGTACGCCGGGCTAAGGCGATAGCTTTGGACGTAACTGGTACTGGACGTAAACTTTACGTACATATCTTTAATAATATATAATATATAATTTTATCAGAATCTCGTTTATAAAAAACAGCATAATTTAGTATACAATGTCATGCGTTGCATGATTTTTAAATCATGCAACGCATTAATTCTTGATTTTTTCAAAGCGATGGTGACCCGAGCACGAAGGATAGCGGCTATAAACTTGATTGAATATTTTCTTGCGCGTTCTTCCTGAAACGAGGGATTTATTGTTGTGTGCGCACTGTGAAGGAAGCTTCTGTCGGGCATAATAGTGTAAGTAACAGTGAGGCATTTCAGCAGTAAACCTGACGACAAGGGACTCTCTTATTTTATTAGTTTTAAGTTTTATATTTAGTAGGTTTTTAACTCTATGTATAAGCATACTTAGATATTGCAATGCCTGTAAAAGGTGGTTAAGTAGTAAAGCAGCATTATTTATTGTAACACCCCATTGTAACACTTAACTGGCAATAAAACTATTTGAAATTTGAAATAATAGAAACTCAATATTTTGAACAGGACGATGATAAAATAAATGCGGCAGGCAACTGATGATCACAAAGTTTCAAACTAGAGCGTTTCCTGTACTATAGGTACCTACTATATGACGACAATCGGGGCATACAATCCCAACCATACTAGACACAATTTAGAAAAGTTGGTTAAATAAAATGACTCGACCAAATGGTGCGTAATATAATTTTTTAACGAGGAAAAGTTAGATCTTTGAATATTTCGGTTTACTTAAGTATGTATGTTAAAAGTCTAACATGTATTTGGCAAGCGTGCGAAGGCTGGTGTTCATTAAGGTGACGGGTAGGGCACACTGGCTACGTCATTTGATTTAAATTGTTAGCATCTAAACCGGATATCTTTTTAAAAATTTCGAAGTTCGAGCACCTCGAGAAGAACTTATACTATTTATTTAATCATCGTCAGCCCATTTAAGTCCCCACTGCTGGGGCACGGGCCTCCCTCAATCACATGAGGGGTAGCTGCCATACTCACCACGCTTGGCAAATGGGTTGGCGAGGGTTTTGATATAAATGCAGAGTTTTCTTTCTCTGGGTACTGATGATCATGCCAGCAGCTTTACCTTAGTCGCCTTTTACGACACCTCGATAAGAGTGAGGGTGGCCTATTCTACTCTGCTGGGAACCACACGGCTGTGTATTTATTTAATACTTATAATTAACTTTTTGGTCTCCTTCCTACTCGAAATATGAATTACACTTATGGCGTTAATCCAAATTTCGAGTTGAAAAACAGATCAAAAAGTGAATTATTAGTATTAAATAATTAGTATAGCTCGAGGCGAACTTCGAAATTGTTAAAAAGATATCCGATTTAGTTGCTATCAATTTAAATCGATTGGTGTCGCTATTTAGGCCACCCGTTCGCCTTAACTATCTCCACTGAGCGTAGGCCTATGCTCTAGCAGTAGGGATATTGATAGGGTGATGATGATTTCGATAAACTATTATGATAATTATCACGGGACAGGTCGTGTCAGTTATTTTCCTACATAACTTCTTTCTTATAACGATACGAACGAGCGGAAGTTACCGTTACATGTTACAAGCTTACATATATAATACGAATAGATATAATATATACAATATCTTCTGCTAATTTCAAGTCACAAAGGGTTTATTATTCGCAATGGAAGTCAGTCACAATCATTGAATAAAGCATCGTTGAATTGAGTATTCAGTTGAGTAGGAAATTATTATCTTAGGTAAATAACGCACTTAAGATTGTCATCTTGTATTCAGACGGGAATCGAACATATAAGTTAGGTAATCGAACCCACATTCACCACATGCCAGGTAGCTGTTTGCGTTACTAAGCTGACGAAATTCGTAAGTGCTTGATTCGTCATGAGCTGGCGATTTTAAGTAAAGTGAAGTAAGGTAAAGTAAATTAGATCATTTTTCGACAGTCTTCGGGTGGAACTTGAACCCACGATCTTTTTCTAACCGGGCAACTGCTTTACCGACTAAGCTACCGAAAACTCGGTATGTCAACGAATTTTGTAAGTGCTTTTTGCATCGTCGTGAGCCGACGATAGTTTCATCAATTATAAAAAAAAATAAGTGCATTATTTACTTAAGAATAAATAGCAAAAAATTGCTATACCCAAAAAAATCATAATAAGTCTTTACTTATTATGATTTTTTTGGGTATCACCCTATAAACTGTCCCGCTCCAGGGCAAGGGCCTCCATCATAGAATTTCAAATTATCACTACTATGATGGAATCAGGCTTAATCACCACGCTTGCCAAATTCGAAACATACTTTTCGCTCGACCCGGGAATTGAACCCAGGATCCCGAGATTACCGCCCGGTACTTAAACCACTAGACCAACAGGGCGTTGATTTTAAGTGATTGCAAAAAATTGCTAGAAAAATATTACCTATAATTATTACCTTACTTCTTTAGCTATCTTACTGCGACATATAAACTGTATTTCTCGGCTGAATCTTGGAACAAAGACGAGACTGAGGTAACGGCTGCTCCGAGATTAAGGTCAAAGGTCTTACAGGAGATCATTTCAGCGAATAATGTGCTGTCTTTTTTGCGAAAACTTTTTGCTAACATTGACATGCTCAAGCATTACCAACGAATAAAACACGAAAATGGAGAGATATAAAACTTATGTACTCCAAAAATAACGAGCTAGTGCGTGTCGAGCACGCCCGACGTGGGTTCCGTAACATATATTGTATCCTATCTTATAGTTCAGGACTCGAATCTCTTAATCCTGAATCAGTATTTCGAGTCCTGGAGCCAAATTATCGTGCTCGTGAATTTAGTTCTCATACGACATATATCACTAAAACATTTTTTTTTTTTTGTATGGTTTTCAAGTGATATCCGCCAAGTTCTCAAAATATCACAAGCACGAGAATTGATCTCTGAACTATTATACTATAAACGCAAGGACTCGCGGCACAAGGTAAAGGTTTTGATTCATTAATGAAGAATGATGTAATGACAGTTTAGTTATTCAAAATGGTCAGTAGGATGTTTAAAAGGAAGTAACTGGTACACTTGAGCCAAAAACTCGTGATATTTCATAGCATATTTCATTCATAATTAATCAATAAAAATACTCTACCGCCTGCCCCGAGATTTGCGTTTAGTATTACTAAGCGTTTTATTAATTACATGTAGGATACGTAGGTACGGAACCCTCTGGGCGAGCCCAACTCGCACTTGACTGGTTACTTCACTTCTTCTGAGTACCTAAATCTAGACAATACGTTTCTTTTAATCAATCAGCCTATCGCCGTCCACTGCAGAACGTAGGCCCCCCCCAAAAAGCGCCAACCAACCCGGTCCTGAGCGGTCTGCATCCAGCTCACACCAGTCATCTTTCTCAAATCGTCAGTCGTCCAACACTGCGTTTCCCCACGTGGCGACCACTCCCCTCCAGTACGTGTCGACTCCATCTTTCATCAGTACGTCTAGATATATGACCGGCCCATCTCCACTTCAGCGTGCTGATCCTGCGTGCAATGTCAATGACTTTAGTTCTCTGACGAATAACTTCTTTACGAATTTTATCTGTCAAAGAGACTCCAAGCATTGCACGCTCCATCGCCCACTGAACTTAAACTTGTGGATCAGCCCCGCAGTCAGTGTCCATGTTTCGTCTCCGTATGTCATTACTGCTAAAACGCACTGGTTAAAGACCCTGGTCTTAAGGAACTGCGGGATAGACGACTCAAGTATATGACGCAGCTTCCCGAACGCCACCCAACCCAAGCATATTTTTCTGTTCGCCTCCTTCTCAAAGTTGCGTTTTTTTTTAATATTCTCAGTGTATTCCACATTCATGTGTAGGTCACACATTCATCATCATATCAGCCCATTTAAGTCCCTACTGCTGGGGTACGGGCCTCCCTCAATCACATGAGGGGTAATTGCCATACTCACCACGCTTGGTAGACGGGTTGGCGAGTGTTTTGATATGAATGCAGAGTTTTCCTTCTCTGGGTGCTGATGATCATGCCAGCAGATTTACCTTAGTCACCTTTTACGACACCTTGGTAAGAGTGAGGGTGGCCTATTCTACTCTGCCGGGGACCACACGGCAGGTCACGCATTAATATGTGTATATACAATGCTTTGACACTTGATACTGCTGCACTATCCACGCATACGCACTTATACCTACCTACATATAGCACCTACATGTAACATATATCAGCATGTGTGGGTAACTAACTACTTACATGCCTTCCTGCTATGTCAAAGCGTCTGATGTGGGATACGTGACCATTTGTCACGCACGGGAGCTCGTCTTGCACAATAATTAAGGGATAGATAGATCACAGCTTTGATGTCATCCCTCACGACACCTATGTACGCCTACAGTTTGCGCAAATTGTGGCGGTAGGTAGGTATACATGCGACGAATAAGACAATTTGCATCGATATTCTAGTACGGTCGACTCGAAAAGTAGTCGTAGTTTTTTCTGTTGACAAAACACACACTAGCTGCCGCACTCAGAGACGTCAATTAAGCTAAATGTTCACATATTTTATTATGGAAAGTCTATGCGTATTGAAATAAGTGTCAATACTTTTTGTTAAGTACCAATTAAAGTTAATTTGACGTCTCTGAGTGCGGCAGTAGGTAAGTATAAGTGGACCAATTTGTTATTTATGTAGGTATTTATTTAAATGTTTTGAAAAATGTTTTATATTTTTTGCACGCCCTTGGGTTTTTTGATACGTCAAAATTATGAAGCATATAAACGATTTTGACCTAGACCTTGTAGCAGTAAAAAAAAGATCTGCCTAGAAGTCATCATCATCATCATCATCAGCCCATTTAAGTCCCCACTGCTGGGGCACGGGCCTCCCTCAATCACATGAGAGGTAATTGCCATACTCACCACGCTTGGCAGACGGGTTGGCGAGGGTTTTGATATAAATGCAGAGTTTTCCTTCTCTAAGTGCGGATGATCATGCCAGCAGCTTTACCTTAGTCGCCTTACGGCTGTGTATTTATTTAATACTTATAATTAACTTTTTGGTCTCCTTCCTACTCGAAATATGAATTACACTTATGGCGTTAATCCAAATTTCGAGTTGAAAAACAGATCAAAAAGTGAATTATTAGTATTAAATAATTAGTATAGCTCGAGGCGAACTTCGAAATTGTTAAAAAGATATCCGATTTAGTTGCTATCAATTTAAATCGATTGGTGTCGCTATTTAGGCCACCCGTTCGCCTTAACTATCTCCACTGAGCGTAGGCCTATGCTCTAGCAGTAGGGATATTGATAGGGTGATGATGATTTCGATAAACTATTATGATAATTATCACGGGACAGGTCGTGTCAGTTATTTTCCTACATAACTTCTTTCTTATAACGATACGAACGAGCGGAAGTTACCGTTACATGTTACAAGCTTACATATATAATACGAATAGATATAATATATACAATATCTTCTGCTAATTTCAAGTCACAAAGGGTTTATTATTCGCAATGGAAGTCAGTCACAATCATTGAATAAAGCATCGTTGAATTGAGTATTCAGTTGAGTAGGAAATTATTATCTTAGGTAAATAACGCACTTAAGATTGTCATCTTGTATTCAGACGGGAATCGAACATATAAGTTAGGTAATCGAACCCACATTCACCACATGCCAGGTAGCTGTTTGCGTTACTAAGCTGACGAAATTCGTAAGTGCTTGATTCGTCATGAGCTGGCGATTTTAAGTAAAGTGAAGTAAGGTAAAGTAAATTAGATCATTTTTCGACAGTCTTCGGGTGGAACTTGAACCCACGATCTTTTTCTAACCGGGCAACTGCTTTACCGACTAAGCTACCGAAAACTCGGTATGTCAACGAATTTTGTAAGTGCTTTTTGCATCGTCGTGAGCCGACGATAGTTTCATCAATTATAAAAAAAAATAAGTGCATTATTTACTTAAGAATAAATAGCAAAAAATTGCTATACCCAAAAAAATCATAATAAGTCTTTACTTATTATGATTTTTTTTGGGTATCACCCTATAAACTGTCCCGCTCCAGGGCAAGGGCCTCCATCATAGAATTTCAAATTATCACTACTATGATGGAATCAGGCTTAATCACCACGCTTGCCAAATTCGAAACATACTTTTCGCTCGACCCGGGAATTGAACCCAGGATCCCGAGATTACCGCCCGGTACTTAAACCACTAGACCAACAGGGCGTTGATTTTAAGTGATTGCAAAAAATTGCTAGAAAAATATTACCTATAATTATTACCTTACTTCTTTAGCTATCTTACTGCGACATATAAACTGTATTTCTCGGCTGAATCTTGGAACAAAGACGAGACTGAGGTAACGGCTGCTCCGAGATTAAGGTCAAAGGTCTTACAGGAGATCATTTCAGCGAATAATGTGCTGTCTTTTTTGCGAAAACTTTTTGCTAACATTGACATGCTCAAGCATTACCAACGAATAAAACACGAAAATGGAGAGATATAAAACTTATGTACTCCAAAAATAACGAGCTAGTGCGTGTCGAGCACGCCCGACGTGGGTTCCGTAACATATATTGTATCCTATCTTATAGTTCAGGACTCGAATCTCTTAATCCTGAATCAGTATTTCGAGTCCTGGAGCCAAATTATCGTGCTCGTGAATTTAGTTCTCATACGACATATATCACTAAAACATTTTTTTTTTTTTTGTATGGTTTTCAAGTGATATCCGCCAAGTTCTCAAAATATCACAAGCACGAGAATTGATCTCTGAACTATTATACTATAAACGCAAGGACTCGCGGCACAAGGTAAAGGTTTTGATTCATTAATGAAGAATGATGTAATGACAGTTTAGTTATTCAAAATGGTCAGTAGGATGTTTAAAAGGAAGTAACTGGTACACTTGAGCCAAAAACTCGTGATATTTCATAGCATATTTCATTCATAATTAATCAATAAAAATACTCTACCGCCTGCCCCGAGATTTGCGTTTAGTATTACTAAGCGTTTATTAATTACATGTAGGATACGTAGGTACGGAACCCTCTGGGCGAGCCCAACTCGCACTTGACTGGTTACTTCACTTCTTCTGAGTACCTAAATCTAGACAATACGTTTCTTTTAATCAATCAGCCTATCGCCGTCCACTGCAGAACGTAGGCCCCCCCCAAAAAGCGCCAACCAACCCGGTCCTGAGCGGTCTGCATCCAGCTCACACCAGTCATCTTTCTCAAATCGTCAGTCGTCCAACACTGCGTTTCCCCACGTGGCGACCACTCCCCTCCAGTACGTGTCGACTCCATCTTTCATCAGTACGTCTAGATATATGACCGGCCCATCTCCACTTCAGCGTGCTGATCCTGCGTGCAATGTCAATGACTTTAGTTCTCTGACGAATAACTTCTTTACGAATTTTATCTGTCAAAGAGACTCCAAGCATTGCACGCTCCATCGCCCACTGAACTTAAACTTGTGGATCAGCCCCGCAGTCAGTGTCCATGTTTCGTCTCCGTATGTCATTACTGCTAAAACGCACTGGTTAAAGACCCTGGTCTTAAGGAACTGCGGGATAGACGACTCAAGTATATGACGCAGCTTCCCGAACGCCACCCACCCAAGCATATTTTTCTGTTCGCCTCCTTCTCAAGTTGCGTTTTTTTTTAATATTCTCAGTGTATTCCACATTCATGTGTAGGTCACACATTCATCATCATATCAGCCCATTTAAGTCCCCACTGCTGGGGCACGGGCCTCCCTCAATCACATGAGGGGTAATTGCCATACTCACCACGCTTGGCAGACGGGTTGGCGAGGGTTTTGATATAAATGCAGAGTTTTCCTTCTCTAAGTGCGGATGATCATGCCAGCAGCTTTACCTTAGTCGCCTTTTACGACACCTCGGTAAGAGTGAGGGTGGCCTATTCTACTCTGCCGGGGACCACACGGCCAGAAGTAATTATAATGAAATAAAAAAAAATATATCTACCTACTTACTTTCCAAAAAAAATGTATTTAAATGATGAATATCATCCTGGCCCTAATGCTAGTTTTGTACTTTGGCAATAGAAACAAAAAACGTACCAACAATGCACTACAAACACCCAAACTTTTACGTCTCATTTTTATTCAAGTGTCAAACAATTGTTTCGATACCTACAGTATAAGAAGGATAATCATATCAGATCATAGATCCTTACCTAATGTTAATTTGTGCTGGGTGTAGAAATCGAACCCGCAACGCAACTACACTAATTTGATATGAAATATTCATATACATTACACCATTAATTCGATTTTGCAAAAAAATGTTTGAATAGATAGAGGTCCGTTTTTGAGCTTTGTTATGATAGGTAGGTACTTAGACCCCACTATTCGGGGCCATTATCTGGCACAGTAGGGGTTGTAATAGTGCCGTTACGTGTCCCGAATTAAGCGGGACGTCCCCGTTTTATTATGCGAAATATGAATGGGGAGAGACTTGAATGTCCTATTTAAACTACCCAGCTAATCCCGAGATCTCCCTAGCACATACTTAGTTGTCTTCCTACTTACATATACTACTTAAGTCCACAGTATAACAACCGTAAATAGGTACTCAATCTCATGAGTAAAATAGAGGATTGATCATAGCTTTCTTGATGATGCTGGTTGCAACAGTTACAGTATATGCCGAGGCTGAGCCTTGTTGGCCGTCAGTTTTATGCTATGTACGGTTTTATTTATTTTTTGTTTCATGTATAATGAGTAGTGGTCAATCAATAGTTTCTTTCTTTCTTTCAGATAAATAAAAATTCTGATCTATTTATTTAAGGTATTTATTAATACTAAGGAGGTTGTGCAAACAACTCGTTACGCATAATAATCCTTCATTACAGGTTGGAATAAAACAATGCGCTAATGTTAGCACATTTTACTTAAAAAAAACATTCCTTAATTAAAAAGGAAATAAAATTTGATTTTAGTTTTTGCTTGTTATGCTCGGGAATCGAGCCAAAAAAAACCACCATTTTTTCTAGCAAGCAATCCAGACATATTAAAGATTTTTTTTAAAAAACCTTAGGTTAACTTGAACAATGTAACGCCACGACTCTCCTCCCGTTTGTCTGAAGAGTTTTAAGAAAATATATTTTTTCCGAGTTTTGAGAAAACAAAATTTCCAATACTTATTGTGAATATCCAGTATCGATTTTATAGTAAGTAGAGTGTTTCGAGATATTAAAAATAAAAAAGACTAACACCAACGGGCGTAACCGTTGGTGTTAGTTGGCATCACTAGACGGGGTCGTGAATCATCCGGTCCCTTTTGTGGGTACGGTGACGGGCAATTCTTCTTGCGAGACCCTTCCGCGGAGCTTGCAAATTCTGTAAACACCCCTTAAGGTATAACGATAACAGAGGCATCAAATTAATTAGGATAATTCAGTAGCGACTATCTAAGCACTAGAAGTATTTTACTGTGTGGTCCTAACAGATTTTAACATTATTATTTATAAAATAGTTATTTACGAGTATGAACGAGTAAATTGTTATTATTTATTTGCTTTTAAGTACTCTCCTCATCTCAGCGTGTAAATTCCCAGTTGTGTCTAAACTGTCCATGATCCAGAATTCGGGAAATATGGTAATTAAGAAATAAGTAAGTAGGTGCTATAAGTAACTAATATATAAGTAGGCAGTTCAAATTTATTATTTCACGACGGGAACTATATGTACTTACCAAGAAAAGATGATCCTATATCCTTCCGAGCGAGCCGGCACCTTGCAGGGCTCACCCCCCCCCCCTCACCCGGGGCTACGATAAATCACCAATAAGATTCATGGCCTCTTATTGCGTCAACCCACAGATCATGCTTTACGGGTTTTTTACGCTATCTCGCTGAAAAAAGGTTTTGCGTAACTATAAAAATATTAGGCCGCCCTCGCCGATATATTAAACCTGTTTTATGCGTTAGCCCAATCTGTTGACAGTTTGTGGATACGATTAATATGGAATAATATTACGAAGGTGTATATGCGTAAGGGTTGAAAAGCGTACCTACGAGGACGCTTCGCATGCACGGTCCCATCCCATAAATATGATCCCATACTACAAAAGTGGGTGACTTTTGTGGCGTGGGCGGCACACAGTTACTTTATACAATACTTTGTACAGTTTCAGCCGACCTAAGGATTTAATAATTAATCTACTAAAATTTTGATTCAAAACATTGACAAACTCACCCAATTACTAAGTACCACTGGAGATAATTAGTCTATGGTACAACCTATCTACCTACTACACATTATAAAAAATCTTCACCACATTTGGTGTCAATTGAGGTAATTTGACAAATTGTGGTAACCCAACGGTTTTACCTTCTTGTTCAATGAAATGAATATCAGTCATGAGTTCTCACGAGATTTTCAGTATTTTTTATCATCTTCAAGATTCACATTCGACTTATCGGCCGAACTGAACCCCAATTCTCGTGCTCGTGACATTTATTTTTATACGACATTTATCACTAAAGCATAGTTTTTTTGTATGGTTTTCAGGTGATATCCGCCATGTTTTCAAAATATCACGAGCACGTGAATTGGGGTCCTGGAGCCCAATACTCGCGCTCGTGACATTAATTTTCATAAGACTTATTTCACTAAAACATAGTTTTTTTGTATGGTTTTCATGTGATATCCGCCATGTTTTCAAAATATCACGAGCACGAGAATTGGGCTCCCTGCATTCAAAGTCGAATCGCATTTTTGAGCGGGACTTTATGAATTTTAATTTAAGGAGAAGCGATGTCGATATGGAGGCACGGGATAAATTCTTATTAATATTCCTGAGGTGCAGTTTTAGTTCTTTTGTCTTGGCCAGCAGCGGGCAATAAAGAGGTAGACGCCTGGAAATTCGCTGAATATAGGGTTGCCAGAGAATAGTTTCCTATTCAATCATTCTGCATTATAATAGTGTGATGGATGATAATAAATGCATGCTATAACCTGTTTTTTATCGATTTAGCCAAGACGTGAGCACTAGCGTGAGTGAGTGGTTTTTAATAAAATATTAGTTTTTTTTGAAGAAAACTTGGCACAGCATGAAGGAGACTTACGTTCAGTAGTGGGCAGACACAGGCTGTCGATTGATTGAAAGAGGACATAACTATTATAGTGCACAAGTGTTTGCGCAGACACAAGTCTAATCTTCCGTGACTTCTTTGACGTGGCAGGTGTCCATGGGCGGCGGTAATCGCTTACCATCAGGTGATACGTCTGCTCATCTGCCCCCTATATCATTAAAAAAATCTGTATTCCTTTACCCTTATATTTCGACAGCACACCAGTGCGACCGACCGAAGAGGGATTAGGCGCATCATATCCCTTTTAAGGTTACGGGTAGGGCACACTAGCGACGCCAATCGATTTTAATTTTTAGCTACTAAACCGGATCTATTTTAAACAATTTCGGGGTTACAACCTCTCGGCAAACTCTTATACTATTTATTAAATAACCATGCACAAATCTTGGGTCTGTTTTTGTACGCGAACAAATTGATTCACGCTGAAAGTGGCCGCTTTTGGCGGTTGCGATTGGCGTCGCTAGTGTGCCCTACCCGTCACCTTAATAACCATAAGCTATCACAGATTTGACCAACTAGCCTGCCAGCAACCCTGGCCCAGCGGTTCAGTGGAAAGCTTCCCACGCTCGTTGCCTGGTACTTTATTTTGTTCCGCGCTCCTTTGCGCTCTTATTGCTCGGGCTGAGCTGAGACTAACAAGGTTTTTAATTATTTCCTTTAATGCCACTCGCAGCGTAACACATAGGGCTTTGTTGTTGTAACATCGGAAAATGGAATTGGTACTAAGCTGTGTTTAGTTGGGTCTTGAGAGATGGCTATCGGGGTATTAGAATCGAGTCTGCAGAATTTGTTCTTCCTGATACTCGTATCTCTCAAGGTTCACTACAAGTATACATATACGTATACATATTGTATATTCAATACAAGTATTCAGTACAAGTATCTACGTACTGTCCGGAATAACTATTTAATGTAATAGTGTCTGCTAAAAGGAAATGTTCAATAATGCCCTCATATCAATTGTGTTTATTGTGATTCATATTGATGATAGGTAGAATGATGATGTACCTACGTCCACTACTGACATATGGCACGCCTCTCAACTCGGTTCAATAATGCCCTCATATCAATTGTGTTTATTGTGATTCATATTGATGATAGGTAGAATGATGATGTACCTACGTCCACTACTGACATATGGCACGCCTCTCAACTCGGTTCAGGCTTGTATTATAGTGACTTGCCATAGAGATGATTCCTATAATCGGCATGTTGGGCCGGTATGTCACTGCTGCTATGCCAGTAGACGTGTGTAACTCTTTAGCCAAATGGTACACTGTTCCGAATATCTAAAGAATGAATCCCTCTGAATGTATCATTCGACTCAAATGGATCTCGAGTTCGAGTGATTGAATGATTCGAATGAGCTGAATGATCCGAGTGAGCCAAATGATCCGAATGAGCGAAATGATCTGATGAGCCGAATGATCCGAATGATCCGAGTGAGCCGAATGATCCGAATGAGCGGAATGAATCAAGGATCTATCTGAGAGTCGATGTTCGAAAAGTTTCACTGTTCCGCATCTCTGCACTGATCCAAATGCGAATGTTCCAATCTTTTGAAAGATACTTTTTTGCCAGGTCTAGAAATAACAATATGGAATACCTATGCAGTTAAAATTCAAAGACTTATGACAGGGACACTCTATCAAACATTTTCGTAGGTAAAGTTTAGGCAGGTTCCATCAAATGCAATTAGACAACTGATCATGATAGAAGCATCCGTATAACAATACAATTCCTTCTTATCAAAACGTGATCCCCAACATTACGAAACCCATTCGCAAGTTATTTCTACAACTAAATCTACATACGAATCCATAGCAGGGCTTCAGATGAAAGCGTGAACGCACACAATTTGAAATGGCGTCACGCGGTCTGGCAAGATGGCGGCGCGGCAGCCGCGCTCCAAAACGCTCCGCCATTATTTGCAGACCCTCGTTTCCCACTTTCCACCGACCTTCAGCGGCGAAAAGTAATTCCAACAACTGGATAAAGGTCTGTCTTTTTATCTCATCCTTTTTTAATTGCCGACGGTTCGGAGGATATAGCGCTTACTTCGGCAAATTCAAACAGTTTTGAGGGTAACTGCTTTTGTAGGTGACGGTGAAGTAACATAAAACCATTAATAAGCCTCTTACCCTATCCGTCTAAGTCAACATCGGTGTTCTCGGAGATGCGAGGGGGAGGGGAGTCGGGGCGCGTTGCCATGGCGACGGTCGGGGGCGCGGACCCGAATTTTATCGATTCTGGTACAGACAGCAGCCCGACGAGCTTTCGCCAGCAGTAACACGATTCAACACCCGTGTTTGCGGATCTGGTAGGTTTAGAAGGGCTTTGACATTCGGAAACACGTACGCTGTTTAAATACATAGATACGTCGCGGTATAAAGACGCACGTCTATAACAAATTGCTTCTGTGCGTGCTATTTAGATAATGGAATTCACATTTGTACGCTTTGATCTCGTTTGATATGTATCAAATAGACGAATTTGATGTAGGTAGGTAATACGTAATGGAGTAGTCATGTGTAAACTGTAGACACAAAGCTTGAGTGGAACCATTGAAGGTTGTTCCAGAGTAATTAATAAGGGAATACCTACTTGATGTAATATGTGCGAATCAATCATGATAATAATACAAACCCAACCGGAGATAGGTTAGTAATTAATGGGAGAATTCTAAAATAGAACACAAACCTATACAGAGTTCGTAAACAATGAATTCAAAAGCCCGTTGAAGGTTTCATGAAACCTATGAAAAACCAAATGACTCAAGGTACTTTTTATTGTTCAAAAAATAAGTATTATTAGGTTGTTATAAGCACAAGTCACGTTACAGGCTTAAGGTGACGGGTAGAGCACACTAGCGACGCCAATCAAATTCAATTTTTAGCTACTAAACCGAATCTATTTTAAACAATTTTGGGTTACAACCTCTCGGCAAACACTTATACTATTAATTAAATAACCATGCACAAATGTTGGGCCCAACGCGTACGCGAAAAATTGATTACCGCCAAAAGTGGCCACTTTTAGCGTGAATACATTTTTCGCGTACAAAACGGACCCAACATTTGTACATGGTTATTTAATAAATAGTATAAGTGTTTGCCGAGAGGTTGTAACTCCGAAATTGTTTAAAATAGATCCGGTTCAGTAGCTAAAAATTAAAATCGATTGGCGTCGCTAGTGTGCCCTACTCGTCACCTTAATAATAAACAATGTCAACTTGTATAGCTCAGTGGTTTGAGCACCAGATGAGGACACCCAAGCATGGGTCGTGTATTCGTTTTAAAGTCCAACACAAATGCTTGATTGTAGGTGGCGGACGAATAGACGGATCACCTGATAGTAAACGATTGCATAGACAGTGGCAACACCAGTCAAAAGTACACCGTCAGTCTCATCTTAGCGTGTAACTCCCGGTTGCGTCCAAAGCTGTCGCTTTGGAGCCCGGGGTACGCTTAGGTCATGATTCAGGAATGGGGGGTCTGGTAATTACAATGAAGCGACTGCCGTCTGACCTTCGCAGCCCTTTAACTGGGGAACCAGACCAACTGAATCATGGTTACACGATTTTATAAACTTTTCCCGAAACGTGCAGGTTTCCTCACGATGTTTTCCCTCACCGCCGAGCAGATGGTAGTGGTAGAAATACGCACATAATTTGAAAAAACCGTTGTTGCATGCTCGGATTCGAACTTCAACCACCTGCGTGGAAGGCGCGTTCGTATCCATTGTGCTACCATCGCTACAAGTACACCTTCAGTATTCATAAGAAATCCAGTAAGTATTATAAAGGTTTGATATTTTTTGTCACAATTTAGGTATTGTATAGGCACGAAAAATATGATAAACCGCTGTTTGGTGGTGCCATCGATTTGATAAGCCAACATCAATTTGAAAATTCAGTAATATGATAAGAAATTATAACTATTATACAATTGATGCTAGGAGATATACTTACCTGGACATTTCCAACAAAAGGAGATCCTCGGACTTTCATATATTCTTGGTCCAAATATAAAAGTGCCGGAGAAAAAAAAATAGCTGTATTCTGTTAAAGAAAGCATAAGAACCAGGCAGGTTAAGGCTTGTCCCTCTGATGTTTATATGTCAAAATTTGGCATACCGAAAAAACATCTTTTGTTACATAGTCAATTCACTGAAAATGTAAGATGTTGATTTTTGAACTCAAATAAAACCAAGGATAATGACCCTACAACTTTGCCATAGTAAAAAATACTCAGGGGGCAAGTACTACAGAATACTGCAAAAAAAATACTGGCCGGCACTTGGCCCAAAAAAGAGGATGTCCTCTAACAAAATACAAACATCAACTCGTATGAGATCCAAATAAAAACGTAATATTAGAAAGATGTCCTTTGCCGGCGGCCGTCTTTAGGGAGTAATCCCTATTGCGAAGCATTGGTTCGGCGTTGCACCGTCGTCATATCGCTTGAATATCGGAGCAACATCTGCTTCGGGTGCCGCTCATCCATTCCGCAAATTCCGAGAGACATCAACCCGTCAAATTATTGGCATTCCCAACATCTGCCACCTAGTTGAAGTACCTACTAAAAGCCCTCGTGAAATTATTAATGAATTCACATAAGCTTTAGATACCTATCTATAGGATCATCCAAATCAATGGAAACAGGCCCCGTTTTAAACTTATTATAGTTTTTAAAATTTCTTAGAACTTAGGTAAGTCCTACTTAGCCAAACTCCACATAAGAGGTTTTTTTAAAGGTTCGCTCCCTAATCAAACTACCTTTTAGCACTGAAACATATCGGACTTGATATTGCCTGATCGAAACCTAATTAAAAAGACATTCCCATACAGAATTAAACATAATTATCTAATTCGTTCGAGAATAAAAAAACAACAGAACATTATGCGCAAACAAACCTTAATATGTTTATTTTCTCATCAATACCTATGCGAAAAGATTTAATACAATAATTACTCTCCCCACTGTTTTACCTAAAGCCACATAACACACGGGTTAAATCGACCTACATTCGAGGCGATATAAAATATGCCTACATGATTCACGCGGATCCACCCCAGACTACAATCACAGGAAAATAAGAACAGTACATAGTTGTTATTCCCTGGCGGAACGAACTCTCCGAGCGATTTTAGAGTGGGGATAAAAAGCGGAGTGGGTCGTAAAGGGTTCTTGCGATCTATTGCGCCCTACGAGACGGGATAGGCAGCGAGTAGGGGCATACAGAAGGGACATAGTTTAAAGACTGCGTAACGAATTCTTTCGACGGACACCACTCGTGAACTTGTAAACAAAAACTGAATCCCCAGATAAGGGAGCTTCTCAAACGTCATGCTTCTCAAAACTCTTTCTAAGTCAACTTTTTGATTGAGAAGACAAAACATGTTACGGGCATTATTAAAGTTACGAAACATTTTTATCCTTTACACCTGCTCATGTAGGGACAGTATTCAGGAGCCTTAGTGGGAACCGGAAGTTACGACCGAATCGGAGCTCTCCTCCCTTATATACGAGCATTATTTCTCGTTTGTATGAATGCGAAAGGTATATTCTCGTTCGTAACGGGACGTCTTCGCGCTACGCCCCATAACATTGGGCGTCCGCGCTGCAACAGCCCATACGAGCGGATAGGCGAAAAGTCTCTAGCCCCAATATTTTCCTGAGCTATGACCATTGGAAGTAGGAAAATCGAGTTTCGAATTAAAGCCACTGGTTTTATTACTAACACCGAGGCAGGACCTCTAGAATTTACAAAATAAAATATTTGCGGCAATAACGATTTAAACAGCAATAGGTTCCATATATTTTGAAGTAGTAGGTACACAGTGTAAATGAAAGGTGTAATAAGAGTCAATGAGCGATTTTCATCTAGTACGAGTAGGTTACGTAAATCACAAAGTAAAATAATATTGGTATTCACAAAATCCCCTCCACTTCAAGAAAATCTAACATGCTGACCCAAAAGAGCTTGAAAATAGGTACAAAACTACACCTTACAAATCTTTCTGTACCTATTTTAATCTTTGGCTAGTTGCACCCTCCATTGTTGCCGGTTGCGCATATTTCTACCCGCGCGCAAACAACCCTGGGACCGTGACACATTTCGTGTTAAATCAAACGAGTTGCTCTTTAACCAACCTTGATGACGGGTGCTCGCTTTTTATAGTCACGTGGTAAGATTGGTTTTTATTTTGGTTTCTTGTAGATTTGTTGACATTTTCAATGAATATCAACCCAATCTTTTATATATGGCTCTACCCCAGACTATTATTATCTTACTCTATGCTCCATATCTCGCCGTGTGGTCCCCGGCAGAGTAGAATAGGCCACCCTCACTCTTACCGAGTTGTCGTAAAAGGCGACTAAGGTAAAGCTGCTGGCATGATCACCAGCACCCAGAGAAGGAAAACTGCATTTTTATCAAAACCCTCGCCAACCCGTCTTCCAAGCGTGGTGAGTATGGCAATTACCCCTCACGTGATTGAGGGAGGCCCGTGCCCCAGCAGTGGGGACTTAAATGGGCTGATGATGATGCTCCATATCTTACTCTATGCTCTACCCGATGATAACTTGCAAATTGTCAAGTGATTTTACTATTGAAAATCAGTGGATAGTCAACTATCAAAGTCAGTAAAAGTCACAGTCACTCAATAAAATCCCGGTGTTTTAGGTTTTATCGACCTACAAATTCCGCCGATACCACTCTAAACGCCATCGCAGGTTTTAAGGCTCTATGAGGCCCAAGCCAATTGGCACAAGACAACACACTTGCATTATTAATAACGATACAATAGGCTATTTGACAGTGATAAAAATATACATTTCTTTTATAACATCAGTGTTAATATATTTTTGTGGAGCGTTTTGTAATAACGCGAGATAAAAATATTGCATTATTTCATCAAAATTCGTCTTCAAAATTATTATTTTTTAAACAGGGGTCACGTGACTAAAAACGGCCCGTTACGTAGATTACGCGTAAGTCTACTGCCTATGGTTGATTGCCTTTCCTTCATAGGAAGAAATAATTTTAAAAAAAGTTTGAATGAAACACCAACAAGCTCAATGTTTATTCAATGTGACGTAGACAATTTACGTCACTGGCCGCCATATTGCTAAAAGACGCGTTTTTGCGGCATATTTGAATTATTGAAATTTCTTTTTCGTTTTTTATTAAAATATCTAAAATAAAAACAGAAAAGTATTTTTAGGGCTCCTTATAAACAAATGAATACCCTAAGATAGTTTTCAGAATTTTGTCAAATAGCCTATTCAACGACTCTTATATTAGAATCACTTCACAGCAATTCACTACACAAATAAACATCAAAGTACACTAAAACCTCGTTAGTTCTACTAATTTAAAACCATAGAATTGCCAAATTAGCCGACACTTGGCTTTGTCTTCTACCCGCGAAATCTAACCCAATCTTATCGGTTTTTTTTTTGGTGTCTTGGTTTAAAAATTTGTTCACACTCGTGGGTAGGCCCAGGTACTTTTAAATTTTTGGCTTTGTATAGCCTCAGCGGGAATGTCTGTGATCATTCAGACGCGGTGGTCAACTCACCGATTCGAATCCCGAAATGAACACGATTAGGTAAAGCATAATCGTAATGCTTGGAACGACAGGATCGACTATGTGAAAGAAAATAAATCTTTAAAATATCAAATAACCCGTATTGGGTTTTGTTTCTAAAAATTTACTTCGACTTGAAAAAAGCACCTACTTCCAAATAAATCATCCGTTATCTATAACTACATCACGGTGGGTGCCAATTTATTCTTAATACATGGTTGATTAAGAGTCATAATTAGAATATACAACAAGGAAAATACAGCAACGCCTTCAAAAGAGCTCAAATAACACGCAGAATCTACGAAAATTGCCATCTCTGCTCAGGTACATAGCTCGACATGAAAAGAAACATGTCCTCATTACGATCGTACCTACCCGCACGAATAACTTGATCATGCCAAAAAATGGCGAATATAAAGGAAATTCTCGGAAGTAAAGACGCACCCGAGTTTCCCAGCAAACAACAATCAAAGGCGAACCGGGCCGGAGAAAAAACAGTTTTTCCAGCCGAGTTCTGGAAGCGTTCGCAAAAAGTATCGCGGGGCCCGATTAACACAGTATCCTTGAAGATGTCTCTCGCAAAAGGGGCATGAGGGGACAAAAGGACCGAAACATTTCTCATTGTAGCGAAGGGCGGCCCCCACCGCCGCGCCGCACCCATCGCCCGTCTCCACTCGCGGTGTCCATAATTTATGCTTTCGAGCGGACCACGAAAAATAAATGAGCACCGGTTACAAGAGGAAATGGAAATGTAACTTACATTGGTGCATGGCAATCTGTTCCCGGGGAGAATTAGAGCCGCTCTGATGTTTGCGGGACGGCGGTAACCGGATTATCACACGCCTTTTATATCACACGTTCTTTGCGGGAAAATAAAATAATTGTGTAGGTTCGTACACACAACCGCAAACTCAGTTATTACAACTGAGTTTGCGGTTTTCAAAGTAGGAATATAGGTTTACGTTAGTGTTCCATACCGCCTACTTCCAGACTCCGGGCTGACATTAAGAATTTCTTGCCTAAAAGTTAGGTACAAATTTTTTGACCTGACCCGGGGATCGAACCCGGGACCTCTTGCGCAGCCGTCGCTTTAAAGTGCGACCCACTCACCACTGCGCCACCGAGGCAGTCAGTCAGTTGTGTAGGTATAGTAAGCACAGATCATACAACTTATATGACCAAAATATGAAAGATCAAAAAAGGGATACTATGAAAGATAAAAAAAAAAAATTCAGTGTTACAAAATATGACACGGTTACAATAAAAATAAAGTAACTTACAAGCTATTACAAGGTAAAAGTTTATAATTAAGTAGACTATGAGTAACACTAAAAAGGTTTCCTCTCAGCATTTGTCGAGGTGTCTGGTAGACTCCTCGACGCTGGTCTTCCAAGGATACCGGAAGAGTGGTTGCCATTGCGTGCGCCAACGTCGACCAGATAAACATTTAAATGGATGAATAAATATGAAAAAACTAAGAGCATATAATAATAATGTTAGTTAATTTAAGTTAGATAATGTACACAGCTACTCTGCTATTTAATTCTTTTGGAGGTTTAATAAATATAATTTTAATTTTGTTTTAAAAGATTTAACACTTGATAGGTTTCTAATTGGTGGAGGTATATTATTCCAGCACTTCGTGGCAGCATAGCGAAAGCTGCCACGCGCTGCACGCTGTGCAGGTTCTAGGGCAGACAAGACGGGTAGCTAACCTTAAAGGGCGTTGCGAAAACTGTATCTTCTCATGCAAATATACTGGTACTTTCAGATCAAAAAGGGATAATAAGTAAGTCAAAGTTGTGAACCATAGCGCAACCACCGAGCGTAGGTATGAAAAATTCAGTAACTACCTACTAATTCATGAGATTGACTTTACGTACCTTTCGTGTTTTGCGGCTTAACTAAGTCGAAGTAGAAAACTACTCGTTTTGAAAGCAAACCCACGCATGACTAATTCGTCGTCTAAACCGCAAATTCGAGTAGAAATTGCAAGTTAAGAGTGCTTTTACCGAACATAGACGTACTTCTCCGTGCGTTTTGGTGTACGCTTGGCGGAATAATTCTAAGTTTGATGAAGTCGGCTTAGGGAACGGTGCGTTCAACTAGCAAATGTTATATGCTATATGTTACTACCTTAATATTAGAGTATAAGATAGATTGTCTGTGGTTCTGTTGGTGTCTGTGGTAGATTCGTTTATGAATATAAAGCATATTTATGTCCAACTGGTTGTATTAATTAATTACACACCATTCACGGTAGATATAATAATTGGCGATGAGGGATACGTTTGGGATACGAACCCACGCGGGAAAAAGATAACTGGTAACAAGGCAGAATGCTAAAAACTGGTGGTGACCACAGAAACTACTCTAAGGGTTGACAAATTAGTGCGTCGAACATTTCAGCCACAGCCCTCTCAACTTGAGCCAGTCGAACGCGTGGAACGGGTTACACAACACACCGACAGGACAGGAGGACAGTAAGCCATATATTTATTTATTTACACACACCAAACGAAAAGAAAAATTACATCAGCAAAATACATCTTAAGCCTGACACATACACTCTGTTTATCCGTAAAGCCACACATCAAAGCACACATAACTGTGAAACTTGCTCAGTCAATTCTCACCTTAATGTCAAACTCATTCGGTTCAATATCAACTGTGAAATCCTGACTGATCGTAGTAACCAGATGCATGTTTGTACATCAGTTATAGTTGAGTACAACTGATGCACACCGTATATACCTGTGTACTTATGCTTAACAGTGCGCGGTATCCCAAAACCAGCACAGTGTACGCTGGGCAAGATTACCCAGCAATGGTTTTCAGCTGGTTATAATACTTACCTATGTCTCAGCCTTTTTGAAAAAAATCGCGGTTTACATAACAACTCACGTCACATTCAATGTAAATCGCCAGTAACCTAACCAGTGAGTTGACTTTTTGCGAAATAATAGGTACAACCTTTGCGGATAAAGAATGGGATCAGAAATGGCGGCGCATCTATTCATTTCTCGCTCGCACACTATTTGCGTCTATACTCGCACCCCACGAGTGCGAGTATAGACGCAAATAGTGTGCGAGCGAGAAATGAATAGAGTGAACGGGTAGTACGTCATAATAGCGAGTTCCTTAAAACTCAAAACTTTCAAATGTGTTTCGCCGTGTGAGAGAGGTTACCAGAGCCCCAATGGGGAGGAAGGGGAAAAGGTTGGCAGCGCACTTGTGACTCCACTGGTGTTGCGGGTGTCCATGGGCGGCGGAATTGCTTACCATCAGGTGATCCGTCTGCTCGTCTGCTACCTCTCATATAAAAAAAAAACTGAGGACGTCGTGTATGTAAACGGCGGATTTATATAATACCCCTACAACATATCTACCTCAAAGGTACCCTTTTGACGAGTATTGTGAAGCCAATGGCTGTTATAACACTGTGGTACTACACTGATGACGTCATTCGCATTCTGCCTAAACAAACTTCGAGATAGACGTGCTCGGCACGAGCCAGGCGTGGTACCCTACTGCCGCGGCCTCTACCCACTTCAGGCAAACACCACCAAATTTGAAATTTTGCTCTGAGCAAACCAAACCGTTCGGGATCTATTTACTTACATACATCATTTTCATCCATAATTCAGCAGCTGAGTGATGAACCATTGGAAATGTTCATCCATTAGAACACAGCATAACTAAATCAATTCGTAAGCTCTTCTTCATATTGGTATATCTATATTTTTCTTGTAGGTATAATGTATTTTAAAATACTCGATAACGATATCCTAAGGGCGTCCAAGGGTTCGCTATTAGAAGACCCAAAAGCTTTTACTAATTTAACCGACGTCCACCTATTTATATCTTCTCCATTTATAATTCGTGGGTCGGCCGGAGGAGGCCGAGCGTGCGGTCAGATGACATCCACCTTTAGGAGACTGTCCAAAATCGTAACTGAGGCCAATCGAATTCTATTTATATCTTTTTCGTCCATAATTCATGGGCTTGCTAGCTGGGGCTGAATCGATGCGCACACACAATACGCGACGATAATAATTATATTAATCGCGAACTGTGACGCGCCGCCGGGGACCGCCCCGGGCACTTTTTAAACAAGTAATTAACGGGGAGCCCTAAGCACCACTTCTGCTTATTTTGATTCGTTGTGTTCGCAGGGGCACTCGCAATGTACCGGACGGTCGGATAATTTAATCAATTTCACGAAAATTACGGTCTGGCAAATATTTTTCTCGGCCCATCTCCAAAGTGGGACACCAAAAAGATATTTTTACGCCAACGAAGCCATTACTGAGCTTTTAATTATATCCTTATTGATGGTCCGGTAGGTACTGCTTTATTAAATTCAATTAAGTTCTTTAACGAAGTTTTCTGTAATTAGCGGAAAATCTTACAGAAAACAGTACAGGCCTTTGCCCTGCAGTGGGAAAGTTTATAGGCTGATACTAGCTACTACTACTAGATTACAGTAAAAAAATCTGTAAAAAAACCGCCTTCAAAAACCACGTATAATAATATTTAAAAAAATGTAAAATAATATTATTTTAACAGTACACTCGAGAAAAGGTGTTACCGAAGTCGGCGCCCAATACTTACTATCTTGTAATTGAATACAACATTCAATTATTAAACAAGGATTAGGCGCCGACTTCGGTAAAACCTTTTCTCGAGTTTACTGTTATAAAAGGTTATTTGAGGTTTATAAAGTGTTAAAAATATTATTTAACACTTTCAGTTCGTGGGTTTTGTAGGCGGTTTTTTTTACAGAAATAAATTTTTTTAAGCCTTTTAGGGTCTCATTTTTTGGCAGGAACATTTGTATCTGGATCAGATCAGAGATGTGAAACAGTGAAACGCTTTATTTGAAACATCGACTCTCAGATAGATCCGTGATTCATTCTGCTCATTCGGCTCTCTCGGATCATTCAGCGTATTCGGATCATTTGGCTCACTTGGATCATCCAGCTCATTCGGATCATTCGGATTCAGCTCATTCGGTTCACTCGAACTCGAGATCCGTTTGAGTCGAATGATACATTCTGAGCGAACATTAGAGATTCGGATCAGTGTATCATTTGGCTAAGTTGGATCACTGATTCGTTTCAGTAAAGAGTTACACACGTCTAATGAACTATACTGAAACAATTTCACTTCACTAAAATATAAATTCGTCGATACTGAAGATCACACTATAAGAGGCTTTCTAATTCAGGTGCTCCAGAATTTGAAAATTAAAAACAAAATCATTTACTTAAATTAATTTTATTAAGGCATCTTTAGACGGTGGGACATGATCGCAAAGGCTTCACTAGACAACTAGAAGTATTTAGTACCAGACTATGCTTAAAAATATTTAACCAAACCTTATGTTTCATTTTCTTTGTCAGATTTATTTTTAATATTAATAATATAAAATGTAAAGAATCGTGTGTAGTAACTATACCTATGCTAGCAATTTAATCATATTTAATATTTTCATGACTATTATACCTAATAACGATGTTAAAAATTAAAGATGGTATTTATAATTTGTAAATACCTAAGCTTATTGAGATATTTTACTTTATTGCATGAAAATAATTTTGTACAAATTCAACCACGATTTGAATTATTTCAATTGCATAATTTTATTAATTTGTCAGCGCGCCTTGCTAATTTATACAGCTGCTGCGAAGCTACAAAACCAGCACAGATATTATAATTCCCTGGGTTAGTTTTGATTATTTTTCTCTTGATGAAAACTAAGCTATGAAATTAACATAGCCGTTTGGAATCAATTGATTCGAAGTTGTTTGCAAAAAAAATTATCAAATTAATTGATTACAAACGAATATGTTAATATCATCATGGCTTCTACAGCTATTACCTACAATGTCCCTTATCGCCAAATTGATTTTAAGTGTATATTTGTACATGCATTTATAATAACTCAGGCGGACTATGATTAATATTATACTACACAAGTACATATTATAACCTTATTATAGGCTGACCAATAAAATGAGAACCTGGCCTGGAGACGCCACAATTGCCTTTGTTATTGCAACACTGTGGTCATTGTGTTGGCAATGTCGTTTCCATACGTTTTCCGCAATATGACAAGATTTTCATTGTATTAGCATGGGGTAATTGATTAGTTAGCCTATACAAAAATAAATCACACCCCATTATGGTGTCAGATTAGACTGTATTATTTCTGTTACACCAGTCTTTTTATTTATGATATAGGTGGCAGACGAGCCGACGGATCACCTGATGGTAAGCGATTACCGCCGCCCATGGACGGGTGTCCATGCAACACCAGTGGTGTCACAAGTGCGCTGCTTACCTTTTAACCCCCCTTCCCCTGGATTGGACCTCCGGTACCCTCACTCACGCAGCGAAACACAGCGCATGCACTGCTTCACGCCGGTTTTCTGTGAGGACGTGGTATCACTCCAGTCGAGCAGGCCCATTCAGTCTTACCATAGACTAATATTACATCACCAGCATAATTTTAATGGTAATAAATGAACATTTATAAAACCCGATGATAACACACCATTTTACTCTTCACAGTCGGCTCATATTTATTATTACATACTGATTCGTGTCACACAATGATTTACGTCACAGACTGCCGCAAATTATGGTTTATATGTTATCAATCAAACACTTAACAAGGATATTTTAATTTTCGAGGAGAAAGTGAACTCGTGCATAGTATTATTAGGCGAACAAACGATTGGCTAGGCATCATTACGCGCTACCACATCCCTCCTAGTGACGTCTGTCACTCGAAATATAATTTTCTCTCATCGGAGATTCGCGCGGAAAGTTCGCACCACCAAAGAAGTCTCGTGATAAGCGCACTTCTGTCGCCATCAACATTCAAATTTGAGCTTTATCTTTATAGACACAAGGAACCTAAAATTTTAGTTCCTTGTTTCGCCGCGGGACTTCGTTCGAGGCGCAAGCCCTATTTGTATTGTTAATTAATTACTTTGAGTCAAGCTGTAATCCTACTTAAAATGCGTTTCATTGTTAATAATAGAAAAGTGATTAATCCAGAATAGGGTATTTTGACAAATCTCGAGATTGTACAAAATATCAATATTTTATCAAACCATAGTTAAATAAGTACCAATAGCAAAAAACACATCAAGCCAATATGGTCATTCAAACATTCATGGGCAAGTCCATTTTAATAGTATAAAAAATATACATACCATTGAATAACCCATACAATTTGCACCAACTATTATAATAGAGAAGCCTTGACATAAACGAAACATTTGATAAGCCTACCAAACAATTTTCAAATGAAATGCATACAAAATACACGCGTGTGACGTCACACGCCAGTCGCCATTTGTTTTTTCGCCGTCGCCGTTTTGGGTTTGGCCAAAATAATGTGATTTTAAAGTTGTAATATCTAAGGTAGTTTAAATGAGCATCAAGTAATTCTTTCAACGATGTTTCTATAATAGACAGGTCTTGTGATTCCATAAACAAAAAAAATAAAATACCGTATTCCAGATCCTTTATAACTAAATATTCAAGATCGCAATTCCGGTACAGTCTTCTTCAGGAAATTACTTAAATTGGGAAACTCCTGCTCAACCACGGTATCGAACCATAGCTTGTTGTCCGCGTCTCGATGGTCTATCGCCTCCAGCTGCATGTAGGTGTAGGGGGCGAACGCCAGGTGATTGCGAAGGCTGAGCTTCGCGTCCACATCGGGCATGAGGGAGTACAGTTTGCCTACCAGCTGAGGATGGAGCTTCTCGAAGATCATGCCGTTTTTCCGGCCGAGCAGGGCCTCCTCGCCGTAGAGACAGGTGAACAAGTCGCAGGTGAACGTTTTCAGGATTTGCATGGATTCCATTAGGTCTTCTTTGTTGAATTTGTTGGACGCCTTCATGGCTGAGAAGATTTTTTTGTACCTGTGAATAAGAATGAACATGTAAACAAAAATAAACTGTAATGAAGTTTTTCTCGATGACATAATTAAGGGTTGGCAATAGTTAGCCGTGTGGTCCCCGGCAGAGTAGAATAGGCCACTCTCACTCTTACCGAGGTGTCGTAAAAGGCGACTAAGGTAAAGCTGCTGGCATGATCATCAGCCCCAGAGAAGGAAAACTCTGCATTTATATCAAAACCCTCGCCAACCCGTCTGCCAAGCGTGGGGAGTATGGCAATTACCCCTCATGTGATTGAAGGAGGCCCGTGTCCCAGCAGTGGGGACTTAAATGGGCTGATGATGATGATGAATAGTTGCCATAATGTAATGGGAAGGGAGGCATTACATTTATATTTTATTTTACGACATAAATGGCTTATGCAAAATAAACTAAAAAAACACAAAACCTTTTTTAAATGTTTTCATAAATTTTTCATTTGTCTGTGGTACTTTTCCGGATTCACTAAAAAAACATTATTTAAAAAAGGCTCAAGAGACGAGATTTGTAACTATAGCTTTATTAACAACGTTCTCTAAGATAATGGAAACAATAATACATAAAAAACGAATCAAATAACTGGAGAGTAACAATCTACTCTGTGATGCGCAGTGTGAAGAAACATGCACTTCATGGGTATAAGTATATAATATAATCACTTGCCAAATGCTATACGAATACTTAAATAGATTTAAGGTAGAATGAAAAAAACGGCTGTTTTTATGATTTGAAGGAGTACATATTTCGGGGCAAATAAACATTAATATTATTTTTTTCACTAACATATTGCAATACATATTATTTATTTCTATTTGTATTTATACTATTTGACATAAACATTTACATTATTTTGACAATATAGTTAAATTTTGACATTAAATTATTTCAATTCAAATACAGTCAATTTCCTTATACTTTTAACATAACATAACATAACATAATCTTTATTGATACCATAAACATAAATTTTACAAACAATTTAAGCGTTATTGACCGCATTAGTCGTAGACTGTGTCGCAGTCACTAGCGCCCGCCTCAATGACAGACGTATCAGACTTAGGAAATACATATTACATAATATTATATATTTTTACCTTATTTAATTGTATCTTATTTATACAGAATTTTACCTTATTTATTTTGCTTAGATAAGTAGTGTCTGTGCGTGTGTGTGTGTGTGTGTGTGTGTGTGTGTGTGTGTGTGTGTGTGTGTGTGTGTGTGTGTGTGTGAGTGTGTGTTTGTGTGTGGTGTGTGCATGCGTGCGTGTGGGAGCGTAAAAGTTAATAAATTTACATAAATAACTACTTGAGTAAATAATTAACCATATATTAATAAATACGATTATTTAATTAGGGATTCTACTACATCGTAATCTAAATATAGTAACCATTCAGTTAGGAGAGTTTTACATTTAAAGATGTGTAAAGGATAAATGTTAATTTCTTTATTGACTTTATTATAGAGGAGGGGAGCTATATAATTGTAGTGGTGTTTGACTAATTCTAATCTACACTTCTGTGTCGGGCATACTTTATCACTTCTCCTTTTATTTTTTTGCAGATTTGGATTGTATGGGAGAGTTTTATGTTTGCGTAGTACAACACTCAAAATAAACAGTTTTCGAACCGAGAGAGTCTCCCAAAAATTGTAAATTAGTTTGGTGGGGTATCTTATAGGTTTTTTGGCCATTACCTTCAAAACAGCTCTCTGTGCTCTTTCGACTGATAATATCTTAGTCTTACCAGAGGAACCCCAAGCTGTTATACAGTATTTAATAATAGACTGTACAAGGGCAAAGTAAGCTGTTCTGAGGGTAGATGGATCAGCCCCATTACGCAATCTGCTAAAAACAAAGATTAGTTTCCTAACCCGCCCCGTGATGACCTTGATGTGTTCATTCCAAGATAAGACGCTATCCATTATTACTCCCAGATACCTTATATTACGAACACGTAAAATTGCTTCACAGAGGCATTGGTTTTGAGAGCCAATACCACATCTATGGGCCTTAATTACAAAAGAGGCATCAGGTTGTACCGATAGTTTAGGCGCAAAGGTGATGTAGCTCGTTTTGCTAAGATTCAGTGTGAGCAAGTTACGAGCTAACCAGACCATCACAGATGCTAAAGCTGATTCTGCGTACAAACGAGCTTCCTCCCACGTTTTGCCTTGAGTAATAATAGCAGTATCATCAGCATATGCTACAATTTTGCTGTTAGGCAGTTGCAACCGGCATAAGTCGTTCACATAAATAAGGAACAGAGTGGGCCCAAGGACACTTCCTTGGGGAACACCATATGTAATAGATTCATCTTGACTTATGTGGTTTCCTATTTTGATACGCTGTTTTCGATCACTTAGGTAGCTCTCAAACATATCTAGCACTACACCACGAACACCGATGCTGTACAGTTTAGAGATAAGTATAGGGACAGACACCGTGTCAAATGCTTTAGTAAGGTCTATAAATGTGCCAATTGAAAACTGCCTACGATTAGTATTTTCAATTATATTACCTGTAACTTCTAGGACTGCATCTTCAGTTGATTTGTTAGCTCTAAACCCAAATTGGTTTGAAGCAAGCAAGTTTTTTGTATCCAAATAATCAATCAATCTTCTATTTAGGATTTTTTCTAAAATTTTTGACAATGTAGACAGTACAGATATTGGTCGATAATTAGTTGGATTATGCCTGTCCCCACTCTTATAGATTGGATGAACTAATGCCCTCTTAAAGTCTGTCGGAAAGATGCCATTTAATAAACACCGATTGAATACCTCCTTTAGAACTGGAATCAAGGTATACCTCCCATCAATAACTAAAGAGGTTGGAATACCATCCCAGCCCGTTGCACAGTCCCGCCTTAACCCCAAAATTATTTCCTCTATTTCTTTTTCGTCTGTATAAAGCAATACCATGGATTCTCTCACTGAAGCATCTTTTTCCTTATGAGGAACTTGAGTCGATGTATCAGGAGAAGTCGATATCAGCTTTGATGCTAGGTCCTTACCTATATTGGCGAAGAAGCTATTTATAGAGTTTACTGAGGATTCTGGATTTGTGCACGTGGAGAGGAGTTCATCAGGAGGTGGCACTCTCTGATTCAGGTTTGACAATTTCTTAATAAGTTTCCACATTTGTTTAGGATTCTTTTTATGTTTTTGGAATTCTGAGCGCTCGTAATCAGTTTTCACCTTCCGAAGTATTTTGTTGCAGAATAGTTTATACCTTTTATATATAATCATTATGTCTTCGTTGTTTGGTTGTTTTTTAGTTTTCCGGAATAATTTGTCCCTATGCCGTATGCAGCGTAAAAGTCCAGGGGTAATCCACGGCTTGACAATACGTTTTCTACTGGGAATATTCACAGTTACTGTGTTAGTATTTAATAGCCGTGATAATTTATTCACTAATGTATGAACTGCACGATCAGCATCGGTGTCATAGACTACGTCGGAGAAATCCATGTTTTGCAATCCTAGTAAGCATTCTTGTTAATTCAAGCGTTTTGATGTGCGAAAATTTGCGGTTACATTAAAGTTATATGTAGCACAGCAAAAAATAACCGGAGAGTGGTCCGTGAACAGGGAGTCTAACACCATCGTAATGGCTTGCTTATGTGATTTCAAAATTACATGATCGAGACAGTTACAATTTCTTGTTGGAAATAGATGCGCTGGTAGCATAGAGTGCGATGCTAATAAATTCAAATACGAATAGCAGTTATGATCGACATTGTTTGGTGATATGTTTATATTCAAATCTCCGATAAGAGCTATAGTTTTGAAGCATTGCAATGCACTCAGTAGCATATCTAATGAGTTTATGAAGTTTTCAATGCTTTTGTATGCTGGTGAGCGATAAATAGCAATGATCACAACATCATCAGAAAGCTCTATGGTCAAGCAGTTTGCATCATTTATATTTCGCTCGATGACCCTAGCTATTAGACACTCTTTCAGGTAAACCACAATGCCATCGTTTTGGTTATTATGGTTTGTTACTTTGAAATCTATGTCCAATGCGTTTTATTAAAATCAATTTCATAAATTATGCATGACTATTGTATGCCTAAGAGTGTGCGAAATATGCTATTTGTAAGTTTTTATTTTTTTGTACCACCACAATTTTACAATAAAGTTTTACTTACTTACTTGTCAATTTAAGATTTTGGTGAAAGTTAGGTAGACATGATATCTTAAACTAGCAAGTTCATGATTATTACGGAATAATGTTCTTAAATTTTTATTACAAATCCTCTAATAACCATAGAACACTTAGTACCGCAGGATAGTGTCAAAATTGATCGAATCATTCAATCATTCGTTCACTGACATTTCATTTTACATAACCTTATTTTGTTGTCTGAAGTAAATATTCTAAATAATGGTTTTTAAGAAACAATAAATTAAAATATTTACCTAAGTAAGGTTTCCAAGTAATATGCATAGGAATTGCTTATATTTTTGGGATTAAATCCCAAAAATATTGCCACTTTCTCACAAATAACTTTAGTGTAAAACGGAATGAACTGTCACAGGGATAAGTTGTCATGGTTACTGAATCGAAATTTTGAGGTTATTATTTTAGTACTCATTTTAAACTAGGGGTCCGGGTTAATAACGTTAAACTTAGTTTTGTAATAATGATTATTCTAGTTCTTCAGATATTACCAGAATTAATCACACTACTTATTTTAAAACCATGTTTTGGAATAAGTATATAATAGTTTTGTCATTGAATTAGAATAAAAGCGTGTTCCGGTAGAACAAATGGGGGTAGTGGCATAGAACATGACTCACAGCATCATCAAACCGGCCACGTCGTCGACGAGTGCCGCCGACACGGAGAGTAACGGCAAGGCTAGCGCCAGCGCACGAGGCACGGACGAAGCGCGCGCGCGTGCACGCCACTCCGCGAGCGCCATGCGCGTGCCCGCCTGCAGCGCGCTGTGCAGTATGCGCATGTCCTCTGCAACAACAATCTCTCAAATAATATCAGGAAAAACATAGGCAACTATTCCGGTAAAGATGCAAACAATTTTTTAACGCCCTGTTGGTCTAATGGTTTAAGTACCGGGCCGTGATCTCGGGGTCCTGGGTTCGATTACCGGGTCGAGCGAAAAGTATGTTTCGAATTTGTCGAACATAGCTCGGGTTTGCGATCACCAATCCGCATTTGGCAAGCGTGGTGATTAAGATCGCTACTATGATGGGATTACATCATAGTAGTGATGACTAGATTTCTATGATGGAGGCCTTTGCCCTGCAGTGGGACAGTTTATATTCTGATACTTTACTTTACTTTTTATGCAAGCAATTTTAAATTGGTTAAAATAGTAGGTCCTCTAGTAGAAATATTTGGAGAAAAGTCTGGCTACACTGGTGATATTAGGTGATATTTTTAGTCTGTTTTTCATTAGTTCCCACTTTTGCCGAATGCCAAATGATCGTGATCGTATTGATTGCTTGCGTTTAATCAGGGTATTTATAAGTGAAAAGTCCGTTTGATGACTTTTTTTTATTGAGTGAATGTTACAACCACAGACTCTGGGTCCCTGCCTTTTTATTGCTAGTTTGGTAAGATAAATTTCTATATTTACTCCGCGTGGTAGTGCTCTTAAAAATATATGAATTATTCTAAATTGAAATGTGTGTATTTTGATACTTGTGTTTTGTATTATTATTACGGTAGACTGCCTCGGTGGCGCAGTGGTTAGTGGGTCGCACTTTAAAGCGACGGCTGCGCAAGAGGTTCCGGGTTCGATCCCCGGGTCGGGCCAAAAATTTGTACCATGTTTTCGGTAAGAAATTCTTAGTGGCAGCCCGGAGTCTGGAAGTTGGTGGTCTTGTACCCCCGTGCCTCGGAAAGCACGTTAAGCTGTAGGTCCTGCGCCCGATCCCTCTCCGGTCGTGTCACAGATGTCCCATCGTAATATGGGGATAAGGGAATAGAGAGTGCACTTGTGTTTGCGCACATACTTGAGCACTATAATATATCCTGCGTACGTGGCTGATTGTTGAGATTGACCGACGTAGCCGTTATCGGTTGGACGATATTATTATAATTACGGTAAGTTTTTTTTTGAGTAGCGGTGTAAAGGACCTCCTTCTTAATTACTATTTTATTGCTACTTAAATTTACTAGATTTGTGTTTATAAACATTTTATTGATGAGTATTAGTAAGATCGTAATTCTCCTGCGGATCTCATCATTTCTGATACGATCACGCAGGGAGACTCCGAGCATAGCCCTCTCCATTGCTCTATGGGTGACTTTGAGCCTCCTTAATCGGCACATTGTAAGCGGCCACTATTAGGTTCCGTATGTCATCACTGGCATCACACACGCATTAAAGACTTTCGTCTTGAGATACTGCGGTAGATCTGCCGAAAATATGCTGCGTAGCTTCCCGAACGCTGTCCAGCCGCGTCGGATTCGTCGATCGACCTCTTTCTGGAAGTTGGACTTACCAAGCTGGACTTTTTGTCCGAGGTAGATGTACTCGTCTTCAACTTCCAGTGTAGAGCTTCTAACTTTTACAAGAGTGGGTACGACATGGGAATTCAACATAATTTTCGTCTGGTCCATGTTCATTTTCAGACCCACTTGTTGGGAGACTCTATTGAGGTCGTCGAGCATTTTGCCTAAGTCTTCCAAGGTCTCAGCCATGACTACGATATCATCAGCGAATCGAAGGTGCGTCATGTACTCGCCATTTATATTGATGCCAAGTCCATCCCAGTCCAGAAGTTTAAACACGTCCTCCAGCAGAGTGGTGAACAGTTTCGGCGATATAACGTCGCCCTGTCTCACACCTCGCCGGAGAGGTATGGGTTTTGATTCCTGGTCCCGAAGACGGACTGACATTATGGCGTTTTCGTACAATGACTGCAACACTTGTATGTAGGAAGTCGCAGCCGTGGCAATCCTCCTACAAGGTGGACCGACGATCTGGTGAAGATCGCGGGAATCCATTGGATGCGAAAGGCACAGGACCGATCTGTGTGGAGAACATTGGGGGAGGCCTATGTCCAGCAGTGGACTATATTGGCAGAAATGATGATGATGATGATGATTAGTAAGATTATTTTCATGAGCCTGTGACTTAAGAAAACCTAGGATTTTGCCTGTGCTCTCGTAAATCACAAGCCCATGACGCGGTGAGGCTGTCAAAACTCCTTGGTAACCCACTGTGTTACCCCTTGGGCAGCCTACAAACCACGCATCTACACTTTTGCCTGTTGGTTTGTCTATTTCGACAGACCTCCGCTCGCTAATCATCGTCAACACCCTGGACGCTAGTTCGAACTCCGTGACATCTAGCTGAGTGAAGAATAGTGTGATAGTTTTATTGTTCCTCCGCACTATTCGGCACGTCTGCCTTTCGACGGTAACTACTTGGGAGTTCGTTGAACGCTCTACGTCTCATGGATGTTTTGGAGGTGCTTCCATTGAGTAGCGAGCTGAGAGCCAGCGATATGCAGACAATGTTTTGTGCCATTGGGTTGCAGACGGAGATTCCCACTCTTTCCCTGTTGTTACTCATGAAAAGAACTACCCCTCGCAGTGTTATTCCTGGTGTTACTTTCTCTCCAGATGTAAGGAAGCTGTATGGTTTTAGTGTCATTGCTTGTGTCGAGGTATTTTGTTGTGGTTGTAAAAAGTAAAAGTAAAATTCTTTATTAGCAATATACATTTTTACAACTATTACATAAAGCTGGTCCTCACACTAGGCTAAAGCCTGTCCTGTGAGGAACAGTAGACGATTTACAAAAGAAATTGTTACAGTATCAGGCATTATTGTACAATAAGAGACAATTTGGTATAATACCTAGTGAACACAGTTTTGTATTTTTGTGGGCATAATGTAAATAGTGGTTGTATGTGTAATGTTTGTGTGTCTGTGTCAACGGTTTGATGGCTTTATGGGACCACTGGTCCAACAAATAGTGACATGTCCTCTACGTAACGCCATCTATCGGACTTTTCATTTGCTAAAACCCTCTGGAAACTATTATACCGGTAGGGGCGCTGTATCCACCTTATCTTAGGATGATCTAATTCCCAGTCCAAAACTACGCGGGGTATGCTTGAACTATGATAACCCTTATCAGGGAAAGCAACCCTTAATCAGGGGAACTTAATCTTGTTACGTTTTAGGAACTATACGAAACGCTCAGGTTTCCTCACTATTATTTCCTTGACTATTAGCTTGGCTAATGGTAGAAATACACACATAGATTTTATAATCCAGGGAAAGGTTGGTCCACTGGTGTCGCATGTGTCTATAGGCGGCGGCAATCGCTTACCATCAGGCGATCCGTCTGCTCGTCTGCGGCTCATAACAAAATAAAATCCAGAAGTGCATACTCTCATCCCAGCATGGGAGGCGCGTTCTAATCCGCTGACCTACCATCGCTCATCTAAATCTTCTACTTACCAGGGTTTATCTGCAGAGCGTTTTTACACATTTGGTTGATGCTGTCCGCGACGAGGGGCAGGACGTACGAGTAGTGCTCCTCAGGCGTCTTCATGCTCATGAAGTGCTGCTGCTTTCTTGTGCTACCGAACACCTGAGACAGACAACAAGATCTTGGCTGATAATTAGTTTACAACACCTTTCAATGGATTCAATGGAGACTATCACGTTTGGGAAATCCGCTAGATCTAGTGTTGACTGTCATCTCAAAATGACAATGGACAACATTTCATATTTTTAACATGTCCATATTGTTTTTTTATATGAAAATAGACATAAAATGAACAGACCCATATTTTTTCTTTTTTCAAAATTTGTCCATTTTCAAGCATAAAATAATTATTGAAATTCTTTTTATTCTAAATAGACGTAAGCGCCAAATGACGTCATCGGACGGCTGAATACAGCGATATTCCTTTGCTAATCATTGTTTTGATAAAAAAAAAGGTACTACTGTCAAAGGTAAATAATACTAGTGTCAACATTGTCAACGTCATTCATACATTCAACGTTGACAAGTTGTCTTTTTTTTTACAGTTACATGTCATGGGTTTGGCATTTCGTAAATTTAAAACTATAATGTGCTAAGCAAAGAAATATTTTACATTCTGCCGTCCGATGACGTCATCTTACGTTTTTTAGTTTTTAATTTTTTTCTCAGTAAATAAGCAATATAAAAAATGAATAAATATATATTCGAGCAACGGAAAAGTAAACAAAGAATTGGTATTTTTTGTTTCAGAGCTTAGCAATTTTGAAATGTTGTCCATTTGACAAACGAAACAACCATTGCTGTTGAACTTGTTGTTCAACAATTGTACACACGCGATAGTCTCCATTCAACATCGTTTCATCTATATCATAAATGTGTTGTCTGTTATAAAAAAAATAATTAGATATAAGCAAATAAGTACGACACTATTTATCAAACAGATTTAATGTGACAAGCCAAAAATTACGCTAGCAACGCCGCCGGCAAAAGCTAGTTGTACATAAAAATAAAAACGGTACAGAGCATAAAAGTTGCGGCTAACAAGGCTCAGCCTCAGCATATGCTGGAACTGCCACAAGCAGCAGCTGCAGCGCTGGTTTTCAGGCTGGGTCTTGAGTGACGCCTTTGCGTTAGAAAAAATATAAATACAGACCAATGATGGTACCAGAACATATATTATAGTCAATAGATTTTCCACACTTTACTACACAGATGAAGCTTGACCAAAGTGGGAATCGAACTTACGTCCCTTAGAGCAACATACATGCCCGCAAACAGTAATCTCGACGCGTCCTGATGATACGAATGTCTAGTTTTTTAAGTTGTGTATTTTTTGTAATAAAGTATATCTGTCTACCTATCTAATGTCAGCTATGGCCGACCCGAGCTAGACACAGAAGCGATAGCACGAAAATTCAAGGAATGGGGGCTATCGCGTGTGAAAAATCCCCTAGATGGTGTACTGTTGGACTGAGGACTAAAATCAACAGCATTGTTTGTTTAGTTTGTCAAATTGACATTTTGACAGATCGCGTTTAAAAGTAACCAATCATTGATCTTGCACTTGGTAAACCCCGCACTTACAAGATTGGTATACAAGGTGGTCAAGCTGTTGAGTACGAGGCACTGCTCCAGCGGCTGCGAGCGCAGGTAGATCCGCGCCAGGGTTTGCACCACGCTCTGGACCTGATCCGGGCTATCCACGCTCAGCCACTCCACTAGCTCTAGAATCTGGAACGATCAATAGCCCATTAGACATTTTTTTATTTAAAGTAGTTATTTGCGCGATTTTTTGACCGTGAAAGAGCCAAATTTCGGCATGAATGGGCCGACTCGATCGGAGTGATACCACGGCCTGACAGAAAACCGGCGTGAAGCATTGTGCTGTGTTTCGCTGCGTGAGTGAGGGTACCGGAGGCCCAATCCGGGAGAAAGGGGGGTTTAAAGGTTGGCAGTGCACTTGTGGCTCCACTGATGTCGCGGGTGTCCATGGGCGGCGGCAATCGCTTACCATCAGGTGATCCGTCTGCTCATCTGCCACCTATCACATAAAAAAAAGATTTCTACTATGTACCTTATTTGTGAGTATCCGATATTTGGGATAAAACAATACAATGTTCTACTTGTTAAAAAATAATGTCTTTTTGTTTTAATTACTATGACCTTACAGAAAACCTTTGAGAAGTTAGGTACCCAAAGCCCAATCTAGAGGGAAGTGGAGTTATTAGAGTTTAAGAGATGGGGCAGTAGCAATCGCTTATCATTAGGTACCTCAGGTACTACATCAGTGGAAGCTAAAGTGACTCCGCGAGTCATGGAATTTTGGATACTCTCTGAAATGTGTACCCATGATCCAGTTGGTCTGGTACTCAAAGGGTTGGGAAGGTCAGATGGCAGTCGATTCATTGTAAATACCAGACTTCCCGAATCCTAAACACGTACCATGGGTTTAAAAACCTAGCTCGATAGCTCTGTATTTGGCAAGTGAGTTACTTAACTACAATCGTAAAGGTATTTTTCGATAGCTATTCTCAAATTTGTGACTCATGGTACCTGAAATAGTGCTTTTACTGCAAAACGTTACTCGCTAGCGAATACATTTCGATAGGTTTCTATTTGATAACTCATACTACCGATTTTAGTTCCTCAAGTAACCGGCTAGCGGCGCAGTACTTTTTCTCATAGAACTTTTTTACGCCGACGCTAGCGAATGCGGTCACTGTTAACTCATGGTAATGCTACTGAATCATAGTCCAAGCGAACCCCGGGCTCCGAAGAGACAACTTTTGACGCAAATGGGAACTGGACGACGTGAAATGAGGAAGGTTCTTTTTTTAAAAATAGCAGTTTCCTATGTAATACCTCTGAATAAAAATCTCTCTCGTTCCACAGCGGAAGGTACTGGGCGAGGAACCTCGTGACTATCGGCAGCCCCTGCATGAGCGTGCGCTGCAGCAGCGCCAGCCTGCTCAGAAGGTCCTGCTTCTCAGCGTAACTGTGGCTCGACCCGTCCAGGAAACCTATGAATTATAGAATAATTATTGATTTTACATTGTTCTTATAATGCGTGGATTTTGCATCCACGCATTCGTCGTGATAGCAAATGTTTGAAAAGCCTTCTCTTATGAACATATGTATTTATGCCGAATCTCTACATCTGATTATCAAGATTACAAACACGAAACAACTAGAATGATGTTCTTTTTTTTATTTTTCCCGACGGCTACGACTTAGGGACTTTCAAGAGTTGAGCGTACTCTGTTTTAAAAAGGCCGCCAACATGTTCAAGGGCGGCGTTGATTCCTTTCCATCAAGTGACACGCTTGCTCGTTTGTCCGCCTATAGCATAAAAAAATACTCACTTAGGTTTCCAGATCAGAAGCAAGAAAAAAGATTAATTAAATTATTTTAATGGGTTTTATTATTGTATAGCATTTATAACAAAACATATATAATTATAAATACGCCAAAAGCCTGTCTCCAAATGCCAAAGCAGCGACGCCGGGCTGGGGATCTGCTCTCACTGTATACTACACTAACAGAGAGCGACTCACAGCTGGCGAGCAGGTGGTGCAGGTCGTGCGAGAGGAAGGCGTGGTCGGCGTAGCATAGCAGCGACGCCGGGCTGGGGATCTGCTCTCACTGTATACTACACTAACAGAGAGCGACTCACAGCTGGCGAGCAGGTGGTGCAGGTCGTGCGAGAGGAAGGCGTGGTCGGCGTAGCATAGCAGCGACGCCGGGCTGGGGATCTGCTCTCACTGTATACTACACTAACAGAGAGCGACTCACAGCTGGCGAGCAGGTGGTGCAGGTCGTGCGAGAGGAAGGCGTGGTCGGCGTAGCATAGCAGCGACGCCGGGCTGGGGATCTGCTCTCACTGTATACTACACTAACAGAGAGCGACTCACAGCTGGCGAGCAGGTGGTGCAGGTCGTGCGAGAGGAAGGCGTGGTCGGCGTAGCATAGCAGCGACGCCGGGCTGGGGATCTGCTCTCACTGTATACTACACTAACAGAGAGCGACTCACAGCTGGCGAGCAGGTGGTGCAGGTCGTGCGAGAGGAAGGCGTGGTCGGCGTAGCATAGCAGCGACGCCGGGCTGGGGATCTGCTCTCACTGTATACTACACTAACAGAGAGCGACTCACAGCTGGCGAGCAGGTGGTGCAGGTCGTGCGAGAGGAAGGCGTGGTCGGCGTAGCATAGCAGCGACGCCGGGCTGGGGATCTGCTCTCACTGTATACTACACTAACAGAGAGCGACTCACAGCTGGCGAGCAGGTGGTGCAGGTCGTGCGAGAGGAAGGCGTGGTCGGCGTAGCATAGCAGCGACGCCGGGCTGGGGATCTGCTCTCACTGTATACTACACTAACAGAGAGCGACTCACAGCTGGCGAGCAGGTGGTGCAGGTCGTGCGAGAGGAAGGCGTGGTCGGCGTAGCATAGCAGCGACGCCGGGCTGGGGATCTGCTCTCACTGTATACTACACTAACAGAGAGCGACTCACAGCTGGCGAGCAGGTGGTGCAGGTCGTGCGAGAGGAAGGCGTGGTCGGCGTAGCATAGCAGCGACGCCGGGCTGGGGATCTGCTCTCACTGTATACTACACTAACAGAGAGCGACTCACAGCTGGCGAGCAGGTGGTGCAGGTCGTGCGAGAGGAAGGCGTGGTCGGCGTAGCATAGCAGCGACGCCGGGCTGGGGATCTGCTCTCACTGTATACTACACTAACAGAGAGCGACTCACAGCTGGCGAGCAGGTGGTGCAGGTCGTGCGAGAGGAAGGCGTGGTCGGCGTAGCATAGCAGCGACGCCGGGCTGGGGATCTGCTCTCACTGTATACTACACTAACAGAGAGCGACTCACAGCTGGCGAGCAGGTGGTGCAGGTCGTGCGAGAGGAAGGCGTGGTCGGCGTAGCATAGCAGCGACGCCGGGCTGGGGATCTGCTCTCACTGTATACTACACTAACAGAGAGCGACTCACAGCTGGCGAGCAGGTGGTGCAGGTCGTGCGAGAGGAAGGCGTGGTCGGCGTAGCATAGCAGCGACGCCGGGCTGGGGATCTGCTCTCACTGTATACTACACTAACAGAGAGCGACTCACAGCTGGCGAGCAGGTGGTGCAGGTCGTGCGAGAGGAAGGCGTGGTCGGCGTAGCATAGCAGCGACGCCGGGCTGGGGATCTGCTCTCACTGTATACTACACTAACAGAGAGCGACTCACAGCTGGCGAGCAGGTGGTGCAGGTCGTGCGAGAGGAAGGCGTGGTCGGCGTAGCATAGCAGCGACGCCGGGCTGGGGATCTGCTCTCACTGTATACTACACTAACAGAGAGCGACTCACAGCTGGCGAGCAGGTGGTGCAGGTCGTGCGAGAGGAAGGCGTGGTCGGCTGTGGGCGCGGCGGCCAGCAGCGTGAGGCCGGCGGCGTTGCACAGCAGCGCGCGCAGTCGCGCCGGCCGCGACATGCTGTGCTGCACGCTGTACTGCAGCAGCGACACCGGGCTAGGGACATCGGACTATTGTCACACAGTGTTCAAGTTAACTAAACTCTGATTATATTTTTCTTATGTGTTATGAAGCTTAATATTTTAATTTATTTAGTCTATGTAGTCTAGAATATGCAGAATTTATGCTTTATGTAACATCTTAATGCCACCATATTTTAAGAAATAAATATCATTTCATTTCATTTCATTTCATTTCATTTCATTTCATTTCATTTCATATAATTAAAAGAGGTAGAAAGTGTAAATAAGTCTTACTCAGAAAAGTCCAAATAGTTTTTTTGGGGTTCCTTCTCTGAATATTGTTTAGATCCCACATTCAGAAACTCCATGTTAGGTACAAGTGGTTCAGCTTTCTTATTTCTGCCTCGGTCCTGCAATCAGTTCAACATTGTAGAAACTCTTTAGATTGATAGAAAATGCGTTAAAAATAACAAATTCGTTAAAAAAATGCATTTTTTTTAACATGTTACTTTAATGGTTATAACTTTTAACACCCAGCACTAGTTTACAGGCTGATATTTTATTTTAATTTTTAAGCCAATGTATTATTATGTCCATAAAATCGTGAAAATAAATGATGGCGCCACTGCCGCGATGCCACATACGTCACTGGCTATGGTAACCCCATTGGCACGGCATGGCATGGGACTTCGTTAGTACGTCAAAAATTCATTATAAGATTTTTAAACATTACTTACTGAATTCAATGGGTTAATCCACATTAAGTGATGCCTGTCTTTACTTAAAGTATTCCTGCGCTCCTGTAAATAATACAATAATTACTTATCAAACAATTAATAAATTGGAACAACATCTCTAATGTCATGGTCCCCAATTAAGTTTTTCCATCGTACCATCGAAACCAGAACCAATGAAGGACAAGTGAAATTACTTACTTACTTGTACTTTTAGTATTTAATTAAACCATTAAAAAAAACTCACCATAATTTTATATTCTTAGATTCTTTACTACTATGGGGCCCCTAAGCACTAGCATACTATGTTAAATCTTACCTTGACATTAGATTTAAATTTTAATAAACCAAGTAGTACAGTAAAATAAAATGGAATTAATAACCAACCTGGATTCTCTTGAACCTTGAGAGCAAAGAGATATTGATTTTCTTAAATGCTGTGTGTATAGATATAGCGGGAACATCCTCTGGCACGCACTCTGGTTTGTACGACTTGAACAAACCTAATAACACTTGAAGCTGTCTGAACATATTCTGAAAATATTCATTTTATACATTATCATCTCATTATTTTGCAAACTGCTAACCCTGAGACTATATTTATTTTATAAATTTTATTACAAAAATATAGACTTATATGTCAGCTCTACGGTCACCTGTGAAGTCCACCAGTCTTTGGGTTTTTGCCAATACAGATGAAGGGCATCTGGTACCCACAGTCCGAGAGTCTCAACCCAAACAGAATGAATTGAATTTTTGATATAAAAAGAAAAAGTATGTAATAACCTAACTTTAAAGAATATATTGTTTTATTACATTCAGTTGTTGTTAGAACAAGCAGAATCAAAGAAAAACAGCTTGCTATGAAAATAATAAAAATAACCTTAACTGGAATTAAAATATTTCTGGAGTAATACTACAAAGGCAGCCTTAACCTTATGTGATTTACCTTTTTAGCCTCTCTCTTTTTTGCATAATCAAGTAACTCCAGCACTCGTCTTCTGGTGACATCCACTGGCTTTGTCAAAGTGTAAACTAGTTTCATAGCATGAACAGTCTGAAACAGTAGAAAAAGCCTTAAATTTTAACATGCATCTGTAATGAATCTGAATTTGAAAGCTCAGGTTTGTAGTAAGCAATCTTTTCTAAATTGTGTCATACTCATATGTGTATATGTTGGGAGTCTCACAGGTTTGACACTTTCTAGTTTAAATATCTATATGTTAAACTAGATGATGAGAAACCACAGTTAATGACTTTGTATGAGACTAGACAATAATCTATTTAGCTCAGCTTTTTAATAAATACCTAGATATTTCAGTAAATATCCAGATATTTAAAACTGGAGTTTTCTCATGAAAACATCCAGGCATAATATAATTATAATAAAGTAATAAAATCAGGACATACCAGTAATTCATAAGTCAGCATAATATAAAACAATTCATATCCTGAGTCTAGAGCCTTCATGTCAATGGAGTCACAGTCCATGGCAGCTGAAATATAATCAAACTTTATAGTAACTAAAACTTTTATCATAACAACTACTAGTAATTACAAGAATAATATTATATTATAAACCTTTTTTTTTAATATGGATCTACCCGAAGATAATTTGCCAATGTCAAGTAACTTATTGAGAATAAGTAGGTAGTCAATAGTTGAAGTCAGTCAAAGTCACATACACTCAATAAAAAGCCATTGTTTTAACGTTTAATAGACCCACAGATTCAGCAGATATCACTCTAAAAGCATTGCGGGTTTTAAAACTCTATTAGGACCAAGCAAGTTGCCACTAGACAACTCACTCGACACACAACAGCAGTGTTAAAAACTATACAATCCAACGTAAAACGAAGCCCAAGTTACCCAAGAATATTGTATCTCTCTACTTAATGGTGAAAGAATAATCAAAATTAATGCAGGACTTTATTTTGTATATTTGGATGATTGTAATCATACAATCATTCAATAGTACTAATAAATATAATTCCAAATCCTTCCTCTTTATAATTAAGTATATATAGACATACCTGTTAACCAATCGAGGACAAAACCAATTCTAGAGAAACTAGTCTGGTTTTCAGAGTTAGCCAAGATCCAGCGGAATGCATACTCAACAGTACGCTCCTCCACGCGTTCTGGGGGTACCATGCATGCTCCCAGGCTTGTCCATTTCGTAATAGCTGGAATGAATTAGAATATTTTGTGGTTAAACCTTAAATTAAACCAAAACGAGAAGATACGTATGTCCCTCTACTTTAATCCAAAATTTTAATAAGTACAAAGAAAAACTTTTAATTTTTTTATTTAAGTCAGGCTTTAGCCTAAGTGTACCAGAACTCCAAAAGATACTCACGTATAGATAAATTTAACCAAACTTTGAATAAAGTGTGAAAGTCGTCGTAGTCTAATCCAGTTGTTTCAACTGCATGTGCCAATTCGTCTATTTTGCTCTGAAATAGGTCTTTATCGAAACCCTTCTTTAACGACTTTATGTAATCTATAATTTCGTCAACATCAGCCATGGCTTGTTTGGTCCAGAAACTCTAATTATATAAAAATATCAACAATACACCATCGGTCTCAAGATATGGATTTCAAAATAAAAATACGTTAGTTTGACAGCTGTCAAACTTTAGACGCAAACTAGGCCTGCTTCTACTTTTATTTATCGATAGCTTAGAAAAGAAAAGTTAAATATTTATTTGGAGCACATAAACTTAAGACTAATATTAACATAATAGAACTTAAATGCTATCAAAATGGTCGCCACTCAGTATTGTGTCATTGTTTAAGAATAATCAACTTAATACCTATTCTAGTAATTTTATTTTCCATGAGCAAGTAATCTTATTATTCAATGTTTACGAAAATTCTTTAGTAAAACGCCTTAATGAATATATAAAAATCTGAAAGTAAAAACTTCATTTAGGTACAAACTAACTTGCTATTCTGATGACAAGTATTTAAGTGCATTGTGTTAAGTGAATGTTGTAAGCCTAACATAATTAATTATTTCTTCATCATCATCATTTCAGCCAATAGACGTCCACTGCTGGACATAGGCCTCCCCCAATGTTCTCCACACAGATCGGTCCTGTGCTGCCCGCATCCAATGGATTCCCGCGATCTTCACCAGATCGTCGGTCCACCTTGTGGGGGGCCTGCCACGGCTGCGAGGCGACTTCCTGTGCGTGGCCTCCACTCCAGGACCTTTCTGCCCCAACGGCCGTCTGTTCTCCTCGCTATGTGCCCTGCCCATTGCCACTTGAGGCATGCAATCCTTTGGGCTATGTCTGTAACCTTAGTTCTCCTGCGGATCTCATCATTTCTGATACGATCACGCAGGGAGACTCCGAGCATAGCTCTCTCCATTGCTCTCTGGGTGACTTTGAGCCTCCTTAATTGGCACATTGTAAGCGGCCACGTTTCGGTTCCGTATGTCATCACTGGCAACACACACGCATTGAAGACTTTCGTCTTGAGACACTGCGGGAGGTGGGCCGAAAATATGCTGCGTAGCTTCCCGAACGCTGCCCAGCCGAGTTGGATTCGTCGATCGATCTCTTTCTGGAAGTTGGACTTACCAAGCTGGACTTTTTGTCCGAGGTAGATGTACTCGTCTACAACTTCCAGTGCAGAGCTTCCGACCTTCACAAGAGTGGGTACGACATGGGAATTCGACATGATTTTCGTCTTGTCCATGTTCATTTTCAGACCCACTTGTTGAGAGACTCTACTGAGGTCGTCAAGCATTGTGCCTAGGTCTTCCAAGGTCTCAGCCATGACTACCTTCGATTCGCCGACCTTCACAAGAGTGGGTACGACATGGGAATTCGACATGATTTTCGTCTTGTCCATGTTCATTTTCAGACCCACTTGTTGAGAGACTCTACTGAGGTCGTCAAGCATTGTGCCTAGGTCTTCCAAGGTCTCAGCCATGACTACGATATCATCAGCGAATCGAAGGTGCTTCATGTACTCACCATTTATATTGATGCCAAGTCCAATTATTTCTTAATTCTACATAAAATAATTGACCAAATTAAGTTGGTAAAATTTCTTCATTTTAAGTAAATAACACACTTAAAAATTTCATCTTGTGTTCAGGCGGGAATCGAACCCACACATTCCACAATCCGGGTGAATGTTCTCGCGTTACGAAGCTGACGAAATTTGTGAGTGCTTTATTCGACATGTACTGTCGATAATCTCATCAATATTGTAGGTATATTTACAATGACAATATTATTACAAATATTTGACCACCAGTTAAGATGAGACTGCTAAATCAATAGTTGATATTATAGTAACGCGTTCAGTGGTCTAATTGATAGAACATCCACCCGGATTGTGGAAGATTCGAGTCCCTCCTGAACATGAGATGATTTTTTTAAGTGTGTTATTTACTTAAGATTAACTATTGTTTTAGCAGTCTCATCTTAACTGGTGGTCAAATATTTGTAATAAATGTATAGTTATTTACTTAGAAATAAATTGCAAAAGATTGCATTAAAAAAAACAAACTATTTCTTCATTTTAATTAATAAAATATAAAATATATAAAAAAAAGTGTATTTATTTTTGATAATTTTAATGTTTAATGTGAAAAATAATAATATTAATAAACCTCAAATTTAAATGCTGGTGGTGACGTAAGCGTGGTTTTCATTCATGAGGCTTCTTTCGTGGCGTGGCCTTCTAGTCGAAATTTTATCTGCCGTCTGTTACACAGGTTAGCATATTAGTTACTAGTCTGTTATATTACTTTTCTGGCGTAGGTACTAACGTTCAGAAATAAATTGAAAAATAAAAAAGTAGTGGTAAATGGAATATAGGCTATTAATCCTATAATATTCATTTTTTGAATATGTCGTAATTTTGATAGTAATAAATAACGAGAGAAGTATAAATCATGTTCAGAAAGTCTAAAAACATGAATGGAGTTCTAATGTTTTTATAAATTTTTCGATGTTATGTTGTCAAATTGTGAAGTAAGTAATAATATTTATCGATCAACGTTCCAAATTTTCTGATATAGGCCCAGCACTAGGCTTCGTAATTTTTTTTTAGGCTGGGACAACTTTAATATTGTAGTCCGATGAAAAATAAATATGACATTCGACCAATATTGTTTTTATAGTGGTATGGTATTATTTAAGTGCTGAATTATTTTCAAACCGTTCGCTTGCGGTATGAATTTTTAGATTAATAAACAAATTGAACCTCCTCATATCTATAAAAAGAATCAAAAGAAGTAACGACATAACTGTCTTTGTAAATGCTTAAATGTCTAACGCCTCCGGGTCTATGATTTCTTTAGTGTGGTAATTTTATTATTGTTATTTTACCCAAAAACAGGGAAAAATATCATAACTTAAAACAAATGTTTTTGTTAAAAATAATTTCATCACATGGTATGAATTTGACGCCAATTGATTTAAAGTGTTTCTTACTAAGCCGAATCTATACATTTTATATTAGTTTAATTTACAATTATCACCAAAATAAAACTAATTTCCCAGCTCAATCTAGTCTAGATAATACATTTATACAAAAATAATACATAATACATTGTTAGAGAGAGTTAGGTGCTATCTACCTTTAAATATGTAATAAAAACCTAATAGTAAAATATACTCTGACAGTCAAAAAGTCCAAAAATAATATTCAAAAATATCTTTATACACTTTAAGTTCATACAGAACATTTATGAATGTCAAATATTATTTAATCTACAGCTCTGAATAAAGTCGTTAAAATAAATGATGGAATCACTGCCGCTTACGTCATAGGGCATGGTAACCCAATAGGGTATAAATCAAAGGAAGTCCATATGGACTTAATAATGAAGGACATTGCTTTTTTTGGCCAAACATTTTGCTGTATTTTTAGGCGTTGTTCCTCTGAGTATTTATTACATTGATACCAAAGCTGTCGGGTCATTCATTACATTATCCTTGGTCTAGTTAGTGTTCAAAATTAAACATATCCATACATTTTCAGTGATTTACCCAACATTTTTTTTTCGTTATGCCAAATCTTGGCATTTAAATTTAAGGGGAACCAGTCTAAGTAGAATACAGCAGTTTTTCTTTTTGGCGGGCACTTTCATATATAGACTAAAAACATATGAAAGTCCGAGGATCTCCTTTCATGACTGAATTGACTTAGGGCTTTATGCATAAACGTTCATTAGACCTTTGTTATCTAAAACGGTGTTATAAAGCAGTTTTCATTCTTTTTTCGAAAACTGTGCATGAACATTTTTTTGTTTTAAAAGTCAAAACTGCTTTTCAACACAGTTTTAGCTAATAAAGGTTTATTGAACCTTTACGAATAAAGCCCAGAGTAGTTAAACCCATTATTGAAATTAACATTAAGGACTTTATACTGTATGATGTGGGTATCACTATATCCATAGACAAAACTAAAGCCGTCTCAATTTTGAAGTGTCAAAAATGAACGAATTGTCGTTTGAAGTAAACAGTATGGATATTTGCCAATTCAGAATTTTTTTAAATATGGTTAAAATAATATAATCAAAGCGTGTTTTATCGATGCTTGATAAAATCGCTTAAAAATGTGGCCCATGCTCTTGAACTTAACACGCGACGAATGTCGCCGTACGCTCCGGAGACTTGGTATATATTTAGTCTTAGAAATGGCATTCATTTTCCCTCCTATAGTTTTGTTCTGATGTACCCTTACTTTAAGGATTGTTTTCAGCGTGAATTCTGTTTATAATTAATTTACTAATCGTAGCCAATTTGCTGTGTTTTTAGAGTTGGAAGCCTACTCGAACATGATTAGTGTGTTTAGAGCTCAGGGGGCATTGGAAGACAACAGAAAAAAGTTGCTTGAAGAACTGCGCGCCGTTTTACATATAAGCAACGATCGGCACAGCGCCGAGGCACGCCGCGTGTCTAATGATGAATTATTAGCTACAATTGCAGAGCAGTAAGTATTTATTCCATGCTTTCTGTGTGCATTTGATTTATTTTTATACAGTGTTGTACAAAGTCAAAGATGGCTGAGAGTGTTTGAAAGTCAAAGACATCAGTGTACTCAGCTAGGATAATACTGTTATTTGTGGATAGTTATTATTATATTTGTATAGGATTCCCATAAAGTTTGACATTTTGATTAGTATTTTAAAAATGTTCTGAATTATTAGTAACATAGCATAGCCATATGGATGTGGATGTAACATATTTATTTGTTATTTTCAAGTATGTTTTTGTATTATTTGGACCAATTAATTTCCAATTGGACATAATAAAAAATGATTATAATAATTTGACAGGTAACCTATTAATTTCTAGTGACAGTTTGTTTTTTAATTTTAATGAATAATGTTGGTTGTGATTTCAATAGATACATTTTTACAAAAGATATAGGTAATTAAAGTTGAGACAAACTAATAGGCCACATTTGATGTTTCTCAATTTTAGCTTTATAGAGGTGACCTACTAAAAAACTTTGATTAAAGTGAATAATTGATAAGTACTTCAAACAAACGTGCATCGAATACTATAATTTATTTATTTATTTATATATAAGGTGCACCAACAGCAATACACATAAAACAATCACAAATGACAGCAGGTAACTTAAAAAGGAAATATTCAAATATGTTTGTCAATTATAGGTATACACAGCGTTCTTAATATTGTAGCTAATTTATAACTAATTTTAAACTTAAAATCTAAACAAAGTTCAAGCGGATCTAAAAATTAAACGAGGGAGCACTGGAAGACTGCAGAAAAAATATAATAATGGAAAAGAAGTTATTTGTACTTTTATTTGTAAAAACGTGAATCAAAATTATTGAAAAGAAAGAGCATGGTAGGTATCCTATAGGATCCTATATATTGATCCGCTGCCAATTTATTTCTTCTTCTTCAAAATCACAGTGCTTAATTTTGAGTGCCATAAATGATTTTTCTGTTTACCAAGTTATTCATGTATTTATATTTTTAAGCAAGACAATGATACATTTTATTTTAATCAGAATGTACCTTTTCATTAATGGTTGAATATTCCTACACAATTAACATCATATTCTTTCGATTATATGGGGTACCTCCCTAGAGCTTAAAAAATTGTCAGATACAACATTGTTCCAACATTCAATTCTCTAAAAAAGTAAATTTTTGATAAGTTTATACATAGTTTAACAGAGAAAGTAAATCGTGAAATTATCTTTTTTGTCTTTAATTGCAATAAATGCAATCATAACTTTAAAAAACGAAAAAATTGGGCTTTTTTAACATAGAAAGATTGATAAATTCAATGACCATTGTTACAAGGTTATGTTTTTTTTAAATATCAGTGGCTGCTACTGGTGTTGCCTGTGGCAAACACATAATAACTCTTCCAGTGTCAAGTGATTAGAGTGACACATTATTTTTATGGTTATTGACCGGTGTGGCGAGTTTAAATCCTTTTAATATTTATTTTAATTGAGTTTTGCACCAAACACCATCTAAAACCAAGCCAGAACAAAACATACACAAAGAAGACACAATATTAAAGGGAGATTCTCATCAAGGTTATGTTGTCGAATTTTGTTGAAGTGTCAAATGTGGCTTATTATTATTTTGGCCCAACTATAGGGTTTATATTTAAATATGTAATACTGAGGTACTTATATTTACTTAGTAATTGAACAAAGTTTTATAAAACTATGTAATTGATCTCAAATAACTACTTCACATATTTTAAGGAAACTTTAAAGCACTATCAAATCATCTTATCTTATCTGTTAGGGGCCATTTTCATGGGGCATGTCGACCCTAAGGGATTATTTGTACCTATCATATCATAGAATATAAGATTTGTAAATGTTTTATTTGAATTTTACAAGCTTATACTTTAAATATTATATCAATGTTATTACAGATTATCAGGTCCAAACACTGGTTTAGGATGGATCAGCGAAGGTCGGAGGCGAGTGCCTCTGCTGCCACGAGGAGTTGCTCAGACAATGTACACAGAGATTGCCGATAGAGCAGCTGAGGCAGCCGCCGCTGAAAATAAGGAAATACTGAAAAAGCTAGAAGCGGAAAGGACTGTTGCACCCAAATCTAATGAGGAAGAGATGCCAGAAGCTGAGGGGGAGACAGCAGAAGGCGCATTATCCTCAAATGATACTGCGGATGAATTATCATATCCCCCTATTGCCATGGAAGACCAAACCACCAAAGTCAGTTTAATTTGTTGTAGTTAAACTCAACATTGTTTTAAAATCATTGATATTAGAAGTGAAAATAAAAAATAAACCATAGTTCTAGTTACCGAAATGCTAGTTCACGGTTTTTCTATGATCAATAGTTGATATTTTTCATAGACTGTTAATGTAATTTATATGTTTTCATTAGATATGGGAAACAGAACTCATCAGTCGCAAGAGAAAAGTACCCGAAGAAAGTGCGGTACCAGACGATGCCTTGACACCAGTGAAAAACATGAGGAATATACCAGTGAACACCAATCAGAAACATCTCAACTTATCACAAATTTATTCAAAATTCTCACAGCCAGCTACAAGTAAGTAAATTATTATTTTCGACACAATTTTGAATAGTAAACTATTTCATGTAAACTTATTTGTAAAATATCTTATTCTTCACAGGTAAGTCATCAGGCCAGTCGAAGCATTCATATAACCAAGTAAGCAAAGTATCAACTAGTAAATCAGGCCAATCTCATCCCCGAGGGTCAGCACATAAACACCGACAACATAAACAAAGTGCTAAAGTTATGTCCAAATCACAAATGAAGAAATCACAGGAAATGCCCATGTCGCCAAGCAAGCAGTACAACCCCTCGACTATGCAGCTCGAATACACCTCTGGTCCACCTAATTCCTTCCAAGCTAGTTATGCACAGTCTATACTTGGTAAAAAGCCAGACTATATGGATGAAATGAAGCCAAAAGTCCTTTCTTCACCTGGCATGGTGACAGACTCGCCAACCATGCAGCTCCTGACGCAACCGGCGACTGTACCCCACGAGCTGGGAGTATCTGATAACCTGCACCCTGATGACCCTTCCATGTTGCAGGCCCAAGGCCCTCCCTCATCTAAACACGCAGCAACCAATAAGCCTTGTCATCTTATCATAAAGAAACGAGGCGAGGTAACTCCCGACAAAAAAGTACAAATGTCAGAACTCAAAATTCTACAGAAACCGGATAGTGGGATCAAAGTGCTCTCAAATCGGCAAGTTGTTGTTGCGCCCAGTTCGACGCAAAAAGCTCTTAATACCGCCGGGAAACTGGTGACAACCAAAGTAATCGGTTCTATTCCTAAACCGCGTCCTACAGGCACGCCAGTTTTAACAGAAAAAATGATTGTCGTGTCTAAACCTTCATCAGAGATGAAAAATATGCCTAGTTCGAAAATTCTCATCACCTCTGCACTAACCACGCCAAGCAAAGATGGGCATCCAGTTAGTGCAAATAACATATCACCCAAAATGACTGAAACTCTAACACCGAAGGGTATCCCCGCTACTGATTTAAAAGTCTCCGCTAAAGCTGTGGTGTTGAACCCTAAATCTGGTCAAAAGATGGTGGTTTTGCCAGCTAAGCCGCGAACTAAACCTATGTCGGAAGGTCAAATACCCCTTTTACATTTCAAAGGTCTATCAGGAGCTATGAAGTTAGTACCTGTCAGCTCTCAAGGCACTACTCAAGTCACTAAATCAGCGGCTATGACGGTGGTTTCTAAACCTACCGGAATGAACGCGATACCTTCAAATGCAAAAATTGTAGGCGTGGAACCAATCAAAACAGCTAATTTAGCTGACATTGTTCCGGTAAAAGGCCTTACACCAGTAACAACTCCCAAAATCGGAAACCCTATCGTTCGACCAGCTAGTGCGAAAGGTAGTGTCATAGTTGTTCAAAAGAAAGCTTTGACATTTACGAAAAATGGGAATGATATGTCTAAAATAATTATGGGTAAGAATGTAAATCAGCTCCTTCAAGCTACAAAATCAGACCAATCAGATGCGGCTAAATGTGCTGGAAACGTTATCGTCCTGGAACTGAATAATGAACAGACAGGAAGGACAACTACAATGTCTGAAATATTAGATAGTAGAGTCACCGGTGCCGTCCGTGGGCCCGATGATGATGCTAAGGTAGCTGAGATCACACAAGATACACCTGTGTTATTTGACACTCAAATCACGGATGAAACGTGCAACGCCAATAGTTTAGACTCCACCGCGGAAAGTATAGGAGGCATAGAGCAGATGGAAGATTCGAGCATACCCACATTAGACAAAGACGTCGACAAATCTAGTTTCAGCAAAGATGTAGAGGGCGGAAAAGATTCGTCTAGTGTCACAGATTGGGAAATGGAGCTGGATACAGTATCGTCACGAAAGGAAAAAGACGACGACGATAAGCTTAATTCATTGCATTTGGATCTTGGCATGTCAAGTGACAGCGAAAATGAGTACATGGTGGACAGTCACAAATCAAAGAGCAAGCATTCATCACAGGACAGTATACAGCGAGCGACCGCAAGCGGTAAGATAAACATTAAACTCGATATTCATAGTATTTTATGATTTCACACTGTTGAGACTTGCTATAAGTACCATTTTCATTTTTAGGGGAATCAATGTACGGTGCTCCGACCGGATTGTCACTGGCGACGCGAACGCTACTCAGCCAGCTGCAGGACGACGGGTCTTCGAGCAACGATTCGTCTTTCGCGCTCAAATCGAAAGTCGTAGAAAAGCTGAAGGATGTAGACTCAAAAATAGACAAATCTGATCTGGACGCGCTGACGAAGGCGAGAGAAAAGCTCTCCGAGAAAGTGGCGGAGGCGAAGTCGCAGCAGAAGCGAATAGACATCTACAGCACGGCGATAAGTTCGTCGGACATAAACTTGGACTCGTTCTCGTATCTGGACGAGGGCATGCTGGTGGGCGACGACGTGTTCGCGGAGGACGGCAAGGCGGCGCGACGGCCCGACGCGCTGGACGACCAGCTCAGCCGCCTGCTGGGCGACGACTCCGCGCACTCCACCGACTCGCAAACTGTAAGTGAAACTATGCCTTTAAGCAAATGAGCAATATTCTTAGATTTAATTTAAAGTGGTGAAACATTTCTTTAAAATGTAATGGCACTTAGAATAAGTTGGGACATTTAATGTGAAGTGTGAAGTGATGATGTTGCTGGTAATCTCTGTATTGTTTTACTTGTTCTGTTGAAATCGTAATTAAAGTTTTTGAAAGTGTGTTTGTACTGAATAATGAATTTCATTTATTAATATAATGGAGGCTTTGCATATTTTGGGACTACTATCTACTCGATAAGTTCTTTTTGATTTTATGTATTTAACTTTATTGCCTGGAATGGTATATATTTATGTATTCATGATGATTAGGTGGGTAGCTTACAAATTATTTATAATTTAATCAGGTAATGTCTCTTTTATTAGTACCTACATAGGTACTTCCTAAATTAACAAACAAACAAAATTTCAGTAGTTTTATTGTTTATTATTCCTTCATTATGTTTATTTGCTCATTTTTTTCGAAGCTTTCTTTTGTAGTTCCAATTAATTTATTAAATTGAACTAGCATCAAATCGATAAAAGTTTGTAAAAATATAATATATAAAAAATAAATTGCATTTAGAGAATATGTACAAATAAATTAATTTCTTTTTACTTCCCATCGTGGATAATTCCACTGCTGGACTAAAGCAAATTATCGTTATGTTAAGATAAACACTTAAAAAGTAATAGGATGAGCTAAGGGCTCTTGAAGATAAATGTTTTTGAGGCAAACCAAACAAAATAATGAAAAACATCGCCATATATAGCGGAATTTCGTCAAACTAACAGATAATAAAATCTTTCGAAGCGCCACCATGACAGTTTTTTTTATATTCCTCAGTTTTAAGACTCATTTTGGCCTACGCGCAAGATAAAACGCAAAAAATGTTATTATTACAAACAAATGTACGCGGATTCGTCAGGCGCCGTAGTTTCATAAAATCTTGCCATTAAGCCGAGTTTACTTTACCAAAATCGTATGTGAATACTTTTTTCATATAATGCTCAAGCTAAGAGATTATAGATTCTAAAAGTAGATGAACAATAAAATGGTATCGAAGGAAATAAATAAATTTTATCTTAGCCTCTCAAACATATGTAGATATCGGTCTAGTACATTTTGAAGGACTTTAAGTGTCTAATTAAGGTGACAGGTAGGGCACACTAGCGACGCTAATTGATTTGAATTGTTAGCAACTAAAACGGACCTCTATTTAATAATAATTTCGAAGCTCCAGCCCATAGATTAAGATAATAAGAGTCTGGATACTCCAGTCTCTCGGGAAGCGCTTATACTTAACTTTTGGTCAGTTTTAAGTGGCCGTTTTTGCCGTTAAACCATTTTTCGAGTGCAAAGACACCAATAAGTAGTGCACTAAATAAAAAGTTTATGTGCTTGCATAGAGACTGGAGCTCAGATTTTGTTAAATAGAGACCTGGTTTAGTTGCGAACAATTTAAATTAATTCACGTCGTTAGTGTACCCTACCCATCACCTTAATAGGCTACCCTATAAATTGAAATCATAGGCCTTCAAGAACTACTTCGACATTAAAGGAAAGTTCAGTAATTTCTTTTCGCGTGTAGGTATTTGTCATATTATGCGGCCGAGAAGCAAATAGTTATTATGTACTTACATCAGGGCCATAGCGCCGGCTGCCTTGTTGATGGCAACCAATCGCATCGTCTTATTAAGGCCATGGACTCATGTTAGCCTCTGGAGACCATTATAGCTCGTAGCGTGGGTGTCATCGGACCTGGGCGGAAGACTACTCCGCCGTCCCACTATGCTGTTTCCGCCCTCTTTCTCCCCCACTACGCTACGCTACTGAGCTTATTTTTTTGGCCATAAGCAATGCGATCCCTTTCCGCCATTTTATTGTAAGCAACACTTTTGTTCACAACAACGTCCTGTTGGTCTAGTGGTTTAAGTACCGGGCCGTGATCTCGGGGTCCTGGGTTCGATTCCCGGGTCGAGTGAAAAGTATGATTTGAATTTTTCAGACATAGCTCGGGTTTGTAATCACTAATTCGGGTTTGGCAATCGTGGTGATTAAGCCTAATCCCATAATATTAGTGATAACTTGATTTCTATTATAGAGGCCTTTTTCCTACAGTGGGACAGTATACTTTTCTTTTTTTACTTTACACTTTTGTCGAAATTGACTTTCGATAAAAGCGTTTACGATAAAGTGGCGGGAAGAGCTAGCAAATTGCTCTCACGACTTATTATCAGGTTCTACTAATTCTTTTAACTATTTTACTTCCTCGTGTCCATAATAAAAATACGATAAATGTAGGTATAACTTACGAAAATGGCTTTTACTAAGCAACAAAATTTAAAAGTGCAATAACCAAGTAGCATATGTACTTCAGTAGTAACTTGTGTTCAGCATCCCTATATTAAATTCATACAACATCTCATACCATTGACCTGATTCCATACTTACCTTGATGCTTTAAAATAATGTCTCTTATTCGCCACAATCACTTGGCGGCGTCCGCGGTGTCGCCTTAAGCATCTATATTACGGATATCAGACAACAGAAGAATTACAAATATTATACTAACACAAGTTTTCATCACTCGAATGTTGGTCCAGGGTGGGGTCGAACCCACGACCTTTGAAGCCATCTGGCCAATAAAAAAACTCTTTCAACAAATGTTTTATAAACAAATTAATACTGAAAATCCTAGTGTATTTTAAGTCCTTAATTTATTCCATGTAACCAAATAGTTTTATTAGTTACAACATGGGCTAAATAAATAGTCTATGGTTATAAGCAAAAAGTATGGTTATACGTATAGACTCAGTCCACCTAACTTGTTACAAAACGCCATCTTCAGTTATTTTATTATCGCACTAAAGCTCATGCCATCCCGTTCCATCACGCAATGTTGACAGGGGCTAGAGCGAGTTTAGTTACGGAACTTTTCTTAAATCGCGTTTTGTAATAATGGGAATATGCACTCAAACTGCACCAGCAGCTGGTCCGGTAATCTTTAGCTACAGGGATTATGTTTCGTATATAATTTAAGTAAATCCCTTTTATGCTATATAAATCGTACTTTTTGTAACGCACAAATATAAAAGGTACCAATATAAATATGTTGAAAACTTAGTCTTAAGTTTGTTTTAATTATTACTTGGTGTTAGTATGATGCAATAAATGTCAGTACAAGGCTGCTCGCAAGAACATCATGTAATTTTTAAGAGTAAAGATATTTAGCTGCAATATATTTTAGCCCAATTATATAATTATATATATGAACATACTATTATTATTATACATATAGTTATACCAAGGCATTGATGTTACTATGTTTTGCTATTTTATTATAGCTATGGTTAATATGTATGGATGAACGCCGTTACGCATTTTGAACAGCAGATTTACTTGTTTAAACAGCATTGCAATCCAAATAGTATCCTAATATAGTCTAGTAAGAAATAGTATCTCACTAAATCTTATTTGATAAATAATCAGGAAAATAAGACAACATCAACCTGACCCCAAAGAAAGTAGCTCAAGCAGTTGCGTTAAGGATATCAGAATTATTCAGAATCAAGATGGTAACCAAAATGTAATACTCATAACACTGAACAAGCACAAGTGTTCATCCAAAATGAGAATCGAACTCTCGAAGCGTGAGGCAGTGGATGGTGATTTAATTCTGGGCAAGCAAATTAAAAAGACATGGTCGGGATAATTTAACCAAAAACTTAAACACTTGGTACAATTCTAAATCAACGAATAAGTAATTTTCCCTTAATTTATTGTAAGAGCTGTATGAAAAATGTTGGCTATCTTGCCACTAAAATTGTACATTATCTCTATACGTTAACCTTACATCACAGAATATTAATGTAAAACAGTACTTTCTTTGCCTATAATATTATATTTTACGTATTTATTATTTGGACTATTAACTTTGGGAACGTATTTGGTAGGCACTTAAATACAATGCCATCAATATTCGTGATTATAGTAGACTGAAATATTATGAAAGGTTGATGATATTGAGTCGGCACTACAAATGTTCTTCGAGACCACATACGTGTCGTGCCGTGGTTAGTACATGGTAATTGCGTGTGTATTAAAATGGTACATATTTCTTGCTTTAAGGGGATGATATTGCATTCTAAAGAAATAGTGCCATGTAGTTTGTTCTATGAGAATTTGTACATATATTATTACTATTTTTATTGAAATATCATTGACAACTGTCGACCTATAGAATGTATTAGTATATTTTGTATCATAATAAATAAAATTGTATGAAACACGCATTTTTGAATGTGTATGTATGTCCTACAATAAACTGAATTAGTTTAGTGACTTGTGTATAGGGACATCGGTTTTTGATGTCGATGCAGGTGAATATGTTTAAGATTGTTACCACAATGTGATCGGCTTGTGGATAAATGTGTTCCCATTAATTGTAAGCAATATCCTGTAAGGATTTTTATGTATTCTTGTACAATGTATAAAATTCTTATTTAAATTTTTAAGCAATGTTAACGATTGACCTGCATCCGTTTTTGAGTATGTAGAATAAGAAGTTAATTTGTTTCTCAGCTGTAAATATTTTGCGTAGAATTAGTTCCGCCGTAGAATCACTTCAAACATGTTAATACAATTTCTGTGTTTTTGGCATCAAGTTTATTTTATCTACTTATTTTAACAATAAAAAGTTTAATCATAACAACTTTTTTTTCATTCTCAAAACGGTAGCACTAATACCCTCTTTTATCTGTAGATATTAAAATTAAAAGAATAAAAAATAAAACATTTTTAAAAATCAACTGTATATTTGAACGATGAAATAAAAATCACAAAAGAAAATTACATTTTCTTTAGCTCGTGTTTAGTAAATTGTATTTCATAAATACTACAAATGCTTTGTACATTTGTATAATTTCCAAATTTACAATAAATACTGTGCTCTTTCGGTACGTACACGCGATCGGTGATAAAAATAGCGTGACTTATACTTATTACTAAAATCTATTCGATTTGGAGTCTAAGAAGTGACCTTGTGCATGGCCTCCGCGACGTATTTTACGTTCTTTGAAGAAATGCCAGCGACAGAAATACGACCATCTTTGGTTAAGTAGATGTGGAACTCGTCAGTCAGCCTCTTGACCTGAAATAAAAAAAAATAATAAATAATAAATATTTCACAACATCACATACATTGATCTGACTCCGAGATAGGTAGCTCAAGCACCTGTGTTACGGATATCAGAATCAACAGTGGGATTACAAATATATACGTATAATACTTTTCTTTTGTAAATACATGCTTATAATACATAGGGAACACCCAGACCAATACAAACAGACATGTTCATGCACACAAATGTTTGAACTGTGCGGGGATCGAACCCGCAACCCTTGGACCAAAGGCAGCGTTCACTACCACTGTTCCAAACGGGCCGTCAAAAATATTGTTATATGGTAAGACAGCTTTAGGGTTGACAACACCTTGAAATAGTTATCTCTAACTATAATCAAAGAACCAAGCCAAGATTCTAGTATTTGACTTACATCAGGATATGGCCTGATACGTCAAATATGTAACCATGATTCAGTTGGTTTGGTTCCCCTGAAGGGTTGCGAAGGTCAGACGGCAGTCGCTTTATGGTAATTACCAGACTCCGTAAACCCTGAATCATAGTTCAAGCGTACCCCGGGCTCGAGAGCGAAATTTCTTTTATGTGAAGGTGGCAAACGAGCAAACGGATAACCTGATGGTAAGCGATTCTCGCCGTCCATGGACACCCGCGACACCAGTGGAGTCACAAGTGCGCTGTCAACCTTTAAACCGCCCTTTCCCCTGAATTTACCGTGGGAGAGCCAAGCTTCGGCATGAATGGGCCGGCTCGACCGGAGTGATACCACGGCCTCACAGAAAACCGGCGTGAAGCAGCACTGTGCTGTGTTTCGCTGCGTGAGTGAGGGTACCGGAGGCCCAATCCGGGGGATAGGGGGGGTTCAAAGGTTGGCAGCGCACTTGTGACTCCACTGGTGTCGCGGGTGTCCATGGGCGGCGGCAATTACTTACCATCAGGTGATCCGTCTGTTCGTCTATCTACCTATTACATAAAAAAAAAAGAATTCGGCCTGCAGCACCCTCACTCACGCAGAGAAACTGTACTGAGTACTACTGAGCTGCGTCTCCGCGCTCGCGCGCCCCACCGCCCGTTAGTAATAAACGGACTGAGCTTTAAGACGGACGGTTGTTTCTCTGGCGCTCGCGCCGAACTGCTTTCCACCTTCAGTGTCTCCCAAATACATATAAGAAACACAGCACATTGCTGCCTTACGCCGGTATTCAGTGAGGCTTTTTTTTTCCTTTTTTATATGAGATGTGGCAGACGAGCAGACGGATCACCTGATGGTAAGCAATTCCGCCGCCCATGGACACCCGCAACACCAGTAGAGTCACAAGTGCGCTGCCAACCTTTTCCCTTTCCCCCCATTGGGCCTCCGGTAACCTCACTCAGACGGCGAAACACAGCGCAGGCGCCGCTTCACGCCGCCTTCTGTGAGGCAGTGGTATCACTCCGGTCGAGCCGGCCCATTCATGCCGAAGCGTGGCTCTCCCACGGTCTAAAATCTTTGGATGCAACCGGAAATCACACTGTCAGTTCTTGTTCACGTTGAACGCGCGGTCGCGGCGTCGCTAGCTTACCCGCTACTTAGACCGTGCGTTTTATATGTGAACACTTCCATTTTACGCCATATGTTTGATATTTCGCGACCGCGCCCGCGAGTCAACGCGAACAAGCACTCGGAACATCCTGTCAAAGGCTATCTTGATAAAATTTTATGATATTTGATAATGGACAACATTTCAAAATTTGAAACAAAAAATACCAATTCTTTATTTTCTTTTCCGCTGCTCGAATATATATTTATTAATTTTTTATATTGCTTATTTCCTGAGAAAAAAAATAAAAACTAAAAAAACGTAAGATGACGTCATCGGACGACAGAATGTAAAAAAAATCTTTGCTTAGCACATTATAGTTTTAAATTTACGAAATGCCAAACCCATGACACGCAGCTGTAAAAAAAAAGACAAATTGTCAACGTTGAATGAATGAATGACGTTGACAATGTTGACACTAGTATTATTTACCTTTGACAGTAGTACCTTTTTTTATTAAAACAATGATAAGCATAGGAATATCGCTGTATTCAGCCGTCCGATGACGTCATTTGGCGCTTACGTCTATTTAGAATATAAAAAATTTCAATAATTATTTTATGCATGAAAATGGACAAATTTTGAAAAAAGAAAAATATGGGTCTGTTCATTTTATGTCTATTTTCATATAAAAAAACAATATGGACATGTTAAAAATATGAAATGTTGTCCATTCGCTATCCTACGCAGAGAGTAGATACTGTCTGTAGCGTACCTGGTCGGGCTTGAGGCCGGTGTAGCAGAACATGCCGATCTGGTCGGTGATGTGCTGCCACGCCTGCTTGTTGCCGGCGCCCTCGATGCCGCCGCGCAGCTGCGCGCGCATCGAGATGATGCGGTCCGCCATCAGCTTCACGTCGCAGAGCCTATAAATTGACACGTACGACTATTTTAGAAGTGAGGCAGAAAGGTAAAAATAAAATGCAATTATTACATGAACATAGATATTTTTACATATTACCTGTGCGGATAAAGAATGGGATCAGAAATGGCGGCGCATCTATTCACTTCTCGCTCGCACACTATTTGCGTCTATACTCGCGCTCGTGGGTGTGCGAGCGAGAAGTGAATAGATGCGCCGCCATTTCTGATCCCATTCTTTATCCGAACATGTTGTAATTATGGTTGGAGACTCCTTTTAAGCATATAGATGCCTGTGCCAGGAGCCACCGCTTTTCGGTTTTTTAACATCAAACTATGTTTGGAGGACCAGGATGGAAAAGGTGGACTAGGATGTGGGTTTTGAGAGAGAACGATCCGTTAGATGGCGTAATGTAGCAGTTAGGTCTACGAGGGGATTAAAGTCCGCGTTACGAAAGAACTCCCGCGGCAATACACCGAACTAAAATTTTAGATTCTTTGTATCTATGGTTATAAAGGAGCAGTTTTCCAATAGGTTTTTTTTAAGTAAGCAATTCCGCCGCCCTTGGACACCCGCAACACCAGTGGAGTCACAAGTGCGCTGCCAACCTTTTCCCCTTCCCCCCCATTGGGCCTCCGGTATGTATTTATTATATTAACTTTGAAGTTACTCGCTAGATGGTGTAAGCAGTCTCTATATTTTTCAGCTGTTGGATGATATATCCTGTGCTCCCAAATTTATGGGAAAATTTCCCAGTGTTAGGTTTTTCACGTTGACTTAATATTTCAAAGGAACCACATGGAAAATAACACTTTATATCAAGATCAAGTAGACCCAAAAAAATGTCCACCTAGGTGTTTTGAGATGTTTTTGTTGCTGCCCGTTTGAAACTGGGCAGTTTGTTATTAAATATTTCTATTGAATTATAACTTTTACAAGGATTTGATTGTTGTTGTTGATTATTCAAAATAAAAAATATTTTTGAATAAAATCTCTTTCATTCATGGGTAAATGAAAGTGAAATATGGCAACACACTAAACGCTGCGACCAATCAATGTAATTTTTATACAGATACGGGTAACGCCATCTGTTATCACTTTAGAGAAACCGACTGACTAATGTCATTACAAAACTCCTCATTGGAAAGTTTATGGCGAGCGCGCTTTTCACGGGACTTATTTGGTGGCGCGGACTCTAGTTATTTTTCGACGTGACATGCTAAAATGGCAATATTACCAACATACAAACATCATACAAAACAACAAACAACTAATGCTGTTGAAGTGGGATCATGAAACTAGAGACCAGCGGAATGTGCCATTTTCTAAAAAAAAAACGTCACATAGTGTGAAAGAGATCCAAGCAGCCCTGACGCAGATTCTATACGGGTGCGGTAGAGAAAGATCGTCGCCCATCCCGTCACCACCCAGTACTAATGACTTCGCGCAGTTTTTCAAGTATGGCTTTCTATGAAAAGGTACAGTTTATTTAGATCTCTGTAAACAGTAACATACCTTAAACCAACACTTCTACCAATAATTTTGTTCTGTAGCTTTTGAATATTCTTCTATATTTTTTTCATCTCACAAAATGTACAAGTCTCGTGACCGACTTAGCATAAAAATATGAATAATTTTTTGGCGATATTCCAAGTCATAGAATAAAAGTTATTCAGAATGGATAGTAGAAGACTCTTTAAAGAGATGTAACTGTTTACCGATACACCCTGTATACAATCATATGGAAGAATGTCTCCAATCAATATACACTTATTTGCATCACAACGCAGTAATAAACGAAACTACGATCTATTCTACATCACACATTGGCAATACTCCAAAATTACTGATGTGATCCTATTATCCGTGATAATAGGATCACATCAGTAATTTCTTCAACGTTGTCTATGTAACAAGTGTGCTTTCACTTGTTACATAGACAACGTTGTCACGCAAATTTTTGATGTATTTTTACATGGATAATGCGTGTGACATCTTAACTCATGCGTTATTTATCTTCATGAGATGGATTCACAATCTTAGAAGAAGATACGATGATTTATTAAAAGACAATATGCAGTCATAATATGCACCTTTTGTGAACTATGGGACAAAATTTCGTTTCATATTGTGCCAATGTAAACCCATATAATATACCCATTTCTTTGGGATATGAAGGCATCTGTGGTTTTACACGCATGAAACAATGCTTACGTCCAAGCCACGGCGTTTCAGGCACCTGTTGTGGACCTTCAATGTTATAAAACACAAGCCCTAATTTTAGTTACGAGGCGATAAGTTTATTTATATTCATATTACCTACTCATTCCTCTTTATTTTCCATAATCATCATAATGATTTTTATTCTCTAATCTATATAATCTTAGCGTTCTTACCTACAAAAATATCAGAGAATTTTATCACTTTTACATCAGCTGTAATGGGGGCTATCGCGTACTAAAAATCCGCAACATGGCGTACTATAGGCCTGAGGTCCATCAACAACATGATTGGGTATCTTTAGACGTGATATGTAAAATTGTCATCCATACTTATTATACTTATATACTTATATACTTATAATATTATAAATGCGAAAGTAACTCTGTCTGTCTGTCTGTCTGTCTGTCTGTCTGTCTGCTACCCTTTCACGCCAAAACTACTCAACGGATTTAAATGAAATTTGGTATACAGATAATCTAGACCCTGAGAAAGAACATAGGCTACTTTTTATTGCGAAAAGGGGGTTGTAAGGGGTTGAAAGGGGGGTAAAAAGTTACTTTTCCACGCGGACGGAGTCGCGGGCGGCCGCTAGTTTTACGAATAAATCAGCCAATGATGTTGAAGTTGGACCTCGGTTCTCAAGCACGCCATCTAGCGGATATTTCACACGCGATAGCCCCCATCGCTTTAATTTGTTGTCGATCCACAAATGAAAACGCACCTTGGCGTATAACGACATACACTTGTCTTTGACCAATCGAAAAAGTTGGTTTTCTCTTTGGGCCAATCAGCGCGGGGCGGAGTATGCTTGACCAATCGAAAAAACCCTCATTTTGGAGCTTGCGCAGTCGCACATTTATAACTTTCGATTGGCCAAGCACACTCCGCCCCCCGCTTGATGGGCACAAAGAGAAAATAAACTCAAGCGCACTGCGTCAACCCCGCGTCCCGCGGACCATGGAAAGGTCGACTTTCTAGCGATAAATAAAAATAAATATTTCACAACATCACATACATTGATCTGACTCCGAGATAGGTAGCTCAAGCACCTATGTTACGGATATCAGAATCAACAGTGGAATTACAAATATATACATATAATACTTTTCTTTTTGTAAATACAGACTGACCGGATGGCGCAACTGGTAGTGACCCTGCCTCTTACGCCAAAGGTCGTGGGTTCGATCCCCACCCTGGACAAACATTCGTGCGATGAACACTTGTGTTTGTTCAGTGTCTGGGTGTAATATATTAAGTATATATTTGTGTTCCTCTGTTGTCTGATATCTGTAACACAAGTGCTTACGCTACTTAGTACGGAATCAGGTCAATGTATGAGATGTTGTGAGAATTATACTTATAATATATAGCAAACACCCAGACCAATACAAACAAACATGTTCATGAACACAAATGTTTGTACTGTGCGGGGATCGTTACCCACAACCTTTGTATCAGAGGCAGCGTTCACTATCACTGTTCCAATCGGGTCGTCATAAAGTTATAAGGATTAAAAAAAATCAAACTTACCATTGTTTCTTGAGCTCAGCGTTGTTCAGAATCTCCTGCACGATGCGGGAGCCGTACAGCGGCGGGTTGGAGTACATCGTGCGGATCATGATCTTCAGCTGCGACATGACCTTGGCGGCAGACTGCGGGTCGCCGCAAAGCAGGGTGAGCGCGCCAGCTCGCTCACCATACAGTCCTGCAACGGTATGAATATCATCATCCTCCACATATTGGCATGTAATTCTCACTTGCGTCCAAAGCTGTCGCTTCGGAGCCCGGGGTACGCTTGCACCATGATTCAGGATTCCATAAGCCTTCACCATACAATGGACAACATTTCATATTTTTAACATGTCCATATTGTTTTTTTATATGAAAATAGACATAAAATGAACAGACCCATATTTTTCTTTTTTCAAAATTTGGCCATTTTCATGCATAAAATAATTATTGAAATTCATTATATTCTAAATAGACGTAAGCGCCAAATGACGTCATCGGACGGCTGAATACAGCGATATTCCTTTGCTTATCATTGTTTTAATAAAAAAAAGGTACTACTGTCAAAGGTAAATAATACTAGTGTCAACATTGTCAACGTCATTCATACATTCAACGTTGACAAGTTGTCTTTTTTTTTGACAGTAACATGTCATGGGTTTGGCATTTCGTAAATTTAAAATTATAATGTGCTAAGCAAAGAAATATTTTACATTCTGCCGTCCTATGACGTCATCTTACGTTTTTTAGTTTTTAATTTTTTTCTCAGTAAATAAGCAATATAAAAAATGAATAAATATATATTCGAGCAGCGGAAAAGTAAACAAAGAATTGGTATTTTTTGTTTCAGAGCTTAGCAATTTTGAAATGTTGTCCATTCTGTAACGGCATGAATATCATCATCCTCTGAATTTTAGCGTGTATTTCCCAGGTGCGTCCAAAACTGTCGCTTTGGAGCCCGAGGTACGCTTACACTATGAGCTAGGATTCGGTAAGCCCTCACCACACAATCGTGGCACGGTATGAATATTCATCATCCTTCTCATCTTAGCCTGTAATTCTCAGTTGGCTCCAAAGATGTCGCTTCGGAGCCCAAGGTACGGTTGGACCATGGTCCAGGACTCCGTTAACCCTCATCATACAGTCCTGCAACGACATAAATATCATCATCCTCCACATTCGGAACCCGGGGTACGCTTGGTCCATAAAGGATTCGGTGAGCCTGGTAATTACAATGAAGCGACTGCCGTCTGACCTTCGCAACCCTTGGACACGGGAACCAGACTAACTTGATCATTATCTCAAATTTTGTAGGTATTCATAATTCTGAGAAATTATCCGAGACTTGCAGGTTTCCTCACGATGATTTCCCTCACACTGACCTAGTGGTAGTTAGTTTTCGGATTTGACACACGAACGGGGAAAAGGTTGGAAATGCACTTGTGACCCCACTGATATTGCCACTCTACTGTGCGGCTTTACCATCAGTCGATCCATCTGATCGTCTGGCACCTATCACATAAAAAAAAAACAGGGATAATTGATAAACAAACATATTTTTTTCGCTCGATCTATTGACACACTTCATTGACGTACTGGAATAAGAACAAACAACGAGATAAGATAGGTCAAGCCCCTGTTATTTATTTCATTGAGTATCTGAAATACCATCGTATGATTTCACCAGTAGCAAATTTATACAACAACAGTACCACCACCATCATTGCAGCCAATAGACGCCCACTGCTGGACATACTGCCCTAATGTTGACTGACCGGATGGCGCAATTGGTAGTGACCCTGCCTCTTACGCCAAAGGTCGTGGGTTCGATCCCCACCCTGGATAAACATTCGTGCGATGAACACTTGTGTTTGTTCGGTGTCTGGGTGTAATATTATGTATTTAAGTATATATTTGTGTTCCTCTGTTGCCTGACATCTGTAACACAAGTGCTTAAGCTACTTAGTACGGAATCAGGTCAATGTATGAGATGTTGTGAGAATTATTATTATGACATACAATACAATCCAGCAGACATCACTTTTTTTCGCCTTATCCATTCACAGCATTATCTTCAAAACATAATAATAATGACCTATGGACATTATCCCGTTAGGTATAAATGTGTCGTTCGGTACATTTAGATAAGATACAAGTCTGAGCTTTTTGAGATATCTGCGTACTCCTCATATCACCAGGGTTATTTCTCGTCTTGACAATTTAAAAGCAGTCGTTTTTTGGGTATACTGTGGTTCACTTTAAATAAAAAAGTTTTCTTGCAGTGCGAGCTCTTAAACTCTGGTGGAGTTACTAATAACAAAACTATAGCATTGAGTGATGGGACAATGAGTCCAAGTCAGTCTAAGTAAAAAAAAAATTGTCAATTTGCATAGGCTTGTACAAGCACTAACAAATCGTCGTGTGTATACGTTTTGCATCATCATGAAATAGCGTAATTCCGATTGATCAGACCAGTTTAACCAATTAGACCAAGGGGATTAAATCCCACCGATAGATTAATCCGTGAAGCCGTGTGGTCCCCGGCAGAGTAGAATAGACCACCCTCACTCTTACCGAGATGTCGTAAAAGGCGACTAAGGTAAAGCTGCTGGCATGATCATCAGCACCCAGAGAAGGAAAACTCTGCATTTATATCAAAACCCTCGCCAACCCGTCTGCCAAGCGTGGTGAGTATGGCAAATACCCCTCATGTGATTGAGGGAGGCCCGTGTCCCAGCAGTGGGGACTTAAATAGGCTGACGATGATAGATTAATAAAACACACTAAGGGTCACCATCTCTGATTAAAGTTCTAATTAGTTACTTCCCGATTAACGCTACTCAGTAATTAAAAACAAAAAGTAAGTTACAAAATATTGTTTATCATTTCACAATAGTCTTGGGTATGCGTGTAATACGGAACAAGGGAGAACCACTCTCCAGTGTGAATGGGCCGGCTAGGCCGAATACCTCACAGAAAATCGGCGTGAAGTAGCGTTGGCGTTTTGTTCGCTGAGTGAGGGTACCGGAGCGTAATTAGGGGGAAGGGAAGTTATAAGGTTGACTTGTGGCTTTACTGGTGTTGCGATCGTTAAAAGACTACGCGGCGGCAATAGCTTACTAACAGCTGATCCGTCTGATCATGTGCCACTTTACCACTTATGACATGAAATGTCAAACATACCCATATTCTTGGCGAAACTCTGGGCCAGCATGACTTGGTGTCCTTCCTTGGCGAAGTGACGGACGGCGTACGCGTCGTTGTCGACGTCGCCGGTCGCGAAGCCCTGGTACGCCATGTCGAAGAATGGGAATAGATTCCTCTGTTTGATGACCTGTGAACAGATGTTTAGTTAGGTTGACTCTATATTATGTACTTCATATATTTACAAGAATAAGGCCTATTCACGGATAGTCTTTGTCGGCATCAGTCGGATGGTTTGCCCTCATTATCCGGGTAGCGACAGTAGCCCGCGTTGCGGCTGGTGTTAGCCTCCGTCATCCATCGAACTAGCAGGTCCAGTCGCCGACCCCCTCCAGTGACGTGGCGAATGCTTGTCTATATTTCTTCGGATATAATGATCTTCGTATTTAACTTCCCGAATCTCACTAACCAGAATCTTAGATCATGGTTCAAGCGTACCCAGGGCTAAGACATTGTACCAGAGAGCTCTCCTGCAGTATGTCTGCTACGGGCAGATTTGAATATAAACCGAAGATTTGGGCTATCCACAATTTGCTACCCCCGCAACGTTGCGTAGCGTGGGTGTCGGCCGGCCAGGGCAAAAGACACGAGATTTTACCACTTGCGCAAATTATTAAGTTAAGAAAAAAATTATATTAGAAACCTCAACATAACCCGACACATATGAGTTTGATGAAAAAAAAAATTAGAGTTTCAGTTCTAAGTATGGAGACATTATTTTTCCTATTTTTTGTAAAAATCGTAATGCGGTTAACAAAATACATCTATTTATCAAGTCTCAATAGTATAGTTCTTATAGTTTCGGAAAAAAGGGGCTGTGACATACGGGCGGACGGACAGGCAGACAGACAGACAGAAATGACGAATCTAATGGTTCCGTTTTTTGCCATTTGGATACGGAACCCTAAAAAAAGGCAGCCAGTTTGTACGCTGACGAAATTGCATGATGATCATTAGATGAGTTTGTTATGTCAATATTACACTGTGAATAAATAGCATTAGGTATTTTTTCGTTATAATACTCAATTACGTATGGCCACTTCAACTGAATATTTAGTGTTGACGGCATATTGCTGTTATCTTTCATTGGTTGCCCTTATCTCAAACAAGCAACCTCTACTAGTAATGACTCAATATTAGTAAGGAAAGTAATTTATTTAGTGCTTATAATACAGGTTACACGTATTTATTTATTTATTTAGGCTACACAACAGACAATAATCAAAGACAAATTACAAAAAAATTTGCAATTATAGTTTAGGACCAGATTACTGTCCACAAAAAAATATAGCACAATAGAGGTAATCTTTAACACGTAAAAAAAAATACGTTATTATAAATCGGAGTACGCTAAATTAACAGATATAATTAATTGAGAATACATAATAAAATAAATCCAGATAAATTAATACTACATACAAAAACTAATAATAATTAATTCAAGTAAAATTAAATTAAAAAGAACCAAACAATTTTAAAAATCCTAATAGAGGGCGAGACAGTCCGATCGATTGAACTTGTTTTGCCCGAGAAGGCGTAGCAATGGGCAGAACCAACAACTCCGATTAAAGACCTCTTTAACGCAGCCAGACAAAGCAAAGCAAAAATGTCTAAATCGCAGAAAAAACATAAAAGAGCACAAACAGAACAAAAATATACCTAAAGCTGAAAATGTTTCCTCTCACCATGCTGTAGTAGTGCAAGGTGGAACACCTCGACCCTCGTCTTCTATGGACACCGGGTAACAACACCGGGACAACATTTCCAGTGGAGCAGTGACTTGTGGGTCGCACTTTAAGGTGACGGGTAGGGCACACTAGCGACGCCAATCGATTTTATTTTTTAGCTATTAAACCGGATCTATTTTAAACAATTTCGGCGTTACAACCTCTCGGGAAACACTTATACTATTTATTAAATATCCATGCTCAGATGTTGGGTCCGTTCTTGTACGCGAAAAATTGATTACCGCCAAAGCGGCCACTTTTGGCGTGAACCACTTTTTCGCGTACGCGTTGGACCCAACATTTTTGCATGGTTATTCAATAAATAGTATAAGTGTTTGCCGAGAGGTTGCAACCCCGAAATTGTTTAAAATAGATCCGGTTTAGTAGCTAAAAATTAAAATCGATTGGCGTCGCTAGTGTGCTCTACCCGTCACCTTAAAGCGACGCCTGATATGAACTATACGGTCACGGATTCAATCCCCGGGTCGGGCCTTTAATTTGTAGGAACTTATCTGAGTTTTTCTGTTTAAAAAAATCTGCCAGCCCGAAGTCCGGAATTTTGTGATCTTGTATCCCGTTAATCGATATCACGTGCCTCGGAAAACACATTAAGCCGTTAATCCAGCGCCCGATTTCATTCCGGTCACTCTCATCCCATCCCATCAAAATATGACGGTAAGGGAATAGAGAGTGCACTTGTTACTACACATATTTGTGCACTATAACAGTCCTGCGTCGATGGTTGATTATGGAGTTTGGCTGCCATATCCGAAATATCGGTCAAGAGGACATTTTATTTCTACTTACATCGGAAAGTTTGTTCCAGTCTTCCTTCCCGGGGTCTACGCCGGTGGGGTTGTGCGCGCACGCATGTAGGAGGATGATGGAGCCCTCGGGGATTTTCTGTGGAACATATTACATCGATCAGAAAAAATAATAATTTAAAAAAAGGTTTTACTTGGAACAAAACAAACAGTAACAACATGGTGTGAACCGAAATATACAGGCGCGCCAATATTTATCTGGTTTTGTTACTTTACTTTTGGCTACCCAGGCGTATAGGCGATTAAAACATACCTATAACAAGGGATCATTGTTTAGTGAGCAATCAACCTGACGAACTGTTGACTGTGACTTGTGTCGAATCAGGAACTTTATGGCTACAAGTTCTGGTTACAATTTTTTGCGGAAATAAGCTGTTAGAGTATTATGGTGTGGTTTATATTTTTCCTTAATTACCAAAAATGTTGAGCGATGCTAGTTGATCGAACCGGAATTCTTCGTTTACGCGATTGATATTGTTATCGAATCCGGAACTTCTAATGATTATAGACCATTGTTTTGTATACAGCAAATATGTTCATCTAACAATATTAATAAACAATGAACTTGTCTTCCTTATAGTATCTCTTTATGGCTCAATGATTATTATTATTATTTGATAGAAATGGGTTGAGCCCTGCGTATCATAGCCACTGCGACCAGTATATGATCTATTGGGGCAGCCCCATAACCTATTACAGCACCTCATGTAACTCCAGTTCCAGGATAAACCCGAGAATGGAGCTGATGGAGGAGCTTTTGATAGGATTGGCTCAATGATAGGATTTTCTTTATTCTATTAATAACTCGACCTAGATAGATAGGAGTATATTTTTATAAAAGTAGTACCAACGGATCGCGTGACCAAAAAAGCTTTCACAACTATACAAGTTATTTACCAACAATCGAAATAACTATTGAAAATTTCAAGTACAAAGGAAAAGTCACGAATTAGCAAACATAATCAGCATACATGTAAGTACAGCAGAAATATTTACCAGCTGATGTGACCTGCTTGTAAGGCCGTTTGCCTTCGATAAGATAAGCCAAGAAACTAAATGCTATTATTGCACACAGTTTGCTCTAATCCAACCAAAATTGCATAGGCTGACCTGACTGATTTTTACAAAATTTTATAGAAATAATAATTTAATAATGCAGTTTTTTTTAATAGACTAACTGCCATGCACGCAGAGTCGTTGATTAATTTATTTGGTTATTTAAGAAAATATATTGACACGCATAAAGACTACCGATACTAAAGTTAATGAACATTAGCTTAAATGACGTCTCTGAGTGCGGCCGTATGTCATATAAATCGATCTTAGCCAAAAGTGGCTTCAGTGTTATGAGAATCAAAATGTACAGTCGAAGAACGAAAAGGTTCGTCAGTTTTTAAATTGATTCGTTTAATATGCTATGAGCACTAAAATTATCTTTCGTAAATTTGTCAGAGTAATACGTGGTGCACAGAAAATTAAACTATTAGATCAGATAGATCAGAAACATTGATTCCTTTTGATGTAAGGAAAATTTAAAGAAAGTTGGCAGATCTTTTTAAAACGGTATGTTGGTATAACTGATTCTTGCCGTACAAGCGAAAATTTCCCTTAAGGTGACGGGTAGGCACACTAGCGACGCCAATCGATTTTAATTTTTAGCTTTTGGCGTGAATAAATTTTTCGCGTACGCGTTGGACGCAATATTTTTTCATGGTTATTTAATAAATACTATAAGTGTTTGCGGAGAGGTTGTAACCCCGAAATTGTTTAAAATAGTTCCGGTTTAGTAGCTAAAAATTAAAATCGATTGGCGTCGCTAGTGAGCCCTACCCGTCACCTTAAGGTGACCAACCTTTTTATTCTCAGTACTGTAAAGAGGGTTCATTCATACCAAGAATATTTGATAATAAATATTTATAACACCCATATATTCTAGCATACACTGAAAAAACACACGTTTTCACCACATGAATGAAAAAATGAAAATAAGAGAATAGACTTTCGGGCTATTACATAAATATTTTATTTCATTCCTACGCGTGAATTCCGGATTTTCTATTTTGGAACTTGCCACCCTGTAGCTGCTAGTAGCTGCATGTATTCTATAAATAAGAGTAGGCATTTAGTAGTCTGCCGAGAATCACTCAATCAAAGATAAAATGCTTGTCAAGACTTGAGCGGCCATTTAATATAGGTGATTGCAATAGTTGTTTGCTCCTCAGCAACAGAGAGACAAATACGTGATAGTTCTCAGTAATAAAAAAATAATAGTTTTAACCGCAAATTATCGTAGTTATCATGGTTTCAGATTGGCTGCTTATTTTTTTATCATTATCATTCAAATAGTGGAGGAGCATAAATCTTATCTGTCAATGTTTTGTGATACCTACCATAGAGTCTGACACCATTGGTCTACCTGGCCAACCTTACGCCCTCAATATGGTAAGGAAGTTTGTACGCTACGCAGTGAAACACATTAGGACCGCTTATGCGGTTTATTGTAGTCGCGGAGCCACAGCTGGTGGCCGGCCGACCGAGCGTGATACCACGACCTCACAGAAAACCGGCGTGAAGCGGCCCTGTGCTGTGTTTCGCTGCGTGAGCGAGGATACCGGAGACCCAATCGGGGGGAAAGGGGGAATCAAAGGTTGGCAGCGCACTGGTGACTCCACTGGTGTCGCGGGTGTCTATTAGCGGCGGCAGTCGCTTACCATCAGCTGATCCGTCTGCTCGTCTGCCACCTATCACATAAAAAGAAGAAAAAACTGCGATCAGCCTCTGAGATGATACAATTTTTTCTACCGGCATCACCAAATGAGTATTTTGTTGTTATTCACTGATAATACCAACTATTCCACGCGTCCTTTGCATGATATCAATAAAAATATTATTGACGCAATCATATTACTTAGTCCATTGACAAGCATTTTATCTTTTATTGAGTGATTCTCGGCAGACTACTAAATGCCTACTCTTATTTATAGAATACATGCAGCTACTAGGGTGGCAAGTTCAAAAATAGAAAATCCGGAATTCACGCGTAGGAATGAAATAAAATATTTATGTAATAGCCCGAAAGTCTATTCTCTTATTTTCATTTTTTCATTTATGTGGTGAAAACGTGTGTTTTTTCAGTGTATGCTAGAATATATGGGTGTTATAAATATTTATTATCAAATATTCTTGGTATGAATGAACCCTCTTTACGGTACTGAGAATAAAAAGGACCAACCTTTTTATTCTCAGTACCGTAAAGAGGGTCACCTTAAGGTGACGGGTAGGGCTCACTAGCGACGCCAATCGATTTTAATTTTTAGCTACTAAACCGGGTCTATTTTAAACAATTTCGGGGTTACAACCTCTCCGCAAACACTTATTCTATTTATTAAATAACCATGAAAAATACTGGGTCCAACGCGTACGCGAAAAATTTATTCACACCAAAAGCTAAAAATTTAAATCGATTGGCGTCGCTAGTGTGCCTACCCGTCACCTTAAGGGAAATTTTCGCTTGTACGGCAAGAATCAGTTATACCAACATACCGTTTTAATATTGATACACGGTTTGTATAATTTTGCGTAATTTTCCACTTTTTAGCAACAAAAAAGTACCATCACTTAGTACCAAGGTACTACTGTAGTAAAAACAAGGAATGAAACATTCAAAGGCCTTCAAAGGAGATAATACAAAGATATGGAAAAAATATCTTCTTGAAGGCAATAGACTACAGACATTGATGCTCATAGGAGTGTTAACAGGGCATTATGCAACGATCAAAATGCTGATGAAGATGAACATAACATCGAACAGCGTCTGCAGAGCATGCAAGGAGGAGACGGAAACATAGAACATCTTTTATGTGAATGCGACTCACTAGCCAGAGGCAGAATGTGTCTTCAAGGTAACGCTTAAAGACATCGTGACGCTGACGAAACGAATCTTTCGTGAGTAGGAGCGCAAAGGATAGGGGCACGTCGACCCTAAGGGATCCTTTGTACCTCACAAAAGATCCCTTAGGGTCGACGTGCCCCATGAAAATGGCCCCTAACAGATAAGATAAGATAGTACCTACCTATTTATTTTTAAAATGAAATGTAGTATATAGTGTTATTTACATTTGAACAACTTAGCTCCAATTAGTCGTTCTGTACAGGCCTACCCCAAAAACAGGCCGCGACCGATGAGATGTGACAGGTGGGAAACGTGCAGACGGATCACCTAATTATAAGCAATTACAGCTGCCCATGAACACTTACAACAGCAGTGGATCTTGTAATAAACATTTCCGTTTTCATAGCGGGTAGCTATACTTACATATAATGAAAGAAATGAATAAAAGTCAAATAATTCTAATAAAGTCAAGAACTCACACAAATGTCTTCTAAAGCTCCCTGCAGGTCGAAGCCGTGGGTCTTCGAGTCGTAGTAGCGGTACTTTTTGTGCGGGATGGAGAGTGTGTTGCAGATCTGTGGGTGGTTGCCCCACGTGGGGTTGGGCATCCAGACCTCCTTGTTTTTGGCGTAGTGCTTGGTGACGAACTCGAGGCCGAGCCGTAAGGCGCCAGTCCCGGACAGCGTCTAGAAGAAACCGCATAACTTACATTTTTTACAAATACAATTTTTTTATTCAATCGGTGGCAGTCAGATCACCTGATGGTGGGCGATTGCCACCGCACAACACCAGTGCAGTCGTAAATGTAACCCTTAACCTAAGTTGTTTAAGTATCCCAAACCTCACCTGAACTGTGCAGTTTGTTTTGTCTGCAATGGCTGCGCTGTCTTCGCCGAAGGCCAGTTTAGCAACTGCATTGGTGTAAGTTGCTTCACCGCCAATCGGAGCATATTCGTGGTTCAAGCCTTTGCCGTGAATTATCTCTTCAGCCTGTACAAAGAAAATTCAATAAGTTTCTATTTGTGTGCATGAACATGTTTGTTTGTATTGGTCTGGGTGTTTCCTATATTATAAGTATGTATTTACAAAAGAAAAGTATTATATGTATATATTTGTAATCCCACTGTTGATTCTGATATCCGTAACACAGGTGCTTGAGCTACCTATCTCGGAGTTAGATCAATGTATGTGATGTTGTGAAATATTTATTTAAATAAAATCTTACCATATTGCAGAATTTTGTCAAACTAATGTTTGTTACAGTATCAATAATCATAACAGAGATTAGAAAATCAATTAAAGTGATTTCTGAGTTTCAGATAAACTTATCAATTGATTTCTCCTAAATAAATGATTAAGTATTAAAATCTTAGTAAATACATTTATTTTAGACAACTAGTAAATTGTTTCTGCAAGTACCTAAGTATAAAATAAAAAAAAATCTATGTGCTAATAAGTGTAGTTTAGTAAAATTATTTTATTTTCCTATTTATTTATCCTAATAAATTGTTCTAAATAAGTTGTTATGATGATTTTTTTATCATTCAAAGTTCAAGTGCACAGACTGGCCTTTAGGCTGTGCTGGTAAACAGTAAATACAAATCCACTGACCTTCCTGACTGACGGCAGGATGAATGGTTTGCCCTCGTCATCTCTGTAGGCACCCACACCAAGGTTAACTTTGCTGGAGTGGGTGTCTCGTTTGTATGCTTCAGTGATGCCAAGGATCACATCAGGTGGGCCCATTTCTACATTGCCCCACCATTGGCTAAAACAAATAAAAATATGAGGGTTTTTCATTTGTTCATGTCAGTTATCAAAATAAAATGGTTGGACTATACATAGTGTGAAATTCTAACAAAGAGCTTATTATACCAACAATCCTATGAAATAAGTTTCGACAATTTGTAACCGTGGGAGAGCCACGCTTCAGCACGAATGGGCCGGCTCGACCGGAGTGATACCACTGCCTCACAGAATACCGGTGTGTAGCAGCACTGTGCTGTGTTTCGCTGCGTGAGTGAGGATACCGGGGGCCCAATCCAGGGGTAAGGGGGGTTTAAAGTTTGGCAGCGCACTTGTGACTTCACTGGTGTCGCGGGTGTCCATGGGCGGCGGCAATAGCTTAAAATCAAGTTATCCGTCTGCTCGTCTGCCACCTATCACATAAAAAAAAATTACATTTGCAGACTTAGTAAAATTTTACGTATTATTCCATAGGGTAAAAATATTTCACAAGATTCAGTTATTTATTTTATCTTTGCATAATCTACTACGTAAACAATCCCAGTATTGCTACAATTCCCAGGGTATTTATTAGATACAGAAAAACAAAATATAATAAACACTTCCTTTCATAGCAAATCTTGATAAATATTGATTTTTTTTATATTGGCTCACCTTAACCTGATGGTAAGCAGACATCTCCTTTGGCTGCTTACATTGTTGTTACAACAGATGCGATGGCATGGCATCACTGGCATTGCCATACTGATCCAAGAGATGCTTCTTCACACTATATTTGAAGGAATCCATGTTGAAGGACAGAATTATCTAAGCCCTACAGCATGAACATCATTTTGGTATTTGCTTGATTTATCTTGTATGCATAAAAATGAAGGCCAAAAACGTTTATTTTCTCTAACCACTGTCAACCCTAAATTACACCAATATACAATGTAAACTCCAATAAGAACAGCTGTGCCTCTTTGATATCAAAGTATTTGCGTTAGATATTAGTTGGGATTTAAAATTAGGTAAGTTGTAATGCTAGTCATTTATTGTATTATTACGTAAATAACCATAACCAAAAATTGCCGGCAAGGGCTCACACACCTGCTCGCCCGAAGGGTGTTCAATGATTCCACTTGTTTGCCCCTCAGCAGCTGCACGCCGATTTTCTTCAGCGCTAACGACATGGTGTTCTAATACTGTCCAACACTAGCCTGGAATATTAATGGAGTAGAGTTAAATCACTGCGTCCGGTTTCACTGTTTTCCTCAACTCTGCGCTCCGCCCGCTTGCGCTAATACTACTGGTTGGTAGTAACTAGATATAGATAAAAAGGTACAGACGTTGAGATACCAGCACAAAATTATAAATACCCCGTAATTTTTAATTAAACTCGCTTTAGCAATTTGTTTTAACTTATTAATTTTGTATTTTGTTGTTTGTCATTCATCCATTTCTATTTTCTATCATTTTCTATTACCACAGACAGATCCCTAAATATATAATACTCTTCTTTGCACCACAGATAATTGTACAGCAGTACAACCAAAGAGTATTATAAATAGTACAGTGGCGGACACATCAAGCTATACAAAACTGACAAATTTCTTCATTCGATTATAAACCTTATATTGTTACACATTGAGTTCGAAATCGATTGAGGAAATTTGACAGTTTTGTATAGCTTGAACTGTCCGCCACTGTACAACACTCAATTGACTGATTAAAAATGAATTTGCTTGCATCCGTCCACTCCGTTGAACTCGTTTCCGGTATTTTATTTTTTATGACATTCATTAGCAATTAGCATCAATGAAAAGTGCGTACTATACACGCACAAATGAGTCTGTCATTCATTCTTCTTTTTCTGCAAGGGCCACGTGGTGGGCATGCTGTTTTATCGAATTTGACAGAACATTTTATTCATTCATATTTTGTAAAAATGGGTGTGTCATAATATCCACGAAGCCACAGTAGCACAGTAGATTAGCGTAAATATCAACTGTGACGAAGCTTTAGATTTATAGCTTCGTGGTCAAGTCAATCAATTCATAGATAGTTAATATATGTACCACATGTTTCTTGTACCCGTGTTTTTAATATTTAAAAAATATGAATATCTTATACTTTGAGTATAACTCAAAGATCTTATCCTATACATAACAATTAATCAAATGACTGAATATCATTCTTTCTCCCCAATTCCATGGTGTTACTATAGTATAGCAATACTTTACGAAAACATCTGTATCGATAGATATTATGTAGAGGAAACGTCAGCATTCGCCAATGTCGAAGAAGGTCAGGGATTACGAACCCATTGGAAAATATCTAATACAATGGTCACCAGTGAATTTAATAGTTGGAATTTTATTTCTTATTAGATCATTTTAAAACCAAATCGGTTTGCTTGCAAACTGCAAAATTTATCTACAGTTCTTTCCTCATTTCATACTTACAAGAATATCAATATCGTACTAGTGAATGAATGCGGCACTGTGCGGCATCACCTGAGAACTTTATTACACACCGTCATTGCACACAATTGATATTTTAAGCTCAGGTTTTGACAAAGTTTAGCATAATAAACTTCTATATAAGTAAATTTACTTATTTAATAAGGTTTTATTATGAGATAGGTGGCAAACAAGCATACGGATCACGATGTTAAGCGATATCTATGATTAGCACTGCCTAAGTTACCCGGACGGAACACCAGTGTATCTCTAGTACCCTCCACAGAGTAACTTATATACTGGGTATCCTCACTCACTCGGCGAAACATAGCGCAGGCGCTGGTTTATGCTGGCTTTCTGTAAGGTCCACAGATTTAATATAATAGTAGTAAAGCCGATTCTAAGTCGGTCGATTTTAAGTTTAAGTTCAAGACTGATTGCTGATTGCGTGACGCGTCTAGTAGGTACCTACCTAGTGCTCAGTGCTTTCAGTATATTAAAAGTACTCTGTGCTCATTGCACTCTCCAAGCACTAGACAGATAACTATATGTACCTAGATGATCCTATGAGCCGAATGAGATGAATGATCCGAATGAGCGGAATAAATCACGGATCTATCTGAGAGATGTTTCAAATGAAGCGTTTCACAGTTCCACATATCTGCACCTGATCCAGATGCAAATGTTCCAATCTTTTGAAAGATACGTTTTTGCCAGGTCTACCTGGCACATATGGAAGACCAGCGTAGGGAGCCCTTGACTGTGGTTTCTTTTTTATGTGATAGGTGGCAGACGAGCAGACGGATCGCCTGATAGCACAGATAACCCCTGGTGGTAAGCGATTGCCACCGCCCATAGACAGCCACGGCACAAAGCACAGTGGCTGCTTTACGCCGGTTTTCAGTGAGGCCGTGGTAACACTCCGGTCGAGCCTGCGGGCCCATTCATGCCGAAGCGTGGCTTTCGCAATGTCAAGGTCCCACGGTCGGTGATTGTTACAGTAGCGATACCTAAATAGCTTTTTATTTATGCCTCAGATACGAAACGTTGTTAAATCAAAATCAAAAATGTCTTTATTCAATTTAAGTCCATACAGAATATTTATGATTGTCAAATATTATGTCTGTCTGTTGCTGTTGTTGTATCATGCTTGTATTTGCATTTTTGTGCAATAAAATATATCTATCTATCTATGCTGGTCTTCCGTGGATGCCAGGTTTTTTTTTAATAATTTCGGGCCTCAAGTCTCTCGGCAAACACCTATACTATTTATTTAATCATTGTACATCTATGTACTTTTTGATCTGTTTTTATACTCGAAACATTGGTTAACGCTAAAAGCGGTCACTTTTGGCGTGAATCTAAGTAATCTACCGCTGATTCGCAATGTCAATTTCTACCGATAAGAATCAGCAAGAAACTCAGTAGTTACTCTTTTCAAATAATATGGTAATTACAATTTTCATTCTTATTACAAATTATGATTACCTACAGTGACATTATGATATGATCGTCAGCCCATTTAAGTCCCCACTGCTGGGGCACGGGCCTCCCTCAATCACATGGAGGGGAAATTGGCATACTCACCACGCTTGACAGACGGGTTGGCGAGGGTTTTGATATAAATGCAGAGTTTTCCTTCTCTGGGTGCTGATGATCATGCCAGCAGCTTTACCTTAGTCGCCTTTTACGACACCTCGGTAAGAGTGAGGGTGGCCTATTCTACTCTGCCGGGGACCACACAGTATGTTATACAATGCTTATAATCTATATCGTTTAGATAAATCGTCAAAGAAAAATTATGAAATGATTTATACATTAGAGGGCAGGCGAAGAGATCAACATGTCCAGGAATCCTTATCATTCAAATACTTTATAGTAGCCTTTCTGCATTAGGCAGTTTTTTACATGCAACTTAAACTTTATGTTACCGGTAAATCAATAATATTTTGAGGTACCTAACTTATTAAACATTCAAATGCTCACTCCTACAAATGAATTTTCAATTTTATGAATTACAGGTGGTACTTAGGTAGGACCAATTTATGTGTGCCATACTATCAGTAAGATTCCGTTTTGTAGGTGTGACGAACATGTTCAATCCTATTATAAAAAGTACTTTGTGTTGTGTGAATGAACTAGATGCCATTGAAGATTTTAGGTACAGACGCCCGGGCCGTGATCTCGGAGTCTTCAAAAAGTATGTTTCGAATTTTATGAACATTGCTCGGGTTTGTGATCATCAATCCGCATTAGGCAAGCGTGGTGATAAAGCACAGATAACTTTATGTAGCAAGCATAAAGCCTAATCCCATCATAGTAGCGATAACTTGATTTGTATGATGGAGGCTTTTGCCCTGCAGTGGGACAGTAAATTCTATTAAGAAATATATTTTTGAGGTGTCCCCGGTTAAACTCTCGTCACCATCAGCTATTCAGTGTATCGTTGACTTCAACCAATTATGCCCGTAACACCTTTCTGTTGCGCTCCTGTCGTAATTATAATAGCGATTTTTGTGACTTAGATATATTTAACACTACACTGCGAGCGCATAAAAGGCTGTTGTGGGTAAATTATCTCCTGATTGTACAAAGTAGATATTTGTCAATTGCTCAATTCTTCCTTTTTGTTTTTAATATTACGAACATCATATTGCGGTTTTTTTAATATAAGTTATTAGTGGAAACTTAAACTAATTGGTTTAAGATTATGTTTTTGTGTGTTAAATAGTGTTATTTTAAGTACTGTATGTTTCCTCACAATAAAGAAAATAAATAAAAATAAATATATAGGCTGATACTAAAACTAAACTATCAGACGGCCACAGATTAGGAGCCCAATTCTCGGGATTTCGATATGAAAAAAACATGACGGATATCACCTGAAAACCATACAAAAAAACTATTTTAGTGATATATCTCGTATGAAAATAAATATCACGAGCACAAGAATTGGGCTCAGTTTTTTGTATGATTTTCAGGTGATATCCGCCATGTTTTCAAAATATCACGAGCACGAGAATTGGGCTCCCTGTTACTACAAAATTCTTCAATTGATATTTAACTGAAAGTGTATAACATTATAAATCTTATCATCGAATGCAGAAATGTATCAGTTTTGTTTGTATACTTTCATGTATAGGTAGCTGTATGTACATATACAGCTCCACTTTGAATAAGAAAAAATTGATCGATTGTCAAGAATTTAGACAGATTGTAGTGGCTGTCTGTACCAATATATAAATATATTCTCTTTGTGGTTACATACATACTTTTTAGAATTATTTACATATTTTCTTAATATCACCCAAAACCTCATTTAAACATGGAACTCCACTTTCGACTTCGTAGTCGAAGGTATAATTACACTACACTTGTCTTCATGTGTGGAACGAAACGTCCCGGTTTCTATTACAACATCGATCGCTAATATCCGCGACGGTGACTGCCGCGCCACACCAAAGAAGTCCCGTGAAAAGTGCGCTTGAGTAGCCATCAATATTCAAAGAGCTTTTTTCATGTGCGTTTAAATCCACAAAGATTCTCAAATTATAATTCCGTGTTTTTCCGCGGAACTTTTTTCGTGGCGCGGACTCTATAATACTGGAGACCAATTCTCATGTTTGTGATATTTTGAAAATATGGCGGATATCAACTGAAAACTATAGAAAAAAACTATGTTTTAGTGATATATCGAGAATTGGGCTCTTGGGCTCCTGCGCTATACCAAAGAAAGAAAGAAGAAAGAAAGAAAAAATGTTTATTTGGTACCAAAATAAAATAACACAGAAAATCAACAAAAAATAGAATCCACATGCAAACTTATAAACAAAAAAAAAGAAAACACAATAATTAATAAAACAGGTACCAAAATGGTCTCCGCTCAGTATACGGCTTATCGTGTCATGCAATGCCACGCTAAGCCACTGGTATTCTGCGGATTCCAACCAAGGTATGGGCCTCAACCGACGACAGCTATCTTTAGTTACTAAAACATTAGGTATGTGTACAGTAACAATACTAATTATAATTAATAATTACATATAAAATACGATAAATATTGTAAAGTAAAATAAATAAAGTAATAATATAACACATATTAAATAATATAATAATGTTGGAGAGATATTAAATTACTATATAGAAGAACTGGACTGGAAGCAATTTTTACATTAGATACTAACTCTTCTGCAAGGATAATAAGAAAGACTTGTACTTTGACTTGAATGTGTAAATAGTAACGGAATTTCTTATAGGGGGTGGTATATACTACTGGTATATACCACGTCCTGTGTTAAATTGTCTAAGACCACAAGGAATCTAACATTTTAGTTTCGTGTTTAGTCACGGGACTTCTTTTGTGATGCGCACTTTATTCTTAATCATGGTATTCATGGTGTCTTTTATTTATTTTTATAGGTATTATCAATAAAAAGAACATATCTGTATTATCGATGTAAAGATAGTTTATCGATTTATTTATATTTTTTAATAGACGATTTTAACTCGATAGATATAGTTTTATTAATAAAAAAATTTGATAATAGCACCCTGAAACCGGAATGTCAAAATTATTATGACGTTTGTCGTTTCATGAAAGAGGTGTCGAATATTTCGTGTTTATTTGCATAGAAAAACTTAGAAATGGCTGCTGAAATTAAGCCTGCACCTAGGACACCCAACGACAGATTTTCAACAACAAAGAAACCGGCACTGCTGAATAAATTGGAAGGCTGCACGGACGACGTCAACGCCGCAGTTGTGATACCAGGGGAGGATGGTGTAATTAGCGTTTGCGACGATAAGTAAGAGTTTTCACTGATTATATCTGCTTAATCTTGTCTCTTTTTTCACTGCTCTTAATCTAAGGCATGTATATTATAAGAAATTACATCCCGAGTTTTGATTTATTCCAGATAAGTTTATGTACCCTCAGTTGTCATTTATGGTGTTTGATCAGCACATATTGACGTTATTGTTTAGAATTTAGCAACAATGAATCATAGATATGATGATGATTATTATGGTTTCTTCGTATTTCTTGTTGGAAACAATGTTTCTAATAGATTTAAAAAAACATCTGTTATCTGAATTTATTTGGAAAGGTATTGATTATACACACTATTGCACGAATTACAGTTACATTATTTACATTATATCAGTAGGTACAACATAGGCAGTTTTATTGCTTGTAATGATGTCTACTAGAAAACTTTGAGGTACAAGTAAATTTATTTCCAAGAGGCTCATCTTCTGTTTGTTCGATGACTGATTTACTTTTTATTATGATCTCAAGGACCATTTACTTTAATTCTATTTAATATTAAATAACCCTTGTTCTACTGAACTTTTAATTGATTATATACCCCTATTGATAATAGGAAGAAAAATTTACTAGTAGCTTAATGATCAATAATACCTCACTAAAGATGTGGATTTCATACTTAATTACATTTCATTCATCAATATCTTTTATTTTTTTCCCAAGGACTGTCAGGGTGTGGCTCAAGAGGGATTCAGGGCAGTACTGGCCAAGTATCTGCCAGTACATGCCATCTGGCTGCACATCAATGTTCTATACACCTGAGACACGTCAGCTTTTTATCGGCCAGGAGAATGGCACTGTCTCGGAATTCACACTTGCCACAGACTGCAATAGAATTAATCCTGTGAGTATGCAGTTTTGGAAATTTTTGCTATGGTGATGTATTTAACTGATTTAATAGAATTGACTAACTTGACCAGGCTATAGTTGTGACTACAGAGTGTTACGCTACAAATATTACGCAGTACTTTTGTATATATTGTAATTAAATTCATTATTAATTTACACATAAAAGGTTGGGGAAAAGTCTTTTCATAGTATTATTCTCGGAGTCAGATCAATGTATGTGATGTTGTGAAATATTAATTTATTTATTTATAGTATGTATGAACTTGTAATAAAATCTCTTTGGCTATAGTATTTTTGTATCTGGCGGCTGGTTTTGGTATCATTGAAAGTTAAAATTTTAAAGGACATAATTGCAAATTCAAATTAGGAAAATATGTGATTTTCATTTGTTTTTCGTACTGTCAAGATCAGTGAATGAATCTAATGAAGAAATTCGATGTGTTTTAAAATTTTACTACAAATTTTGGCTGCGAAAAAAATTTGCGATGTTTATGGATCTTGTGCAGTGTCTGTGAGAGTAGCACAAATTTGGTTTAAGCATTTTCAATCCAGAAATTTTGATGTCAAAGATGCAGCTCGCTCTGGTCGCCCATTACGGATAAAATTGATGCCATTTTTGTGAAAGTGGAGCAAGATCGACATATCAGTAGTTAACAGTAAACAGTTTTGGTGCATTTGAAAAAAGCTGGGTACACAAAAAAGCTAGATATTTGAGTAGGTACCTCACGAGCTCACTGAAAGAAACCTAATGAACCGTGTACTCATTTGTGCTTCATTATTAAGACATAACTAAACTGAATCATTTTTGAAGAAGCTGATAACTGGTCATGAAAAGTGGATCACGTACGACAAGAATGTGCGAAAAAGGTCGTGGTGGAAGGCCGGTCAGGCTTCAGACAGTGGTGAAACCCGGGTCAACTCGCAATAAGGTGATGTTGTGTGTGTGGTGGAATTGGAAGGCCATTATTCATTATGAGTTTAAAACAAGAAGTTGAGAGAAAGTGGCCGGAATTGATAACAGAAGCGGTGTGGTGTTTCATCATGATAACGCTAGACCTCGCACATCTATAGCCACCCAGCAAAAATTAAGAGTTTGGTTGGGAGGTGTTAATGCATCCGCCGTATAGTCCTGACCTTGCACCTTCAGATTTGCACCTGTTTCGGTCTCTTCAGAATCGAACAAAATGGTACATACATACTTTAGTTAAATGTAAATAAACTATATTAAAAATGTTTTGAATTTTGTTAAAAAATGTGCAGAAACTTTTTCCCCAACCTAGGAAATATGCGGCGGGCACCAGAGCAGGGTTGGCCAAGGTCAACACCCTGTGTTGATGGGAGCACCTACACAAAAAAACTCTACAAATTCTCTCTTTTACAAAACATTAAAGTTAAGTATAGACTATGTTAACGAACATAGGGGCAATTCTCGTACGCTCGACATTGAAGTCTAATTAGAGGTTTGTATGAACGGATGTATGACATCTCTAAATTCGACTTCAATGTGGAAAGCGAGAGAATAGACCATTAAAAATTGACTGTGAAAACAAAGGGAATTACAGAATACCTACTTAAACCACTAGTATCTGTTACAAATTTTGCATATGTGTAGGTCAAACACTCAAAGCACGCGGGGCTTCTTTAAATATTTCTTTCAATCATAATCAAAGTGCTGGGTACGGTAGATAAAAATTCGAAACGCGTAAATTTGAAACGCGTAGGTTTTAACGCGACTCGACGTGTCTTTAGCGGGTACGACCAACGAAATTATTTCACTCAGCTATTTATCAAAATACAAGGGAAAGAAGCAATTTTACAATCCTCAACCGTTCTTTAGACAATGTCTGGGAATGCTGGTAAACGCAACAGGTTGTTGTCAACTAGTGCCCCAGTTTGGGATTTTGTGATCATCAGTGTGAACTGGGCACATTTTTGTGTGTGTGCAATTGTGCATATATAAATCAGCGTTTGCGCTTGTGTGTTGCAGAGCCGCGAGTATTTGTCGCACACGGCGCGAGTGACGGCCGTCGTGTTCTCACTGAGCTGTGAGTGGGTGCTCTCCGTGAGTCGGGATAAGTTGTTCGCCTATCACTGCAGCGAGACTGGCCGCAGGATCGGTGGATACTCTTTCGAGGCGTGGTGCACCGCTTTGCAGTATCCTTTTGTATCTACAGTTTTCGATTAACTTTGCCATTGGGTTTTTAATCAGTTTATGGTGCTTATTGATTGAGAAATCCTACAGGGACTGTCCATTTATGAGCAGGGTTAATATTAAGCCTGCTGACCTCAAGGGCCCCTGTAACAACGCACCTCTTATCTCTTCTATTGCTACCTACCCTGATGGCATACCAGAGTGCTATTAATTCTCCAACCGGGTTTGAATTTATTGCTAAAATTTGAAAAAAAATGTTATATACTTGTTTACAAACATAATTACGAGTCCCATGTTAAAATAGTAATTACCACCCTCTGGAAAATTATAGACTTCATACATAATACGTATGAAGGATATTATCTTATCTAGAATGCAAAAACAAAACTGGAAATTCTTGAAGGGCACCTCTATTGTTAGTCATGCACTAACATTATATATGTTTTATTTTAACAATGCCATTATGGCTGTTGTAGTTTGAATTAAAGAAATCCATAAATCGGCTTACTTTGGCAAATGCCATTATCAAGGCCAAGGTTAGAGGCAGGATATACTATTCTCTTTTAATATTATGACAGCTAAATGGCGAATGAAAATTATTAAAAAGTTAAGCTCATTTTTAGCTTCTTAGCAAGTCTAGTCATGCAGTGTAAATGGTGATAATTGTTTGGTTCAATGCCTTTTAAGATACCGCTAATATGTACTACTAACAGTACCAATATATTCTTAAGCATTGTTATATTATGTGTAAAATTGATTTTAGACTAGGGTCATGTTCTCAATTAGTGAAATTAATCTACAGACATTCATAATTATCTAACTTCATTATTTTATTCATATTTACATAAAAAAGGAAATCATTGCATAAGCTAACTTCCTGAACAGTTTATCAGGTTCGACTCCCAGTCTAAGTATGCGTTCGTGGGCGATTACAGCGGGCAGATAACCATGCTGAAGTTAGATAATAACGGTGCCACTCTAGTCACTACGTTAAAAGGTCACAGCGGGTAAGTTATACATACAAGTGTATTATTGATGTATAAACAAAGGTAACATAATTAATGACATTCCGAGTTTTATTTGAAACCCATAACGCCATCAAAATTCGATCACTAATCGATCGATCGGTTATCGATAAATGCCGAGTATAGAATGAATTAGTAGACATCAATAAAATGATCCATGAATGTGCTTATCCGGTGTCGTATAACCATCTCGACCGATCGATATGGCATCGATTGCACCCTCAGAAGAGTTGAAAATATTTTATTTTTTAGATCTGTGCGAGTTTTGAATTGGGCCCCACTACCTCAGCTGCTATTCAGCGGTTCCTTCGACCAGACTATAATAGTATGGGATATCGGAGGACAGAAAGGGACCGCTTATGAACTTCAAGGACACAGGTATAACATTTTTATTAACCTTACCTATCATACTTTATGTGTATTTTGTCAAAGAAGAAATTATATTGTTCGTAAAGGCTACTTCAGTTCGAGGTCAAAGACCTGATGGGTCAAGTGTACATGTCATTCCACAAACTACACCTTGGCAGTCCACAAACCCATATTCCTCCGCAATGGATCGGTAAAATTTAAAATTCTGAATTTAAAATTTTACCGCTTACAGGTACAAGTAGAAGGCCAGCTCTATAAAAAAAATAACTTAACATATATTTAAAGATTCCGATGTCAATTTTACAGGAATATGGAATTTAAAGACTCCCACAGTAAACTAATGATATATGAGAATGACCCTCACCAATCTTCAGTAATCTGCACCTCATGAATACCTGAGCTGGTAGTGAGTTCCGTGTTTCTAATTCCAGCAACAAAGTGACAGGGCTGTGGTACGTGGGCAGCTGCGAGAGGCTGGTGTCGGCGGGGGAGGACGGCGCGCTGGGCGTGTGGGAGATGGGCGTGCGGCGGCGCGAGACGCCCACGTGGAAGGAGGCCGACCTGTGCCAGCTCTGCCGCGCGCCCTTCATATGGAACGTGCGCGCCATGATGGAGAAGAAGCAGCTAGGTACGTCCCTGCTCAGTAACTAGAAGCTGTTACGTAACGGACAGTTACACAGCTAGACGCTAGTGATGGATGAGGAGGGCGCGCTGGGGGTGTGACCAGACGCCCACGTGGAAGGAGGCCGACCTGTGCCAGCTCTGCCGCGCGCCCTTCATATGGAACGTGCGCGCCATGATGGAGAAGAAGCAGCTAGGTACGTCCCTGCTCAGTAACTAGAAGCTGTTACGTAACGGACAGTTTCACAACTAGACGCTAGTGATGGATGAGGAGGGCGCGCTGGGGGTTTGACCAGATGCCAACGTGGAAGGAGGCCGACCTGTGCCAGCTCTGCCGCGCGCCATATGGAACGTGCGCGCCATGATGGAGAAGAAGCAGCTAGGTACGTCCCTGCTCAGTAACTAGAAGCTGTTACGTAACGGACAGTTACACAACTAGACGCTAGTGATGGATGAGGATGGCGCGCTGGGGGTGTGACCAGACGCCCACGTGGAAGGAGGCCAACCTGTGCCAGATCTGCCGCGCGCCATATGGAACGTGCGCGCCATGATGGAGAAGAAGCAGCTAGGTACGTCCCTGCTCAGTAACTAGAAGCTGTTACGTAACGGACAGTTTCACAACTAGACGCTAGTGATGGATGAGGAGGGCGCGCTGGGGGTTTGACCAGATGCCAACGTGGAAGGAGGCCGACCTGTGCCAGCTCTGCCGCGCGCCCTTCATATGGCACGTGCGCGCCATGATGAAGAATAAGCAGCTAGGTACGTCCCTGCTCAGTAACTAGAAGCTGTTACGTAACGGACAGTTACACAACTAGACGTTGGTGATGGATAAGGAGGGCGCGCTAGGGGTGTGACCAGACGCCCACGTAGAAGGAGGCCGACCTGTGCCAGCTCTGCCGCGCGCCCTTCATATGGAACGTGCGCGCCATGATGGAGAAGAAGCAACTAGGTGCCGCTGGTGCGGCGGTCATCACTCGCTGATATGATGTCTCGTGACGTAAGAACGTGTCTGTTGCTGTCAGGTCTCCGGGAGCACCACTGCTGCTGGTGCGGAAGCCATGGCTCGGTGATGTGATGTCTCGTGACGTATGAACGTGTCTTGCTGTCAGGCCTCCGGCAGCACCTCTGCCGCTGGTGCGACAGCCATGGCTCGGTGATGTGATGTCTCGTGACGTATGAACGTGTCTGTTGCTGTACGGTCTCCGGCAGGACCACTGCCGCTGGTACGGCAGCCATGGCTCGGTGATGTGATGTCTCGTGACGTATGAACGTGTCTGTTGCTGTACGGTCTCCGGCAGGACCACTGCCGCTGGTACGGCAGCCATGGCTCGGTGATGTGATGTCTCGTGACGTATGAACGTGTCTTGCTGTCAGGTCTCCGGCAGCACCACTGCCGTTGATGCGACAGCCATGGCTCGGTGATGTGATGTCTCGTGACGTATGAACGTGTCTGTTGCTGTACGGTCTCCGGCAGGACCACTGCCGCTGGTACGGCAGCCATGGCTCGGTGATGTGATGTCTCGTGACGTATGAACGTGTCTTGCTGTCAGGTCTCCGGCAGCACCACTGCCGTTGATGCGACAGCCATGGCTCGGTGATGTGATGTCTCGTGACGTATGAACGTGTCTTGCTGTCAGGTCTCCGGCAGCACCACTGCCGTTGATGCGACAGCCATGGCTCGGTGATGTGATGTCTCGTGACGTATGAACGTGTCTTGCTGTCAGGTCTCCGGCAGCACCACTGCCGTTGATGCGACAGCCATGGCTCGGTGATGTGATGTCTCGTGACGTATGAACGTGTCTGTTGCTGTACGGTCTCCGGCAGGACCACTGCCGCTGGTACGGCAGCCATGGCTCGGTGATGTGATGTCTCGTGACGTATGAACGTGTCTTGCTGTCAGGTCTCCGGCAGCACCACTGCCGTTGATGCGACAGCCATGGCTCGGTGATGTGATGTCTCGTGACGTATGAACGTGTCTTGCTGTCAGGTCTCCGGCAGCACCACTGCCGTTGATGCGACAGCCATGGCTCGGTGATGTGATGTCTCGTGACGTATGAACGTGTCTTGCTGTCAGGTCTCCGGCAGCACCTCTGCCGTTCATGCGACAGCCATGGCTCGATGATGTGATATCTCGTGACGTATGAACGTGTCTGTTGCTGTCAGGTCTCCGGCAGCACCACTGCCGCTGGTGCGGCGCGGCGGTGTGCGCGGCGTGCTCGCCGCACCGGCTTCCGCTGCCGGTCATGGGGTTCGAGTTCCCGCAGCGCGTCTGCACCGTCTGCTACGACACGCTTAGGCACGAGCCGTGAGTATAACATTACCACATCTATCATCTTACAAGCTACTAAATTAACTGCAGTCTCACCGTATAACACAGCTCGGTACTGCCGTTAATGAGACCCTTCCACGAGAGGGCGTGTCATGACGATGATCAGCGAACACTATCGCGTGTTAAAAATACGCTAGATGGCGTGCTGTGGTGAGATACAACTTTAACAGTATTGATGGTTTTTGATATTTTGACACGTCACGTCAAAAATAGCCAATCAACTGGTGGATTGACCCACATCTAGCAGATTTTATACACCCGTTAGTTCTCAGTTAGAGTTCGCGTCACGAAAGAAGCCCCATGGTAAAACACGGAACTAAAATTTGAGATTCCATGCGTTTATTAGCATAAATCTCAAATTTGATTGCTTGCTGGCGACTCAATGGCGCTTTTCACGGGCCTTCTTGGATGGCGCGGACTTTACTGATCTTTTTTACACAGCTCAAAACTATCGTTCATCATAATACACCCATAAGGGGGCGTGAATCTGCCGGGACCTCTTATTTAAAAAAAAAAAATTACATTGTGTATGACTTTGTCAAATAGCCTATTTCTCTTATATCCTTTATGATTCATTTTGATGCAAAAACATATGGATTTACATTCATATTCTCCAAGTTAACCCCTAACTTTCCAGACGCGAATCTCTAGCGTCATTCCACGATATGAAGCACGCCGTGGCGTCTCTCTACGTGGACGAAGCGACGGGCCGCATGTGCACCGCGGGCAAGGACCGCGTCATCAAGGTCTGGGACATCAGCGTGCTGCTCGCCCCCGGGCCCAAGCCCGGCACCAGCGACCAATAGCCACTGTGAGTGCACGACCCTATTCCATCGAACCATGGTTCAGATTCGCTAAGGTGTAAACGAATGCTACCTACCTACATGGACAAAATCGCGATCAATCGAAAATATACATATTAATGGGGAGAAAGTTCAGATTCGCTAACTCATTTACCTATTATAACCCACGGGCAAGGACTGCGTCGTCAAGGTCTGGGACATCAGCGTGCTGCTCGCCCCCGGGCACAAGCCCGGCACCTGTGACCAATAGCTACAGAGAGTGCACGACCCTATCCCAACGAACCAAGGTTTAGTTTCTCTAAGGTGTAACTGTATACATGGACAAACCGCGATTAATCGAAAATAGATCCTTTATCAATTGTTAGAAAGTTCAGATTTGTTAAATCATTTCTTAAGACCTATGGGCAAGGACTGCGTCATCAAAGTCTGAGACATCAGCGTGCTGCTCGCGCCCGGCCACAACGACCAATAGCCACTGTGAGTGCACGACTCTATTCCGACGCACCAAGGTTCAGATTCACTAAGGTGTAACTGCATACATGGACAAAATCGTAATCAATCATGTATAGACAGTTCAGATTCACTGATTCATTTCTTATAAGCCACGGGCAGGACCCCGTCGTCCAGGTTTGGGGACATCAGCGACAAATAGCCACTGAGCCTAAACACGATTCTAGTGCATCGCTGCAATATGTTGAGATTGGCTAAAATGTACCTCGAAATTAAATACTATTGAAAATTAAAAATTGAGATGAATCTAGAACACTTTTCTGCCGAGGTGAACTGAGACAAAACTAATTGGCAATGGGTAATTAGGTATATATATTATTGTATCTTTATATATTGTATCTGGCCGTGTGGTCCCCGGCAGAGTAGAATAGGCCACCCTAACTCTTACCGAGGTGTCGTAAAAGGCGACTTAGGTAAAGCTGCTGGCATGATCATCAGCACCCAGAGAAGGAAAACTCTGCATTTATACCAAAACCCTCGCCAACCCGTCTGCCAAGCGTGGTGAGTATGGCAATTACCCCTCATGTGATTGAGGGAGGCCCGTGCCCCAGCAGTGGGGACTTAAATGGGCTGATGATGATGATGATGATCTTTATATAAATATCATATGATTGTACCTACTACCCGGAGCTAAATTCGATAGCGTTCATCAAACAGCGAGTGCAACAACCGCTAAGTGTCTAAATAATTATTCAGATCACTATTTTGCAATTCGGTCAGACGTCGCCACCGCACTTGGCTATATGATAATTCCTAGACAAGTCTTGAATGATTTAGCATCTATAGTGGTAGTAAATAGATATTTTTTTTTGTAATATCGCATTGTCTGGTTCATATGTAGGATTGATCATTTTAATACTACATTAGCACAAGATTTCAATGAAATCTGAGGCCGCAGTCATGAATTTCGTTTTATTGTAGGGCCCTACTTTATAGAACATTTTATTTGACACATATTCTTTTAAAAAGAGAATTCACTTAGAATTTTTTTTGATGCTTTGTGAAAACGCTTGCCTTATGAGTTTCCGGTGGTCGGTGGGGGTCATAATGGGTTTTGTTGAGCTCCTTGGTATTGACATACCGACTAAAAAAACAGCGGCATTCCCTCGTCGCCTATGTGGGGTCCCCCACATAACGGTATGCGTTTCGGTCGGGCCTTCCCCTGGGCGGATGCTTTCCCACCTATACGGTGCGCCTGACTTGTCCCAATATTGAGGGACAGGTAGAAGAAATCAGGCCTTTAGCGAATCTGAACAAAATAAAAATTAATTATGTAATGATGAATTTACGAACGATTCTTAATTATTGTGTTAAACTATTGATACACTTGTTGTACTAAAATGTTATGTTTAAATTCATACTTTATTCATAATTATTAATTACTGCTTATATTTATTGTTGATGGTGAACAAGCTATTTACTTTTGTCAGTTGTAAACTAAGACTGAGCCTTTCCTGTTCAGAGTAATTATAGGATTGATAAGATCTTGATTATACGAGTGTGCTATGGAATATATTAATATTCCATTCATTTATTAATATATAAATATTTACAACATTTATTTTGAAATTAATCATTGGATCTCTTTTATATTTCAAATTATAATGTAACGTTTTGAGGTTAAACATTAATAATCGAATGGTGTACAACATTTATGAATAACTAAAGTATATGTAGATAGAAAATAGCTTCATTTTATACATACTATGATATTGTTCAGAATAGCAGAATATACATTAATAAAAACCAGGTATACGTTTCAGAAATATTTATTATTAACTACCAATCATTTAGGTATATTTTGTACGTATTTTATAAATCATATCAGTTTTTCATTAAAGTTTAATTTAATTTTCTGCATTTTTAATACATTTTAGTTTGTATAGAATAAAATGTATTTCTAGTCGCGTCGTTGTAGCCACATTATTATTGTGTTTATGTTCGATTCTCACTCATTGTGTAACCATTAGATATTAAAACTGATGGCATATTTATGCAAGCAGAACTAATTCAATATATTTTCATCCAACAAGAAAAGTGAAAAAAAAAAAATGATACGCAGTCATAATTCCATTAGGATTCATAATTAGATAAGAACTAAAATCTACCGTGTTTTACAATTTTTGAGACAATAAATAATAAAAATAACAAGATTGTTCGTTAAGCTGTTATTTTTTTGTTATAATTAAATTATACGATATCCAGGTGTCTTTTGACTGTATTATTATTCTATAGAGAAAATAAACCTAACCGTAAAAAAACGATAGCCATACAATCAATTGAAAACCCCTATTAAGGTGCTACATATCGGTGACACTAGCGCCGCCAGTAGATTTAAATTGATTGTGGCGATTATGAGATTATTTAAAAAAGTACAATCTTAAAGACTTGGAGGAAAAAATAATTTTTTTTTTTTGAGACGCAAAACAATAATTTTTACACGCGACAAGTAACAATAATCTTCATAATTGCTAAAAGTCTCCACTTTTAGCATTACTTGTAGGAATAAATCATTTCATAAGATTCTCTCATAAAGCCGTTAATACATTCCTCCAAGTCTTTAAGATTCTACAGTTTTTTAATGTCTCATAATCGCCACAATCAATTTAAATAAGCTGGCGGCGCTAGTTTCGCCGATGTAGCACCTAAAGGTGATGTGAGTCGTGAATTGCTTTGACTTTCAATATTTTTTAATAAGAGATTAATAATCCAATACTTCGCCTACCATGGGAAGGTGGACTTTGTAGCAGTAATTCTAGTAGCGGAAACGAGTTTTTTTTTCAAAATAGATAATCTACCAATGGAAACGAACGTATTGGATATTTGCAGCGATTGGTCGGGCGGGATTTTTGATTAGATTAATAATATCATCCAACCGATTTCGGCTAAGGCGGCCAATTTCAACGATTAGCCGTAGCAGCAGGGTATATTATAGTGCTCAAGTTTGTGCGCAAACACAAGTACACTTTCTATTCCCTCGCCCTCATAATACGATGGGACACAGGGCACGGGGGCACAAGACCGCCAACTTGCCAGACTCCTGGCTGCCACTAAGAATTTCTTACTGAAAACTTAGGTACAAATTTCTGGCCCGACCCGGGACCTCTTGCGCAGCGGTCGCTTTAAAGTGCGACCCACTAACCTACAGCGCCACCGAGGCAGTCAGTTTAAAATGACTAATTAAAATCTACTAAAAACTATTCATACGTTAAAATCCTACTAAAGACTTGGTTACGAAATAGTAATACATACATACTTAATAAGTAGTATGCCCTGCCAGCTCATGGGTTTTCTCCTTCATACAATCCGGGGCTTTTAGGCGGGGCGTGAAGCGGCATCTCAGCATGCCATCAGAATGAGGATGGCAGACTCAATGGGTACTTTTAGTTCTTATGTGCCTGTCAATCTCATATTTGGATTTCACGGCCGCTTACCATCAGGCGGAGTGAGGTCATCCTGATTGGCCTTTCTATAAAAAAAAAGTAGTAGATTGTCTATCATCATTAGGGCTGTAACACAGACATCCATTGTCCAAAACTCCCGAGACGTTGTGCACCGCAACAAGTGGAGACACATCGATACACGAAAATGCTACATCGTCAATCACGACCACTCTGTCAAGAGAGAGTGAACGACTATGGAGGAGGGGGAGGATATTATAAAAATTGATTCAAAGTTAGGTAAAGTCAAAGCTCGCTCTATACCGTATAATTTTGTGTGTGTGTATAATGTGAAGACGTACGTAAATCGAAGGTATTTCAGCTTATTTTACTATAAAAGTAGACGAATATGTATACCACGACTTATTAAAGTCCATTTCAATATTACTATGTTACGTGGAAACTTGTCTATAAATTACTAGGCCACGTGTTTATTGGACCATTAGTGATTAATGACACATTCAGTTCCGTACTAGATTTAAAAACCTAATGATGTTTTGTAAACAATCGTGCGTGGTATAAATGCTAATCACCCGATTACGAATTACGAGTCCGTTTATAATATTTACATATTTATTATTGTAAACAGAGAAACCGTGGGAATGCTAACAGTCTCTATGTTATTTAAAAAATATGTATGTCAAGGTACAGTCAGCTTCAAATATATATTAGCGTTCAAATCTAGCATAAATATCCGAGCATTTGACAAAAGTCACGTGAAGGGTATACTCCACTAGCGTCGCCAATTGATTTTAATTGTTAGTTACTAAACCAGATTTATTTTAAACAACGTCGGGGCTTCAGTCTCTCGGTAAACACCTATACTATTTATTTAATAGTTATAGTCAGCAATTTGATCTGGTTTTGCACTCGAATTTTGAATTATCGCCAAAAGCGGCCACTTTTGGTGTTCAATTTTTTTAGTACAAATACAGACCTAACATTTGGGCATGGTTATTAAATAAATAGTATAAGCGTTTGCCGAGAGACTGAAGCCTCGTAATTATTTAAAATATATTTGTTTTGGTAGCTAACTATTAAAATCAATGGGCGTCGCTAGTGTGCCCTACCCGTCGCCTTAAGGTGTACTTATGTTGTCATTTGTTCTGGATCAAATATGAAAATGCACCTTGTCGTATACTAACATGCAGTTGTCTTTTGTCAAATGATCAGATACTTTTGGTAGGTTTGGAGGCTAAGATAATTTTGAAACTGCTGCTTGTACAACTTCGACAAAGTTCCCGGTAGACCACTTTTCGACCTTAAAGTATTGGAATAAGGTCTAAAAGTGGTCTACCGGAAACTTTGCCGGATGTGCCTATGTAATTACGAATTAATTTCGAATTGGTATTAGATTAGTATACATTAAGAAGACTATAGTTTTTGCAAATTACTAGGGCTTCGGACATCATTAGTTTTAATCTTTCCCATTGTATCGGCCAAAAAAGATATCTCGCACTTGGTCGCATTATAATGGAACTTGCAACATTCGACTTAACTACTTACGTCTTCATATTAACATAGTGCCTTCAATATACATAAATTATATTACGAATAACTGTTTTGCTTCTTATTTAAATATCAATATCATTGTTAAATTGATCTTGATATTTGAATAAAAATGAAGTCATGAATTCGAACTGAGGAGTTACTAAGAATTTCTAACGGTGATTTTTATATCGTGTGGGTTGTTTGTCTGGGTGGCAGAATTGATACTATCCTAAGGCAATGTCCTGTCCTAAGTGTAAGCGACCGTAGCCGTTAGCGTAATATGCCCTCAGATGCACGAAACTATTATTATTTACGTAAATCTGATGATCCAGTTGTACTGTAACCTATTGTCCCTAAAATTTAGCCTGATTTGAATGACAGCTATTGGTGTAACAGAAAAATGATCTTTAGGTCTATGGTAATAACAATCTATGGAAAAAGACTTGTTTAAATGATAAACCTGGTACGCCTTATGTTCATTGAGATAAAGATAATGTGACATCTGTCATTATAATCAAGCTATATTTAAAGATTTATAACTACGACACTGTCTTTTAACCTATAAAACACGGAGGCAGAAAACGATTATGAGTTAACTTACCTACCCGAAATAACATTAATTGTATAATTTACGACATAAATATTGGCAATTCTTTTTCTACGTACGTACTAAGCATTTAGTTTTACAGACGAGGAAAGGGTAATTCCCTTTTACTGAAATTCTAAATTATTTAACGATTTTGCTAATTAAGAAACATTACCGGTTCATTCATTTACGTACTAGTTTTTGTCCAATTAGTTATATAATTTTGGAACACCACATAAGAATAATGAAGTGTCTGGTCATTTCTTCTCTCCATACAATGAGGGCTATCAAATTTGAAAAGGCTGTGAAATGGCGTACAGTGGCGGACAGGTCAAGCTATACAAAACTGTCAAATTTCCTCAATCGATTTCGAACTAAATGTGTAACAATGTAAGGTTTATAATCGAAGGAAGAAATTTGACAGTTTTGTATAGCTTGATGTGTCCGCCACTGTACTTTGAAACGTGTTCTCTAAAAATCAGTGCTGAAAATGTATAGAGAGGTGGATGACTTTTGTACGGGGCTGCGCGGGCTCCTAGCCCGCGTAACACTTGTTCAACACTTTTATATAGGTATTCTGCTATCTAAAATAGTAATGTTGACAGGTCATGTCATAAATTATCTACCAATCACCGTGAACACGGACCAGCCTACAGTACCCTTACCATGAGTTTGAAAAACTGTTCTCGCTATCGAAAACTATCGCTTTGTCCCTTTAATTGTGGTGCATGTGAAAGAGACAGAGCAATAGTTTTGGATAGCGAGGATAGTATTTCAAACTCATGTTAAGGCCTCAGTACACCACCTAACGGACTTTTCTCACTCGATGGTCGGCATTGGCTGTGTTAAGAATTTTCTATTACCTATGAGGAAATACACTCTTATCGTCCTAACATCGATTGATTCCATCAAATGCTACCAAATATAAGTATGAGGTAAATCTTATGTTTATTTTTCTATATAAAACTTTTCACTTGTCGTTGATGCAAATAAATGATAGGTCCCATTGCATTGAAACTCTTTAGCGAGGACCAATTGAAATATGAAACGTGTATAAAATTATAAATAACAATTCGTCCCTACAAGACGTGTAAACGACATGATAGGGTCATACATTTTCGGAGGTATAAATGTATAAAATGTATAGAAATGTATTTATAGACTTGAATTTAAAAACGAAAAAAAAAACCAAACTGTTTGAATATAATGTTTATTACATGCGAGCATAGTGTGAATATCTAAATACGTTACGCGTTATAACCATAATGAGTATTGCCAAACATTACAATATTTTAAATATATACTACATTATATTTTTGTTAAACATGTCATGTATATTTACACTGTGCTATATATTATTTTTAACACTAATTTATCTATTAAATATTATGTTAATGTAATAATTTATTTGTCTACAGGTTTTATTCCTTGGGACAATTTAATAGTATACATATTTATCTGTAATAAATAAATATAAATTGTTTAATTAATCTTTTACAATGTTAAAAGAAGATTTATTTTTCTATATTCACGGGGCTTGCTGTGTTTGTGTTTATAAGTAAGTAATTGTGTAAGATATAGTCACTGTGTAATTTATTAGACATAGTTAGGCTGCTTAAAAATTTCTATGCCAATAAAAAGATAGTTTAAAAAAATATAAGTGTATTATTTAATTAGTACAAATTAAGATAAGTACTTAAAAAATATAAAGATAATATTGAAGTATGTATCTATAATCACAGCCTAATTATATAGTCAGGTACGTAGTGTTCGTCTCGTCTTCGGCAAATCTTTCATATAGCATAGTGTGGGCGACATATCAGTTGGACGTACAATCAATTGTTACATATAATAGCGCAATATTGCCAGTCACTGGACATTATGTATGACTCAAATATTAATGTTAGATAGAGAAACAGGGGAGGTATACCGTACCGTACCCTAGTCGTGTTCACTGTGCCCGCGCGTGTGCGAACAATATATTTTGTGAACCAAAGGGCACATTTATATTGGCCGTTAGTAGCCGCATATAGGATGCAGGCAACGCACGGATGAACCAGGAGGAGCGGGGAGGCCCGCATTTGGGTTAATGATCGACTTATCGACCAAAGTAAATGCTCCCAAGTTTCCGTTTTGCAAAAACATCGAATCGGCGGTCCTCGAAAGATCCTGTCTTGCTACTGGCTAATCCAGTGTCACATTATAATTATTTAAAAATGGCACCCATCCGTAGCTGGCTGTCAAACTGACGTATCGCCGGCGCCATGCTATTTGAAAGGGGTTGAGGCGGAGCTCAGGGCGTAGTCACTCTCCGGCGCGGGTCGTCCTCAGCCGGGGCAGGTGTACTGGTACCGGGGCGCGCAGACTTGGCCGTTGAACACCTGGTTGTTCGGGCAGTTGAGGTATGTCCGGACGCCGCTCACGCAGAAGTAGTACCGTTTGCATTCTGTGCCCTGTTTGATAAATAAATAAATTCATTTAACATAAGTATACATTGACAAAATATGTAGTCACGTGATAAACTCCAATTGGGATAGTTCACACTCGCTAAGAGCAACTTCCCCGTGATGCGAATTTCGGTCCGTGTGGCCGTTAGTCAGGCCATGCTTTTCTAATAACACGGACACAAAAAAAAAGAAAAATATGAAAATATTCTTGGATATCCGCGTTACAGGAAAACTGCCTGAACTTTTGTTATTATGATTTTTGTGAAGTCCTCGAGACTAAATTTGTACCACGGGTTTTAGTATAATGAGCATACGGCCGCACTCAGAGACGGCATTTAAGCTAATGTTCATTACCTTTAGTATCGGTAGTCTTTATGCGTATCAAAATAAGTGTTAATATTTTTTCTCAAATAGCCAACTAAGTTAATCAACGACTCTGAGTGTGGCAGATAGACCCTTTATTTTCGTCGAACCTCAGTGACCGACACGACAATTAGGTGTTTGAGAAGTTTTTTTTCTTATGAATTATGGGAAAGACGAAGAGACTTATCACCTGATGGGAAGTGATTACCGCCGCAAATGTACACCTGCAACACCAGAGACACAAGTAGGCTGCCGGCCTTTTAAAAAGGCTTTTTTTTACGCCCGTAGGCGGACTCATAGAATGCGGCATCCTAAGTCTATAGGCGGACTATACCACCAGAGTACTTTTTAAGACCATACTGCCGACGTATAAGAAGCGGAATACTAGCGAAATTGCCTCTTCCTGCACTAAGACGCGCCTAACGCTGTCTCTTTCTTGCCGCCACAAACTGAGAAGAAGACTACTACGGGTGTGAAGGTTTGCAGCATGTTTGCAGGTCCTACCTATTAATGGCCCGAAAATACCGCAGGCGATAGTTCATCCCTCCGTTTTGTGGTACGAGGTAGTAAGTTTCTTGAAGTCTGGTCTTTCTTTGTTTTACGTTACCTGCTGAACAAAGAAGCCATCTCGCTCGCAGTACTGGCCCCCGTTCTCGATGGTGTTGGCGGGGGGCGCGCCGCACTGGTGCCGGGCGGGCTCCACGCACGCGTGCCCGTCGAAGATCTTGCCGCCCAGACAAGACAGTGTGGCTAGCCGGTCGCCGCCTTCGCAGTAGAAGTACCTGAAAAATATTTTATTTTATAGCGACTGGCTGACTGGCTTAGAGCGCGGAAGAATGAAATAATTTTTAGGGAGGCAAACTGTCAGCCGCTCACTGTTCGTGGGGACGCGCTCTTATCTGGGATGACTAATGAGACGCATAGAAAACCGGCGTGAAGCAACACTGTGCTGTTTTTGGCTGCGTGAGTGGTACCGGACTCCGATCCAGGGCAAGGGGGGTTGAAAGGTTGGCATCGCACTTGTGACTCCACTGGTATCGCGGGTGTCCATGGGCGGCGGCAATCGCTTACCATCAGGTGATCCGTCTGCTCGTCCACCATTCACATAAAAAAAAGACGCGCCTGTGGCTCGTCACTCGGCACTCGGGGTATCACTGAAGAGACATTCTCGCCAAAGATCTCAAGCAGGTAAACGTACACGATTGGGCGGAATTGGCAAAGGACCGAATAAAATGGCGATCTTTGACGTCGGAGGCCAGGACCCATTTTGGATCGCTGAGCCAGAGTATTTACTTAGTAGTATAGTGACTGGCGCATTTGGGTATGTACCCTGTCTCACGCTCCAAGTGTAAGTTCGATTCCTACTCAGGACAAACATTCGACATTTGTGTTAAATGAACTCTTGTGTCTAGGGGTTATAATGTATAGGTATTTATATGTGGTACCTTCGTTGATTCTGATACCCAGCAGAACACAATGCTTAAGCTACTTAGATACTTTGGAGTCAGGTCTGTGTAAGTGGTGTTGTCTGATATTTAGTTATCCAAAGAATAATGATCTGGCGCAAAAAAGGGAACATTGAACATCTGAATGTAGCTAAATCGTCGAATTGGCGGCGGCTTCTGTTACTTCTTTAACTATTGGATCTATTATAGATATTTAGATTATTAATCAGGGTTTACCTTATATTTACCTACGATGTATGGATTAAGTGAAAATAAATAATAAATAAAAAAATATATTTCACAACGTCACATTCATTGATCTGACTCCGAGATAGGTAGCTCAAGCGTTACGGATATCAGAATCAACAGTGGGATTACAAATATATAGGTACATATAATACTTTTCTTTTGTAAATAAGTACATCATTACAATACATAAATAGAAAATACCCAGAGCACAGATATTATAATACTAGTCCTAGACCAATACAAACATACATGTTTATGCACACACATGTTTGTACTGTGCGGGGATCGATCCGCATCCCTTGCGAGCATTCACCACTGTTCCAAACGAGACGTAAATTATGTGTTTTTATAGTGTAGCTGACCGAGATCTTTCTCGTCCTGGTCTACAAAGGCTGGATTGGTGACAGGTGGCTGAGAACAGAACAGAATGGCGAATTCGCGTGTCGGAGGCCAAGATCCACTTCGGGTCGCTGATCCAGCGTAGTAAGTACCTAGGTAAGTCGTACAACCTGTGCGCACCCCACGAGTGCAAGTATAGACGCAAATAGTGTGCGAGCGAGAAGTGAATAGATTCGCTGCCATTTCTGATCCCATTCTTTATCCGCACAGGTTGTATTATAGTGTAGCGTAGGTAGGTACAGTGAACTGTAAAATTGCGATTCGGTTTTAATTTATTCGGCTAAAGTTTTGGAATTACATATCTACTACCTATTTATGGTTTATCAAGATTGTTCTAAACTTAGTTAGCTAAGGTTTAAGGAACGCATAGGTAACAGTTATTGTTAAAATTAATTTGATAATTAAGTCCTTTATTATTTTCGTTTTTGCCTGAGATACAGGATTTTCCTAGTTCAGGCAGTAAACTTAAAATTTATCCCTTGTATAAGTAGATTATAAGTATCATGTTGTTCTAATGATTTTGCAATAAAGTTTATTATTATATTATTAGTTAACCGATATACATATAGGGTGTATGAATTTCGAAAGAGAGGGACTAATTTAAAGTATACGTTACGACCTGAATCGGAGTTTTCCTCTCTTTCACACGCGCTGTGTGTCTCCTTTGTTTGGATGCGACAGGTATATTCTCGTTCGTTACGGGACGGCTTTATATTAAGCCATCAGTTTTCAGACAAGTCAACAAAAAAGTATACCTATGTGTTTAAGTAGTGTAATAATAATAATAAGATACTGAACTGAGAACTGTAGACCGATGCACCCTGTATAAGCGATTTAACTAACGTATTTTACCAGCATCTGTTTTCGTGTCGTCAGCTGAGAATAGATAAATTTAGTAGTAGGATAGTAGGGACCCATTTTTATCCTTTGGGTACAGAACCCTAAAAATGGTATAAAAGGAATGAAAAATACTTTAAAAATTGTAAAAGCTCAGTCGCACTTAAGAACTTACAAATTGCCATCGCTATTATCAGGTTTGCCTATGTACAGTGGCGGACACATCAAGCTTTATAAAACTGACAGAATTTCTTCATTCGATTATAAACCTTATATTGTTACACATTGAGTTCGAAATCGATTGAGGAAATTTGACAGTTTTGTACTAGCTTGACCTGTCCGCCACTGTACGTAACATTAGTCAGTCTGTTAGATTAGTTTATTCAAAGATGTAAGATTAGGGTCACGTTAGCGTTGTTAATGTGTATGTATAGTTGTATGTGTAATCGTATAACGGGAGGTGTAACTGTGCGGAATGTTTCTGATTGTGATCTCCATTCGATTGAATGGTTACTCACAACGAGTACCACCACAACAATATAAACGTAGCCGCCAAAATGAATACGATTACCATCAGTTTTTTTTAATGTAATTGGTAGGCAGACGAACAGACGGATCCCCTGATGGTAAGCAATTGCCGCCGCCCATGGACACCCGCGACACCAGTGGAATCACAAGTGCGCTGCCAACCTTTAAACCCCCCCTATCCGGATTGGGCCTCCGGTACCCTCACTCACGCAGCGAAACAGCACAGTGCTGCTTCACGCCAGTTTTCTGTGAGGCCGTGGTATCACTCCGGTCGAGCCGGCCATTCATGCCGAAGCTTGGCTCTCCCACGGTATAAAATAGAAATGCTTTACTTGCATAAATATTCATGAATGTTTCATGATCACTGTTATTTTTATTGTAAATAATGTTATCTTACCTATGACAGCTTGATTCAACTTCTGCATGATATCCATCGTTAAGTCCAGAACAAGAATAATCCTCATTCGAACATATGCCTTCTTCCGCCGGAACACACGACTCCCCATCGAAGACCCGTCCAGCGGGGCAGGCGTACCCGGCCTTCTCGCCGTTGACGCACTGCGTAGTACCCGCGGCAGCCCGCGTCCAGCGCGCGGTAGCGCCCGTCCGGCCGCGCGTAGCACGAGTCCCGCTCCAGGCTCGGGCACAGGTACCGCTCGGCCGGCGAGCACCGCACCCCGTCGAACACACGCCCCGGCGGACACGCCAGAACTGTCCGCAGTGACCCCTCACAATGAAAATAACGAGTGCAGTTCGACTCCATGTCTTGATAAGTACCACTTGGAAGCCCCTCGCACTGGAACGACGGCTCCGGACCCTCACACGTGAAGGCCGCTCGGGGCACACACCGAGCCCCGTCGAACACCAGCCCGCGGTCGCAAGACCCGCGCGCGATCACTCGCTCGCGACGGCAGTCGAACCACGACGAGCAGTCGCGCCAGTCGCGGTACAACCCGTCCGGCCGGTTGAAGCAGGGACTCCGGGCGGGCGGCGGGCAGTACGTCCGGGATGCTGGCTCGCAGCCTCCGTTCGAGAATAGTAGGCCGGCATCGCACACTCCACGTCTAATAACACGTCGTTGTTCACATACGAAATATTCACGGCACCCGGTTGAACGGTCCGCGTAAGCTCCATCCTCGGCCTGATGGCACAACGAGGAGCAGACCTCGTCGGAGCAGAAGTCCGCGTCGCCAGCAGGAAGTGGTATGGCTGCTGATCGCGGCGCAGGACATATTTGAGTGCACGGTCTTCCCGCACATGATATCACGGCCTTCAACTCTGCTCCATAACATTCTAGTTTTCTTCGACATTCATGAGATGAATCTGGGTAGTTTCCGTCAGGTAAGCCGACGCAGAGTGGTTCGTAGCAGGTTCCGGCGCCCCGCGTGCACGCTTGCCTATCGAGGTCGAACCAAGCGCCGGAGGGGCAGGCGTGATCCACTGCAGTTCCGTTTTCGCAACGGTAGTAATGTCTGCAGGCGGTTCCGGGCGTCGCGTACGCGAGCGAGTCGCCGGGCGCGCACAGGCGACGGACGCAAGGCTGGCGCCGCCGCGGGACGCACGCGCCGGCGAACTCACTGAAAACGCGACCGGGTCCGCACTGATAACGATTTTTAATAGCGCCTCCTGCACATTTCAAGTATTCGCGGCAGTCACTGTCGTAGTCGGCGTAGAGGCCGTCTCTTTTGCATGAAATATCTTGCGTCCCTGAAAAAAAAATGGTAGCCATTAATTAAAAACATTAGCATTGAATGGTTCTCCGTCACGAATTAGGATTGTGCGAGAATTTTATATTGTTCAATAGAGTGGTTTGAGCATCTAATTTGAGGCGATTATGTTGATATCATTAACTCACCTACGAGTTTAGCGGTCGCGGCGATCGCGAGGAGCAGGGCGAGCGCGTGCGCGCGCGGCGGGGCGGGCGCTGGCGCAGACATGTCGGCTGCGACTGACGGCGCCGCGCCGCGCAGGGTTCCTTGACATTCGCGCGCCCGAGCGATCCCTCTGCGGCCCGGATGCAGCCTCCGAGCTAGAAATCTAGACGCGCCTTGTTTGTCGAGCGCCTGCTGCTCGAGTGAAAATGACCGACCGTGTCTCTCGCTGACCGTGAACTTTGTCGTCTTTTTGTCTTATGTAATCACTGTGAGAATGAAACAAGGGGAGAATCATCGCTAAGACTTTACGTCCGCTACAATTTCTCAGACCAACGTAACACATAAAACTAAATTATGAAAAATACACAGATCTCTACATCTAAGGCTGGATTAGACCAATCTTATTCCAAGACTAAATCTTTGGTATAGCGCTCTCATTTTATACAAATCTGAAGTTTTACCATAGATTTTATCCACGGATAACGATTGGTCGAATTGGCACTTAATTAAATATACAAATACAAATCATTATTGCGTTCATGCTATGAATTACCCTGTAAAGGGCACAGCAATATCTTAAAAACTACTTATATATATAATTATCCTACTAATTTATAGGCAGTTACGATATGCAACGTTATTTTTTTATCGTTAACATCCCGAAAACCACACAATCGGTATCGTGACTAAAGACCATTTGGCATGTTAGATTCAATCAAATCAACAAAATAAGCGAAAAACTTATCAGCTGTTGAAAACAAAATTGAATTTCCACGCGGCAATAATGTATGGAACAGGTGATTTTTTATTCGCTTATTTTGTTGATCTAACATGCTAAATGGATTTTATTCACGATACCTATTATGTGGTTTTCAGGATGTAAACGATAAAAAAAATAACGGAGTATATCATATTAAGCCACATAACATTCTTCATTAATACCTATGTATAAATTATGTTTCATATAGTTTCATATCATAACTAAAGTTCATGATTATTGATCATATCCAGTTGTTGAACATCATAGAAAGCAAGCGCATATGTGTAAATCGAGGTTCAACAAGAAATAGACATCAACGAGATTCTGAGACAAAAAATATCACATTAATAGAGTTTGAAGAAAGTAGAAGCAAGCGGGCCCCGGGACGCAAGCGGGACAAATTGCTAAGATATGATGATGAGAGTTCGAAGTACGTACCTACTATACCTATGAAGGTACGGTCAGCATCAAAAGTAGCTTAACACTTTAGTACCATGTCGAAGTAACATATTTTACGTACCCCTTAGAAACTGACTATAATAGGCTGAACAGTTTCTTTGACATGTTACTAAAATGTTAAGCTACTTTTGATGCTGACCGTACCGTAACCTAAAGCTTTTGTCTGGAATCAAACTAAGAACATAACATTACACAGAATACATGCATCTACTAACCCCAACACAAGGCAATACCTGTCATGTAGAGGTTTAAAGTAAGTATGCAATTCAACGGAAATGAATTACTTAAGGTGACGGGTAGAGCACACTAGCGACGCCAATTGATTTAAATTATTAGCTACTAAACCGGATCTATTTAAAATTATTTCGGGGTTACAACCTCTCGGCAAACACTAATACTACAAATGTTGGGTAAGTTTTTGTACGTGAAAAATTGATTCATGCTAAAAGTGGCCGCCTTTGGCGGTAATCAATTTTTCGCATACAAAAACGGACCCAACATTTGTGCATGGTTATTTAATAAATAGTATCCTATGTGTTTGCCGAGAGGTTGTAACCCCGAAATTGTTCAAAATAGATCCGGTTTAGTAGCTATAAATTAAAATCGATTGGCATCGCTAGTGTGCCCTACCCGTCATCTTAACCAAACAACTACCTACAACAATATCTTAATCGTCTCTTGCTAATGTTTCAAGTTTACGTGTTTTATTAAACAACACGTGAACATTCCGTCCATTTCACGCCGTGTGGTCCCCGGCAGAGCAGAATAGGCCACCCTCACTCTTACCGAGGTGCCGTAAAAGGCGACTAAGGTAAAGCTGCTGGCATGATCATCAGCACTCAGAGAAGGAAAACTCTGCATTTATATCAAAACCCTCGCCAACCCGTCTGCCAAGCGTGGTGAGTATGGCAATTACCCCTCATGTGATTGAGGGAGGCCCGTGCCCCAGCCGTGGGGACTTAAATGGGCTGACGATATACGTGAACATTCGTGCATCTACGTTACATATTTCGTAGACAAAGCTATGAATTTGTGACTTTTTGTTACCTCCGCAAACTACTTACTGACTTATTTTTATCCGTTCAATCGTTCAATTAGCTATTCCGCTGTCGTACCCGTGGGAAACTGTTGTAAAAACATCAATAAAAAATGTAAGATCGTGTCGAAACGTAATAAATACTCGGTACCGAGCCGGAATCTCCGAGAATCCGCATAGGCATACGAATGAGCCGACATGCATTGGATAACAACAATATTTGCGTAAGCCTACACGGCCACGGCTTGACATTGACCGCGTATACAGGGCTATACTCGAACTTAAAGAGCCGGCGCCGGCTAACGACGTATTTCCCATACAAACGTAATAACAAAATAATTTGCAATTTGAGGATCTCTCGATATTTTATTGCTCTTAAAAATATAAACTTTAAAAAATATAAAATTTTAAAATATAATTATAATTAATAATAAATTTAAAAATATATGCGAGTACATACATTTCGTAAATTTTTTGACGTTGACGACCTATTTTGTGCCTATTTGTTTTATATTAAATACGCAATTAATCATTATGTAAACAGAGACACAACTTGCATTGTCTAGTTACACAATGTCTTAAAGAAAATAAAAATATAATCAAGTTTCATTGATCATTTTTGGTATTCGCAAATGCAAACAATTTTCTTACTAATTACAAACAGCCATCTTGCTGTTTCCAATCGCATGGAAGGGTCGCGGTGGCGCGACATAGATAGCGAGATGTCCGAAGAACGGCGAAGCTTGCCTCGAATTGAATTTGAACTGACCTCCGCAGGTAAGATGGTAAAGTATTTCCTTTATCAATTATGAATGAAATGTGGCAAAGACTGCCACGCGTCTTTAGCTCGAGTATCACTGTTGTTTCCCTTTAAATAAAAAATTAAAATAGATTGCCATTTTTAACCGACTAAACGTAGGTATCTCAAATCGACGCGAATATATTTCATAGTTACGAAAGGTTGTTTTTCCTATTTATTTGATCAACTTGATGGATTGAGGCTTGTAATTTGATACAAGTCATCATCTGTCTACTGTAATTTTGTGATTCGCTGTAGAGTCTGTTAACTTTACAAAGAAAGGGTATAATACAAAATAAATTTATATAATAAAATGGTGCATGTAATGAATATTAATAAATATTATTAAAGGTTGGTTTTTTGAAGTTCCAAGTCATAGAATAAAGATTTTTTAGAATGAGAAATGATTTGATGTTTATTCATAAAAATAGCCCTATATACTATGTACACATAGGGCTGCCAGGCATCTTGAAAAATCTGGACATAGTCATCCATTTTGCTAGCGTGATAAATTAAATTAGACAGTGTCTTGTCTGCCCGGAATTTCACTACCGGTTCTCAGAGAAGGGATAAATCTAACAGAGTTTGGCTTGATGTCGTAAGGGATGACATGCGTGCCAATAACTTAACTACGATGGATGCAAAAGATCGTGCGAAGTAGAGGAGATATAGTAGGAAAGTTACCCCGGGCTCCGAAGCGTCACGTCAGCCTACGATGCAATCGAAATTTAACGCTCATGTGATGATGATGGTCTTTCCGGAATGATAGATTTCAACTTTATTTAGAATTTAATATCTTTTACCTTCCGTTTCACAGTCACTTTGTATGGAGTAGATACCTACTTACTTACTCAGATGGCTCAGTGACCCAAAATGTGTCTTGGTGTCCGATATAAGACTCCGCCACTGGTCCTGACCATTCGCGGTTTCGCGCCAGTCGCTGACACGTAGCTCATAACGTAACAAAAGGTCCTTCACTGCGATGGAGTCGGTAATTGGAGCGAAATAGGACTGTCTATTGCGTGTCCGCCTCTTTACCCAATATCCGGCTTTACTTGTTTTGCTTTTCGGTTTCAAATCTACTGGCAACCCTATATAGGTACACAGCTTCTCATCTTTGGGATTTAGTAAGCAATGAGTTAATGACACGGAGTAGGTCGCATACTCGCGTAATTATGTGACCTGTGAGAACCCACGATGTTTATTTACATCCGTATTATTTCAATTTAACTTCTCAATTAGAATATTTATTTAATTTAAAAATCTACAGCTCTTAAATTATACTAAAATATTTAAAATATATATACTACTCACATCCGACAACAGATTTTTAATACATTAACAAACTTATATAAATATAACAGCCAAAGGGCAGCAAAAAAGGGAAAAAAAACAACTACTATTTAAGCAATTGTAAACATATTTCTAAGTTAGTTTTTAAGTCCATTCTGTTCCAATAAATAGATTTTTCATTTTCGTTTTTTTACTGACTATAGACTAACGCTCGCGCTGTGACATTACAGCCACAAAGATGGAATATGTTCTTTCGCCTAATCTTGTGTTACACAGCTGGGTCATGGCTGTGAAGTGTGAAGTCCTATGCTGAAAAGGCCAACGTATGTAGATTAACGTTTGACTACTATTTCACCTGATGGAAAGTGACGATGTGGTCTGTTCTGTGTGATGTGGCTCATTTTTGCTATAAAGATGTCCTCGAGTAACTTTAGCAAATCAGATTCCTTTGCTTTACGGAAAGCAAATTAGTAAAAGCTCTTCCTACTCTTTGGTAGTCAGTGTCCGATTTTTTTTTTTTAATTTAAGACCTGTCTCGCTGCGACCAGTTTAATCTATTGTGATCGCCGCTGTGCTACATATCAGTCCCTAACCCTGTACTTTTCAGAAAGTGTATTTTAGGACTGAGATCCCTAGCTTCATTGGGGCTCAAAGTGTGCTTTCCCAGATGTATGCTACGTTTGCGCATCAGTTGTCCGCATTTAGTGACTGTGTATATAGGGAAAAATGTTACTCTAACAAAACTAAGATTCGTGTCGCAACAATATTTAAATAGATAGTAATTCTAAGAATGCTGGATGACAACGTTCCTAATAATATTGGAAGAGGTGTCTTCAAATTAGCACGGTGTCAAATTTCGTTCCGCATAGCTTTGGTGGAATGGCGGAAAACCCCACGATTAGAACTTTATCACAGCATAACATAAAAAGGATCACAGTGAAGTAACTGTCTCTTTTTTTACAACAGATGGCAAAGAAACTTCCGGCCTACAATGAAAGCAGTTCATCAAGATCGCCATTAGTCTGGAATTAGCTAGTTAATTTCAGCAGTGAGTAGGTATACCTACTATCGTTACCATCCCTCTATATATTCGTATTTGTGTTCCAACGTAAGAACCTATTTAATCTATCCCCGGAATAACAGAAATCCTAAAAAGTAGATAGTTTTTTGATACTCTTTTTTTTATTATGGCTCTACCCAAAGATAATTCGCCATTGTCAAGTAACTTATTGAGAATAAGTAGGTAGTCAACAGTCGAAGTCAGTCAAAGTCACAGTCACTCAATAAAACGCCGGTCTTTTACGTTTTATCGACCTACGGATTCAGCGGATATCACTCCAAAAGCAATCGCAGGCTTTAAGACTATTAGGTCCAAGCAAGTTGTCACGAGACAACTCACTCGACACACAATAGCAGTGTTAAAAACGATACAATCCAACGATTCTCATTATTAGGATCACTTTGCGGCACTTCACTGCACAAATAAACACCAAATTTGTACACTAAAAACCACTAGACACTAATTTAAAACCTTTGAATTGCATTGCATATTTTATTTTAACTCTTGTGTTTCTAAGAACCATGATTCCTTTCTGATCTTTATTAAGTGGATCAGATCGTTATCATCTGCTTGTTGCTTGTTGTAGGCCACTGCTAGACATAGACCTCATAAAATGATCGCCTGTTTGATCGATCCTCTACTATTCGCATACTAAGGGTGTACAATAAAACCGAAGCATAACTGAATTTTCATCCCCCTTCGCTTTCCGTGGGGCGCCGTGCGTGCGTCTCTTTAGTTTGGATGCGACGAGTAAATTTTCGTTCGTAACGGCACGTAATCGTTGTAGGTCCTCAGCTGCCAGTCTTGTTGTGAAAGTTATCATTCCACTGACCTGAGATCGTCCTACACTACGTTTACTTTAGTGGATACAAAGGAAGAAATGTTGCCGATAGAAACATTTACTTTACCAAGGAAAACATTATCTACTCACTTGACTGGATTCCATAGAGCTTAGCATCACGAGTAGGTAATTTGATAGTGCGTTTGCCATTAGCAGAGGTGGTGGAATGTGAGAAACGTGAGTGGTGAGCTCCACGGGGCGCCGCTTAGGGACACCATACACTACGGATGTTACGGATAAGTGATAGAGCCACGTTTCGGCATGAATGGACCAGCTCGACCGGATTGATACCAAGGTCTCACAGAAAACCGGCGTTAAGCAGCACTTGCATACTTTTCATTCCTATGTGTAACATCAATTAGTTCTGGCAACGCTGTGACCGAGAGTCTTTATACTCCGTAATTCTTTTATCGTTTACATCCCGACAACCTCATAAAAAAATTGTGAATAAAGTCGTCTGTTCCAGACGTTATTGCCTGCTGAATATTCCATTTTGTATGGAACAGCTTTTTTTTCGCTTATTTTGTTGATCTAACATGGTATTTATTAGCTTAGACTAGTGACGGCATATCGTTAAATCTTATCCGTCTGCTCGTCTGTCCCCTATACAAACGTAGGTACACCTCTAAGAATGCCTTTTTACCAAGCAACTAATGGGATCCTTTTTTCCAGAAATTGTGTTTTTCCTTGTTCTCATTCAATTGGGATATGGGTATACGAATAACTGTCGAAATGGGTTTGGGTTAGCTAATGTCTATCGTAAAAGCAATAATTTAAAAATATAAAAAAGGCCACAATACAAATGTAATAAACAAGTATAATAAGAAAATAAAACCCAAAAAAAAAAGATAAGATACTCAATCATAAGTAGCCTTGTAATTTTGTTCAAGTGCGGGCCACTCTAAACATTAAATTCTCATGAGAACTAAGCTGGCTCTCTTTTGAAGAAAGGAGAATGTCAGTGGCGGCGTTGGTTTTCGCACGAATAAAGCGGTTCAGGTGAATAAATTATGATAAAATCCTCCTCATCTTAGCGTAATTCCTTGTTGCTCAAAGCTGGTGCTCTGGAGCCCGGGGTACGCTTGTACCATGATTTAGGATTTGGGGAGTCTGGTGATTACAATAAAGCGACTGTCGTCTGACCTTCGTAACTCTTTATGCAGTTGGTCTGGTTACCAGTCTGGTTACCCTGGTAATCATACCAACTGGATCATGGTTACACGTTTCAGAAACCATCCAAAAAGTGCAGGTTTCCTCACGATGTTTTCCCTCACCGCTACGAGTAAAGTACAAACAATATGTCTCCATATAATATTACTTTAGTTGCAAATAGATGTTATTTCCGCCGTCTAAAAAGCTATTACCGCGTCATCAAGGTTTTGGAAATACCTCTCACGGAGCAGCCATTGGATCGAACATAGGGAGCTGTATAGTCCAAGGGCCAGCCGTCACGTAGCGGTAACGAACCGGCGAGACGGACCCCAATGGCGACCGGCATGGGGTACTCGCTTAATTGGACATTTTCTAACTATAGGTTCGTGATATTATTGCAACAAGAGAAGACAAATTGATGTTTTAGACGATAAAACGGAAAAATTAAAAAAAAACCGTATGCGCACGATAAAACGGAAAAATTAAAAAAAAACTTCACGGAAAAATTAAAAAAAAACTTATGCGACGGAAATTTGTAATTAAGTTTACTTACATAATTAGCAATTAAAATAGAAATGGAATGAATAGAAACTATTTTGAATGGTATATCTGTTTGCGGTATTCTCAACCCTATAATTTGCATACTAAGGGTGTACAATAAAACCGAAGCATAACTGAATTTTCATCCCCCTTCGCTTTCCGTGGGGCGCCGTGCGTGCGTCTCTTTAGTTTGGATGCGACGAGTAAATTTTCGTTCGTAACGGCACGTAATCGTTGTAGGTCCTCAGCTGCCAGTCTTGTTGTGAAAGTCATCATTCCACTGACCTGAGATCGTCCTACACTACGTTTACTTTAGTGGATACAAAGGAAGAAATGTTGCCGATAGAAACATTTACTTTACCAAGGAAAACATTATCTACTCACTTGACTGGATTCCATAGAGCTTAGCATCACGAGTAGGTAATTTGATAGTGCGTTTGCCATTAGCAGAGGTGGTGGAATGTGAGAAACGTGAGTGGTGAGCTCCACGGGGCGCCGCTTAGGGACACCATACACTACGGATGTTACGGATAAGTGATAGAGCCACGTTTCGGCATGAATGGACCAGCTCGACCGGATTGATACCAAGGTCTCACAGAAAACCGGCGTTAAGCAGCACTTGGCTGTGTTTCGCTGCGTGAGTGAGTGTATCCAATCCGGGGGAAAGGCGGGGTTTAAAGGTTGGCAGCGCACTTGTGACTCCACGCCCGGCCGTCGCAATCGCTTACCATCAGGCGATCCGTCTGCTCGTCTACCACCTATCACATAAAAAAAAAATACGTATGTGTGGATAGTAGGTATGTTCATGGTTCATGATAAATCCTGTAAGGGCAATGAAAATGAATCGTACCATCTATATTAGGGATTTATTTTAAGAATATGTATCCTGCCTATTGCATAACGATTAATGTATGAAGTATATTTCATTTCGTATATAAACACTATTAGATAAATAGGTAGGTTGATATCGGTTTCGGTAAGAATACTTACATATTTACTCCGCTCGCTCTGCGACCCAAATGTGTCTTGGCCTCCGAAACCAGAAATCGCCGCATCGGTCGGTCCTGCACTACTATTTGACCTAGGGAGCTCGCGCTGATCAGTCTCCACGACGACCTTCTAAAAGTACCTACCTATAACTAGGTCGCCCAACTGGGCGTCTGCCCACGGGTCGACACTGGTATGCTTTTTTCACGAGACATTTTTTGTCCAACCTCTCGAGATGGCCAAGCCAGCGAAAACCTTAGAAGGTGCGCCTTGGTCTCGCCGATAGTGAAAAAAAAGAAGAATGAAGAAAATAATAATATTTATTTGGTGCACATATGTAAACTTAAGACTAACTCCACATTTAACATAGTGGAACTTAAATGCTACCAAAATGGTCGCCACTCAGCATTGTGTCATTGCTTCGAAAGCAATGACGCTGGTATTCTGTTATTAATGTTGGATGTGTTCACAAATAGTTTTTTAGATTTTCGCGTTGAATTATAACTATAATGTATCAATACTCCGGTCCGCTCGTGACCACGGCTGCTGTAACGTAGCCGAAACGTCGAGCCAAATATGTGAGTACACAATGTTGTTTCACATAATAAATATTGTGTTAATCCCCGTATTGATACATTTTGTTCACAAAAACAAGAATACTCGTAATTATTAAATAGTTTTGGTTTGGCTGCTACTCCCGGCTTCGCACGATACACTTATGTTTGTCTAGGGTGGGATTGAACACACAAAATCTTTAAAACAGGAAGAAAAGTCACTTCAAAAATGCCAGTCAATCTACATAATTGTATAACAGCTAAATGCTAAGAGGGTAGGTATACATTATCATATCCTTAGCTACAAATTGCACAAAGAAAAACGCAAACAACCGTCTTCATACAAATGTAATTTACATTATTTACCAATCTGGTGAGAATGAAGCTTAATTTGTGTGCTTTCAAACAAACGCACATAGAATTATCTTTGTATCAGCTTAGTTCCGGCTGGATACAAATGATTACAACAGTTTTTCGACGTGTTGTCTAACGTTGCGGTTTGTTGCTTTAAAAAATTGGTTGTCTCTTCTCATGGAAAAAGTTTAAGGTGCATGTTTCGTTAATCCAATAACATATTAGAAAAGAGGTACTACCTTCCGTTAGGAATTTGTGAGAAAGCAGACAGGTACAGAGGGACCCTTATTGTGACTCTGCGTAACTTCTTCCATAAAGAGGTTTTCCGAAAGTAGGGCCTGGGAGGTTAACCCCCGATGGGTGGTGAACGCATATACTTTACACTCCGGGACGACAGTAATCTTCCAATTAGAACAAAAAAAGTATAATAACAGGAGTCAACAGTTTTATGGCCTAAGTGTCCTGTATGTACCAAAACTCTCATTGTACTGTCTTGCGTACTACTAAACGATTATACGAGTAAGTAGCACTAAGGTTTAATTCAATTCAATTCAATTCTTTATTGCTTTTCCATATGTGATACATTACGGTTTAAGGTAAGGTTAACGGTAAGGTTTGGAATTGATAGGAGAAATTAATCAGTATTTAGCTTGTACAAAAACTATGCCTTTCAATTAAACAATCATGTATCATCATCATCACCATATTAGCCCACATCCACCCACTGCTGAGTAGGTATACCCCTCTTCTATATCACGCCACTCCCTTCCGTCCTCTCCCAGCCTTATCCATTGTTCCCCACTGCCGTTACAATAGCGTCGGACCATCGGGCAGGTGGTCTACCCACAGGACGTCGCCCCATTCTTGGCTGCCATTCGGTAAGCTTTATAGTCCACCTATCATCTTTATGCCTTGCCAGGTCTCCTGCCCATCTCCACTTTAGCTCACACTCTCGCGTGCCAACGTCTACTACCCTACTTCTCTTTCGGATTTCACCGACATCACATATAAGTACAACAACATAACATACATTATGAATGATAAGTATTCTTGGTCATGTTAATCGATTAGTCTTGTGAGTTCTTATTCATAGTAGTCTGTTAACTTTACAATTGTATTTTTTTTCTTCTCAATTGAAACTCTGTAACATCAACAATATTTGAAAAGAGTAACTACTGACTTTCTTGCCTTGGTGTCTTCTCACTAGAAATCGACATTCCGAACCAGCGGTAGATGATAATATGTGTACCTATTTTGAAATTCATAAGTGTTCTGTATGGACCTAAATTGAATAAAGATTTTTTTATCTTTATCTTTATCTCATATATAAGTATTGTTAACAAGAAGTAGTACCACCAGTATTTCCATTATCCATAGAATCTGTATTAATTCAGCAATGACGCTGAAAACAATGTAAATATTTTGTTGGTAAACTTTGTTGTTTGTGAATTACATAGTTTAAAGAGTATATTTTGCAAATTATACATAATAACTACTGTTTTCTACAGTAGATATTGATGGCTACCCTAGTACGATGAAAATTTGTAGATAAGCATGTCAGAGTTCAAAACCAAATAATTTGGCATTCAAAAATGCGAATAAATTTTATGCCAGTATTAGTTAACGTGCTGATATGAATTCTGGTAAAATCTGTCTGTTAAAATATGATACCTACAAGAATCAGTATTATGCTGACAACAGACAGGACAACGAGTTACGAGACCTTCTACATGATGCCATAAAGTATGCACCTTGTATAATGAGGTGTTGATTTGCTTTCATATACTTAATCGTTAATTGTTGCATAGCAATCAATCAATCAAATAATTCTTTATTTGCATAGGCTTGTACACAGCACTTACAAATCGTCATACATTTGAATGACTTAAAACTATTTATAAGAACTTATGTATAATTTACATGTTAATACATATATATGTTGATACATAAAATATACTAAAGAAATAAATAAATATAATGCGATTCTACCACCGGCTCGGAAAGTTGTTTCTGGTCGAGAAGATCCGGCAAGAAACTCGCCAGTTACTCTTTTTAATCGCCAAACTTTCATACAATGTTGTGTCATCATCATACCAAGCCATACAGTTTAATTGTTACACAAAATAAAATAAATATATAATAATATTTGAACATGCTTTAGGTACCCGTGTCTGTGACTTCCGAATCGAGTGCCTAATTTAAGGTGACGGGTAGGGCACACTAGCGACGCCAATAGATTTTAATGTTTAGCTACTAAACCGGATCTACTTTTAACAGTTTCGGGATTACAACCTCTCGACAAACATACTATTCAACGCGTACGCAAAAAATTGATTCACGCCAAACGCGGCCACTTTTACCGTGAATCAATTTTTCGCGTACAAAAACGGACCCAATATTTGTGCATGGCTATTTAATAAATAGTATAGGTAAGTGTTTGCCGAGAGGTTGGAACCTAATAATGTCTTAACAAGAAAACTTAGAAACAGATTTTGGCCCGACCCGCGGATAGAACCCGGGACTCCAAGCGCAGCCGTGTCGCTTTAAAGTGCGACGCCCTACCCACTGCGCCAACGAGGCAGTACATGACTGTATACCCATTTACTGCATAGTATATGTCCTCTCGCATAAGTTCTCTTTTCCTCGCACCATTGTCCTTTCTACATAACCCAAAGGTTGACTGGTAGAGAATGCCTCTGGGCATTAAGTTCGTCTGATATATCGTTTTGTGCAATAAAGTTTTAAATAAAATAAATAAGCACTCATCTCACGTCGCGGTACTAAATGTATTTGATTTGCTGACGATATCTTGGATCTTACGCGTGGATTACTGTAAAGAGTCTCACATTTCCGCATTGTACAATACAGGGGCATAGCTACGGCCCAGCTACGGGGCCCCGGGCTACAGGGCCCTGTATTTTTTTATTTTATTTATTAGGAATATCAAACAGCTACAAAATACATATTCATCTAAGACAGTACATACTTAAACTACTTAATAATATTGTAGCCCACGACGCTATCCACATGTTACTAAAATCAAGTTGTCGCAAGCTGCTCAAAAATATAACTAATAATATAACAAAGACAGCAAAATATAATGAGAAAAAAAGATTCGGTAGGTATTTAGGTGGACAATTTGGGCACAAAAACAAAACATTAAATGTGCCTATAAAATTTGAGGGTTGCCCTCGATTTCTCAGGGGTCCCATCATCAGATCTTTACATGATGACAATGTGACCAACTTGGGAGTGGGCCCTTTCAAATAAAAAAAGAATTCAAATCGGTCAATAAATGAGCAGAGAAATCGGTGAACATACATAATAAAAAAACTAAAAAACAACGTACATACCTACATACAGTCGAACATGGAACCTCCTCCATTTTTGGAGTCGGTTTATGACCGACGAAGACTGTAGTCAACGCAAGGCCTCCTGGTAGCGTATTTAATTCATTAGTAATCATTAATGATATATGTTCTTCTTCTTTTTTATAAATAAATATTTCACAACATCAGATACATTGATCTGACTCCGAGATAGGTAGATGAATGTTAAGTTGTTCAAAATGGTCAGTAGGTTTAAAGGGAAGTAACTGATTCAGATTCAGATTTTTATTTGCATAACATGTACAGTACCTATATAAGATGGTGGTAATATATTTGAGTCCAGTACATGACTCTGTAAGAGCATCGCAAATATTATTCACTCTTTACTGTTATGCTCTAAGACTCGTGGCAGTCGGTATCATATTTTAAGTCCTTCCGTTGACACTATGTCAGCTGCGTATGCCATGTACCTACAACTGAATAGAAGCTTTATCCGCTCTAGATAGTCATAATGGATGATTCCATATTTACCTCTACACAGTTCGTCTCACGTGTAGAGTCGATAACAACACTTGTAATCGATTACCTGGTGATTACCGCACGTCGCATCTCGTCAATTAAAGTAAACATAGTCTCGGCAGTTCCGCATACACGAGCCATGGGCGTTTCACCTATACTAAATGCTAAGACTCATGGCAGTCTGTAGATTAACAATTAATGAAATACATATTGAATACATATGACACCGACTGCCGAATAAAAAGAAGATAAAAAGCTGTCAAACTTACGAAAGATATTAAAAAGTGAATCTTAAAAAACTAGGGAAATACGGATATAGGACGTCGTACTTGTAAATTAAACGTATGATTTAAAATGTTTCCGTTTCGGGTTTGACTTCGATCAACAATAGTATTTCTGTCAGTTTAACTTTAATCCTAAGTGGTAACTAAGATCGACCTCTTTATTATTGATTAAGTTTCATAAAAAAAGTTTCCAAAAAGTTTCATTAAAAGAAAATATCTTAACACAAAAAAAGTTTAACCTCTTTTGGATGCTCTTATTGTTATTAAGAAAATAATTGACATTAAATGTTTTCTCTAAATAAAAGGCAAAACAAAATACAGACTTTTCTGACGCAGCTGCCAGTGAAAATTGTTGTCTAATACAAACAAATTATGTGCATTCGCCTTTTCACAGCAATATAGCACTTCAAAAAGTTAGGTAACCCACCTAGGTTTTCGCATGCTGAAAACTTCGCTGAAACAAAAACTATTTTCTGGCTGTATTCGTACTGATTATATTCTCTTTGGTTGTATGTATAATATTATAATGTACTCATAAGTATTTATGTATGTACTTACGTATACTATTAAATGAAAATAACAATTACATATTTTAATGCGTAATATATTCATTATTAGGTATCTATATTTTCAACTTAGGACGTAGTTAAATTTTTTGTTGATTCTGTAAACATGCGTTTTTGTCGTCAAATAGATAAGTGCTTAATTATGTAGGTGTATCTACGTCAAATGCAAGCTGGACAAACCCGTAATCATGTTCGGGTCTACCACAAACATGTCAAAAATGTTTGCGAGCTTTTCGTTAATCAATTGCCTTCAGAAAAGCGTACTCATTAATTTTCTGCGGTTTTATTATGTTTAATTAGGGGTTTCCATGCCTATAAATAATACTTTTCTCATATTTTTAAGTTAATGTAGTAACCTGATTTGTGACGACGTACAGTTATCAGTTATGTGATGTGTTAGAAGACCTTAGCTTGAGTTCAGCTTACAAAAAAAAATAAAAAAAGCTTGGTACAGACATCACACATCAGGATACCACAATCTGTCAAAATTCCTCTATTGCACTTTCACGCTTGAAGGACCTCTACATCAGAAGCTATTGAAATAAACGAACCCACCCGGACACAGTAGAAAAAAGAATTGCCCCCATTTTTAACAATGCATGGGCCAAAACCTTATTAACTACAATGGTTTTGTCGATAAATTCGATTTGGTATATTGACTCCTTTACGGGTCGTACACCTGACAGGTGACCAAAGACAATGTAGAATGTAAATAAAAGTTGTGTTTTTTATTTGATAGTCATGGTGTGACTAAATGCTTATTCCACTAACGAAGTTTGTATTGAACTAATTAAGTGATTTACCACCGATCGGAAAAAACTCGAGCGCTTCGCTGTAAAAAGCTTCCAAATAGAGCTACTTATTTAGGACTCGATTATTTCATCGGTATTCCCATGCTTGTGGGGAAACCTGCCCGGGGCTAATCCGAGAATTAAGAAATTACCAGCGTCATCTTTTTTTATTAATATAAGTTATTTATTTATTTATTAAAGACACACCACCAATATCATGCACGATCTGTTCGCTATTCTTACTAAAGTTCTAATACATGTATCAATTATAGGTGATTACAGCTTTCAATACATAAATGTGTTATTTATTTATTAATTAAAGATGACTTAAGCATTTACTGAAATAAGAAGTTGTTATGTTTATATTCAGTTAAACTAAAGTTAATTTTTGACAATTATTATACCTAATACAAATGATAGAGTTTCCGGTCAGTGAATAAACTTAGCTCTTAGTGCTTCTATTAAACATAGTGTTAGTCTACCATTTACATATATATATAAAATAATCAACGTCGCCCATGAACTTCCGCGAAATCAGAGAGATCGCTAATGTGTTGCAGGCCTTTTTAGAAAGAGTACGCTCTTCTCTTGAAGGTCTCTAAGCCGTAGTATAATAAATAGACTTATCAATTGTAGTAAGGATTTACAAAAGCAGGTCTTTGGACTGAAGTGAGGTGGTTAGGTATACATGGCTCTATATAATTATTTAAAAAAATATTAAATAATTTACCAAAACACACTCATTCAACGTAAGTACATAGGATACTAAGTAAGTAAGTAACAATTAAGATTTTATGTTACTAATTTTTTTGTGCTTTACCAGTAAGCAAGAAATAACACAAAATTAAAGAAGAATTAGGAAAAAATATTGTTTAATCTCATCTGGCCGTAAATTTTTATACTACATTTTTTTTCTTGAGAACTATAAAAACATTGTGGAACATAAGCTACATGGCGGTATTTCAGATACGCATCTTTGTTATGTGTGAGGCATACGAAAAAATTTTTGGAGCGCTGAAAATGGACCACCCTGTATATCAACGAGTTTCCATGCCAATGTTGTTTGTTTCAGTTTACTGAAACATCTCGGCAGTTAGTGCTAACACAAACAACTGCTAATTATTGCATCATCTTTCAACTCATTGTTGATTCAGCCTCATTATCACCATTATCAGAAAAGTCTGCAATGATTACACAGTTTCACGCCATGTCCTTGCAAGCACGTGTTTCAATAGGCTTTGCGTCTAGTCAACTGCCGGAGGTCAGTTTAGTCAAAGATAGGGTTCTGGAATTTACCAGGGAACCTGTTCTTGTGTATTCGACATTGATGTCGAAACGTCAGAATATCTAATGCGACCTCAATGTTCAATCCATGCGAATAGGCCCATGAAAATTAAACAAGTAACTACCTACTGTGTATTGACGACCCGTTTGGAACATAGTAGTGAACGCAGCCTTTGGTCCAAGGGTTGTGGGTTCGATCCCCGCACGGTACAAACATTTGTGTGCATGAACATGACCATTTGTATTAGTCTGGGTGTTTTCTATGTATAATAAGTATGTATTTATAAAAGAAAAGTACTTTATGTATATATTTGTAATACCACTGTTGATTCTGATATCCGTAACACAGGTGCTTGAACTACCTATCTCGGAGTCAGATGTGATGTTGTGAGATATTTATTTATTTATTATATTAATTAAAAGTTTTATTATTATAATCTAATATCTATGGTTGGGTTGCATGACAGCCTAGCTTGTATTAAAAATGTGTTTTAATGATTTATTCGTTAATATCCTAACCAAGTCACCTCTCTCGTGGAATCGAATCAATTCTTTTCAGATTGTAGTTATTAAGTAAAATTAAGTAAAAACAAAGTTATCCTTCAGTAAAATCTCGCTTGAACACGCGATGAAATCGAAAATGGATTGCATTAAATTTATATAAGAAAAATTTTGTATCAACGTAATCCTTCTTGGTACAGCAGTCGTGCGAAAAAACTTTTAATTCTTACCGTATCGAAAAGTTTTCAGAAAAGTTTTTAATTTATGAACATTAACCGCGCAAGATCGTGTTTATAATTATTCAAACGTTCAAAAATAACCATGTAAGTCCGCCGTAAGCCGTATTTCGCAAAGCTGTAATTAGGTGACCGCGGATGCGCGTTTTTGCGCGCATTCCTGACATATAATTACGTAAGTACTTCTAATATTGATGCTCCGTGGACCCCGAGGCGTCTAACAGTTTCTGATCCGGGTTAAACGGAGTAAAAGCGTTCAAGGTTCTCTATAAAGCCTCGTTGCTAGCGGAATAATTTATTCCGATTATCTTTTATGAGAGATATTTTTTCTCGTCACGATAATACTGCCATTGAACGCGATCCGTTTTATAGATGACACTGATATAGAAGGTTCATTAATTTAAGGTGTCGTACCTTAAATTAATGAACCTTCTTAATACAGTAGTTATTTTTCTATTTTAACCCCGCTATACATGAAATTGTTGATAGAATCTTACTTATCTCAAGCTCAGAACTCGAATGGTATGTACAAGTAGGTTATTATGTACCTACTTGATTACCTACGATCTGTACGATCTGTATTGATGGTCGTTTTTAACACATACCTGCCTATTATGAGTACCTTACCTACGTGAGGTACCTTTATTACTTGATATACCGTGAACTAATAAAATCCCTACATCAGTTCAGCATTCAGAAATGAAACGTGATATTCGTGTGTTTTACGACACCTCGGTAAGAGTGAGGGTGGCCTATTCTACTCTGCCGGGGACCACACGGCACTAACGTAAAGCTAAGGACTAAGGTAAAGCTGCTGGCATGATCATCAGCACCCAGAGAAGGAAAACTCTGCATTTATATCAAAACCCTCGCCAACCCGTCTGCCAAGCCTGGTGAGTATGGCAATTACCCCTCATGTGATTGAGGGAGGCCCGTGCCCCAGCAGTGGGGACTTAAATGGGCTGATGATGATGATGATGATTCGTGTGTTCTCTTTTGACGTAGTACATTTCTTTTCAAACGATGCTCTAATCGAAAATATGGACGATGCTGATAAGAATAATGATCCGGCATCTTTATCATTATACGGAATAATTTTTTTTATGATATAGGTGGCAGACGAGCCGACGGATCACCTGATGGTAAGCGATTACCGCCACCCATGGACACCTGTATTCACCAGTGGTGTCACAAGTGCGCTGCTTACCTTTTAATCCTCCTTTCCCTAGGATTGGGCTTCCGGTACTCTCACTTACGCACCGAAACACAGCGCATGCACTGCTTCACGCCGTTTTCTGTGAGGACTTAATAAGTACAATACACCCAATTAGATACCTATAGTAAACTGAACACTGTGATCACGACTCTGATATAATCGCTCAATTATCCTAAACATATCGCAATGTGGAGCCATTAAAATTTAATTAACTTAGATGGTCGATTTGTTTGTTTCCGAAGCGCGCAAGCCGGATGTTCAATCTAATGTAATTTTAGGGCTGGTGCTGATAACATAAATTATATACTACTATTATGAAAATGAATTACTATTTTAGATTTCTGATGCTCAATGTCTGTGATGGCGTAGAGTGGTTAATTGTAGTGGCGATGGCATAGAGTGGTTAATTGTAGTGTCTGCCAAATCGTTGGTAAGGCATATCCTTGTCTCAGGATCACTTTTTCATTCACTACTTCATCTTTTTCTCAGCTCTAGACCGTCACATTTAATGTCTGTAAGTACTTGCATTTCTGCAATGAAGTTTTGTATTATTCGTATCCTGTGAGAGCTTTTACACATGCCTAGTTTCGCTGGTGGGTAGACTTGGTAGTGGTGCTCATTGTCATATGTAGGTAATGGCAACGCGACTTGACGATGTGTGTGTTGCACATGAATTACGGATTTGTAGGTAAAAATCGACGATTTAATCAGATTTCTATTCTATACATTCCCCCATAAATTACATGAAATTATAAAAAAATATATATTTATTGGTTTACACAACAAGCGGTAAAATATAATCTAAAAACACAGTAAACATAAGTGCTAGATTGTAGCCTAAACATTAAGTATTTTACCAATCCTTTAATTTAGATGTAACGTTTGTTAAGCCCCAAGCTCTAGTCTAGTCCATATACCTAATAGTAGTTGCGTGCAGAAAATTTGATTTGAAATCCTTGTGCAAAATATGTCTTGCAGTTCAATTAATGGGGATGAATTTTGAAAAGATAATAAGTAGTAAGTATTTTTAACTTTTGAGTCTTATGTCAACCACTATAATAGTTGTTCTTATTACAGTAAGGTTTCAAAACCTAACCACTAATTAGCTACTTGTATAAATTCTTTCTTGAGACAAATAAACTCTTAAAGATCAAGTTGAACGTAAAATACTTGTGTGGTGCATACAATGAAATGCCGATGACAGTGGCAAGCATTGCATCTGTGTCACCAGCTCCTATACCTAAGTACTTGCTTGTATGAAATACTACACAGGGACAACTGAGTCACTGTCATGCGGACATGTCCCCGTGTCCGGCTGCTAACCGGGACATGCGCTGACGCAACATAATCGTAGTAACTTGCAGTTCTGAAGGGTGACGAATCTTGAGTAAACTTTCAAACCCTTTGCTCAAGAAAGTGTCCATTTATCTGCGAAGAACCGAATTTTGGCTGCGCATCTGATGATGACCAAAGAAACTATCCCGTGGCGAACGATATAACTGTCGCATCCAAACAAAAAAGGTACGTCTTTTATGCATGTGACAGGGACGGGAATAAAACTCGTTCAAGAATTTAGTCGGTCGGTTTCCCTCTGTTTACTTCAGTATAACTCACAATTATAGTAGGTATGCTTCAGTGATGGTTTTGATGGATGAGTGGAAAACAGGTATTGATGATGGGGGAGTAAAATAATAAAACCTAGTAGTTAGTTTGTTATGAGACTATTTCAGAGTAGTTTAGTTAATTTAGAAGAAGAGTTGATTTGGAAAATAAAGTAGTAAGGCTTGTCTCGATGAAGTCAGATCAATGAAAAAAATACGACACAGGAAAACTGCATTTTTTCCTCAGGAATTGCGGTTAATTCAAGCCCAGGGGTGGCTGTGACGGATAACTACTTAACAGCATGTGGTCTGTTTTCACATTTGCCTGCCACTGTTTAGGTAAACTCGTATACTTAAAAATAAATGAATAATAAATACTCGTAAGAAATAAATTTTAAGAAGAGTACTTTCCTTTTTTGAAAAATTAAATTGAAAGTTTATAAAACCCCCGACACAACTAAAGCTCTTTCATTTGATACCTATATTGAGGCAGTTGGAACAACAAATAGGTTATTCGTCATTTTCTGACGGCGGCCATCTTGGATTTGAAATTTTCACAATTAATATATTCTGCTACCCAAGCCCTTTTATATGATACCCATATTGTGGGAGTTGTGTTAAAACATTAAATCCAAATCTTTGTGAAGGCGGCCATCTTGGATCGATTTTTATCCAACATAGCTAAGAACACTCCCTCCTTATTCATCTTTCAAACAAAAAAAAATCAAAATCAGTTTATTTGTTCGGGCGCTACGATGCCATAGACAGACACACACGCACAGACACGACGTGTCTGTGTGTGTAGACACACAGACACGTCGTGTCTGTGCGTGTGTGTCTGTCTATGGCATCAAACTTATAACACCCCGTCGTTTTTGCGTCGGGGGTTAAATATTTTTTTTTAAAACAACTACAATCTCCTAGATAATGAACTGTAGAGCTCAATTGTAACTTTTTTTTTGTATAGAGGCAATATTCAAATCTAAAATGTTATTATCATTTCCATAAAAACTATAGTTACCTATAACCTAAGATTATAACATAGCTGATTGTTGAATTGAATACATACAAAAAGTTTTTATACTTGAGCACTAATCAATATGCAAGAGGGAGGTTGTCATTCTTTTCGAAATAGCCCTGTATAGAGAGACTAAGAATGTCCTGCCTTCCTGCCAATAAGGAAGACAACCCTACGTCACAAGGAAATTAGATGGAAATCCAAGATGGCGGCGGGTTGCCCACTCGCATCTCTGCGCGTCGCGTTTTGTCAGCCAACGAACATTTTACCTGTTTTATGGCGGATCGGTGACTTCTGCCGCTAGCCGGAACTCGCAATGAACTTTGTATGGCGAGAATATTTAAGGTTGTGTGCACATTACTTTAAAGGTATGTACAAGCTCATTAATTTGTAAATAATATTTACCTTGCGGTTTTGCTATATGGTTTGTGTAAACAATTATTAAGTTTTTTTTATAAGTTAGTTTTGAGATAGTTATAAATTATGATATATGTAATTCATCATCATCATCATCAGCCTATCGCAGTCCACTGCTGGACGTAGGCCTCTCCAATTGTTCGCCACTGTGATCTATCCATGGCTTCTCGCATCCAGCTCTTGCCAGCCATCCTGCGCAGATCGTCCCCCCACCTAGCCAGAGGGCGCCCTACATTACGTTTGCCAAGACGCGGTCTCCACTCTAGAACTCGTTTACCCCATCGGTTGTCGGTTCTATATGTAATTGCTAGATTTTTATAATTTTTAATATACTTACATTTTTTTTGTGATAGGCCCTATACATTACATTAGGGCATTACATACATTAGGGCGTAAATAGGTAAAATATTTACAAGCATGTTTATTAGAAGGGGTTCGTCATTTTCTTGACCTAAGTACTTACGCTAAATTTACAATACCCAAATATTTTGTATCTTCTCAAGATAAACAACAAAAATCAGTTATTATGGTTAGTATTATGGACGTGTATTTTTTAAAGGGTAAGCCGTAAAACAAATGTCCAATTATTACAAATCGCGACCCTAAGGATAAACTCGGAACAAAATTCTTGCCAGCCCCTTTTTAAGTTCACTAACTCCACTAGCGACACCAATTGATTTTAATTCATCATCATCAGCCCATTTAAGTCCCCACTGCTGGGGCACGAGCCTCCCTCAAACACATGAGGGGTAATTGCCATACTCACCACGCTTGGCAGACGGGTTGGCGAGGGTTTTGATATAAATGCAGAGTTTTCCTTCTCTGAGCGCTGATGATCATGCCAGCAGCTTTACCTCTACCTCTAACAATTTCGAGACTACGATCTCTCGGAAAACACTTATACTATATATTTAATACTTATACTTAACTTTTGAGTCTGTTTATGCACTCGAAATTTAGATTAACGCCATAAGTGGCCGTTTTGGTCGGTAATTGAAAAAAAATTGGTATGATATGATAAGATAATAAAAAACCGGCCAAGTGCGAGTCGGACTCGCGCACCGAGGGTTCCGTACAAACCTGCAAGGTTTACAAAGTTCGTTCATTACGACAATCGAGTCATAACTATAGTATTTTTATTGCAAAATGAAATTCATAACATTACAATGGGGAAAGATGGAGGAGCATAAATTTAAGACAAAGATCTCTTTATCGTTTAAGTAATCCTTTATTTTATATTAACACATATCATTTATTTATAATATAACTGAAACACTTATATGTACTAGCCTAGCAGCAGACTTGCGAAAGTTCTTTTATTAAAGTTATTTATTTACTAAGTTCTTTAGTCACTATTTAGAAATCTGGTTCAAAAATATTAATTAAGTATTAAATTTGAACCAGACCTGTAAATGGTGACTGAAAAAGGTATGAATAGTACCACATTGAACATTAAAGTTCGAAAAAACGTTATAGGCACACCAGCGTCCCATCAAACTTCGCCAGTAGAAACAATACAAGCAAGCTGTCTGATAATAACCAACAATAAGAAATATAATAATGTCATTGAATTTAATTATAAGTATAACACTTTAAGCAGTTAGGACGCATTTAGATTATACAGCTACATTCACCAAAACATCGGGATTGAATGACGATGAGTGAGGTCGCCTTTGCCGTTTGGAAAATGTTGCCCTCCCCATACATAGTATAATAACTCGCGGTCATTGCTGTAACTACAATTATGTTTACAATCACAATTTTTTTGGTGGTATAACTACTTAAAATTTTAAGCTTTTCGGAATTTTCTGTTACCTGTGCTGTAAGCTATTGCTTCTTACCAAATTTCGAGATTCTATGTCAACGGGAAGTGGTCTTTAGGTTTTAATTCCCTTGCGTGTAGTTGCGAGTTTCAAAATATGCGGTTTCAATGGTTGTACTTTTGCGTTTTGCGTTTTTGCGTTGACTTAGAATTTTTTTTTTTCACGGGTTAAAGGCAATTAGATCTAAGTATTTGATATGAATTTCAACTTGATAGCTCTACGCGTTCATTAGGAAAAAATTAATAAGTTTATTTCTATTAAAAAATATATATTTTGTAATGTAACTAAAAATTTAAGGTTTTCGGAATTTTTCCTTTATGTGTGCTATAAAACGTTGCTTCATGCCAAATTTCAAGATTCTAGGTCGACTGGAAGTACCCTTTAGGTTTTGATTCCCTTGCGAGTACTTGCGAGTTTCAAAATATGCAGCTTAAATTGCTGTTTCTTTTGATTGCGTTGACATAGAAGTTTGATTTTGTTACAGCTTAAAGGTATTATAGACCTGAGTATTTGGTATGAATTTCAATTTAATACCTCTACGCGTTTATGAGGAAATGGGTAGTAAGTTTAAAATTATTAAAAAAATATATATTATGTGATGTAACTAAAAATTTATGGTTTTCGTAATTTTTCCTTTATCTATGCTATAAGACGTTGCTTCGTACCAAATTTCAAGATTCTGAGTTCACGGGAAGCACCCTGTAGGTTTTGATTCCCTTGCAAGTGTCGAAAATTTGCGGCATAAACGGCTGTACCTTTTGATTGCGTTAGCTTAGAAGTTTGATTTTTTCACAGCTTCAAGGAACAGTAGACCTGAGTAATTGATATAAATTTCAGCTTCATACCTCCACGCGTTCCTGAGAAAAAGGGTCTTGACAGACGGACGGACGGACGGACAACAAAGTGATCCTATAAGGGTTCCGTTTTTTCCTTTTGAGGTACGGAACCCTAAAAAACACATCAATCAATGAGGGGAGAGATAAGATGCATTTAGTTATTCCATATAGATTCCATACATCTGCGTTCACTTTAGGTCTTCTGTCTGTTCTTGAAAAAAAATAGCACCCAAACATTTAACACCTGCATTGATTGTAAAACCGCAATATGACAAAGTTATTTTATTTTATTTATAAATCAATGACCCAACTCAAATACACTCTAGAATCACGTCGAACAATTTTATTGAATTCCTCGAGATCCGGAGAGTCGATCAGGATTGGAGACGAGCCCTGTAAACGGAACAGATCCGTGGACCATTTCACAAGTTAGATCTTATTTAAACAGAAACGAAATATTTTTGGAATTCACTTATACACTAGCAAGAGTAGAGTAGCAACTCTGTCAGCTTTTCTCAAGAAAGCCTAACGTGTTTTGGTACATTCCAAATAGCAGTTAAAAATATTGGAGATCATCATGGTTGGATAAGTTTTTCTACCAATTTGTTTTGCAAGTTTGTTAAATACATTGCTATATTTAACATTCATTGCCACACATTGACTGCCTCGTGGTTAGTAGGTCGCACTTTAAAGCGACGGTTGCGCTTGGGTCCCGGGTTCGATCCCCGGGTGGGCCAAAATTTGTACCAGATTTTTTCTGTTTAGGTGACGGGTAGGCCACGCTAGCGACGCCAATGGATTTTAATTTTTAGCTACTAAACTGGATCTATTTAAAACAATTTTGGGGTTACAACCTCTCGGTAAACACCTGTACTATTTATTTAATACTTATAGTTAACTGTTTGGTCTGCTTTTGCACTCGAATTTTGAAAAATGTCAATATGACAGCGCTATACTTTTTATACGTATGGCCAAGGAATCTTATCAAACAGCCTTATTTTGTAAACGAATACATAACTATATAAAGTTTAACAGTGTAACTACTCGGCAAGCTACTCGTACGCTATCTTGCACTATGTAAACTATTATAGTCTTAATGTAAAGTAAACCATGCTCTTAACACTTTTACATGGCCTCAAACCTTATTGTCATTAAGTATTACTAATAATAATTGACATTAATAATAATAATTCTCATTACATCTCATACGTTGAACTGATTCCGTACTAAGTAGCTTAAGCACTTGTGTTACAGATATCAGACAACAGAGGAACACAAATATATACTAAAATACATATATAATAATAATACACAATATAACTTCACTGCCTAATATTTTTATTATTGCATAAATCTGCATAGGAATAATTATCCTTCTCGTTACTAACTCCAAACGTGCACCTGTAGAAAGAACCAGATTGATTATTTTATATCAGGTTTGCTTTAATTAGGTGATGATGACTAATATATAGGTAGTGATCTAAAAAATAGAGCAAAAAGTGCAATCAAACATCTAGCTCGATATGAAAACAATCGCAACAAAAAAGTATGACCTATCACTGAACATAAAAAAATCACACTTCCTGTCCATTCGATATTACCTACGATAAGCTCGCTAATTCTCATGCTAGTGATATTTATTTTCATACAGCATTTAACACTAAAACATAGTTCTTTTGTATGGTTTTCAGGAGCCAAATTTTCGTGCTCGTGATATTTGAAAAAAAATGGCGTATATCACCTGAAAACCATACAAAAAACTATGTTTTAGTGATATATATCGTATGAAAATAAATGTCACGAGCACGAGAATTGGGCTCCAGGAGCCCAATTCTCGGGCTCGTGATATTTTGATAACATGGCGGATATCACCCTAAAACCATACAAAAAAACTATGTTTTAGTGATATATGTCGTATGAAAACAAATGTCACGAGCACGAGAATTGGGCTCCTGGTGTAATATTAAGTTAATCGATTATTCGCTTAATTATTAATTGTTACATATCCGTGATATGGCGTCCACGTAGAATTGTCATATAAATAACTAACAATTTATAGTTAACATCGAATAAATACCCAGTTACTTACTGATCAACTCACTCAACAGCATTCGCGGTTGCTTCCAAAGTTTGCCTTTTTGGATCTCGGGGTACGCTTGAACCATAATTGAGGATTTTTATTATTACCCGGCTTATCTGTAGACCTTCTTAACCCTTAGACAAGCAGGAGAACTAACTATAATGTATCAAGACGGGAATTAACACGATATTTATTATGTGAAAAAACATTGTGTACTTGCATATTTGGCTCGACGTTTCGGCTACGTTACAGCAGCCGTGGTCAGTCCGCTCGTGACGTGATGTGAGTACACAATGTTGTTTCACATAATAAATATCGTGTTAATTCCCGTCTTGATACATTATACTTATAATGCAGCGCGAAAAGTCTATAAAACCTATTTATCAGGAGAACTAAATTTGGTATCCACAAATTTTATAAAATTATTTGAAACGTGCAGGTTTCCCTAACGATTTACTAAGTATTCTTTGTACTACACAATGATAAATGAAAACAACGCCAGTTTACCGAAATTTTGATGGGGGTCACTAGACCACATTACTAAATTTCTACTTCTAAACGATCACGAAACAGGAAAAGTGTAGATGGTAAATAAATTACAACAGTCATAATATTAGATGAGGCTTTAGATATTTTACTGGCATTGCTGTCGGTCGCGTGATATATAACTACGAACATGAATATTTATTGGAGCAATTAATTTCAAACTGGTCAATATCAGTTCCTTACTGATTAGCTTTAGTGCGAATTGGATTTATTTACAGTTCTGCTTAAATATTGTTCCGGCACCGACCTAGTCAATATCCATTTATTACGTAAAGGAATAATCATTTACGACTTTTTAAGAAACATAGATACCTACGTTTGCTTTTGAAGATTATACTTTTTGTAGGTTACAAAAAATATCGTCTTCAAAAGCGAATTCATTCCACTATATTACAAAACGCGATCTTTACTTAGTTATAATTTATTAGAAAACGTAAGGATCTTGTTCCGGAACATCACGCTTTGTAATAAGGGTTTTACATTTAATATTAATGTCCTTTATTGGATATCCAAGAACAATGAAATCTTCAATCACAATGACATCAAAGATCCGCCAGCAATTAATTGAATCAGTAAAAAGATAAACCTAACTACACTTCAGTTGGATGCTGTCATTTTAGTCTTTTCCAACGTTGGTTTCCAAATATAAGGAGGGGGATTTCATTGATTCAATCAGAGATGATTAATAATCAAATGAATTAAATGCTAATTTGTACCATCATAATTTTAGCGTAGCATAACCGGTTGCCTCCAATGTCGTCGCTTCGGAGCCCGGTTACGGTTGGACCATACGACAATCATGTGTTTCTTTAGAACAAATCAAATGATTAAAATCTGCGCTTTTAGAATATTTCGAAAATTTTGATCAAAACGGTAACATCAACATCAATCTTGTAACTTTTTGATGAACTCGATAGGTACTGATGATTAATATATACCTATGACAAAGAGGTCGCTCTTTGACATCGAGTTCAATTATTATATTATGTTACAATTGACATATAAGTAATAAGTAGTGATGCGCAGAGTACTACTTTTACCGAGTTACCCGATACTCGGTAACTCGGTTTACTCGGTGTAAAGTTCCTCACACCGAGTACTCGGCCGAGTTACTGGGTTTAGTTTTGAGATTATTTTCTCTCATATTTGTGTTTCAAATCAATGAATTCTCCATAACATATTATGTAAATAGATGAGCGATGTTAGCTCAGTGCATAGGAACGCGCCTTACTCAATACGTCGATACAATAGGGTCATGGTTCGAATCCGAGCATGCACCTGTGCATTTTGCAAAACTATATATATATAGAACCGAGTAGTAATCGAGTACTCGGCCCATCTCTAGTAATAAGTAACTAGAACACTCGTAACAGCTTAGTGTCATAAATATTACGCAAATTGTACGCGGTCAAACTGGCCTGGGGTCCAATTCTCGTGCTCGTGACATTTATAACCATACGACATATATCACTAAAACATATTTTTTTTTGTATGGTTTTCAGGTGATATCCGCCATGTTTTCAAAATATCACGAGCATTTGGCTCCTGGCCTATACGGTGACCGAATCTGCAGTATTTTAGGTACGAGTAAAGTTACACAAGTGTCTTTTTTTTCTGACGTTTTATTTAATAGAATAGATTTAAAAAGCAACAATATTTCGAGTTACAGAAATATAACAATCAGAATGTCATATAAATTTAACACCAATCTTACCAAAATAGGAAATCTCTGCAAAGTACTATTTGCAGATTAGCTACTCTATTCTACTGACTACACGTTATAATGATTTCTCTTCATAATTTTGACTTAACATGTAAGTCAAAATTATGAAGAGAAATCATTTGATTGTAGATGTTATACCTAATGTTAGCGTCAAACCGCCGTCACATTGTGAGAGACTGGTGCCTGATGTAGGTTCAGAGCCTGTGTTACAGGTCGCCAGTGCCCTCTCGCAGTTGGATCGGTGCAACTTTATACAGTTAACTTAAGATAAAGTAAGAGATACATGGTATTTTTATAAACATACAAACGTTGTCAAGAGATAATAACAGTAGAAGCAAAGTGCAAATAAGTAAAAAAGTTTAAATAAAAGAAATATACAAATAAAAGTGTGCAAGTGTATAATCTGAAGTGTGTCAGTGTCAAGGTGTGTGTCACACACCTTGACACTGACACACGTCTGACTTTATAGAACGGGTCCCGACTGCCACATTTTGTTCTTGTTTTAGGGTTTGTTTCTTGATTAAGCAGTTAGATTTTTTCATGGTATAGGGGGCAGACGAGCAGACGTATCACCTGATAGTAAGCGATTACCGCCGCCAATGGATACCTGCTACGTTAAAGATGGACACCTGCTACGTCAAAGGAGTCACAAATGCGCTGCCGGCCTTTGGAAGAGGAATCAAGTGGAAGTAGTTTAGCGGGACTGTGTAGCTAAATTATTTAACGTTCACCTTAATAAATCAAATAGTGGCCTGGTCACCCTACGGTATCATGGTCACTGTAAACCAGTATACCAATGCATACTCGTACTCTTAAAATCAGGAGCCCAATTCCCGGGCTCGTGAGATTTATTATCATACGACATATATCACTAAAAGATAGTTTTTTTGTATGGTTTTCAGATGATATTCGCCATGTTTTAAAAAATTACCAGCACGAGAATTGGGCTTCAATTCTCGGGCTCGTGACATTTGTTATCATACGACATATATCACTAAAACATAGTTTTTTTTGAGCCCAAGAGCCCAATTTTCGGGATTTAGATATGAAAAAAACATGGCGGATATCACCTGAAAACCATACAAAAAAAACATGTTTTAATGATATATGTCGTATGAAAATAAATGTCACGAGCACGAGAATTGGGCTCCAAGTCTCGTGCTCGTGATATTTTGAAAACATGGCGGATATCACCTGAAAGCCATACAAAAAACTATGTTTTAGTGATATATGTCGTATGATAAAAAATGACACTAGCCCGAGAATTTGACTGTTTGTATGGTTTTTAGGTGATATCCGCCATGACTTCAAAATATTCTCGTGCTCGTGATATTTTGAAATCATGTTGTCAAGTTCATCAATGTTTTGGTGATATATGTCGTATGATGATAAATGTCTCGAGCCCGAGAATTGGGCTTCTGGTGTCAGACGGATTCGCCAGACGTCGCTGCATTTGCATGTTTCGGCCAGACACCTGGCCAGACTGTTTTCGATTTGCTCCGAAAACAGCTGTGACGATGTTGTTATAATAATAATGCTATAATAAAATACTTAAAAAGATCCGGTGGTAATGATTGATGCAAAAATTTACGTTTTAATTTATTTTCAAGCAGAAATTAACATTACTTTACACTTAATAAATATTTAACGTATATAAAGATATTTTAGGAAATATGCTTTACGTAAAAAGACTAGACTGTTTTTTTACATTACAGCGGACAAACCAGCAGACGACACACCTAATGGCAAGCGAACACCAACGCCCATAGACATCTGCAATGCCCGAAGCATCATAGATGCGTTGCCGACTCTTAAGGTGACGGTTAGGGCACACTAGCGACACCAATTGATTTTAAATGTTAGCTACCAAAACAAATATATTTTAAATAATTTCGGGACTTCAGTCTCTCGGCAAACACTTTTACCATAACCATAACATTTAATAACCATGCAAAATGTTGGGTCAGTTTTTGTACTAAAAAAATAATCCATGCCAAAAGTGGCCATTTTTGGCGTGAATCAATTAATTCAAAATTAGAGTGCAAAACCAGATCAAATAGCTAACCATTAAATAAATAGTACCTATAGAAATTTACCGAGAGACTGAAGCTCCCAAGTGGTTTAAAATAGATCTGGTTTAGTAGCTAACAATTAAAATCAATTGGCGTCGCTAGTGGGGTTCAAGCAGAAATGTTAACTAAATGTATATTCAACGAACATAAAGATATTAATGTCCATATGTATAATTATTGATAACATTAAAACGAGCTAGATTTGTTTTTACATTACAGCGGACATACGATTAAACGGCATACCTGATGGTAAGACATCACCGCCACCCATGGACATCTGCAAAACCTGGATCATCACAGATGCATTGCCGGCTCTTCAGGAAGGAATAAGCTGTTTTCTTGTAGCCCACCAGGCTATATCTATTCAGGAACACCGCCGATGACAGCATAATGCCATAGTTTTATCGTATACCTACGATTAGAAGTGACATGAGAAACGAACTGTAGTGAAAATAAATCCATCCAGGGGATGTCCATATAGTCCTCGTAGGTACGAGGATAATTATGTAATATGAAGATATTTTATTTAAATTCATCGCGTTTTGGTTGACCTGGTTATACAGGTTGTATCTGTGTACATTTACATCATTCAGCCATTCTGAGCAACATTTGTTCTACGACTTTTCGAAATCCGTCCAAAATTTTTTCGAGTCTCCATACAAAATGACCAAGTCACGTTACTGACTTTGTATGAAATGTTGAATATTTTTATGCGAATTTCCAAAAGTCCAAATGTTGTTCATAATGGTTGATAGAAGACGTGGTTAAAGGGATGTAAATGTTCATAGATACACCCCGTATATTGTGTAAAATAAAAAGCAAGAAATTGGGGAACTCCAAAATTATTTTCCAGTCTCACGATCACTCTCAGCGGGTCGTGGTTATTACCTAAACGCAGTAATTAATATTTAAGTATGTAATAATGTAATACCTAATGTATGTATGTAAATTTAAATGGAAAGTAAAGTAAATTGGTAGAGCTCTCTTCATTTCAATTCATCTGGGGTCAGGTCGACGTATGTTCTGTTGTCTGATTTAATAGGTACCATTTATAAAATAGTATGCATGGTTCATATTCAAAGACGTATATAAACTCGGCTAATTCCAAAATAAGGCTTTGCATTTATGAACTAGTAACGCCATCTACGTTACACAGTAAAACTAAATGCTACGATGATATAACCTTCTGTTATTATTACTATAGCAACACTAAATAATATGACAGTATTTAATCTATAATAAATCTAGTAACGCTGCCTATTTTTATGTATAAACGGTAATATCAGTGCGAAAATATTTTTTGAGCAAAATCGTAAGCGAACAAGGTGTAAAACTAATTCTAATTAATTTATTTCACAAACTAAGTAGAAGATACTACGTGTTTATTCCATATATTTCTCATAGATGGCGCTTTATGTGTCAGTAAAACAGTATAAGGCTTCGAAGGACTAGTTTATTTGAGAAAATTGTATTATGTTCCACATTGATTTCATTATAGGTTTTTTACTAGGTTTTATTATAATGAACCAAATGACAATGATGCCGAAAGGTGTTAAAATTGAGATGTAAATAGTTCGTTAAAAATGGCGGCTGGTGGCGTCGATAAAGCAGTCGAGCCGGTCCGGTGGGCTGAGCGACACGCAAGCGCTTCGCTCAGGTAGGTTAAGATTCACGGTCCGTCGCACTTGATGCTCCCATGCACACTCGACGCGGCCCTCTCGCACGACCTACACCGTATGCACGCGAAATGCACGAGGATCGGCTACCGGTGGTGCTGTGAAGTGATAAAACCAGTGATTGTTATGTGCCAGTGCTTGTGACATGACGGCGAAGGACGTCTGATCCGGCGACGCGAAGGAGCATAACGGTAAATCTCATAAGACGTGACACTGTGACCTGGTGTTTACCGCGGTCAGGTGATCTGGACTCCACCGCTAACGGTCGGTGCATCGTCTCACGCGCCGTTCCACATTCGCACACACCGAGCTCGTAAGTTTCTTCCACGTCGGCTCGCGGTGTTTACCCGTGAATTATGATGACGGACCCGATGCGCCCGCGACCAAAAGCCGGCGCACACGCTCATCTCTTTAAAGAAAGTCGTGTTAGTTTTGACGGTTCTACTAAAATTTTATGGAATTAGGCGTCAGATTGTACCGTTGCGGAAGAAAGTTAGAGATCGTTAATATGTAGGTTCTTTGCGTTCTAAGATCAGTTGATCGTTTAAGAATCTTATTGGATTTTAATTGACGTCAAAGTTGTGAATTATCGTCCGTGTTAATTAACGTTTTGAGCGTGTTGTGCGTCGGTTACGAGCCCGGTGCATTTCTGTCCGATGCGCTGGTGGTCTGTTTCAAGAGTATGATGAATCAGCTGTTCCTAAGGCCTGTTTCTATGGTTTTACTAACGAGCGTCACGTCATATTCTCCTGGCGAGACAATGGCGTGTCTAAGTTCCCATAGAAAGTTGTAAACATTGGCCTCCGCGAAACCTCGTTGCCTATTTATCGATAACCATGGAAACAACAATGAGTGCGTGCGTACCCATCTGTCGATTCGTAACTTTTCCATTCAATACTCACAACTTTGATGCCATAAAAATTTAACTAGTTTATTTTGAAAAAAAAAAATGTTGCTATAAGTTTAGCGCAAGAAAAAAAAACTTTCGTCCATTTTTAAGGCCACGCAATACCTCGTGACTTATATCCTCTAGGTAATTGAAGTAATAAGATGTAATTGTGCAGTTTAATCATGTAAACATAAAGTAACTGTTAAATAATAAGTATAACCGTTTCACGTGAAAGTTACTCAGCCATTAAACATTATAGGAAATTATTGCCCACAGAAAGTATATTAGGAAGGCGATTATTAAAAATAAATGCCAACATAAAAGTTCACGAGACACAAATGCTATTTCTAAAGAGAGCACAGTTCGGAGCGCTGGTAATTATAATTGCAAATAAGTGGATAATTACTGGGCAGCCCACTCTAGCCGTTTATTACACTACAGTTGGTCTGAACAAAATTGTGTTATCATATAATGAGCTTCGAAGTGCGATCGGGCAAATTTAATAGGCGCTATTTTTGGACCTCTGATACTACCCTACAAAAGACATCAACGACTCCGCGATCCGCCTATCCCGGATGGCTATGAAAAAATAAACTAACCAAAACATTTCGTAGATTTGCTTTCAATATGTTTACGTTTATTATTTTTTATAGAATGGTAAATATCCCTCAGTATTCTAACTGCCTACTTAATTACGTACTATTAATGGGACAAAATTATAAACGAAAGATCGAATAACGTGATATAAACGAAGTTATTGTTTCAAAAACAAAATAAGTGCTTTAAATTATCAAGAAATTAAAGCAATACAATGCAAATAAAATTATGCATTAAAATTAATGAAACGTTTATTGTTCCAAAGACTTGGGATTTTCATAATAGGACTATACCTATTGGGTTGACGGTAATTAATAATACTTTTGTCGGCCCGGGCTTTGAAAAAGAACAAAGGCAATGCTTTCAGAATCCATACAAAATAATGCAAGATTATATGAGCTCACGTAGATACCAAAAACATTCATAAAATGATTCCAACTCTAAGAACTGCTCAAAAACATTGTTATTTCTGACATTAAATTGACTTTGAACGCGACAGCACGATACTTGAGCATAGACCAAAAACCCAAGTTGAAATTGTAAGTATTCTGAGGAATATCTAATAAGTAGTACCTTGATAATGTATATTCATTCCCAAAGTAGGAAATGAAAATAAGGCAGGAAATTTACCCAGCTCTCGCCAGTGTAGCCCACATGCGCATACGCATAGGCAAAAACGATCCCGTCCACGCTGCGTCTACGCCGTAATGGGACTAGACGTGGGACAAAAACGGACAAGTGCTAGGGGAAAAGTCCATCAACTGCGCAATAATCCTAGATACAATTCATCAAACACCCAGTTGTTAGCGACGTTACTGGTTGAAATTTTCATAACATTCGTAGAACTTTGAGGAACCCCATAAATCTTTTCTGCAAATTTGTCAGAAACAGAAAAAAGACATAACTGATGACTAGGTAATTAGAAAGTCATCTAGTTATCTTTTTATCTTGTCGTTATCTTCAGAATATAAGATAGTTAACCGTTATTTGAACGTTTCTGTGGTTGAACTACTAAACTGATTTCAATACTCCCAAATTAACAAAGAATGAAGGACATCACCTACTAGAATTTCTCTGAGAGGGTTGCCATGCGACGTGAGGCCTCTGAGATAGACCGATTTATTATGAAAACCACACGTAAATACAATTTTTTCCTTCATCGTCATCCCAGCGTGTCATTTCCTGGTAAGGACACTGCTGCCGCTTCGGAGTCGGGGGCAAAACTGATAATTACAATGAAGCGACTGCCGTTTGACCTTTGCAATGCTTTGAGAATCAGACCAACTGAACCATGTTGCTTGTTCAGTCTACGAACGGGAAACCATGATTCAGTTTTGCTCGTTCGGTCTACTCCAAGAAACAGTCCGAACTGTGCATTTTTTTACAATTTTCCCTCAAAGCCAAACTCGTGGTAGATATAAGTTATAAAATTAAAAACTCCGAGTTTGGATTCAAATCTACGGTTTCGAAGACGCACGTTCATATCTATTTCATCTCACTCCTAACAAAATCACTAGTGGTACCTTTTTCCTACCTACCTGCCTGTGATTTTAATATTATGCTCAATATAGATATTTACATTATATTATATATTTATATTCATTCAAAAAGTAAATAACTCCATGGCAGCCAAAATTCAACCCTACAAATGGTTACGACGCACGTTCATATATATCCATATCATTACACTCTTAATGAAACTACTAGTGGAACCTTATTCCAAAACTTTGCCAAGCTTGTAATGTTAGTATCATGATGAATATATAAATTCATTCAAATAGTAAATAAGTTTATGGCTGCCAAAAAGCAAACCCGCAAATGATAACAGTGTGTCACGAATCTGCCACAAGTTGCAGACTGCAAGATGCAAGCACGAGGCGAGGTCAGCGACCTCAGCTGGCCCAAAACCAGTTGCTCGACAAAAAGGTTATCAACCGATTCCATCGATCGTATGTTCTGTCTACTCTCAAAAGATATTTCTATAATTTTGAATGAAACAGACCAAGTTCAATAAAGACGAATAATAGTATCTTTAAAAACAGTGGACGTGGTCTTTTGTATCGTTACATCCCTATGTTTAACGTCATGCTAATGTAGAACAGTCCAGTGAAATAATGGCTATATTTGATGTCGGTGAATTTTTCAGTTAAAAAAATTCACAGTGATATTCCGTAAGTTGGAGGTGTCGGAAAGTACGTCAAATCGTTGTTTGTTCGCTTGATTTCTTTTTCAGGTTTGTTACCTGGCTTCGATGAAAAATTGACATAAATAAAGAATAAATGAATATCGGACAACATTACATATTATACATAGGTACGCCCTAATTCCAATGTATGCTTCAACATTTATGTTATGATCAGAATTAAGGAAAGTATCACAAATTAACGCTTAAATAGATTTCATAAGACACAGAAAAAAGTGATAAATGCGGGCAGTGATAAAGTAAAGCTGTTGATGCAATATTCAATATAATAATAAATCATTTCTCTCAAGAAAACTATTACAAATGCATAACATTCATGTTCATTAATGGAGCTGACAAGTGAAAAACTACCGCACTTTTGGATTAATGTGAAGTTTAAATATAATTTAACGCGACTTGTACGGCTACCAAATAAAATTTAGTGTTAACTTTCACTGCAAAGGGGTCTGCGCGTACGCACGGCTCGCGCGGTCGCGGCTCCGAACTGCTTATCTACGGACGTGACCTGGCAAATTCATTTTGAAGGCTTCTTTCCTCGACTCTTGTAAAGACCTACTTATTTAAAACTTTATATTACAAGCTGCCTAAAGAGAATATAAATATGTACCTAGGTACAATAACTCGTTCTAAAAAAAAGCTTTGATCTTTCTATAGACTACTTGCGAAATGTACTAAAAAACAACTCCAGTCACAGTTTCTGTTTCAGAAAGTGAAATACAATTTAGGTTCGCATTGGTATGAAAAAAAAATAAACATGCATACTTTCTATTCATACCTACTCCGCGTAAAACACAATGAACCAACTAATCGTAAAACAAAGCATTTCAACTCGCATATTGTTGAAATTCAATTGTGTGGCGAGTGTGGTTGAGAATGTACTCGTTTGATTCAATTGTTACACTTGACCTTTATAAGTCAAGAAAAACGCTGCAGTGAGACTCCCGCTCGACCAGCAAATCAATCGTCTCAAATGGAACAATATCAGCCAGCCGCTTCAAATGGAATTCAGACTAAATCCCAAGGCAAGCCTTAGAGTGGAATCCCTAAGGAAAACTGAAACGTGGTGGACCGATGCGAATCTGGCGGCGGACGATCACTACAGAAGCGATGATGATAGAACTGATTTAAAGTGACGTGAAATGCGAAGCTGAAGACCGTTCGGGATGGCGAAGAACTGTGGACGATACGCCCTCAGCTCCATCTCAGACAAAGGACATTAAGTCAAGTTAGGTCACAAGGAAATAAAGACTCTGTAGCTGCCGAGTGAGGTGTCTGTGCCAATAATGTGATCATTAACTATAAGCACCAATAAAAACTCCGATTACTATCTAGAGATTAAAATATTAATGGCTTCTTGAAGCTGCTTACAATAATTACGTAGCTAGAGCCAATTGCTCGTTCTCTTTTTCTAATTGCTACAGATTGAAAGTTTAACATTAAAGATGAGATAAAATGACATCTTCTCTGATATTCGACACAAACTGAGGGACTGCCAAACTGACTGACCCCATCTTATGTGAACGGAAACTGAGTAGGTACAAATCAATCATATAGCTTTATTATCGTACTCGTATTACTTTTTTATACAAAGAAAAACATTGATACATTTACCCGAAAGCATGTTCTTTTCGAGAAAAGAACGTAGATAAATTTAAAAAATAAGCTTTAGTTACTTTATTTCCACTAAATAAACAACCAAACACTAAATAAAATCTACCTCGGACAAAAAGTCCAGATTGGTAAGTCCAACTTCCAGAAAGAGGTCGATCGACGAATCCAACTTGGCTGGGCAGCGTTCGGGAAGCTACGCAGCATATTTTCGGCCCACCTACCGCAGTGTCTCAAGACGAAAGTCTTCAATGCATGTGTGTACGGAACCGAAACGTGGCCGCTTACAATGTGCCGATTAAGGAGGCTCAAAGTCACCCAGAGAGCAATGGAGAGGGCTATGCTCGGAGTCTCCCTGCTTGATCGTATCAGAAATGATGAGATCCGCAGGAGAACTAAGGTCACAGACATAGCCCAAAGGATTGCATGCCTCAAGTGGCTATGGGCAGGGCACATAGCGAGAAGAACAGACGGCCGTTGGGGCGGAAAGGTCCTCGAGTGGAGGCCACGTACAGGAAGTCGCAGACGTGGCAGGTCCCCAACAAGGTGGACAGACGATCTGGTGAAGATCGCGGGAATCCATTGGCTGCGGGGGCACAGGACCGATCTGTGTGGAGAACATTGGGGGAAGCCTATGTCCAGCAGTGGACGTCTATTGGCTGAAATGATGACGATGAATTAAACAACAGTCAACATATATTGTACGTCGTGCATACGTTGTACGAGGTGTCGTAAAAGGCGACTAAGGTAAAGCTGCTGGCATGATCATCAGCACCCAAAAAAGAAAAACTCTGCATTTATATCAAAACCCTCGCCAACCCGTCTGCCAAGCGTGGTGAGTATGGCAATTCCCCCTCATGTGATTGTGGGAGGCCCGTGCCCCAGCAGTGGCGACTTAAATGGGCTGACGATGACGATGATGATGAACAGATATTGGGCGCGTCAAGCCGAAGACAGGGTAAATGGCAGACTGAGACAGGCCGCTTATGATGATGAAACAAAACAGTAAATATTAAAGATAACTCAAGGAAGCATTAGAATTTACACTCTTTTGTCGTACGCTCTTTAACTCTTAACTTCTAATATCTAAGTAAAATAATTTTTTTTATAACAATGCGTTATCAAAATGTAGGCACTCCAGGCTCCGCAGCGACAGCTTTATTTACTATGGAAACCGGGAATGACACGTAGAGAGATATGTAAGACTGTTAATAATAATAATAATAAATTATTTATTTCAGGCAACTCACTTTGACTGCCTCGGTGGCGCAATGGTTAGTGGGTCGCACTTTAAAGCGACGGTTGCGCTTGGGGTCCCGGGTTCGATCCCCGGGTCGGGCCAAAATTTGTACATGAGTTTTTCTATTAAGAAATTCTCAGTGTGAGCCCGGAGTCTGGAAGTTGGCCGTCTTGTACCTCCGTGTCTCGGAAAGCACGTTAAGCCTGTTCAAGTGGTCCTGCGCCTAATCCCTCTTCGGTCGTGTCACACAAGGGTCCCATCGAAATAAGAGGGTACGGGAATAGTGAGTGCACTTGTGTCTGCGCAAATACTTTTGCACAGACAATATGTCCTGAGTCGATGGCTGATCACTAAGATTGGCCGCCATGACCGAAATATCGGTTTGGAGGACATTATTTTAGGCAATAAGGTACATTAAAAAAACATTTCATTGGCCCTATAACTTACAGTCTTAGTCTTAGTCCAACTACTTAGATGACGTAAAGACATGGAGCCGTTGGGACTTTCAGATGACGACGCATACCAGCGGAATAAGTGGCGCCTCAGCATCAGGAAAGCCGACCCCACGTAACGGGATAAGGCGACGCCAAAGAAAGAAAGAAGAAGACAGTCTAACTTACATACATAATAAAATAAATTTCACATTTTTATGTTACAATATTTCTACGAGCGGCGCATTAGCTGGTAGTCGTCCTCGAAACTTCCGAAAGACGACTCCCTGCGGCTAGAAGTCCTCCTTAATAAAGGTCGCCAAGGAGTGGGTCGGCACTCTCACCACAAATGAGCTGAAGTTCACTTTGTGGCGTGACTCCAACCGTTCGACCCTCAGCGTCCAGTTGGCACTTCTTTCGCACGTAATCTACGACTCGACCTTCGTAGACCAGTGTAGGCTGTAACGAGCTTTCCGATCTTATAGGTGCAGTGCCTCTACAAGGTTAAAGAAGGACGTTACCATGGACCTGGTATGTTACACATGTTATGTAAAGTGGACTCCTTCTTTCGCGCTTGTACGCCTAATTGGTTGCACAACCTTTAAAATTGTTAACTAATTTAGTCTCTATAACATCAGCATTATTAGAATATAATTATTTTGAATCGACTCATCTAACTCGTATCTACTCGTAGTATGTATCTAATAGGGGTTAAATATTAAATTATCGTATTTTTATTGACACAATAAGAAGTATTTAATAAACAAAAAGTCACAATCCTTTGATTTTATTTACATTTAAGACTACATTATTAAATAAAGATCATTTACCATTTTATACTTGATACAAAAAAAAACTTGGAAAATGACCCTTTTTTACTTCGCAGAATTGACGTTTTTGGCAATCATAACTTTATTAATAAGACATATTTTTTTCTGAAAAACTATGATGTTAAAGCACAGTTAATTATGGAGTAGCAGCATTAATAGTTACTGTGCAAATTAAATAAATAATAATAAATATTTCACAACATCACATACATTGATCTAACTCCGAGATAGGTAGCTCAAGCACTTGTGTTACGGATATTAGAATCAACAGTGGGATTACAAATATATACATATAATACTTGTCTTTTGTAAATACATACTTATAATACATAGATAACAACCAGACCAATACAAACAGACATGTTCATGCACACAAATGTTTGTACTGTGCGGGGATCGAACCCGCAACCCTTGCATCAGAGGCAGCATTCACTACCACTGTTCCAAACGAGTCGTCTCGAAATTAAAAGAACGTTATCATGAAAAACACAACTTCTAAGAAAATCGCCATACAAAACGGCAGTTTCATACTTTAACCCCTAATATCTTATTTACTTACTTGATCTACTTTTCAACAAAATATAGATACTGAATTAATGCGTCTGCAATTTTTATCTGATCATAAGTTACTTTCTATTCCATCCATAGTCTCCACATAACTGTCACGAAATAAGTATTTTGCAGATCTATTTTATGAATCTGTTTATGTTTGTCGTGTACACGTGTGGACATTTTAATGCAGCTTGCTACTTAATGTACCTACGTAATCGTGTGTAAGCAAAATGCTCACGATCTTTTCTATTTACCGGTAGTCCCCGAACCTCTGGGTGTTTCCTTTACAATACAAAGTGGTCCGCGGAGTGATTCTAACTCAGTGATAAGACAACAACAAACATAATGTTTTTTTTTTATATGAGAGGTGGCAGACGAGCAGACGGATCACCTGATGGTAAGCAATTCCGCCGCCCATGGACACCCGCAACACCAGTGGAGTCACAAGTGCGCTGCCAACCTTTTCCCCTTTCCCCCATTGGGCCTCCGGTAACCTCGCTCACATGGCGAAACACAGCGCAGGCGCTGCTTCACGCCGGTCTTCTGTGAGGCAGTGGTATCACTCCGGTCGAGCCGGCCCATTCATGCCTAAGCGTGGCTCTCCCACATTTAAATGTTGCGTTAAACACAATGTTGCGATTAACCCACGCAGCGCAAATCTGCATTGCATCTAGCTGCTCCACTTGAAGACCGAAGCATTTCCCTATGGTCCGTCATAAAAAAAAGTAGCATAGGTAGCTGACTACAAATAGAAGTAGGTACTACCTAGTAGGTAGTACCTACTACAGCCAGCATCATCAGCATTACAACAATCAACAGTTGAACAAAGGAAGCGTATCGAGGAGTGTTTTGCAACGGCTTCCTGCGCTGTTGTGCCAACTTCTTACCGGTTTTTGTAATCATATCAAGTTTCCTCTCTTCGCTGTTTACTAATATTGTGCATGAATAGAAACGTTGCATTGTGTTCGTCGTGGTTGGAGCTCACAAGTAGGTATCATCAGCAATGCCACAGACACGTTAAATCTAACTAATGATAGTCTCTTTCAATATTTAACGACTTATACAGAGTATAAAAACATTTATATGTTTTTGGAACCTAAACTTGTATATTAGGTATTTGATGTAGGAAAAAATACGAGTCGAATTGAGAACCTCCTCCTTTTTTAAAGTCGTTTAAAATGCTTGGAAAAAATTGTATTCAGCATGGTGAATTAATATTTCGTTAATTACACACGACATTTACGACACGCCAAATATAAATATATTTGGCGTGTAAATCATGTTATATGTCCTACATGTACATAGTTTAATTTAGCGCTATCAAGGCGCTTTCTCCGAAAGAAAAAAAACGAATGGTTTATCACCTCATTATCCTTGAATTCACTATACCTCACGGATAAAGACTTTACGGTATTGTTCAGTCAAAGCCTTCAATAAGTTTGTTACTCTTGTCACATGAAACTTCTATTTTTCTATTAATTAATTAGACTGCTAAAATAATAACCCTTTCTTTTTGGCTTTGCCGTAGTCGGGTTAAAATAATGTTTACCTAAAGTTCCCACGGAATACCAGTCTCATGGCCCTCCGTGACAAAACAGTTGAGTCGCAACCATTTTGGTAACTCGTCACGGAAAAGTGTCTCTTTGTTTTGTATTTTCTTAGGTTGTATTATGTTTGTGATAGATGTGTTACCCAAATAAACATTTATTCTATTCTATTCTATTAAAAGTTTGAATGGTAGATATCATAGGTACTCCTACACTACCTCAAATGTTACCTACGCCACTTATTCTCTGTATCTTATTAATTACGTTTTGTGTTGTGCAATTAAGGGCCGATACGACAAATGCTAATCCGATACTAAATCTATGGTACAGCGCTGTCAATCTATACAAATCTGACATTAGACCATAGATTTATCCACGGATAAAGATTGGTCGACTCGGGCTTAAGAGTATCTAGATAAAGATAAGATAAAGATAAAAAAAATCTTTATTTAATTTAGGTCCATACAGAACACTTATGAATGTCAAAATAAGTACACATATTATCATCTAAGTACCGCTGGTTCGGAATGTCGATTTCTATTAAGAAGACACGAGAAAGAAACTCAGTAGTTACTCTTTTCAAGTCTAATTATTTATCTAATGATACCTAAAAGGAGTAGAGTACCTCAGTAGAGTCTCCCAACAAGTGGGTCTGAAAATGAACATGGACAAGACGAAAATCATGTCGAATTCCCATGTCGTACCCACTCTTGGAAAGGTTGGAAGCTCTGCACTGGAAGTTGTAGACGAGTACATCTACCTCGGACAAAAAGTCCAGCTTGGTAAGTCCAACTTTCAGAAAGAGGTCGATCGACGAATCCAACTCGGCTGGGCAGCGTTCGGGAAGCTACGCAGCATATTTTCGGCCCACCTACCGCAGTGTCTCAAGACGAAAGTCTTCAATGCGTGTGTGTTGCCAGTGATGACATACGGAACCGAAACGTGGCCGCTTACAAAGTGCCGATTAAGGAGGCTCAAAGTCACTCAGAGAGCAATGGAGAGAGCTATGCTCGGAGTCTCCTTGCGTGATCGTATCAGAAATGATGAGATCCGCAGGAGAACTAAGGTTACAGACATAGCCCAAAGGATTGCATGCCTCAAGTGGCAATGGGCAGAACAGACGGCCGTTGGGGCGGAAAGGTCCTCGAGAGGAGGCCACGTACAGGAAGTCGCAGCCGTGGCAGGCCCCCCACAAGGTGGACCGACGATCTGGTGAAGGTCGCGGGAATCCATTGGATGCGGGCGGCACAGGATCGATCTGTGTGGAGAACATTGGGGGAGGCCTATGTCCAGCAGTGGACGTCTATTGGCTGAAATGATGATGATGATGATGATGACCTAAAAGGACCCATATTCGGTTCTATTGACTTGTGTTTCACATCGCACTGAATTTTTGTATTCCAAGGTGATGAGCTTTTTGTGTTGTGCAATAAAGAACACTTATCTAACTATCGCATGCGGCAGGTGTCGTAAATCTTCATGATTGACAAAACTGTGTCGTGCATAAATAAAACGTATGGGAAGAAGCAATGCAGGCGCTGAAGCCGTACCGGTGCGCAAAGGCTAAATCAATAGGTGGCCGAGCGTGGTGAGACAGGTTTAGTACTAAATCTTATCGTGAAGTTACCTTTGATTAATAGATTTTCAGCTGGACCTTGGGTTTAACATCTAGTCAGAGAGGCCATTCATCATCATCATCATCATCAGCCCATTTAAGTCCCCACTACTGAGGCACGGGCCTCCCTCAATCACATGAGGGGTAATTGCCATACTCACCACGCTTGGCAGACGGGTTGGCGAGGGTTTTGATATAAATGCAGAGTTTTCCTTCTCTGGGTGCTGATGATCATGCCAGCAGCTTTACCTTAGTCGCCTTTTACGACACCTCGGTAAGAGTGAGGGTGGGCCTATTCTACTCTGCCGGGGACCACACGGCTTAGGGCTTCTTATAAAACTTAAGTTAAAATAAAACATGAAAGCCGTTACCATAATGCTTCATTTTCCCGTTACATCGTTCTACTTGACAGCTGTTCCACCCTCATAATTTAGATCGCTGACAGTCCTCAAGTACGAGGTTCTCAAGAAACTTTCTGACTAGCACGACAAAACTATGGAGTGAACTATTATTGCGGCATTTTCGGACCAATATTATGAAATCTTCACGAATATAATACAGTACGAAGAACTACTGATAACATGCACTATTTTGGAATGGACTATAATCCATTTATAGTGCAATTTGTCGCCCAAAACGACGTCACCCACTGTAGCTTAGATCCGTTTTGCCTAATAGGCACGTAGTGTACAAACAGCCGTCACCGGCGCCCGCGCACGTCACACGTTCACACCGCGCATCGGATGCAAGTAGAACAAAGTCAGCGAGAGGCGAGAACGGATTGTGTCAACAAGCGATAGCGCTGTGTGCTTAGTGGGCCGTGCTATTTAGCGCCTCTTCTCGGTAAAATGGTAAAGTCAAGGGGTTTTGTTAATGTTTTTCCTGTGTATAGTTTCCCAGTGAGGTAAATACTTAATGCCATATACTCTTTTTCACTTCTTCGTCTTAACGTGTAATTCCTGGTTGCAACCAATGCTGTCGCCCAGGTACGTTTTGACCATGAATCAGGTTTCGGGGAGTCTGGTAATTACCATTACTTAGTGCCATATACTAAGTTACTCAAATCCCAATCGCAGCGTTGCTCGCGAATGAGTTGTTTTCCCGTATTAAAATACATTATAATCCTATTTTAACCAGGGACAATGTGGAATTAATTACAAAATATAAATACGAGTACATTGGTTCTATTCTTAAAAATCATTCCTTTTACAATATTAAAAGATCGTTGATGTAAATATCTAGGAAACGTGTTAAACTATAGGCAATTGAAAATGTATATTGCTACGAGCATATACCGACCTCTAAAAAAATGTTAGAAACTTCATTTATCATCGTACTCATACTCGTACAATGTTACATCATCTGTTTATTTAAATCTAAAACGAATTATTTATTAACTATTGTTCATAAAATGTTGTACCTGGTATTGCTAAATTACTTTTAGGTACTTCTTTTAAAGTCATCATCATAATTTTAGTCTGTACTTTTATCTGACTGCGGTGCAACAGGCCTCTTTAGCTAAACTTTTTAAACCCAACTGTTGAGGATCGACGGCTGGACCGGCCTCTTTTATACTGTTTATGATTTTTTTTTTTTACTGATTTGGATTTTCACTTCTAGACACATCTATTGGCCCACCTTGCATTTTCAGTTTCGTTTGGTCCTAGCTAAAATTTTATATTAAGTAGATCGAGCAAAAAGTTTTTATGAAGTTTTGAACCTGACACATTCTTCATTTGATTCAATACTATTTTTTTGAATTTCGAACACAGAATTTAAAGAAACAAAAGACAATTTGGTGCCTGTTTGATGATATCAAACAATCGAATGCTAAGAAAACTTGATTTTATATCGAATGTAAACCACATTTGATTTAATTCTTGAAAGTGTGATTGATCTCTTTGGTTTTGCAACAAACATTACTTATTCTTAACATTAAGGTGAGGTTCCATCAATAATCTATGGATACTTCGCCTGAAGTCGCCGCACAAGCTGTGGCACTTATCCAGGCCGGACACAGCTAAAGAAATGTCAGTGATCAACTTAATTTAAGTCGATCTGCGGTCCGAAATGTTTATCAGAGGTACTTAGAGACTGGCGGCTTTGTTTGTCGCCAAGGAAGGCCACGATTTCGGGTTACAACTAAAAGGCAGGATCGATTCATCGTGACGACCAGCTTGAAAAATCGTCACCTTATTTCCATTGAGATACAAAACCAACATCGCGACTTCCACGGAGTATCTGTGAGCGCTCGAACTGTTCGGAGAAGGTTAAAAGAACGCGATATGGTACCACACAAGCCAGCTAATGGCAATTGCTGCCAACATTAAATGCTGCAAGGTACATTCGTGAGTGCTTAGAACCTCACGTGATGGCATATCGTCAGGGAATATCTTCGGTATGTGAACATCACAGTTAAGGACTGGCCAGCCAGAAGCCCAGACATGCACCCCCTTGAGCACATGTGGAACTAGTTAAAAAGACGCGTTAGGGCTCGTCAGCCAGTTGCCCAGCCGATGCAGGAGTTGAAAACTGCCATAGAAGAATGGGAGATGATGGGAAATTTCATAGAGCGGTTGATAAACTCTATGCCTAATCGTAGGAGAGCTGTGGTAGATGGCCATGGAGGCAACACACGTTATTGAATTAAACCTTTATTTGATAAAACATGTTTTTTTATTTAAAACAATCAGTTGCCTTTATCAAGGCGCGTAGGCGCATACCAGACTTATAAGGCGTAGCTCCATGTCGTGTGGTATTCTGAATTCAAATTTAAAACAATACGATCGAAAAAGATGGTAAAATGTATCAGGTTTAAATCTGCATCAATAGTTTTTGTTCTATCTAGCAGTCATATTTCAGTAGGGGCCATCGAAACCTAAACTCTAAGGTGGGCCAATAGATGTGTCCAGAAGTGTATTATTGTTTTGTTATTGTATGGTCTTGTCTTATGTCTGATGAAGTAGAGAAGACACCATTTTACTAATATCAGAAGTTTTTGTTAGCATCTTACCAACATACACCAATACAGTCCAATCGCCACACCAACCAACCCAATTTTTTCTTATTTATCAATGCAAAGCCTATATCTCGCAATAAAAAAGATCGTTTTCTCGTGATAAAATTCTACTTACTTACTTGGTCTGTATATTATAAGTTTAATTAGCATAGCTAAGCGGTTGTATGGAAGATTGCATAACTAAATTGTCTCAAAACTACTGTTAAATAAAGCAAAGTGTCGCTCTGTGTACATACTGGACCGTGTACTTACATAACATAATAGTAATGTACTTATTATTAAGGCACTTTATTTGCTCAATAAGGAACTATAGTTGCAGAGAAAATAATAATTTAACTACATTACAGAATGAGTAAGTAAGTCGCCGTTTCGTAATTGAATGTGAATATAAAAATTACGATTTCCATTTGCTTTTTCGTTTTATATGTCGAATCTTTAAATTCAAGTGGTTCAAATGTTTATAGTCTGTTCAAATATGGTACAACACTAGTATTCTAGTATCTGTGGTGCAAAAATTGCCAATCGATAATATGATTATCGACTGCGAATCAATACCTACTATATTTACAAGATGCCATATTTTGCTATATTTATCTTACATGATATAATATAAGAGCATGCATGATGTAAATTGGAATGTAGAAGGTCAAGTTATTCGTTGTCGTGTGTTATCATCATAAAACAGATTTTACTTTGTATTCTTTGGTGGAGGCGCCCCTCACTCGCGCCACCACGAGTCCAATTCTCGTGCTCGTGATATTTTGAAAACATGGCGGATATCACCTGAAAGCCATACAAAAAAACTATGTTTTAGTGATATAATTATGTCGTATGAAAATAAATGTCATGAGCACGAGAATTGGGCTCCAGGCGTTTTAACAAGGTATCGGATGTAGTAGACCCTTTAATTGCTCACTGAGTGAATTCGTAAAAGCCGCGCTTTTTATTTATAAGTAACTGTAAGTAAATTATGAAATCACTCCTTTGTTATTGGTATTATCTTATTATGTATATTATCGTAGGTCCAAAATTCGAATGCCAGCATGCACCTCTGGATTTTTAATATCTTATTAACTCAGAGGTGAGGGAAAAGATTGTGAGGAAACCTGCACGTTTCGAAAATTATTCTGAGCCATGATCCAATTGGTCTGGGCCGGTGTCTGGGGGGTTGCGAATATCAGACGGCAGTCGCTTCATCATTTACCAGATCTTGAATAGTGGACCAAGGGAACCCTGGGCTCCGAAGCAACAGCTTTGAATGCAACCGTAAAAAAAGCTAGGCTTATGATGAGAAAAGTGTTTACAACAATTTGAAAACTATTAAAATACTAGGAAGATGATGAATAAGTTAAACGTTAACCAAAAAATGATAATGTTTTCCTATCTTGATAACTGTAACCACAAAGCCGAGTTGTACTCGTACTGTAGCTAAGCGGACCGCGGCCGCGAGCGCAAAGTATGCGGGTCGACTTGCGCGCGCGCACAGACGTGACAGCGCGCACAACAAACAATTCGCGCACCACTTTTTTTAGTTCTACCTCGTTGGTTTAGCGCAGGAAGTTTTGACTACATATTGACTCAAGTATATATCATAGGTACAGATAAAAAGAAAGTATTTTTGGATATCAAAATCATTTACCGCTCAAGGATTCAATTGTATTTTAGGTTTTAGGTTCTATGACAGCTTTCTAAGTATAGAAAGTAGTAGGTAGCAAACAACAGGGCGATAAAATAGTCCATTCACGTACCTTCAACCGGACAATCGTACAGGTAGGTTTGCTATTTTATTAGGCACCTACCTGGTTCAAAGTAAATTTATATCTACGACTGTATGATTGAATACGTCTTAAAGATATTATCAGAAATCTAAATAAAATTAGAGCAACACATCTCTCTTATCCGCACACTACATACATTTGTGTGCATGAACATGTCTGGTTGTATTGGTCTGGGTGTTTTCTATATGTATTATAAGTATATATTTACAAAAAAGAGAGTAATTTATGTATATATTTGTAATCCCACTGTTGATTCCGATCTCCGTAACACAGGTGCTTGAGCTGCCTATCTCGGAGTCAGATCAATGTATGTGATGTTGTGAAATATATTTATTTATTTATATTTATTTATCTATTACGCGGCAGGCCGAGAAAACATTTCTCTTATCCGCACACTACATACATTTGTGTGCATGAACATGTCTGGTTGTATTGGTCTGGGTGTTTCCTATGTATTATAAGTATATATTTACAAAAAGAGAGTAATTTATGTATATATTTGTAATCCCACTGTTGATTCCGATCTCCGTAACACAGGTGCTTGAGCTGCCTATCTCGGAGTCAGATCAATGTATGTGATGTTGTGAAATATATTTATTTATTTATATTTATTTATCTATTACGCGGCAGGCCGAGAAAACATTTCTCTTATCCGCACACTACATACATTTGTGTGCATGAACATGTCTGGTTGTATTGGTCTGGGTGTTTCCTATGTATTATAAGTATATATTTACAAAAAGAGAGTAATTTATGTATATATTTGTAATCCCACTGTTGATTCCGATCTCCGTAACACAGGTGCTTGAGCTGCCTATCTCGGAGTCAGATCAATGTATGTGATGTTGTGAAATATATTTATTTATTTATATTTATTTATCTATTACGCTGCAGGCCGAGATAACATTTCTCTTATCCGCACACTACATACATTTGTGTGCATGAACATGTCTGGTTGTATTGGTCTGGGTGTTTTCTATATGTATTATAAGAATATATTTACAAAAAAGAGAGTAATTTATGTATATATTTGTAATCCCACTGTTGATTCCGATCTCCGTAACACAGGTGCTTGAGCTGCCTATCTCGGAGTCAGATCAATGTATGTGATGTTGTGAAATATATTTATTTATATATATTTATTTATCTATTACGCGGCAGGCCGAGAAAACATTTCTCTTATCCGCACACTACATACATTTGTGTGCATGAACATGTCGGGTTGTATTGGTCTGGGTGTTTTCTATGTATTATAAGGATATATTTACAAAAAAGAGAGTAATTTATGTATATATTTGTAATCCCACTGTTGATTCTGATCTCCGTAACACAGGTGCTTGAGCTACCTATCTCGGAGTCAGATCAATGTATGTGATGTTGTGAAATATATTTATTTATTTATATTTATTTATCTATTACGCGGCAGGCCGAGAAAACGATGGAGGGACGAACTCGATCCCTACCTAAAGGATTGGACGATTGCGGCTCGTGACCGAAAACGTTGGAAGGAGGGTAGGGACGCCTTTGCTCTGCAGTAGGACAATACAGGCTAACAATAATAATAATCTCTCTTATTATGTGATAGGTGGTATAATGACCAGCTGGTAAACGAATGCTGCCACCCATAGACCCCCAAAACACCAGTGAAATCACATGCGCTGCAAACCTAATCCCCTATCCCCTGAATTGGGCCTCCGGTACCCTTACTCATTCGGCGAAACACTCTCTCTGGCCGGTCCATCGATGGCAAAGCTAGGTTCTCCCACGGGCAACTTAAGATCAACAGATATTTAACAAGATTAAGCAATGAAGTTTTTTGAGTTGCATATTTTAACACATTCCGCGGTCCAAGATGTCTTGTCCCAAATCTTTAACAGCTCTTTACTATGGAGGTAGGTAATTGCCATGGGAACCGTAACCGTGGACGAGCCGAGACAAAATAACAGTGAGCTAATACCGTAATGTTTATAGATAAACAATGTGTGAACATAAGTATCCGTTCTTTTACTCATAGGTACATTCTTGCTTTTAAAAGTCGGCAAAGTAAAAAACTGTTTGGGATCAAAGTGCAGTGATCTCGGTTAGTATTCATTGAAGTTAGGTGGGTAAAGTACTTATTTAAGGTTGTAACAATTAAAAAATAATTGTACCAAATAATTACTATTTCAAGAATAACGCCATCTAAGCAGACTTCTCAAGAACACTAATTACCCTATTCAGCGCCTTCTGTCTCCGTATTTCCAAACCAAAGCGCTAAATCAATAGGTACGGATGACCTCTGTTGTCTAATGTCCGCAATGCATAGGAAAACATCTTTTAACAAGATTTACGTCTTCCACTCACGCATAGATGTCGCTACTGACTCACAAATAAAAAATATCGTCTACTATATCTTGGCAGTTAGGGCAGAATTATATTTATTTTAATAACTTTGTAACAAAGACCTATTTTTCAGTAACCTTTAGGACATTTCTAATTTAGTTCCTTTGAATTTTAACATCTACATTTCATCATCATCAGCACGTCATCTACAGGATAGTCGATGTACTTCCCAAATATGGTATTCAGAATGCATTCAATTTCCTGTAAATTAGTTAATCTTCTCGCCGCTAGTAAGGCGACACTGTATCGTTGCATCATCTATTTCTTTCTTATGTCATGAGTTGAAAAGCAACAAAATACAAATAGAAATTCTAGAACATTTAGCTTAACAAGGTTGTTTAAAGGTCAACTTTGGGCGGATGTGAGTTTTTTTTGAATAGAAAGAACATTCCAGACCTTTTAAGCAATAAATAGGAGTGACGGAGCCTCGCGAAGGACACATTCAAAATTTTAATTCTAGAAGACCCCTCGCTTGACCTATTTGTGTGTCCTAACCTTGAGTGTGTGCTGCATAAGTTTTGAGGTGAAACATTTCGATTCGTCGTCTTAATCTTAACAAAAATAAGTGTTTGCTGTCGTTCCCCGTTTTGGGTAAGTACTCATATTGTCTTATTCCATAAAAGGAATAATCCAAGGAATCCTTCTGTAGGGCGTCCTTCATATTGTGAAATCGTTGTTATAGGGCCCTATGTACCGGCAAGAACCGAGACCAGTTAGATTCGTTGAGGGCTACATAGTCGACGGGAGCTTCCAAGGATAGTACCAACAGGCCACGCTGGAGGACAACAGAGTACCTGGCACGACAGTTCTGGACCTGCCAAGGACTAGCTTCCGGAGGGCTGCGTCGCGTTACCTCAATCATAAGTTAAGTCCCATCCTTACCTAGAACAATCTTTTAAACCTAACACAGAGTTACGGTTGAGCTAGGTCAGACAGGCATTCTCACAATAATATACAATGGCAGAGTCGTAATTCCCGCCAGCTGGATCCATACTTAAGACCCTTAATCTTAATTTAATTTAGTATTTGTCATATAAAAATCAACCATTGTGTAGATATAATATGTACTTAATTTAAGCGTTCAACTTGTATTCCGGATTATATTGTAAAGGCTTAAGATTAAATTAATTAAAAAGGCAATAAAGTGTTTTCCTTCACACACCAAATAAAGGCGCCCTGGGATCATAGTCTCTCGCTCTGGGGCTGAGTGGCCGGTGAGGTAGCCCAGAAAAAGGGGTTACAAGGTAAGGTAGGTAAAGGTACTATTAAAATAAAGCCAAGGAGTAGAACACCCTGCCAGCGTCTGTTTTTCCCAGTGAATATAAACCCCTATATTTTCAAGGATAGAGTGAATAGGCTACTTTTGGGTAAGCTCGCTCCATCGTAGGTTTCCTCTCAACTCTAGAGCTCAGTGTGAAGACACGAGAAAATCCATCTTCAATAAATAAAAAAAAATACATTTTGATATGCACCAATATGAACTACGTCTTCTGCTTACCTACACGTTGAGAGCTGACAGACTTTTTTTGTTATAGACATTTCATTTTATTTAATAGATTTTAATTTTGAGTAAAAGAGTTGAGATTCCACAATGATTGAATACCTATTCATATCATTTATTTCGCTCATAATAGATTATATTATTTAACCTTTTAGCTTATGACGATATGTGGCCGATCCAATTCGTTTTTAGAACGTTCTTAAAAGTCGTTTATTTTTCCTTACAACCTCGGTGTGTAAGACATTTTCTCACTAATATAATTCTTCAAATGAAATAAATTGGAGATGTCTCTATAAGACGACAAAATTAATTTAGAAAATAGCTGAACACAATTTATCTCGGTTTCGTTTATCAACAATATCTATGACCAATTTGTGGTTTATAGGAAAACTTGTATGCAAACCTTAATTAACATCTTAATTTAAGATTCTAATCTTACTATTTACTTAATCTAGTTGATAGTTACGTAACTTAAAAAACCATTTCTACTATCAGATGACAACACAGGTGAATACATGTACAAGCAATTAAACGTAGATTAAATTAAGATAGAGAACCTACAATTTTATCTGCGCATTCTTACTCTAGGTAAATAAAGATAATTTTGTTGATAGAATGTCGCTCTAATTAGACTGCTGCCTATTGTGTTATATCTGTCACAGTAGAAATCAAAATATCATCATTTTACGAAATGTCATTTTACGAAATACGATACGATGATGTTAACTCATTTTCGAGATGACATTCATAACAGGGTGGAACACCGTAAGAAAACCTGGTGTCTTTATCTTTTCACATAGTAATGGGAATAGATAAAGGTGATTTTAATAGTAATAATTAACATTCATTTGATTAATTACAAATCTCAGAAATAAAAATAAAATTGGGATATTTTTTAACACGACAGGATTATTTTCGGGTAATTTATCGGGCAGATTGTTTGGCACATTTTTATAATAGATATATTATGTATGTATGTTAAACTATGTACTGAAGCGGTGAAACTTAAAGGAGCTGTTACCAAGTCACCATGATTAAAGGCTCTATTCATAAATGTTCTATAAACCTTTATTAGCTAAAACGGTATTATTGAGCAGTTTTGACGTTTCAAATAAAAAATGAAATCTGTTTTAACACCATTTTAGTTAACTAAACGGTGTTAGAAACAGTTCTATTTTTGTTAGCAAAGATTTAACCAACATTTATGAATAAGACCCTAACAAGGAAAACCTACTTTGTAAGTAGTTTGTATTATGACTGATTGTTCACGGTATCTGCCGCATATCATCGCTTGAAGAATAATGTTTATTGTCTTAGATAGCACTTGCAAAAACGCAAGTACGAAAGTGTAACAATCATAAGTCTTTTTATTGGGATACCATTCTTTGATGGATCTCGTTAGGCGAGTTCATTTTAATTGTTATTAGAGCGTAATTAATGTTAGGTAGAAAGCATCTTTGCATTGTTAATAAATACTTGACGTGGAATCACATAATTCGAGGTTAGATTATAGCAAATCGATTAGTTTTTGATGCGGAAGCACTGTAACGAGGGTAGGTAACTACCTCACAGTAACGTAGAACTTTTTTCATTTGTTTTATCTTGTTTAGGTAATCTGCCCCACGAAGAGAATGACTCCAAACTTCATGGCCTGAGCCCTACGGTGAATTTTTTAAGTGTATTATTTACTTAAGAATAAATTGCAAAGAATTGCTATATCAAACACAATAATATTCGTTTAGCAGTTTCATCTTAACTGGTGGTCAAATATTTGTAACAATGTTTCCACTGGATATTGTAAAGTATACCTACAATATTGATGAGACTATCGTCGGCTCATGACGATTCAAGCACTTACAAAATTCGTCGTCTTAGCAAGGGGTTCGGATAGCATAAATGGTTAGTGCAGCCACCCGGACTGTGGAAGGTTGTGGGTTCGAGTCCCACCTGAGCCCAACGGTGAATTTTTTAAGTGTATTATTTACTTAAGAATAAATTGCAAAGAATTGCTATATCAAACACAATAATATTCGTTTAGCAGTTTCATCTTAACTGGGTGGTCAAATATTTGTAACAATGTTTCCACTGGATATTGTAAAGTATACCTACAATATTGATGAGACTATCGTCGGCTCATGACGATTCAAGCACTTACAAAATTCGTCGTCTTAGCAAGGGGTTCGGATAGCATAAATGGTTAGTGCAGCCACCCGGACTGTGGAAGGTTGTGGGTTCGAGTCCCACCTGAGCCCTACGGTGAATTTTTTAAGTGTATTATTTACTGAAGTAATAACCACTTTAACAAATTATTAATCATTTTGCAAACTTGTTAACGTTGTCTTTGGCTATTACATTTGCGTACAAACATACTGTATACATCACCGCACCGTGGTTCCGCAGGTTCGTCTGTTCACGCACGACTAGACGCGCTTCCTGGATCCCCCTGCAGGAAGCGCCCGACCTCTGGTTCCGACATGTGACTTGGGACAGAACGAGGATTTTTACTTAGTCATTTATTAGCGCGGAGGATAGGTAGTACCTACAAGACAAGCCCAGGAATCTTTTGGGATCAGTATCCCAATTCTCGTGCTCGTGACATTTATCACTAAAACATAGTTTTTTTTTGTATGGTTTTCAGGGGATATGCGCCATGTTTTCAAAATATCACGAGCACGAGAATTGGGCTCCAGTTCTTTCTTCTTCTGATAATGTTAAGAGAAGTTGGAATCATTTACATATATCAAGGTTTAGGTTAAAAATAGGCAGCTGCTGAGGCCGGCGAAGCGCCCAAAAGAATAAAGAACTGATGGCACTGAAGAAAGTTTCAATATTTTACCAACAATAATCTGTTCGTAAAATATTGAAACGTTCTGTTGGTAAAACCTTCATGGCGCAAATGTTCTGTGGGCGATATGTTCGAGAATCGAGAATTTGAACCAGATTGAAATGTTTACGTACCTACACGTAATTTGAAATAGCTAAGAGTCTAACGCAATTGAATGTGGAATAGTAAGGTATGCCATAATGTACCTGCCTGCGGGCTCAGTGTTGCGGTGCGAGTGACCCGTGACCGCAGGTGCGGGTCACGGCTGCGCGGGCGCACCGCCCGACGTAAACACTCGATTAGCATTTCCTCGCTGTTGTTAGATAAGCACCTACTTACGTTGAATGTGAACATTACGTAGGTTATTTGAAATATTAGAAATTTTGTCAATATCCTATCAATTGAGCAACTAATATCTGTTGACTGGTCCTGCGCTATTCTCAAATCATCAACCATCATCGTACTGCACGGCATCTTACACTAAAGTATTCTGAGTTGATGGCAACTCAAAGTCGTAAAATATAATTTTGACGGATGGCAACTTTCTTTTTGCTCTCTTCCGTTTCCGCCGTCTGTCTTCTGTCAACATTTTTGTGCTCTTGTAAACTGAAACGTTAGACCTAATAAAATACAGTTCACTTAATGAAGGCCTTTTTGTTAATCCCAAACACCCTGCTAAGGACTATTAGGCATAGTCGTTTATTTTTCAAAATTGGGAACGCTTTTTTTTGAATAATCCACTTATCGCCATAGAATACAGCTACGAGTAAATATATTGTATACGATGTACTTGACATCACCAAAGTGGTTTACCTCCTATAAAACATCGGCTAAATGTTACAAATGCTTTGGAGGTTTTTTGCTTTTTGGTTTTCCGCTAGGCAGAGTTTGAATATAAAATTGGTATGCAACAGTTAAAAGTACCTAAGCATAACAATATAGCTAAGTAATTTATTCAAAGGGCCACAAGGGTTAGCCAACATTACCGTATCTTAACCGCAAGGGAACCTCGCTGGACCATGACGGCTGATTATGCACATGCAACTGTTGCACAATATTGTGGTGTCTTACACTTTGCGCCGTGCGTCACACTCAGTGCCCACGACCGGGGAGAGGTGCCCGAGCCTCTAGCTCCCGGCTGCTCAACGAGGTATCATATTGTTACTTTTTTTACAAACTATACTCACCTAATGGAAAGTGACGATGCGACTTAGGGTATAACTCGTTTGACTAGAAGATGCCTGTTCACTATTGCCTTAAAGATGTCATCATCCCCAGATCGGATAATCTTTAGTGGTCCGGAAAAACAGACCTTTGCAAGGAGTTCCATTCCTTAGCTGTTCGCATTATGAATGTGTCTGCACTTTGTGGCATCAGGCTAATAATTTTAAGATTTGAATTTGAAGAAAAGTATAGTCACTAGAGCTATGCGAGGCAAAATTTAGTCAGGAAACCTGCACGTTTCGGATAGTTTCTCCAAGTACTTAGACCTTCCCTTCTGAACGTAAGAACCTGATTCCCTCGTTTAAGGTTGGTTCCCCTGTTTAAAGGCTGCGAAGATCAAACGGCAGTCACATTTGTTTTTTTTTTTTGTGATAAGTGGCAGACGGATCGCCTGAAGGTAAGCGATTTTCGCCGCCCATAGAAACCAGTAGAGTCACAACTTCATTATAAATCCAATTCGACAAACACTGGAGCATGGTCCAAGCGTACCCCTTTTTTTGGCTACAAAGAGACAGTTTTGGACGCAACCGAGAATGAAACGCTGAGATGAGATTTATCGGCATGGACTCGGTTCTTTTTCCGTTACGTTTCGTTTTCCGGCTCACATAGGTATTCACATCTCCGCGTTCGTGAATTGTCGGATCACGTTTGGTACCCGAGCGCATTATGCGTAATCGGTCAGTCAATATTTGAACAGTGATTGGTCAGGAACTCCTTTTCAAGGTCAGGTCATACACATCGTTGACATAAGCGGTACAAACTAAATCGATGTCTAATCTTGATTTTTTTATTTAGATTGCTTTTTATGTGTATATTACTATTTAGGTAAATTCACTTAGAGTGTGAGACATTATTCTTTTCATATCGTTGTTAATTTCTGATCCTAGATTATATTATATTTTATTTTATTATAAAAAGATCTTATTTCTAGTTACATATTGTATGAGCTTCATTAAATTAAACTTACAGCCAATAATGGTTTACCATTTTATATTTTCGTCAGTTTGTCAGTCAAAAGAAAAGAAGTAAAAAAATACTAAAGTTGTGTGTGTAAACGAGTATGTACGTAGATTGATCTTATTTGCAAAAGTCATAAACAAAATATTTAATAAATAGTCCTGGCGTACACAAATGTTTGTACCGTGCGGGGATCAAACCCGCAGCCCTTGGACCAAAGGCAGCGTTCACTACCTACCTATTAGGAGCTATGAAACTTGCTTAATATGAGTACCTACCTATAAAACACATCAGATGGCACTGATTCAATTGGTCTGGTTCCCTTGGGTTAGGGTTGCGAAGGTCAGACGGCAGTCGCTTCATTGTATTTCCCGGACTCCTCAAATCCTGAATCATGGTTAAACCGTACCCTGGGCTCCAAAGCGATGGGTTTGGACGCAACCGGGAATAATACGGCGAGATAATGATGACTTGGATTGACAAATTCTTAATTTGACGATCCGTTTGGAACAGTAGGTAGTGAACGCTGCCTTTGGTCCAAGGGCTGCGGGTTCGATCCCCGCACTGGTACAAACATTTGTGTGCATGAACATGTCTGTTTATATTGGTCTGGGTGTTTTCTATGTATTATGAGTATGTATTTACAAAATAAAAGTAATATATGTATATATTTGTAATCACACTGTTGATTATGATATCCGTAACACAGGTGCTTGAGCTACCTATCTCGGAGTCAGATCAATGTATGTGATGTTGTGAAATATTGATTTATTTATTTAATTTATCACTAGTTGTCACTAAGCATACTCTAAAAAGGAGAGTTTGAGCACACTGCGTGTACATAACACGCATCTGCTGAGCAATCCGTTAGATAGCGGGTCCAGCGCGGTGCACCGACGTGACAAATATGGCTCTAATGAATGTACTGCATCCTTGTATGTCGTCACTTACGCCGTTCGTAACATGCTTTCAAATGTAACTGCTACCTCTCAGATCAACAAATCGAAGAATATTGCATCAGTGCCAACATAATCCAGGAAATTTCAAATTATTAATTTTGCTTTCGCGGACTTAAATAATTTAAAAAATCCACCGTAACGTTACATGTTTCTTACAATCTAAGTAAAACCGTTTTGCTAATTAGGGACAGAATATATACTGTTTGGGAGGACTGGAGCCTAAGGTAAGATAATCCTGTATTTCAGGACTCCAGGATCAGGAACTCCCGCCCGGACTATGAAATGCTATATAAATTAGATTAATTTAACTTATAGATAACTTATTTTTTTTTTTTAAATTAGTCTGTAGAGTCCCACTGCTGGGCAAAGACCTCCCCCAAGTCTCTCCATTCCTCCCTATCCAATGCCTTTACTTGCCATTCTTGGACATACGTATTGAAATCGTCACACCATCTTTTTTTGGGCCTGCCGCGTAGTCGACGTCCATCGGTCGGTTGCCATAGGGTGACGATTTTTGTCCATCTTTTAGGGTTCATTCTGCATACATGGCCCGCCCACTCCCATTTTAACTTCGCAGTTTTTCGTCCCACATCCGCGATTCCCGTCTTGGAGCGTATGTCAGAGTTGCGCACTCTATCTGATCTTTTGATCCCCAGAATGCTACGCTCCATAGCTCTTTGGCAAATCTTGAGTTTGGACTTCTGATTTTCTGTCAACGACCAGGTTTGCGCACTGTAAGTAAGGATGGGCAAAATGCAGACGTCGATGAGTTTGCGCTTAAGTGTCAGAGGGAGGTCTCCCTTCAAGTACGCTTTCATGGACCAGAAGCTCTTCCAGGCATTTTGGATTCGGCGTTCGATCTCTTTTTCTTGCCTATTGTGGAAGGAGACTATCTGGCCCAAGTAGATGTACTCATCGACGTATTCTATTAACTGCCCATCAACCATTATATTACTATTCGTGCTATTGGTCATAAGCTTTGTTTTTGACCTATTCATCTTCAGTCCAATCTCAAGACTTGCCACGCTCAGTTCTTCGAGCATGGTTTCGAGTTCCGCAGATGTGTTCGAAAACAAAACGATATCGTCAGCGAAGCGTAAGTTCGTCAGCTGAATCCCGTCCACATTGATACCTTTCGTGGTCCAGGTGCTTTCCAGCTTTTTAAATACTTCTTGTAAAGCACTTGTGAAGAGCTTGGGTGAAAGCGGGTCGCCTTGCTTGACACCTTTTAATATGCTAAAAGTAGGACCAAGGGAGTGCAGTTTGACATTTGCCGTACTATTATGATAGATTATTTGGAGGAGCTTTATGTACGTCGGATGTATGTTTTGTTGTGAGAGTGCCGAAAATATTGAATGGTGTGTTATACTATCAAATGCCTTAGTATAATCTACAAAAGCGATATATAAGGGTTTATTAAATTCGTTGACTTTTACAATTATTTGGTTTACTGTCTGTAGATGATCTGTTGTTGAAAATTTTGACCTGAAACCAGCTTGCTCAGGGGGTTGATGCAAATCCAACTCACGAGCTATTCTAATAGAAATAGAATAGATAACTTAAATAAAAATTATTGTTGATCCTACTAGTAATAGAGACCTAAGTCCTTTTTCCCTATTCTGTTGTAATGTAAGATATATTTCTTTCTTGTGCATTTTGTATAGCAATACGAATACCTAGTCGTACTTATATAAAATACCCCATAGAGAAACTTAGGATAACTTGACTGACCGGATGGCGCAATTGGTAGTGACTCCTGCCTCTTACGCCAAAGATCGTGGGTTCGATCCCCACCATGGACAAACATTCGTGCGATGAACACTTGTGTTTGTTCGGTGTCTGGGTGTAATATATGTATTTAAGTATATATTTGTGTTCCTCTGTTGTCTGAGATACGGAATCAGGTCAACCTATGAGATGTTGTGAGAATTATTATTATTATTATTATAAGCCATTCTTACAGTAATTTTAAGATGACTGTTGACCGAATCTCATTGCTGTTGTCCCTATGTTCACAAAGGTTGTCTGTAAATAGCTTTTTCACTTTTATATCCTTCTACTTTTTCTTTTGTACAATAGGTACCTAAGTAGAAGACTTGTCTATTCTGACGACGTCTATTGGTGTCAGCTTAGTTAAATCGTGACAGTCGAACTGTGACTGTTATACCGTGAACTGTTGTGTCATTGTGCTAAACACACGCATGGATGATCATCGCTTTTGGAGGATTGAATCATGCTGACTATCTACTGTACTTTGCTTTCATTACCTACATTTATTATGAGCATCATGTAGATAACAGTATAGCAGGAAAAGGCAAGCTTTACCTCCTATTCTCTAGGTATCTAATTTTCTGCGTCAAACCGGAGACTGAAAGTTTGCGTTCTTGTACCAACTTCGTTCGTATTGTTCGTCTATTGTAGCTAGGACTTGGCCGCCTTTGATAGATACTGATCCTAATGAATCACAGGTATATATACAGTAGTTCTTAAATAAATCTGTGCATCCTGTGAAAAGCGTTACAAGTGGACTTGTATCGAATTAAATTGTCTTCTAGCTACTTCATCAAAAAAATCCTCTATTTTTCTGTCTGATCAGATATGCAAAAAATCCTCCATTTTACCGTCTGATCAGACATAATAATAGAAGATTTTTTTGTGATGCAGTAGCAAGAAGAAAATCAAATTCGATATAAGTCGACTTGTACCACTTTTCACAGGACGCACAGAAATATAAGTGTCCTGTGTGCAGTATCGATGAGTTAGTTGTTTGGATGATGTAAATGGGGGGAAACCCTAGTGTAGCATGCCCTGAAGCACGATAAACGAGGGATTTGAGAGACTGGTGTAGATTGGATACTGATTGGGTTAGACCAAGATAGTTGGCGGTCTTTGGGAGATACGTACTGCTGTGCACGGCGATTGGCTGGTTGATGAAGATAAATTAACTTTGATGTTGGAAGGTAATAAAATCATCTAGAATTAAATTATTGAGTACTGTAACGATGGTGAGCTCCTTCGTTGCTGGCCATAGTATTAACACTATGGCTAATAATTAAAAAAAAGTTTTTCTAGTTTTGGATGAGTGACGGTTGCAATGTGATTGCCAACAGAGCTGATGCTGGATCAACCGTGAAGTTCCATTCGGTTAAGATAGAGCTTATCGAATAACGGTCACTGCCAGAGAAGTAGTGTCCGCGGTATAACTCGTGCAAATGCCTAGTGTAGCTGTAACCATGTATTGCAGATTTCCATTTAATAAACGTATAAAAGTGTGTCGGGGTTTCTTTGCGCCCAAAGGAGCGTGACAGTACCTACTCTTTGAAAATCAAAGTATCTACTCATACGTAAGCGTCATTGGAATCTGTAAATCGTAATGAAAGCGCTTTCACTACCGCATGTACTCCTTAATTAATTAGTAGGCCATCGTTATTATTTACAATGCAGGTACTCGTAGTTCCAATAATTGAGACTCATGACATCGCTTTAGAAAGTTTTAGCTTCGGTCTTTCATTAGGTACCTATCAGGAAAAGCACACCATTGTGAAAATGTAAACGGTCTTTTAAATGACACCATGTTGGAGGTGACGCATCGACCAAACTAGCGACGCCAATAGATTTGTATTAATTGTAGCCACTATGAGACATCTTTTTAAGAAGTAAATCTAATTTATTCTAAAAAGCTGTTATACTTATTTTTTGTATGATGTGCTGTTGGGCCGTGTGGTCCCCGGTAGAGTAGAATAGGCCACCCTCACTCTTACCGAGGTGTCGTAAAAGGCGACTAAGGCAAAGCTGCTGGCATGATCATCAGCACCCAGAGAAGGAAAACTCTGAATCAAAACCCTCGCCAACCCGTCTGCCAAGCGTGGTGAGGATGGCATTACCCCTCATGTGATTGAGGGAGGCCCGTGCCCCAGCAGTGGGGACATAAATGGGCTGATGATGTGCTGTTGGTGAACCTAAATAAAGAAATGCAACGTGAATCCACGAAGGAAAGGTTTAAGAGTTATCGAGACAAAATTATGTCATGATTTCGTCGTACATGTAAAGAATAATATTTGTAATTGCTAAAAGTGGCCACTTTAGGCAATAATAAGAATTATGGTTACTTGTACGAAGATAATATTACACAAATACATCTCAAAAAATCTTAATATTGTCCTTTATGGATTCATCGTTGTATTTTTGAATGTCTCATAATCGCCACAATTAATACAAATCTACTGCCGGCAGCAGTTACGATGAGTCATCTTATTCCATGACGTGCTAATTAGATTTCAGATCAACAAACTCTGGAAAGTGAGTAAATTTTGGCTTGATTTATCCAAGGAATTTTAGCTAATGTTCTTTAAGATCTAGGTAAATTTAAATTTAAATTTACTAGCTTTTGAAAGCTTTAGACGCAACCAGGAATTACACGCTAAGATGAGGGATCTACGTAATACATATATATTAATAATAAAGGCATAATTCTCAATTCACTTCAGTTCAAGACTGGACTAAAGACAGATAATGTACCTTCACCGACAAAGCATTTCATTTTAACTCATGGCTGGTGCTTAGACAATTTCTTTAAGCGGTGGTGTAATACCTACCAAATACCTAGATCTAGGTAGCCATAGGTACCTGAAAGCTCATGGCTTGTAAATATTGTAAATGATACATCCCGCAGGCTATGACTATCATACCTTAAGAATAAGTTAGACATTACACGTACCTATGGACATTACAAGTACCTACTTGCGTACATAATCCCTGCATAATGACCGGTTAAGCGATCCCATGACAACTGAATTATCCAACTTACGACATCACAAGTCGATTATGATCCCGATTATGTAGTACGTAGTACGTTGGTCTAGTTTACTCTGCTGCTGAGGTAAATTGAGCCTTAAAGTGAAGTTAGCAAGGTCGTTGAAGATGGAGTGCGACGTCACCGCCAGGAGATGAACGGCCGGCAGATAAAGGACTTCCGGCGCGATTAGTTCCGCTGCTCACTTACACGTGCGCGGGCGCAATTACGTGGGGAAATGTGCGCGCACGCATAAGCCCCGATCTAGTATCATGCGCGACATAAACCTAGATAAAAGAGACCCTAAAAATTGAACAAAATATGTGCTGTAACAGAACGAAACATCTCGATGAGAACGAAATAGATTTTGTCAAAATGCAAACGTGTTCAGTGGTTGAGTTACTGGCTATTGAAAGGGCTACTGAAGTAAGATTGTTTGTATTGAAATAACACACTACTATTAAATATAAATATGTCGTAGAAAGTATTATAAATAATAAATGAATAACATACGTAGACAAATCAGTTAGTGTTTAAGTTATCTAACAATAAATTCAATAAAATATGTAAATATATTTTATGTACCTAATAACGTTACCATGTTTGTGACTACAACCTGTATGATGTAGCAGAACATAAAATACTAAGAATAATTGTTATTTATGTTCGTTTAATGTTCCCTGAACGCCGACTGCAGCAATTTTTAGAAGAATTTATGGATGAGCCCGCGTTAAGTATGGTGGCCTTAGCCCCAATGAATAGCATTATGCTTGACTGTCGCAGAAAATGTGCAAAATAAAATAAAATATTAAGTTTTATATAGGTATTTTTGAATTTAACACCATCGTTTATTAACCACCTTAACATTTTAGACCGTGGGGGAGCCACGCTTCGTTTTAGTATCTTCTTTATTTATCCAAGTAAAAGGGAAATATTATGTTATACTGTGGATTAACCATAGACTAAGATAATAATAGGGTTTAACTAAGAACGAATTGTTTGTTCACTTATTAATCTATGCGTTGGACTCTACCATGGTCGTTCTCACACGTTATACCTTAATAGCTATCTATTAAACTAATTTCCTGACTAAGTAAGCAAAATTCCCGCGGTTCACAACGGCCGTTCATCGAGACATCGGTTGGAGAAGCTGAGACAATGGAAGTTGCGAAAGACCGCAGCCCTGCGTGACGGCTACCTGTAGTATGGTTTCAATACATTTGTGCAAGCATAACCTGTACAATATTGAAGTGGAACATAATACAATCAATGATTCGCAGCCCTGATTCCTTCTCCAAAACTTTACTGATTCCTGTTACTATTTTCTCGAAAATTCAAAAAGGCTTGAGTTTTGTGTTCCGATATTATCATTTTTTTTTATACATAGGTACAACCTGTGCGGATAAAAAGAATGGAATCAGAAATGGCGGCGCATCTATTCACTTCTCGCTCGCTCACTATTTGTGTCTATGCTCACACCCCACGAGTGCGAGTATAGACGTAAATAGTGTGCGACACTTTTTTTTTTTTTTGCTTTCGAACATTTATATTTACTAATTCATTTATTTATGAAAAAACTCTACCGGCCAGCATTTTTCAGAAATCGCACTGTTTGTATGGAAACGGCCATAGTACTATTTCTTAACTGACATGATTGCTAGCATGGTGACGACCTATTTAGCGCGTAGTTTGACCACTGGCTGTGAGATGAGTTGTAGGTCACAGATCAGAGAAATTAGAATAGAGGTTGAGAACACCATTAATGGTTATTTTATTTCCGAGTTCGATTTAATTTGAGAAACAGATGTTCGGGGGTTTCGTTCCGGGCAGCTTTTTGTTGGATAGTTGTGGTTGGTTCCCATAATACAAAGAACTTGGTTCCGTAATATGAGCGGGATCTTTACTCTCACAACATCTCATACATTGAGCCGATTCTGTACCAAGTAGCTTAAGCACTTGTGTTACAGATATCAGACAGCAGAGGAACACAAATATATACTTAAATACATATATTACACCCAGACACTGAACAAACAACTGTTCATCGCACGAATGTTTGTCCAGGGTGGGGATCGGACCCACGACCTTTTGCCCATCCACCATATGGTCACTACCAATTGCGCCATCTGTTTGGTCTTAAGCTAAGGACTAGTACAGTAAAACGATGATTCTTCATTGTTTGACTTGTAATATTGTATCTACCAAAAGGATCCTTATTTATAGGTAATCATTCTATATGAATCCTCTGTGTGTGTATAGCTAGTATTATACTTATATCTGTGGTATAGGATTAGTAGTAGTAGGTAATAATAATTCAATTCTAGAAGTTTATAGTCTTGATTGGAGTCTCGTTAGCCTTGGCGGTGCCAGAGATATTTACGAACCTATTTACCTACCTACTTACTTAACTACAAGTCTACAACTAATAATGAATGAATGAATTAATGAAATACTTTTATTGCACTCAAAATTAAGTATGAAGACTTAAAAACTAGGTATTACAGGATGTGAACAACGAAGGTGGCCTTATCACTATGAGCGATCTCTTCCAGGCAAACTTTGGGTACATTGATGAAGGTGAAGGGCGGTGCAATCTTTATATTTCTATATATATATATATATATATGTACCTACTTACACAGAAAGTTCTAATAAGTTAATGCCGTTCTTTCTTTCCAAGCTTCTTATATTATGTGGGTATAAGTAGTTGGCATCACCTGAAAATTATCCGGTGTCCTTTTAATGTGATGCGAACAATACTCACTTACCCCCGAATACATTAACATTGATAAACTTTGGAAGTTGCTCGAAGATCATGCTTCATCATCATCACTATCTAATTTTACTGTACGACAGACACAACGTGGTTTGAGTAGGTCTCAAACTTAAGAGCCGTTTGTATGTTCTGGCAAATGAACTTGATTCCCTATCCCCAAACCTAGTGAAGTTACTTTGTAAGTTACTAAAACACTTATTTTCGTTTTCAGATCGGGTTCGTGACCACATGCCGCCATCATCATGGTGATCGTCACTAGGGTAAGTGATCAAAAAGTGATACTATAATATAATATTTTATTATATTTATAATAAGGCCCCCAGGTATTTATAGAACATAAAAAGATGGAAACATTAAAAATTGGTTGGTTTTGATTGGCTCATTTTACAATTCGAAAACAAAATCTGATACGAGTGATATATAAAACTCGATAGATATGACCTATAGCTAGACCGTATCAAATGTTAATTTGTTGTAAGTAATTTGTAAGACGAACATTTTATTACCATCAATCACAACATAGATATTAGACCGGCCTACCTTAATTTGTATTGCAACTACTAGTAGGTAAAACTGGAATTCGAATGCTATATGTATAAACGGTAATGTATTATGACTGCCTCGGTGGCGCAGTGGTTAGTGGGTCGCACTTTAAAGCGACGGCTGCGCAAGAGGTCCCGGGTTTGATCCCCGGGTCGGGCCAAAAATTTGTACCTAAGTTTTCGGTAAGAAATTCTTAGTGGCAGCCCGGAGTCTGGAAATTGGCGGTCTTGTACCCCCGTGCCTCGGAAAGCACGTTAAGCCGTTGGTCCTGCGCCCAATCCCTCTCTGGTCGTGTCGCAGTAGTGTCCCATCGGAATATGAGGGTAAGGGAATAGAGAGTGCACTTGTGTTTGCGCACACACTTGAGCACTATAATATATCCTGCGTACGTGGCTGATCGTTGAGATTGGCCGCCGTAGCCGTAATCGGTTGGAGGATTATTATTAATGTATTATGCCCTTTTGTTTTTATCTCAGCTTCCATTTAGGACAAACGTTAGTGTGACGATCACTTGTATTTCTTCAGTGTCTGGGTGTTTTAAGTTCTATTTAGGTTAATATTTGTGGAAGCGTGTACCGTGGTACCGTGTTGTATCAGAATCAATTCTGATACAACACGGTAATTTGTCAATAAAGTCGTGAAAGTAAACATTGTTTGCGCCACTGTTCCTCACACCTAGCGGTGTATCTTACCAGCAGGGCGGCAAATTTTACCCCATTGGTATGGCAACTCAAGGTCCAGTCAAATTAGACTAAATTATAATTCTATTTTGCATTTATTCCCAATGGATTTTTGTGCAAGCCTCGAAAACGTCAATAATATGTCAAAAGTGCAGCTTATTGGGCATTAATGCAAACTGTCTAATTTGACTGGATGCATGACATGCATATCTAATTTGACTGGGCTACTTGTTAGTTCCAAAGCATTCGATGCTCGTACTTTCTTGGCACATTATATGTAGTGAAGTTGTGTTGTCTGAATGTGTAAACGCCCTAAGAGTGCGTTGACTATCATGATAAAAGTAAATAGTAGGTGCTAATTTAACAAACTTTCCAAAACTTCTGCATTTTAACGATCTCTCCGTTCCCATGCTAAAACTGTGAATCGTGTCATATTCGATTATAAAATTGGCAAGCGATTGTCTCCAATCATATTTTCTTACGATATGAGTGAAAAGAGAAAGTTTCCGGGAACTTTTAAGCTTAAGTACACTTGTTGAGTACGATAATAGCTTAGGTTACAGAGACAAGATTGACAAGCGATTTCCAATGATTTACACTAATTTGAGTGACATGTGATAGGTATGAAGTTAAGCTAGGCTACACTGTAATGTCGTGGTGCCAGGCTCCGAGCTATGGTCCCATACCACTCGCCCACTCGTGGACAGATGATGGAGAGTCTCAGGAGTTTTAGTCGGTATGTCTCTGGTCGGCTTCTCGTTAAGAGAAGCCGTCGCCAGAGGAAAGTCCGACATAACCCATCCGTTTACAGACGGATAAGTAACGCATTTCTCCTGGGTAATACCAAGTATTAATATTTTTTCTTTCTAGCCGTCTACGCAATCTACTATCGTGGGCGACCTTGGACCATCATTCCTTCTTTTTCGAGTCATGCTAGCAAAACTTTATATTCCTTGCTTGTGGACATCTCTTGCACTTTGCAATGACATACAACGAAAGAAAAGCATCGCTGCCTTTTATCTAAACAATGTTTATGGCGACTTTATATCTTGCTAAACAATGTCGTTTCGCTCAATGTGGACGAGCGTATAAAAATAGCATATTTAAATAGTCTTCGAGTCCTATGTAAATGTTTTTAACAATGTTGCTCTCCAGCCCAATAACCAATAGGAAGCGCATGATTCACATAAGAAATTACTGGAGAACGAGTGAATGGTGTAGGATGAGTATCATTCATATTGCATAAATATGCATGATACTCATTCTACACCGTTCAGTAAACTGTGATACTAAGAGCTCGCGGTCGTTTGGGATATTTCTGCGGAATGTTATATGTGGAAATGTGCAATCCCCCAGGAAAATAACTTGCATAAGTACCTGCGATTGCATAGTAATGCGCCGGATAAGGAGTCGGCAAATTGCAGTGATTTGCAACACGTAAGCACAGACACAGTTGCTGACCAATGCGATATCTGTGGTAGGTATGTGTACCGTGATCAAATGGATATCCGTGAGCGCGTATATCCTATTAGAATGGTAATGTATGTCAGAAGTGAACTAATAAGTAATAAAAAGACCGGCCAAGTGCGAGTCGGACTCGCCCATGGAGGGTTACGTAGCAGCAAGTAAGATATATGGAAGGTAAATTGCGGTTTACGGTTTATAACGTATTGAAAAAAAACTACTCACTATATCTAGTTCAAACCAATTTTCGTTGTTAGTTTTCATGATTATGTAGGTACATTATATATATTTTTTAGTTTTATAATTCATTTATTATAGAAGTTAGAGAGGGGGGAGGGGGGACGACAACGATACAATTTACCACTTTGGGAACGTCTCTTGCGCAAAGTATTGTGTTTAGAAAAAATATGTTAAAAACCTCAACATCATTTTTAGAGACCGCCCTTATGTCCGAGACATAAGCTTTATTATCGTACTGCAAGTGTATACCGTGATGTGCTGTTGCCGTACTATGAAGCTACTATGAAAGATATAAGTAGGTTACACCGCCGGGAACTTGTTTGGTAGTGTAGATGCGAATGTTCCTTCCTACCATTATCCTTTGGCTTTAATTATAAAATTCTTTAATCACCTCAACATAAAATTAAGCAACGTTTTTTCTCTCGAAATTGTCGAAATTCCATTTCATAAATGAAATGGTACCGTCTACCAACAAACCGCAACGTAAATACAGTACCAAAATACTCGCATAAAATTTCTATAGTTAACTTGACAGACATTCCAACAAAAAAACCTTTTCATGTCAATGGTAGGTAGGTAATTATTGGATTCAGAGCCACGAGGGTAATTCAATGCGCCGTCATGCTGGCCGGCGTAACCTCTGCAGAATCTAGCACAGTCTTTCCCTAAATGGGCGATACACACCCCCTTGTGGGCGCTGCAGGACTTACAAAAATATTACTTACATTTGAACTTATTCATATAGAGTAATATTTGTAAGTTTAGTTTTTTTATGTGATAAGTGGCAGACGAGCAGACGTCTGATGGTAAGCGATTGCCGTCGTCCATAGACACCCGCGACACCAGTTGAGTCACAAGTGCGCTGCTAACCTTTAGGGGGGGTTCCCTTTCCCACGGATTGGGCCTCATGTATCCTCACTCACGCAGCGAAAAACAGCACAGTGCTGCTTCACGCCGGTTTTCTGTGAGGCCCTGGTATCACTCCGGTCGAGCCGACCCATTCATTTCGAAGCGTGGCTCTCCCACGGTCAAAAGTAGTAGTTATGAAATAGGAACACACGCGTCGCGTGGAGTGCCCTTTCCGGATCATCCTTATGTCTGAGACAGAAGTAGGTACTATTTGCATAGTGGGGGGTATCTCGAATTGACGCAGTCTGTACATATAGATAAAACAATAGGGGGCGCTAAAAATTATTAATTGTCAAAGTGGGCAAGTGGCAAGCACTGTGCTGCCCAGTACCGGAAGCCCAATCCGGGGGAAGGGAGGGTTTAAAGGTTGGCAGCGCACTTGTAACTCCACTGGTGTCGCAAGTGTCCACGGGCGGCGGCAATCGTTTACCATCAGGTGATCCGTCTGTTCGTCTGCCACCTATGACAATAAAAAAAGTGGGCAGTTTAGAAAATAGGTTTGGGAACCTTTGCTCTAGCACGAACTTCTCGCCGTCATTCAATCACAATTGACCACAAAACATTTCAATATTGGCCCTTATAACTAAAGCCATAAAGCGCATGAAATAATTCAGGTTCAAAGTGACTCGTAGAATGCGCTTTGTAATTACAAACCAGATTGTTAAAGCTCGTAAGCTTTATACTGATAACTCACTCCTCTGCATCGAATGCTCTGCGTCGTTTTTTATTGTCCGTATCAAGATCAGCAGAAACTTGCGAGCTGCGGTTATATATTTTTAAAGTTAAACGTAATTGTGGTCAGCAAACGTTTGTGGTTACAGCAGTGGTTAGCGAGATTTAGTACTCGTAGATACATTTTTTCCGGTGCTTTAAAATACAATTTGAAAGACATTAATTAACTTAAATACGTCATGCTTACTTGACGACCCGTTTGGCAGTGGTAGTGAACGCTGCCTTTTGTCCAAGGGTTGCGGTTTCGATCCCCGCACAGTACAAACATTTGTGATGCATGAACATGTCTGTTTGTATTGGTCTGGGTGTTTTGTATATATTATAAGTATATATGTATAAAAGAAAAGTATTTCCAAAGTAGTCCCAATTTGTTCCCAATTTATCCTCGACTGCATTATGTATGTACGTAAAAACTTGCACACTTTTCCAAAAAAGTCCCATAGTCATAGTCTCACCAGAAATAAACATAGACTTGCCGTCCCAGTCCTCAGACTTCATAAAATCGGTAATTCCTTTGTTGGCCTAAGTATTAAGATATTCAACAAGCTCCCACAAAATGTCATTAACCTATCATTGGATAAGGTAAAGCCTCATATAAAAACCTGCCTAATGAAGAAAGGTTACTTTAGGGTACAAGAGTATTTAAATGATAAGGATTCTTGGTCATGTTAATCGATTTGTCTTGTGAGTTTGTTATTCATAGTAGTCCGTTAACTTTGACAATTGTATTTTTTTCTTCACAATTGTAACTCTGTAACATCATCAATATTTGAAAAGAGTAACTACTGAGTTTCTAGCTAGTGTCTTCTCAGTAGAAATCGACATTCCAAACCAGCGGTAGATGATAATATGTGTACCTATATTGACATTCATAAGTGTTCTGTATGGACCTAAATTGAATAAATATTTTTTTATCTTTTAAATTTTTATTATATGTATATATTTGTAAGCACACTGTCTTCTGATATCCGTAACACGTGTTCCTGAGCTACCTATCTCGGTGTCAGATTAATGAATGTGATATTGTGAAATATGTATTTATTTAATTAACTGACGTTGATTACTATTGAATACTTATGTAAACTTTGTAATTTTTACTAATATAATATTATAAATGTTATTATAACTTATTTCCTCATACTTAATTTATCAATCACAAAAGAGCCTGCAAGAAAATTCACTCCATTTATAATCATAATCTTAATCATAAATATTTATTGCTTCATTTGGTATCCAATTAGGTCTTAAATATAACATACTGTCCTCAAATGACCCTGTTAGGGTATCACAACATATACCTATTTTCTTTATTACATAAATCTTCCTATTCTATAATTATAAAATAACTACTTTAAATTAATTCTTAATAAATAAGAATAAAAACATTGCTAATTAAATAATTGTTATACTGACATTTATACATTTAATAATATAATTATATGTTCAAAGTGTGTAAGAATTCATTCATACTGTAATAGACATTGTGTAATAGATGTTCTTAAAATTTTTTAACAAATTCAGTATCTTTAGAAATACCTACATTTAATATTTTTGGGAAACTTATTATATATTTTTATTGACATGTTCTCGGTACCTGAGCTTACTAAGCGCAATTTTGTGAAAGGTTTAGGTATAATCCACTTTATTCTAAATGGCGATCTAAAGTTATTACATTCCTACACGCAATGTTAAAAGTGGCTGGCACGAATTTAGTTCCGGGACTATCCTTAGTTCTCGATTTATAATAAGTAGGAAGAAGTTTTTCCCCGTTGAAAGGTAGCAGTTTTTTGAAACATGTACCTACACACGACGTCATGTTACCCTTATTGTACTTTGAACCATCCATATGTCTGAGACACAAGTGCTATTTTTGCGCTACGGGTGGGTAGCTTGACCTGACGCCTATTGTACAGTTGTTTTTAGGATCATCATCATCATCATCATTTCAGCCAATAGACGTCCACTGCTGGACATAGGCCTCCCCCAATGTTCTCCACACAGATCGGTCCTGTGCCGCCCGCATCCAATGGATTCCCGCGATCTTCACCAGATCGTCGGTCCACCTTGTGGGGGGCCTGCCACGGCTGCGACTTCCTGTACGTGGCCTCCACTCGAGGACCTTTCCGCCCCAACGGCCGTCTGTTCTCCTCGCTATGTGCCCTGCCCATTGCCACTTGAGGCATGCAATCCTTTGGGCTATGTCTGTAACCTTAGTTCTCCTGCGGATCTCATCATTTCTGATACGATCACGCAGGGAGACTCCGAGCTCTCTCCATTGCTCTCTGAGTGACTTTGAGCCTCCTTAATCGGCACATTGTAAGCGGCCACGTTTCGGTTCCGTATGTCATCACTGGCAACACACACGCATTGAAGACTTTCGTCTTGAGACACTGCGGTAGGTGGGCCGAAAATATGCTGCGTAGCTTCCCGAACGCTGCCCAGCCGAGTTTTTAGGATAGCACAAAATAAAAATAGGATATAAAAGCCACAGTAGATCACAGTATGTAGGACAATAAGGCCGTGAGAGCCACGCTTCGGCATGAATGGGCCGGCTCGACCAGATTGATTGAGTGAGTGAGGGTACCGGAGGCCCAATCTGGGGCAATGGGGATTTAAAGATTGGCAGCGCACTTGTGACTCCACTGGTCTCGCGAGTGTTCATAGGCGGAGGCAATCGCTTACCATCAGGTGATCCGTCTACTCGTCTGCCACCTAATGACATAAAAAGTTCGGTCTTATTACAAGTAGCATTTTTTCCTAATTAGTATATTTTATGTAGAGTAGAGAAACAGCGTCATAGTAATAAAGGGTTTGTGCAAAAATAATGTAGATAATACTTGTTTCCATCTCTTTGTCTTATTACGGCGCTTGCGAAATATTCTGTAGGTACAGTGAGAAGGCGCGGCCCAGTGACCGGGTTCCGATCAGTGCGTTTGGCAAGTACGGGCCCATGCATTCCGTCCGCTGCCTCAGCATCCCGCGGCCGTTCACCCCGCGACGCGCACGCGCACGCGTGAGAACACGGATCAAAATTGACAGTTCTTTATTAGCTTTACTTGCTATTTGGGAACAAATTCATTGATAGTATGTTAACTTTCCCTTGCACAATATTTATAGTTTGATACCTGCCACTTATTCTCTGAAATAAAACATGGTTGTTCTCATAATAATAGGCATAAATACCCACAGTTGAATTCTGAAATATAGCACTGGACTGAACATCCCTTCAATGAGTAGCCCACCTTATATACATAGTGCAATATTTACCTGCCTATTTATGATTAGATCAAATGTAGGTATATGAATTATGGGAAATACATATATTTGAAACTGCAAAATTACCTATTTTTATTTTATATTTGAAATACTTTTTCTAAATATATTTTGTATTTTATTTGAAATACTTAATATCCATATATAGTATTTATAAAATACAAAATAGTTTTTTTTTTCATTTTCAATTCATGTTGTTTCATGTTATTCATGTTTTCATTCTTAAATCCAAGATTTTACCTTATTTATGAACGCACTGATCGCTTTGAGTTATACTCAAAGACTGATCGTGATTAACTAGAACAATAATGCCAACATTGCGGCCCATGCGAGCCAGAAAAAAAAATCCTTGAAAATGACGTATTCAAATGTAAAAAACTTTTCCTTAACCTGCTTAGGTACCAAGTTCTGCCTATGTTAAACGACTGCTTTCTTATGGTAGAATGATTATGAGGCCCTCATAGCCGGAACATGAAAGAAAAAACTCTTTACACAAATACTATTTTTAAAATCAGTTAAATAAAAATAAGTGCTTATGCTTAGCAAGGTATTTTATTTTCAAAAGGTATTTTGAAAATACGTATATTGCATTTTGTATTTAAATACTTTTATTTAGAACTATTTTGTATTTCTATTTAAAATAGTGCTAACAACTATTCATTTGCATTTTGTATAAAATACGTTTACTAAACTATTTTTCACATCTCTGAATTAAGTAGTAGGTACCTACTATGTGATTTATGATATTTAGGTACTAATGACTACGAGTATTCGGCATGATCGACGAAAGAAAATCTATAACTGTATGGATTAAATACATACAATTTTAGATTTTGTGATGATGATGTTAATTTTTCCGAAGTACATCGTTTTGAATTTCCTCATAAAACAATCACTTAAGGTAACGGGTAGGGCACACTAGCGACGCCGATCGATTTTAATTTTTAGCTACTAAACCGGATCTAATTTAAACAATTCCGGGGTGACAACCTCTCGGCAAACACTTATACTATTTATTAAATAACCATGCTAAAATGTTGGGTCCAACGCGTTCGCGAAAAATTGACTCACGCCAAAAGTCGTGAACAAAAACGGACCCAAAATTTATGCATGGTTATTTAATAAATAGTATAAGTGTTTGCCGAGAGGTTGTGACCCCGGAATTGTTTAAAATAGATCCGGTATATTAGCAAAAAATTTAAATCGATTGGCGTCGCTAGTGTGCCCTGACCGTCACCTTAAATATTCCGCCATTAAGTTGTAAAACAGGATTGTTGTGATTTTATCGTTCTAGAACAAGTTGAAAAAACTATGAACATGATTTTATTATCACGATTTTTAAGACATTTACCAATTGCAAAAATATCACAAAGTATGCAAGCTATTACCATCTTATTCGAAAGTATGCAAGTACACGTGTTATCTGAGCCGTACAAGACAAGACCATTTTAAGAGAATTCAATCAGAACTACCCAGACTTTCAGACCGGTTATCGAAAGTTGGCTAACTGCAACAATATTATAAGCAATAACCAGCATAGCCACACGGAAGTACTTAAAGCTTAACCCAATAGGATAACAAAAGATGTAGCCACAATATAGCGCAGGCGACAGCGAGTAAGGCCTTGTTCAGAAGTGGTGGTTTGCGCGGACACAACGCAATCAATCAATCAAATGTCATTTATTGCTTTACGCGCGTATTAGATCCTATACAATAAGTATGACACTATTATGACAGAACCGATATTCGACTTACTCATCTTACGATACGCTATAAAAAACATACTGGCAATACTTTTTGAACCCATAGAGCAGTAGCAGATTCAAGGGCTTTCCCTGCCAGTGTGTACTTTCTATAACGTATCTTAAGATGAGTACTTGGTATATATTGGATTATATTTGGTATTTGGACTGCCTCGGTGGCGCAATAGTTTGTAGGTCGAACTTTAAAGCGACGGTTGCGTAAAAGGTCCTGGGTTTGATCCCCGTGTGGGCCAAAATATTAAGAAATTCTTAGTGGCTGCCCGGAGTCTGGCGGTCTTGTACGCCCACGTGCCTCGGAAAGCACGTCAAGCTGTTGGTCCTGCGCCCGATCCCTCTCCGGTCGTGTCATAGTAGTGTCCCATCGGAATATGAAGATAAGGTAATAGAGAGCGCACTTGTGGTTGCGCACACACTTGAGCACTTATATCCTGCGTACTTGGCTGATCGTTAAGATTGGCCGCCGTAGCCGTAATCGGTTGGAGGATATTATTATTTTTATATTTGGTAGAAAAAAATAAGGGAATTTAAGTATATTTTTTCGTCGAGAGGCGGACTTTTGGAGGACCCTTGCTATTCATACCCTAGTTGAGCTTTCCAAACAAAAATAATGATCTGCTCCATCGTGTGAGTGAAGGTACGCTGAATTAAGGTGACGGGTAGGGCACACTAGCGACGCTAATCGATTTTAATTTTTAGCTATTTAACCGGATATATTTTAAACCATGTTGGGGTTACAACCTCTCGACAAACCCTTATACTATTTATTCAATAACCATGCACAAATGCAGACCCAACTTTTGTACGCGAAAAATTGATTCACGCTAAAAGTGGCCGCTTTTGGCGGTAATCAATTTTTCGCGTACAAAAACGGACCCAACATTTGTGCATGGTTATTTAATAAATAGTATAAGTGTTTGCCGAGAGATTGTAACTCCGAAATTGTTTAAATTAGATCCGATTTAGTAGCTAACAATCATTGACGAATGGTGTCGCTAGTTAGGGCTACCCGTCGCCTTAAACAGCATATCAAGTTGTAATTCTCGAGCGAAAATGAATCATATTATTGGTGTTTCTGTATTAACAAATGGGGAAACATTTAGCGTGCCCTTAGAGCGTGTCTCACATTTTTTTTCATGTTAGTTGAAAGTAATACATGAATAAGCTAAACAATGAAAGAAGGATCTTGCGTAAACCGTCCCACCTGGACACAATCTTACTTGTCCAGATCCATAACGAGAGTGAGAGTGCGCACAATCGGCTAGTATTGCTTATCGATAGTCCACTATCTATAGTCTATCGATAGAAAAGTAAAGTCAATACTATGGATAGTCTATCGATTGTATTGCTGGTTGTCCACAGTATCAATACTATCGATAGTAAAATTAGATCAATACTTTTGATAACGCTAACACTATCCATACTATCGATTGTTTAATGTCCACTACTATCGATAGTATCGGACCAATTTAATCAGGCAGCAATACTATCGAAACATAGCTGACTATTGATAGTACAAAACTATCGATAATATCGATAGTTTTGGATTATAACTATAATGTATCAAGACGTGTGACCACGGCTGCTGTAACGTAGCCGTAACGTCGAGCCAAATATGTGAGTACACAATGTTGTTTCACATAATAAATATCGTGTTAATTCCCGTATTGACTAAGTATAATGTATATAGGTAGTTATAATGCAACGCGAAAATCTTAAAAACTAGTTTTGGGTTAATTCTGTGAGGAAACACAATACTATCAATAGTATTGGCGTTATCAATAGTATTAGTGTTATCAATAGTATTGGTGTTATCAATAGTAATGATAAAATTTTACTATCGATAGTTTTGACCAATAGCAATACTATAGATAGTCTGAATGATTTTCGAGGTCAAATATCTATAGGGAAACTATCGATAGTTCCTCAACACTAAGAGTGCGCACAATCGGCCGTAAGTCACACTGTGGGCGGGTGACTAGATCGCCGCGGCTGGATATGGTCTGAATCAGACGAAGATCATTACGTGGACTGGCTATTGCGAATGTGACATTTCGTAATAAGGAACTACTTGCAACTTTATAAGGATAAAGCTAGTTGTAGACACAAAAATAAACTAAGTCGGCTTTCTTAATTTTTTTATGGGTGGCAGACGATCAGACATGATCGCCTGATGGTAAGCGATTGCCGCCGCCCATAGACACCCGCGACAGCAGTGGAGTCACAAGTGCGCCTGCCAACCATTAAATCCCCCTACCCCCGGAATTAGGCCTCCGCTACCCTCAACTCACGCAGCGAAACACAGCACAGTGCTGCTTCACGTCCGGTTTTCTGTGAGGCCGTGGTATCACTCCGGTCGAGTCGGCCCATTCATGCCGAAGCGTGGCTCTCCAACTGAGATATCTTATCTTTTACGGAGCCACTACTTAGATTGTTTTATATCTATGTAAACATATTGATATGTAAGCTAAATGATATTAGTAATGCCCTTTCCACATCACTGTATCTAGATTCTTTATTCCTCCAGTTACCTAAGGGAAATGAATATCAGATTAATGTAGTTAAGGTAACTTAGTAAACAATAAGCATTGTTAAGGCAGATTCCAGGAGTTCCCACGAGTGGGTGAGTCGCTGGATAGGTTTAGATGGTATACCACACAAGCGGGTTCGAATCCCCCCGCGGAGAGCCCAGCGGTACCTGAGTGCCCAGCGCCGACAGGCCAGGGTTGGGTCCCTCCCCCAAGGGTCAAGTCTGCTGAAGGGTACCTTTCCCCTCCATTTTGGTGGACTATGTGGTGTAGTGCGGGTTACGCACGCCTCCTCTCAGTACCCAAGGTACCTCCAGCGTTTCCAAAAAAATTAGATTCCAGGAGTTCAAGCGGCTAATTTATATTACTTATAAAAAGAAACATCTATCATGTTTCGACTGCTGATCATACTTACTATTGCTGACTCGAAATGCCGTTAAAAACACTTTCCGGCAAATATTGGTTTATAATTTTTATGCAATTGAGTATGACGTTTTACCTACTCTTTTGCACACGAACGTGCTAAATGCAATGATCGCCTGTTTGTTTATTTTATGGTTATGTAAATTATGCAGGTAACACAATGAGACGTGTTGCCTAAAGTATATCGAGTTACGTAATTTTCAATGAAGAGTTTCCCGTTTCATTTGATAAAAAATATATGAAGGAGGATGGTGCTACACTAGATAACTTTATGCTTTTTGATGTAAATTATTGAATAAAATTTTGTTTCTATTAACAAAAACTACCTTACGCGAACTTAATTGTTAAAGGAGTTAAATTATAATACGAGTAAGACGTATGTTTCTACATAGTTATTATTATAATAAAAATTGAGCATGAAAAGAGAAACAATTTTATAGAAAGGAGGATTTCTAGCTTTTTTTTTAATGTACTGGCCATTAATACTCGAAGAAACCGCGAACTAAGCCGCGAACGAACGTATTTAAAAAGAAACAATTACGATTTGTTATTCAGTTGTTATGCAAACACTATTTTCTATTGTTTATTGTTTTTGATAAATAGGTAGGTAGGACGTGAATTGGATTCGGTTTGATCATTATTTCAGTATTTATAAATAAATTTGAGCTCGTCGAATCATCGCAGTCGGCGACCTCCAGAGAAGCGGTCAGTATTTTATGATAAACTTATCGATTTACCGATACTATCCGTAAACAGCTGAGAATAACGAGACAGTTTTATACGTTGTTATGTATGATACTTTGTTCTTTCTGGTTTAAGTAGGTGAATTGTGAGCTATGTGTGACAATGGAAAGTGCGTTATATTTTGAGGTAGGTTTTGCCAGTTTTAATTTAGGGATATGTATTACTTTTATGTAGTACGGCCACAGCACGTTGGGTTATTTCGATCTGTCAATTTATATTGTTGAACCAAATGTATTTGAAATTACGGTGAGAATCGAATGAAGAAATTCGAGAGATTGTTTTAGTAACCCATTGTTTTTTACGAACTTAGGTGCTTATTAAATTTATTTTAGGGCAATTTTTGGGCTAGTTAGATATTTCACTAGTCGTATTTTTTATGTTACATCGGGCTAGCTATTATAGAAAATTGTATGCAAGTCTGTAATCCTGCATAGGTAGGTATTTAATAGTCAGCACTGTGTAAGTAATGACTTTCACAAGGCATGAGATAAATTATGATGATTACTGGCAAGTGCCAACTAATGTAATGAATAATTGTAAGGTTATTGGACCACATGAAAGTTACTCGTACATTATTACTTCTAAGAACAATCCAATTAATCACCGAATGTTGACGCTGAACTTAATATACAGCACATTACACTTTTTTAAATATTAGTGGCGACAAACGAGCAGGGAAGTCACCTGATCGAAAGAAATTGACATTGCGAATTAGCGGTAGATTATAATATTTGACATTCATAAATGTTCTGTATGGACTTAAATTGAATATGGACTTAAATTGAATAAAGAGATGTTTGATTATTTTTTATGCTTAGTAGATAAGTAGGTAATCACCGCCGCCCATGACCACCACATGAGACTACCGCAAACTGTCAAAAATTCTTCAATCGATTTTGATCTTTGTTTTTGTATCAACTATCAAGGCTTCTAAATTAATCGAGACATTTAGATGTTGATAGCCTATCATGCAGCTGTCCGTACAAAGGCTGCGAGATCTAACGAATAGTAAAAACATGCATCGACGCGAACAGCCGTGGTACCGTAGGTCGTATGAGACAGCGGCTTTCTATTGCATTCTAGCAATTGTTAAATACATTTCGTTAGAAACGTAATGGGAATTCAATACTGTAGTTTTCAAGTGTATGCGAATTGCGCGGCGCAAGCGCAGCGCTTGCATGTCAAATATATACCTACTGTAGCTGTGTGAAATGGAAAGCTCAGTAGGATTTTACAACGAATTGTAAAGAAAAATTGGAATACAATCTGGGGGCCTGTTGAAACAAGATTTTACATTTGTATAAATCATCAGGGGCGTCACCTAAGTGCTGGGGGTGCGGTGCACCCGGGCGCCTGAAATTAGAAGGCGCCAAGAGCCTCCACTGTAACGCTCCGCAAGGAGCGGGCGCGAGTACTGATCGTCACCTCATCTTAGCATGTGATTCCCAGTTTCGTCTAATACTGTCGTTTCGAAGCCCGGGGTACGCTTGGACCATCATATAGGATTCCGGATGTCTGATAATTACATTGAAGCGATTGCCCATAGGTAGTCGAACATGTTTTACGTATTAAATTTTGTTCGCGCATTTTAAAACAAGAGGGCGCCAGGTTATAGATGCGCCCGAGCGCCTTGGGCTAGAGCCGCCCCTGTAAATCATTATCATCATCCACGCGGTGCCTTTGTTTTTCCTTCACCCCGGGGTATGTTCTAACGCTAGAACTATGATGAAAGATTTTAAAAGTCTGGTAAATGCAATAAGAAGAATATATGTCAAAAGCTAATATTAGGTAAATAAAGTATCTATGCCTACCAAGGCGTATATGTTCTTTTGATTGTGTAATGTTACCATATATCTAGTCATATAGTCATATGTAATGCAAATAAAATAAAAAAATAAAGCTATCGTCCGAACCTCGCAACTTTTAGTCAAGGAACACAGACCAACTGGATGCAAAGTGATAAATCAAAGAACTTTATAATCCTTTTGCTTTAGCATGATATGGGTGACAGATGTCAAAATCTATACATTTTTCACGTTAGTCTCTTTCTAACGTGTGACTCACGTTTAACGTTGTCCTGTTGTCACCGATATCATGATAAAGCGAAAGAAGTATAGTTGGGCACAAAGAAAAAAGACTTAAAACTAGGCATTACATGTACGTACAAAGAAAGCGGCTTTATCACTATTAGCAATGTTTTACAGATATATGAAATTCTGTTAACTATTTTAGTATTGGAAACCTTAGTCGGTTATGAATGAACTGTCCATTTTTGTTAACCGCATCAAATAATAAATAGGGCGTATCACATCCTAAGAGAATTAGGTATGTAAGCTTAATTCCACAGCTTGTTCAATAAGTATATACGAGTATATGTTCTAACATTACCCTTTTCCAATTTCCAGGGCGATTACATATGGATCGAGCCGGTGTCGGGTCGGGAGTTCGACGTGGCCATCGGCGCAAGGGTGCTGGCGGCGGAGGGCCGGCGCATCCGCGTGAAGGACGACGACGGCCAGGAGCAATGGCTGCCGCCGGAGCGCCGCATCAAGGCCATGCACGCCACCTCCGTGCACGGCGTCGAGGACATGATCTCGCTGGGGGACCTGCACGAGGCTGGCATCTTGAGGAACCTTCTCATCAGATATAATGAGAATCTCATCTATGTAAGTGATCGCTTCGTTATTTTTATCATGTGTATACCTATCCTGATTGAGGCCCGTGGTGAGAGTTCATTCTGCCATAAGCAATGACTGCAACCCGAGTACCTCATCTAGGCCCTGGATTCCACCTCCGGCACGGCACTAGATGTACGGCGACTAGGGCATGATCCTGTTGCTAAGAAGCCTGTAGAGGCGGGTTCGAGGTGAAAGTTTTCACTCTAAGGCACTTGTGTGAAAGATGAGGTCATTCGAGGATTATGTACTACCGGTAAAAAGCGTCGATATCTGCTTATAATCCTGATAGCTGGAATTCTGAGGAACTCATGTGATACGGTGAGGATTCTGAGGAATCATGTAATAAGATACGATGAGAAACTCACTCAAACTTATATCTTACATACCTAAGTTTCAAATTTACATAACATACGTTTCTGATTTGTCCGCTTGTTTATCATTTGTCTGGTAGTAGTCACTCTACACGTACAAATAAGATTCTGATATCAAACAAGCTTATTAATTTTCTTGGACTTAGCTTATTCTAATAAGGTACGCTACTGCACTGGCTTGTGGTTCCTCTTTAAGTCACCAGATAATTGCATCATATTTTTCATATGGGCATTACTGCACCTGTCTTGGGAGAAATCTTTAAATGCGACAAGACGCAACATTTTATCTACCATACAGGACACTCCAAAAAATAGACCAAATAACATACTCGGTATATCTTAATTTTCAGACTTATACGGGCTCAATATTGGTGGCAGTGAACCCATACCAGATCCTGCCGATCTACACGGCGGACCAGATCAAGCTGTACAAAGAGCGCAAGATCGGAGAGCTGCCGCCGCACATCTTCGCAATCGGTGACAATGCGTACGCGCACATGCGCCGTTACTCGCAGGACCAGTGCATCGTCATCAGCGGGGAGTCGGGCGCCGGGAAGACGGAGTCGACGAAGCTCATTCTGCAGTACCTTGCTGCGATAAGTGGGAAACACTCTTGGATAGAGCAACAGGTATGTAATATTTATAAAAAAATTGGACGGCCTCGAACCTAGGAACCTCGGCGACAGCTTTGGGTGCAATTAGAAAGACAAGTTGAGATGATTATGACAAATTAAGCTACGAGTATTTCGGCAGCGAAGTAGCTGAGGTGAAGCGTGCATCCACGCGCTTAAGATTCTAGACTTCTAGGTTAGATTCCCGGTCGAGTCAATTTATAAAACGACTTTAACAAAATTGTTTTTGGTCAGTGTTTGCTCGGAGACTCCCCGGGTTAGTCATTTAGTACTTGCAGTAGATAGGGGATGCTCTATTTTGAAGCCAGACAATCGGGATAATTTGTCTGGCGCTATTAAATCTTGCATGCATGCTTCGATTTATGAGCAACACAAGAAACGTAACTGGCAGGTTAATTCAACCAACTGGGATCTACATACAGACAGTCACACATCAGGTTACTAATATCTGTCAAATGTCCTTAATTGATCGAGTAAAGAAATTTGACAGATTTGCATAAATTGATTGGTGGCTTTCCGTACAAAAGATCACGGAATAGATGCTATGTCGACTCAAAAGATAAGCAGTTAAGGATTGCCGGACATTAGTAGGTGCTATATCAACGATGTGGAGTGTTAAGTCGGTCATAGTTATTATTAATTATCAATCAGTAACAAAAGAGGTACAGCTAAGCATTTTTAAAGATATCTATGAAAACTAACTTCCATCACTATTTTTGATTCCAGATCTTAGAAGCAAATCCCATCTTAGAAGCTTTCGGCAACGCCAAAACAGTAAGGAACGACAACTCTTCCCGGTTCGGCAAGTACATCGACATCCACTTCAACGCGAGCGGTGTCATTGAGGGCGCCAAGATCGAGCAGTACCTACTGGAGAAGTCTAGGATTGTCTTCCAGGGCCCCGAGGAGAGGAACTACCACGTGTTCTACTGCTTGCTCGCTGGACTTAACAAGGAGGAGAAGAAGAAACTAGAACTGAGTGAACCATCGGAGTATAGATATTTATCTGCGGTAAGTAGAAAATTCGCTACCTCCTTAGCGTAGCGAATATACAGATGAAGATATCAGGTTACGATATTGAGTACCTTTAGGACCATGTGTTTGACATAAAGGTAAGAGTAGATTGAAGATATTTGCGGATTTGAATACTTTAGCGTGTGTCTGTCCCTATCTATTAATTTTCTCAGTATTGTCTGCTTCTGTTCTTCCTTTTTTCGATACAACAAAAATTTATATAAGAGTTTTGGATAAAAACATTCTATAAAATATCCCACATAAAAATGAGGTTAAGCTCTAGGTAGAAAAAGAAAAAAATATGAATGAGCACCTCCTTGTGGAGTGTTAGAGGTATCATAAAAAGTTTGAGATCAGGATCCAAATAGCTTGTAAGATAGCGAATTATACCCTGACAGAGTCGAGAACAGACTGACCGGATGGCGCAATTGGTAGTGACCCTGCCTCTTACGCCAAAGGTCGTGGGTTCGATCCCCACCCTGGACAAACATTCGTGCGATGAACACTTGTGTTTGTTCGGTGTCTGGGTGTAATATATGTATTTAAGTATATATTTGTGTTCCTCTGTTGTCTGATATCAGTAACACAAGTGCTTAAGCTACTTAGTACGGAATCAGGTCAATGTATGAGATGTTGTGAGAATTATAGAACACAGTTAGACATTAGACATTGCAAAAGCACCAAAATAGGTATTTGTTAAAACGTTATCAAAACAAAGATAACATTTTGCCATATTTCAAGAAAGTCCTAAGAGAGTAGTAACTGAAATCGTGAAATCATATTAATATGGCGTTTTATAATGTTCCAGGGTGGCAGTTTCTCTTGTGAAGGCAGAGATGATGCGGCTGAGTTTGCAGACATCCGGTCAGCGATGAAAGTTTTGCTGTTTACCGAAGCAGAAATATGGGAAATACTGAAGTTACTAGCGGCAGTTCTACACTGTGGAAACATAAAATATGAAGCAACGATTGTAGATAACCTAGATGCCACTGAAATCATAGAACAAGCAAATGTTAGACGAGTTGCTAATCTGTTGGGAGTACCGACGCAGTCACTTATCGATGCTCTAACTAGAAAAACTCTGTTTGCTCACGGAGAAACCGTGGTGTCCACTCTAAGTAGAGATCAGTCAGTCGATATAAGGGACGCTTTTGTAAAAGGAATATACGGGCGCTTGTTCGTTACTATAGTAAAGAAAATAAATGCGGCAATTTACAGGCCTAAGGCGACAATGCGTACGGCTATCGGTGTCTTAGATATTTTCGGTTTTGAAAACTTCGACCATAACAGCTTTGAACAATTCTGCATAAACTTTGCGAACGAAAATTTACAACAGTTTTTTGTCAGACACATTTTCAAATTAGAACAAGAAGAATATAACCACGAAGGAATCAATTGGCAACATATAGAATTTGTAGATAACCAAGACGCCTTAGATTTAATTGCATTGAAACAGTTGAATATCATGGCTTTAATAGACGAAGAATCAAAGTTCCCGAAGGGTACGGACCAAACCATGTTAGCCAAGTTACATAAGACTCATGGTCTTCACAGAAACTACCTCAAACCAAAGTCTGACATCAACACTAGTTTCGGTCTGAACCATTTCGCTGGCATCGTATTTTATGATACTCGAGGCTTCTTAGAGAAAAACCGAGACACATTTAGTGCTGATTTATTGCAGCTGATCCACATATCAACAAATAAGTTTCTGCAACAAATTTTCCAAGACGACATAACAATGGGTTCGGAGACGCGAAAGCGAACACCGACTTTGTCAACTCAATTCAAAAAATCATTGGACCTTTTGATGAGAACTTTAGGTACATGTCAGCCGTTCTTCATACGATGTATCAAACCAAACGAATTCAAGAAACCAATGATGTTTGACCGCGGTCTTTGTTGTAGACAACTCAGGTACTCGGGAATGATGGAGACGATCAGAATTAGAAGAGCTGGATATCCCATCCGCCACAGTTTCAAAGAGTTTGTAGAAAGGTATAGATTTTTGATTTCTGGTGTACCTCCAGCACACAAAACGGACTGTCGAGCTGCTACTGCCAAAATTTGCGCAACCGTTCTTGGCAAATCAGATTATCAGTTAGGTCACACAAAAGTGTTCCTGAAAGATGCTCATGACTTGTTCCTAGAGCAAGAAAGGGACAGGGTGCTCACTAGGAAAATACTGATTCTTCAAAGGTCAATTAGGGGTTGGGTTTATCGCAGAAGGTTCCTGAAGATGAGGGCGGCGGCTGTCCTCATCCAGCGTCATTGGCGAGGCAAATTGCAGAGAATCCGGTACAACAAGATGAAAGTAGGATACGCGCGACTGCAGGCTTTGATTCGTGCAAGAGTCTTAGCGCATCGGTTCAGACATCTGCGTGGGCATATCGTTTCCTTACAGGTAGGTGAATTTTAAAATCCTTTATAGAGAAATATTAATTTCTAGAAGTATTATTGATAGCATTCATAACAAAAATAATGCATGCGGTTGGATCAGATATTTTTTTGAAACTAACTTACTTACGAGCAAAACACCTACCACTTTAATTATAAATCGCGATCTAAAGTTATTACCGTACTAAATCTCAAGCCGTCTCGTTCAAAGGGGCGGGCATGAGTTTAATTCCGGAACTTTTCGTAGACCGCGTTTTGAAATAAGGGGGCTATAATTTACCGAGACTATGTTACCCGTTAGTAGTTATGATAGCTAGCTAGTTCCGTATAAATAAACCTTATACAAATATGTCAGTCTCAGACCTTAACAACATCAGTATTGCATAAAGAAATGTTGATTTTTTCATTTCCAAGGCGGCAGCCCGTGGCTACTTAGTCCGCCGTTCGTACGGGCACAAGATGTGGGCGATAGTCAAGATCCAAAGCCAGGTCCGCCGCCTGATCGCCATGCGGCGCTACCGGCGCATGAAGCAGGAGGCGCTCGCGCACACCGAGGCGCTGCGCCTGCGCCGCCAGGAGGAGCAGCGGCTGCAGCACCAGGGTAACACGCGCGCGAAAGAGATAGCTGAACAGAATTACAGGGTAAGTAAGATTGACGATTTTTAAGTATTGTAATGTGATGTATGCTAGTGCACATTGGATATAGTGGAGGACACCCAGTGCAGTTTGATAGGCCGACTGATTTGAAGAACACGGCTACGCTCAGCAGTGGATATCGAGTTGGTCGATTGATTTGGGCATTATAATATATAGGAAATCCACGAAGCTCAGGTTTAAGCCGTAACGGACCTAGGTGCTAGGATTCTTGAATCCGCGAATCTGGGTCACATAATTTCGCGTAATTAACATGTACAATAGCATTAGTTATTTTATTGCCGTTAGTGCTGGGAGTAAGTGATAAGGTTTCTAAACAAAGTCCTTTTGAAATATTCACCGCAAATTACACTTACAGAACTTAGGAATACTCGTATTTAAGAACGGCAATGATTTTTTGGAAGATTTTTATCAGTTGCATCATTTGCATCAGGCTGAAGATATTTTTTTAAGTCGTACTCTTTCTTAATAGACCAATACCGCTTCCGATTTCACGGAAACGATAGTTAAAAAACAAATACAGGATGGGTACCTCGGTGAACGAATTTACTTATACTATGTTAGTACGATTTACTATTTCGTTTAGACGAAAACCAAAACGCAAACGTAAAAAACTGTAGTTCAACGGTGATACATCATTAATAAATAAGTAATTATGAATCACTTAACAGAGTGGCAAGTAAAATTTGGATGAAACCGGTTGTAAGCAATACCTACTTTAACAACCATTAATTGGTTATTAAGGATTCATAAGATCGGAACAAACTATTCTGAATTAATAATATAAAAGTAATATTAGAATTTTAATTATTAAATCATTTACAAATTAAAAAGTCATGCTTTACTTTCATCCACACATCCATAATTAAAAACAATCATAACACCAAGCTACTACAAAAATATAATAAATTATATTAATGCTCTAATGATTGACATTCTTTCTCCCGGTTTACAAACATAAAGTAAAATAGGTATCTATTAGTTAAAGGTTACAAGTTAAAGGTCGCTCAGCGGGCTATGGAACGAGCAATGCTCGGCGTCTCTCTCCGAGATCGAATACGAAATGAGGTGATCCGGCAGAGAACCAAAGTCATTGACATTGCTCACCGAATTAGCAAGCTTAAGTGGCAGTGGGCTGGCCATATTAGCCGCAGAACCGACAACAGATGGGGTAAACGAGTTCTAGAGTGGAGACCGCGTCTTGGCAAACGTAATGTAGGGCGCCCTCTGGCTAGGTGGGGGGACGATCTGCGCAGGATGGCTGGCAAGAGCTGGATGCGAGAAGCCGTGGATAGATCACAGTGGCGAACAATTGGAGAGGCCTACGAGCAGTGGACTGCGATAGGCTGATGATGATGATGATGAGGTATCTCTTTATTTAAATCAAATAATGAATTACATGCACACGGTTTCTAGCTATCTTTTTTATTAGCTAGTTTATTTTTCATTATTGAATAACATTACAACATGTTTCCAAATGGTTTTAGATTTGAAAACGTTTTCAGTAAGTTTCAAACAAACGCGAGAAGTAAACTATATAGATTGCTGCTTATTTTTATAAAGCTTGATTAATCTTTTTTTGATATATTGACACATAGCAACTACACTCACAACGTTATTTTTTTACCGTTTACATCCCGAAAACCTCATAATAGGTATCGTAAATGAAGTCCATTTAGCATTAGATCAACAAAACAAGCGAAAAAAATCAGCTGTTCCATAAGTACATTATTGCCGAGTAGATTTTCTATTTTGTATGGAACAGCAGATTTTTTCGCTTATTTTGTGGATCTAACATGTTTAATGGACTTTATTCACGATACCTGTTATGAAGTTTACGGGATGTAAACGATAAAAATATAACGATGTATATGTACTCGTAATGAATGACGTAACAAATTGAAAATATTATAAGTAACCCAGTAGCTGCAACGACGGAAATACATAGTTTGCATCTGTTAGATAGTATATAAATACCTAACCGATGGCGATACTTGAATGATTTCAAATCTATTTTAAATCTGTTTCAATCAGATCAGATATAGATTAGATCAAAATAGTAGTGTCCTTTATCTTTAATGATAATCTAATCGTTATTTTTTTATCTAGAAATAAATTAGTTTCTCCAAAAAAATTTGGTAAATGAAGGTAATAATTAACGTCGTAAGCTACGTCACTATGTTATTTTAAATCCTTTGTTGTGAATATTTTTATATTAATATATCATGTGGACAATTTGTTTTTTACATGTAGCCATCCTACGTAATAAAATGTCCTGAATATAGGTAGTTCAATTCCGAGGGCAGTGGCATTATGATATGTTCTATTAAGTACTTTTTCTATGTTATTGTTGATAATAAATTAATCTTTTATGTTATTTTATTGATCTAATTTCATCTTCCAAAATTACACTTTCTTCACACATTTTTTTTTCAATTTTTAAAAATGTATTTCCTATTTTGTTTGATTATCTTACCAACCAATTAAGATAATTCTTCATTATTAATCAGAGAGGTTGACAACGTTGATTGCAGATACGAATGATACCGCCTATCTGAGATGATAATCTTTTTAGATTCGGGAATATTTCTTTTACTTTACCAAGATTTTCATATTAAACAAGTTTGAATGCAGTAGTGTGATAGTGTGTTTTTCTTAATATTAAATATTAATTTAATACTGCAAAGTAGTTTATGATTGAAAGTAATGTTGATTAGAATCACATTTGAATGTGATTTTATACCTACTTAGTTCAAGGTAATTTTTGAAGTTTTGCAGTACATTAAAAGGGAGGCGAATTCCTAAAATGTAGAACATAAGGCGTATGCAGATACACACAGTGCAACAAGTAATTTGCGTAACAAGAAAGTGTTAATAAGCCACAAAATATATCAAAACTGATATAAGTTTTATGACATTTTTTTTCTCGACAAATATAAGTAGCAACTTCGATTCGGATGCTCTACTAGAAACAATGTGTAAATAGTGCATTAGTGTCCTAGGTATAATAACGCATTTATACACTCAAGTGTGATAAATATTTTGAAAAGAAGAATAGACACTACTGTTTTTTTTAGTTAAATCCAGTCTAGTCAGATTTATGTAAGCATAATTATGTCAATAAAATCAAAACTTGAACACAACTTTTACAGTTTTAGGTGTTCCTACCCTGTTAGTTATGAAATCGAAATATAAACATTTTATAGGTATTCGTGTTTGGACCTACTGTAAATATTAACTTAATGTTGCTATTATTGGGTACGTAATAGCTAAGCGACCAAATAGTAGAGGAATAAAAATAGAAAAGTGGTTTTTTATGTTTTTGTTTCTGGTTTACACCAGGTTTGGTCGTCGTTAATTATTGGCTCAATAATATTTCAAGTGGGCAACGTGCCGTACCGGCTGTCACTCAATCAAGCATGCCGCCTTATGCAACGCGCATGCATGGCTGGGCCAGCAGACCCGTCGCGCGCGCCGTAACCCAGCCTATAATGTAGTAATACAATAGTGTTACTGGTCATTAGTGGACGTGTTATGTAGGAGTGCAAGTGTCATGATGAATACGTGGTTCCCAGGTGTCCGCAGCGGCACGGTGGATTTTAATTATGTCGGTATTTTTTTAAATGGCACGCAAATTATGTTTTGTCTTCTGCGAGTATATCTATAAGTATTTTACTATGTTTTGCAGTCGCGATTATTTTTCGGTTATCATGGGTATCCGCGGTAAAATTTCTTTAGCATTAACATAAACAGAATACGGAATTTTTACGTTGCATAGAAATATTTTTTATTTTCCGCAATCGATTTAAAATGATGACAAATTACAGCTCTCTCGTGCCTAATACATGTCGTACCTACCTGTTGCAGAAAATGTATTTTACTTTGTAATTAATACTTCAATTGCCACTTTCATTAAAATATAATGGATAGCTAATTGGCAGCAGGGACCACAACATTGTAGTTGCATTGCGTCACATGGTGTACCAACTAATGATGGACAGCAACGAAATATGTAGCTATTCGAATGCGTGTCTCAACATGCAAATACAAATCTAATTGGTGCATTTTCAACAGGAGCGCATGTATGAATTGGAGCGTCGCGACGCAGAGTTAGCGCTAGAAGAGAAGCGGCAGCTGGAAGCGAAGCGGACGCTGCTGCAGGAAGCTGCGAGGAAGCAGGACGAGCCCGTGGACGACAGCAAGCTGGTGGAAGCCATGTTTGACTTCCTGCCTGACTCCAGCAGCGAGGCCCCCGCGCCCAAGGACACCTCGGTGTTCAGCGACCTACCGCAGCAGAGGGCGGACCAGCAAGAGGTGAGACAATAATTAGCAATTAATTAGACTTAAATTTGGCCGTGGGAGAGCCACGCTTCGGCATGAATGGGCCGGAATGGTCGGAGTGATATCACGGCCTCACAGAAAACCGGCATGAAGCAGCACTGTGCTGTGTCACTGCTGCGTAAGTGAGGGTACCGGAGGCACAATCCGCGGGATAGGGGGGTTTAAAGGTTGGCAGCGCACTTGTGACTCCACTGGTGTCGCGGGTGTCTATGGGCGGCGGCAATCGCTTACCATCAGGCGATCCGTCTGCTCGTCCGCCACCTATCACATAATAAAAAAAGACTGAACATTATCGTCTCCCATTTATAAAAACTCGTTATCAGTTAAGTACGTAATCAACAGGATTTTGAATAGGGCAAAGCAATATATGTTCAAGCAGGTGCATAACAAGTATAAAACTGTTAATAATATATTTAACGTAGGCAGATTACCAGAAAATGTTCACATAGATATCAGTGGTATTAATCAAAATTTGTCATTAATTAATAAAATGTTTCGACATAAATCTTAAAGATCGCTACGATAGCATAATACGTTCCGACTTATTCAAGACTGCATGCATAGTGTAATATCCATTAATAAATACCTAATTACTTTCTTAATTTATAATTGTTTTATCAACTAAATGGACACCCTATTATTTAAACGGCCTTCAAAGTTATATCCGAACTTAATCCACAGATGGTGACACCGATGCAAACAACATCAGAAGACGAGGAAGATCTATCAGAATTCAAATTTCAGAAGTTTGCAGCTACATATTTCCAAGGGAATGTAACACACCAGTACTCCCGCAAACCTTTGAAGCACCCGTTGCTACCTTTACACACACAAGGCGATCAACTGGTGAGTTACTTTTGAACGTGTGAACAAAAAAACATCGAATATTTAGCTATACCAAATCCAAATCAAATCTAGAAGCCATTTTTGAAATCACTGCATGACTTTTGTCTTATCTTGATCGTCAGTCAAATATAATCTTGCAGCGATGTAATCATCAAATAATTGCGATAATTTTAATTTATTACAGGCTGCACAAGCGCTATGGATCACTATTCTGCGATTTACCGGAGACCTCCCCGAGCCACGGTACCAGACCATGGATAGAGACAACACATCAGTCATGTCCAAGGTCACGGCTACGCTTGGGAGGAACTTCATCAGGTCAAAGGAGTTCCAAGAAGCGCAATTAATGGGCGTCGACCCGGACGCTTATCTGAATAAACAGAAGCCAAGATCAATCAGACACAAGCTTGTGTCATTGACTTTGAAGAGAAAGAACAAACTTGGAGAGGACGTTAGGAGAAAATTACAGGTGCGTTTCGTGATAACAGTTGTTTTAAGTATTTACACACAACAACACTAGTTATTATCGCAAATGAGATATCATAATATTACCTTTTCTTACAGGATGAAGAATACACAGCTGACAGCTACCAATCTTGGTTGGAATCACGTCCAACCTCCAACTTGGAAAAATTACATTTCATCATTGGTCACGGTATCCTTCGAGCAGAATTAAGAGATGAAATATACTGTCAAATTTGCAAGCAATTGACCAACAATCCATCCAAGTCTTCGCATGCCAGGGGATGGATACTGCTGTCGTTATGTGTCGGATGTTTTGCTCCGAGTGAAAAGTTTGTCAATTATTTAAGAGCTTTCATCAGAGAAGGACCTCCCGGATATGCTCCTTATTGTGAAGATCGTTTGAAAAGAACATTCAATAATGGAACTAGAAACCAACCGCCATCCTGGTTAGAGCTTCAAGCAACAAAATCTAAAAAGCCTATTATGCTCCCTATTACATTTATGGATGGGAACACTAAAACATTGCTAGCAGATTCAGCGACGACAGCAAGAGAACTATGTAATCAATTGTCTGATAAAATTGGATTACGTGATCAGTTCGGCTTCTCTTTGTATATTGCTTTGTTTGACAAAGTTAGTTCACTTGGAAGTGGAGGCGATCATGTAATGGATGCAATATCACAGTGTGAACAATACGCTAAAGAACAAGGAGCCCAAGAAAGAAATGCGCCCTGGAGATTATTCTTTAGAAAAGAAATATTTGCTCCATGGCATGATCCTACAGAGGATCAAGTTGCTACAAATTTGATATATCAGCAAGTAGTTCGAGGTGTGAAGTTTGGTGAATACAGATGTGACAAAGAAGAAGATTTAGCTATGATTGCAGCGCAACAATATTATATAGAATATGGACAAGATATGAACACAGAACGTTTATATACGTTGCTACCGAATTATATACCAGACTACTGTTTGACTGGTGTAGAAAAAGCAGTAGACCGATGGGGAGCTTTAGTAGTACAAGCTTATAAAAAGAGTTACTACGTAAAAGAAAAAGTGCCTGCCTACAGGGTTAAAGAGGACGTCGTTAGCTATGCTAAATTCAAATGGCCACTGCTGTTCTCCAGGTTCTATGAAGCTTACAGAAACTCTGGACCCAATTTACCGAAGAACGACGTTATAATTGCAGTAAATTGGACGGGCGTTTACGTGGTAGATGATCAGGAACAAGTGTTACTCGAGTTATCTTTCCCTGAGATTACCACAGTATCCAGTCAAAAAACAAACAAGGTATTTACTCAAACGTTCAGTCTTGCAACGGTTCGTGGAGAAGAATTCACATTCCAGAGTCCTAATGCAGAAGACATCCGGGATCTAGTAGTTTACTTTTTAGAAGGATTGAAAAAGAGGTCTAAGTTTGTAATAGCGTTACAGGATTATAAAGCGCCTGGGGAAGGTTCTAGTTTCTTGACGTTCCTAAAAGGTGACTTAATAATTTTAGAGGAAGATAGCACAGGCGAATCAGTATTGAATAACGGCTGGTGCATCGGCCGTTGTGAACGATCTATGGAAAGAGGCGATTTTCCTGCGGAAACCGTGTATGTGTTACCTGCTTTGACAAAACCACCTCCAGACATTTTGACGCTCTTCTGCCAGGAAGGTGCGCAGCACGGACGTCGAATACCTACAAACACGCTAAATGGTACTGAGACTAGGGACAAACCTCACACTTTATTGGAGTATGCTATGGATCACTTTAGATTACCACCAAAGCGTACTGTATCTAAAACCCTGACACTATCCACAGCAAAGAGAGGCGGGGCTGAAGAACTGTGGAGGCACTCTAGGGAGCCAATTAAATTACCTTTACTAAAGAAATTGCAGGCTAAAGAAGAACTAGCTGAAGAAGCTTGTTTTGCTTTTACTGCAATATTGAAATACATGGGTGATCTTCCATCTAAAAGACCACGTATTGGCAATGAGTATACCGACCATATTTTCGATGGACCTTTGAAAGCACGAAATATTGCGCGATGAAATTTACTGTCAAATAATGAAACAGCTAACGGACAATAGGAATAGAATGTCTGAAGAGAGAGGCTGGGAGCTCATGTGGTTAGCCACTGGATTGTTTGCGTGCAGTCAAGGTTTACTTAGGGAATTGACATTGTTCTTAAGAACTAGAAGGTATCCAATTGCTCAAGATTCACTCCAAAGACTTCAAAAAACATTACGGAATGGCCAAAGAAAATATCCTCCGCATCAGGTCGAAGTGGAGGCTATACAGCATAAGACAACTCAGATCTTCCACAAAGTGTACTTCCCTGATGACACGGACGAGGCGTTTGAAGTAGACTCGTCGACGCGGGCGAAAGACTTCTGCCAGAACATCGCACAGAGACTGAATCTCAGATCTAGTGAAGGATTTAGTTTGTTTGTTAAGATAGCTGATAAGGTGATATCGGTGCCTGAAGGAGACTTCTTCTTCGACTTTGTGCGACATCTCACGGACTGGATTAAGAAAGCTCGACCAACGCGTGATGGTATTACTCCACAATTTACTTATCAGGTGAGTAACTTTATGCACACAGTCATGTTTAGTCAAGTCGTTAATTATTATTACAGTAATCTTAGAAGATTCATGTCTGAAGTAACAAATAAGATGAGTTCTTGTGTCTCAGAATGGCGTAGAGATTTTAATTAGTCTATGGTATGGCAGAGAAATCAAAGAGCATTATCATCTGCAATAGCGCAATCAAGCGATCGTAGCTGCTTATTTACACATTTGACATGTTTTGCAAAGTAATAATTCTACAAAAGGTACTGAAGCTGACAATAATAGAAGCAATTCTAAACAATTTCATTTGTAACTTAGGCATATAGAAATCTAAATAAAACCGAATAAACTTACCGCTCAACGACGGGGATCGCAGATGTCGGCGAAAAATCTGCCAAACTAAAGTGGAACTGGGCGAGTCATGTGTAGGATGCAACCGGAGAGGTAGACTAAAATCGTCAAACAATACCAGCCAGATGGGCGACGGTTAAGAGCCCCAGAAAAAGATGGCGGGACGATTTAGCCCACCAATGTCAGTATTGGCAAGCGCTGGCTTCAAATAGAGACCATTGGAGGAGTTTGGAAGAAGCCAATACCCAGCAGTGGGACAGTTTAGTTTAACAGAAAGTAAACTTACCCAAAATGGTTTGTTTCTGCAGGTGTTCTTCATGAAGAAGCTATGGACGAACACGGTGCCGGGCAAGGACCGCGCGGCGGACGTGATCTTCCACTTCCACCAGGAGCTGCCGAAGCTGCTGCGCGGCTACCACCGCTGCGGGCGCGAGGAGGCCGCACGCCTGGCCGCGCTGGCCTACCGCGCGCGCTTCGGAGACAACAAGCAGGAGCTGCAGGCCATCCCGTGAGTCACGACCACAGTATAATATATATGATCTTTTTTTTTAAGCGACTATAAAGTTTAGGATGATACACGTTTGCCTAAAAGATGCCTGTTTACTCTTGCCTTAAAGATGTCCAGATTACAGCGGTCAGGAAAAACAGACCACGGCAGGGAGTTCCATTCCTTAGTCGTCCGCATTATAAATGTGGAAGTGATCGCTTCGTGCGGATAAGGGGTAGTTCTACCACATAAGGATGAAAGCATTCGTCGCGCCTTGTCGTCCGTTGATGGAATGATCTAAATTGGATAAATGCTAGTAATACGACATTATGGAAAATAATTACTTATACAGGCTGTATCGGTAAACAGTAACTTTCCGTTAACTATAATTTTTGCTTACCTTTCTGAACAACGTTTGTTATGACTCTTGGAAATTCGTTGAAAAGAATTTCGACTCCCAACGATAAATGAATAACTCACTCATAGCAACGTTCAAAACTTTAGAATAGTCGGTAGAAGAGATGGTCGAAGGGATGTAATGTTTACCGATACCCTGTATGCTTTTTCAGTCTCAAGTTGGAAGTTATCAATTACGACCACTCACTAATTGCAAGTTGGACCAGTTGCGAATTGAGAATTGATCATAATGCGTCCAACTGCTCTATTAATTAGATACTCGACTAAAACTGTAAAAGGTTTTGTCCGTCGGAGAGCCTTGCTTCGGTGTGAATGGGCCGGCTCGACCGGGGTGATACCACGGCCTCACCGAAAACCGGCGTTAAGCAACACTGCGGTTTTTCACTGCGTGAGTGAGGGTACCGAAGGCCCAATCCGGGGGGGATAGGGGAGTTTAAAGGTTGGCAGCGCACTTGTGACTCCAATTGTGTTGCGATTGTCCATGTGCAGCGGCAATCGCTTACCATCAGGTGATCCGTCTGCTGGTCTTCCACCTATCACATAAAAAAAGATGTAATATTTGTTAAAACCATCTACATAGAGTTACCGCGACTATTATAGTAGATAATAATACAACGCGAAAGTTTAAAATCGTACCTATCATAATAATAATTTAGTATCAATCAAGTTGATTCAAGAGAAATTAAGGCGACGGGTAGCCCTAACTAGCGACACCATTCATTTTTAATTGTTAGCTACTAAACCGGATCTATTTTATACAATTTCGGGGTTACAACCTCTCGACAAACACTTATTACTATTTATTAATTGACCATGCATAAATGTTGGGTCCGTTTTTGTACGCGAAAAATTGATTACCGCCAAAAGCGGCCACTTGTGCTCAAGTGTTTGCGCAAACACAAGTGCACTCTCTATTTCCTTACTCTTATAGATATTACAATGGGACACCAGCGTGACACGGCCGGAGAGGGATCGGCCGTGAAAGGACCCAACATTTATAAGTTTTTGCCGAGAGGTTATAATCCCGAAATTGTTTAAAATAGATCCGGTTTAGTAGCTAAAAAGTTAATATCGATTGGCGTCGCTAAGAGTGCCCTACCCGTCACCTTAACCGTGAATAATGGGAAAATTACCGGCGTAAATAAAGAATTTAAACTATTTCAGACAAATGCTACGAGAGCTGATCCCTGCTGATTTGATAAAGCTGCAGAGCTCTGCCGACTGGAAGCGCTCCATCGTGGCGTCGTACAACCAGGACGCCGGCATGACGCCCGAGGACGCCAAGATCACCTTCCTCAAGGTCATCTACCGGTGGCCGACGTTCGGCTCCGCGTTCTTCGAGGTCAAGCAAACCACGGAGCCCAACTACCCTGAGTTGCTTCTGATCGCCATTAACAAGCATGGCGTCAGCCTGATTCATCCGCAGTCTAAGGTAAGGATGCCATGATACCGATTTACAAAATTATCTACACTTGGCCGATCTTCAGCTTTTCTAGATTAAGCGGTATACCACGGAACCCTATTACCTTGAGTTGCTTAGCGTCAGCCGAGCTAGGATGCCAGGATTATCTTTTTTAAGAACATATAGGTACCGCCTACCGGTGTCCCATATACGGCTACGCTTTCTTTGAGGTCAGGCAAACCATAGAGAACATCTATTACTCGGAGTCGCTTACTGCTCAACAAGCTTGGCGTCAGTCTAATAAATCGATGAAGGAAAACCGCTGAGGTTTAGTCGGTATGCTTCTGGCTGGCTTCTTAGTTAGGAGAAGCCCCCGCCAGAGGAGAGCCCGATATAACCCTCCTACTCCCCAGCAGGAGGGCATGCATAAGGCGGCATTACCCAGCGACAAAAAAAAAGGTAACAAGGGTATTATTACCTTACTCTATGGGAGGTAAAGACGAATATATAGTGCTCAAGTGTTTGCGCAAACATAAGTGCACTCTCTATTCCCTTACCCTTATATTCCAATGGGAGACCAAGCGTGACACGGCCGGAGAGGGATCGGCAGCAGGACCAAAATGCTTTCCGAGGCACGAGGGTACAAGACCACCAACTTCGAGACTCCGGGCTAACACAATGAATTTCTTATAGAAAACTTAGGTAGGTACAATTTTTGGCCCGACCCGGAATCGAAACCGGGACCTCTTGCGCAGCCGTTCTCTTAATACTTGAATACCTAATGACAATACTAAATAAAAACATGCGGTTTTGTTTGTATCTTAGATCAGAGACGATAAAATGCCACGGACTGATTAAGGCCCGATTTGACCTATCTTTATCCGTGGATACATCTATCACCTCTTATTTCGGTAGGAAATACTTAGTGTCAGCCCTCGGAAAGCACGTTAAACCGTTGGTCCTGCGCCCAATCTCTCTCCGGTCGTGTCACGCTGATGTCCCATCAGAATATGAGGCAAAGGGAATAGAGAGTGCTCTTGTGTTTGCGCACACACTTGAGCACTATAATATATCCTGCGTTCGTGGCTAGATTGGGCGCCGTAGCTATAATCGGTTGGAGGATATATAATAATTTTAGAAGTGTCAATCCCTATTTTTGCAAATTTCATAAGTTTCATAAGTCTGTGTAAGGCTTTCGCTTTGTTATAAAAGATCATAAAAGTATCCCTTATTTACTTGTTGAATACCTAGAGAATAGGTGCTAATTCCTGACAAAAAAAATAATCGCAACAAGTTTATGGCTCGCAGATAAGCCGTCATAGCGTAGCCTCGCATCATATCAGTAATTATGTACCTGGTAGGTAATTATTTAATAATGCATACTAGCCGATGATTGATTGGCGATAAACACTGTAACCTATAATTACAATTCAGGAACCGCTAACATGATATTACAAGGTGTGATTATATTTTATAGGCTGATGATGATTTTATTTATGAACAACTAACATGTTATTTACTAACGTTTAGAGTTGCGTGACCATCGAAACCTTACTCGAATTTGTCCCTACGAGTGTTATTATGTGTGTGACTGCCTCGTTGGCGCAATGGGTAGGGCGTCCCACATTAAAGCGCCAGGCTGCGCTTGGGGTCCCGGGTTCGATTCCCGAGTCGAGCAAAAATTTGTTCCTGAGGTTTTCTGTTAAGCTGGCGGTCTTGTACCCACGTGCCCCGGAAAGCACGTTAAGCCGTGGGTCCTGCGCCCGATCCCTCTCCGGTCGTGTCATACTGGTGTCCCATTGGAATATGAAGGCAAGAGAATAGAGAGTGCACTTGTGTTTACGCACACACTTGAGCACTATAATATATCCTGCGTAACTGGCTGATCGTTGATATTAGCCGCCTTAGCCGAAATCGGTAGGAGGACATTATTATTATGTGGTTAGGTAGGTATCTGTACCTGAACTTAATTTATACCTAACATTGTTTCCAGGAAAATAAGGTTGTTTTTCCAATTTTTGTTTAACAAAAATCTCTTAAATAGGTTTGCTGTCCAAATTAAAAACTTATTTTTGACATAAAATGTGAAATGTAAATAAACCCTCTTTATTTCTAGGACATCCTAGTCACGCACCCGTTCACAAGGATATCCAACTGGTCCTCCGGCAACACGTACTTCCACATGACCATCGGCAACCTCGTGCGCGGCTCCAAGCTACTCTGCGAGACATCCTTGGGGTACAAGATGGACGACCTGCTGACGTCATACATCTCGCTCATGCTCACCAACATGAACAAGCAGCGCTCCGTCCGCGTCAAATAGACTGACAAAGTAGGTCTGCTCCTTTACTCCTACTGCCAAACGTAGATCTGCTGAGATAACGCCCCCATTCGTCTAAGATTGCTCTGTGCAGCAATTTCAGGTTGAATCCGGTTTTAATGTAGACGATTAGATCAATTCACAAAGATGCGCCTCTTTGTCTAATAAGAATTGCTATGCGATACTCGGTAGGTGTGTCTTCGTGAATTTCGTGAAAAAAAGAAACTATGGGGGAATGTTTCTCCATAAGACGAGAGACCAATCTACTTAAAAACTTGGGCCTTGGAGAATCGCTTTGCGGAGACTACGGTCAAAAGTGATAACGATATTAATGAACAATACAATGGACTGTAAGTAGTGTTTAGATGTTAAACCTTAATCGGGTTCTGGCAGGATGAATGTTTATTCGAGTATTAATCGAAAGCTAGTGATGTAGTTCACGATGAAAGGTTGAATATTTACCAGCTGAATCTCGCGGTCTGCTGAGTTGATCCCTAAATTTTGTATAAGTTAGCACTTTACCCATTGTAATCCGTCTGTTTACTGTCATGTATATCTTTCGATCCTGATCGTACATCACAGGTCCATTGTATGTTTATGTAAAAATAGACGTAATGCACAACGCATAGTCCTACTAATTTACAACCGCGTCCACTTAAAGGATAAGTAACTACAACTGAATCAAGTGTAATTTATTATCTATATCCGTCCATAACTGTAGAAAGTAGATAACTTATGGTTGTTATACATATTTAGTAGAGCATCAACAGTAGTGTTAGTTATACATTTATCATAGTTATAAGTACAATATAAATACAAAAGCGAAAAAAATATTCAAAGTTAGTTCATGAAGTGCTTACGTCGTCAATGAATAACCATACACATTAGAAATTTACAAAATTTAAACTAGTGTTAAATATCAATCATAAATATTTTTGTAAGTAGAGATACATTTAAAGGCACATGAAATATTTTGCGTTCAGATAGATGTCGTCTATTTCATCGCAGTGTATTTTGTAAGTCTGTGTACTAACTAGATATGAAAGGAGATCTGTTATTAATATTTAGGTGATCGGTTAGGTTTATGTTAAACTGAAATAAACTGTTATTTTTGCTACTTATTGCCTTGTTAAGTGCCTCCCGCTTAATATAATCCACGAGCGTACACGTACACTAGGTTTACTTATTTACAGCATGTTAAAAATAATAATAAAAAATCAGCCGTTAAAATTATTCGATATAAGTAAGTATAAATATACTTAAAATGAAATAATGAACTCCACTGTCAGTTTACAAAATTTTTACTAATGATAAGAAACCTTAAGTAAAAATTAGGGTTAACATATTTTTATTATTAGTAGTAGTCCCGTGTTGCATGATTTTACTGTGGTTGTCAGCTTTTTATATTTTAACGGTTGATTTTAAGTTGTACTGTAACTGTATGTAGGTACTAAACATGAAAACATACCTACTGGCATATTTTTTATACTCGTCATTACCACGATGGTATGTAATTTAATTTTATTTTGTTAACGTAGATAACACTGCGTATTGTATTTATTGTAATAGGTAATGGACTAACTCTAGGTATTGTGAAATTGTCTTTGTTAATGCCATGAGTCGAGACAATATGAGATATCCCTGTTTTCGCTTAGAGTCAAAAGTTGCATTTGTGAGTGGTTGTAAACATGAGTCACAATGATTTCTGCGTTTTATTTCAAAATCCACCATTTTTAATAAACACAACAAGCCCGACACACATCAATTACTGTAAATATCTTGTATGAGTTTTCAAATGAGTTTTTTCCTCGTCTCTTTGTTCGGATCTCCTTGAAATGTCGTGCGATTTTGGTTTTTTTTTCTTGCTGTATTAATTTAATATTGGATAATTAATATAATAAAATTAACATACCATTTAAATATCTTACCAAAACAAAAAAGCTACTCATATTAAATAGAAACCTAGGATCATATGAACTAACTCCACGTGACGAAAGAAGAAAAAATTTAAGCTAAATTTATAGCCAATTTTGACGAATAAGTACGGTACAGAGAATAAAATGGTTCGTGACCTTAAGGTAAATTTTCGCAAGAATCAGTTATACCAACATATCGTTTTAAAAAAATCTGCCAACCTTCTTTAAATTTTCTTTACATCAAAAGGAATCAATGTTGCTACAAACAAATCTGAACTTTCTGATCTAACAGTTAAGCATCATTTTCTGTGCAACAGGTATTACTCTGACAAGTTTACGAAAGGTAATAAGTGCTCATAGTATATTAAACGAATCAATTTGAAAACTGACGAACCTTTTCGTTCTTTGACTGTACAAGGCTTGATGAGCTTACAGCAGGTCAAAGTTTGGACCTACCTACCGACAGGCCCATTTGAATTCAGCTATACTAAAAGGAAGACAGCAATTACGCTAAATCAAGAGATAAAGAAAATCAAATTTCGTGCAATTTTGAGCAACCTAACGGCACACAAGAACAATTAAGGTAAAAGCGGGCTATTAGAAAAACTGTTAATTATAACAAACAGAAAAATATATATCCGTAATAAAGTCGTGAGAGTCTCCCACGGCAGTGCGGCCTATTCTCGGGCCGCGAATAATGATGCCTCTATTGTAGCAAGCAGCAGGAAGTCATTTATCTAACATCAAGAATATGAGTGTTTAGAGCAATTTCGTGTCTGATTTCTCATCCTAAAGTGTGCAATTTTGGGCGACGAGTACCACGTGAAATGTCAGGCAACTCTGAGTCAGCGCACTCGGTAAGTTTGTGTAGTGTTGGCTGAGTGGGGCCTTCTAGAAATCTCTTAAATGGTAAGAATTATATTTCATGACGTCGCGTTTTAGACGTTGGAATGTTAGAACTAGTTGTTTGTACATAAATAAATAAATACATGGGACCTAAGGGGACCCACACAACATCTTTCGGGTTCCAAGTCAACCTCTCCTGCCCGTGGCGCGTCCTGCTAACCAACAAAATAGGCCCTGGCGAATCACCCACCCACCCGACCTGGACCAGCGTGGTGGGTTATGGTCCATTCCCCCCTTATGAAAAATACTGCATTGCCCCTGCCCCCAGTTCCCGGCAGCCCTGCTATTCCGGGCCAAGGCTGCGGTCTCGGTAAGCGGCAGGGCAGGAGGTGCTAAAATCGAGAGCAGTGACGTGCATTAGGGGAGACCTATGTCCAGCAGTGGACGAGTGTGAGTTGCTGATGATGAAATAAATACATATTTCACAACATCACATACATTGATCTGACTCCGAGGGAGGGAACCCAATGTATTGTTTATACATAAATAAATATTTCACAAGCATCACATACATTGATCTGATTTCGAGGGAGGGAACCCAATATAATGAAATTAACCGCTGATTCGGAATGTCAATTTCTACCGAGAAGAATCGGCAAGAAACTCAGTACATATCTAGTTACTCTTTTCAAATAATATGGTAATTGTAATGTTCATTTTTATACGGTGTAGGTAAACATTAATATTATTATCTAGACAATATTCCAACTGGGTTTGGATATCTTGGATTATCTTGTCCTAGTTTAGATCATCTTTGCAAAACTTTTATGTTTTTTAAGTATAATGGAATTTCAATTTATTACTTCAGTAAAATCTGTTAGTTATAACTTTTTTCTTATTTGCGATTAGATAATAGTCGCAGATAAAGCTGTGGGAAAATGCGTTATGTATGACGGTAGACGAACCGTGTAGCACAACACACATTTAGTAAATATGTTCCTTTTCTTTTTTTTGAGGATTGATGATCCGCACGAAAAGTATCAAGCACCGTGAAATAGGCCACTTAGCCCTTTTTTTCGATTAATTCAAATTACTTAGACATTTTTTTTAAGGAGATTTAGGTTAGTATTTCCTTTTACTTACCTTAGTTTCATGATCATAATGCATACAATAAAGTTTTCAAACTTCTAAATATTTGATTTTTTTACTGATTTTAAATAGCTGGGAAAGTTATCTGGATTTCTGACAATATTGCCCATTGGTATTTAACTATCGCTAACAAACTTACAGTGTTTATGGTTGATTCAACCAATCTTTATTCGTAGACACAGATATTATAATACTATAACTATTATTATTCTTATATATCTTATAACGTCAGATTTGTATATAATGACAGCGCTATACCATAAGATTAGTCGAATCGGCCCTTAGCAGTCTTAGCATTATGCATACATTACATTCGTTATAAAAGCGCGATTGAACATAGATATATACACAGTACCAGTACCTACTACACCTGCTTACTATAGAAGTGTCAACAATGTTACTCAAAATAAGTTAGCGTGTACGACCCCATCAGCGATCTCCTATGCTGAACAATGGCCGCATAGCATCAAGCAATCAAGTCATCATTAAAGAAATTGTCTTCCTGCAATATCACTCCGTACCTAATTATAAACCTTGCTAATGAAGTTTCTAACTTAGGCTCGATTGAAAATTACTTCTTGTTACAAGGATTTCATCGTATTTACAAACCCTATAATAAAATAAACATCCAATTATACGAAGCTAGATGAATGTCTCTTTTTATCCAATTATAAACATTAACCATCTGCAGTTACAAAAGTATGCATTAAAAAGTCGATAAGAAGAACGGTTACCATGAGTTTGAAAAACTGTTCTCGCTATCGAAAACTATCGCTTTGTCCCTTTCATTGTGGTACATGTAAAAGAGATAGAGCAATAGTTTTGGATAGCGAGGATAGTATTTAAAACTCATGGTAAGGCCTCACGACCCCAATTCTCGTGATCGTGACATTTATTTTCATACGACATATATCACTAAATCATAGTTTTTTTTGAGTAGAGCCCAATTCTCACTAAAACATAGTTTTTTTTATATGGTTTTCAAGTGATATCCGCCATGTTTTCAAAATGTCACGAGCACGAGAATTGGGCTCATGGTTTTCAGGTGATATCCGCCATGTTTTCAAAATATCACGAGCACGAGAATTGGGCTCATGGTTTTCAGGTGATATCCGCCATGTTTTCAAAATATCACGAGCACGAAAATTGGGCTCTAGATCAAAATAATATTAGTAGGTCGGTAAGTATGTAAAAAGATAGCGGAATTAAAGACATAATCACATCGTAGACATGTTTAACGATGGAGCAGAAAAAATAAGAAGTAAGGATTCAGGAAGTAGTTATTAAGCAACTACCTATTTTAAACTACTACTGAGTTTCTTTTTGATTTCTTCTGAGTGGAAGAACAATTGCAACCAGTTCAAAACATTTTATATATTATTGCTGATAACTATTCTGTATATATTTACTCTGAAATATAATTAAGCATCTACTCATTTGTGCGTGTGAAGGTTCGTTAGGATGTTTAATAAGCTAATCGTAAAAGCGAAAAGCCTAGACTCGACAACACAACTTAAGGTGACAGGTAGGGCACACTAGCGACGCCAATCGATTTTAATTTTTAGCTACTAAACCGGATCTATTTTAAACAATTTCGGGGTTACTACTTCTCGGAAAGCACTTATACTATTTATTAAATAACCATGTACAAATGTTGGGTCCAACGCGATTCGTGGACTTGTACGTGGAATTTTTCGCGTACAAAAACGCCGAGAGGTTGTGATCCCGAAATTGTTTAAAATAGATCCGGTTTAGTAGCTAAAAATTAGAATCGTATGGCGTCGCTAGTGTGCCCTACCCGTCACCTTAATAAGCTAATCGTAAAAGCGAAAAGCCTAGACTCGACAACATAACTTAATAGCGAAACCCCCTTTTTTCCTATAAGTAGTTTTATGACAAACATGACATCTGCACGTGTTACAAATAGCAGTCTACCGAGTGGTTATGTGTCTGAGGTTTGCGTCATACAAGCACAAGTAATTACCTACTGATGCAACAATAATCTCCGTACACCAAGAATTGTGCTTTGAACTACTTCAACTGGCTCCACTACTATAACAGTGTAAAACGATTTCGTTTTTGTTCAATATTTAAGTATAGGGAAGGTAGTTCTTGCAATCTAAGAATGCTGAGTGCCATACACACCAGCTTATGTATGTGTTTTAATGCTTTAGTGTGTAATTTTAAAATAAACGAAAGAACACGGATGACCTAGTCATTAAGAGCGGAGACCTGCGAAGGTCAGTTCAAATTCAATTCGAGGCAAGCTTCGCCGTTCTTCGGATATTTCGCTATCACTGTCGCACCAACCGAGACCCGAGTGTAGAAACAGCATAATGGCTGTTTGAGATTTGTGAGCATTTGCGAATACCAAAAATGGTGAATGAAACTTGATTATAATTTAATTTTCTTTTCGTGTAACTAGACAATACAAACTGTGTCTGTGTTAAATTTTCATTATGAATAATTGATTTTTAATATAATAATATCATCAGGCCGGATATATTATAGTACTCAAGTCTGTGCGTAAACACACGTGCACTCTCTCCCTTGGGCTCATATTCCGATGGGACACTAATGTGACAGGACCGGAGAGGGATCGGGCGCAGGATCAATGGCTTAACGTGCTTTCCGATGCACGGGGGTACTAGACCGCCAACTTCTCGAAGTTGGCGGTTAACCCGGTTGGTCCGGAGTCTGGACTCCGGGCTGATACTGAGAATTTCTTAACAGAAAAACTCAGGTAAAAAATGTTGGCCCGACCCGGGAATCGGACCCGAGAACGCAAGCGCAGCTGTCGCTTTAAAGTGCGACGCACTACCCACTGCTTCAACGAGGCAGTCAAATTATTGTTTTTAATATAAAGACAAATAGAAATAGGTCGTTATCGTCGAAAAATGTACGAAATGTAATCGCGTATATTTTTAAGTAGGTAAGTATTTGAAAGATATTGTTTTAACAAAGACATAGATAAATACCTACTCAATCCGAATAACAGCAATAAAACATCGAGATATCCTTAGATTGCAAATTACTTTAGAAATTACGTTTTTAACGGAAATAGGTTGTTCGCCGGCCCCTTAAGTGGCATCGTGAAAATGCAGGTCCTAATCAGACCAGTATCACTGCGACCAGTTTGATGTATTGCATTGTGATCGCCGATGTACTACCTACATATCAGTCCCAACTAGGCTTGCCCACAGACCCCCAATCTGTGATTGGGGGGTGATCTGTGGGCTTGCCAGACCGCCGAGAAATCCGGGATTGTCCCGGAATCTTGCCTTTTGTCCCGTGTCCAGTAAATAGCGCTTATTATCCCGGATTCCGAAAAGTTATTATTTTTCTAAACAAAATATACTGATCGCTGTCTGACTCCTTCATGTTAAAAATTTTTGATGATAGCTTCTTATTATGACTCTTTTTTTTCTTCAGTTTTTTATTATTTAATTTGTTATTTAGTTTCGACTGTCTACGAAAGTTTAAATTTGCTAATTTAAGCGAAGTACTTACTCAAATCTATAATAGTTTAACGTGTGATTTACTACCACAGTGCTTCATCTTAGAATAATAACTGGCGGTAAGTAGGTACCTTCTAATTACATACCTACTTCTAATAAAAGTAGGTATTTGAAAATAAATTACTTTTAAATGAATCCTTTGAAAAAAATATATATTTTCAATTATAGCCACGACCCGACATTTTTCTATTGTTTTTCTAGAACTGTCCCGGATAAGTTACTATCTGGCAACCCTAGTCCCAACCCCTACACTTTTCAGAAATAAAAGAAGATAGAAAAGTGGCAAAAGCGTCACATGTGAGCAGTATCTTAACAATATCAAAAAATGAATTCATAAAATGTACCACAAAACAAATTTTTGATAATAAAAGTATACTACGAATTTCGTAGTACGAAATGCGTTTGATAGCGATTTCCGTTCCCAGACTAGTATTACATTTATCACATATCTTTGTAAACCGCAAAAAAAACCGCAGCTATATTTTGAATATGTTTTAGATGAGTAAAATATGTATTAACATTACCTAAATACAAAGCATCGGCAAACAACTGTAAGTTGAAAACTTCGACAAAGCCGAAAAAAAATTTTTTTCTCACTTTTTTAGGGTTCCGTAGCCAAATGGCAAAAAACGGGAACCTTATAGATGTCAGATAGTGTGCCTTCGTCATGTCTGTCTGTCTGTCCGTCCTTCCGTATATCACAGCCACTTTTTCTCGAAACTATTAGAACTATAGATTGAAACGTGGTAAATACTCGTAAATGTATTTCCTAAAAATAGGAAAACAAAAAAAAATTGGGAGGTCCCCATACTTAGATTAGAACTGAAACTCAATTTTTTTTTCATCAAGGCAATACGTGTGGGATGTTTATGGATAGGTATTTAAAAATGGCATTGAGGTTTCTAATATATATTCTTTCGCAAGAGACACTCCCAAAGTGGTAAAATGTGTGACTAATTTCTATAATAAAAGAATTATGAAACTAAAATATATGATATACATTAACATAAAAAGTAACAACGAAAATTGGTTTAAACTAGATCTAGTAAGAAGGTTAAGGAAGTTTTTTAACACGTTATAAACCGCAAACCCCAACTTACCTTCCAGCACTTGGCCGATTTTCTTTCTACTGTTTTTTAATTATATAATCGTATTAACACAGTCAATATATACATATATATATATATATATATAGATAGATGCTCTTTTCAAAAATATATAATCCCTTATAACCTTTCATTTCAAGTTTTAAAACTATTACACGTTGAAAAACGTAAATGAAGAACTTAATATTTCCCAATTGCTCAAACGTTTAACTTTGCTAAATAAAAAAATACTTTTACCATATACAATATGAATTACGCTGCAGAATATTAAACTACGACTTTTGTACTATTAAATTATATTAATAAAGGAGCCCGTCGGAGAGCCACGCTTCGGTATGAATGAACCAGCTCGGCCGGAGGGATACCACGGCCTCACAAAAATCCGACGTGAAGCATCATTGTGCTGTGTTTTTGGTCTTAAGGTTTGCAGCACACTTGTGATTCCACTGTCGGAGGTGTCCATGGGGGGCGGCAATCGCTTACCATCAGGTGATCCGTCTGCTCGTCTGCCACCTATCACATGAATAAAACCCAATTTCAATCATTGCTATTAATCTATTTTATTCTTCCATATTCCACAGTGCGCCGCCGCCGCTAAGAGCTACGACTACAAGCCTGGTCGTAGTTATAATAATTAAACGAATTATTGTCTTGTTGTCAAAAGACCTTGCGATTATCGATTTTATATGAATTGATGACAATTAATATTTAATGTACGTAGGTACTAGGTAACATAATAATTACACACTTTATACCCAGGTTCTTGGGGGTAATAAAAAATATTTTTATGATAAAGTACGAACCACCTTTCCCCCGGATTAGGCCGGATTTCTGTAAGGACATACTCGTATATCACTAAAACATATTTTTTTTGTATCTATGCAAATAAACAATTGTGTGATTTTGATTTTTAAGCAATGTTATTTCGCTAGCTCGGTTGGTTTTGTGTACCGAACCCTCAACAAACACTCCTACATCTCTCTTGCCTACTTTTTGTTGGTAACGAAATTATCATGAACATGCAGTGACAATAAGAAACCGTAATATTCTTTATGACTTACTCGTTAGACCACAATTTAACAGATATTTACTAATGATGTATATGGTAGATGTGATGTGATATGGTGTTACGCGGAAAGATCGCGTGCGAAACTCGCATACGTGGCAGCCTCCATGACCGTGATGTAGCAGACAAACTGTAGGAGTCGCCTACGCGTTATAGCTTGTCCGAAGGAAACCAAATAGTTACCAAAAACAGCTTGGCTTGACGTTGTAAGGGATGACAACAGACAGGGCCGTACGTACCGCTACATCGGCATCTGCATGCGGGCTACAGGGGCTTCCTAAAGAGTAAGCTGGTACACTCCTCCCTTCTGCCGAATAACTTCCTTCGACTCCCCCGCGTTTGAGCCCGCCATCTTTGATAAATCTTGCTTTAGAGGGGCAAAGCAAGTTACGCTACTGGATGACGTCAGATACCAATAGCCTCATCATCATCATCAGCCCATTTAAGTCCCCACTGCTGGGGCACGGGCCTCCCTCAATCACATGAGGGGTAGTTGCCATACTCACCACGCTTGGCAGACGGGTTGGCGAGGGTTTTGATATAAATGCAGAGTTTTCCTTCTCTGGGTGCTGATCATGCCAGCAGCTTTACCTTAGTCGCCTTTTACGACACCTCGGTAAGAGTGAGGGTGGCCTATTCTACTCTGCCGGGGACCACACACCACTAAGAATTCATTCTAAAGACCGTGCGGGGTGGAGGAGCCGAATAAGGAAAAGGGACGACGTTTCTCTCACGAAGGATGCGGAGATGATGATGATTTGTGGTTGTATGTATTACAACACAAAGTGCTTGCCAAGGAACGGCAATATTATTGTATCTTTCCCTTGATACTGTGACCTTTTAGATTTAAACACAGTAATTAAAACCACTTATAATCCAGCCGATTTGAACTCATTCCTCAATTAACTTGTCGGGTCTACTCGAGAATCGATACCGAAGTTTACCTACTCCGTACTAAACTGTTTAATTAGAACAATCCAACGTAACACCAGTTTTAATTGGTAAACTAAAATTGGGTATTAGCAATGCGCTCCCACGGTCGGAGATGACATGTTGGAAAACACGAGCACCGCTGCACCTTTCCCACACTCTGCATATCTTGGCTCCATATATCAAGTCGGCAGAATGTAAAAAAGCAGACAATGATTCAATTGTGTGCACATAGCTTTCTCACAGTCCCACTAAGATTTAATCGTTCCATAGTTTAATTAGTGCAGATAAATGGCCAAATCTGTTCCGGGTCTAACTGTTTCGGATGACCAAGGCGATGCCGCGATGTAAGTCCTCAAATTGGACCATTCTGTAGATTCCCCTCATTAGCTAGCAGGATGTGAGAGATCCTGAAACTTTTTATGATAACAATGACACTTTTTGCGAGCTCATGAATGAATGGTTACGTGATAATGTGGTTATTCACGTCATAATTTTCTTTAGCACGTCATGGATAAAAAATGACGAGGAGATTGTAGTCAGTCACGCTATCAGTGAGGTATTTTAGTCTTGTGTTCACAAGTGGATAATCTGTTCTGTTGTAACAGGACATGGATTATAATAAATACTACTTAGTAAGGCTACTAGCGGCGCCATTAAAATGTGATTAATTTGAGACATTTAACGAAAATAAGTGGCGGAGCTAATTTACCGAAAAAGCAGCCTTAATTTTTAAAAAGGCATAAAGAAATTTGATAGAAATACAAAGATAATAAACAACTTTCTACATAATATGTACTAGCTGCTCTACGACTACTGTTACTGATAAATCGAAAAGGGGCGTGGCAGACAGGAATTTTACGATACGACTATCCTAAATCGTTTATGTTCTGTAATAAGAATGAGTCTATGTATATATCATACTAGTGGGACTTTAGTTCCACTTTATACTAATAGACGGCGTCAGGTGTCGATTGCATTGCGCAAGCGTTTCGTGTTTTCGGATATCCTAAAGCGTTGCCGCTGTCTGTAGGATTTATCTTTCTGTAGGATCTATAAATACATAGTATAGACTGTCCAAAAATTTACTTCTCCATTCCCCTTTTCGATTTATTATTTTTTATTCTACATAGGTATTTATCATGCACTTAAGAGTCCGCCCCACCAAAGAAGTCCCTTGAAAAGCGCTTGAGTTGCCATCAATTCTTTGAGTTTTATTCCCACAGACACAAGGAATCTCAAATTGTAGTTATGTGGTAATCAGCGGGACTTCTTTCGTGGCGTGGACTTTAACAACACTAGCTAGGTATTTTGCGCAAGCGAGTCTGTCGATTGAGCGCCACATGCTTCCAATAGGTGTCCTGCAAAATCCGTCCACTTTTGTTGCCACGCAAGTAACATTAAAGAAAAATACTATAGGTACATACTAAACGCAAAGACTCGCAGCAGAGAGTTTTCATTAATTAATAAATTAATCACATATGACTCGAGTGGAAGCCACGTTCAGGAAGTCGCAGCCGTGGCAGACCCGCCACAAGGTGGACCGACGATCCTGGTGAAGGTCGTGAGAATCCAGTGGAATCGGGCGGCAGGGGAATCTTTGTAGAGAACATTGGGGGAGGCCGATGTCCAACAGTAGATGTCTATGGGCTGAAATGATGATGATGATATGACAGTTAAGTTGTTCAAAGTGGCCAGTAGGTTTAAAGGAGAGAAACTGTTATGCTCGAGATAAAGACTTGTGGCAGGCGGAGTCATATGTTAACGAATGAAATACTCTATCGTCAGCCGTGACTCTTTGCGTTTGCTATAGCCTTAGCGCAAATCGGAAGTTACGACCTAATCGGAGTTCCCCTCCCTATCATACGTGCTGTGTTTCTCCTTGGTTTGGATGCGACAGGTATATTCTTAATCGTTACGGAATGTCTTCGCGATAAACCACTTGTTCTTTTTTCGCTACTTTATCTGTATGGTGTTCTATTCTAAATAAATTTTAAGATTTGAAAAATATCCTCTTCGTATTAAAAATATCCCATAAGAAATAGGTATAGACAGCCACACATCAGGTCACTAGAATCTGTCAACTTCCCTCTATTATCGAGCCAAATGTGTTTGGCATGGTATTAAGAAAAGAATCGAATTAAAGAAATATTAATGTTATCTACCAACCAAATATTAATGTTGTCTACCAAAAATATCTGAGCATTTGACAAAAATCACTTTTAGCACAATACCTCAAGGTTTAGGTACTTTCATTTGATCTCGAACAACAAATGAAAATGTCTTTTGTCAAATGCTTGTTAGGTTTGAACGCTAACATATTTTTGATTCTGACTGTAGGTACACCACCCATTAACACGTCTTCTACTAACCATCCTGAACTACGTTTGATCTACGACTTTTGACAATTCTCATGACCCAACTTATCATACAAAGTCGGCCACATGATTTTCCAAAAATCGTAAAACAAAAAGAGAACTGTTCACCGATACACCCATTGATATGGGCTGTCCGTACCTACTCATTACAAAATATTTACTTGGAAGTATTTTATCTACCTACCATTACCACCTTTACCCTTACCATAAGTTAACTATCGCTTTGTCCCTTTCATTGTGGTGCATGTGAAAGAGACAGAGCAATAGTTTTGGATAGCGAGGATAGTATGTTAAACTCATGGTAGGTCTGTACCTAGATATCGATACGTTATCGTGTTTCAGGATAGAAAAGGAACCAACGACAATTAATGGACAACATTTCAATTTTAACATGTCCATATTGTTTTTTTATATGAAAACAAAAAGTAGAATAAAAGAACCAGACCCATATTTTCTTTTTTCAAAATTTGTCATTTTCATGCATAAAAAATTAGTGAAATTTTTTTATTCTAAATAGGAGTAAGCGCCAAATGAAGTCATCGACGCTGAAATACAGCGATATTCCTGCTTATCTATGTTTTAATAAAAAAAAGGTTACTACTGTCAAAGGTAAATAATAATGTGTAACATTGTCAAAGTCATTCCTCCATTCAACGGTGACCAAGTTGTCTTTTTTTGACAGTTACATGTCATGAGTTTTGGCATTAGTAAAATTTAAAACTATAATGTGCTAAGCAAAGAAATATTTTACATTCTGCCTGTCAGTTCAAATATAAGTAAAGTAAAGTATCAGTCTATAAACTGTCCCACTGCAGGGCAAAGGCCATCCATCATAGAAGCCAAGTTATCGCTACTATGATTGGATTAGGCTTAATCCCCACGCTTGCCAAATGCAGATTGGTGATCACAACACAAACCCGAGCTATGTTAGAAAAAATCGAAACATAGTTTTCGCTCGACCTGGGAATCGAACCCAGGACCCCGAGATCGACGGCCTGGTACTTAAACCACTAGACCAACAGGGCATTAAATTCAAATAATGTAATTCAAATGTCTTCATTAACTGTTAATCCTCAATGTAATGTAATCACTATACGGAAATGACATTAACGAACAGGATACAGGGAAGTCCTATGATTATTAAAATGCTATCATTAAATCTTAGATCCGAGATGTTTTTCATGTCGTTTTCCAAGATTAAACGCATCTGGCGAGGCAGTAATTAGCCGTACTCTTACGTAGGAGGTGTGCTGGGCGTCACTCATTGCATGCGGCAAATTGCCGCGACAACGCCTCGGACATCGTTATGCCTCGCCGCCTGCGGTCTACCTTAGCTACCAGCGCATCGGAAATCAATCGGCTCGCTTAGGTCTTACGGCTCAATTAACACACGAAACCACGTACCTTCCAGGTTCCCAGGCACATATCATAAATATTTACTCCATTTATTACTTTGAATCTCAGCTCCGAACAATGGCGGACGGCATAAACTTGTGATAATTATCTGAGGTCAGAGCCAGCAGTGCGGAACGGTATGTAGGGGAGGCACTTGTTATTATCATGTGAAGACATTTTGAAGACGTTCCCACCGTGCACTGATTTCTCGATTAACTCTGATTCATAATTAGTTAATTACAATTGACCCCTCATTTTTAATTAATTAAACAATGATATTTAAGGCAAACGAGATCCGCTTCGCGAAACTTGAGACTGTGGGAATATTTCTAATTGCCGTCGTGCCGAAGCTTAGCGCGACTACCGCGCCGAAACCGTGACGAAAAAGAAATTGGCGTACTCTTTACCGCTCCCAGAGTCCCACGTCTGCAGCTCTCGCGAAACGGTCACCCAACGGATTGCAATAAAATACACGCATACTTCAATTCGGTTTTATTAAAAATATTCATGTTTCAAAATCACTGCTCAAAATATCGTCAGTTAGTACAGTGTTATCCAGTTGAACGAGTAAACATACCACTTTATTTCCAAATATAAACACCATGTAAAATGATAAAAATGTAAGAGTAAACTGCTTGAAGATGAATAATCACTTATCATTTATACAAATTGACGGCGTGATTAGTGCTAAATTCAAGTATAATATTTAATACTAATTTCCTTGTAATACTGTAACTTTACCAATTCCATAAGATTTATATTGTAATTTAATGTTTCTCTACAAAAATATTGATATTTTTTTGTACTTCTCATTACACTTTCCACATGGAATGTTCGAAATCACACTATTAAAATACACATCAAATCCGCTTTTAAAATTATAAATTCTTCATTAAAATTAGAATCGCAAAAAATAAATAGTAATTCAATTTTAAGATTTAAACAATAGTTTAATGTACTATGGGCTAAGCTAATTCCTACCTAAATTGTTCAAATCTCAGTGAATATACATACGTACAGCGACATCGCGAGAGCTGTCCCGGGGGCGCACAAATACAACCGAGGCCTACCTAGTCGTTGGCTAGTTCTAGGCTTACACAAAGCAAAATGACTAAATATAATTGCGAATGACGAGAAGCAATCAACTTTCGAAAGCACTGTTAGTACTTATTTGGCTTAGTCCTATCGTTGACAATGGGATACTTAACTTATCGTTACTTCAATAATGTACAAATAATCACAAACAAAATAATAAAAGTCATGCCATAATGACTTGTTATAAGTCCTCAACCCAATGTTGTTCCTTATCGTACTAAAATATAAACACGTTGACTTGTCATGGATATTATAGCTATTTGGCCCCGAAGAAACAAATCTAAGAACAGAGAGATCTCTTTCCATGATAAAATTAATTAAAAATAAGAACTTATTAGCTTTATTATTGGTATACAATACTAAGAACTATGCAATGCGCCATCGCTGTTTCATAAACAAAGTAATTGCTCTAAAGGCACAAATCTGCAATTTATTCCCTGTTTTATATGTTTCGAATAAAAGAAAGTATTTTGAAATATATCAGGCCACTTATAATTTTGAATATACGTTAGGAATAAACAGTTTAAAATTCATATTTTATACTTTATCTTAATATTTTTCGTATACACACAAATAGGCTTAATTCACTTTGTAATATACATTTATTGCTGTCATTTCATAGCATTTGGTGTCGTAATTACAAACATACTCTTAAAAAATTATTTTAGGCACAACTGTCATGCCGTCGCGAAGTGGCCGCGCAATCGCAGGCGCAAGCGCAACTCGCATGTGGCACCTTACAATAAAGCTTTCTATCAGTTCACACTCCACACCATCACTCTCTATACTGATAATCTCATATGTCTCATCATGACGCAATTTTTTCTGTCCTCCTAGGAAAATAACATTTCGTATATAAAAGCAGTGGCGAATTTATATAGTTTGAAAATTTGCCACCCCTCTGATCTCCGCAATTCAAAATCCTAGCCAAGTTCACAATAAAAATTATGTTAAGGGACGGGTAGGGCAATCTAGCGACGCCAATCGATTTTAATTTTTATCTACTAAACCGGATCAATTTTAAACAATTTCGGGGTTACAACCTCTCGGCAAACACCCATACTATATATTTAATACTTATAGTTAACTGTTTGGTCTGCTTTTGCACACGAATTTCGGATTACCGCCAAAAGTGGCCGCTTTTGGCGTGAATCATATACGCATATGTGATACCTCAGGTGTTGCAGATGTCCATGGGCGGCGGTGATCACTTTCCATCAGGTGTGCCGTCTGCTCGTTTGTCCGCTATAACGTAAAAAAAAAACAATTTTTCGCGTACAAAAACAGACTTTGCCAAGAGGTTGTAACCCCGAAATTGTTTAAAATCGATCCGGTTTAGTAGCTAAAAATTAAAATCGATTGGCGTCGCTAGTGTGCCCTACCCGTCACCTTAATAAAATGTAACAATTTTAGGCTCGTCTTTCCACGATACCTACACTTTTTTAGGAATAAATATTCCAGATCTGCCTCCCTAGGCTCCAACCTCCTTAGCCTATCGATAAATCCGCCACTGTATAAAAGAGATCACAGATTTGCAAAATGCATTAGATCTTACTTTGTAAATTAAAGTTTCGACAGAGACGAAGGTGTGGCGAGCAAACTTTAGGCACTATCGAAACTACAAAGTCTTTAAATCACTCACCCGTCACTAACGCACTTCACTCACTGTTTGGGGCTTTGGTTTACTGCAGGCCTTCGTCGAGCCTGCAGTCCATGGGCTATTGCAGGCTGTTGTCGGGCAGGCGGTGCGGGTGCGCGTCGTGGTGCCAGCTGGCGGCGGGCTCGGGACGCATGACGTCGTCCACGGGCGGGCAGCCGGGCCGGGGACCCGGTTCCGGCGTGTATGTGAACGTTAGCCCGGTGGCGTAGATTATGCCGTCGTTGCGCACCAGGGATACGGGCACCTGGAGAGGAACATGTACCTGTTTGTACTATGTTATTATTTTGGGTATTGTTAGAACAGCGGTTTTTTTTAATGATATAAGTAGCAGACGAGCCGACCTGCAACACCAGTGGTGTCACAATAGGGTATATGACTAAGCTCAAGGTTTTACAAAATATAAATATTTTATCAAAATATAGGTCAATATGTGCCAATAGCAAAAATTCTCAATTAAAAATATTACGTCTAGCCGGTTTTATGGTCATTCAAAGATTCATGGGCAAGTCCATTTTAAAACTATGAAATTATTAAAAAATAATTATACCATTAAATAACCCATACAATTTGCACCAATTATTATAATAGAACCATTGACATAAACGAAACATTTGATATAGCTACCATACAAAATTCAAATGAAATGCATACAAAATACTTAGGTGTGACGTCACATCTTAGTAGCCATTTGTAGGGAGCGTTTTGGGTTTGCCCAAAATAATGTGATTTTAAAGTTGTGATATCTCAGGTGGTTTAAATGAGAATCAAGTGATTTTTTCAACGATGTTTCTATCATTGAGAGGTCTTTTGATTGCAAAAATAAAAAAAAAATAGTCATGTACCGTATTGCGCTGCTTACCTTTTAACCCCCCTTCCCCTGGATTGGGCCTACGGTAGCCTCACTCACGCAGCGAAACACAGCGCATGCACTGCTTCACGCCGGTTTTCTGTGAGGACGTGGTATTACTGCGGTCGAGCCGCATTAGTTTTAAAGCATATTTTGGGTATGTAAGACCACACATCAGGTAACCACAATCTGTCAAAGGAGATCCTGGGCCATTCATATATTTTTGGTCTAAATAAAAAAGTGCCGGCCAAAAAAAACTTTGCTGTATTCTGTGGTCTATAAGATGTAAACTTTCGCGTTGCATTATACAAATAATTAATGTACACGGGACATGTGAATCCTCACAAGCCGGGCGTAGCAGACTTCGCCGTGCACCTCCAGACCGCGTGTGACTACGACCGTTGTAACGCAGTTGAAACGTCAAGCTGTGAGTAGATGCTACTACGCGTATGTACTTACATAATAATTTATTAAATTTGAAAATTTAAAATCAATATTAAAGTGTAATATTGTCAAAATAGTCTATAAAAATGGAAGTGCCAAATAATAGTACGTCGTCTGCAAGTTTTAACAAAAAGTTCGAGTCAAGTGATTGTACTTCTGACAACTATAGGCCTAGGCGTCCAATTAGAATGATGATAGCGACAAACGTTCAGCCATCTGGTGCGATCAATGACATAGCTAGTTGTTATTCAGCTAATTGATAAAAGCCCTAGGCATTTAATTAGATGGCTAATTTAACCAGATGGATGCGTCATACATTCCATAGTGATAGCTACCTTTTTAAATAACGATATCGCTCCAGAGATCACTTATTACTTCATATTCTATAGCTTCAAACGGTACCGAGCGTCCTTCTATCATTAAATGTATAGCAGCTGTAATACTGTAATGCTTTTAATCAGTGACTTTGTAGTGCATTTACAAATTGCAGCAATATCATATGCCTGCATGCATGGCTAGTCATAAGTACATCGCGCACTTAATGAACTGAGCCCACAAATCGCATTAGCTGATCTTTCAATTAGGTCCGCAGACCTTTGGATCGGATTGCACTTTAAATTGGCAAACATTCGTTCTCACGATACACTAATACTTTACTTAGGTACATTCGTTTTTATAAACCAAGTTTTTTTACAGTGCTCAAGTAAGAAGTAAGAAGCGCATAGGGTGAGATGACGCAAGCAGATTAACCGCACCCTTTATACGTAGCGTAACACGAAATGAACCATTTATGTTCATTATTATAAGGTAAAATTTCGTACTGTTTTCAAACATCTACTTGATATGTACATTTTTTTTCAATTAGAAATATACTAATACAAATCTGTTGAAAACTGTTGCGATAGACTCAAGAAAATAACATCGATAATATCATTTCAAAGTGGCGCGTAAAAACAATCAACCGAATTGATTCACGGTGTGGATTTATGTACCTATGATACATATAAATTCTTACTGTAGCATTAGACATCAAAGTGCACTCAGGTCACACGGTCACAAGAAGCTTGGTGAACCAGCGCTACAATGGAAACTTGTCGCAAAAGCACGAATTTGTCTTCTAAGAGTATTAAAATGGGCCTAGAAGTGCGTAGTTACTCGTAAAAATTGCAATGATAGGTAAACTTAAGGCCGAGTATAAGGAATATTATTGTAGTAGTCCCCACGAATCAAAATGATGAAGTTCACTTTATGATTTATCAATTGACAGGCTAGGGACCCACACAAAACGATTTAGATATAATGACGTCTTTCCGCTTCCTTCGATCACTCTGACGCTCTGGGTGAGTGATATAGACAGAACCGATTTTATGATAAGTAATCTCTTTGCAGAGTATACCTTCAGCATTTAGTAAATACCAATCGCATTTCCATCTATATTATCCTAAAATATATTTCGTTTTTCAATAAATATGAATGGAAATATGTCAAGCGAGCTATCTGCGCCTATGTCGCTGCGAACATTAGAAGGTAGATAAATACATTGAGACAACACACACACCAATTGTTTTGGTCCCAGATTAGGTTGTCCTTAGTATTATAGGAAACAACAAAGGTACCACAAACATCCAGACTCAACAGTATCTGTTTCATCAATAAACATTAGGATTATTGCGGGAATCAATCCCGCAACCCTTTCGCTTATAGGATTGTCACACATGCAGTTACAGGTATACCGCAACAAAGTCAACCTTTTCCATGGTCCGCGGGATGTAGGGAGGCCGAGTGCGCTTGACCAATCGAAAAAGTATATTTTCTCTTTCGGACAATCAGCGGAGTTCGGAGTGTTCTTTTTCGTTTAGTCAAGAACACTCAACCCCCAGCACCCCGCGAACCATGGAAAGGTCGGAGAGCTGAGAAAATTCCAAAAGTCAAGTTTAAAAATGGTTTTAACATTACCTGCGTCGGCTGCCGCACCCAGAGCCACTGCCCCCTGAACTGCGAGATATCCGGCACCACGCAGAGCATGGACTCGGCGCAGCGGTACATGGTCTCCGCTTCCACGTCGCCGAACCACACCTGCAGCGACGGCGTGAAGTTGTCTCCCGCTAGTTCCAGCATGGCTACGTCGCCGCCGCCGTTCAGATTCAACGAGTGGACCAGGGGTACAGGTGTCACTGGTGATCTGGAAACATTACTTGTTTATAACTTCGTAATAGAACTCTGCGAGACCAACTCGGAGGAATCGGGAGGATGGAACCTGAGTCACAAAATAAATAAAATAATAATATCCTCCAACCGGTTTCGGCTAAGGCGGCCAACTCAACGATCAGCCACTACGCAGGATATATTATAGTGCTCAAATGTGTGTGTAAACACAAGTGCACTCTCTATTCGGTTGCCCTCATATTCCGATGGGACACCCCATTGTGACACGACCGGAGAGGAATCGGGCGCAGGACCAACGGCTTAACGTGCTTCCCGAGACACGGGGGTACAAGACCGCCCACTTCCAGAATTTTGATATAATTTGCACGTCTGGTATCAGGCTAAATACAACTACTGGGATATTCTTAATTTAAGACATGTATGTATCAAATGTATTTATGCAAATAAAATTATTGTTTGTTTGTTTGTTCGGGCCGACACTAAAAGTTTCTTGACAGAAAAAACTCAGGTACAAATTTTTGGCCCGACCCGGGGATCGAACCCGGGACCCCAAGAAGTACGACCCACTATCCACTGCGCCAACCAGGCAGTCAAAATAAATAGACACAGGAGGTCAGCTCTGACTGAAATTGATATCGAAGAGTTCGTTCACCTACGCGGTAGGCGGTATATCCTTACGTGTCTCCCCCGCACATGTTCCGATCTGTCTGTGAGACGGGTCTGTTTCTGTTTCACGCGAGATCACTGTACCGCGCATGTTAGTGTGTGTAGCCTGTTTAGGACGCAATGTGGGAAGACAGCAGTTCTGTGTCTATATTTTTGTGCCAGAATAGAAGTATCAGGCCGTTAGGTTCTTTGCCGTCTCAGTGATATCAAAAATATAATTAATAGTTCTCGTATTAATACAAACAGTTCTTGCTCGATGAAATAACCGAAATGGGCGCAGGGCGCTATACAGAACTTCTTGTAATGCTTTGCACCGGAGACATATTTCATCTCTGGTTTTTTAGAAACTGGAGAATCTCTGTAGAAAATGTCCTTTTTGCCCTTTCATATTTATGGTTATAAATTTGCACTGGCATTCATTAATACCTTAATGACATTGAAAGTTCAAAAAGGCGAGCATATCCGCAGCGACATAGGTGCAGCTCGCTAAAACGGGATTTGCGTAGCATACACGAACTTCCCTAATTACATAGACTTTGTGGCAATACTAACAATATATAATAATATCACATCTGAGTTAACTATGTGATATTGATATATTTGGCAAATACTAGGTATATTTAGTGCAATTAGAGAATGTAAATATTTGCCTATGACCAGAGTTAGATGCAATTTGAGCACATAGTATCATATCAATTATTATGATGACAGATTTAGATGACGTGATTATATCTTTACATTGAAATACTTTGTTCATTATTAGTCCTACAAAACATTAGCAACGTTACATGCATACTAACAACTAGAATTAAACCACTGTGGACATTTATGCTAATGAATATTTTACTCTCTTTGGTAATTACCATTTACTGATTTTTATACTCTGAAAATACTTATTTGACTGAAGAATTTTAATAATTTTTAACCTGTTTGATATCTTTCATTCATTATACTTAATATATTAAAGTTAGATTTTTTAAATTACGCTATTTTCAATCATATTTCGAAAAATCAATAGGTACAAAAAACTACTAAATAATACAAAATAAGATCTTAAAAATTCATCATATCAATATTATCAGCACAAAGTTTAATATATAAATAAAAGTGTTTCATTTACCTAACAGGACCCATTCCTTCATAGAACTGGTATTCAGCCTTATCAGTAGAGATGATGGTCCAGCAAGCTCCATCATTGATCATTTCTTTATTCGGTTCTTTAGGGCACGGCGTTGCTTGGAACTGTATTATCCTCTCCTGGGATAGGCAAAGGTACATGCGCTCTGTATCTTTCATATAGAACGCACATTTATGGAGCTGAGATACAGGATCATCTGCTTCCAGTAATGCCATTTGCTTGTCCACCTTTAACAATTTACTTATTGATTAATTTTTTTATTTACATAAATAAATGAATATGAAGTATTTGATATTTACACAATATTTTTTCCATACCTTTTAAATGATTTTGATATTGATAGATTGATTGATAAGTATATATTTATTTAGTTTTTTAATATCGAATATTTTAATAGATAAGCAATATAATTAAAATACAAGTAAATAGGCATACTATATCTTATTCCTAGAATAAGATTCTAATAAGAAGATATTTATCAAGAATGCTATATTTAAAGTATAACGTGGTTATTAAAATGTACCTTTCTTATTATAAGTCTTGGGAGAGCCATTCCTGTTACAGAACAGACTAGTTTCACAGTAGACCCGTAGTGGACATAACCATCTCTCACAGCAAATTCTTCAGATTCACTCTCATTGTCATCTAACAGGTGAATTGTGAATGCTCCCCATTGAGTTGACGATGCATGGAAGTTGCCATTCTCCACATGCAAGTATCTAGTAGATACGGTCTGAGACCGCAACCTATTAAATAATGCTACCTTAGTTCCACTAGCAATACATAAATCAGCATTCTTTAGGGACTGTTTCTTCTTGGAGGGCTTTGATATAACTTTAATTCTTTTACTATTAAAAATTCCTATATCATGCCCATTGCCATAGAACATCTTAACAGAAAGCATAAAGTGCTTTCGTTTATCAGAATCAGGATATGTACAAAGTTTTCGCAGCACAATACTGTTTCCCATTATTCAAGTCTAGCTGCTGCATATCTTGGTCGGAGTTACCGATGCCTATGAAAGCACAAAGCTGAGCTGCCTGCTCCGTTTCGCCTTCGCGCAGCATGCGCTCGCGTCGCAGCCGCCATCCGTCTCCAAACAGATAAATACATGGGGGTGGGCAAAAGAATCTTTTCTCATTGCCGTACGATTTCTGCGCAACTTTGGCGTGGAGGATGACGACGATCATGTCGGAGCGGTCGCGCAAGTACCTTTCCATAGCCTCGCGCGTGAGGCGGCGCTCCTCAGGGCGGTAGGCGCCGGCGCCGGGGCCGGCCGCGCTCGCGTAGCGCGGGAACAGCGCGCCGTGCTGCGGCGGCGGCGAGGGCGGGCCCTGCGCCATGCCGCCCGCGCCCGACCCATACTGATGCGGCATGCTCGCCACGGCTCCACCTCACCTGCTGCCACTACTCATACCGTCCACGTTGCTGAACGACATACCCGCCTTCAAACACTATCTGGAAAAGCTCGACCCTCTGCACTTGTCAAACATCGTCCTCGAGGACGACGATCCTGGTAGATGTATAGCGTCCCTTGTCAACGCCGTATGACGAGTGTTTCGGGACAAATACGATACAAATGTAGCCGGCGACCCCTATCTACGATCTCGCAGATCGATACACTTTTGTATTATTCACGACACTATTAATTACGGTGGGAACCGTAGCACACATTTCATTCAAAAACACCTGTTCGACGAGGATATTTTCAGACAGTCTAGCCAACATTCCACGATGTACTGTTTATTGTTTACACATGGTTTTAAGGTGTTATCTCATGATTAAGCCTCTTATGAGGATTTGTGAGATAAATAGATGAATTGTTGATAATTTTTGTGTTTATTCGTGAAATAAATACGACAACGCCAAATTGTGAACTGTCAAAAGATGAACCATAGACTAAAAACGTACGTAGTAAGCGTGTTGTCGTCTACACGCGCGCGAACACAATCGAGTGATGCGGGGTCGGACCGCGGCGCGCCGACTGACAGCCGGTCATAGGATGTGGGGTTACGCATGGGGCGTGAGAAAATAAAGTGTGGGAAAGAGTGGGCGTCGCGGCGTAGTGAAACATTTGATATGTTGTAGTGAACCGAACATATATTTACGAACACACTGCGCCAGTAGCAGACATTTCGTTTGTGATTGTGTGCGTAATAAATACGTCGAGTTCATGAAGCGAAAAGGTTGCGATGTGTGAGGAAGAGACCGACGATTGACCGGAGATCTCGTGGGAAACGACCTTTGTTATGTACTCTGGTATATACATTAGTATAAACAAAAAATCTGTTCTGGAATTTAATTGCACGCGATGGGAGTCACTGGACTGTGGCGGCTGATAGAGCCGGCGGGCAAGCCCGTGCCCGTCGAGAACCTGGAGAACAAAGTATTGGCAGTGGGTACGGTTTATCAATTTATTACCAGGACATTAATTAACAGCTGTCATTCATATCAATTACTTACCCATTAACTTTAATTCTATATCCACAGATATTTCAATTTGGTTGCACCAGATGGTGAAAGGCTATCAAGATGCAAAAGGAGCTCCACTTCCAAACGCCCATCTCATGGGCTTGTTTCAGCGCCTATGCAAATTGCTTTATTTTAGAATAAAGCCAGTTTTTGTCTTTGACGGTGGATTCCCAGATTTAAAAAAAGAAACTATTGTAAGTATTCATTGCTTTGTCTTCATACCAGTATTAAATAGATAGCTTAATAGCTGGTATAAACACTGGCATGAATATAGTTTGGAACAATTGATATAAACAAATGAATAATTAATGTTCTCTATTTGTCGTTAGGCTAGAAGACAAGATAATAAAGCAAAATACCACTCAGAATCGGAAAGAATTAAGAGAGAGCTGGCCCTTTTATTGAGCAAAAAAACTGCAATAAGTAGTCTATTAGGTAAAGATATATCGCCAAAAAAAAGCAAAATCATCAATACAGACAATAATGATGATCTCTTCAAACTACCAGCTTTACCAGAAACCAAACCAGAAACTGAATCAGAGTATGTATAGTATTTGAATACAAAACTAGTGTTTTTTTTAAGTACAGTATCTCAAATGAATTATTTTGAGTATGTAAAATTAACTCTTATACAAACTTTTTTTTGTATTTCTACATATTAGGCAGATCATTAAATAAAAGCCTCACAGAATTTATTCATTAACTAATTGCTTAAATAATACAAATTATAAAATGTATCAAGAGGTTTTTAATTTTCCTGGTCAGCTTATTATAATAACACAGATTTTTATAAAGGCCCTGGCCCCTGCCTGAAACCTAGTGTTGGTCTGGTAATCATGTCAATTATATCAAATTGTTAACATAACATAAACACCTAACAAACAACTTTGCCCTTCATTTTAGGTCAGAGGATGAAGAAAGTTCTGGCAGTTCTATTGTGGATCTGCATTCTGTTGATATTGATTCAAATTCTTTCAAAAGCTTACCAGTAAAAGAGAAGTATGAAGTACTCATAGAGTTAAAGGAGACAAGAAAAATGAACTCTTGGGGAAAATTGAATGAATTGCCAAAAAAAAGTGACAACTTCTCAGACTTTCAAGTAGGTATTTTTAACTATCACTTACTTACCTAATTATTATATTGATAGTACATACGGACCTAAATAGTATGTGTTTTGATTTTAAAGATGCAAAGGTTATTGAAAAGAAGAAAAGTTCAAGAATGCCTTGAAGAAACTGAAAAAGAAATGGGTGATGGTGGAATGTCCTTAAATGAATTGGAGTCATTGCTGAATGAAGAAGGTATAGACACGAAAATTGATGTTATACCGACGCGTCGCATTGCATCCAAAGATAATACAAGATTTTTACTTCTTAACAATGTTAAACAAGCGCTAGCTGATGCCAAAAAGAAAAAAGAACAAGAGAGTAATCCTGGAACAAGTAAAGCGATAGAAGAAGTTGTTCCAAAGGAGGATAAGCCACCAGTAAAAGATGAATTAGAAGAAGATTTGGAAAAAGCAATTAAAATGTCACTTGAGTGTGTAGATGATCATGTGACAAGTAACTACACTTCCAAAACTGATGAATCTTGGACTTCAACCTTGACTGACTCTGATTATACAGATGCAGATTCTGAAGAAGAAGATGGATATGAGCAACCAGACATGTCATCTGCCAAAGCTTATATTATGCAATATACTGATTACACATCTAAAGCAATTGATCAAATTGTTTCAACTAAAAATGTAGCAAATAAAAATAAGCAAAATAAACCAGATCTTGATAAAATTTTAGAAGAAATAAACAAAGAAAAATCTATGATTCTTGATAAAATAGACCTTTTGTCTGATGAAGAATGTATAAAACCCCTTGATCAAACAACAAATATTGAGAATGACACAAAACCTCAAAATTATGAAGCAGACATAGATTCAACTCAGGCTTCAGTGTTATATGTTGAAAATCCAGCTCCTGATATTATTACTCTTAACTCAAGTGGAGAAGAAAGTGAAGTAAAGGACTCTGAACTTGAAGAAAGCCATGAAGTTTGCAATGTCCCTGATGAATTGCCGGTTAAAGTAGAACAATATTCCAGTGAAGATGACTTTGAGGAGGTGTGTGAAGTAAGCAGTCAGAAAGTAAAATCAACGCAATCAAATTCCAGTGAAGATGATGAATTTGAAGATGTTCCTGAAGTTGAAAACCAGGCTGCGAAATGTGTTGTTCAACTTACGTTAGACATTGAGCAAACGTGTGATGAAGACGATATATTTGCTGATGTTTTCACAAATAAAGATATCAGTAATATCAAAAAAACGTGTCCCGCACCTAAAATTTCATTTAGTAAAGATAATCAAAACATCCTCCAAAGCATAGATAATACATGATAACTTAAAAGATTCCTGCCAAAAAAGACGTAATAAATGAAAGCCATACTGAAACTAGCTTAGTGCTTAATAATGTTATAAAAGATGTACCTTAGTATAACAAATAGTACAGGAGACAGAGACACAGTATTTGTAAAAACAAACAATGATGAAAAGTCATTAACCCAGAGTAAAGAAAATGTTACGGTTTCTAAGGAAGTTATCTGATGTTTCTATCAATTTAAATAAAATCGATGTGAAAGATCAGTCTCCTATTATAAACCAACCTCCTGTTAAAGAAGTAATATCAACGGAGAAACTAAATGAAATGGCTGAAGTAGTAGCTAATGAAGAGCAAAATTTAGTACAGGAAAAAGGGCGGCTGGATCGCATAGGTCGCAATATCACCGAACAAATGACGAAAGAAGCGCAAGAACTGTTACAATTATTTGGGATCCCATACATAGTGGCTCCAATGGAAGCCGAAGCTCAATGTGCATTTCTCGAAAATGTTAAATTAACTGATGGAACCTATTACAGACGATAGTGATATCTGGCTGTTTGGTGGAAAAACTGTTTATAAAAATTTCTTCAACCAGAAAAAACATGTTCTGCAGTTTTTATCTCAAAGAATTGAGAAATCTTTTAGTGAGTATCCAATACTAGTAGGTACCACAATATAGCTTCTGTAGCAATGAATGAGACTGTGTAATATGTTACAGATTTAACTAGAGAACAGCTGATATTATTAGCCTTGCTAGTAGGCAGTGACTACACCACAGGAGTTGATGGCGTAGGACCTGTCACAGCCATGGAGATATTAGCGTCATTCCCATTCAATAAGAAACAGCTCTTGAATGAGACATCGAAACAAGGTCAATACCAGCAAATAGTAACTGGAATGCAAGAGTTCAAAAGATGGGTGAGAGCTGGAAAAAAGAACTGATAACACAAGTCTTAAAAAGAAACTCAGGAATGTCACTTTGAATGACGATTTTCCGAGCGTTCGGGTGAGTATATTCCGTCTATAATGTTTATACCTAGACTATTATTATCTTACTCTATGGTTTATACCATTTCTATGAATGGGAAAAAAACTTTGTTTATCGAATCGTTCGTTATCGTTCAATCTAGGGAGATTGAACGAACCGGCAAAGTATAAACTGCACCGATACGATCGTCTACACAAAAATGATTGACTGATAAAGAAGCCTCAACCACAGATAACTGATGCCTTAACATTTGGTACACTAAACTTGGTGGCGGAAGTAGCCATTACAGTACGCGATTAACAACAGTTAGTTAGTTTTACAAACATCGGAACCCTAAAAACGATTCTCACTTAAGTGTGTAATTCCCGGTTGTGTACAAAGCTGTCGCTCTGGAGCCTGGGGTACGGTCGGACCATGATTCAGGATTTAGGGTCTAGTAATTACAATGAAGCGACTGCCGTCTGACCTTCGCATCCCTTTAAGGGGACCAGGTGGACCAGGGGATGGGAGGAACCAGACCAACTGAATTATGGTTACACGTTTCAGAAACTATCCGAAAGGCGCAGGCGCAGGGCCTATTCTCGAGCACTCGACATTGTAGTCGAGTCAGATTTGTATGGACGAATGTATGAAGTCTCTAAATTCGACTTCAATGTCGAGTGCACGAGAATTGCTCTTCTGGTTTTCACGATCACGAACCACGCACGACCCCTAGTATGGAAGGCGCGGTCAGAACCACTGATTAACCATCGCTCATTAAAAACGATCCTCATTCCTCACATAATTTATAGGCACATTTTAGATCAGTTCATTAAGGTGACGGGTAGGGCACACAAGCGACGCCAATCGATTTTAATTTTTAGCTACTAAACCTTACTCACGGCAAACACTTATACTATTTATGAAATAACCATGCACAAATGTTGGGTTCGTTTTTGTACGCAAAAAAAAATATTCACGCCAAAAGTGGCCGCTTTTGGCGTGTATCAATTTTTCGCGTACGCGTTGGCCTCAACATTTTTGCATAGTTATTTAAAAAACAGTATGTTTGCCGAGAGGTTGTAACCCCGAAATTGTTTAAAATAGATCCGGTTTAGTAGCAAAAAATTAAAATCCATTGACGTCGCTAGTGTGCCCTACCCGTCACCTTAATGAGTACTACTATTAAAATATTTTAGAGATTGATCTTGTTTTTTTACCTCTAAGCGCAGATTATGTGTTTGTGTGATTAATATTATATTTAAACTTTATGTCAATGACTACTTTTAACATTACTGAAATATTTCAGGTAGTACAAGCATATTTGGAACCTAACGTCGAAAAAAGCGAAGATAAATTCACGTGGGGAGAAATAGATATAACAGTATTACGAGATTATACAAAAGCTAAATTTGGATGGTCGCAAAATAAACTTGACGAATTAATAAACCCAGTACTTAAAAGATTGTTAGAAAGAAAGACTCAGAAAACTGTGCAAGATTACTTTAAAAGAAAAGTCGAGTTTCAGACCTTGGAACACCAAATGAGTAAAAGAGTGAAAGCAGCGGTACAAAAGATGGGTCCGGAGCAGCTTGTAGATGGAATACCGCTAAATGAATGCGATCAACCGAATCTCGAAAACCCAAGAAAACCTTCTAGAAAGAGAAAACTACCAAAAAGTAAAACAAAATCATCTGATTGTGCAGGCCCATCTAAAGTAAGGATTACTACCACAACTAGTGAAATTAGCGATCTCAATGTTAAAGCTATTGCTCATGTTGAAAATACTGCATCAGGCATAGATATAGTAATACCAAAAACTGATAGATTTCAAGAAATTATCCCGCAAAGAGAAAAAGACAAACAGTCCTTGCTACAAAACAAGATGAAAGCTATTGAACTATTTAGAAAAACAAAGATGGATAGGAAGAAAAAGGTCACCAAAAGAAAAACAATTCAGCCTAAAGAAAAGGCTGAACTGTCAGAGAGTAGTGATGGAGATTAATTTATTTTATTATCTATGTACGCGTTTTGCTTGTGTAAGCAGTTAGGAAAAAATAAAAAGCCATTATAAAATAGTAAATTTATTGTTTATATTCAACTGTTTTAAATAAGCATAATAATTACATACATTTAAAACATATAGTTCAAGAAAATATTGTTTTATGATATGGACACACAGTAAACAGTATGTAATTAAACAAAAACTCTTGTGATATAAACGTGGCGCACAATGATACAAAAGTTTTAGTATGTACCTTATAAATAAAGTATAATAATAACATAATTAATATTATGGTTAAAATTTGTAAGTTTCAAATTTCGTATAACGCTCATCTTGCATAACATAGACACAAATGAAAGTCCTGTCTGTTCAAAGACAACATTCGAGCTTAAATGTTACCTAATTATAATGATAATTATAATTAACATTAATTCCATAACACTGCATTGCTTAATTTATCAAAAGGTGATACACCTATGAAATATGCCGCGCTAAGTGAATAAATTAATACATACATCAAAAATTATACGTTGCACACGTGTCCCAGAGATCGCATAATACACAATCGTCAGTTTTCCGCGACTATATCTAATGTCTATTAGCGTCCCACATTGGTATGTTAGCTTCGTAGCTAAGGCCTCGGGAAGTCCGTCCAGGAGGCCCACAAATGCTGAACACGACTGTCACAACACGCTCGAATGATTCGAAGTAAGGTCTGTACAATTTCTGTATAAATCGAAATAAATTTCATTTGTGTCGATTACTGTCATCGAGTTATAACGCCATTCATTTAAGTACTATTACTAAATAATGGGAAATTTGGATCGCCTATCGACGCCTAATCGACAATGACTTAAGCAAAAATAAAATCGATTCGCTTCCTCGCCTAGAAACTTATTTACATCTAACAACTAACAAGTAAATACGAAAACAGACAGTTGAACTAAAAAAATACCTCACGTGACTATCGATTTATTTTGGATATAAATAAAATTTATACAATTAATCACATTGCGTACAGCAGCCTCACGAACCTGAATACGCCAGTGCCCTTCGAGGGCGGCGACGTCGGCCAGGATCCCGGTCTGGGCCGCTCTGCTGGTGCGTAGGCCAGGGTCCTGGCCTGGACCGCACTGCTGGTGCATAGGCCAGAATCCTGGCCTGGACCGCACTGCTGGTTCATAGGTCAGGATCCTGGCCTGGACCGACTGCTGGTGCATAGGTTAGGATCCTGGCCTGGACCGCACTGCTGGTGCATAGGCCAGAATCCTGGCCTGGACCGCACTGCTGGTACATAGGTCAGGATCCTGGCCTGGACCGACTGCTGGCGCATAGGTTAGGATCCTGGCCTGGACCGCACTGCTGGTGCATAGGCCAGAATCCTGGCCTGGACCGCACTGCTGGTACATAGGTCAGGATCCTGGCCTGGACCGACTGCTGGCGCATAGGTTAGGATCCTGGCCTGGACCGCACTGCTGGTGCATTGGCCAGGATCCTGGCCTGGACCGCACTGATAGGCCCGGATCCCAGCCCGGGCCCGATAGTGCCCTGTACTGCCCGACCAGTGCGCCCGTACTGATTGAAGTCCTCTTGCTATAACACCATTGTCCGAAACCATAGGCTAAAAATATGTCTAAACCTAAACAGTTTAAATGCATCGAATTCTAATTCTATTTGAATTCGATTTTTTTTTTCAAATGTCAAACTGGTATAATTACCAAATGAAGTACACGGGCGAGGTTAAAAGTAGTAAGGAATGATTCTAGGATGGCCTTGAATGGGACCCAGGATAGAGATCACTAGTCCAATTTACAGACCGTGGCGGCGCGCCTACTTAATATTATTTTCATAATAATATATCCGAGTGCGCCCGTATTAAAAGGTGAGCTTGGTTCAAAATGAGGAGAGGATCTAATCAGTCGGTCGCACTACACTGGCTCGATTGTTCCCGGGCCGTCTCATGAAGCGAGACGGCACGTAAAAACAATAGTATTTTGCGCTGATCAGCCTTTCGGTATCGCACCTTTTGGCCACGGGCCAATAGGGGCTATCGCGTGTGAAATATCCGCTAGATGGCGTACTATAGGACTGAGGCCCAATTACAATGTGATTGGTTATTTTTAAACGTGATCTGTCAAAATGTAAATTTGACTAAACAACCAATGCTGTTAATGTTGGACCCATAGACTAGCACCCTAAATAGACTGCTTTTTCATAGAAAGCTTTATTTAAAAATCGCGCGAAGCCGTTAGTACTGGGTTGACGTGCTGGGTGATATTCTTTCTCTACCGCACCCGTATAGAATCTGCGTCAGGGCCGGTTGTATCTCTTTCACACTGACGTTTTTTCCGAAAATGGTACATTCCGTTTAAAGCGCGTATTTTCCATGGTTGGTCTCAGTACGCCATCTAGCGGATTTTTCACACGCGATAGCCATCCATTATCTTTCGGTTATGTTACTATAGCTTTTCCGCTACAAAGTCGACCTTCCTATTCCTACCGGGGGGCGGAGTGCGCTTGAGCAACCGATAGCTACAACCGTGCGACTGCGCGGACTTTTCCCCCCTCACCTCTCGCGACCCGCGAACCATAGGAAAGTCGGCTTTGTAGCGGTAGCGGTAAGTCTATAGGAGAATTGATTCGCGGCCAAAAGTCATCGTCCCTCGCAAGCCACACTACCGCGCCCTACCGCTGTACCAACGTCTCCGCACATGATCCACGACTCTCCTACTAGTCGACCTTCACCACGCTGTATATCTTCCTCACGAACCAGAAGCACGCCATGAAACCGATGGTGCCGGTGAGAAGGAAGAACAGGAACACCATGATGAAGGTGTACCCGAAGTAGAGGAAGGTCGAGGCGGCGTCTTCAATGTTCAGCTTGGTGACGAAGTAGTGGCAGCAGTATATAAACAGATATCTGTAATATAATACAAAGATTTTTACTATGATGTTGAACAAAAACTGTAGTAATGTGGTAGAAATTAAACATCTTTTCTCGAATATTGGGCTGCAATCTCACCTGATGGTAAGTGATGACGGTTAACAGCCTATTCACTCTTTTATTTAAATATTCGATTTGCAAGACAATTTGGAGATGGTGTTTGCATAATATATCATCATATCAGTACAAAATCTTTGGCGTCGTCTATTAAATTTGTTAAAAAACATTATTTTCTTTTAAATTTCTGCTCAGGGACATTAGTTACAATACCTATTATAGACAGTGCTGCCAACTGGTGCCATCACTTGAACTTAATTAGCCCTGTTAATCAATACGACGTACTGCCACATTTACTGGCATGGCACATAGACGGTGTTGCCAACTGGTAACATCCATTAAAATTACTCGTAATTTTCCCTGTCAGTCAATGCAAAGTGCTGCTACCTATAGCTAATGCCACGTAGACGGTGATGCCATCTGGCGCATTCACTTAAACTTAATCCCCCTTATTGCAAATCCCGACATTGGAAATGTTCCGAAACTAAACTCGTTCCAGCCCCTTTTAACATTGCGTGTTGGAACAAGATGCATCAATTTTAGTACTCTTGGTCATGTTAATTGATTAATCTTTTGAGTTGTTATTTATAGTAGTCTATTAACTTTCATAATTGTATTTTTTTTCTCTTCTCAATTGAAACTCTGTAACATCATCAATATTTGGAAAGAGTAACTGAGTTTCTTGCTGGTGTCTTCTCAGTAGAAATCGACATTCCGAACCAGCGGTAGATATTATGTACCTATTTTGACATTCATAAGTGTTCTGTGTGGACCTAAATTGAATAGAATTTTTTATCTTTATCTTTATCCACGTGAAGAATTGTTCCATTGTTGTAGAGTTGAGTATCTGTTTAAAGTATTTACCCAGCGGTAGAGCCAGAGCTAAGGAAGGCGCGCCACCACCAGTGGTAGTCCTCGGCGCACAGGTGGAAGTAGCACAGCAGGATCGTCGTCTCCGAACACGTGATCACCAGGATCACGAACACGAGGAACAGGAAACCGAACATGTAGTACATCTGAAAATAAAACAACTGGCAGGGTGGTACAGGGGGCCGATACTTGTGCATTCTACAATGAATTAGAGATTTCAAAACATTTGTCCATAATTTTCGGATTCGAGATCAATGTCCATCACACGAAAATACGTACTAACACTAATCGACGAATCGAGTTGATCGAAGTTAAACATTCGATCAACGATTAATCATTCTATTCAATCGACCGTTGTTGTTGTTGAACGAACTATTGATAGACTTCTACTAATCGATGACCGACCGATTTGTTCAGCATATGGCAGATGTTAAGCGAAGAAATGTGTGACGGAACAGCGCTTTCACGGAACATTCAACATTTTATTCATTAAGGTCTTCTTATCTTAGAATGTGAATCCTGGTTGCGTACCCCAGGATACGCTTAAACCATGATTCAGGACTTGGGAAGTCTGGTAATTACAATGAAGCATCTGATCTTCGCAGTCTCTTAACAGGGGAACCAGACTAACTGAATAATGATTACACGTTTCAGAACGTGTAGGCTTTATCGGCAAAAACTAAGGTTTTCCCTTGCACTATGGAAACCAGAAACAACGAAAGTAACACTAACACCCAAACCCAACACAAATATCTGTTTCATCAACAAACATTTGTGCTGGTGCGGGAATCAAACCCACGACCCTTGCGTCTAAACCGGCGCTCTAAACCGCAGTGCTAAACGGGTCGTCATGATGTTGTTTATTTTTTCAATTGGTCAACTGGTCGCACTCCGCCCCCCGATGATTGGCCCAAAGAGAAAATACACTTTTTCGATTGGTTTAACGTACTCCGCCTCCTAGCGTCCCGCGGAAGGTCGACTTTGTAGCAGTAAAACTATAGTAGGATCGCGCCGCGCGCGTTGGTAGATACGTTATGCTCATTGCCTTATCATTATTTAATAGGTAACAGCTTGAAACGCTCACCTGGCTGGACCAAAGGGAGTTGAGGATGAAGAAGAGCTGGATGAAGATGCAGCCGAAGGGCAGCACGCCGCCCATCACAATGCCGGGCACGGGCTGCGTGTACAGCGACTGCTCCGGGATCTGCCGCGGGATCTGATTCGTGCGCACCGGGTGGTCCAGGATCTGGGAACACAATGATCATTTATGAGCAGAGGTGGGAATTTGGTAGAGTTATTTTGGTACTTACACTGATTTTATAGAGTGAAAGAATATAGTGGATATGCCTCAAATATCGTAATGTAATTAATTATAAAAAGGTGAAGAAACCCCTTGATTTATTCAATAAAAAAAACTTTTGTTTTATGTGATAATCCTCAAATTTAGTTAACAAAAAGGGATCGGAAAAAGGTGATCTGTTCAAAATTAATTTTGGGATGTCCATCGGGAATATGTATATTATTGTCTGCTCGACTGCCATCTATCACATATAAAAAACATTTCGACACAAGCACAATAAATAACTCTACCTAATTCCGACTTCTGATTATGAGCCTTCGTTGAAGCTGAAGTTTAAGAGTGGAAATCATTGATAGACAAGCGTAATATAACTTTATTAAACAAAAAATAATCTACAATTACTAATATCCGGCTCGAAGGACCACAATATTTTTTTAAGAGATAGTTGCCTATCTTTTCACCTTGCCACCGAATTGACCCTCTAGTACCCTCAGTCTTCAGCTCACACAAACACGATTATCTATGAGGCCGTGGTAACACTGATCGAGTCGGCCTATTCATGCCGTGCTTTCCGTGTGGCCTTCCAAATCTCCGGTAACAATTTTATCGTCTCACCCGTTTCCTAAAGCCGAAGTAAGCGCCTATGAAGGTGAGCGGCACGGAGACGCCGAACCACAGCGCCAGCAGCGCCACCAGCGTTGAGAACGGCACCGCCGCCGACGAGCCCTTACCCCACAGCACCAGGTTCATCACGAAGAACAGCCCGAACACCACGCTGCGAACATTATTACATATTCCATATTATTAGAATATAGCAGAGAACACCACATACGTCGACCAGGTCGCACTAGAAGTAGCTTAACAGGGGAACCAGACCAACTTAATCATGGTCACAAGTTTAAGGAACTCCTCTCTCTTATTTTTTACCGAGCCTGACAGGGCCCATAGTGTAATTTTACTACCTTGTTTTTTACCATCATTTGTAACATATGGAATGCAATAAAGAATATATATACCGTGGGAGAACCACGCTTCGGCATGAATGGGCCGGCTTGACCGGAATGATACCACGGCCTCACAGAAAACCGGCGTGAAGCGGCACTGTGCTGTGTTTCACTGCGTGAGTGAGGGTACCGGAGGCCCAATCCTGGGGGGAAAGGGGAGTTTAAAGGTTGGCACCCGCTGGTGTTGCGGGTGCCCATGGGCGGCGGCAATCGCTTACCATCTTGGATCCGTCTGCTCGTCTGCCACCTATGTCATAAAAAAAATCCAAAACGTGCAGGTTTCCTCACGATGGTTTCCCTCACCACCGTACTGTGGAATATGGTAGAACAAAATCAAAAATGGTAAAAATTAAAATATAGGTAGAACATATCAAAATTGATTATTATCATTCATTGAAATTTGGTATTTTATGAATATAATTTAATAGTTCAAAAGTCGAAGTTTAGTATTCTGCAGCGTAATTCATATTGTATTTGGTTTTTTTTTTTACATGTAGCAAAGTAAAACATTTGAGCAATTGGGAAATATTAAGTTCTTCATTTACGTTTTTCAACGTGAAATAGTTTTAAAACTTGAAATTAAAGGTATAATGTATTACATATTTTTGAAAAGAGCATCTATTAGAGATTTTAAATATATATACTATTGATGGTTTTAATACGAATATGTAATTAAAAAACAACTTAAATTAAAAATACGGAAAAACATTTTTTTTTTAACTTTGTCGAAGCTTTTAACCCTTAGGAGTTGTTTACCGATGCTTTGAATTTAGTGTTAATTCATAGTTTAGTTACTCATCTTAAATATATTCAAAAAATAGCTGCGGCTTTTTGCGGTTTACGAAGTGTGTATATGTGATAAAATGTTATACTAGTCTGAGAACGGAAATCGCTATCAAATGCGGTGTCGTAGTTTACTTTGATTATCAATTGTTTTGTGGTATATTTCATGGATAGTTTTTTAGATTTTCGCGTTGCATTATAACCATAATGTATCAATACGGGGATTAACACGATTTTTTTTGATATTGTTAGGATTTTATCATTTTGATGTCATTTTCCGTGTGAAAATAGATATCTGAAATAATTCCCACATTCTGAAACAATATAAAAAGGGCAGTGAAAAAATATGTCTCCATTACCGTTTCAGTGGTCTTTTCGTACTCTAGGACGGCTATTTCATTATTTTTCAGTATTCAATATGTCTGCTTTTAAATGTAATAAGCGTGAATTAATAGTGTCTTATATAAATGGCGGAAAAACGACTGTGGCACTTGCAACATCTTTGGAGGAAAAACAAATTTCGGAAGAAAATATATGTTTTATTACTGGCCATATTCAAAGAGATATCATCCTTTCGTTTAATAAACGGAGTGAAGCAGGACGCAATAAAATACCTTTTTAAAAAAGAACACCAATTGGTTGGATTCTGAATATTCGTTAACTATACTCGTACCAACATCAGAAAACCTGTCAACGGACTCTAACACCGTCTACTTCTTCTGGTAAACGAGGAAGACCGTGTATGTCATATGGAGAGTCTTCAGAATCGAGCAAATAACGGAAAACCACCATTTTGCTAAATGAATATGGTTTGGAGCACATCCTGAGCGCATATCTTCAAGGATTACGTTCTATAGGAGAAGGAACTGAAGCAAAAGTTGTTGAAAAAATAAGAATGGCTGATGCAGAGAAAAAGGTTTTCGAAGTGAATCAATTAGATGACGCTAAAATAATTAAAGGGCTTACAGATGAAGAAGCATTGAGTGTTTTCATTGACTTGGAACTTACGAAGGCACAATATTTGTATCTCAGGAACCTTACAGATGAAAGAAACTGTTCATTGTTTTCACCATACTACAAAATACAAGAAATCAAACAGAGAAATGTGGGAGAGCCAAGCTTAGGCATGAATCGGCCGGCTCGACCAGAGTGATACCACTGCCTCACAAAAGACCGGCGTCTGCGCTGTGTTTCGCCGTGTGAGTGAGGTTACCGGAGGCTCAATGGGGGGAAGGGGAAAAGGTTGGCAGCGCACTTGTGACACCACTGGTGTCCATGGGCATTACATTTCATCATCTGTCCACAAAATTTTAATCCATGGGAAAAGTATCATAAACCATTTCGTAGTATTACCAATCGGACAACTTTCAGAAGATGCTCAAGAATCTCGCACTAAGGACTATAAAAAATTTCGCTTACACCATGCGCGGAAATGCTCTCGAATAGCTACGAACGAAGATGTCTTTCATACACTACTTTACACTTCAGATCCATACATAACGAGCATTAGAATTCCATATGCAAGAAAAGGAAAAAGAGCTCGATGAAGATACTTTACACCTTCTTAATGAACTTATTTCAGATCCTGAAGCTCACCAGGTGTAAGATGTCAATTTTGTTGAACAAAAAAGAAATATATATTGCGATAATTTTGATTTGTTTCTATACTAGTTAAACGTAGAGTTATAAGTATTTTACCATTTTTATATTTAAAATTATCATTATAATGTGATAATTATCTTAATTTAATAATTAGGATTAATAAATACAATAAATATATGTTACTAAGAAAATATATAAAAAAAATACAATTTTAATTATTGTGACTATTCTTCATTAATTAAAAAAATACGCTTAATTCAAATTTATGAAACATTACTCATAATATGCCGTATGTATTACTTTATATCAGAAAAAAAAATTGATAGCTTTATCTTTCAAATTGACGGAGTTACAGATTTTCAATCCGAAACACACCGTAATATTCCACAGTGCACCGCCTGGCTAATGATAAAAAAATGATGGTTACACATTAAAATAGATCGAAAATGTTCACCTACCAGCCAATATCATTAGACCGAAAAATTTCCTTCTAAATAAAATAAATACTTGAGATTGGATTAACAAAAAAAGAAGTTGGTAGAGTGCTAACCAAACTATTCCGCTTCAATACAAAACAAAGTACAAATTTAGTGCAGAGTCGTGCTACGATAAGAATATACAACTTTTATCTCTATCACAACTTAGTTATTGCTTTCAGCAACTAAAGTAGGTATCCTTGCAGAACCCTGGTATAATTATTTAAACATTTCATTAGCTGAGTGTTTCAGGTTTGCTTTTTGATAACTGGCACGTCTGTGTGTCTACTATAAAAGTATTTTTGTATTAAGTCCTCAACAGGAACTTCACGACCATGCCCTCTGGAGAAGAGCACTATCATAAGAGAGATGAGTATGGAAAACCATGGCATGTTAGTTTGAGGCAAGATAAGATGACCCATTTGGAGATCATTTGATCATTCCTTTCTCCTTTACACACAACACTGGTTGTTACCATTTTACTAAAAGTATACACCACGTTCATTTAATAAAAAAAAAAAACATTCTTCCCCAAGTAAAATAGGGCCTAATCTCTGAAAAAAATTCGCCTTCTTATTCAAATCGCAGCAATCAACTGATCACTTTGTATGGAAAAGTTTTTTTTTCTGAAATTAGTCCCTATGTTCCTTGGGGAAATATGTTTTTTGTCCAAGATAAGAGATTTAAAAAACTGTGTATATTGTCGATCAACGAATATCTAGCAATGACTCCTCCCCACTTCGCCAGCGCATGGCCAGCTACTCACCCGGGGCAAACCATCGAAGTGAGCAGGATGTTGCTCATCCAGAGACGGCCGTTGAAGCCCTTGTATATGCGTGCGCTCACATAGCCCGTATACTATCGACCAACATAGGGAGAGCCAACCTGACCAACCCATAATACTCACCCGGGGCAGACCATCGAAGTGAGCTGGATGTTGCTCTACCAGCGACGGCCGCCGAAGCTCTTGTAGATGCGTGCGCTCACGTTGCCCGTATACTATCGACCAGCCAGACACACCTCTCATCCTGTTCTACCCAATTACCCATGGCCTGATCCTCATCCGGGGCAGACCATCGAAATGAGCAGGATGTTGATCTTCCCACGACGCCACTCGAACGCGCGCACACGTAGTCAGTATACTATCGACCAACCTGAAAGCCAACCTGACCAACCCATAATACTCACCCGGGGCAAACCATAGAAATGAGCAGAATGTTGATTTTCTCACGACGCCACTCGAACACGCGCACACGTAGCCAGTATACTATCGCCCAACCTAACTAACCAATAATACTTACCCGGGGCAGACCATCGAAGTGAGCAGGATGTTGATGTTCCCACGACGCCACTCGAACACGCGCACACGTAGCCAGTATACTATCGACCAACCTAACTAACCAATAATACTTACCCGGGGCAGACCATCGAAGTGAGCAGGATATTGCTCTTCCAGCGGCGGCCGCCGAAGCTCTTGTAGATGCGCGCGCTCACGTAGCCCGCCGCCGCGCCCAGCAACACCCACGCCACCAGCGCGCACGTCATCAGCGCGCCGCGGTTGGCCGGCGACAGGAAGCCGAGGCACGCGAACGCCAACGTCACCAGGGTCATGCCGAACACCTGGAGACGTTGTCAGTCTTTATATGATAGTTGGATAGGAAAAGTTGCCAGCTGGTGCATAATGTTCCTTAGACTAAGGAAACGGTATCCATGAAGCAGAGCGTAAAAAAATCTGACTAGAATTATTAGATAGGGGCGTTCAAGTATTACGTAAGGATCGATAGGGTGTGCAGAGTAGGTGTCTTAGTCCTTCTTATTTTTCATAGACAGGAGAGAAGAAATCAACATATTATGGAATACTTTTGCTGACAAGAGAGCAGAGGGGAGGGGGTTGATTCCAAGAAATCTGCTAACGTGACGAATTTGTAGGTATTTGTACGAATTTATAGGTATTGGTTGCTTGCATACACAATACTTATCACTTTTTCGTCTTCAAGTTGGAGGAAAATTATCCTAATACAAAAAGAATGTGGAGAATTCTATTTAAAGAATTCCAAAGAAAAAAAATCATATCGATAATAGGGTACCTATTTGACCAAGCTTGAGATTTTACAACCAATAGCAAGAAATCTCAATTAAAAATATAACGTCTAGCCGGTTTTATGGTCATTCAAAAATTCTTGAGCAAGTCCATTTTAAAAGAATGAAATTTTTAAATAATAATTATATCATTAAATAACTCACATGTACAATTTAGAACCATTGTCATAAACGAAACATTTAATATAGCTACCATATCAAATGAAATTCATACAAAATACTTGCGTGCGACGTTACATGCCAGTCGCCATTTGTATGGAGCGTTTTGGGTTTGCCCAAAATAATGTGATTTTATAGTTGTGATATTTCAGGTAGTTCAAAAGAGAATTTAGTAATTCTTTCAAACGATGTTTCTATAATTGAGAGATATTTTGATTACAAAAATAATAATAAATAAAGGAAAATACCGTATTATCTAAGTTAAGACGCTAACATGTGTATGAAAACTTTTTAAAGCAATTTCTTTATCTTAGCTGCAGTAGTGTCGAGTATGTTTATGAAAAGGCACTGTTATTTGTCAACATTTCAAAGTACACTGGAAAATCTTGGAACACTGACAACATGAACTAAATTGTCTAGTGATATTTCAAAAGAAAAGAATTTCTCAATCACGTTTTTTGCGACGTTAAATTATATGCAATGATATAAAAATGCAACAATTACATAAACTAAGTACCAACCTGAGATCCTGAACCCAAGAAAACCGCTAAAAGCATTCCTCGCCGAGGAGGTCTAAACACATCGCCGTGTACTAATTTCCAGCCAAACTCCTCCTGTTAAATGAGATAATCATTTATTAAAATCTTCCTTTATACTTTAGTGAAAAATCTTATGAAATTCATTAATCAGATATTATATTAACATTCGTCTCTCTCACCTGAGCATCTTCACCACACTCCATTTGGTTGTACCTCGCTATATCTTTGTGCAAAGTCCTCAACAGAATCATCGCCACCATGCCACTGAGGAACAACACTATCACAAGAGAGTTCAGGATAGAAAACCACTGTATGTTAGTTTGAGGCATAGACTCCAAGATGTAGTCCCACCTGGAGGACCATTTGATTGTGTTGTTCTTTATGAAGGTAACACGGTATGTGTACACAACATTAAAAGAGTCATCTCCAGAGAAAGAATTTGGTATTTCAAGAGGTATATTACGAGCATTGCAGTCAAGGTTGTTACCATTTTTCTGATGGTTTATACTGGCAGGTTTGACCTGAGAAATACAAAACATAAATATTTATAGTCCTTAAGAAAAATTCAGAAAGTGGTGCACTTCTCAAAATAATAGAACATACCTTAGCAGAAATAATACGGCCTCCATTATCTCCGAAGCCGACACCCCACTCTTCTTCTCCACCACTGTGGTATGTGATCTCCAAGTCAACATGGTTGAACAAGTAGTATGAACCTATTACTGCTTGACCTGGGGTCACACTCACTATTGGAGAGCAGGTATCCTGTAATAAAAAACTTTGAATTATAATATAATAGTTGTAACTATCAAGCAGTTGTAAGTGACAATGATTTGTAAGTAGTATTTCAATCAATCAATCAAATCAAATAATTCTTTATTTGCATAGGCTTGTATACAGCACTTACAAATCGTCATACATTTTAATGACATAAAACTATTTATAAGTACTTATGTATAATTTACATGTTAATACATATATATGTTGATACATAAAATATACTAAAGAAATAAATAAACATAATGCGATTCTACCACCGGCTCGGAAAGTTGTTTCTGGTCGAGAAGATCCGGCAAGAAACTCGCCAGTTACTCTTTTTAATCGCCAAACTTTCATACAATGTTGTGTCATCATCATACCAAGCCATACAGTTTAATTGTTACACAAAATAAAATAAAGGAAATAATAATAAAATAAATATTATGAGGTAAACCGAAGCAGACCAGTCCCCAAAGGTGGCACCTGTTCACAAGTATGACGTACGTGTCAGCCATCATTTCACTCAACCATATTAGAGGGAATGTAATGACCCGCCACATAGCGCCACCACCTCAGAGACATTTGAGTGAGCATGACTACTTAGGTTCCCCTCATAGGTCACAAAGAGTAGTAGTTACTTAATCCAGACTAATAAACTGCAGGACGAGGTGTACAATAGTAGGTGGTTAGCATCTTGTCAATTATTGAATAATCAATATAGATCAATTTTTATACATTCAAAATCAAAAATGTCTTTATTCAATAAAGAACATTTATGAATGTCAAATATTATGGTAATTACAATTTTCATTCTTATACAAATTATGATTACAGTGACAGTATGATATACAATGCTTATAATCAATATCGTTTAGATAAATCGTCAATGAAAAATTATGAAATGAATTATACATTAGAGGACAGGCGAAGAGATCAACATGTCCAGGAATCCTTATCATTCAAATAATCCTCTACTTTATAGTAGCCTTTCTGCATTAGGCAGTTTTTTACATGCAACTTAAACTTATGTACCGGTAAATCAATAATATTATGAGGTAACTTATTAAACATTCTAATGCTCAATCCTACAAATGAACTTCCAATTTTATGAAGTCTTAGATTTGGGACAGCAAGCCTATGTTTATTTCGCGTGTTAAAGCTATGAAAATCAGATTTTTGCGAGTAAAGGTGCAAGTTCTTGCGTACAAACATAATACAATTAAAAATGTATTGAGATGATACGGTTAAAATATTGATTTCCTTGAATACTTCTCTGAGTGAGTCACGTGATCTAAGACCGTAGATGGCACGGATGGCCCTCTTCTGCAAAATGAAGATGGCTTGTAAGTCAGCACCAGATCCCCACAGTAGTAGACCATATGACATCAGACTATGAAAATAGCTAAAATAAACCAGTCTCGCTGTCTCGATATCAGTCAGATTCCTTATCTTTCTAACTGCATATGCAGCTGAACTAAGTCTTCCTGCCAAGACAGCAATATGAGGGCTCCATTGCAATTTTGTATCCAGAGTGATACCTAGAAAAACTGTGGAGTTTATGACTTCGATAGGTTCGTTATTCATGACAATATTCATTTTGACCTGCCTTACATTAGGCATTGTGAACTAAACACATTTGGTTTTCTTTGAATTAAGAACCAAGTTATTATAAGTAAACCACTGTAGTACTTGAGAGAGTGTGTTATTTACTTCGTCAACATTTTTCTTTTGCCTATCAACCTCAAAAATCAAGGATGTATCGTCAGCAAATAACACTATCTCACATAGATCATTGGTATAGTAAGGAAGGTCATTTATATAGATTAAAAAGAGCAAGGGCCCCAATATAGAGCCCTGGGGCACACCCATGGTTAGAGGGGCGCCAGAAGAGTTAGTTCCATTGACATTGACCTTCTGAATCCTATCTGATAAGTAAGATTTGATTAGACTTAGTGAGGTGTCTATGACACCGTAATGCTGAAATTCAATGGATGAATATCCATTCACTTTGGTATCAATTGTGTTCTAATTGCTCTATATTGTCCTTTTAAAGTGCCCCCATAGCTAAAATGCAATATGTATTTCAAAAGTTATGTTTAGATTAGCTTGCATTAGTAAAATTTAACTCAACATGTAAGTTAAATGAAAAGAATACTGTATCAGCTAAGCTAGCTTAACTAAAATAAGTTAGTTTTCACTTAGCACAGGACTGCACTGTATTTAGAGACGAATTAAAGGCAGGGCAGCATGGTTACAGGCAGAGTTGTCAATCTTATCATACGACGGCGGCTCATCGTATTATACGACGGCGGCTCATCGTATTATACGACAGGGTGCTGTGATGATGATGATGAACTTTTGATCTCTTTTTTAGGGTGTGCATGTCTCCACAATGCCCAACCTTAGCTACGGCCCAGACTTGGCAACCCACATAAGCAGGATCCTTACACCCACAGAATACTATAACAATATGTAAAATAAAAAAAATCTAAAACTATAAATAATAGACCTAATATTACAATAAAGGAATCACTATTTTTCAATTTGTTCAATTAATACAAGATAACATATATTTACCTAACATGGATTTATGGATTTAATACCAAAATAATCAGCTCAAATACTTACTTATAACATAAAAATATTTACAAAAAATATAAAATCCCTCAACTCAGAATCTACAAATCAATTATATTAATCAAAGCTTTATTTTGAACATAGCTTATCTATGTATAACTCTTATCCAACCAACTAAGCAACTTATGTATGATAAGCTAGTTTCCCATTTGTGAATTTATGCTATTTCCTGTTTGCTACGTGTATCTCAGAATGTACGAACAGCCTCACATCAATGTATCAAAATCACAATCACATCACAAATCTGTCAATTTCTTCTAACAATTCTCTCCTTTATGTCAAAGATATTTGGTTCAATACCAATTGAGAAATTTGAAAAGTTGCATTAAACTGATGTGTGGCTGTCTGTACCAATGATATACAACTAAAATAATGAATGTAAGTTACATTATTGTAGTAACAAGAAACTGGATTTATAAATAAATCCATTAAATTCTGTTACCTGTTGTGCAATAAAGAGTGTCCATATCTATCTATATATATATTTTTTATGTGATAGGTGGCAGATGAGCAGATGGACCACCTGATGGTAAGCGATTTCTGCCGCCCAAGGACACTGGTGACATCAGTGGAGTCACAAGTGCGCTGCCAACCTTTAAACCTCCCTTTCCCCCGGATTGGACCTCCAGTACCCTCACTCACGCACAGAAACCCAGCACAATGCTGCTTCACGCAGGTTTTCTGAGGCCATGGTATCACTTCGATCGAGCCGAATATTATATAATATTAAAACTGCCAACAGAAGATACATTACCGCATCTCTCCTCACTTGGCAACCCATCGGGAAGCCAGTGCTGCAATAAGTTTTGCCTCCTTCATTCACCAGATAGCACCATGTCACCGGCATGTTATCCAGGATCCAGTGATGCTGATAGTAGAGAGCCATTCCCATTTTCAGCAAGTTCAACTTCTTTACATCTTCCGGCCTCGAAGCTTTGTACTCTTTTGTGCATACTTTCTTGCAGTTTACATTCTCTAGGAAATTAAGCTTGTAAGGACTTGGCCTTATTCGTTCACCAAACACCACTTGGCCTAGGTTTTCGACAGGCGACTGCGTCTCATCCGAAAGACAGAAATCAAAGTGGTGGTATTCAAATGGTATGACTGATTCTTCTGTGTTCAGTCTATTCACATACAGAGGAATTTCATTCTGAAAACCATTAAAGGTGTAGAAATTTTAAAATCAATTTGCTTTTAACCTATTGCTATTATGTAAATGGATAATTGTGATAACAAAACTTTACCTAATTCCAAATTAAACTTTCTGCCTTGTAAGACAAAACTGTGGAATGAACTATCACCTGCGGTGTTTGGAGTACTCCCTTTTAAAAAGGCTGGCAGCACACCTTTAATGAGATGTCCATGAGCAGCGGTAATCGCTTACCATCAGGTGATACGTCTGCTCGTCTGCCCCCTATATCATAACAAAAAAATTAACTTAACCTGACTTCTAAATTTCAAATTCCTTGAATAAATTATGTCGTTAGATGTAAGAACTGTACTAGCCGATAATTAAAGGGGAGTATTATCACTTCTACTTGATTTTTATCATTATTACATAGTAGTAGTATCATGGAACATGTTTCTATGTGGTAACCAAACCAATAAAAATTAAAAGATTTAAATGTACAAATAGGTGATTAAAATAAAGCGAATAGAATTCGTTATGGCCACATGGAACCGTTTAAACCTTATCACAGTAATAGGTTTGTAACAAATCATGAAACGCAAGCATGGTTTTAGATACCTATTGTGGGGTACTAATGTACGTTTTATAGGGATCACCTCAATTCTGCTTACCTTGCACGATTTTCCATTATCTTCCCCGGCTTTGCAATAATTTACTGGAGCCAAACCGGGCAAATAAAATGCTGTAATAGGTGTCAATAGAAATAATGCGCAAACCGCATACAAGAGAGACATGACGTTATGGTACAAATATCTCCGCCGGTAAGGTTTATTTCAGGCTATCACTATCATAAATCGAACACACAAGAGTTTAAATTCCTCATAATCGTTAGAAAAGACCGCACAAGTGAATAATAGGAGTTTATTTAGATTTTTCTAATTCCAAAAAGCTTCTTCATTCACAAATCAAACGTCAGAACGTCACCACTTCCACTGCACTAGAACTAGTGATGCGGTACGTGTAGTTTTAACTAATCATTCAATTGATCTCTCAATTGAATATGTTACTGAAATACAAACACCAACAGTTCAAACATATAAAACTACATGATGGCAAGCATGTCTCGTGCTTGTAATATTTAACGTAAATCGATATATTGCAAAAACATATTCTTTGTATGGTTTTCATGCGACATCCACCCACGTATTTTCCATATCGATTCAAAAATTCCGAGCATTGGGCAAAAATTAAACTAAATGTACTATAGCGAGGGTGTCATTAAAATAAATAAGCTAGCGACATAAAATATTCACTATATTCATTTTTGATTTGACATAATGATTCTGAACGTGTACAAACGTGATTCAGTTTCCTGGTTCTCTATTTAAGGCACATATAGATAGATAGATACTTTTTATTGCACAACATACAAACATTTTAAATCTAGATAACCAGAGATACAATGTACAATTTAGGCGGTCTTATCCGCTGGGAGCGATCTCTACCTGACAACCATACCAAAAAAACTACGAACGACAGATACGTATCACTATCAAATCTATCAATGTCACTTATGTCATTGTCAAATCAAGTTTTCAGGTTTGGTCAACCTTTTTGATGTATGCTTATTTTCATAGTATAGGCTGGCACAATTCATAATGAGGATTTTCCCAAAAAATAGAAACTTAATTACAAACTATATTTTCAACTCAACCAACATTGACAAAATGTTATTGTAAAGAACTTAAACAAATTGAATCACCCATGCATAAACACCCACGAAAGTGTGGCATAGTATTAAGACAGTATGGAAAAGTTTTTTACTTAATTCTTTTTTTATTTTCGATGTTTTGACAAAGCGGGTAGTCAACAGTCGAAGTCAGTCGAAAGTCTCAGTTACCTACTCAATAAAACAGGGGCGTTTAGCGTTTTATCAACCTATGGATTCTGCCGAGACTACTTAATGAAATCGCAGGTTTTAAGAGTCTCATAGGTCCTAGCAAGTTGTTCACGTGACAACTCATTAATTACATAATAGCAGTGTTTAAAACGATGTAATTCAAAGATTCTTCTTTACCAACTTTTCTACCAAACATTACGCATGATCAAGTTTTTATTAAAGCGTCTTGTATTTATGTACATTTGCAAAATGTAAAATGTATGGCAATTGGACATTAGCAATTGTCAAATCAGTTTGTTTAATTAAAAATCCAACTATAGGTTCTTTTTTTTTAAGTGTCATATCATACAAAGCATATAATCATTCAACAATTCATCATTAATTCATGTGCTTGTTGCATTTTTGCGATTTTTCTTCAACTGGTTTCATTAAAAACAAACTGTGTACCTACTGAGTGAGTCTTAAAATCGTTTGGGGTTAAATGATCCGAACAAACCCAGGAATATGATAATAAATAAATAAATTAATATTTCCGTAGATGCCATTCCATTTTTCGATGGACATCTATTCTGGTGGTTTTGATCCAATTTGATGGCTTTAGGGTACGAAAAAATAATTATTACCAAAATGAGACCACTATTTTCAATTCTAATAGTCAATTTGATTCGTAATATCATTTTTAAGAAATCACATAAACGACTCAAACAGATTGGCTCGTTTCTAATAATCAGATTTGATTCGTAATAATAAATTTAATAAATTACTGAAACGACTCGAACTATTTGGGTAAAATTTATGTAATAGGTTATTTATTTTAAAAAAATGTTTATCAAAGTTTCTCATCATGATACGAGATGTTTCAGCTAATTGGGTTTTTTAAAACATCATTAGGTACTCGTATCAATCAATTTGTCAAGTCACTAAAAAAGAACTGACCTACAATATTTTCAAGAGATTTTTTCAAAGCACTGGCAACATTTTATTCGTAAATTTTACCGAAAACTGGTTAGTCCATCGAGTTATAATAATAGCTATGTAATATAACAAAGTGGATGAAAACATCTTATGAGTTATACTGCTTGGTATAACTTATAGGAACTACTCAAAGTATGGGAATCGAAAATAATAAAAGAGGTTTGTCCTTGTAGTTATACCTACATATTTTTCTAATGTGGACAATAAGGTGTTTATAATCTGATGAAATATGTTATTTCAATTATTTTTTATAATTAAAACAAAATCAGTAAGTTGAATAAGATAACCAAAAGTAAGTCTCAGTATCTTTGGTGATGAACTTGGTTTTGAATGCTTGGACTATATCGCAATGTTTCTAGAAAAGCAATTGATATTTCACCGGTTACTAATTGCATTTGAGCATCCATGATCATTCCGTCATTGATTGCTACTTTATTTTCGATTACATTTATTTTCCGCAATGTCCATCGTAAAATCTTCTGCATCCTCGTGTATTGCTTTCAAAATTTGCATAATGCTTACGTGTTTTCGAGTTTTGCAGGCTTGATTAAGTGTCATATACCGTGCTTCTACATTGTTAGTACTCCGATGACATCACCGTAGACGCACATGTGTTTATGAACTGATCATTTCTGGGCCGGTACTTTTGAAAATAATTTATGAATGGTTATTTTTTTAGTTTTAGTATTTCTCGCAAATCCTTTTATTATTTCAGACTCGGCTTAATGCATGCCCATCCTTGACGAATAAGGTAATTTGGCAGAAGTGATAATACACAACAAAGGCCAACATACAATTCTTTTAGGCCATTTGCCCTTCTTTTTCATTAAATTTTATTAAGTTTTTTGGCTTTTCTCCAGAGGCTAAAGGTAAAATGAGTATGACATCCTTTAACCTGAACATCCGAAAAAACTTTCATTACAGCTTTTATTGAAGCTTCCTCAAAATCAAACATAAACTTTTGTGGTTTCACTAAGGGTTTCACTAAGGCTGGCGAGGGTCAGATGGCAGTCGCTTCAATGTTATTACCAGTTCCCGATTCCTAGATCATGTTGCAAGCGTACCCGGGAAGATACAGCTTTGGACGCAGCTTATGTTTGTTTTGTGTATTACACGCTAAGATGAGGATTATTATATAGCTCAGAGTGATGGTAACTCGGTAGATAAGAATCTGCCTCCAGAATGGAAGGCAGATTCTTATCTACGGAGGTCATAGTTTGATTCCAACCATGCACATCTGAATTTTTCATATCTATGTAAGTATGTGTGTATTTCTACCATTAACTCGGTGGTGAGAGTTTTTTTTTTAAGGAAACCTGCTCGTTTCGGTTAGTTTCTGAAATGTGTAACCATGATTCATTTGGTTTACTTCCCTATTAAAGAGTTTCAATGGTCAATCATGGTCTTAGCATACTCTAGGCTCCAAAGCGACAGCTTTGTAATACCATAATAGTCATGGTAGCAGGTAGTTAGGCGATGGTGGTGGTTTGTCGGAAGATCATTTTGTGTATTTGAAGTCAAAAAAGACCCCTATTTACCACCGTACACCTCTTGTGACCACCGGGTGTACCGTGGAAAGTTCTTTTTAACAACGGCACACCTCTGAGATACAAGATTGAACGCCAATCAATTTATATTGGTGACGGTGTACCGTACCGTAAGAGGTGTACCTCTGAAACATACTGGCCATACCTATATCTGCGTAAATAAATGCCATCAAAGAAAGTCATCCAAAAGAGATCTATACATCGGAAAAATAATTTTAGTTTTTCTTTCCCTCTACAAATCGGAATATAAGTACACGTTCTCAACGTCATAACAAGACTTTATAATTATTATAATCTCTTTGCACTTCTAATCTGAAGAGTTTTCATAACAAGGTGGACGGTGGAAATTTTATATTTACTACGGAACACCCAGATGTACAAAGGTGTGCCGTTGTTAAAAAAAAATCCACGGTACACCCAGGTGGTCACAGGAGGTGTACGGTGGAAAAAAGAGCCTTTGGTGTCTAAATACATTTTATTGTTTTTTTTTATTAAGGCTGACCAATAAAAATAAAAAATCTGGCATAGAGGTGTCTTCAGAAAAGCAACACATACCTAGTTTTGAAATAGACGTTTTGTAATTTAACATAATTTCTACTACAAATCTCAATCTCAAAGAAATTGGCACTCTCTACAATGTTTTAACATTAAATTTTTCTTGCGATTCCAAGTCTAGTGTGAACTGTCAATAACCCCGTATTTACCTTTATTTAATATTGAGAATCACCTCTTACATTGGTGTACTAGGCACTATTGGTAAAGTATAATCAAGGAAATGTTTAAAACAACCTGCTATTGGTACACATTCCATCTATGGGATAATGAAAATGCAGTCTACAAAACATTTATTCTGGATTATCTTCATAAAACAGAGTTGCCATAGAAAGTTCAGTCAATTTCGTTAATATATTTAGTATTCCTTAAAATATGTGCCTATTCTAAAATATTTGCAGTGAGCTTGTTATGCTTTCTTCGGAACTACAAGTTCCCGAATGATAAGATGCAATGTTAACGAAGTTTCAACTTTCGATGCCTTAGTGCACTTTTTTCCACTTGTGCAAGTGGGCCTGTATCTTCTTGTAACGATTGCCCACGAACGAAAGCTGAAATGAGCCCAAGCGCCGCGGCAGGCTGGTCCGCAGGCACCATATGCCCTGCGCCGCGGATCATTACTTCAGTGAGGTTGCCAGCAGTTTTATAATACCTGTAAATTTATATGTACAAGATATATATTTTTCATCAATTTAAATACCGATAATGTTTTTTACCTTAATCTTTCAACGTTTTTGGAAGAACATAAATAAATTCAGTTATAAAATAATATTCAGTTACGTTTTGTAGCTAGTAGGAAATTGATCAAAGTTCATTACTCACCCAACAAGCTTTTTGTTATGATACCAAGGATTCCGTTTTGCTTTCGCAAACTCTGCTGAGCCAGAAAATGATAAGCTTCTGTATGTGTTCACAGATGGATGATAAGCGACGATGATGTCTAAGTGGCCGCTGAAAAATTACATTAGATAATGTTATTCCAAAATTTATAATGTATATGCATTGATAATGGAACATATCGGTAAAAGTAAATACCTTCCTACACTTACATATATTTGTATACTACACTATCTGAATCGTTAGAATTTAATTTAAGATGTATATGAGCGAGAGAAGATAATGCGATATGAGGAAAACTAAGGAGCTTGGATTAACCAAGCTCTAAGTAAATAATAGGGTTTAGTTTAATCAAATGAAACAAATAGTAGATTATGGTTAATTTTTAGAAGTACATAGTATCGATATTTTTTTGAAATTCATTTGCAATGGTTCAATTGGAAACGGTAACATCTCTAATAAGATGCGTTCAATTAATATTATTTCATTTATAGTGTTATTTTTATAGCTGCGAATTAATTCACTTCTAGGCAGACTATAATGCCTCAAGAAAGTTATGACCACGGATTTTAGGGGAATTAACGAAGTTCCTATGTTTTATAACCAATGGGAGTACCCTACTTTACGACTTTATTGACGCATACTTATTTAGCAATTTAGATGCCAACTACTTTAACTTACTTGTAGAGCATAACTTGATAATTTTCAAGCATCTCCTCCAGCCACATCTTGGCACTGCTCATGAAGTCAGGCACTAATTTCTTGTAAACCACTCCTATGGAGGTAAAGTTAGTGTTCCCCACGTGCAGGGCGCGGCGGACCTCGCTTTGCTGCAGGAAGCCCATGTAAGCGCCGTCTAAGTCGATATCGTCTTGCAAGTAGTTGTACAAATTGGACAGATGGGATTCCGTTAGGAGTACTTGGAGCAAGTAGTTGTAGTACTGGAACAAATAATAAGGGGCCTGTTATCAAGTTAGATTAGATATCTAGGATATTAGGTAAACTAATGAACCTTGTCGCTTTTGAGACAGCGTGTCGTCGTGCAAAATATGACTTGGTCCGAACTCCTTATTATATGGCTAAAATTGAATTTAAAAGCCAGACGGAACAGGAACATTATGGCGCCTATATGGCGGTACCTACGGCGCAGTGGGATTTGCTAAGTAGAGATGAAGCGTCACTCACAGGTTCTGAGCCCTCACTTACTGGAATTTTAACAGTTCATAAGCCTAAAATCCGCCTTTTGGAATCTCGAAGATCAACTTCGGGTCGCTGAGCCCAAGTGATTACCTATGCTCAGTGTTGAGCCAGCGATGTTAGTTGTTAAGTAAAGTAACTTACAGCATAGGCCTTAAGCATCTGTCCATTGCTGATGAACTGCGTGACAGCCGCCTCGAGGTGGTTCATGAAGTTGGCCACCTGGTCGTCCACCAGCCCTACCTCTCGAACGAAGTGGCTGTACCGCTGTAGCGATAGCGGGTCAATGAACCCATTGCCGATTGCTAAACCCTGGAAATGGAACAATTTTGTAGTAGGATCAGGAATCGCACGTAGGTAGGTGCTGTTTTACGTAGGTACGTGCTGTTGTACGTAGGTAGGTACGTGTACCAGCTGTAAACATCGCGTGGTACGCCATAGGGCTACGACGTACACATAATAGGTAAATAGATAGCTACCTCCAAGCGCGAAATTGCAGTACCTATCTCGAAGTGGATCGGCATGAGATCTGTCTCATAACGGATCTTCTTGTCCAGAAACAACTTTCCGAGCCGGTGGTAGAATCGCATTATGTTTATTTGTTTCTTTAGTATATTTTATGTATCAACACATATATGTATTAACATGTAAATTACACATAAGTAGGGACTTATAAATCGTTTAAAACCATTCATTTGTATGACGATTTGTAAGTGATGTGTACAAGCCTATGCAAATAAAGAATTATTTGAGTTTGAGACAGACTATACGGGACGTGTGCGGGAGAAACACGATACGATATACTGCCGAGCGCGTAGGTCAACGTGCTCTTCGTTATCAATGTCTGCTTTAGAGCCGAATGTTTTTTCTGTGTTTATTCATTTTGTGTTAAGGTACTAGGTAGATACTTACTTCTATACTACAATTTTTAACCGACTTCAAAAAAAGGAGGAGGTTCTCAATTTGACAAATACCTATCTACATTTTTTTTATAAACAGGTCAATAGCATAAAACCCGAAAACGGGAAACACTTGCGCAATGTAATCGATTCCAAGATCCATCTATTGGTACTGTGTGGAACTAATATCCAGAAACGAAGTGAGGTCGGGCCACTTATTATGTACAGACATCAGGTTAGGTACTACAATCTATCAAAATTCCTCAATGGGCAAAGAAAGAAAGATAATAAATTTATTAGTCACAAACAATACACAGATAACATAACAGAATGACAACATACAATTATAGATTTATAGATATAAAGCAATACCTACTTATTTTGTGAAAAAGTTAAGGGTGTGGCCATCAGGTCCCAACCTAAGCCTCAACCTCAGCATTTGCTGCTACGGCATTTTTTGCAACACCGCGGCAGCGCTGGTTTCCTGGTAGGACCTGTTGCTAGTGACGTTATCACGTCTCCAATTGATATCGAACCGAACGTGTTTGACATAAAGGGGAGAATCGAATGAAGGAAGACAGTTTTATATACCATGACGTGTGGCTGTACATACATAAAGATTGACGGGCTCGTTTTCCTGCTTGTGCCAGTGGATCTGAACGGCCAGCGAGGGGATGTGCTTCCCGGCGTAGGACTCCCCGGCGATGGTCAGCGGCGCCTTCCGCAGCTCCGGGAACATCGTCAGGAACTGCTGCAGGGCTGCGTATAGGTTCTCTCCTATCTGAAAATACGTCTAAGCGTCAGTTGGCAATACTAGACAGAAAACAGAATCAACAAATTACAACCCGAAATTGGCCTCCGTTTCCCTTTAAAACGTTTAGGGCCACAGCACATGCGCTGCATTACCATCGGTGCTGATCGGTGCTGAATTTGAGATTGTGTCCTGCGTTCTGTATCATTAGCATAAGTTGGAAAAATTGATCTCGCTGTCGAAAACTATAGCTTTGTCCCTTTCATTGTGGTGCATGTGAGAGAGACAGAGCAATAGTTTTGGATAGCGAAGATAGTATTTCAAACTCATGGTAAGGTCTCTGGAGTCTTAGCGTCGTCGAACTGGACGTTACGACCGCATCGGAGTTCCCGTCCCTTTCACGCACGCTGTGTGTCTCCTTTGTTTGGATGCAACAAGTAACATACATTCTTGGACGTCTTCAGTGTAAGTTGCTGCTCAATACCTACTCAATACTTTATTTGCTCCAAAATGCTACATACAGGGATGGTTAATAATTTCATTAAGGAACAAGTTTGTGTAAGGATTGCCTTACACAAACTTGTTCCTTAATGAAATTATGGGCAAAGTTGTTGATGTCTTTTGCATTGGCAAAAGACATCTAGGTACTTTTAACTTAGTAGATGACGATACTTGAATTTTTAAAATTTATTTTCAGATTATTTGTTTACACATTATATACGTTAATTATTATTTCATTACATTTTAAGTATGTATAGTTATTATATTATATCCATTTCTCCGTGCCGTGTGGTCCCCGGCAGAGTAGAATAGGCCACCCACACTCTTACCGAGGTGTCGTAAAAGGCGACTAAGGTAAAGCTGCTGGCATGATCATCAGCACCCAGAGAAGGAAAACTCTGCATTTATATCAAAACCCTCGCCAACCTATCTGCCAAGCGTGGTGAGTAGGGCAATTACCCCTCATGTGATTGAGGAAGGCCCGTGCCCCAACAGTGGGGACTTAAATGGGCTGACGATCCATTTGTCTATTTTATGTAATACAGTAGGACCTTAATAGTTAATAATTTACTTTAACAATTATTACCTCAAATAAACTTGACTTATAAATAGTACCTAATATTTTATGTACTTATTCTGACTTTAATTGGGCGATTATTACATTTACTGCTCGATCGGTAACACTAGAACTACTAGGTAGGTACCTACTGGTGGAATAGGTGACTTAATCGCTGCGTTTTCTCACAGTGTAGATTTTGTGGTCATGCATTCATCTTTTGAAAATGGCTAAATTTATGATCGCCACTAAAAGAGTACGCTAAAAGTAGCTTGTGTGCTGTGCTCCAAGTGTAGTCTAAAGTGACTGCCTCTGTGACGCAGTGGTTAGAGGGTCACACTTAAAGTCGACGGCTGCTGTGCAAGACGTCCCAGGTTCGAGCCCGGGTCGGGCCAAAAATTTGTACCTAAATTTCGGTAAGAAATTCTTAGAGTCAGCTCGAAGACTGGAATTCGGCGGTCATGTACCCCGAACTTTGATCCTGCGCCCAATACCTCTCCGGTCGCATCACGCTGGCGTTCTATCGAAAAATGAACTATAATTTATCCTGCGTACGTGGCTGATCTTTGAGATTGACCGCCGGAGTCGTAATCGGTTGGAGGATATTGAGTCTAAATTGTATGATCGTGTAGCGTACCGTATTCTGGTTTGTGGCGTACCCGCGGTCGTCGTCGGTGAAACTGAAGCCCGTGCCCACAGGGTTGTCAATGAACAGCAGGGAATGATTCTTGCCCCATGAGTACTGGATTTCTGCAAATAAAATTAGGTAGTCAAGACTTTTGGATCCTGTCCTGACCCAAGAGCGCAGGATCAGGGCAGGACCTAATAGATCATCGCCCAATCATTTTCCCTTTTTTTGTTCACCCAGGGGAAATGCGTTACGCATACCCGTCCGCCGGGGGGCGGACGGGTTATGTCGGGCACCCCCCGGAAGACCTGGTAAAACGTATCTTTCAAAAGATTGGAACATTTGCACATGGATCAGTGCAGAGATGTGAACCAGCGAAACGCTTCATTTGGAACATCAACTCTCATTTAGAGGTCTGATTCATTCCACTCATTCGGTTCACTAGCATTATTCAATGTCAAGGCATCACCTCCGTTGGCCATATTGGCCCGCAAGATGCTTATTCGCGCTAAGTTTGAAGGATCCATATTGTAGGAAGGACGAAATACATGCGCCGGCAACGAGTTCCATTCCTTGATTTCAATGATGACGTATCAAAGCAATTTCATTTTACAGAGTTCTTGTAAGTTGTTGTTGAAGACGACACGGGACGTAGCTGTCTACCATTATTTTAATTAAAACATTGCAGGCCTTGAAGGCCTTGCGCCCTGATATCATTGAACGTGTTAAGCCATCAGAATTCTTCATATAGAGACCTTTGCTTTGCTTTAGGTTTATGTTTCGCTGGAGGCTAAATCCAGGGGGCAGAGGAGCTTAAAGGTTGACAGCGTGCTTGTGGCTCCACTGAGTTCCATGAACAGCGACAATGGCTTACCATCAGGTTGTCTGCTCGTTTGCCACCTATCACGTTTTATTATTTATAAATAAAATTACTTATACATCGCAGTCGGATGGAATCTTATTGTTTTATAGATCATACCTTCTAGATAGCTGTCCTTATTAACCACGAATGGACCAATTTCAGTGAACAGGCCATAGAGGGAAGAGGCTCCGGGTCCACCTTGCAGCCATATAATCCATGGCGTCTCCTCCACCTTTTTGTCAGTTACGGGAAAGTACCAGAACCATAGGTTGGCGTTGTATTCCTTGTTAACCTAGAAACAATAATTAGTTTGAAGTGAAGTAAGGGGAGCCACACTGGCGGGCAGATTGCGAGGAGGAGGAGAGGCGCATCGGATTCGCAGTGTAGTGCTTCTGCGTGACCGACACAAAAAAACAATGGCGTTCGGACAGAATCCGTCGCGCATCCTTTGCGCATCCGCGACGTGAACACTGCGCAGCCGCAACTTGTAGCTGCGTTGCCCAACTTAGGAAACTTAACATTAACCTCTGTCACATCTTAGCGCGTAATTCCCAATTGCGTCCAAAGTTGTCGCTCTTGAGCTCTTACGCTTAAACCATGATTCAGGATCTGACTTTCGCCACCCTTTACAAGGGAACCAGACCAACTGAATCATGGTTACACGTTTCAGAAACTAATCACAACCCGCAGGTTTCCTCACGATATTTTTGTTCCCTCACCGTTGAACTAATGGTAGAAACACGCACATAGATTTGAAAAATCCAGAGGTGCATGCTTACTTTCGAACCACGAATGCGAAGGGCGCGTTCTGAACCACTGAGCTACCAGCATAGCTCCAAACCTTACCAAGTAATATTTTTGTGTTAGCTATGCCCAAAAGGGTAACATGATGTACTGGAATATTTTTATACCACCTGTATGTAACATTCATGAATGCAATAAACACTTTTGAGTTTGAGTTAGAAACGTTACTATCTTAAGATAGTTACAATCTTAATATAAAACCCGATCTAAAGTTATTATTACCGTAATAAAGCTCATGTCATCCCGTTCTAACACGCAATGTTAAAAGGGGCTGGCACTAATTTTGTTTCGGGACTATCCTTAGTTCGCGATTTGTAACAAGGGGGTTAAGGATGTGTCCTGAGACGACTGTCTTGCTTACCGTCAAGTATCCAGAATAGCTGTCCATATCAGGCAGCAGGTAGTCAGGGTCCACGTAGGCAGCCTCCCTCGCCTCCTGCAATTTCCCTTGCTCTATGAGGGGGGAGAGCAGCAGGGGCTCCCCCGCGTCGTAGCCGGACTTGGCCCGGCCAGGCTTGTAGGTGCGCTCCATGAAGGAGACTATCGGCTCGGGGGCCTCTCCGGGCGGTAGTTCTGGAAGGAGCGTCCTCTCGATGCCTTGGACTTGGCAGGCGCCGCTATGAGAAGCAAAAACAAGATACAGAATGCGGTGTATGTAGAAATCACTTTTAACTTCTAATTATGTAAAATATGGTAATTCGCGTAACTGCCACTCACATGACTGTGTAATATACTTACATAGATAATAATAATAAATATCAAAAAGGATGTCCCATGCTTCTGAAATAATGTTTAGATTTTCCATAAATTTATTTCCGCTTATATTTGTATAATAATAATATCCCAACCGATTACGGCTACGGCGGCCAATCTCAACGATCAGCCACGTACGCAGGATATATTATAGTGCTCAAGTGTGTGCGCAAACAAAAGTGCACTCTCTATTACCTTACCCTCATATTCCGATGGGAGGGATCGGGCGCAGGACCAACAGCTTAACGTGCTTTCCGAGGCACGGGGGTACAAGACCGCCAACTTCCAGACTCCGGTCTGCCACTAAGAATTTCTTACCTAAAACTTAGGTACAATATTTTGGCTGACCCGGGGATTGAGCCCGGGACCTCTTGCGCAGCCGTCGCTTTAGCGACCCACTAACCACTACGCCACCGAGGCAGTCAAGTCGAGGGTTTATGTATATACATAGTAGTAGTAGTAGTACTATAACTAACGCATAGTCTACACTGAATTATAAAACTTAACTAAATTTACTCTCTTTGGTGTTTGAGGCCAAGTCTTTGGGTCGCTGAACCAGCAAAATAAGTAGCTCCAATCTAGATATGTAAATTAAACGGTGCAAAATTCTTAAATTATTAAAAAAAAAGAAACTTACATCGCCACGAACAAAAAACACAGCAGCATCCTTGCACAGTGCACACACTGGGCCTGTAACGTGAGCTGTGACAACCGGGCCCTGGTCCTTGTGTCTGGTCGTGCGCTCCAGGAGGCCCACCGCCGAATGGGCGCGGGTGGCGCCACGGGACCCTTCTATACTCGTCCGGCTTGCTCTGCACTTGTGCCTTGAACTTGGATTTATCTCGATCTTATGCACAGGGTGTTACGAACATTTCGACTGCTTAATTTGTTTGTTAACAAGACAAGCTTTCACTAAATAGTTTTTTAAATTTTCGCGTTGCATCATAACTATAGTTAATCAAGACGGGAATTAACACGATATTTATTATGTGATCCAATATTGTGTACTCACATATTTTACTCGAAGTTTCGGCTACGTTACAGTAGCCGTGGTCACGAGCGGACTGATCAGTCACGTCGAGTAAAATATGTGAGTACACAATGTTGGATCACATAATAAATATCGTGTAAATTCCCGTTTTGATTAATTATAGTTATTGCAACCCGAAAATTTAAAAAAGCTATTTAGTGAAAGCTTGTCTTCTTAACAAACAAATTAAGCAGTCGAAATGTTCGTAACGGACTGATCAGTCCGTTCGTGACCACGGCTGTAACGTAGCCGAAACGTCGAGTAAAATTTGTGAGTACACAATGTTGGATCACATAATAAATATAGTGTTAATTCCTGTCTTGATCAATTAAAGCTTTCACTAGCTAATAGTCACTTATTTTATTTTACATATGTATTTGAATTTATTATCATGTAATCATTAATATTTTAATTAGGATTCCAGCACCAATTGTGTTTGATGGATGATAATTTAGAGAGAATTTACCTGTAGGTATTTGGGTTTGGGTTTTAGCAGGAATTGCTTTCGTTGTTTCTGGTTTCTATAGTAGTTTCTAGAGAAAATCACAGTTTTGAATAAGGTCAATCAGTTGTCTTAATTAATTGAATATTACCTAATTAACAACCTACTTCGAACTTTAGGTATTCATTAGCTTCGATAATAATATATTCTTGATCGAAGTCATGGTGTCATATTTTTATCCTCATATGGGATATTCCGCTAGTGGCAGAGGTATCATTGTAGCTACAACAGAAAAAAACACTTATGTAATATCACATCTTTGATAATTGTAGCTTCGTAGTGTGGGTGGAGCATTATCTGGTTCGGCTGACCAGAGCAAGATTTGAAAATATAATATACCCGTAGTAGACTTCTTCATTTAGGAGCATCGCTTTTGTCGATGGAGTGGGTTCCATGATCTCGATTGATTAAAAGAAGCCACATCGACCAAAAGTTACCTGTTAGTTAGGTATCTATAGTATAGTTTTCTCTCGCCCTTCAGCTTTCTCTCCTTCCTTGTACTTTTTTTTTCATTTTACAAATGATAGATGTATCTAAAGAATCAGAGTGACTAGAGAGCAATAATTATTATCAAGCCGTCTATTTGAACTTTCATTATTTTCATGAATATTTAAAATTTCATGTACACGAGATGGATTTTTTGAGTGTGTTATTTACTTAAGGTGACGGGTAGGGCACACTAGCGACGCTAATCGATTTTAATTTTTAGCTACTAAACTGGATCTATTTAATCAATTTCTGGGTTACAACCTCTCGGCAAACACTTATACTATTTATTAAATAACTATGCACAAATGCGGACCTAACATTCGTACGCGAAAAATTGATTTACGCTAAATGTGCCGCTTTTGGCGGTAATCAATTTACTCGTACAAAAACGGACCCAACATTTGCGCATGTTAATTTAATAAATAGTTTGAGTGTTTGCCGAGAGGCTGTAACCCCGAAATCGTTTAAAATAGATCCGGTTTAGTAGCTAACAATTAAAAACGAATGTGTCGCTATTTAGGCTACCCGTCGCCTTAAGAATAAATTGCAAAAGATTGCCATAAAAAACCACACATCAAGTTACTACATTCCGTCTTTTATGACATTTGATTAAAGAAATTTCACAAATCTGTGGCATACATCTGTCACAGAGTACCTACATAAGTGTCCATTATTTTACCTTAGCTTTATGTGATACCGGCGGTAATCACTTACCATCAGGTGAGCCGTCTGCTCGTTTCTCCGTGATAATGTAAAAAACCTACGACGAAAGAAAAATATATAGTTAATTGCATAACTGATTACTTGAGGAAGAATGGCGCCTGCGCATCCAACTTTTTTAATCTAAGCTAATCAGGCGTAACCTTTCCGGAGCGGCCTGTATAAGATCCGTAAACAGGTACTGCGTACCAACGACCTGCTTAGCATAATCCCGCTCCCACGGCTCAACATTTGCGATAGATTCTTGCACGCTCTCAGATGTGATTTGCTCTATATTTAGGATGTCCATAGTAAACATCGATAGGATACGATACGCGTGTACGTGGCGAGATCACTAAGCAGTGGCCAGTGACTTAATTTCCCACGGCCGTAAATTTTATTTGGGCTAACCCTGGTGGGTTCCCGGCCATCCAAACCGATTGGATCGCTCGATATTGTTCAGTTGTAACTTTAAACACCATTGTTTTACGTCCACATTAATTAGCCTAATTTATTAACTCTCCAATCGTCAGCATTGGAGAGTTAATAAATTATGTATTTATGGATATATAATGCTTTTATAGGTTGTCCATGCGAAAGCCTGATGAATAGTGAGCTCCGGGAATCGGCGGCTTCTTTTATGCTATAGACAGATACTCTTTATTGCACAACATACAAAACTTAAAAGCTAGGTATACAGAGATACAATGTACAATTTAGGCGGTCTTATCGCCTTGCTATAGGCGACAAACGAGCAAGCGGTCCACCAAAGTAATCATCATCATCATCATTTCAGCCAATAGACGTCCACTGCTGGACATAGGCCTTCCCCCTATGTTCTCCACACAGATCGGTCCTGTGCCTCCCGCATCCAATGGATTCCCGCGATCTTCACCAGATCGTCGGTCCACCTTGTAGGAGTCCTGCGACTTCCTGTACGTGGCCTCCACTCGAGGACCTTTTCGTCCCAACGGCTGTCTGTTCTCCTCGCTATGTGCCCTGCCCATTGCCACTTGAGGCATGCAATCCTTTGGGCTACGTCTGTGACCTTAGTTCTCCTGCGGATCCCGAAAGTAATCAACGCCGTGCCAATGAACATCCGCAACATCAGAGAGATCGCGGCTGAGGAAATTATGAAATAAGTAATTCACGTGTTTGGAATATCGTCAGTGGAGTTCTAACACCACGTAAGTAATTTTTTGGCGGTTTTGACATTTTGATGCCATTCGCTAGAGAATCGATAGACGCGACATTTCGCCCAATCAGAATCGAGATACGACCAATAAAAACCTTTATAATTACGAAAAAGTAACAGCACGGAAGTCATAAAATGACCTACGCTTCGAGATGACCACGTAAGTCACAATTTAGTTTTTTATTTTTTTACTAATTTGCTGGTGGCGGTTATGACATTTTGATGCCATTCGTTAGAGACTTAAGACGGATCTTTTTTATCAATCCGAATTCCGTTGCGGCCATCATGAACCTTTTAAATGTTGAAAAGGTAACAGAACGGAAGTCAACAATTGAATGCTAATGGAAATAGCACGTAAGTCTCCGATCAGTTTTTTGGCTTTCCTGAAAAGTTGCTTAAAATGACTTACATAGTGTTAGATCTTCACTGACGAATATATTAATACAGTTTATTATATTTCAAATACTGTATGTACCTACCTGCTGTAGAAATGATACTACCTACAATTTGTACCACGTGAGGGTTAACACTAATCTGGGATCTGATATCCCTGTATGACTGTTGATTCTGAGATCCGTAACACGGGTGCTTGAGCTAACCTAATTTGAAGTCAGATCAAAAGTTGCGATTGTGATTGTGCGGGTTGTGTTATATTATTATTATTTGACATATTATAAGTAGTGCATAAAGTAATATCGGATACGGGTTCCGTCAAACCATTATTTCATAATTTCCCACGATTCTTCGGAGATCGCGCGCGGACGCTGATTAGCAGTGGTACTGTATAACAAGAGCTTTCCTTACTTGTTATTTTTGCATATTCTGCGCCACGAATGAAGTCCCGGAGAAAAACCCGGAACTAAAATTTCAGATTCCTTGTACTTCGAATGTTGGTGGCGACACAAGCGCGCTTTTCTCGAGACTTCTTTAATGGCACGGATTTTAGATCATTGGTAATTTAATTTTTATATATTTCATAACACTGAGAAGAAGAAAACATAATGTAATTCAGATAGAAAGAACCAAAACCGTATTTGCTAAGATAAGATAAGATAAGATAAGATAAGAAATCATTTATTCGACACTTAACATGGACATTTACAGAGGAAATATCTTATCTAAGCTACAATATATACATATTTCAGCATCTATATACATATAACAAAATTAACAAAGTACTGGATATTTACAACAAAACCCAAAAAGAACTTAAATACCTACTGTAACAGAATGGCTTACAACGGTAAAGTATTAAGAAGTTGAAAAGTTACTTAAATAAGCGAACATAACACACGCACACACAAACACACACACACACACACACACACACACAAACACACACACATTATGCTTTTGTTTTTATATTAACGAAATAAAATGTCTTTAGATTGTTATTTGTCACGTACCTAAACATAGTATGATGTTAAAAAACCGAAGAGCGGAGGCTCGTGGCACAGGCATCTATATGCTTAAAAGGAGTCTCCAACCATAATTATGTAAAAATACCTATGTTTATGTAATAAAGCATTTTATTTATTTTAGTTATTTATTATTTATTAATTTTGTTGTTGATATTGATTTTAACTAAGTTGTAACTGCTAAAGTAGCTAGCTAGGTAATAACAATGTGAAGTTTTGGCAAATGAATTAGCCAACATCAAATTACTTACCACATCTAAAGGCATAATAATAAAAAAACCATGTGAAAATTTTATTGAGACATGAAACATTCTGGTGAAATTAAATTACAGAATGTTTCAGGCAGTATCTACCTAGGTACACATTTAAGTACGATATGAAAAAAACGGCCAATTGCGAGTCGGACTCGCTATTAAGGGTTCCGCAGTAGTAAGTAACATAATACTTATAAAAGTCCTTGTATTTCGTTGTTACAACGAATGCGGTTTGCGATTTATGACATATATAATATTTAAAAAAAAAACGACTTACTACTTAGATCTCGTTCAAACCCATTTTAGGTGGAAGTACATCATTTACATAGGTTTTTTTTTAGTTTTATTAAACATATTCTCTTAAATATTTTATCACTGTAGAAGTGTGTCTCGCGCAAAGACACGTATGGGTTTGATGCAAAGAGTCCCCAGTTACCTACATTTGCCGTAGAGAGCCAAAAAACCTGGCGATGCCGATCTTAAACAGCTTAGAAAGAGAGAGGGAAAAATGATTTCCGAGTCAATCGACTAGTCGGTGTTGGACTGACCAAAGAACTGCAATCACGGGGCTCAAAGAAAAGCCGAAGATAGGATCAGGTGGAAAGAGATTGTAATGGGCCGTCCTTTACAATTTACTTCCGCCAACTCTTTGTAACATGATTTAGGACCTAATACCTACACGAGAACGCGTTATTTTATTGGCAAGAGAACTCTAAAAATAGTCACGTTTCATCGTCAATTTGCTTTTGACCTAAAACAAATAGCCACAATTTATAAATTGTACTAATTGATTTTTCTTATGGAACATAACGCACATTTTTATTGAACAACGTTGCTCATTTAAAATTTTAACCGAGAACAGTTAATATGTTATTTTACACTCTACTAATAGGGGTTTATTATTTTCTTTCACCGAGGTAGGTAACGATCTCCTTTTATAATTCAGGCAATCGTTTCCATAGAATAAAATGTAGGTATATCGTTTTCAAAACCGTGGCCCTCGGGAGTAAAAGTAAGGTCCACGAATTACTTTAAATTTCGCAGACTTGTTTCCATGCATTGACAAATACCTAACCATGATCCAGTTCGTCTACGTCTACCTACTAAGGTTGCCGAAGTCACCCTACAGCCGCTTCAGAGTTTCTATACCAGCGGGCTCCGAAGCTATTACCTACGCTTTAAATCGCTAATGAGTTGGAGTTTCAAATCTGGTTTTAACTAGTTCAGTTGGTTTCAGCCTAGCAGATTCTGGTGATGACGACGCCTTAATCTTAACTCCATACATCAAAAAAGGCTGCGCATCTTTAGCGCGTAACTTATCCAGAGTGGACTCTACCAAGTTCCTGGGTCTCGAGAGTTACTCGGGCTTCATGACTGTGAAAGAGGAATATGACTCCAACTTGTTCTTTTGGTATTTTCCACATGAGAAGGCGAATGATGTCCCCTGGGTTATTTGGCTTCAGGGCGGGCCAGGTGTCACTTCTTTGCTGGGGGTGTTCGATGGTGTAGGACCGCTCAAGATTGATAAGGGAAATTTAAAAGGTAGACTTAAAAACATATTACAAGTACGTGAATTTTTCGAACATTGCTCGGGTTTGTGATCTCCAATCCGCATTTGGCAAGCGTGGTGATTAGGCCTAATCCCATCACAGTAGCGATAACTAGTTTTCTATGATGAAGGCCTTTTGCCCTGCAGTGGGACAGTATATAGGCTGATAATTTAAAGTATATTGGCACACCTTAGTTAGCCTCATGGTAAGCAGAAGGAGAGCCCACGTTGCAATTAGTTAAGTACAACGGATGGGATGGTATGACATAACATCCGTCGGCAGAGCCATACCGGCACATTACCATTGTAGTGATTTGGACCATGCATAGCATTAATAGAGAGTATACTTGTGTTTAGTAGTATTTGAGTTTATTGTCACTTTATTATAAAAAAAACAATATCTTGTCTCTCCTCTTATTATTATCTACAGATCCTACATTAAAACTTAAAAACTTGACTTGGGCCGCCGACTATTCCCTTCTCTTCGTGGACAACCCTGTGGGAGCGGGCTTCAGCTTCACCAAGGATGAACGAGGGTACACGGATAATGAGGATGATGTAAGTTTAATCCAATAAATATAACAAGTAGGTAGTATACCCAAGTATATCTTTGTAAGGTCAACCCAGTCAAAATAGTATTTTGCCTCGGGATTCAATAAACAGTTTGTAGGAAATAGCACATCAAACACACCTATAAACATTATTTTGAAATTAAATTAAATATCACTTATTTCAACCAAATTATAGCTCATATACAAAAAAGAGTAGATAATAATAGCAATACAATATTTGACATTCATTCATTTTGCCGCTTTGCGTCGCGGTTTCGAAATTGGCAGGTTTAACCTTCGCTAGCTCAGTCAGGGTTCTTAATGGGGCGAAATGCGTACACCAGTAAAAAATCATGGATTCTAGGTTGCAAACTCATTTACTGTCTTAATAGCAAAATTTTTACACACATGAATGTCTTGACAATTTGACAACATAACAATAACAATTTATTAACAGTTCAAGCACAATGATAAAACTAAACAAAGTCCTTATTGGCTATTTTACATCATCATACGTCAGATCTGTCACTCCCTGAACCGGGCGGGCAATCTGATTGGTCGATGGCGATTCCTAGACTCTGTGTCATTATGACAGGAGTTGGCGGGAACGCGATCGACTCGAGCGCTCGTCGGTGTTGCCACCCGCGCTATACAGGTCTATTAAATCCATACTGATATGATACCCGAGTTTATTTATTTATTGCTCCAGATATATATACAAGTTACAAAACTATCGTAATACATGGACCCTGTTTCATCTGGGGAAGGCTAGTGTCTTCGAAAAGACGAGCCAAGTGAAAATGCCAGGGCGCTTTCTCCGTATGATATTTAATTAGAAGTCTGAATATTATTTAGATCGCTGAGCAGCTATTGGACTTCCTGGTCCAGTTCCTTCAAGTATTCCCTGAGCTACAGCAGGCTCCATTGTTTCTTGCCGGGGAGTCCTACTCTGGAAAATACGTACCAGCTTTTGGTGCCTACATCCATAGCAGGAAGAATAAAGCCACTATCAACCTTAGGGTAAGATGTTGAGTGATTTTGCAATCATTTTAGATCGGCCAGCAGTTATTGGAGTTCCTGGTCCAGTTCCTCCAAGTGTTTCCTGAACTGCAGCAGGCTCCACTGTTTCTTGCCGGGCAGTCTTACTCTGGGAAGTACTTACCAGCTTTCGGTGCCTACATCCATAACAGGAAGAATAATGCCACTATCAACTTCAGGGTAAGATGTCGTTTTGCGTAAATGTGCAATCATCTTCCCAGCTGTATTATCAACCGACCACGACATTGAAGTCGTCAAGAAACGAACCTACTATGTCCGAATCGTTGTTGTGTTGGCGACCAAGTTACCAGGCATAAGAATAAGAATAGCCTTATTGCTAAAGCTGTGTACAAAATATTCAATGGGCTCGTTTCCTTTAATTTTTTTTATGTGATAGGTGGCAGATGATTAGACAGATCACCGGATGGTAAGCAATTGCCTCCGCCCATGGACATTCACGATAGGTACCAGTGGAATCACATGTGCCTTGCCAACAATTAAACCCCCCTTCCTCCGGCTTGGACTTCCGGTACCCTCACTCACGCAACGAAACACAGCACAGTACTGCTTCACGCCGGTTTTCTGTGAGGCCATTGTATCTTATGTTCTAAAATCCATTCTTCAGCACATGGACCTGGTCTATCACGTCTTATTAGTTATTCTTATTTAACCAACATGTTTCAGAAATTCAAAAGTAGGCTAAAAATGTTTCTTTGCATTATTTATTACGTAACAGGATCCGTGTCGTGAGTTATCAGATCAGGTCGCTCATAATGCTATGAGAATGAGGCCTTTTCTCTACTTGTGAGACTAAGACTGTTTTTACTTGCTTAGGGGATTGCCATAGGAAATGGCTTGATCGACCCGAAGAGTCAGATGACGGAGGGGCACAGCAAGCTCTGCGACTCGCTGGGGCTGCTGAGTGATGAGGACCTGATCACGCTGAGCACGATCCAGCAAGACTGCGTGACCTTCATTGACACTGGCAAGATGGTTGACGCTTCTAATGTAAGAAATAATTAATGTGTACAAAGAAATGTGAAGAACTAGTTAGGTTCGGGAGTTTCATACCATGTTGTTAATATTGGTGATTACCATATTCGTATATTCAAAAAATTTAGAACACTACAACTGACCTTTGACTGACCGGATGGCGCAATTGGTAGTGACCCTGCCTCTTACACCAAAGGTCGTGGTTCGATCCCCACCCTGGACAAACATTCGTGCGATGAACACTTGTGTTTGTTCAGTGTCTGGGTGTAATATATGTATTTTAGTATATATTTGTGTTCCTCTGTTGTCTGATATCTGTAACACAAGTGCTTAAGCTACTTAGTACGGAATCAGGTCAACGTATGAGATGTTGTGAGAATTATTATTATTATTATTAACTACTGGTCCCAAAGTACTGTTTATTCACTCCCTGGAACACACTCTATCTAACAGTAACACCCTCAAATAAAACATTGGAAGGGCTGGATTTCCTGACGGGTCTGAGTTTCCTGGAAGTAACCCTCGGCTTTCACCAATTACCTACCAACTTATAATAATACAGGAAATGCTCTAGTTTAGGGGTTTCCAACCAGTGGGGCGCGCCTCTCTTGGGGGACGTGTGGGGCAAGTGCTATTTCATAATTAGGGTTTCCATACCTGCTTGTCCTATATTTCGATAAACCAAGCCGCTGGGGGATACCCCTCTCCTCTCCTGTAGTTGGGTCAAGGAAGGCGTAGTATTTTAGTGTAAACTATGGGGTGAAAGGTTGGGAACCTCAATTTAAGACTACCTGATCAGTGCCCATTCAATTAACTACTTTAACAGAAATTCAACGAGTCAATAGAATTCATAAAGAAGCGGAGCGGCATCAACATATACAACTTCAATAAGGACCCGAGTAGTGGGGTGCACCCACTGGAGCCGTTTGTGGAGGCTCCATCCGTGCGAGCGCATCTGCACGTCGGGCGCGCCGAGTTTAACTTCAACAACCAGCGCGTCTACCGCGCCATGCTGCCAGACATCATGAACACCACCAAGCCCTTCTTGGAGGAACTGCTGGAACACTACGGAGTCATGTGCTACACGTGAGTATTGGTAATTCAGTGAGCCGACAGATTGGTGTGCACCCACTGAAGCCATTCGTCGGGTCTCCAGCCATGCACGCCATGCAGCCCGATATCATGAACAGCACCAAGCCCTTCTTGGAGGAGCTGCTGGAACAATATGGATTCGTTGCTACACGTGAGTTTCCAACTGCTGTATTGGTAATTCAGTGAGCAGACAGATTTGAGTGCACCCGCTGAAGTCGGGGTCTCCAGCACCAAGGCCGTCAAGCACTACGGGTCATATCCTACAAGTAAGTACTGCTGAAGCCTGAACTTGAGTGATGAATCCTGGATCCTGAGTTTCTAATTTAACTGGTACCCGAGAACCGAAGTGCACCTGGCTTATTCTTAGAGATATCATTACCGTGCGAATCTTCAAATCCAATATTCCTTCGAAATTGATATCAGAATTTGAGAAGAATAACCCACCTGCTGGAGCACTAGGTACGTATTGTAGTCATATGCTACACGTAAGTATTGCTGAATCCTGACTTCAAATATCTAGGTAATTAGTCTTTGAGTAATAAACCGTTGGGTAATCTACTTCAACAAGACTCGAGCACCGGGTTTCACCCACCGGAGTCTTTCGTGAAGACTGCCGCCTTGTGCGCTCAGCTGCCCGTCGGCCGCGCTAAGGTTATTGATGGCCATTGATACGAATCCTCTAGTCTATTCCATCCCGATATAATAGCTGAGGAGCGTAATAGCGTAAAATAGCTACGTACTTAGGTAGGTACGAGTAGAACCGGATTTTGCTTTGTTTAAAGAATATAGGTGAACCAAGTAACTTTTTTCTCAGTGGTCAGCTAGATGTGATCCTACCGCACGCCCTGGCGAAGCCCATGTACTCGCAGTTCCGGTGGTCCCGGCGAGGGGAGTACGAGCGCGCGCGCAGGAAGCGCCTGCGCAGCGCTGACGGCGGCAACGTGGTGGGGTAAGTGTCTTTGTTGTCAGTGGCCAGGTCTCTGTTAGTCCCGCGTAAGTTAAAGAAATTAATGATCTTTGAATTGTTGGATTATTTTGGCCCAAAACACGTATTTATATCGAAATAACATTAAATAAGAGAGCCGAGAGCCACAAGATCGTAGGTATTTACAACCTTCGCTGCGAGTGCTTGCATCTGGCTTGTGTGTAACCTACAGCTTGTAGTGCTCAAGCGTCTGGAAGCTTCTATAAGGTTCCTAAGATTCCTGTTTTTGCAGCTATCGGAAAAGTGGCGGGAACTTCGTTGACGTCATCGTGCGTAACGCCGGCCACATGGTGGCGGGGGAGCAGCCCGAGGTGTTGAAGTACATCATCGACACCTTCATCAGCGACTTCAAATAACCTTTTAGCTTTTGATCTCGTATGGGGAATTCTGCCGGCCTTGGACACTTGCTTGCATACCCGACCAACGAGGCAAGGTCGGGCCATACGGGACTCTCCGCTGGCGGAGACTTCACCTCTATACCTAACCTACCCCCTGCAAGGACCGCAGGACCTCATTGCTCATAGAGATCACGTTATTATAAGCAAACTGCGAGTAATATTACGAGAATCGACATTTTTTATACTAAAATTTTGAAATTTCATTTCCAAAACTAAAATAGTTCTTTCAAGAGTCCCTATTCTAAAGCGATCTAAAAACTTTCAATATAATGATTTGGGTTCATACCATACTTAATCAAACAATAATTCGACACAGTTTTCTTTAGATTCTGCACTGACGATAAGCTAGCTTAGGTGGATTAAATCAATGTTTATAATTTAGGTCAATTATAAACATTGATTCAATTCAACGATATTTAAGTTGGGGTGTAATTTGCAGAGTGACATTTTATTTTGTAAATGTATGTACCTACGTACTTTGTGCCGGTCCCGAACTTAAGGTTTCCCTTGAACAACGAAGGTACCACAAATACCCAGATCGAACACAAATACGTACATATATGTTTGATAGAAGAAACATTAGTGTTGGTGCGGGAATCGAACCCGCGACCCTTGCATCTCAACTCTCAGTGGTTTAACCGACCACTCTTCTTGACGGGTCCTCATTGAAATGTTTTTCTTAGAGCCCTGTTTGAGCCCTGTTAAATGCTACGTATTTCATTATTTCATTCGTCTTTATGTTAGGTCTGGACCTATCGTCTTATCAGACGTAAATACTTTGACACATTGTACATACCTAGGTATTAATAGATAGGTAAATAAAAGTTTCCATACCAAATATAGTTCTTTATTTTATTACAAAACAGCTTACACGTGACACAGATACCTACAGAGTGAACCTCTGACAGTCGAGCGAAATTTTAGCTAAAAATCATAAATAAGCCTTATGAAAACCGAGTTTTATTTTTATTTTGAAAACAATAAAAAAAAAATGTTTAACGGTAATAAACAAATTTTCACACATGGCGTGGGTTTTGGCACGCAGATTCTGCAGCACTTTTTAAAAGCAAAGGTGTCGATAATAAATACATTCCCTATTTTATTACTTACTATGCCTAATGTTCCTATTCTTAATGTAACACAGCCTTCACATAATTATTGTACCGAGAAATAGTATTTCAATATTGATACAGTAATTTTGTGCTAAATAGTGCTTCATTTTGCAGCTTATTTTTGTTGTAGATAAGTAAATCATTTACAAGAACTACTTACCTAAATATTATGTAATGGTAAAAAAATATTAACTAGGAATTAAAATAATCTGTGTGTGTAGGGAGGAAAGTAGGTACTTTGTAATGTAATGTGCCGTCGGTCTCTCAATTAAAAAAGTAAAAATTATTGATATTATCAATTCATCACAATAACATTGTACTTATAATCGTAACATTATACGATAACTTTGGCAATTACTGTAAATAATATTCGTATAGTTTATGATACCTACTTGATAATATATCATTATTAAGTACGTAATTAAAAAAAAAATATTGACTAAAGCACCAACGACTTAAAGTCCTTATGGTAGGTATTTTGATATCGTTTCTTCACAAATGTTACTACATCTATACAAATTGTTCAGCAATCAACCAGGTCAGGGTGTGTTACAAAGGCTGAACCGTATCTGACGGCGATGGTGTAAAAAAGACATGAATATGCGTATGCGCATCCGATCAACATCCGCGTCGGAGGACTTCAGGCTGTTTCGAGCTTCGCTATACCCACCTTATATCCAGTTTTCCAACCTTTTTTGAACGTCCATATTGAGGGCGTCGTGAGTTGATGGCCTAGGGGTGGCTTTGTGCAATTTTATGGAGATTAAAAACCAAAAGTATATGAAGCTACTCGAATATACCTACTTATTCAAGTTTACAGAAATCGGGCGAGTACGGGAATGAGCTATTCAAATCAGTAAGTCAATCGAGTGAACTTAAGAGTTTAGTTGTTTTAACAATTTTTAGAATTTCCAGGGGGAAGGCCAGCTGCCCCTTTTACTCTCATGGCTATGCCATTGGTATATACTGATTTTTTTCGGTCAGAAAGAACCGAGATTACAGCTATATTTAGGTAGGGAGCCAACGCCATATTATACCGATCAGTCCATAGTAAGCAATCCTCCATCAAGAATTTCACTATCAACCATACTGTAAAAGTACGAATTAGCTCGCCTCTTCCACCTGATCCAGAAGAATGTTCCACCCATGATAACAGCTACAAATATAACGTTAAAGACCACACTCACGATCAGACCAGTATTACTGCCTAGGGTTCCAGGTGGGGTCCTAATGGGGTCCTTCGGTGGTTCGACGTCGTAAGCCAGGCTGTCATAAAATTTCTCCTCGTAGCTACCCGGGAGGGGCTGATCCTTGGAAGTGATGAAGTTGTCAATAATGTCGAAGGCTTCGGCAGGTTTGTCCATGGGGACTAAATGACCTGCGTTGCGGACCAGCACTTCAGTGAAATTGCCGCCGATTTTTATGTATCTGTAGCGAATAAATACATTTTATTAAAGCGACAAACATTGTAGACTTGGGGATAAAGGCTAGTTACCCGTCTACGGCTAAGCAAAAAGGAGGGTTATGATTATGACCTGTAGGTATGGTTGTTCATTTATTCCCTCGTAACTTCTAAACCAGTTATCATATTTGAACAAATGAGGTGTCGTTAGAAGCGTCTTCATTGTCTTCTGGTTAAAGGCGACATAACGTCACGTTAAATTGACTACAGCGCCCTCTAGGAGACTTAGAGTAAGTAACTAGAAAAAATATTTTGCTTGACGGTACCGTGTGAGGTATCAAATGAAAGAGCTTTTTCAGCACATTTCAAATATGTAATTTTATTGACATAACTAAAAACATGTTAAATAAAAATAACGTTTAAAAACTAAAACCCGACTACCAAAAGTACGAAACAAGAAAATTGTCTCTACTGAAATTATACGACCACGGCGATACGGCATAATAATTTCAGCACAGAATATTTTCTTGTTTCGTACTTTTGGTAGTCGGGTTTTAGTTAGGAAAGCAGAGTAAGAAATTCAGAGGAGGATCTAACACTGATGGAACCTCACGAACACTTCATTCCAAGTTCTCAAGCGTACATTTCTATAGAAAGATTTATCGACTATGAGTGAGTTAATTCAATTGACAAGTTGATGAATCTTTAATTTTTTACAAATATATTATTTTTCTCATTTTATTAAAAATTAGGGGCTGTAAGGGGTCTCGCCTAAGTCAACCTCACCTGCACGTGGCGCACCCTGCTTTTTTTATGTGAGAGGTGGCAGACGAGCAGACGGATCACCTGATGGTAAGCAATTCCGCCGCCCATGGACACCCGCAACACCAGTGGAGTCACAAGTGCGATGCCAACCTTTTCCCCTCCCCCCCACCCCCCATTGGGCCTCCGGTAACCTCACTCACACGGCGCAGGCGATGCTTCACGCCGGTCTTTTGTGAGGCAGTGGTATCACTTCGGTCGAGCCGGCCCATTCATGCCTAAGCGTGGCTCTCCCACATTTATTTATTATTTATTTATTAAATACATTTGTGTCTTACAAACTAACAGATGTCAACATCCAAAACGCTTATAAGAATAGTCAGTCATAGTACAATTTTGATGTCAATAAAAATGCTATTTCAAGATAATCAATTTAAAAATTAAACTCATGGTTTGTTCTCCGGATTATTAGGCATTTCTAACTCGGAAGGTTATATTTTGCTTACGTGGCAAGGCGTGGGCCACATGTGGTCATCACCTCACACACTTATAGTAACTTGTAATAATTGTTAACTTAGGTAATCACTAATCACTATCATGCAGGTATGAAAATGATTTCGTCATCATTCATGAATTGTGTATTTTTTTTTTACTTTCACTTTTTTTTTTTAAGATAACACTACAGTGACACAGATGGCGCCACCGTCACTGGAGGGTGTGTGAATAAAAAAGTGAATGATGGCGCCACTGTCGTTATTTCTATTTATTGTATTTGTGTGAGCATTGTTTTTGTTTGTTTATTTATTAATTATGTACCTAATATGTACCGGTTTATATCAATTTATTTATAATGTTGCATTTTTTTTTTATTTATTGGATCTGTGTGTATGAGTCTTGTTATTTATGTTCACGTTATAGATGTACTTTTCCTATTAATATTGTCAGTATCTTTTTTTTCATAGCAGGCAGGTTATACAGAAGACCGAAGAGTATAATCTGCCATTATGCTTAGCGTTTGTGGACTATGAGAAAGCCTTCGACTCTGTCGAGACCTGGGCCGTGCTACAGTCTCTCCAAAGGTGCCGAATAGACTACCGATACATACAAGTGTAGCAGTCATTGTACGAAAACGCCATAATGTCAGTCCGTCTTCAGGACCAGGAATCAAAACCCATACCTCTCCGGCGAGGTGTGAGACAGGGCGACGTTATATCGCCGAAACTGTTCACCACTCTGTTGGAGGACGTGTTTAAACTTCTGGACTGGGATGGACTTGGCATCAATATAAATGGCGAGTACATGACGCACCTTCGATTCGCTGATGATATCGTAGTCATGGCTGAGACCTTGGAAGATTTAGGCAAAATGCTCGACGATCTCAATAGAGTCCCCAACAAGTGGGTCTGAAAATCTGGAAAATTTACTAAAACTCTTTAATCTATTGACATAATCGTTTCGGACTTTTTTGGAACAAATTACAATAAATGTATTATATTTAGGTACCAAAACTAGATAAAGTCGATAAATAATTCATAAATTAAAAAATAAATTGTAAAATGTGTACGAAGGGAAAACACTTTCCCTTGTTTCTTCTACCGTAAATAGTTGTGAGATATCACAACTATATATGTATATCTCGTACGCCAAAGGTCGTGGGTTCGATCCCCACCCTGGACAAACATTCGTGCGATGAACACTTGTGTTTGTTCGGTGTCTGGGTGTAATATATGTATTTAAGTAGGTATATATTCGTGTTCCTCTGTTGTCTGATATCTGTAACACAAGTGCTTAAGCGACTTAGTACGGAATCAGGTCAACGTATGAGATGTTGTGAGAATTATTATATCTTAACTTACCCTGCTAGAGTGTTGTTGTAGTACCACGGCTTCCGGCGGCCCGCCAGGAAAGCATTCCGACCACTCCATCGCCACGTCTTCCGCCTAGCCTCTGCGTTCGGTACACAAGGCGCTGTTAGATCTAATTGACCACTGCAAAAGACGGACAAAGTATACATAGGTTAGTTTACGAAGGCTCTTGAAAGTCCTGTGAATCCGTTCTCTAGTTTTATTAACCGACTTCACAAAAAAGTAGGAGGTTCTCAATTCGACATGTATATTATTTTACCAAAAATATCTCTCTTATTTATTTATTTATTTAAAATTGGTACACAAACAGATTACTGAACATTATACAGCCACAAATATTAACATTTCATTTTAACAAACAGCAATCCAAAATTAGCGTACACAACATGCTTAAATTAGAGCTATACTTAAAAAAAAACAAAAAAATCTAAATCTAAATTACATTTAAAATATTTAAGTAGAAAAATATTTATAAAGTAGGGTCGAGGGTTGTTCTTTTCTGAATAACTCTGTAATGGATCTCTTATATCGGCGAAAACTTATTGTCAATAACACAATCTACTCGTATTAAATCATAGACCCCCTGCCCCCTAACTTCGTTTCGGAAAATTCACCAATAATAGACTACATCGCGCTATCACAGACCATTTGACGTTGTCTTTAGGATTCACTTCTTTATCAGTAGTATAGATAAAACTAAGGCCAGATTCGACCAATCTTTATCCGTGGATAAATCTTTTTTTTTTTTATGTGATAGGTGGCGGACGAGCATACGAATCACCTGATGGTAAGCGATTGCCGCCACCCATGGGCACCCGCGACACCAGTGGAGTCACAAGTGCGCTGCCGACCTTTATACCCCCCTTTCCCCCGGATTGGGCCTCCGGTAACCTCACTCATGCAGCGAAACACAGCACAATGCTACTTCCGCCGGTTTTCTGTGAGGCGTCACTGTGGTATCACTCCGTTAACACTATGTTATAACGTCAGATTTCAAAAGAATGACAGCGCTATACCATAGATTTAATATCGGATTAAGTTGAATCGACCCTAGGTCGTGTTAGTTATACCTACCCATAGACCTAGGATGCCACCTAAGTAAAAACACACGTCACACTTGTCTCATTCAATAAAGAATCGCTGCTGAACCGATTTTTAATTTTCTGGGTTCGTCTTAGCATGTCTTAGCTTTTAAATAGGTGCGCTTCTATTTGATATAATATACATAGGTTTCATATTTAGATAGAAAACCAACTGATTATAATTGATATACAGTCGACTCTCGTTAATTCAAACCTGCGATAATTCGAACCTCTCTATAATTCAAAGTTATAAAGAGTTCCCTACTAAATCTCTTTATATTTCGAACTAAATCAATACATTTTCATACACTTGGTAATTAGAACGAAAAAATCATTGCTATTTAACAAAACGACGCGTTAATTCGAACTCATCAGCGTCCAACACTCGACAATTCAAAGTTGCAGAGAGAAGAGGCGAAAAGATTGTAAGTACATTTCGCGACAAGTTCAAACTTTGTAAGGTAACAAAAATAAAGTGATGAAAAAACATTTCAGGCACTTTTTCTTTTAAAAAAGTTATTGGGCAGAATTGTGCAGACCAGTATAACAAAGTTCTTTCGAAAGATTAATTAATTCACATTACCAATACATGTATGTTCACGAATGTACCTCTTAATTCTTGTCATTTTCATATTAATAAATAAAAATTAGCTTACACTTAAAATTCTCAGTTTTATTTATTTTCTCTCACAAATTTCGAACCATTTAATATTTCAAACACTTGATAATTCGTAACATTTCAAGAGTCCCTCGAGTTTCGAATTAACAAGAGTCGACTGTAATACTTTTTGCAGTCGCTACAGCAACAGCAAACAAAGACATCTTTCACCGAGTGTGACGCTAGACTCCTTAACTATGAAATACTTCCTTTATAATCCTTTCGTAAACATTAACAATACTAATTTCAAATATATGCAGACTTATTACACCGTGCGAGCGAAAAGATAAACAACCATGAGCGAGAGAGTTATCCGTTTTGCTTACATAGTATTTTATTATCATTTTAATAAGCGTGCTTTGTTCTCTTTAAGGTGACGGGTAGGGCACACTAGCGATGCCAATCGATTTTAATTCTTAGCTACTAAACCGGATCTATTTTAAACAATTTTGGGGTTACAACCACTCGGCAAGCACTTATACTATTTATTAAATAACTATGCACAAATGTTGAGTCCAACGCGTACGCGAAAAATTGATTACCGCCAAAAGCGGCCACTATTAGCGTGAATCAATTTTTCGCGTACGAAAACGGATCCAACATTTGTGCATGTTTATTTAATAAATAGAAGTGCTTGCCGAGAGGTTGTAACCTCAAAATTGTTTAAAATAGATCCGGTTTAGAAGCTAAGCTTTTGACGACCCGTTTGGAACAGTGGTAGTGAACGCTGCCTTTGGTCCAAGGGTTGCGGGTTCGATCCCCGCACAGTACAAACATTTGTGTGCATGAACATGTCTGTTTGTATTGGTCTGGGTGTTTTCTATGTATTATAAGTATGTATGTACAAAAGAAAAGTATTTTATGTATATATTTGTAATTCCACTGTTGATTCTGATATTCGTAACACAGGTGCTTGAGCTACCTTTCTCGGAGTCAGATCAATGTATATGATGTTGTAAAATATTTATTTAATGTTATTTATAAGTGTTTGTCGACAGGTTGTAATCCCGAAAATTGTTTAAAATAGATCCGGTTTAGTAGCTAGAAATTAAAATCGATTGGCATCGCTAGTGTGCTCTACCCGTCACCTTAATAAATATGTATATTGGCGCGCAAGAAATAGTACGCCGTTAAATAGCCGGCAGTTAACTACTCATATTCTTGGGAGAGTTTGCTTATGTTACGCTGTGACAAAGGTATAATCTATCTATGGGTCCTGGGAACGGAGGTGACGTCACGCCTACGGTGCGTTGCCGAACGTGGCCGCGTGCCATTGTTTTTTGTGTTTACGTTAAGTGGTTCCATGGTGTTATGAAGTAGGGCGATTATGCATTCCGACCTGGAGCCCAATTCTCGTGCTCGTGACATTTTGAAAACATGGCGGATATCACTTGAAAACCATACAAAAAAACTATGTTTTAGTGATAATCATAATCATAATCGTTTATTGCATGTGGTACATGCGGTACGAAACATACCTAGAGCCGGCCCATGCCGAAGCGTGGCTCGCCCACTGTTAAACACTTAAACCCTACGCCTCATACAACATTGAACTCGAATTTAGAGGTTTCATAATCTCTAAATTCGACTTGAATGTCGAGTGGTCGAGAATAGGCCCCCGGTTCTCTCAAACTTGAGACACTGGTCGTATAAGTTTTACTTAAGGTGACGGGTAGGGTGCACCAGCGACGCCAATCGATTTTAATTTTCAGCTTCTAAACCTCTATCTATTTTAAACAATTTCGAGGTTACAACCTCTAGACAAACACTTATACTATTTATTAAATAACCATGCACAAATGATGGGTTTGTTATTGTACGCGAAAAATTGATAATTTTTTGCGTACGCGTTGGAAATTGTTTAAAATAGATCCGGTTTAGTTAAACTTTAAACTTTATTGGAAAAACCACGAGGACCATATAAATACTAATAATCCACTTATACTAAGGGAACGAATGTTAAGTTTGTTGCCTGAACTAGGAATATCCTGTATCTCAGGCAAAAACGAAAGACAATAAACATTAAATTAAACTTAATCCAAATTTACCTAATCTAGCGCCCATGTAGATAATGAAAACCTAGAAATAAATAAACCTGACAATGGTTCAAGATAAACCTAGTTCAAAATTTTATAACTCTGAAAATTTACATGACACACATACCTTCACACTTAAAAACGTCTATCTAGCAATACTAAAGAAGAAACACCTTACAGTCTATGATTACATAACAAAATAAAATTAGTAGTTATGTACTGAACACAATTTTAAAAAAAGCTATTTATAGTAAATATAAGTAGGTACACTAACTAAATAATGGCGACATTAGGCTAGGCTACACTAACTAAATATTTAACGACCCGTTTGGAATAGTGGTAGTGAACGCTGCCTTTGGTCTAAGGGTTGCGGGTTCGATCCCCGCAAACATTTGTGTGTATGAACATGTCTGTTTGTGTTGGTCTGGGTGTTTGTATGTATTTACAAAAGAAAAGTATTATATGTATATATTTGTAATTATCTCGGAAATTTATTTATTTATATTAGTTGCTAACAATTAAAATCAAATGGCGTCGCTAGTGTGCCCTACCCGTCGCCCGTAATGTTTCTAACGTCTGAATTTGTATTACGAAATTTTCTCGCCTATAATCTATTTAGGTAGGTATTTCATCACTCACCAGTATATCAAAACTTTGCAATGCTCGAGTAGTTCTTCTACCTTCGGTGTGAGGTCGGTCAGGAAGTCACCGTTCATTTTAGAGTGAACTGTATAGTTAGAAAAGGTGAAACCGATATCTCCAGTGTGTATTGCCTCTTTAACCAGAGGCCTTGAGACGAACTTGTTAAAGCTGTAGATTTCTGGGATCCCATCCCTCAGGACATTATACAATTGCACTTGTGATGTTCGGTTTTGGATGAGGTCTAGTAAACGATCGCGAGCCTGTAAGTAAATTGAATTTAAGAATGAGAAACTTTGAAACGGTTTTAATTAAGAAGTGTCATGACAAGGAAAAGGCTCAACAAACCTAGTGGAAAACATTGTTGTGCGTTTCGTCGACGTAAAAATGCGAATTTATGTATCACTTCATCTTTTCCGGTGGTGAGCTTTTAGCCTATGTACGGTCGCGGTCAAAAAGTGTTTACCGCCTTAAGGATCATAATCACACGCACACATAAGTTCTATATGTCTATTACATAATATTGATCATAGATATTATGGTATCTTTTTTAAAGATATGACAGCTGACAGTTTTATGAAAAATGTCATGTCATTTGAAAGAAATTAGGTTTTTTTATGGCTTCTGTGTTGTATCCTCCTTATGTGTATTTTTTCATATTTACTTTAAAAAGGTAATATGTAACTTGATAAGGCATTTTCGACTTTAGTGCCAAAAGTGCGATATAGAATCAAATTTCAAAACAGGTAAACACTTTTTGACCGCCACTGTATATTGCACTTGGTTGTGGAACAAAGACTAACGCCTAGCTGCAAGTGAGCTTTATATATAGGCAGTCTCAATTGTAAACGACAAGATTTACCACTTACTTGGCCAGCTTGAGAAAAATTGCTCAATCGTACTGCGTCCTGATACTGCTCCTGTAGAGGCCTCGCTTCCACCACTCCCTGGGCATCCAAAAGCCCCCACTGATAGAAAACAGCAATCAGGTCCAACTCGTCTTTCCGGCTTATTATAGGATTTCCCATCATTATGCCCTGGAAAATTAAAAACGACAAGGTGAGTCAACACCGAATGGGTACCTCTACGCCATACTTGTTGACTTTCTCTGAATATTCTTACTTTTGCTTAACCACGGCTTCACAGAAAATCGGCGTGAAGCATCGCTGTGCTTCGCTGCGTTAGTGAGGATAGCAGAGGCTTAAAGGTTTAAAAGCTGGCACCGCACTTTTTTGCCAATGTCGAGTGATTATAGAGACACGTTATATTTATGGTGTTGGCTAGCCGTGTGGTCCCCGGCAGAGTAGAATAGACCACCCTCACTCTTACCGAGGTGTCGGTGTCGTAAAAGGCAACTAAGGTAAAGCTGCTGGTATGATCATCAGCACCCAGAGAAGGAAAACTCTGCATTTATATCAAAACCCGTCTGCCAAGCGTGGTGAGTATGGCAATTACCCCTAATGTGATTGAGGGTGGCCCGTGCCCCAGCAGTGGGGACTTAAATGGGCTGACGACGATGATATTTATGGTTATTGACTGGTGTGGCGAGTTGTACCTAACTAAACTGGTGTTGCGGGTGTCCATGGGCGCAGTAATCGCCTACCATGATCCGTCTGCTAGTCTGCCATCTAGCACATAAAAGAATTGGTATCTGACTCTCCATACCTTCAGATTAACGGAGGTGTCCTTGAGTTTGAAGTTGCTTAGTGAGGGGGGGTGCAGGATCCTGTGGCCGAAGGCGGGCAGGTAGTGGCCGGCGTACGACTCGCCCGCCAGGTACAAGGGCGCGTGCCTGTGCTCGGGGAACACCTCCAGGAACTGCTGCAGGGCGCTGAACAGGTGCTCTGAACACTGTTAATTTTCATACAAAGATTGGTTTACCAAGCCTCCTGAAAGTCCTGTGAATCGGTACTCTAGGTTTATTTTTGCCTATGTTCAGACAGCTACTACGTGGCTTCTACACTGTGTCAAAATTTCTTAATTGATATTGAACCGAAAATGTTTAACATTGACTGAAGAAATTAGACATTTTTGTATTAGATGTGTGGCTATACGTGTCTACCTATTGTTAGTAACACAATCTAGGTAGGTTAGGTTAGGTACATTTACATCCCTTTAACCACGTGTTCTACTAACCATTCTGAACATTTGTTCAACGACTTTTCGAAAATCATCGAAGCTTTTTCCGACTCCCCATACAAAATGATCAAGTCACGTGACCGACTTTGTATGAAAAGTTGAAATTTTTTCATGCGAATTTCCAAAAGTGATAGAACAAATTTTGATTATAATGGTTAGTAGAACACGTGGTTAAAGGGATGTAAATGTTCACAGATACAACTTGTATATTTAAGTATAAAACTTTAATTTGAAAATCAGGGAATTGGTTTTTCTATCATCATAACATGTCATACTGCGCACGAGTGCCAATTCTCGAGTTAGGTATTTATTATTTAGGTATATCGGTGCGCGTACTTAGAAAGAAAATTTAAGTTCAAGAGGCGTAATACCTACTTCGTATAGATAAGTGCTTCTACTTATTTGTCTTTCATGCTTTTAAACGCTTTACCTAAGCAGGCAAAATTAGACATTTTTTGAAAAATTATGATTGTGAAATGTTGGCAAACCTGTTTTTCCCCATAGCCGGTGTAAGATGGGAAACGCTTTTAGGCAAAACGAGTATGTACACTATGTGTGATTTATCTACTTATTACACATTATAGTGATGTTACTTTGCCGTGTGGTCCCCGGCAGAGTAGAATAGGCCACCCTCACTCTTACCGAGGTGTCGTAAAAGGCGACTAAGGTAAAGCTGCTGGCATAATCATTAGCACCCAGAGAAGGAAAACTCTGCATTCATATCAAAACCCTCGCCAACCATTACGTCTCATGTGATTGAGGGAGGCCCGTGCCCCAGCAGTGCGGACTTAAATGGGCTGATGATGATGAGCGATGTTATATTGTACCATAGAGTTATAACAACAATTTATGTATCATACATAATTGATCGAATATCTGATAAACTAAGAATTGACGTTCCGCTCCGTCTTAAAGAGTTCACACACAGCAGCTATAATGTATAATAATATAGCTTTACATTATCTCAATGTGTCACACACACAACAGGTAAAGTAATGTATCTTTCCTTTCATTTCAATGGTATAGGTACGTCCCGCTTGACGCACTTTTTAGCTGCTAAAGTGTTAAACAGGCAGTTCTTGTTTTTAATGTTATAATACTGTTGCGTGCTCGCGGTTCAAGGATTGGAAGAAAACAACAACTATAGCATACAAAGGTTCTGAGATGCATTAAAATGTATCGAAATACAAATGTATATTTTCGTATAGCTCTGTACCTTAAGATACGAATACGTAAAAATATACATTATAGCTGTCGTGTGTGGTCTTCTGACGAGTTCTATAGAACGATGTATCGAGATGTATCGTGCTATAATATATACATCTTTACATTACCTGCTCTGTGTGTGGACAGCTTCAGGGCCTTTGTTAACTAAAACAGTGTTTTCATTCTTATTCGAAAATTTTGTATGATAAACTTTTTTTTTCAAACGTCAAAACTGCAACCGTTTATAGCACCGTTTTAGCTAGCAAAGGTAATAACGTTTATGAAGACACGTACGATCGAGGACTAAAAAACTAAAAAGTGTAACTTGGTCCTAAATATAATGGCCCATACTTTATCTCATAATATCTGTGCTTAGGCAATAAAAAAACATTGACGCAGGCACAGATACATTACCTTATTTATCACTTACATCATCCATGTTCTGTGCGAAGCCATCTTGGCTGTCAGTGAAGCTGTAACCAGCTCCTACAGGGTTGTCGATGAACAGGATTGGATACTTTCGGCTCCACGACCATTTGCGTACTAGAAAGACAAAGCAATTTATTAAAAAGGGTCAGATAATGTCATTCCAAAGTTCACCCACATCACTTGGATGGATTTTACTCCACCACAGTGCGCTTCTCACGCCACTTCCTACCGCGCGTAGTAAAACTATGGAATCAGCTACCAACGATGCGAGGGTGTTTCCGAACAGATACGACCTGGTAATTTTCAAGAAAAGAACTTATTCCTTCCTTAAGAGCCGGCAACGCATCTGTGATGCTCCGTGTGTCACAGATGTCCATGGGCGGCGGTATTCACTTACCTACTACCTTTGTCTACCATAATGTAAAAAAAAATCTGAACCTTACCTTCCTATTCATAAATTATTGGGCTGGTTCCTAGTATGTACTAATTAAAGTATAAGAAGGTACTTATAAACGAGGGAGAACTACGTTTCCGCATGAATGGGCCGGCTCAACGGGAGTGATACAACGGCTTCACAAAAAAACTGGTTTGAAGCAGCGTCTGCCGTGTTTTGCTGCTTAGGGATGCCCAATCTGGGGGAAAGGGGGACTTAAATGTTGGCAGCGCACTTGTGACTCCACTGGTGTTGCAAATGTTCATGGGCGGCGGCAATCGCTTACTCGGGCCGTCATTCGGTCGGACCTTATTTTCTTTATTGAGGAAACAAACAGCTTTAATACTAATACATTCAGACTTATTAAATATAAGTAGGTAACTCACTAGCCTAATTATTAGTTTCCACTACTAGGTAGTACAAATAATGTTAAATGAGAAACTCGTACTTCAGGAATTAAAAGTAAAAAAAAGACAAATTCTTATAGCAGACAATCAAAAAAGGTAAAAAAGAAAACTTTCTACTTATTAATAGGTGTGTACACATGAATTCTCCTTATGCAAATATAAGTGTGGGGCTCTGTTCAACATCTGCTAACCATAGGCCGGTTGAGTACCCTTCTTGGATTATGCCCACCAATGCTAAATACCTGATTGCAAGTTTTTAAACAAAACAAGAACAGTATTTTTACTTGAAGGCAATCGTACAGATGCAATTTACGTAAGCTTACCTACACTAAAGACCCAACTTTCTATTGTTCAACTAAGGGTTTACTTGTTTTTTTTTCTTTTTCCCGTAATTTTAGTAACAATGCATGTTGTTTTAACTGCCTTTGTGGAGAGGCTTGACGTCATCACCCGATGACGTATAAGAGATCTGGGGGCACAGCAGTGCCCCCGCCGAGTCGAGCGCGAAGCAAACACTGCCGTGCCATCCTTTACTGGAACCATTTCGCCGCATTTTTAGGCTCCTATTTGAGAAACCCCGGATAAGACCAGAACTTGACCAGAACGCAGAAATTTTCGTTAAGGTTCTCAGGTAAGGGCTCAAGTATCAAGAAAGTATTCATCTTTAAATTAAGTTGATTTTTATTTTTAGAAAAAAAAATAGTATTTTATATAAAAGGTATCGTGGCGTTATGTAGATTTGAAGTTTGCAGATGAGTTGAGAGTACAAAGTAGGCTTAAAATAGGACCCCCGGATTATGGCAGAAAAGGAATTTATAAAATATTAATGTAGTTTTTAAAAACGTACGTTTTTAAACGTTTTTGTACGAAATTGTTAAAAAGATATCTGGTTTAGTTGCTATCAATTTAAATCGATTGGCGTCGCTAGTTAGGGCCACCCGTCGCCTTAAGAACCGACTTCTGTGGTGGGTATTACTACATCTCCCAGCCCGCCTTTTCACCTTACTGGTCTTCCTTTTACATGCCCAAGTGAACAAAGCAACGGCGCACGATAACATAAAACAAAAACAGACCCTACCTATAACAATAGCAAAGTTCAACCGGTGTTTTCCAGATGTGTGTGTTTTTTAGTAGAAAGGGAGGCAAAGGAGCAAGCGAGTCACCTGATGGTAGGTAAGTGATCACCGCCGCCCATGGACATCAGCCACACCAGAGGGAGTGGCGTTGCCGGCATTTTAGGAAGGTTTAGATTCTGTGGTATAGGCTCTTTTCTTGAAGATCTTGATTTAACAGTGGGAGAGCCACGCTTCGGCATGAATGGGCCGGCTCGACCGGAGTAATACTACGTCACATGCATGCGCTGTGTTTCGCTGCGAGAGTGAGGGTACCGGAGGGCCCAATCCAGCGGAAGGGGGTTTAAAGGTAAGCAGCGCACTTGTGACTATACATGTGGCTAAATATGGTGTTGCCGGTGTCCATGGGCGGAGGTAATCGCTTACTATCAGGTGATCCGTCGGCTCTTCTGCCACCTATATCATAAAAAAAAGATCTCAATGGTTGTAGGTATCGGTTCGGAAATAATACTCTGCGTGAAGTTGATTCCACAGTGAGGAGGAGCGTGGCAAAAAATTACGTTTACTTTTGTTACTTATTAATAACGCGGCTATAGTTAAGAAATATTTTTTCACTGTTGTTAATTGGAGAAGAAATATTACTGTGCGTCCTGTGAAAAGTGGTACAAGTCGACTATATTGAATTCGATTTTCTTCTCGCTACTTCATCACAAAAAAATCTTCCATTATTCTGTCTGATCAGTCGGAAAAATGGAGGATTTTTTGCATGTCTGATCAGACAGAAATATAGAGGATTTTTTTTTGATGAAGTAGCAATTAAAAATCTAATACGATACAAGTCGACTTGTACCATTAACATAATTAACAATAAATTTTTATCGAAATTTGTAGCACCTCGCCGGGCGTGGACAAACTCTGAGGCCGCCGTCTGAAAATCAGAATCATGGTTTTGCTGTGGCATAGGCTGAGACGGGGACCATTCTTGCTGCAATATTGTTCACTAATTATTATTCTTATATTTTGTATTTCATTAATTGCTTCTACCTATCAGACTCTATGACTATTATTAGTGTTTACAACTTGATTATGTAACTGTATAATTTTGTGCAGCAGAATAAACGTATTATCTATCTATCTATCTACCACTTATCACAGGACGCACAGATTTCTTCTAATAGCCAATAACGAATACAAATGGGTTTACTCAGCGATTAGCTTTCCGGTCGCATCGTTACCCGCGTGGCATACCTACCTACTTGAGGAACGAAACTTTTATCCATAGTAAATATCAATCTTTGTTAGTCAAGGATAACGTTACATTCTAACGTTCAAAAACATTTTGAAACAGGTCCTTTAGGTTTTGAGCGGTTCGTTTAATACGATATTCACAAGAATCAGATGTTTCATACGATATTCAGATGCTAAGTCTAAATAGAATCGGCTAAGTATAATCCAAGGGAATGAAAGGTCTTCTAACAATTTTAAGTTAAAAATACACACACACACACATATGAACAAGAGATGAAATTGCATTATTTAGTGAAGAATAAATTACAAAAAATGATTTAAAAACCGCCATCCAAAAACCACGAACTAAAAAGTGTTAAATAATATTTGTAACACTTCATACACTTCACATAACATTTTTTAACAGTAAACTCCAAAAAAGGTTAAATAAAATTACTCTGAGATCTCATCATCAGTTCCTGACATGGTGAAAATGGAACGAAGTTGGGAGTATGTTCTTTCAAACAAAAAATGAATTTGCAAATCGTTCAATAATTGGCGGAGAAATCGGTGAACATACATATAAAAATAATTTAAAAAAAACTTACGGTCTAACATTGAACCTCCTCCTTTTGTCAAGTCGATAAAATTTCCACAATGTTGAGTTAGGTCAGTATTTTACCATGAGTAGGCAGTGGACGAATATAATCATATTCGTTCAATGACAATTAAGTCCTCTGTTATAGGTATGGGTACTAGTATTATAATATCTGTGGTATGGGATAAGAAACCATCCATGTGCTCTTATGTCTCGTCAGATGTTTATTTATTTATCATCATTATTTACTTACATTTTAAGGTATCATCGTCTGCATCGTACATAAACGGACCGATTTCAACGAAGAGCCCGGCCAGACTAGTCGCACCAGGTCCACCCTGCAGCCAAATGATCCATGGGGTGTCCTCAGTAACAGTCTTGTTGGCCGGCGGGAAGTACCAGAAAAAAAGGTTGGAGTTATGCTCCTCATTCACAGTGAGGTACCCGGAGAAACTGGTCACATTCAGGAAGAGCTGTGGCGCGACGGCCGAGAGATTCCTTGCAGTTTCGGTTTGGTTCTTGAGGATGTATGGAGTGAGGAGCAGAGCTGGTGTCGAGGAGACCAGTGTGATGGTAAATGTTCTAGAAACAAAATTCTTCAATTGTACTTTCTACTAAGAAAGATCTCCCAAATTGTACATTCGCGGACATTTAAGTTGCAGGGACATTTAACTTCAGTGAAATAAGTGCGATGAAGAACCTAATTCGTAAACTGGTCAACAGTCTTTGTGTATGTACGGACACAATCTGAACATCTTTAAGGCAAGAGTGAACAGGCATCTTCTAGGCGAACGCGATTCAACCTAGAGCTCATCGTCACATTCCATCAGGTGAGATTGTGTTTAAGCGTTGGCCTATTATAGCTCATAAAAAATAAAAAATGTTGTGCAATAATGACAATGGGTGTTCCCAAACAGCTACGGCAGATTTATTTTGAAGAAAATATCTTATTCCTTCCTTCAGAGCCGGCAACCTATCTGTGATGGCGTGGTATTGCAAATTACTTATTCATGGGCGGCGATAATCACTGCTCTTGTCCGCTATATCTATATCATTGAGCTATAACGTAAAAAAGGGAGTATTCTAGTGTTTATTGTAGAAGTTTCAATGCCGCTTTGCAAAATGTGATAGTAGGTATGAGGTAAGTAGGTATGTGTACTTAAATATCGAGCGAATGATAAAAAGGACGACCCAACGAACTTTCAAATGCCGATAAACATTCAACCACGGCAGAATTTTTTCACTTGAAAATTACTTCTAGAAAGATTTACCTACCTACACACGAGGAATAAAAATGGATTTCACAACTAATGTAAATATTGTGCTATACGCATACAGTAAGGTAATAATAATCTGGCTATACCTATCTAAAATGGTTTGATGTGCTTATTTAGTTGGAACTGGTCGATAAGACTTACCCAAACAGTATAAAAATGCCCACAGCTAACTCCTTCATGATGTACCGGCTGATGTGAGGCTAGCATCAGCCTGACGAATGTAAACACTAGCACTCAAGTCCGTTTCGTGCCGGAACGAGACGGCAAATCATCCATACGCGTTCGAGCAGGACGCCAGACCCGATACTTCGATAAAAAACAAAACGGCATCTAAAAATAAACGAATGTAGCCCGAAGAACACGCAGTTTAAACTTGACCTATTTCGCAAACTTCAACAAGTTTGCAGTCATAAATAAATATTATTAAGTAGGTAAAACGGTTGGAGAATTAACACTTTATTCACAGTTTTATTAGTACGATACGCGTGGCCTCAGAAAAACCGTAGGCCGCCGACTGAATAATCACAAACAGGGCTTCGGACAAGTGAATGGATGACTCAAATACTTACGTCACTAGAGGCCACATGTGCGCTGTAGAAAGCGCCTTTATTTGTTATCATTACCAAATTTTAAATAAGCAATAGGTATAAATAATAAGAGATGTGAGTGATAGTAGCTCAGTGGATAGGAACGCGCCTTACAGGGGCCGTGGTTCGAATCCGAGCATGATCGTCTGGATTTTTCAAATCTATGTCCACATTCCTACCATTAACTCGGCCTACCTAACTCAATGGCCGACCAGATGGCGCAATTGGTAGTGACCCTGCCTCTTACGCCAAAGGTCGTGGGTTCGATCCCCACCCTGGACAAACATTCGTGCGATGAACACTTGTGTTTGTTCAGTGTCTGGGTGTAATATATGTATTTAAGTATATATTTGTGTTCCTCTGTTGTCTGATATCTTTAACACAAGTGCTCAAGCTACTTAGTATGGAATCAGGTCAACGTATGAGATGTTGTGAGAATTATATTATTATATTATATTAATGTTAAGACCCATAAAACTGAGCCTTGTCAACTATTATGATCAAGTAAAAAAAATTAACCTTTTTTTGAAGAAAGGTCTCCGCAGAATACCAGCGCCACGGGAACCTAATGTGTCCGTGGCAGATGTTGAGTGGAGACCTTTTTAAGTGCCTACATGATATACCTACAATGGTTTTGTAATATGAATCTGATAATTTTTTTGGTACTTAAATACCTAAATAATTTATTATTTTTAATCTTTTGCTAATAAGGAAGGCAGATATAGAAGTACCAACTTTCATATCTGATTTCACTTATAGTATACCAACTCTTTAATATAAAATCGGCTGAAAAGAAATATGAGTTGAGTGCATCTTACAAAAAGAGGACTGCAAGTTAAGGTTTCTGACTGAAGGCAGTACCTACGCATCTACTTACATCCAGTATAAGTTATGCAGTTTTATGCAGAAGTCACTTTGCTGTTGCATAAAAAATACCCTCAACTCTGTTTATTTCTTATTTACGAAAGATTAGGTAAATACTAAGTTCCAACTGAGCAGTTATGCTGGTTGCGGAAAAAAAATCAAGGTTGCCCTATTGAGTGATTCCTAAAATTTTTAAACATAATTTAGCACAAGTAGGGTCTTACCTACTTAAACACGTGGTGGACTAGTGTCAGTCAAAACCATGTGATGAAAGCATTGCAGATTGCAGAGCGACCAGATGCAGCGACCTTTGTGAAACTAAACTATTTCCAGGTAGGTACCACCTATCATGTCTCACTGTATGTTTTGAGAATTTTTAACATTGTATTTAGTATTTATTTTGTGTATAACTCCTCATCCTCTACATCTTAGCGTGTATTTCCCAGTTGCGTTCAAAGCTGTCGCTCTGGAGCCCGGGGTACGATTGGACCATGATTCGTGCTTTGGGGAGTCTGGCGATTACAATGACGCGACTGCCGTCTGATCTTCGCAACTATTTAAGGTGACGGGTTTATTTAATACTTATAGTTAACTGTTTGGTCTGCTTTTGCTCTCGAATTTTGGATTACCGCCAAAAGTGGCCGCTTTTGGCGTGAATCAAATTTTCGCGTACGCGTTGTGTACCCAGCATTTGTGCATGGTTATTTAATAAATAGTATAAGTGTTTGCCGAGAGCTTGTAACCCCGAAATTCTTTAAAATTGATTGGCGTGGCTAGTGTGCCCTACCCGTCACCTTAACGGGGAACTAGATCAACTGAATCATGGTTACAGGTTTCAGAAAGTATCTTAAACTAATTGTGTGTACCTAACTACATAACAATTTTTAAATTGGCCTTTACTATACGAGTATTGCGTCTGTTATCGTATGACGTCACCGTTTTAAACAAAAAATCGAGGTTACCGCTACCTGGAACTGTAATCTAATCGTGTTGTCAAAGTGGGTGTAAGTACTCGTAGTTAGTTAGTCTCATACCCTCTTATTCCAAAACGTAGTTTAAAATAAGTAGTGGGATTAATACTGGGAATAACGGAAGATCTAGAATAAACATTATTACAAAACTAAGTTTAACGTTATTTAGTATGTTAACTTTAATACTTAAGTTAAACCATCCGGACCCCTAGTTTAAAATGAGTACTAAAATAATAACCTCAAAATATCCATTCAGTAACCATGACAACTTATCCCTGTGACAGTTCATTCCGTTTTACACTAAAGTATTTGTGAGGAAGTATTTTATTTATTTTTTGGATTTAATCTCAAAAATATAAGAATTCCTATGCATATTACTTGGAAACCTTACGTAGGTCAATATTTTAATTATTTGCTTATTTTTGTTGTTGCTTAAAAATAATTGTAAAATATTTTTACTCCAGACAACAAAATAAGGTTCATGTAAAATGAAATGTCATTGAAAGAATGATTGAATGGTTCGATCAATTTTGATACTATCCTGCGGTACTAAATGGACTATGGTTAGTCGAGGATTTGTAATAAAAATTTAAGAACTAACATTATCCCGTAATAACCATGAACTTGCTAGTTTAGGATTAAAACCGGTATCAGAGCAGTTTTTCGCAATAAGAGGGCTAAATTTTATAGTAAACGCTGTTCAATATTCAATACTCAAAAATGTATTGCATTCCAAAATGTACATACATTGCGTCGACCATAATAGGACGTATCTCATTTTTTAACATTGGGCTGGAGCCCAATTCTCAGGCTCGTGACATTTATCATCATACGAATATGTATCACTAAAACATAGTTTTTTTGTATGGATTTCATGTGACATCCGCCATGTTTTTTCATATCAAAAATCTCGCGAGTTAACAAAATGAGATAAGTCCTAGTAAAATTAGGTCGACGATTGGTGGTAAATAACAATATTCAGACACAATGTTAACTAAACATTACTAATAAATGGGTCGTGATTAGTTTACGGTTCTTTTTTTTATGTGATTTGGTAGGTGGTAGACGAGCAGACGGATCACCTGATGGTAAGCGATTGCCGCCGCCCATGGACACCCGTGACACCATTGGAGTCACAAGTGCTCTGCCAACCCTTAAGCCCAGCACTCACGCAGCATAGTGCTGCTTCGCGCCGGTTTCCTGTGAGGCCGTGGTATCACTCCGGTCTAGCCGGCCCATTCATGCCGAAGCGTGGCTCTCCCACGGTCAAAACCGATACATTGTTTTGTATGGTTGTTAAAATGCAAATAAATAAATAATTGGAAGCAGTAATTGTAATTGTATTTTAATTATGTTATTGTAAATACTGACTCGTGGATGCTTTCTGAGGTTCTTTTCGACAAATAAATATCTGACAAAATCAAGTAATTTGTGTTATTGGAATCAGAATCAAAGAATATAACCTATTAACACGTTAAGTGCGAAGCGAGGCCTAAATCACCCCTAATGCAACTTCCCTGTGGTGCGGCAAGCAAAAAAGTGAATTTCTCTGTCGTGCGAATGGCATAACTTTGGTTTGGTCCAGTGTAGGAAAGAGATAAATATATATTTGAGATCACTAATGGTTCCGGACTCGGTGGTGTACCTACCTTGGTACCGGATGTCTTAGGCCTCGTGCCGCACTGAATTAATATAATTTTAATGCAGTGCGGAACGAGGCTAAAACGTCCCATATCCCCCCTGACCTCGTACCGCACTCAACGCGAGCTTCCCGCGACCAGTGTTGTGCATCATGTCGATTGGAGAGCACGTCCTTTTACAGCGCCGAACATGTCTAAACGATGTCGGAAGAAGTTAATTTTAAAAAACCCAGAAACAGAGCCAGCAGGAAAGTTTTTAATGAAAAAATCTTCAGTAAGTACCTAGTTTTTTCTTATCTTGGTAGCTATGTACCTAAAGTAAGTGTAAGATATTATTTCTTAAGTATACTCGAAAAGGGTGAAAAAAGGAGAAGATGTGTTGGTTGTTACCAAAAACTACGCACATTTTTACCATCTCGTGAAGCTGATAAAAAATCTAAAAAGATTTTGACTCAGTGCACTCAGTGCAATAAATCTTATTGTCTACCCTGTTTCAATGAAAAACACTCATATATAAGTACAAATATATATTGAGATTTTTATAAAAAAAGTATATTGATACTGATTTTTTAATGTTAATTCAAGTTCTAATAAGTGTATTTTTAAAGCCCGAGGCAGAATAAATAGGACAGTTTCTTTTCTACTTCTGGTTGCCTTTTTTTTCTATTCTGTGAACCGCATTAAGATTTTCATATACAAATAGAAAGATAAACCGTAATCCATTATTTTCCAATAATAAGTCTGTAATAGGGGCCTCTTAATGGTATAGAATGGAACGCTTCGTGCGCGCGTCCGACTCGCACTTGGCCGGTTTTTTTTCTTTATGGCGCCTTCAAGCACAATTTAGATTATTTAAATATTTTATAGCTTTGTGTTGTTTTGCCAGGTTTTGCCCTTAAAACGATCTAATGAGATATAATTGATCAAAATCGGTCAAGTCGTTGCGTAGTTAAGACAGTTTAAAAATGTCGATATTATTTTTCCCATCACTAATCGCAGCGAAAATTTGCCCTATTTCAGTGCGTTACGAGGTGTATAAGATCCCATATTTTGTTTTCCTAATTATTCCTAAACTAGCCATTCGATCCCGGGGCGACGGTGGATTAGGGTTCATCAATTCACTGTCTATATCAATAAGGACCAAAATTCTCATTTATCTTTGATTTCGCGCCAGAAAATGGATTTTAGTCTGTAAAAGGAGGTGGGGTCTAATAGACCGCGTGTCGCCCTAACGTCTGGTCACGGTACGGGCCGATTATACCTCGTGCCGCAGGAACGGAAAGTATGCAAAAATTGGTGCCGCAGCTAACGTGTTAACTTAGTATTTTGTGGTAATACCCTCGTATTTAAAAATATCATCGAACATCAACTGTCTTTCTGCAGCTCCTACGAAAAATAATTCTGCTAATCTTTTTGTTCGGTGGACCGACGCATATTCCTTGTCACTTTTGTGGTATTTTTGCCTTATCTTAATTGCTTTATGCCCCGCAGCCCTGCGTCCCATCCCTTACTCCCCGAATGATTAGTCACCACTTACTTATGCACGTCTCAAATCGCTGGGCTCATCGTGACTCGTCAGTCGTCGCAATCCACGTCCAGACCTCGCGGTGTGAGGACCTCGCAAGTGAAATTAGTTGTCAGTAATTTATCTTAACTTCTAGAATAACATGGGGCAGGTCACGGGTACCGTGTTGGTTAAACTTTGTGAACAGTGCGAACTTCGACTCAGGATAATAGATTTTAGCGTGTCGCTTTCAAAATTGTATATATACTTTGGTCCCTAATTCTACTGGTAAGTGGCTATATTGTTTGTTAGACTCTTTGATATTGTCTTTGCCAAATTGGTTCTACATCCGTACTCGCATTTGTATTTTTTTTTTGTGTCAGTCAAGTCGAACTTTGTGATTTCTTTTTTCCTCTGCGAAATCATTTTGTTTTTATTTGCTGTGGCAGTTTGGCCTGCATTTTTAGCGGGCTGCCACCGCACAAAATAATATTTTAAATTTATTTTGAAGATAATTTAATAATTTCGAATTTTCACTCCTGTTATGTGGACCCTGGTATCCCGCTATTTTATTAAGTATCTATTTATTGTTTTGCTACCATTGCGTCGAAATCGCATGTCATTATTAGGCAGTCAAAGCCTTATAAAATAAATTGTCAAGAAACCCTTAGAATAATTACCTATAAGAAACCTCTTTTTCCCATCTTAACGCCCTGTTGGTCTAGTGGTTTAAGTACTGGTCCGTGATCTCAGGGTCCTGGGTACGATTCCCGGGTCGAGCGAAAAGTATATTTCGAATTTTTCGGACATAGCTCGGGTTTGTGATCACCAATCCGCATTTGGCAAGCGTGGTGATTAAGCTTAATCCCATCATAGTAGTGATAACTTGAGTTCTATCTTGAGGCTTATTAAAAAAATATATTTGTATTACATATTTACTTTTAAATAGTTAAATACATCGCTTTGTTTTTACCATTTTTCAGCGACGTAATATAAATAATTACTTAAAGCTTGGTGTGGCAGTTTGGCCTGCATTTAGCGGGCTGCCACCTCGGGGGATCAAAGTAGTGAGTACTACTATTTTCAATATAAGGTCAATAAAAATTGTGAAGTGATAGATCATAGGTTTAGTTCCTCATTAATTTAATATTTTTTTAAAATAAATATGAAACTTCTCATTTGCTTACATTTCTATCTCTTGTAAATATTTACAATCTAAAGGTCATAGAAAGTTGTTGGAGTTTGGGCATTAGTGGTTTTTAGTACTTTTCTGCGAAGTAATATAAAATTAAATTGATGGTAGGCGGTGTCAGTTTTGGCTGCATTTATAGCAGGCTGCCACCAAACAGAATAGTTCTGTTAAATTACCATTTTTATTTATTTATCAGAACTCGCTAGTGGTGTATCTGAATCCTCGTCACCAACAGGCATTAGGTGCTTGTTGATCCCTAAATTAATTTATTCGAAGTAAGCAATCGACTGTAAGGTTACTGACCTACCTACTATTTTTTAATTATTTACATCCAATGTTTATTCCAATTGTTATTGCAGTCTGTTTTGTGTTGTCATAATATGATACATTTTTGTTGCCTCTGTTCCTTGTTAGGAATCAAAACTTAAAAAAAATATATAACATTAGGTATTACATAGTCGACTGGGTTTTGAGAAAGGTACAATAATTAAGATACAATCTAACCTACCAAATGATCTGTAAACAATTTAAGATTGGAAATAACATAAGATTAATTGTTTGTGAATGCATTAGGGCAATAATTAAATGTCTTAATTGGTTTATAAGTAATACAAAATAAAAGAATAGATACATATGGCATTTTAACTTAGGTAACACGGTAATATTGACCTAAAATATTGGCCTTTATGACGTGGAATTTACAATGTAGGAGATTCTCCGGCGGGTGTTACGCGGCGAGAATTAATTGTTATTTTTCAATAATTAGAACTGTAATTGGTTGAAATAAATTGATTTAAAACAACTTAGAATTAGACGAATTAGATATAGAATGTAGAGGCGATTTTGAATGAGGAATGTGTCGTCATTGAGGGATTAATTGGTTATATGGAACTGGTGAAATAAAAAGGGAAAAGGACGCGGCGTGGGTTGTTATCTTTATTACTACTGTGATGGCCCGAGCGCCGAGCGGTGGCTTTTGAGTTGGATGTCGTAGGATGTTTTATTAAGACGCAGAGCTTATACTTGTTATGATGTAATTAATACTTCGTTGACAATTATGACACGTTTCAGAAGACGGTTTACACGTTACTGCTTTGGTAAGGGTGTAATGGCCCGAGCGGTGGCTTTTGGATGTTGGTGTTGTGGGTTGTCTTGAATTCAATGAAACACATGAGTTGATGTGTAACTGACTGTACTTGACGTTGATGATACAACTACAATATTTCTTATGGCGACTGTCTACACGTTACTTACTATGAAGAGCAATGGAGACTATTTAGGTATAATTACAATACTACCACGATGGTAGGGATGAGTCTCACGACCCTTGAACACAGTGATTAAGAATAGGTAAACATGTCGTTATCATTAGTGTTAGATATTCAAATATTAGATACATTAGTACAATTAGGATATTACGAACAAAGGATTTTAAAAGTATGATTAACATTTGGATATGACCATAAACAAAGATGTTTTGTATAATAGGGCTTATTTATAATGGTAGAAAGAGATACTAGTTCCTCGAGCCTTGTAAATCGATTAGGATATGAGAAAAGTAAATAATATCATTAGTGTGAGTATTGTAAACAAGTCATTAGAAATTACAGATTCGTCAACTGGACATTTGTAATATGAGATATTTAAATAATAGCTTTAACATTTGTGTGAAAAGCTAACATTATAACATTATACTTATAGAACAAAGGAATTAAAAATATGGGGTTTAGGACGTCTAGTCCTTTACACCTCCCCCCTTAAAAATGGAAACGATTTGTAAAATTGTTTGCATCAATGAAAATTTATGCTAATTTTAAAAAATATTACTAAAATTTATTTATTTATTTATTAGAAAACACATCAGTCTACAATCATTATTGCGTATAGAGACATTTTAATTTAACTTATGAACAAAACTGTAGTCCTTAACGTGTTTACACGTATATCATAACAAATCGCTTGGTGAGCGAACAAACATTTGAGAGATTACAACTAAATGAAATTGAATATTAGTATTTGTTAAATTATGTTAGTAAATTCTTACAGTTAAGTCAATTATTTAATTATTCAAGTTAGTGAAATCACAAAGAAAGTTAATAATAATAGCGTTACACAATGTCAAATTAAGAAATCAAATTAAATTTACACTAGGTTTCCTTTAGGAGATGTAGCAGTATTTTGCGCAAATGTTGTCTTTTAGAGGCAAACAAATCTAAATCTGGGCAACGTTTACTGTACTCCTCATACAACCGACAAATCCGCAGCATAGGTTGGCTGTAGGAAACATTATTGTGACATGGCGGCAAAATAAAGATTTTTGGACCTTAGTGTTGTAATTTAGCATGTGCACTAGCTCGGGACTATCAACGGCGGAATTGACAATTTTGTGTAGCTGCAGTAGATACAGCAGTAGGTATACGTCGATTGCGAAGAGACACGATGCCATATTTATTGAGTCTTTGTGCATAAGACAGTTTATTATTATTATTGCGACTGCCACAGCGATAATTCAAGAGACGGGTAAACCTAGACTGGATTGACTCCTTCCGGTCAGAGTGAGTCGTGTAATGAGGATTCCATATTACCGACCCATGTTCCAATACGCTGTGCGCCAAACCATTAAATAGTGTGATGAGGCTTTGTGGTTTTTTAGATTGTTTGGTTTGACGCGTTATGAAGCCAAGTGTTAAATGGCAAGAACAAAACTTGTTTTAAAAAACTAATTTAATTGAAAATAGAAATTGACAATGTTATAATCTCGAGTTCGGAGGTTAGACTGACTTATTTCTAAAGGAACATGCATATTTAAGGGCTAAGGGTTAGTAGAGGTAGTGGAGTTGACGCTAATGACAATAACAACTTATCACCTAATTTCTTATGAGATAAACAAACAGTACTTAATCTATGAAAATAGTAATGAGTAACAATGAGTAATTTATGGAACTCACTAAGAGTAAGTTACGATATAATAATATAGTTTATAGGTAGGTATACGAGAACTAGGTACCTATATAGGTTTGGTATTATATAACACCTCCCCCCTTAAAACAATGATTGGGCGGTTTTGCCCAAGGTTTGAGGATTGGAGACTTCATCTTCGTCTTCAGATATGCACGACGTCGTGGTGTTCAACGAAGTCATTGGTATCTGCACCTGCTGTCGTCTTGAAGATCGGTCGAAGCAATTGTTGAATATTTGAATACATCCGCTACGGCGACGATGGGTAGAGCCATTCCAAAATATTTTAAATGGGTTGATATTACAGCATTTAAAACATGTGAAAATCATCAGGACGATTCCAATAATAAAGCTGATATAGGAGATCTTTGAGGAGTGCTTTTCCATAAGGTTTTCCTTCTTTTTAAGATGTCCAGTCTGGATTTTTATTTCCTCCTTGAGAGTTTTTAGCGAGTCCAGTGGGATGTTGTTAATTTTTATTGGTATGAGTTCCGGCAATTGTTTCTGATTGGTGAATTCACTAGCACAGATGGTTTCCAGATCTACAGTTATAATGGGGTGACTTATATTATGACCCTTTTTGTTTCTAGAAGATAATGTTGTTAGAGCTGTGTAGAGTTTGCAGCCTTGTTCTAAGGATATTATACCTGCTCCAGATATTTCGCCATGGCTTGTTTTCTCACCGCATTCTAATGCATATGGCGTTTTGTGTTGTAAAATATAAATCCATTTGTTAGATGTGAATTTCTCGAAACGTGTTTATATTGGCTGAGAATGTCGCGACTTCACAGATATCAGGAACACTTCTTGAAGTAGAGCTCAGGATCATTATTTCGCAGGTTGGTCTTGCGTTAACGTTGTACACGATGAACTTGCAGACTCTGGTGTTTGATGTAAACGCTTTGCAGTTATTGGCGGTTGTGTACTGTTGTCTTGTAGTGCTTGTGGCAAGGTAAGTTTGCTCAGAAAGTATAGTTGAATACAGGGAAGAGTCAGGATGGGATATAGGTATAGAATACAGATGATATAAAGTGAATTTGTCTTTTAATTCTAAAGGGAATTCTAGAATGTATACAAGTTTGTTCATATATATATAAGAATTTATAGTTGCTGATTCGAGGATTTGATGTATATTATTAAGTGTTATATGTGCTACCAAATTTCTGCTGGACATTTCCGAACTAGTCATCAATAACTCTTTGTATAAGCGATTTGTAGAGATGATAGAGGGATGTATTGCGCCCGATTTAATAAATAGTATACTACTGATAACGTCATCTATCTCATTTTCTAGTGATGTCACTGCTTCGATGATTTGAATCGCTACTGCAGAGATTTCTTCAGAAACCTTACCAGGTTAAATAATATTTTATTAGCAGAGTCAAAATAAGTGTTAATTTTATTTAAATTTTCATTTATTAATTATTCGTCATAGGATAATTTTAGAATAGTTTCATTAAAGTTGGTTATGGTAGAAGAAATAATGTGCAATTGTTGTTTCAGAATATCATTTGTTGAAATCTGTTGTTTCTCCAAAAGTTGAATGCATTGGTCGTAATGCTTCGCGTCTTTCGCATCGGGTGTGCCTATTAGCCATTTTAACACTGAACTGAGTCCATCAATTAGTTCTCTTTTCGTTCTTTTATTACCGGTATAGAAGTTTAGTTCATCTAGTCTTGCGTCAATTTTTCTAAGTTAACTTTTATGTAGGAAGTGGTAGTTATCGTACTAGGCAAGTTAAGATTTTTATATATGAGGGATTCGTAGCTATTTGCGAGTCTTTTTAGAGAATCACGGGATAAAAATAAGGGTTCTAGATTACGATACACAATAAGTTTAAATGAGTCATCTGTAATTAAGACATCTCCATCATTTTGAAAATATAAGCCCGAATTAGAAGGGATTGGTTGGATTTCAGTATTACCATCCACAAATGTTGTGGAGTACCTGGAATAACGAATTATTATGATTAATCTATGTGCGAGATCTATAAAGTTGTTTAATGTAAATATACATTTTGTATAGAATTATGTAGAATATTAATTTAATAATTGAGCAAACTATAAAACTTATATAAGGGTTATTCAATAGAATCTTAATATTAGTATAAAAATGATTGGAGTCGTTATAACTATTATTTGGTATAACTGTAGGATGCGCCATTGATTGGGTCGCCCTGAAAATAAAATATAAACTACGCTTAGGTGAATAAAACTTATTATTCTAAATAATATATTTAAAATGGGGTGATTTATGTATCCCTGGTGGAGTCATGCAATGGTCGTAGACGGTTAGCATGAACTATATAATTCCTTCCAGATTTTTGGATGACATAATTTTCATTAAATCCTATCCTAACTATACTATAAGGTCCGTCCCATTTATTATCTAGGTTATTGGGGTTAGGTACCTTGAGCATTACTTTGTCGCCAACATTAAACTGTGCGATATTTTTGATGCTTTTATCATAGAGCTCCTTGGCTTTTTCTTTCATACAGTTTAAGTTACGACGAGCTAGTTCGCGTTCGTTCATTTAAATCACGCACCTAATCGTCCGTGGTATAATCTTTGTTTTCTTTAAGCGAATAAAGGGAACGGGGTTTATATCCGAAGAGGAGTTCATGAGGGGTGAAACCTGTGGATTGATTAACGCAGGTGTTATGGCACATGATAGCAAATGTTATGATTTGATCCCAGTTGGAGTGGTTTCTATTGTGATACATTCTGATGTGATCACGAAGTGTTGCATGGAAACGTTCTAGAGCGCCATTGGTCTGAGGATGGTAAGCCGTACTAATAGTATGGTTCGAGCCTAGAAGTTTCATCAGTTGTTTGGTGATATTATTTACGAATTCGGTTCCTTGATCGGAGTGAAACCTCTTGGGAGTGCCATAGTGTTGGCAGAATGTTAAAATACTCCTAGCTATAGTGGTAGCTTGTTTATCAGGTATAGGGTATGCCTGTACAAATCAGGTCAAAACATCTTGTAATGTTAAAATGTACCTATTAGAGTCGTTGGTAGTGTCTGAGTAAGAGACTAGGTCAATTGTAACACGTTCGAATGGTTCTGTTGAAGAGGACGTAATAACCATTGGTGCTTTAAAAGTTTTTCTTTGGATTTTATTTCGTTGACATATTTTACAGTTATCTATGTATTCTTTAATTGTGTCAGACATTCCTTTCCAAAAATATTCTTTTCTGATCTTACGAGTTGTTTCTACGATTCCGCGATGTCCTGACAGCGGATCATCATGGTAGATTTTTAGAATCTGAGCAATTTCTCCGGGATTTGGTTCTTTGACTTTGTTTTCACAGATAGTTATAACACAGTCGTATACGTCAGCAAGGTAGGCTGTGATATGTGGTAGAGCCCGTTGTGGCGTTTGATTGTTGCGAAGGTTGTTATTATAGGCACGTTTACGACAATCGGCAATCACATGACCTATGTTCTTGCAATAATTGCATATTTTTTGGTTTTGTGTAGAGGGATTTGCATTTGATGTAGGACGTATGTACATAGGGGTATTATATAACATGTGTAATTGTCATACAGGCACACAGAACATGTAGCGCACCAATAATAGTCTTCATATAGCATGGTAATTAACGTATCGTAGTCCATGTTTGTAGTAAAATGATTGACGTTATTGGGCATATCGTCAAAAATAACGCAACCATTAACGCATTGTTCTACCTTAACAAAGTGCGTGATTGGCCAGGGCCACACTAAATTACTAAATAGAAGTTCTGTATAATCTTCCCTGGTTAAATGTCTGTCCACGGGAAACAAAAAGTCAGGGTAAATATTTTCCATAACTAAAACTATATATATAAATCACTATTTTAATCTAAACTAACACTAGGTAAATCTAAACTAACACTACTTAATATACTACTAAAATAAAATGGACACAAACACACACACTTATTAATACTATTTAGTATTGGTCTATATCTCGAGGCTTTTTTAGACTAACTAAAACTTTACCAAATATGAGCGACCCATTTTAACTTTTGCTTATCAAAACTTAAGCTTAAGTAAACAAAAGTATTATGAGGACTTTACTATTTTTTGTTTATTAAAGTTCACGCTTCCTTCAACTATCAACCCTTTGTTCCTTTGAATCACAGTCGCATCACAATGCAGCGAAATTAGTTCGGTGGTCAGAACTTAAACAAAGTAATGCAGAGGTTTTTTAAATAATTTCAATCCGCATACCTTTATTAAGTATAATACATAACTTACTGCAGAAATTTGGTAAAACAATATTACAGCGGTTGATTGATTTATTAAATCTTGTAATAAGTAATGTAAGTTAATTATCAAACACTTCAAGAAACGATAAATTATATTTAAATAAAGGTGACGTCACAAAGTATAGGTAGGTCCCCTTCCACCCCTATGTCACACAATATCACACGACGTCAATCCCTCCTTCATATATTTTTTATAAATTTTGGCATTACAAAAAGGTATAAAATTTAATCTTTTTATTTATTCGATTACTTATTTGCTAGGGTATTTAGATACAAATATAAAATATACAATGGAAATTTAAATTTAATCTATAATAATATGTAAGTGCTTAATAATTTGAATTAAATTATAACAAATAAAACATAACTAATTTACCACTTTTCCATCATTATTTTTAGGAATACTTCTACTTAGAAATTTAGTTTCATATCATGTTAGAATACTGCCCATTTCATACACTGTGACCCAAATAATATAAGTGTTAAGTGTTATAATAATTTATAAGTGCTTTAAGACCTTAGATCAGGCCGGCTTCTCCGTTTTCAGCTTAGTCTTGTAATTGCGCCAAATGAGGATAATGTAAATAAACCAATTAATGTAGGGTCATCATCATACCATTGGTTTAAAAATATACTTGAACAATTAATGCATAATAGATACTAGGTACTTATTAAATGTTATCAATTTATTGCATCCATAAAAAACATAAATAAACAAAACACAACAAAGAGAAACTTTCAGCACCACACGAGATTTCAGCGTTAATACACTTATTTTATGTTGACCTTTTGCATCTCTAGGCAAATGTGCAGGCAAGTCAATAAGTAACTAATATAGATATTGTTTGTTTTGAGACACCAAAATAAAAATGTAGATAATATACGTATATAAAATTGAAAATTTAAAAACCTTGTCACAATAAATAAATATATTCTACTACTCAAGCCCTTTTATTAAAATTAAATTATCATTTATTTCAGATCAAAGGTAATCCATATATTGTTAGTACAAAGTCTTAAATTTTATGTTAGTAACATTCTTTTATATGATACTCATAGTGTGGGAGTTGTGTTAAAACAAATAATCCATCTCTTTGTGGCGGCAGCCATCTTGGATCGATTTTTATCTAACATAGTTAAGAACACTCCCCCCTTAATCATCTTTAAAAAAAAAACAAAATCAAAATAGGTTCATTCGTTCGGGAGCTACGATGCCATAGACAGACAGACAGATTTTTAACCCCCGTCGTTTTTGCGTCGGGGGTTAAAAATGTCAAAGACTCGTCAGAGACGTACAATTTTAATATTTGTGGTAATCTCTAAAACATTCTAGGCACAAAGCTGGCTGATTTTCACAAGATGGGCAGTAACATAATGTGTTTTTTTGTGTCTGTTTTGTGTCCCAGCAGTATTTGCACCTTCGCCTTTTGGTGTGACCTTCTTCATCTCTAGGCAAATGTACAGGCAAGTGAATATTCTTGTTCCTTGGAACTGGGGATATATGTGCTGGAGCGGGCAGAATTGTTTTTATTACAGATTCTCTAAATGCATAATAGTCTATTTTAACATTATTATGTAATGTAAACAAGTAATAGGCATTAAGAAACATCATTTGAAATATGTGAATACCCACTTTTTTGTACCACCGCATAGTTTTGTGTTCGCAAGTATAATAGGAAAGTATTTGGTCTTGCCTATCAACACCGCTCATAAAATTGTTATATTGTATTACAATTTCAGGCTTTAAAATCGTTTGGCCTCTCCTTTTGACTATGCTTTTTAACTCAGGCGTGTGTTTGGTGCTGATAGTCAGAACGTCACGCTTGTCATGCCATTTGCAAACGCAGACTCCTTTGTTATTGAAGCGATAAATGCTTTCACCTTTCTTCAACTTGGTGTTGCAAACTATGCTTGGGTTACCTCTTCTTCTACTTCTCAGAGTCCCTGTCACATTCATTTCATGTTGTAAAAGAACCTCTGCTAAGCCCACGCTATTGTAGAAATTATCCATGTATAAATGGTGGCCTGCATTCAAATATTTGGACATTAATTTAAGAACAACTTTTTCAGCGTGACCTGTTCCCCCAACATCTGAGTCTCTTGTCCCTTGGTACATATGTATTTGAAGCGACATACCAGTTGGAGTCGCTAAATTATACAACTTAATACCATATTTGAGTCGCTTTCCTTTGATATACTGTTGTATTCCACTACGACCACGATGTAATATCATAGACTCATCTATTGATAAATTTTCGCCCGGACTAAATAAAATTGACATTTTGTTATTAAAATAATTAGTTAAATGATGAATATTGCCGTCACCAAATTTCAAACATCTAAAAATTAATAAAAACCGATTTCTTGACATAAAATAGTGGCTAAATAAATTATAAAAATAATGTTTTCGCCAATAATCGGTATACTTAATAACCTTAATATTACCCATATGAAACAAAATACCCAAAAATACTAATAATTCGGCAATATTTATTGGCTTCCATTGACTAATGATACCAGTGCTTTGAATTAACACTTCGACAGCACATTCATTTGTGGCTTTAACAATGTCACTAAGGATATCGTCCGAGAACAAAAGTCTAAAATAATCACATGCTGATGATGATTCGGGTGGAATGAAACAAACATCACGATTGTTACCGCATTCAAAAGTATTTTCCGCCCTGCGATGTAGTGTCCACTCCTCATTTGTCGCCTCTTCATTCCCCGCGTTGGGCTGGCTACTGTTAAAGCCGACATCACTGGCATCACTAAAATAATAACAACAATTAATACTAATTACTAAACTAATACATACGTACCTATGAAATATTACTAAATATATTAATTAATACACTAGAAAGATAGAATTCATTTATCTCTACTCAAGGTCATACAAGTCAAAATTATTTATATAATTATTTATTGTATTTCTAATCAATCACACTAGCTTTTGCCCACGGCTTCACTCGCGTTAAAGGGTCCAGCCATTACGCACAGACTAGATAGTAGATATGCCATTACGCTCTCATTCCGAGAGCCGCTCGGCCGCGACGCGCGGGATTTTCTAAATTTGTTTGTTTGTTGCCATGAATGACGGACAAACAAACAGACAGACACACACACACACACACACACATTCCTGTTTATAATATCAAGTAAGTATGGATAAATGGTAATCACTTACTTTACATTTCCTCCATTGGGAACGGCTTCATTCTGAGTAAAACTCGATATTGGTGTTGGTATGACTATACCAATTCCAGATTCGAATCTGCTTCTATTCACTGAATCGAAATCATCACCAAATATTTCTCTTATATCTCGTTCTATAACGTCAGACATTAGGTAGATCTCGATTTCGGGTTTGTGGACATCCTGTTTTAGTTAAGTGAACCCCATATCGGGTTTTTGGCTCTGCAGATGCACTCAATTTTGTTTGCAAGCGTTGAAAGTGTTAATTACCATGTGTTATGTGGTAGGCGGAAAACTCAATTTACGCGGAGACAAGTTGATACAATGATTTAGAAATGGTAACTAACTTAGAACTAGCGAATTACTACTATTTATAACTATGATCATTAGCATAAGTGTGAGAGTTGTAAACAATAATATTTATTAGTACAAAGATTTGTTGATGTGCATTAAGATTAGGAAGAAAGTGAGAGAACAACAAATAAATCATTAGTAACATAATGCGTGAGAATGGTAAATAGGTCATTAGTATTACTTAGTTTAGGAGCTTATACAGGACAAAGGATGTTAGTATTACATTAATGTTAGTAAACAAGTACGTATGGAATATGACTTATGACTAGCTTATAGGTAACATGCGTTGTATATAGGGATAGTACATAATATAGGATGAAGTAGAGGATAAGGTATATAGGGGTATTATATAACACCTCCCCCCTTAGAATAAAGATTGGGCGTTAGCGCCAGATCTTTGAGAAAGTGGGGCATCTTCTTCGTCGTCGGAGATGCATGATGTCGTGGTGGGCAGGCCATGTGTGGTCATCGGGATGGCGTGCACGTGGGTTGCTCGTCGACGTGATGATCTCCCGAAGCAATTGTTGAAGATTTGCACGCAGTGGTTATCCTCCGGGTTAGGGCGTCGTTGATTGAGGCGGAGACATCGCCTGAAGAGTACATAGAGAACCAGAAGTAACATGAGTATTCCAGTAGTGAAGGAAAACCATGAAAAAGATGTCTGGTTGCGCTGGATGAAGGATTTCGTCGTTGTGGCTATCTAATTGGTGCTTGATGTTGTTTAGGGAGTCCAGGGGTGTTTCATTGATGGAGACGGGAAGCAAGTTAGGTACTTTGACGTTCTTGATTTCTTTGAAGCAGTCATCGCTTCTGAGATCTGGGAAGATGATCGGAAAAGTTATGTTTTCTTCTTTGTCTTGATGTGCCGTCAGTGTGCTATACCCGGTATGTAGTAGACAATTTTCTTGTAGCGTGATTATTCCGGATCCTTGTAGATGATGATGTGTTACTCGACTGCCGCATTGGAGAATGCATTGAGTTGCATTGGTATGAAGAGCCATTTGTTGTCGTCTAGAGGTTGAAAGGTATTAATTTGTGCAGCGAACGTTGATGTTGTGCATGATGAAGGAATTTCGAGGGAGACACTGAAGAGGATCTGCAGCTCGCATATTGGACGTGTGTCGGCGTTGTAGATGACCATGTCGTTGCAGACGCTTCTTCGTTCAGCGTAAGTCTTGCAGTTGTCTAGTGAGCTCGTGGAGATGTATTGCTCACCGCTAGGGTTTGTGGCTAGAAACTTGTGCTCAGATAGGATAGTGGTATGAAATGAGGAATTTGGGTGTTGGATAGGAATAGAATAAATGTGATATAACTTTAAGGGATCAGGCTTTATGAGTGGGAATTTTAGTACATATACTAGTCTATTAGAATATACGTATGCTGATAATTGGGCGGAATCAAGGATTATATTTATGTTATTCATAGTGACAGGACTTACTAGCTGCTTGTTGGACCTAATATGATTTGATAAGAGAAGTTCTTGGTACAATTTATTTAAAGATATTATAGAAGGATGGATAATGTTGGACTTGGCGAATAGTATACTCGTGAGACAATCGTTGATCTCGTTTTCTAGAGATGTTATTGATTCTAAGATTTTAATTGATATGACTGATATTTCTTCGCTTGTTTTCAAGTCGAAGATAGTATTGGACGTAGTATTTAAGTATTCGTTAAGTTTATTAATATTTTCATTTATAATTTGTTCATCATAAGATATTTTAAAGACGATTAAAAACTTTAACGAAACTTTCGTTAAAGTTTTTAATCGTGGATGAAGTTATCTGAGTTTGTTTTTGCATGATTTGGGAGTAGGAAAATCTTTAACTGCCTGAAACTTATCGGAATTTGGTTTGACTTCGTCACTGGAGATAATGTGTCCTAGGTATCCTACCTCTTTCCTTAGGAATTTTCATTTATCAGGCTGTATTTTCAGCCCGTGTTGTCTAAGTCGATCGAAGACTTCAGTAATTTTTGTTCATGCTCCTGAAGACTGGATGCGAAGACTACGATGTCATCTAAGTAGACAAAGCACCGTTCGCCTTGTAAGCCATAGAGAACGCTATCCATAGCGCGTTGGAAGGTAGCAGGAGCATTTTTAAGCCCGAATGGCATTCTTAAGAATTCGTAGTGTCCGTAAGGGGTATTGAATGCTGTCTTTGGAATATCCTTAGGATCTACTTCAACCTGATAGAAGCCAGATGCAAGGTCTAGGGTAGTGAAGTAAGTGGAATGTCCTAATTTGTCAAGTATGTCGGTAATGTTTGGTAGTGGGTAACTGTCACCTATAGTAATGTCGTTCAGCTTCCTGTAGTCTATGACGACTCGCCATTTTTGTTTTCCGGAAGCGTCTTTCTTTTTGGGAACCACCCAGATAGGGCTGCTCCAGGGTGATGTGCTAGGGCGTATGATGTTTTCGTCCAGCATCTTGTCGACTTGCGACTTTACTTCCTGCTGGTGCACATAAGGGAACCTGTACGTTTTGTACTGTATAGTAGGAATGTTGTGTTTTGTGTGATTAGTAAATGTCAATTTGTTGCCTTCGGTGTAGAATATGTCTGTGTAATTGGATATAGTTTTCATGAGGGACTCGTTTTCCTCATGGTTAAGATGATCTCGCCTGACTAGCTTGTCTATTTTGTCTAGGTGATTATAGTCTACGTTATTAGTTTTACGGGAATTTATTTGGAAGCTATCTTTTGATTCGATGTACGGCTTTGTATTGATTGTAGGAATAGAAATATATTTATCTTCTTCACTCGAGTTCACAGACGTTATCAAAAAATTCCCGTCTGTTATATTAACAAGCGCGTTCGGGATAGTGAGATCTTTGCCGATCGATTGTTTATCTATGATGGCGGTGCCATCGCTGAAATCCTCGTTAAAACAATTGATAACTGTTTCCGACCGCTTGGGTACGTATTGTTTATTAGAGATTTGTTTCGCAGTTTCTTCTCCTAAGTAGAAGAGAGTTTGTAAGTGACGTCGCGGACGCGCATGGTTTTGGATTGAATATAAAGGTGAACATTAAATTTAGTCATAAAATCATTGCCTAATATTCCATCTGTGGCTATATTTAGGTCGGCAATGTGATATTTGTGTTTGGGGAACCTATCCAGAGATATGTACCGTGTACCGTGTGTTTGTATTGTGGAATTTTTACCAGATACTCCGATGATATCGACTTTATTTCTACGATTGATTGGATTATTGCCTATTTTATCTTTTAAAATGACTGAGATGGCGGCTCCCGTATCTATTAGCAGAGTTAGTGGTTGACCGTCGACGTGGAATTTGCAATGTAACAAGTTTTCAGGAGGAACATTTAAAGATTGGATTTTATACTGAATTTGTGATTTTTGATTTTGGTTCGCCTTGCTTGGTTTGGATTTACTCTTAATTTTAATTTTTGATTTTTGATTTGGTACGGATTTAGGAGGTTCGGTGAGTTTAGGTGATTCAGAGGGATTAGTATTTTTGTTGGAGTGACCTAGGATTTGGGGTTGGTTACCCTGTTCGTGGGTCTCTTGAATTTGAACTGGTTTAAATGATTTAGTAGATATAGAAGATTTAGTAGGTTTAGAAGAAGAGCCGAGAGTTTGGGGCTGGTTACCCTGTCCGTGGGTCTCTTGAACTTGAATTGATTTAAATGATTTAGTAGATATAGAAGATTTAGTAAGTTTAGAAGAGCCGAGAGTTTGGGGCTGGTTACCCTGTCCGTGGGTCTCTTGAACTTGAATTGATTTAGAAGATTTAATAGATTTGGGAGAAGAGCCGAGTGTTTGGGGCTGGTTACCCTGTCCGTGGGTCTCTTGAACTTGAATTAATATACAAGACTCAATAGTCTGAGTGCTGGCATCGCGAGTCTGCCTTGAAGTTGCGTTACGGATTTGTACGTCTTCTGTCAGAGCTTGTCCCCGATGGACTGGATTATGTTCTCTGACGAGGCGTTTGGGACGAGTTAGTGGAATTGTAGATCGTTCGTTTCTAGGTCTAGAAGGTTCTGGGTCGAGGTCGGTGTCTGGACATTTGAGTAGAGCGCTGAAGCGGTTTCCGGGGTGTCCAGGGGCCCGGCCGCTTGGGAGTTTAAATTGTTTAGGCTTGAAGGCCTAGTTATACGCTGGTTGGGTGTAAAACCGTTTCTGGGTGCTAAAGAAGTTGGTAAAGTTTTAACGTTAGGGGTTCCACCTTGTCTGAGACCATTGTTAAAAGCTCGTTTCCTACACTCTAGTGTGGTGTGACCTAAGTTTTTGCAATAATTGCAGATTTTTGTATTGGCGTTGTTACGATTCGGTGACAAGACATTTGGACGCGCGTAATTGCGAGATGTCGCAACGGATGTGTGAGGTGTATGCGAAGCGGAAGGAGGTGATCTAAACAACCTTTGCCTAGCGGAGTTCATAAGCCGGATTTTGTCCTCCTGCATTGCGAAGTAACCGGCGTCGCAGGGGTTTGTAAACCCTCGGGTCCTAAGCATGGTGCCTATGTCTGAGTTTAGTCCGTTTAGGAAAACGCTTAATGCTGTCTCCTCGGTTGTTTCAGGTCGGCCTAACAGGGAGTTATCCGTGATTTCGGTTTTAATTTTTTCTAGGATTTTGTTCCTACAGGTATCTACGCGATGAAAATAATCTGTGACCGACTCGCTGGGTTTTTGGAACATCGATTGAAGTTCTAAGTTTAGATGTGCTAGTGTTTTTACTTGCGAGAACTTTTGTATTAAAAATGTTTTGAGCTCGGACCACGTATTGTAAGTTTTGATATGGATGTCTGAGGCGAAGGGGCCCGATATTTTATTTAATGCATATACCAAAAGAATTTTATTCTGGGCTATGCTGGCGAGCTGGAACGCGGAGTCGCATGAGCGAATGTATCGATATACTTGGGATTTATGGTTTGTATCGAAATCAGGGATTAATTGCAACAAGGTCTGGATGGGTAACCCATTATCTACCTTCTGGTCTTGGAACATATTGGAGGATTTTTGATTTTAAAATAAGATATATAATAAAATATATGATATAGTAAAGTTTTGTGAGTTACGAGAATTAGGAAGTTGGGATGAGCACAGAGTTTAAAACCACTTACCAAAATAACATCAAAATTGGGATCTGCATCACACCGGACGAATGTCCCGAGTGTGTAATGGAAGATGAATAAAAACGTCAAGAGGTAAGATTTTATCATTATTGTGTTGAGGGGAAAATGTATGATAACAAATAAGTAATGCTTTTAAAATAATATAAAGTTTATTTTAAAATTAAGATAAATAATTAATATTTAAAAACTCCAAGTGCTATTAGAGCTCCATATAGAGCCGGGCGAGGTTGTGCTGCTCGTCCGGAGAGAGTTCGCGGGAGCCAACCAACGTCCGCTCCTCAAAGACTCTGGCGACGGCGGCGGTGGTGGCCGTGGCCAAAAGTCCGGTACTGGCTGTTTTCTTAAGTTGATTGTCCCTGTCTGCGTTGCCATGTCAACAACGCAGACGGTGACTCTAGTCTCTGCTATATCTTCCACTGGCTCTTTAACGCAACTGAAATGAAAAATAAGAATCTGCCATTAGAGATATAAAATGACGTGGCGCACTAAATTAGGTAGGTACGAGTACTTTCCTACTTATTAGGTGACTAACTCTAACAAAAAATAAGTAGGTAGGTATACACGTACTCGAAACAGCACGTCGAGATATGTCAAAAAATGTAAAACAATATTATATTATAATATAATGATCACTTTTATAGTTTAATGGATAAGATCGTGTGCCTTCTAAACGGGTCATAGGTTCAAATCCTAGGGCGCACCTATACCTACAATAACCCGACATGCTGTTGTTTTGTACTTCGGAAATGTATATTTAATAATATTGTGGTAATTTACTAATACGACTGTGTAGTTTTAATACAGGAAATAGATTTTTCAATTTTTATAAAAGATAGAAATATTTATAAAAGAAAAAAAAAATCAACTCACCGCATACATGCTCCCATGGCTGTCCTCTGATTTTTGTTTCTCGTTTGACCCGCCACAAAACACCTTTGTATGTTCTGAATTGCTGAATACTCATGTTGTAAACTAGTGTAAATACCACACCATCTACTACAAGCGAGTTCGATGCGAAAATTTTCAAAGCAGAGTAGAAAACAATTTTGAAAACTGTTATTTGATTATTTCATTTACGCTAATTAGGATTTACGATTTAAATCTACAAATAGCCGAATAATTATCTAAGGTGTCTATTTTTATGAACAAAAATATCGTTAGGCGAACATATATACCTACTGGTGTCGCGGGTGTCCATGGGCGGCAATAATCGCTTATCATCAGGTGACCCGTCTGCTCGTCTGCCACCTATCACATTCAAAAGATATTTGTATATCGCCGATGGTGTGGATGCAGCTTTACGCGTATTGCCTACGAAGTGTCACGGGACGCGATGAATGATATGGGACCGTATTAGAGTATAATTTATGTTTCTTTTAAATAGATGCCGAATTACTTACCGACCTAATAAACATTTCGTTTTCAACAGTCATTCAACAGTTCGTTTTAAAGAATACCAATTTTTTGAAGGTAAGGTACGTTTTGCTCAACCCTAACTCAAAACAGTAGTTTCGAAAAAGACGGAAACAAATTGCACAATGAGGACTCCCCAGGGTCATTCCCGCATATGTTTTGGTGGTCTAAGACAAAGCGGTCCGTGATTTGCTAGGCAGCTGGCACAAACGTTAAACATCCCGATATCGGGATTTCGGCATAAAAAGTGTATGGTTTTAGGGCAAGGCGGCGACTTGCCCTACTAAAGCAGGTAGGACTTATTGGAAGTGATAACATTATAATATTCTAATAGTTATAAGTTGGAAATGTAAAGTTCAGGTAATAAATGGATGAGATGATTATCGGTCAAAGGAAAAGAACAAGGCTTACTCTATAACTAATACAATTTTACGCGTGGGAAAACATAGAAAACAGATAGCAATAACAATAAATATTGAATGTAAATGCCAGAACGCAGCTGTGGATTGGAAATTAACAATAAAGATAATGGGCTTAGACTATTGGTACGTGGTATAGTGCAAAAATGGTATTATAACTAATAATAACTTAATCTAGTATGTGCACAGGCATATGCCTGCAGTTGCGTGGTCTTTTGGAGGGGTAACATAACAGCTTGCTTTTATTTAGTTTTTCTGTATGCTGATTCAATTCCTCCTTCAGTGCCTTTAGGGTATCGAGTCGGATGTTTTTCAGCTTTAAAAGTATTATTTCTGGTGGTGTTGTCAGTATATTTTTCGATGTACTTCTATGTCGACTGCGACTATAGGATGGCTTGTGTTTGTTGTGACTTCATCAGAGGCGACCTAGGTTACAAACGTTGTATATGCCTTGCATTCTTTTTCTAGTTTAAGGATTTCAGACCCTTCCAAGTTATGGTGAGTGGAAGTTTCTCCGCATTGTAGAACGCATGGTGTTTTGCGTAGAAGTATAAAAATCCATTGACTGTTTTTGAGAGGTTGGAAGGAGTTGACGTGTGCAGCAAACGTTGATACTTCACAGGAACTGGGTATCTCTTCAGTGCTGTACAGGATGATGGCCATTTCGTATGTAAGTCTAGAGTTATAATTGTAGATGGACACGTCCTTGCAGACTCTCTTCTTTGGACCGAAGGTTATGCATTGGTCCACGGAGTTGGTGGAGACGTATTGTTGTCTCGTGGTGCTCGTGGCCAGGTAAGTATGCTCTGGAAAGATAGTGGAGTAAAGGACGGTGTCAGGTTGGCGAATTAGAATTGAATAGATATGGTAAAGATAATTTTTTTTTTTATTTCATCATTATTGTTAAACGTTATTGGGCCTACTAAACTTGTATCAGTTCTTGTGTGTGATGACATAAGGAGTTCCTTGTATAATCGCTTTGTGGATATAATGGAAGCATGAATAGCTCCCGATTTAATTAATAACATGCTGGTAAGAATATCGTCAATGTCTTGTTCTAGGGAAGTAACAAATTCAGGATTCACAATTATTTGTTTTGATATGGTGTAAATTTTTCTCACTGGTTTCTAGGTCAAATATGACTTTATTTATTTTATTGAAATATTGACTGACCATCATGAGGTTCTCATTTATGACAGCGTTTTTCCTGTCGCACAGAGGATTCCGTGATCCTACCGACTGCGCCAACTGTTACTTGGGGAAATGAGACGACCAAGTTTTACTCAATTGTTTACTTATTCGTACGATTCGGAGGTTGGTATCTTACTGACTGCTTTACAAAAATGGTGAACTTATATACTATCCTTATGACTGACTGACCGGTAACAAATAAGGTATTCTTCCCATACCGTTTATAAGACAGCGTTTTGAACGATGATTCGTAGAAGAATGTCCTATCATTAATCGAAATGGTTTGCTTTTCTTTATTTATTTATTTGGGATTAAAAAGTACATATTACAATTTCAGTTACAATCTTAATACAATTTTGAAAGCCAATTATAGTTATCCACGTAACATTCTCATTTATTAAGTCTTATAATGAAGATACACATAGTTTTTAAATTATACCTATTTGTATTCCTAAGTTCAAACCGCCACAAGCTATTTCACACATTCATACATAATTCTATGCTGGTACGAATGTATGAAACAACATGTTAGTCCTATGAAAAGATTTATATTTCTACATATTTATGTGATATATGTATATATAAATATTCATGTACAGATGAATAGTATATGTTTGTTACAAAGAGGTGAGGTTTCCACTTCTATGTATATTGGATGTTGCTGGCTAGAAGTAGAATCGTGAGTGCTCGGGCTGTCCACACCTTGATGTTATCTAGCTTGCTACATATATAGTGATCTGTGATGATCCTACAGATTTTATAATTTTTGTTTTAATGTTTTTTAATAGAATATGTCCATTCAGCCTTTTATTCTGTAATACAACATCCATGTTAAAATGTTATGCAAATTTGTAAAAAATATTTTTCTGTTTGCATAAGGCATAGGTAGGTCTTAAGTCTTTATGCAGTTTCTTATGAGATAAAATACTCACTTGTGTCACAATTGGCTCTGATAGTATACCAGGTAGACCACTTCCATAGTCACTTCCCAATATTGTTAAGAAGCTCCGCTCCGTTTCTGTTAGCTCATCAACACAAGGACCACCGCCCGTCCTGCCACGAGCGTCATTGATGATCCTATTTTCACGTTTTATTTTGGTCTTTAGGCCTACCCAATACTGTAGGTAAATATTATAAACCAATACATTACAATATCTTCATGTTATAGCGACATACATTTATCTGTGTATTTGTGATATTAATCATCATCATCATCATCATCAGCAACCCACAATCGTCCACTGCTGGACATAGGTCTCTCCTAATGCACGCCACTGCTCCCGATTTTCGGCCACTCTCATCCAGCCCACACCAGCCACCCTTCGAATGTCATCATCCCATCGTCGCAGGGCGTCCTACACTACGCTTACCGAGGCACGGTCTCCATTCAAGGACTTTGCGGCTCCAACGGCTGTCAGTTCTGCGGCTAATATGAGCAGCTCACCCGAATTAGCAAACTGAAGTGATATTAATAAAATGATGCAATAGATTGTTTCTGTTAATATATGAAACTAAAACTGTTTTGTGAGTTCAAGTTTAATTTCACCCTTTATATGTAGTAAGTAAGTACTTACTGACATATCTTCCACCATTCTGATGCAAACTTAATTACTCCATTAACCGAAGAATTTCGAGCCTTTCTGCCGCTGTACTCCACATCCTCTTCGAATGCTCCCGAGCTTGAGCAGATTTGTTATACCCTACTGCTATTTCTCTGTGATCGTTCAATAACTCCCACAAATGAAGCAGTTATATATACTTTTTTTTTGCTCTCCCAGGGGAAATGCGTTACGCATACGGCAGGGGTCTACCGACTAAAACCCCTGGGCACCCTATCGTCGTCTATATTGGGGGGTCGTGATGACGGGCACGAAACCATGTGCACGACCCCCCTTGCTGGATAGAGCCAGCCTCAACGGCGGGCAGGACACTAACACTTATTAAAAAATACTTTATTAAAAGCAAATAACATGAATACTTAAGTTTTACGTTCGGTTATAAAGTGCTACCAGTGCATCACACACTGTGTTTTTCAATGTTGATCCCTAAGCTACCGTAGTCGACTTACAAAAACTCGCCGTACACTCGATACTCAATTCTGTCGGCTGGAAACTTCAAAACCCTGTATTGCTGACGGTTGCATCTAGGCTGCTTGTTGAAGTTGGCTCTGTTAGCTCAACGACAGGTACATTTGCTGAATTGCAAATGTTAAAATGCTATCACACATGCATTTGTAATACTGCCAGCTACATGTGTTTGGTAGTGTAGCACCCGATGAACTAACAAGCATCTAAACCGCGCCTTTAGATGTCCGATAGTCCTTTCAATTATGTTCCTGGCCTGCACATGCTTTTGGGTGTAATAGGCTTCAGGAGTGCCCGACTCTGCGTCTAAAATTGTTGTCTCTCTTCTGATTCATGTCGTTCATTGATTCTTTTGTGATTGATATCGTTTATTGATATTCTGTAAAAACACATTATAGACACATTTACAGTTTGTTACTTAATAAAATAGATTAAAAACTGTTAAATAGTGTTTAAAGACAATTACATCTTCACTTGTTTCCACCTCTATGTATATTGGATGTTGCTGGCTACTGACATACCTTCGACCATTCTGATGCAGACTTAATTACTCCATTACCCGAAGAGTTTCGAGCCTTTCTGCCGCTGTACTCCACGTCCTCATCGAATGCTCCCGAGCTTGAACAGATTTGTTATACCCTACTGCTATTTCTCTGTAATCGTTCAATAACTCCCACAAATGAAGCAGTTATATATACTTTTTTTTGTTCTCCCAGGGGAAATGCGTTACGCATACGGCAGGGGTCTACCGACTAAAATCCCTGGGCAACCTATCATCGTCTATAGTGGGGGATGAAGACGGGCACAAAGCCATGTGCACGACCCCCCTTGCTGGACAGAACCAGCCTCAACGGCGGGCAGGACACTAACACTTATTAAAAAAATACTTTATTAAAAGCAAATAACATTAATACAGTTTTACGTTCGGCACAAAAACTCGCCGTACACTCGATACTCGATTCTGTCGGCTGAAAACTTCAACACCCTGTATTGCTGACGGTTGCGTCAAGGCTGCTTGTTGAAGTTCATCATCTGTTAGCTCAACGACAGGTACATTTGCTGAATTGCAAATGTTATATAGTATCACACATGCATTTGTAATACTGCCAGCTACATGTGGTTGGTAGTGTAGCACCCGATGAACTAACAAGCATCTAAACCGCGCCTTTAGATGTCGGATAGTCCTTTCAATTATGTTCCTGGCCTGCACATGCTTTTGGGTGTAATAGGCTTCAGGAGTAGCCGACTATGCGTCTGAAATTGTTGTCTCTCTTCTGATTCATGTCGTTCATTGATTCTCTTGTAATTGATGTCGTTCATTGATATTCTGTAAAAACACATTATAGACACATTTACAGTTTGTTACTTAATGAAATAGATTAAAATCGGCTAAATAGTGTTTAAAGACAATTACATCTTCACTTGTTTCCACCTCTATGTATATTGGATGTTGCTGGCTACTGACATACCTTCGACCATTCTGATGCAGACTTAATTACTCCATTACCCGAAGAGTTTCGAGCCTTTCTGCCGCTGTACTCCACGTCCTCATCGAATGCTCCCGAGCTTGAACAGATTTGTTATACCCTACTGCTATTTCTCTGTAATCGTTCAATAACTCCCACAAATGAAGCAGTTATATATACTTTTTTTTGTTCTCCCAGGGGAAATGCGTTACGCATACGGCAGGGGTCTACCGACTAAAACCCTGGGCACCCTATCATCGTCTATAGTGGGGGATCGTGAAGACGGGCACAAAGCCATGTGCACGACCCCCCTTGCTGGACAGAGCCAGCCTCAACAGTGGGCAGGACACTAACACTTATTAAAAAAATACTTTATTAATAGCAAATAACATTAATACTTAAGTTTAACGTTCGGTACAAAAACTCGCCGTACACTCGATACTCGATTCTGTCGGCTGGGAACTTCAAAACCCTGTATTGCTGACGGTTGCATCAAGGCTGCTTGTTGAAGTTCATCATCTGTTAGCTCAACGACAGGCACATTCGCTGAATTGCAAATGTTATATAGTATCACACATGCATTTGTAATACTGCCAGCTACATGTGGTTGGTAGTGTAGCACCCGATGAACTAACAAGCATTTAAACCGCACCTTTAGATGTCCGATAGTCCTTTCAATTATGTTCCTGGCCTGCACATGCTTTTGGGTGTAATAGGCTTCAGGATTGCCCGACTCTGCGTCTAATATTGTTGTCTCTCTTCTGATTCATGTCGTTCATTGATTCTCTTGTGATTGATATCGTTCATTGATATTCTGTAAAAACACATTATAGACTACATTTACAGTTTGTTACTTAATAAAATAGATTAAAAACCTGTTAAATAGTGTTTAAAGACAATTACATCTTCACTTGTTTCCACCTCTATGTATATTGGATGTTGCTGGCTACTGACATACCTTCGACCATTCTGATGCAGACTTAATTACTCCATTACCCGAAGAGTTTCGAGCCTTTCTGCCGCTGTACTCCACGTCCTCATCGAATGCTCCCGAGCTTGAGCAGATTTGTTATACCCTACTGCTATTTCTCTGTGATCGTTCAATAACTCCCACAAATGAAGCAGTTATATATACTTTTTTTTTGTTCTCCCAGGGGAAATGCGTTACGCATACGGCAGGGGTCTACCGACTAAAACCCCTGGGCACCCTATCATCGTCTATAGTGGGGGATCGTGAAGACGGGCACAAAGCCATGTGCACGACCCCCCTTGCTGGACAGAGCCAGCCTCAACGGCGGGCAGGACACTTACACTTATTAAAAAATACTTTATTAAAAGGAAATAACATGAATACATAAGTTTTACGTTCGGTTATAAAATAAATAAAAATTATAAAACCTAAATCGAGTAAAGTGCTACCAGTGCATCACACACTGTGTTTTTCAATGTCGATCCCTAAGCTACCATAGTCGACTTACAAAAACTCGCCGTACACTCGATACTCGATTCTGTCGGCTGGAAACTTCAAAACCCTGTATTGCTGACGGTTGCGTCAAGACTGCTTGTTGAAGTTCATCATCTGTTAGCTCAACGACAGGTAAATTCGCTGAATTACAAATGTTATGTAGTATTACACATGCCTTTGTAATACTGCCAGGTATATGTGATTGGCAGTGTAGCAATCGATGAACTAACAAGCATCTAAACCGCAACTTTAGATGTCCGATAGTCACATGCTTTTGGATGTAATAAGCTTCAGGATTGCCCGACTCTGCGTCTAAAATTGGTGTCTCTTTTCTGATTGATATCGTTCATTGATTCTCTTGTAATTGATATTCTGTAAAAACACATTATAGACACATTTACAGTTTGTTACTTAATAAAATAGATTAAAAACCGTTAAATAGTGTTTAAAGACAATTACATCTTCACTTGTTTCCACCTCTATGTATATTGGATGTTGCTGGCTACTGACATACCTTCGACCATTCTGATGCAGACTTAATTACTCCATTACCCGAAGAGTTTCGAGCCTTTCTGCCGCTGTACTCCACGTCCTCATCGAATGCTCCCGAGCTTGAACAGATTTGTTATACCCTACTGCTATTTCTCTGTAATCGTTCAATAACTCCCACAAATGAAGCAGTTATATATACTTTTTTTTTGTTCTCCCAGGGGAAATGCGTTACGCATACGGCAGGGGTCTACCGACTAAAACCCTGGGCACCCTATCATCGTCTATAGTGGGGGATCGTGAAGACGGGCACAAAGCCATGTGCACGACCCCCCTTGCTGGACAGAGCCAGCCTCAACAGTGGGCAGGACACTAACACTTATTAAAAAAATACTTTATTAATAGCAAATAACATTAATACTTAAGTTTAACGTTCGGTACAAAAACTCGCCGTACACTCGATACTCGATTCTGTCGGCTGGGAACTTCAAAACCCTGTATTGCTGACGGTTGCATCAAGGCTGCTTGTTGAAGTTCATCATCTGTTAGCTCAACGACAGGCAAATTCGCTGAATTGCAAATGTTGTATAGTATCACACATGCAATTGTAATACTGCCAGCTACATGTGGTTGGTAGTGTAGCACCCGATGAACTAACAAGCATCTAAACCGCGCCTTTAGATGTCCGATAGTCCTTTCAATTATGTTCCTGGCCTTCACATGCTTTTGGGTGTAATAAGCTTCAGGAGTGCCCGACTCTGCGTCTGAAATTGTTGTCTCTCTTCTGATTCATGTCGTTCTTTGATTCTCTTGTGATTGATATCGTTCATTGATATTCTGTAAAAACACATTATAGATACATTTACAGTTTGTTACTTAATAAAATAGATTAAAAACCGTTAAATAGTGTTTAAAGACGATTACATCTTCACTTGTTTCCACTTCTATGTATATTGGATGTTGCTAGCTAGAAGTAGAATCGTGAGTGCTCGGGATGTCCACACTGTCTCGATGTTCCTTTAGACTGCAAATTTGTAAAAAAATATTTTTCAGTTTGCATAAGGCATAAATGGTTTGTTTTAAGTCTTTTGCAGTTTCTTACGAGATAAAATACTCACTTGTATCACCATTGGTTCTGCTTGTATACCACTACCATAGTCACTTCCCAATATTGTTAGGAAGTTCCGCTCCGTTTCTCTTAGCTCATCAACACAAGGACCACCTCCCGTCCTGCCACGAGCGTCATTGATGATGCTATTTTTCCGCTTTATTTTAGCCTTTAGGTCTACCTAATACTGTAAATCTTAGAAACAAATACAGGGTAAATTTTTAATCACTATCCAAATTTTGATATGATGATCGGCTGCTAAAATTATTATATACGTATTTTTTCTTTTAGTATCGTCCAGTACTAAAATATTGAGATATGGTATTTCAAAGTTATCCGAAAAATACTGATATAATTGTTCACCGCGCGTCGCGCTCAGGCGCCGCCCGCGCCGCCCGCCCCACCAACTTCATTCATAACATCCATAAGTTGCAAATTTTTCCTTCATACTTTAACGGGCTTAGGACCGTCAGATTGCAAAAGACGTTAATAAAATTTCACAGTCATACTTATTAACATTTAAATTAGCTAGGTAGGTATTTATTTACTCTTATTTTATAAAGTTTATTGAGTAGGTAGGTAGTTAGTACTTTTTGCAATAAGGCGTATTTAAAAAATTTGAATCAACTTATGTAAAAATTAATTCAAATTACTTACCTACAATAAAACAAAATCCAATCAAAATCCTAATAAACTAAGTGTATTTTAATAACTGTTCAAAATGCAAACCATTTCTTTCTAAACAGAGTCTCGCACGTTTTTGCACATTGTCATTTAATTTGTTAAGCACTACAGTGTCTCTTTTCACTTCATCAAATGCACGTATGTTTTTCAGTTTTAATGCGTCTAGGCTTTGGGCCTCTTCCACATACACGCGTCTTTTCACTTCACCCCACAAAAAAAGTCACATGGAGTCAGGTCAGGTGAGCGCGCTGGCCACGGGACCGGGCGGGCGCCGTGCTCAGCGCCGAGGTAGTCGCGCACGGCAGCGGCGTAGTGAGGCGGTGCACCGTCTAGTTGAAAATAAAAGTCGCGTAAGTGTACGAGCGGCACCTCGTCCATAAAGTCCGAGATCACTGTAGGCAACATATCGAGGTACGTGCCACCAGTCAAGCGGCCCTCGATGAAGTACGGCCCAAGTACGTGGTTGCCAACAATCCCAGCCCACACGTTTGCACTAAAACGTACTTGGTGATGGGTTTCCCTAATCATGTGCGGGTTTCGGAATGACCACCAGTGTTCATTGTGCTGATTGTACAGCCCGACACGCGTAAACAGTGCTTCATCAGTCCACATTATAACGGCCGTCGGGTGTGCAATTAGCCGGCGGGCGCGGCGTCTGCTTCATTTAAGGCCTGCACCTTTTGAAAGTGGTAAGGGTGTAAACCAGCGGTGTTGAGCAGCTTCCACACGGCGTACTGGCTGACCTCGAAACGTCTCGCGGCATCTCGAGTACTAGCACGGGGGTTTCTTTAAAAAAAATCGAAGATTTCTTCCTCGATTTCTACTGGCAGTCTTTGCCTCCCACGCCCTTGTGCATGTGAAGGAGTAGTGAACTGGCCATGATCTAACAGCCTTTGGGTGGCAGCCAGAATGGTGGCACGGTTCGGAACCGAAGGGTTCACTACACCCTGGTTGCGAAGGCGAGGAAGGCTTTCCGCTTCGTAGAGTCTTTGAGCTCTGTGCAAACTCTCGCCACTTAAAAAGTAACATCGCACCATTTCATAATACTCGCGGTTTGAGTACATCGCGGGATCGCAATTCGCACGAGATGACTCGCTTTCGCCGGGAATGCGCGGGCGACTGCGGTCTGCGTGACCTTTGTGCTTGTTTGTGCCGAATTTGTGCTTTGTCTTTGATTTGTCGCCGCTCGCCGACACCTCGCCGCTCTCCCCCGCAGAATGCCCTTCCCGCCTCCGCACCGCACCGTGAGGTGTCCCGTGTCGCTCATTGATATTGCCGCTTTGCGTACTCAATGTTTACATTATGTTTTACGATAGAAATGGTTACCACGCTTAATTGATAATTGGATCGGGAAAATGATTTTATTGCAAAAATATGACCTACATTTTTTTTTGCAGAAATGGGTTCTTTTAACGATACCTAATGCACAAAAAAAATTTGGATAGTGATCAAAAAATCTTCCTGTATATTACAATATGTCCCTGGTCCTGTATCACGGCACCACGTGTAGAGGGCTGGCCCAGGGACTCTTCGATGGCCTGCAAATGCCTAATTCTTGCATTAACCTAAACTCCTCCCTAACCGCTTTGTACCGCTGCGGCGGTAAAGGCCTAACTTTTGCAAACACGGGAGGGCCCTTGGTCTCTATATGGTGCACAATACCGTGCTTGCTTGGCTCCTTAAAACACATCGGTTTCGTTATTTCCGAATATTGTTGTAGCAACTCGCGGTACGGATTATTATTTTGTATACTACTTAACACAGGTTCATCATAAATAACTAAAATACCCTGCCTACTTAATTGGGTGCGACCGTCCAACAACCTTCTATTATGTAAATCAACTATTAACTCATGTGCCTTTAAAAAATCTGCCCCAATAATGGGCTGCTCCACATCAGCTACAATAAAATTCCATCTAAAAATACGGCGTAAACCTAGATTTATATCTAACGATTTTACACCATACGTTTTTATTTCCGTATTGTTTGCAGCATAAAGTCTGTAAGGACACTCATTTAACCTGTTTTGTTTTGACACTATTCACTGGAATCACTGACACATTAGCACCGGTGTCTACTAGATACGCTAAACCCGTGTTTTGTTCCCGGACACATAAACGGTGATTTCCCGCGGCACAGTCGCTCACCGCCATTGACTGTACCGCCACTAGTTTTCCGAATTCGGGCGCGCTGGGTGACCTCTTACCCAGCCACACGGCTGCTCGCACTCCGTCGCTCTCTCTCCTAGTCGGAAATGATGGCGACACAGCCACGGCCGCTCCGGTGGCCCCCGCTGACGTGGCGTGGATCTGCTCCGTAGGCCGGGATCTCCACCGACCCCCGCATGTTTTTATTGTACCCCGCATGTATTTAACTATTTCTGACTCCGTGTCGGTAGCTGCCGGCGCTCTTACTCGCAGATGCTACCGCTGCTACCTGCCCGGTGCCCAAATTTTCCACAATTTTATCTGCCATGGACGCTAGGTATTCAACTCCACATTCCCATTTACTGAGAGTACTGCTCTGACCCCAGGTGGTAATCGGCTCAGCCATAAGTTCCTTAACGGCTCGGTGGTGACTCCGCAGTTTTTGGCTAGCTCCGTCATTTTCCGTAACAATTGTGACGGTTTCTGTTCACCCAGGTCCATATCATTTACCAACCTGTGGAATTGTGACTCTGCGCTTTCCTCGTACACTGACAGTAAGCGTTCCTTTAGCGCCTCATATTTTCCGGTATCCGATGCGTCATCGCAAATGTCGCTCACCTGCTTCAGCGCCTCCTTAGGGAGCTTTGATAAAACCATATCAAATTTGACATGATTGCCTTGTTTTTGTGGCGCCATTATTGATTCGAGACGGCGAAACCACATCCTTGGCATATCTTGCCAAAAGTCTGGCACCCTCATTTGCACCGATATCATGGCGCTGACCTCTGCATTCGGTGGGACCTCAAGCGGGGCAGCCACGTCGACTGCCGCTGCCGACGGCTGAGCCTGCATTTTCGGGCTCCTTGCTTCCCCCGGAAACTGACCGGGCAACATAATTCACTGACTCTATACAATTCACTTAAAGTACTTGGCCTCGCTATGGTGCGACACGTGAGCCGCCTACGTGACGATTCGGGGTCACCAATTTAGGTGACTACGAGGAATCGTAAATGAAAGATGGTAGTTTGGGAAAACTCGAATATTATTCTCAACACACAATAAAGTTCACAGTACGTACACAGTTAGGTTTATGTGCGGATTAACTTTTAATTACCAAGTTCTGAATATAATTACTAAAGCAACCCTAGCGAGTGGTGTTCCGTAGACGACTAACGCTCCTCACACGTTGCGCACAGACCGTCGCAGTTTTTGCTGAATCGCGACAATGTTACAATGTAAAGTCGCTACAATATTATAGCGACATACCTTTATCTGTGTATTTGTGATATTAATAAAACTATGCCGTAGGTTGTTTCTGATAATATATAAAACCAAAACTGTTTTGTGAGTTCTGAGTTTAATTACACCCTTATCATGTAGCAAGTAAGTACTTACTGAAATACCTTCGACCATTCTGATGTAGACTTAATGACTCCATCACCCGAAGAGTTTCGAGCCTTTCTGCCGCTGTACTCCACATCCGCTTCGAATGCTCCCGAACTTGAGCAGATTTGTTATACCCTACTGCAATTTCTCTATGATCGTTCAATAACTCCTACAGATGAAGCAGTTATGTATACCTCCCCCGACGTCTTGTTTGTTGGTTTTCACCACAAATAATATAATACTGGTGTCACTATTTAAAAAAAAGTATTTCTTTTTATAAAATGAAAAATGCCACTTGCGAAGATTTTTAGATGAAGAAGAAGTACATAAACTTTCGGCTGGTTCATGCCATTCCTTTCCTTTCTAGCTCGATTGTAGTAGTCCATGTCACGGGACATTGAATTGAGCCGGACGAATAACGGCCTGCCGTGTTTTAAATTTTTCAGTTTAAATTTTATAGGGCTGCGTGTGATAAATGGGGAGCCGAGCGTCCACATAAATGTTCAGCATTAGGTACCAACCCACTGTAATGTACCCTCCTCTCACTACTACAATATAAAATAGTCACTAAGATTTGTCGAATGTAGAGTCGCTGGAAATGGAGGTCTACCACTACGGCTCAAATACTGGATCTACTGATAGCTCTAAATACTTATCCACTTAACTACAAAAGCGATCATTGAATAGTGTTTGACAATTTTTGACATATCGCGACGTGCTGTTTCAAGTAAGTATTTTCATTTTCATTTCAGTTGCGTTGAAGAGCCAGCTGAAGATGTCCCCGAAGTCGCCGAAGCTATTGTCGCAGAGGCTAGAGTCGCCGTCTGCGTTGTTGACATGGCAACGCAGACGGGGACATTCAACACAAGAGAACGAGCTGTACCGGACTTTTGGCCGCGGCCACCACCGCCGTCGTCGCCAGAATCTATGAGGAGCGGCCGTTGGTTGGCTCCAGAAAACTCTCTCCGGGCGAGCAGCACAACCTCGCCCGGCTATATGGAGCTCTAGTTACTCAATGAGCTTTTAAATATTAATTATGTACCATTAACTTATTTTTTATCTTAATTTAAAAATAAACGTTATATCATGTTAAAAGCATTACTTATTTGTTATGAAACATTATCCCCTCAACACAATCATCATCATCATCATCATCATCATTTCAGCCAATAGACGTCCACTGCTGGACATAGCCCTCCCCCAATGTTCTCCACACAGATCGGTCCTGTGCCGCCCGCATCCAATGGATTCCCGCGACCTTCACCAGATCGTCGGTCCACCTTGTGGGGGGCCTGCCACGGCTGCGACTTCCTGTACGTGGCCTCCACTCGAGGACCTTTCCGCCCCAACGGCCGTCTGTTCTCCTTGCTATGTGCCCTGCCCATTGCCACTTGAGGCATGCAATCCTTTGGGCTATGTCTGTAACCTTAGTTCTCCTGCGGATCTCATCATTTCTGATACGATCTCGCAAGGAGACTCCGAGCATAGCTCTCTCCATTGCTCTCTGAGTGACTTTGAGCCTCCTCAATCGGCACATTGTAAGCGGCCACGTTTCGGTTCCGTATGTCATCACTGGCAACACACACGCATTGAAGACATTCGTCTTGAGACACTGCGGTAGGTGGGCCGAAAATATGCTGCGTAGCTTCCCGAACGCTGCCTAGCCGAGTTGGATTCGTCGATCGACCTCTTTCTGAAAGTTGGACTTACCAAGCTAGACTTTTTGTCCGAGGTAGATGTACTCATCTACAACTTCCAGTGCAGAGCTTCCAACCTTTACAAGAGTGGGTACGACATGGGAATTCGACATGATTTTCGTCTTGTCCATGTTCATTTTCAGACCCACTTGTTGGGAGACTCTACTGAGGTCGTCAAGCATTGTGCCAAGGTCTTCCAAGGTCTCAGCCATGACTACGATATCATCAGCGAATCGAAGGTGCGTCATGTACTCACCATTTATATTGATGCCAAGTCCATCCCAGTCCAGAAGTTTAAACACGTCCTCCAACAGAGTGGTGAACAGTTTCGGCGATATAACGTCACCCTGTCTCACACCTCGCTGGAGAGGAATGGGTTTTGATTCCTGGTCCTGAAGATGGACTGACATTGTGGCGTTTCCGTACAATGACTGCAACACTTGTATGTATCGGTAGTCTATTCGGCACCTTTGGAGAGACTGTAGCACGGCCCAGGTCTCTACAGAGTCGAAGGCTTTCTCATAGTCCACAAACGCTAAGCATAATGGCTTGTTCGGGAGGCTGGAAGTCGTCGAACCTGCGTGCGAGACGATTCGTCATAACTCTCGAAAACAGCTTATATATGTGGCTCAGCAGCGTGATAGGCCTGTAATTCTTCAATTGGGATTTGTCACCCTTTTTGAAGAAAAGCCTTACCACGCCAGAGTGCCACGCTTTGGGTGTCTTTCCCTCAATGATAATGGAGTTGAAAAGCCTCTGAAGGGCTTTCAGGACAGGTCGTCCACCTGCTTTCAGAAGCTCCGCTGTGACTCCATCATCACCCGATGCCTTACCGTTCTTAGGCTGACGTCCGGGATATCTTCGGTGTAGTGCCGGGTTAATTTGGCTCTGCGCTCAACGGCCTGAATGACAGGTGTGCATGATGTCGCGTAAAGCTGTCCATAAAAGTGTTCGATCTCGGCCAAAAGCTCTGGGCGTGACGTGACGATTCTGCCATCCTCTGTTTTCAGCTTGGTCAACAAGCTCTCTCCAATAGCCAGATCTCTAGCGAAGACTTTGGAGCCTTTGTTCCGCTCTATAGCCTCTTTAATACGTTCCGTATTAAATCGGCGTATGTCCCGGGTCAGGCACTTGGAGATGCGCTTGCTAAGCTGCCGTCGTTGACGAGCTTCATCAGAGGTTTGCAGAACCATTTTCCGCCTTTCCTCCATTAGCTTTAGAGTTGGCTCCGAGATTTTACTGGCTTTTTTCGTACGGCTGGGTCTAAAGACCTTTGCACCCGCCGTAAGGACAGCTTCTACGAGCCTGTCATTATATTTATCCACATCTGAGCAGCTCTCTAGGCAATCGAAACGATTTTCCAGTTCCAGTTGAAAGCTTTCGGGGTTTTCAATTTGGATGGCTACAGGGCGGAGCGTAGATTTCATCAGTCGATACCTTTCGGATGCAATGTGTAGATTCAAAGTGCCTCTTACCATTCGGTGATCACTTCCAGTGTTCAGCGAATTGTTCACTGAGACATCATTGAATATCCGGGTCTTGGTAGACATGATGAAGTCAATCTCATTTTTTGTAACGCCATCCGGACTTTCCCAGGTCCACTTACGATGCAGCCGTTTTTTAAAGAAGGAGTTCATCATGTAGAGTCCCTCCCTCTCCATATACTCGGCTAGCATTCGACCTCGGTGGTTCCGGATTCCTGATCCAAATTGCCCCACTTTCGACTCCTCATCGCCCTTTTTGCCTAGCCTTGCGTTGAAATCTCCCATGACAACAGTGTATTGAGTATTGGAAGTATGTATTGCCCGAGAAATATCCTCATACATTACTTCCACTTCCTCGTCGGGGTGTGTCGAGGTCGGGGCGTAAACCTGTATTACCTTTAACGAATACCGTTTGGTAATTCTGAGTGTAAGGTACGCCACCCTATTCGACACACTTCCGATTTGTACAATGTTGTTCACGAGGGACTTGTGGACAATAAACCCGACTCCACCTTTGGACAGTTCTTCGCCCTCCCGGAAATAAAGCAGATTCCCGGATTTAAGGATCATCGTATCCTCGCCCTGTCGTCGGACTTCGGATAATCCTACAATACTCCAGCGAATTCTGCTTAATTCTTCTTAATTCTTCCTCTAGTTCCAGCAGCTTCTCTTCGGTCCGCAGTGTGCGTGCGTTGTACGTTACCAGGGCCAAGGTTGTTTGACGGTAGGTATTCGCCACCCGGGGATTCTTGGCACCCCTGGTCCCGGCGCCTCGCCCGCTTCCGTCATCGCCGGCTCGGCCTCCGGTACCGCTGGGCACTTGGGGCCTTTTGTTGATTTTATAAATCATAGGGGGGGTTTGGGCCTACACCCACCACGCTGCCCCAGTGCGGGTTGGTGGGGAACGCCAGAGCCTCGTCTGTTGTGCAGCAGGGTGCGCCACGTGCAGGTGAGGTTGACTTAGGCCCCGTTAGATATTGGGCGGGACCCCTTACACCCCCTCAACACAATAATGTACATCAAATCACACACTTCCACAGATGCGATGCCAGTCCACTCCCTTATATTGCGCAGCCACGATTTTTTCCTTCTTCCAACACGTCGCCTACCCTCTATTTTACCCATCATGATGAGATGAAGCAACTTGTACCTCTCGTGCCTAGTGACCTGGCTTAGTGACTTGTACCTCTCGTGCCTAGTGACGTGACCTAGGTATTCGATTTTCCGCTTTTTGATGATTCATTCATAAAGTTACGGGTCATGGCGACACGTTGGAGTACTGTTTCGTTTGTCACTCTGTGTCCAGCTGATGCGGAGCATTCTGCGGTAACACCACATCTCGAATGCCTCCAGACGTCGTCTGGTGTCCTCCTCAAAGTCCAAGCGTCGCATCCATAAGTGACAACAGGCCATATATAGCACAGTAAGATGCGAACTCGGAGCTTTATGCCTATTTGCCGGCAACACAAAACTATCCTCATTTTATTGAATGAGGCTCGGGCAATCTCAATACGGGTCTTGATTTCTTGATCAGCCTCCCATTCTTCATTTACCCAAGCACCGAGGTATTTGTATTTCCGTACCCGCTCAAGAAGTTTACCTCCAATACCTATGCCTGGGTTAAGAGTTAGGTTTCTGGATACAACCATTATTTTCGTCTTATTTATGTTAATAGATAACCCCGCCATCTCACTGCATTCATTCACCCTGTCCACAATCATCTGAAGACCAGCAGAGCCCGCTACAAACACAGTATCGTCCGCGTATCTCAAGTTATTCACTACTTTCCCATTTACTACCAAATATAAGTAACCCATTTTAACTTTTGCTTATTAAAACTTGTGCTTAGGTAAACAAGGGTATAGTGAGAACTTTCCTTACTACTTTTTGTTTATTAAATTTAATGCTTCCTTCAACTATCTACTCTTCGTTCCTCTAAATCACAGTCGCATCATAAGTTAGTTCGATGGTCAAAACTTCAACAAAGTACTTAATGCAGAAGATTTTTAAATAATTTCAACACGCATACCTTTATTCAATGGAATACATTAGGTACCTACCGCAGAAATTTGGTAAAGCAGTACATATTACAGCGGTTAATTGATTTATTCAATCTTGTAATAAGTAATATAAGTTAATTATCAAACATTTCAAGAAATTAACATAACAAGAAACGATAAATTATATTTAAATAAATGTGACCTAACTAAGTATAGTGGAAGGGGTTCCACCCCAAGTCACACAATGTCATACTGCGTCAACCCCCTCCTTCCTCTAATTTTTTTTAACATTTTGACAGCTGCTTAACTTATATCAAGCGCAAGTCCGAGCCTGCATGGAGTATTGTTCTCATCTTTGGGATGGCTCAGCCAAATACCAGCTTGAGGCGTTAGAGAGTATTGAGAGAAGGGCCAAGAGGCTAATTGGCGACGACGAGCTTGTGGGTAAGAGGCTACAAAGCCTTGAATACCGACGCAAGGTAGCAAGCTTATCGGTCTTCTATCGGATACATTTTGGAGAGTGCGCCACGGAACTGTACAATGCCATTGGAGCATCTCCGTTCTTCCACTACTCCACCAGGCAGACCCTCAATCGACACCGGTACATGGTAGAAATACCAAAAGTCCGCACAAAGAGGTTTGAATCCAGTTTTCTTATTCGTACTGCGAAACAGTGGAATCAGTTGCCTGAAGAGGTGTTCCCTAGTGGCTACAATTTGGGGGTATTCAAAGCGCGAGTGAATAGGTATCTTCTAGGTAATCGTGCTACATCTTAGACCATATTATCACTTACCATCAGGTGAAATATGGTCAAACGCTTACCTATCTACAGTAAAAAGCATTACAAATAATATAAGTGTTATAATTTATAACCTCCTTAATACAAATAGCGAATTAAGGATAAGCCCAGAACAAAATTCATGCCAGCCCCTTTCAACATTGCGAGTTGGAACGGGACGACATGAGCTTTAGTACGGTAATAACTTTAGATCGCGATTTAGAATGAGGTGGTAAGTGTTTTAAGACCTTAGATCAGACTGGCTTTTCTGTTTTCAGCTTAGTCTAATTTGTGCCTAATTAGATGTACTTAAATAAACCAATTAATGTAGGGTCTTCGACATATCATCGGTTCAAAAATATACTTAATTAAATAATGCATAATATATACTAGGTACTTATTAAAAGTTATCAACTTATCTCATCCATAAAAAACATAAATAAACAAAACACAACAAAGATTTCAGTACCACACGAGATTCTAGCGCTAACTTTTTTTTTATTTGAATACCTTCAACATAATTGGAGCCTATTTTTACATTGTAGTTTTCTAATTTCTCTTTCTTTCTAGTTCTCGCTTTTATTCCTCTCGTATTTTCATTCCTCATACTTTATCTTTCTTTCATTCTTCATCTTTTGCCCTTGAGGCCGGGAAAGACCATCTATTTGCTTTCTATCTATGTATTTTAACATTATTGTGTAAAGTAAATAATAATAGGCAATTAGAAACATCATTTGAAATATATGAATACCTACTTTTTTATACCACCGCATAGTTTTGTGTATAATAAGAAAGCATTTGGTCTTGTCTATTAACACCGCTCATGAAATTATTATGTTTAATTACGATTTCGGGCTTTAAAATCGTTTAGCCTTAACTATTTACTATGATTTTTAACTCCGTCGTGTGTAACGACACGCTTGTCATGCCATTTGCTTGTCATGCCAAACGCAGACTCCTTTGGTATTGAAGTGATAAATACTTTCATCTTTCTTCAACTTGGCGTCGCAAAGATGCTTGGGTTACCTCTTCTTCTACTTCTCAGAGCCCCTGTCACATTTGTTTCATGTCGTAAAATAACCTCTGCTAAGCCCACGCTATTGTAGAAATTATCCATGTATAAATGGTGGCCTGCGTTCAAATATTTGGACATTAATTTAAGTACTATTTTTCAGCGAGACCTGTTCCTCCAACATGTGAGTCTCTTTTCCCTTGGTACATAATGTATTTAAAGCGACATACCAGTTGGAGTCGCTATATTTGTGTCGCTTTTTTTGATATATTGTCGTATTCCACTACGACCACAATGTTAATATCATGGACTCATCTTTTGATTAATTTTACTAAATAAAATTGACATTCTGTTATTAAAATACTAAATTCGGGACTAAATAAAATTGACATTCTGTTATTAAAATAATTAGTTAAATGATGGATATTGCCGTCAATAAATTTAAAAATCAAAGAATAAATGGAAACCGATTTCTTGAAACAAAATAGTGGCTAAATAAATAATACAAATAATGTTTTCACCAATAGTCGGTATACTTATTAACTTTAATATTATCCATATTAAATAGAATGCCCAAAAATACTAATAATTCGACAATATTCAATGGCTTCCAATGACTAATCAGGCTATGGATACCTGTGTTTTGGATGAACACTTCGACAGCACATTCAATTGTGGCACAGGCAGTTGTTTCCACCTAGAAATATCACGTTAATCCGTCGCTCTGTTTTGCCGTGAAAAATGGACAAACAGACACACTTTCACATTATAATATTAGTGTGGATAACGTTGATGGGTAATGCTTTTAACTTGAAGTTTTTTAGTTTTATTTTAAAACAAATAGATAAAAAAATAAAGTAAGTAAGTACATACGTAATATTTAAAAACTCCAAGAGTTATTGGAGCTCCATATAGAGCGGTTGTGCTGCCTGGAGTGAGTTCTCAGGAGCCAACCAACGTCCGTCTGCTCCTCGTGGGCTCTGGCGAACGTCGGCGGTGATGGTTGTAGCCAAATATCCATTACAGATCGTTTTCTAAATTTGAAACTCCCCGTCTACGTTGCTATGTCTATATAGGTGAATACCAAATTGCCAACCTAATAACCCGAACGGAAAATAAATTTAGGGAATGAATTCTTATTTTTTTTACTGTTACCTATAATTTGAAAGGTAATGTAGGTTTTGCTCAACCCTAACTCAAAACAGTGGCTCCGAGGAGACGAAAAAAAATGTCACAATTTAGAAGTTTCGTACATTGGCCCATGCACATCTCAAACTCGACTTCAATGTCGATTTGTTCGGTGGACTAAAACAAAGCAATCCGTGAATGCTATACAGTTTGTACAAACGTTGATTTCGGTTTAAAAAGTGTTAATAACCTGTGGCGTAAAACGCCATTCTGAATTTTCATCTTCCGTTTTCTCAGCCGTACACACTCGGAACTCTCGTCCTTTGCACTTAATGAATATAATTCATATAATCGATATTTATTATCATCACGCCCGTCTTCCATTTGTTGCCCGTCGTCTGGAGGAGTAGAAGGGAAAGCGGGCCCCGGGCTCCGGAGCGACGGCTTGGGACGCAACCGGGCCTAGACGCTTTCAAAATCATCTTAGCGTTTTTCATTTGTACCATACCATATAAGGCAATAACGCAAATTCGCAAAAACTTCTGTTTGCCCGATTTCGCGAAGGTATTTACCCCCTAATTTCTTTTTTATTCGAAAGGCTTAAGTAGTTGTGACGTACCCAGGGCGGCCATTTTAGTCTATGGACGTACGTCATGTTGTTACTCGTCTCACTACCTGTTGATTCCCTGGCTGGCGTGAGTTCTATTATTCGTTGGCGTGTAAGGTTTCCGCTCCTGTTATTTGTTGTTTCTATAGCTGTTGAATATATTTCTGCTAATTCCTTATAAACTCCATCGCACCCATAACGGTGGTGTTTTCCTTACGTGAGAAATACCTACGTAACTTGTAGGTATGTTGCGGCAGTTGCCGGAAATTTTTATTTTTCCTTTCGGTAATAGGTATATCCACGTTTTGTTCGAGATGTCTAATAAACTCTATTGCACCTCTAACTGACATCAAAGTCACCCCTGTCCAGGAAAAGCTCACCGAAACACGTCTCAGATGGTACGGCAAGGTCATGCGGAGAGACAGCGAGCATGTGGTCCAGAAAGCACTGGCGATCCCAGGAAGTGGACGGCCGCCCTTTACCTGGTGGACCAGTACAGCCAACCTAGTCAAGAAGTCCCAACTACCTGACCCGACAACCCAGGACAGATTGTCCTGGCGCAGAAGGATAAGGAGAGCCGACCCCACCTAAAGTGGAAACAGGCAAAGAAGAAGAAGCACCTCTAACTGATATATTTTCCTCTAATTATGCTACCTGTACCAGTGGCGAAGGGTGAATATTTTCAAAAGGGAAGCCGGAATATGAAATTAACTTACCAAAATGCTCAGCATGCCCATGGATACCCGTGACATCATTGGAGTCACAAGTGCGCTGCCCACCTTTAAACCCCACTTTCCCCCGACTTGGACCTCCGGTACCCCCACTCACGCAGCGAAACAGTACAGTGCTGCTTCACGCCGGTTTTCTGTGAGGTCGTGGTACCACTACGATCCAACCGGCCCATTCATGCCGATGCGTGGCTATCCCACGGTCATATGTTAAAGTCGAAAAAAAATATATTTTGATTGGCGCGGCCTAATTTCACTACATGTTTTTTGTTTTCAAAACTTAGAGAACGAAGTCTTGTTCGATAGCAATTAATCTGTGCAACAACAATATATCAGTATTAATGACATTTTTAACCGGCGACCGACATTAAGATGACTTCAGCACAACACACAATACAAAAATTAATCCAATTCACCACAATTCAACACCAAAACAAATAAAATTCGACAAAACCAAAGCAACAAGTTGTTTACAATTAGCATTATCCGCCATTAAACAAAAACTAAAAAGCAAGGGAAATAAAAATATAATACGCTCGTGTCATGATTTAATACCGTGCTACATTCATTCTTAATTCGGTATCATTACAATTTTACTTCTTTCTCGCTTGCACCTGTGCGTTGCTAATTAACCTATCTCTATAACAAGCCGATAGGCATCGAGTTATTTCTACGTAAATTTGCACGTGCTAAAACGAGACGGAACATGACGATCTATACACATAAATGAAAAGGACAGATGCTCAGTATGAGAATTTGTAGTATGAAGAAGTAACTCGGTATTTTACCGGCTTGCCTGCATTATTTGCGTTGCTCATCAAGTTTTGTAGGCGTTAAGTCTATAATTCCAAACTATTTGAACTATGTAAGTGTGACACTAAGTGAATTTAACAGATAAACATATCGTTGGCCCATAGATTCGATTTTTCGTAAGGGAAGCCGACGGGAATCGGGTTGTATGGACTCTTCGCCACTGACCTGTACTTATATGCTAAGCCAATTGCCGAAAAATGGTATTTATCTTTTCCGTTTCGGTAAAAGGTATAGTTAGAAAATAAATTTTACATTTTTTCTTAATCTTTTAGGAATGCCATAGTGTTGGCAGAAGTGGAGAAGTTTCTTTGCTACAGTCAATGTCTCTTTATCGGGGATGGGATAGGCTTGGACGAATCTTGTTAATTCGTCTTAAAGTGTAAGTATATATTTGTTTGAGTTGTGAGTGATATCAGAATATGAGACGAGGTCCATAGACACACGCTCGAAGGGTTCTGTGGAGTGGGTGGTTACAACCATTGGGGCTTGAAATGTTTTTCTTTGAATTTTGTTTCGCTGGCGAATGAGACATGAATCTATAATTTTTTTGATATCATCTATCATTCCTTTCCAATAATATTCGTTTCTGATTTTACGGGTTGTTTCTATAATGCTGCGATGACCGCATAATGGTTCAGAGTGGTTATTTTTTATAGTAAGGGGTATTTCCTCAGAATCGGGTGTAGTCACTTTGCTATCGCAAATAGTAATATTTATTTTAAACTTTTTGGCTAAGTAAGCGGATATCCGGTATTATTCGTTTCCTTGCATTCTGCACGTTCGATCGTGTTTGAGGTCCGGAACATACAGGTTAGTAAAATTTCTATTATGTAGGCAAGAAGGCATTTAAAATAGTTTTCGGACTCCCAGGAGTCAAAATGGTCTTTACGTGTCACATTAAGGTGTAGATTTTGATTTTTGGTTGAAGTGATTGAGTCGACTCGATAGAGTGCTTTAGATTTGTCTATGTAAGCTTGGGCTTGTGCGCAAGAGTTCAGGGTTTCCACTGAAAGATAATTATGTTCTGATAAGTTGATCGACACTGGTATAAAAATGTCTTTATGGCGTTCGTCAAATAGATTATCTGGTGTTAGTTTGAGTAATGGTGTGCTATAGTATTGGTCACGATTTTGAAGGTACTCTTCATACTCGATTTGAAGATTTAGATCAGAATTATTTGGTTTAAGGTTGTTCTGATCGGACTGGTTGGAAGTGTGAATTATCTTATTAGTATCCATTACAGGTGGTCTGGAAAGGGCATCGGCGTTCGTATTATTTTTACCTTGCTTGTAGACAATTCGATAGTCATATTCTTCCAATTTGAGCCTCCAGCGAACTAATCGGCTGCCTGGGTCTTTAATGGAGAATAACTAGGTAAGTGGTTTGTGATCGGTGACAATTGTGAATTTACGTCCGATTAGGTAAGGACGGAAGTGTTTTGCTGCCCAAACTATTGCAAATAATTCGCGTTCGACCGTCGAATAGTTGCATTCGGCCTTATTAAGTGTTCTGGACGCGAATGCGATTGGTAAATCTTTTCCTATCTCACCTTGAGATAAGATAGAGCCTACCGCGTACATAGACGCGTCTGTGGTGACTATGAATTCCTTGGAGAAGTCTGGGTATTGTAAAATTGGAAATTCTCTTAATATATTTTTACAGGTTTGGAAGGCCTCTTGCTGTTTATCGGTCCATATGAAGGGGACTTCTTTCTTCAAAAGGGCTCTTAATGGTTTTGTTAATTTGCTAAAGTTAGGTATAAATCTGCGATAATATATATAATATATAATAAAAACGACTATATCGTCAACATACACGAAGCAACGATCGCCTTGTAGGCCATGTAGTACATTGTCCATGGCTCGTTAGAATGTTGCTGGTGCATTTTTCAATCCGAAAGGCATTCTTAGAAACTCATAATGACCGAAAGGGGTGTTGAAAGCTGTTTTCGGTATATCTTTAGGTTCAACTTCTAGTTGATGGAAACCTGAAGCTAGATCAAGTGTTGTAAAATATTTGGAATGTCCTATTTTATCTAATATGTCACTTATATTAATAAGTGAAAATAGGACGGATAGCTATCACCCATGGTCACCTCGTTAAGCTTCCGATAATCGATTACAAGTCGCCATTTTTGTTTCCCAGAGGCGTCTAATTTTTTGGGGACCACCCAGATGGGACTACTCCACGGGGATGAGCTAGGACGAATTATGTTTTGATCTAGAAGTTTTTTTACTTGAGACTTAACTTCTTCTTGGTGGACATGTGGGAAGCGGTAAGTTTTTGTGTGAATGGGGATTTCCGACCTAGTTGGGATGGAATGTTTTGTATGATTACTAAATGTGAGAGGTTCGCCTTCATTATAAAAGAGTATAATGAGACAGTATTTTCTATCGATGCTTTTTCTTCTTCGTTAAGGTGACCTGTTCTTATAAGATTTTGGAAGTTACCATTGGGTAGACTGTTACAATTGGATATCTTATTAGACCCGAATGAATGAAAGAGGACGTTTTTTGTTTGTTCGGTATCGTAGGTTTCAGCATTGAGATACGGAGTGTCGAAGGTCCTGTCATATTCGCTTATGTTTACGCAGGTAGTTATAAATTCGCTATTTCGGACTTCTACTAGAGAGTGGGGTATTATGACACCGTCGTAAATGGTTTGTTTATTTATTATTGCTGTTCTGGTCTTCATAGAATTAGTTCGGCACTTGATAACGGTTTCTGAGCGGCTGTTGACTGTTTGTTGTTTAGAGTCGGATTATATTTTATTTTGTTCATTGAGATAATGGAGTCTATATGTGTTGTTTCGAATTCTCATAGTTTTGGATTGGACGAATATGTGGGCGTCAAACTTAGACATGTAGTCATTTCCTAATATTCCGTCCGCTTTAATGTTTAAATTCGCGACATGGAATTTGTACTTAGGAAGATCGTCTAACGCAATTTTGGCACTCCCGCAACTACGTATTGAGGACTGAGTGCTCGACACTCCCAGGATGGAGACCCTCTCGGTTTTGTCTATTTGACTGGACCCAATTTTTCTATGGTTGATAATCGATATTCCGGCTCCCGTGTCAATTAAGAGTGTAACTGGTTGACCTTCTACGTGAAAGGTACAGTGTAATAAATTATCAGGCGGTATGTCGTTCAAAGCCGATAATGTAAAGGATTTTATGTCACCGGTTGAAGTCTTTGATTTGGTTTTGTTTTTCTTCGATTTGATTTTTTTTGACTTAGACGATTTGGTAGTAGAGGAATTGGTATTAGAGTCAAGTTTTTGGGGTTGGTTGTTGTGATTGTTTGATTTAGAAGATTTAGTAAAAGAGTTAGTATAAGAGTTGGTCTAAGAATTGGTATTGTTGAAGCCTAGATTTTGGGGCTGGTTACCCTGTTCGTGGGCTCCTTCATTTGATTTACACGGTTTAGGAGTTGATTTGGGATGTAATTTAATATCAAATTTTATGGGTTCGGTTTGTGATTCCGCGTCGCAAAATTGCTTCCGAACTGTCAATGGTCGGATATTTTCCGTTACAATTGCAACTGTAGGGATTCTAGGTCTATGCCATCTAGGCATAGACCTAGAATCCCTCCACAACAAAGCCCAGAGAATCTTCTCTGGGCTTTGTTGTTCTACCGATAGAGATGAGCTGTGGACGATTTCCGTCGAGTCGCTCGCCTCGGCGGTCGGCTCGGAGTTTAAATTATTAATTCCAGCAGTGGGTGCAGGAAGTGCAGGTAAATGTCGGCGATTAAAGTTACTATTGTTATTTCTTTGTTTATCATTATACGCTTTCTTCCTGCATTCGGAAATGTGGTGTCCTAGGTTTTTACAATAACTACATGTTATTGTTGGTTTCTTGTTTTGTATTTGTGGTCTGTTCGCATAAAAGCTTGATGATGAAGGTTGTGTATTAAATTGTAGGCTGGGCCTAGATGGGTGTGAGATCAAAGGCCTAGACTAGTTTGTGTTAGTTTTGTTGGCTTTGTATAATGTTGGACGCGCGTTATTCATTGCGCGAATTTTATCCTCTTGCAAAGCGAATTTCCCGGCCGCGCCTAAATCTGTAAATTCTTTGGTGCGAAGCATGACGCCTATGTCTGTGTTTAAGCCGTTAATGAACACATTTAGCGCGGTTTCCTCAGTCATATTTAAACGACCTTTTAAACTTTCGTCTGTTATTTCACCATTCAATTTTTCTATGATTTTACTTCGGCACAAATCGACTCGGTGAAAGTAGTCTACTACAGGCTCATTAGGTTTTTGAAATAAGCTCTGGAGTTCTAGGGTGAGATGCGATATAGTTTTCACATTTGAGAACCTTTGGATTAGGAACGTTTTGAGAGTGTCCCAGTTGTCATACTTTCTGCAGTGGACATCCGGAGCACCTGTACCTATTATTTTATTTAGTGCGTATACAAGGAGGATACTCCTTTTATCTTCGCTGGCTAATTCAAATGCCGCTTCGCAAGATCTGACAAATCTATAGATTTGATCGGGGTGTAGTGTCGAATGTGGGAATTAGGTTTAATAACACACTGAGCTCGACCATTGTGGGGCTTCCAGTCAATTGGTGTTCACTCTTGATGGCAATATTTGGCATTACTCTAGTAATTTATAATGGTATAAAATGGTATGGTATGTATTGTATAATGATATAGGATATAGAAATAAAATTTAGGATATAGAAATAAGGTTCAGGATTTAGAATTAGGAGAATCGAGCAACAACATTGGCCACTTACCCCAATAGTATCAGGATCAGGAACATCTGGACTGTAGGTTCGGCAGGACGGTTGAAAGCCTTCAGCTACCACGTTTCTTGTCGAGGAGACCGTTACGCGTTTGTCCTGTCGCACAGCGGATCCCGTGATCCTACCGACTGCGCCAATTGTTACTTTGGGGAAAATGAGACGACCAAGTCTTATTCAACGGTTTACTTTTCGTACGGTTCGGAGGTTAGAATCTTACTGACTACTTTACAAACTTAGTGGACTAACCGACTACCTCGGGGGAAAGTCGGGGATGAGGGTAGCAATTAAGATAAGGCATGAATGGAATGTTGCAATTAAAGGGAAACTTAAGGATAGCTTAACAATAGGACACTTAGCTACAATTGGTGCAAGGGTACAATAATAGAAATGAGTAATAAGTTTTAAAGGAATAGATAATGAAAGTAACGTGAATTGTACAAATGTCTCTCGTTTAAGAATAATGGTTTAAAGATACAATGATAAAAGGCATATCTCGTCTAAAAGGATGCAGTAAGATTTGCAATGTTTACGATATTGACGAACACGTCACCGGATTCCGAGGGATACATAACACACATCCGGAAAGAACGAGCTAATAAGAAACGAAGACATTCCAATATTCCAGTAACCTGATTTCTACAATAAAAAATATCTTTGTATCTAAGAGTGTATTTCATTTCCCGCTTCCTTTACAGAATAATAAAAACAGATACAGAAAAATAGTCCACAAAATAAATGTTGAGTACCTACAAAGTTATAAATTTAAAAAATACAAATTAAGTTTTTACTTAGCACATTCGATTTATCGACCATCAATCGACAGAGCGAATTTGAAACCAATGATTTAAACTTACCCTCTAGGTGGGCGTGAAGGGTATAGCAGAGGCAAAATAAATAAATAAATAAAAATAAAATAAAATAAAATTCATTTATTTCAGGCTTTGCCCATAATATTATTAGTATACAAAAATACTTAAAAATTATGTTAGTAGAACCACAACCAATTAGTTTAGGTATCTGCCGCGCGCTGCGACCCCGGGCAAGCGCACATGCACTTGGACCCAGTGCCGCAGAAAGGGGCTGTCCGGCTTCTGGCTGGGCACGTTCAGGATGGTGTTGGGGCTCCCGCGCGTGCGGTGCATCAGCGACGCGATGCGGCGCCGCACCACGGTGTGGAAGCCGTCAGTGTGCGCATGTGCAAACATCGCAGATGCACTACAGTAGCGCGGGAGCCCCACCAGTACCCTGAACGCATTATTATATTGTATTCGGAGTGCGTTGATGGCCCGCTGCGTATAGTTAATCCACAGATTGCAGGTGTAGAGAGTTTGGCAGTATGCTTTAAACAAGGTAATTTTGACCCCTAAACTACACCGCGCGAATCTGCGAGCCAACATATTACAGCGGACCGCCATCGCCCTCCTCTCCCTTTCGATGTCTCCATCATCTTTTAAATCCTCGGTAACCACATGGCCAAGGTACTTAAACTCTGTAACCCTATTAAGAGCTTCACCATTAAGCAGCACGGGTGGCACCTCTCCCAACCTGCGACCTCTTGCTTTAAATATCAATAGCTGACTCTTCTTGACATTGTATAGGAGTCCATGTTCCTTCGCATATTGCTCACAGATTCCCAACAGTTTTCTCAGTGCTGATATTGATGGGCTGAGCAGTACCATATCGTCAGCGTAGCTAATGCTGTTTATAAATAGGCCATCGATCGTGCAGCCTACACCCGCGCTGCCCAGCCTAACAATCAGGTCGTTCACGTACAAGTTGAAGAGCGAAGGAGACGTTAGCCCCCCCTGTCTCACGCCGCACTCCAACCTGTACTCCTCAGAGAGCTCACCAAGCCATTTAACCTGGTTAGTTTGGTGATCATACCAATATCTAAACAGGTTTATTAATTCACCGGGCACACCTGTATCCTTCAATTTCTGCCAGAGGATATCGTACCTAACCAGGTCAAATGCCTTGGACAGATCAAGAAAAGCCGCATACACCTCAGTGCACCTATCGGTGTAGTATTTGACAGTCTGCTTGAGAGACATTATTGCACATTCTGTTGAAAGTCCGGGTCTGAAACCAAATTGTGCATCATGAAGTTTTAGATGTTGTTTGAGCTGTCTCTCAAGCAGGCCGTCAAGAACCTTAGAAGTGGTAGTAGCCAACGATATGGGACGGTAGTTACACTTGTCGGAATTATCACCGGTTTTATTCTTAATTATGGGTACCACCACCGTCTTCATCAACTCGTGAGGCAGGTATGAATGCCTAAGGCAAAGCGTGAACAGAAGTCCCAACAGCCTTGGGAGGTGTGGCCCCGCATGCTGAAAATGTTCGATGCTTAGACCGTCGTGTCCGGGTGACTTCCCTCGGGTCATGTTTTTTATTATTGCCGTAACTAATTTTGATGTGACACGTTCGGGCACTGCTGACACGACGGCCTCTGCATTACACGTCTGCTCGCTCTTTAGTGGAGACTCAACTTGGAAGTGACATTTAAACATGTCCGCTATAGCTTTTGGTTCATTTATGCCATCGATACTCACCGGGACACAAGGATTAGCGCTCAACTTCTTTGTTTGCTGCCAAAATCCTTTGAAATCTTTACTTTTATGTTTACTTGCCAGAATATTCATTCTCATCATGTCTTCGTTATTCTGACAATAACGAAGTTTGCTTTTAAATATTTTTCTAGACTCATACATTTCATTATAAATGTTACCAAAAGTTGGTCGTCCATGCAATACCCATGTTAAAAATTTATGCCTGGCATCCCTGTGAGTATCGCGGACATAACTGTTCCACCCGGGAATAGGCCGCCCGCGGTGTTGCCTGCCTCCAGACCCATGGCCAACATAGCTGGCAATAGCTGCCTCCTGTAACGCTTTTACAATGTCGCCATATAGCATGTCTATTACGGCCAGATGTGCCTTATCACTATTGTTACACATCTTATCACAACAAAGGCGGAATTCATTGGGAAAACCAATGTCCCTCAATTTATTTTTACAGTATTTACTATAGCTTTCTACTTGATTTAAATCCCGTTCTCCCCACAAAACCTTGTTTGTCTTGGCCGCAGGCTGTTTAGTGGTTTGACTGACTGACTTTAAATTGCATAGTATCTCAACTGGATAGTGATCAGACCAATAAATGTCATAGCATACCTTAACCGAAGACACTGTCTTTAACGCAGCCTCCGTAGCAATACAATGATCTAGCCAGCTACGGCTGCCGTGCGCTTCACTTACAAAAGTATAGGTATTAGAGTTAGCGCCCAACATCTGTAGGTCCACACATGTCCAGTTTTGTTCATAGCAAAAGCGATGCAACTCGTTACCAAACAATTGCCCTGGATGTGCATTAAAGTCCCCCATAATATATACAGTTTCAATATTGCTAGCTTCAACTATTGATGTTATTTCACTTAAACATTGAACAAATTCTAAAAGATTATCTGACGACCCCGTGGGCATATAGACAGAAAATACAAGTATACATCGATCCGACACGCACACTTTAACTGCACTGATTCGATTATTTTCACATGCAATCACAGACACAGAACTACACTTGCTGTTTCTCCATAGAAGTGCTACGCCGCCATAAGGCCGCCCGCGTAGTACACCGTTAGTAAGGTCTACCGCAGACTTCCCGTAAAATCCAAAGTCACTGCTTACTTTTCCCAGTTCCGGTATCTCATATGGCAGAAGCCAGGTTTCTTGTAGTGCCACTATATCGGCACTTTGACAAAGCATTCTTATGCACTCTATAGATCTTTTAAAAGACTTACAATTGAAACTAATGAGTTTTAAACTTTCTTTGTTTGACGTACTATTCATATTTGGTTTCGTTTTGCAACACTATCAGATTTCTTGCGTCTGTCTAACCCTCGATTACCGAACTCGACGAAACGACGAAAAGTTATACCATCGGGCCATAGGCTGCAGTCCAAAAATAAACTTAGTTTCTCCTGAGGAACATACATTTTATAAGAGTTGTATTCTCTCTGCTGCTTAGGTTCTATCTTTTGCAGAGTGATGTCAACATTTGTTCGGCTATTTATATAGGATACTATGTGATTTTCGCAGGTATCCTTGTGCACCCTATTTATGAACAGCGGGACACTGATACTCGCTGCCTTAAAACCTTCCACAAACTCGGTGCTCGTCCCTTTTTTACTCAAAAATCGGTTCCTGTATCGCTTCCTTTGTACAAGTTCCCATTTCTCGTCTGCTATCTGCCTAGTGCTCTGCGTACCGGGCGACCGGATCGGTTGTTTACAAGTTGCACCTATTGGTTTAGACGGTGCGATTTGTTCCGTGGTGAGCGTCTCGCTTCGCGCAGTATCTGCGCTGTGCGCGAAGAGTCGCGAGCCGCGCGTCACAGAGTGCGAACGCCTAGCCATGGACAGGTTACCTACGACCTCCAAAATGTTAAAGTGTGCGAACTGCAACGTTGTTATAAATGAGGTTCTGGCATATATCCAGAACATGTGTGATACGATGGATATCGATACCATGATAAGACTCTGTAAGTCGTTTCAACCGGAAGATGTGACGGCTGCGAAAAATCTTTTATACACCTCCATCAAAACATCAACGGGAAGGAATTTAAAACGCAAAAATAAAGGAAAAACGCAAAGGGAATTAGAAGATATAATTACGTTGATAAAAGAGAAAGAGCCTGAAGATATGCCAATTTTTGTGGCCCGTGATCTACATAAACTACCCCCCGTCACGTTTGATCATTTGGACGCGACTAGACTGTTAAAAGATATTATTATGCTTAAACAAGAGATCGAAAACATTAAAGAATTGTATGCACCCATGGACCAGTTTTCTAGATTGAAAAGTGAATTTGAAAACCTACAGCAAGCATCAATAGTAAATAATTTTCAACAGGATTATTTTCAACGCGACAATTTTGTTAACAAAAACAGAGGCGCAAATCGCATAATGGATAGCTCAGAGTACAACTGTGACAGTGGTCCAACAGGATTTATACAAATTACGCAAGAACCGGCGAGTGATAATAATCATCCCATCGGTATTGATAAGGAGGTAAATCAATACGCTCAAGCGCATCATTCGCTGTCCTCGTCGCTCTCGCGCGTGGCGCCGGCTGGTGAACTATCTGTCGCTTCGAAAAGAAGAAATGTCACAAATTAAAAAAAGTTGCGTAATCAATAATTTCATACTCAAAAGTCAACATATTTCTTAGATTTATTTCGTCTTCACTTTAGAAATGGTAAATCTTAGGCTGTGCACTGCGTTAAGGTAAAGTTTTAATACGCAAAAGTTAAAATGGGTCGCTCATATTTGGTAAAGTTTTAGTTAGTCTAAAAAAGCCTTGGGATAAAGACCAACACAAAATAGTATTAAGTGTGTGTGTGTGAGTGTTCATTTTATTTTAGTAGTATAGTTAGTAGTGTTAGTTTATATTTACCTAGTGTTAGTTTAGATTAACTTGGTGATTTAGGATGGTTTAAGTTATGAAAAATATTGACCCTTAATTTTTGTTTACCATGGACAGACATTTAACCAGGGAAGATTATTCAGATCTTTTATTTAATAATTTAGTGAGGCCCTTGCCAACACGCACTTAGTAAAAGTATGACAATGCGTTAATGGTGGTTTTATTTTTGATGATATGCCCAACAACGTCAATCATTTCATTACTAATATGGACTTTAATACGTTAATTAGAATGCTACATGGAGACTCTTTATTGGTGCGCTATATGTTGTGTGTGCCTGTATGACCATTACACACACACCGGATGTCCCGAGTGTGTAATGGAAGCTGAATAAATACATCAAGATTTTATGTACACACAGTATTTTGTTGAGGGGATAATGTATAAAAACAAATAAGTAATGCTTTTAACATGATGTAAAGTTTATTTTAAAATTAAGATAAAAAAAAGTTCATCATCATCATCGTCAGCCCATTTAAGTCCCCACTGCTGGGGCACGGGCCTCCCTCAATCACATGAGGGGTAATTGCCATACTCACCACGCTTGGCAGACGGGTTGGCGAGGGTTCTGATATAAATGCAGAGATTTCCTTCTCATGGTGCTTTGCCGTGTGGTCCCCGGCAGAGTAGAATAGGCCACCATCACTCTTACCGAGGTGTCGTAAAAGGCGACTAAGGTAAAGCTGCTGGCATGGAAAAAAGTTACTACTACATAATTAATATTTAAAAACTCCATGAGTAACTGGAGCTCCATATTGAGCGGGGCAAGGTTATGCTGCTCGCCCGGAGGGAGTTTTCTGGAGCCAAACAACGTCCGCTCCTCATAGATTCTGGCGACGACGGCGGTGGTGGCCGCGGCCAAAAGTCCGGTACAGCTCGTTCTCTTGTGTTGAATGTCCCCGTCTGCGTTGCCATGTCAACAACGCAGACGGCGACTCTAGCCTCTGCGACAATAGCTTCGGCGACATCTTCAGCTGGCTCTTCAACGCAACTGAAATGAAAATGAAAATACCTACTTGAAACAGCACGTCGAGATTTGTCAAAAATTTGTCAAACACTATTCAATGATCGCTTTTGTAGTTAAGTGGATAAGTATTTAGAGCTATCAGTAGATCCAGTATTTGAGGCGTAGTGGTAGACCTCCATTTCCAGCGACTCTACATTCGACAACTCTTAGTGACTATTTTATATTGTAGTAGTAAGAAGTCCATTACAGTGGGTTGATACCTAATGCTGAACATTTATGTTATTAAGTGACCAACTCTTACAAAAATTAAGTAGGTAGGTATACGTATGTACTCGAAACAGCACGTGGAGATAATTATGTCAAAAATTGTCAAACAATATTCAATGATCACTTTTGTACTTTAGTGCATAAGAACATGTGCCTTCTAAACGCACCTATACCTACTAAGGTGGAAAAGAATATAAAAGAAAAAAAATGAACTCACCGCATACGTGCTCCCATGGCTGTACTCAGATTTTTGTTTCTCGTTTGACCCGCCACAAAACACCTGTATGTTCTGAATTGCTGAATACTCATGTTGTAGACTAGTGTAAATACCACCATCGACTACAATCGCAAGTTCGCTGCAGAGTTGAAAACAATTTTAAAAACTGTTATTTCATTTACGCTAATTATTAGGATTTACGATTTAAATCGATAAAAATAGCCGAAAAATTATCTGTATTCTGAATAGAGCGAGCCGGTTCTTCACGCCTGGGCAGCGACTTGTACTATATAAAGCCCAAGTACGACCCCTAGGTGGAGTACTGCTCCCATCTTAGGGCAGGCGCCCCTAAATATCAGCTAGACCCATTTGACGCCTTGCAGAGACGTGATGCCCGGATTGTCGGGGATCCCGATCTCACGGACAAATTGGAGTCGTTGGAGTCGCGAAGAGATTTTGGTTCTTTGCCTCTTCTATAGCCTCTTCCATGGAAAGTGCTCTGTGTAGCTGTCAATATCATACCATGTTCACCATTCTACAATCGCATGACTAGACGCCGCGGCAAACTTCACCAATACTACCTGGAACCAATCCCTTCCAGAACGCTTCGTTTCCAGCGCTCTTTTTCCCACGCTCGTGCAAACTCTGGAATGAGCGGAAGCTCAATAAGCTGAACACCTGATCCTCTGACATGCCCTTTATGACATGCTATGACATGTCCTTTTTTAAACGAGATTTGAAAAGAGTACTTTTTTCACGGTAGGCAGCGGCATGACTGCTCCGGCATTGTTGATGTCTACGAGCGGCGGTTACCGTTTACCATCAGATGGGTTGCAAGCTCGTTTGCCTATTTTAAGCAATAAAAAAATCTGAGGTGTCTATTTTTATAAAAATAGACGTATAGAAAATCACGTGGCGCAGCACTGTGCTGTGTTTCGCTGCGTGAGTGGGAGTACCGGAGGCCTAATCCGGGGGAAAGGGGGGTTAAAAGTTTGGCAGCGCAATTGTGGCTCCGCTGGCGTCGCGGGTGTCCATGGGCGGCGGCAATCGCTTATCATCAGGTGATCCATCTGCTCGTCTACCACTTATCACATAAATATATATATATATATATATATATATATATATATATATATATACATATATATATATATATATATATATATATATATATATATATATACATCGCCGATGGTGTGGATGCAGCCGACGACAGCTATCTTTAGTTAGTAGAACATTATGTGTAGGTACACATTGTGTCATCATCATCATCAGCTTATCGCAGTCCACTGCTGGACGTAGGCCTCTCCAATTGTTCGCCACTGTGATCTATCCATGGCTTCTCGCATCCAGCTCTTGCCAGCCATCCTGCGCAGATCGTCCCCCCACCTAGCCAGAGGGCGCCCTACATTACGTTTGACAAGACGCGGTCTCCACTCTAGAACTCGTTTACCCCATCGGTTGTCGGTTCTGCGGCTAATATGGCCAGCCCGCCACTTAAGCTTGCTAATTCGGTGAGCAATGTCGATGACTTTGGTTCTCAGCCGGATCACCTCATTTTGAACACATTGTGTGTACAGTAACAATACTAATTTTAAGTAATAATTACATATAAATAAATAAATATTTTACAACGTCACATACTGTCACATATCTTTTTCCGAGATAGGTAGCTTAAGCACCTGTGTTACGGATATAGCACAATACGATAAATATTGTAAAGTAAAATGAATAAAGTAATAATAAACCACATGGTAAATAATATAATAATATTGGAGAGATTTTAGATTACTATATAGAATATCTGAACTGACAGCAATTTTTACATTACTTACTCTTCGACGGCAACTCAAGGGCAATAAGAAAGACTTGTACTTTGACTTGAAAGTGTAAATAATAACGGAATTTCTTATAGGGGGTGGAATATTATTTCAACACTTAGTTACAGAGTATCGGAAACTACATCGAAAATCTGCGGTTTTATATAGTGAGCAAATGAGACGATCAGTGATACGAGATAGTCGTTTCGTAATATTTACCTTGACGAAAGGTATTCTAGACTCTATTGTTTCATTGCGCCAAATAATAAACTCGCAAAGTACATATCACATCGTGACTTCATATTCATAAGATCACTCTTATTTAAATAAGCTCTAGGCAAGGGATCGAAAAGCAACACCTGGCGCAAGAGTTCTGTAATCGCTGTATTGGTTTTTTAGTCCGACTCTAGAGACAACCACAGATAACTGTATCCGCATAATTTAATTTAGATAGGATTAGGAAAATGTACCTACCTACATATTAACAACTTCGGATTCGATTTTATCTTAGGCTCGATTCGACCAACCTTATTTCGATACTAAATCAATGGTATAGCGCTGTCATTCCATACAAATCTGATGTTATACAATAGATTTATCCAAGTTCGAATTTTTCTTTTCATTATGGTGAACAAACGAGCAGACGGCTCAACTGATGGTAACTGATTACCGCTGCCTATGGACATCTACAACACATGAGGCATCACAGATGCGTTCCTGGCTCTTTAGACGGGAAGAAGCTCTTTTCTTGAAGATCATTAGGAGCCCAATTGTCGTGCTCGTGATATTTTGAAAACATGGCGGATATCACCTGAAAACCATACAAAAAAACTATGTTTTAGTGATATATTTCGTATGAAAATAAATGTCACGAGCACGAGAATTGGGGTCTTGGGCCCCAATTCTGGGGATTTCGATATAAAAAAGACATGGCGGATATCACCTGAAAACCATACAAAAAAACTATGTTTTGGTGATATATGTCGTATGAAAATAAATATCACGAGCACGAGAATTAGGCTCCAGGTCGTATCTGTCCGATACAACCTTAAATACATGAAAGTTCATAATCTAGAAGTGCATGAACTGTAGATTACTAACTATACCTACCACTTATGAGTTGTACAACATACTGACTTAACAAGATTTTTCGTAGACATAATAGGTACCTTCCTAATTAATTACTTATGGGTAATAATTAACGACCATCTACATACATTTAACGAGTACATATGTAACCACTTATTGTTATTTATTAACTAAGGGTTTTATTTATAAACGTTCAATAAACCTTTGTTAGCTAGAAACGGTCATATATAGCAGTTTTTACCTCTTAAAAATGATACAACATATTCGAAAAAAGAATGAAAACTGCTTTATAACACTTTTTATTTAACAAATGTTTAACAAGCATTTATAAATAATTTTGTGTAATAATTCATGAAAGTAAAACCACGGCAAGGTAAAAGGATATTTCATTAAAAAATAGGATCTATTATTTAGGGTGGACAGGTCATACGCTAGGGACCGTGCGACAGTAAAGCATAATAAATACTCGTAATATTATTACTCCCACAAGGACTCAAACGTACTTCTGTGTGATGAGTTTTTGAACGAACCCGTCCCACGAACGAACTCCTTGATGTTAAGAAGATTGTACCGCAGTGGTGACAAGGGAGAGGCACATCCAACGGGGTACCGCAACACCTGCGCCCGGCGCATCTCAGAGGTATAAGTTAGTGTGCGCAGTGTGGTTCCGTACGAACTCCTTGATGTTGTTAAGATTGTACCGCAAGGAGGTGTCGAGGAGGAGTCCGTGTGTCCAGCGGGACACCATCCGCAGCACCGCACCCGGGGCGTCCTGTGCCGCCATGTGTCCTGCGCCACGGATCACCACCTCTGTCAGGTGACCCCCACTTTTGTAGTACCTGTATACAAGTTAAGTGAAGGGTAATTTATGTTACTTAAAGGTAAATTAAGATACCTAAGTGTAAGTTAAGTTACTTAAGCGTAAGTTAAGTGACTTAAATGTAAGTAACGTTGTAATTGTCTCGGAAACGGTACTGCCGTGACTATGTAGGGTCTTTTGTACAGGAGGGTTTTTTTTTTTTGTGATTTTATGTTCTTTATTTGCCCGTACGAATGTTTTGACATCATCAACATCGTCATCGTCAGCCCATTTAAGTCCCCACTGCTGGGGCACGGGCCTCCTTCAATCACATGAGGGGTAGTTGCCATACTCACCACGCTTGGCAGACACCCTCTCATCGTTCCCCCCCTGGGCACCCTCTCGTCGTCCATAGTGGGGGGTCGTGGTGACGGGCACGTCCTGCCCGCCTAAACGGCGGGCAGGACGCTGCCCTCTCCCCCCTCCGGGTGAGCTGGGGGGGGGGGGGTTAGGTTAGGGACAGCCGAGGGTGAGCAGCCATCCCTAACGAGCACTGGAGGTGCAATGCCAGTGCGGGTACCCCAGTGCCGTGCGCCGGCTGGCCACCTCCAAGGAGAGGAAGCCCGCGCGCGCTCCGCCGCTTCCTTCCCTGCCACCACCTCCTCACAGAAGGTGGCGAAGGCCTTCCAAGGCTCATCCCCTTCCAGTATAGCTTCAACTATACTGCCAACGGTGAGGTCCTGGCCGACCTTCACCACCAGTGCCTGGCGCTGCTGGTCCCTCGACGGACAATACGCGAGCGTATGATCCGCCGATTGACATAATCCCCTATTTTATACAAGACTGACCTGTCTTATAGCGAACTGTCGTTTTCTGCCTTCACTAGCCTTTTGAGCGTTCTTTATCGCCACCTCACGATTATTTTTCACGTCATTCATCAAATGACGTTGTATCCACTAGTCCCCTAATACGTGATCATAATGAACAGATTTTATTCCCCAAACGCTGATCTATTCGGCGCAAACCCAGTACTGCTGTGCGTTATATTGTTATACGTAGCAATTTTCTATGTCTGGTAATATATCCACCCAACATCTGTTTGATCCCGAGCAATAAGTTTCGAATTAATCGGCCTAACTCGCGATTCACGCTGTCTACTCTATTATAATTTGGATAGTATACGGATGTATGAGTAATTTCTTTCTTTCTCTTAAAGTTTCCAAATCTTTGAAATGAATTGTAGCCCGCGATCAGTTATGATTGTTTTTAAAGGAATTTCTTTCTGAAACCGTTTTGTACACGCAATTACACTTTATGTCGTCCGTAATGACCAATATCCTCGTGTATCTATGTTATTATTGTTATATTTAAAAATGCGTACCTCCGAGTCTTCATTTCCTTGCCTCAAATTATCTTTAATCCGTTTTATCATCGGATCTTTGTCCTGTAATTTCGCGATTGGTCGTACACTACGTGTTACGGTCCCGTAATTTGAAGTTTTAAACAAGTATATGTGTGGTTGAGTTGTTTTACATTATTTTCCCACTTCCTATTCAAAGTATCAGCTAGTAAGCTGTGACTACCCTTTATGTATGTATTGAATTTCATAATCGAATTGTTCAAAATATCCATCAAGAAACACGTGCACTAAGGTCCGTGATTAAATAAATGTTATGCACCTAGGGTCTGTCTTAATGACAACCCTTGCACCCGTCAAATAAGTTTCAAACTTCTTTAATGTATAAATAATGACAAAAAACGATTGTTCACTAACTGTCTTCTGGTTTGGGCTTTGTAGGCGTATGAACACAAGCCTATTATCTTTTCTAAACCGTCTTTGTTTAATTAATAGACATAACCATCTAACCCGACTGAGCTCAGACTCAGTCTGAATAAGATATAAACCATTGAATCTGGTTGAGAAAGCATTACACTGTGTGTAAACTCCTTTTTAAATTGTCAAAAGCTTAATACGAAATAAACGATAGCTTGTAATAATTTGTACAATGGATCTGTAAAAAATCCAAAATCTTTAATGAGCCTTCTAAAATAATTTACGAACCCTAAAAACGAATATAATTATTTTAGTCTTCGGTCTCGGATAGTTCAATACCGCTTCTATTTTTTTCGGGTCTACTGAGTACTGGCTGTTTCCCTGGCTAGAGTAAATTTAATTAGCCGGGGACCATTCTCCTGTGTGTTATCACACCTCTACCGCGGTTATTAAAATTTCGGTATGAATGGATTACGTTAACCCGAACTGCTGGCGTATAAGTAGTTTTAGCGGAAGGATCACCGCTCGTGAAATTCCCGCCCCTATTGCTTGATGACGCTATAACTGTTAAATTATTTTTATCCACGTTTTGTTCTAGATGTCTAATAAACTCCATTGCACCTCTAACTATCATATTTTCCTTGCGTGAAAAATATGCTACCTGTATGTGCTGTGGCAATTGCCGAAAAATGGTATTAACCTTTTCCGTTGCGGTAAAAGGTATACCCAATTATAACATAAAAAGGTATTAATTTGCGCCGCAAAATACTCTTCCATCGTTAATGGAGAGCGTTCATCGTATTTAGAAGTGATGAATTTTTGTTTTACTATCTCCTATTCATTTATGGCCCAGAATACTTCCTGGAAATCACGCTCATAGTCTTCAAATGACTTCCAACTATCTCTATAGATATTTAATCGGGATCTATCAAATCCTGTCAACGATTCTATTGCTAAAGCAAATGGTTTTGCGCAATGAAAATCAGTGCCTATTAGCGATATGTAATTACGCAATTATCGTTAGAATTGCATCGGACTATTATCATTATTGCGTCCATCAAAACTAGGTAACTTTTCTGTTACTTTCTCAATGCAAACTCAATTTTTCTCTGTTCGTTCTATAGTATTAATTTCAGGATTATTAAAAGGTTGAACCTGATTAATACCGCGATTTATCATCACTTCACTATCTACTGACCCGCTACCAGATTCGGCTAAACTTGTAATCAATCAATCATCAATCAATCAATTTTTATACAGTACGTTTTAACAACAATATCATATGACAATCTGTACTATAAACTAACTTTTATTGCTAAGTGGAATTGTTAAAACCAAATAAGGAGGTTGTAGGACCACGGACACTCAAGCCAAGTCTTGACAAACATAAACAATAACTGTTTCCCCCAGTTATAAATAATAGCGCAAAACAATTTACAAAGACTTCTTTGTTATCCCCAGTACAGGTACGTTATATTTTGTCTGTACGTACAATGTGTTATCTGAATGAGATATTGTTTTATAAATGAAATATCCATGGATTAAAATGGAGTTGAGTGAACACAACTTGGTACCCTGGCACTTTTTTTTGTTTTCCCTTTTTGTAATATTTCATCGACGAATTAGGTACGGAATGAAATTCGGCACTCTTGCGCTTAGATGTATGTGGGTCAGTTTCAAAAAAAATGTCCCGCAACGAAAATGAAACAAAAAAGAATAATAAGAGCCGTAACAAAAAAATATAACAAAATGGAATGGTAAAGTCGTGGTCACAGTAGATTCAAACTGTGGGATTTTGCTTGTGGGAAAGCCACGCTTCGGCATGAATTAGCTGGCTCAACCGGAGTGATAGAAACCGGCGTGAAGCTGCGACTTTGCTGTGTTTCGCCAAGTGAGTGAGGGTACCGGAGGCCCAATCCGTGGGAAATGGGGTTATAAGGTTGACAGCGCACACCGTGAACACCCGCAACGCAAGTGACAACTTGTGTTGCGGGTGTTCACATGCGGCGGCAATCGTTTACCATCACCGTCACCTATCTCATGAAAAAAAAAAACTCAATCTATGTAATTGTTCCTATTATTTTTTCATAAACACATTAATCAACAATGTCAAAGAATCAACAATATCGCTTTAACGGTATTTTTCCTTTATTCGAAAGTAATCGAAAATAAGTAATAAGTATGGCATTCCGGTGACAATAACAAGAAATGTAAATTTATAAATTTCCTAGGAAAATCAACTTTCGTAGGTTCTACATGATAGTTAAATTGCATTTTATACGTTCACATTTTAGCAAATTAATGAAATTTATAAATTAACGGTTCTTGATATTTTCCGGTTACATTATTATACACCACTATTTTATATTATGTATATTGAGGGTAGTGTATACTTGATTATGAACATTTTTCTTTAAGAAACATAGGGTAAAATACTATACAAAAATTTCGTCTTCCCATACAAAAGTGATCTGATTTATACAATTTGTATGGGGAGGTGTTTTTTTTTTACATTTCACCATATGTTTTTTAGAGAAAAAGGTTCATATTCAAGTTTTTACCCTTAAAATAATTGTATTAGTTTTAAAATAGTGATGTATGTGCCATTTGAATACCACAAAATCACAATTCCAATCATTTGACACATTATATTTTTAAGTATGAATTCGGTTAATAAATCAAAAGGTTATAGAAATACAGCCTATTACCACATTCTTACAAGCTATATGTATAAATTCTATTACCACGTGATGTTATTGTTTAAATAACTTACAAAACCCACTAAAAAATAATATTTAAAGTTATAAAATATAATCACAGGCAAATCAGTCAAATAAAATAATTTCTAAAGGCGTTTGGTAGGTGCTACAAACCGAAACTTACCCGTTCTAATATATGTATTCCTGTAAAACGATGCCATAGTTAGAAACTAATAATCGCGAAAACCTTCGGGTTCCCCATGCAGAATGTATTTCCTACGCAGTAAAATATAATGGAACATCAGATTTTGCCATCGTGTTACTTGCATGTGCTAGCATGGGTAGGTACGTTTCGGCTTGTCATACCCTTTTCCAAACATATTATACAGGGCGCGGCACGTAAGTCTAGCGATTACCTTCAGAGCGCAGAAATCAAATTTTATATAAAGTGAGTTATTTAACAAGAGTAAAAACATCCCCACTACCGACGTTGAGCGCTAAACTTACGTGCCGCGATCTGTATAGTCTAAATAAAGCCCTTTATAGCCTGTCACCACATCGCAATAGGCTATTGTAAAAGGATATTCTTATAGCCAATTACTATGTGGCGGAATTACAAATAGAGCATTTCACCACATTGAAGCAGGCTATATTTATATAGACTATTATAGTGTGGTGTCAAAAGTCAATTGTAAAATTTACTTACAATACTAATTCTCTTTATACTTATAAAATATAATCAAAAACAAAACAGCCATATAAAACATTTAAGTAGAACAATCTAAAGCCCTCTAAACTACTCACCATTTGTACTACCGTTACAATTATAAATCTAGTAAAATTAATCTTCACTATCACTATCTGTATCAAAAAAGTTATATGTACGTTTCTTTGGGCTAACGTTATACTTATTCTTAATATTTTGATCAAAGTAACTGCAAGAGGGCTCATTCATATTATTGACCGAAGATAGGGGTTTTGTGACAAACAATTCCTTAAAATCCATCCTTATATCATTTGAAGAAATATTGTAGTCTTTTGCATTCTTTACAATATTCAATAATCTTTTTTTGCTGTAATTTACTTTAACTGATTCTAGAATTGTTATTTTCGGATTTGGATGGCTCTTTTTTACCACTTTATTTGTGGGTTGTATGTTAAATATTTCTTCAGATAATGCAGGTGCTATATTTTTGGAATAAATAATTTTGTCACTAATCAAACTTACATTTTCACCTGACGTTGAAGAAGGCAAATTTCTTTTAATTCGACGTTTTGGTGGACATAACTCATAAGAACTTGAAGAGCTTTCATAACAAATTCTTTTAACCGATTTGTTCGACCTTAACAAGTTGTGTTTGTTTAAAGAAAAACAATTGCAATATCCTCTTTCCACAGATTTGTCGCAAAAACAGCTTAAATTACGGTATGAAATTGTATTTCTGTAATTTGTCAAAATCTGATGGATTTTCATCGTATTCGGTACTGCTATCAATGATTTTAAACCTTCTTTGTAATTTTCTGTAATTTCTTCAATTTCACTTTCTTCAATATTATACACTTCTATACATGTATCTTTTGTGTGCGTATATGCATCTCGAGCATCATTTATGTAATTTCCGTGTAATACTTTCCTATCTAGTAGTCTTTTTATATATCCTCCTACTCCATCAGCCGCGCCCTTACCATGCGACGCTTCGAAGAAGTTCCAAGTACCCTTTAGACGAAAATGATGCATAACATTGTTAAAGAGGAAAAAATTTTTCTTTTGTCTGTATTGGGATGATGGTCCGTCGGAATATATATGCAAACAATTAACTGCGGGATATTTATCTTGAATATAGATCAAAATAGGCTGTAGATGTGCCCATATTGCCTCGGGTGTATGACTTTTGGAATTTGAAAATGTGCAAAAACATTGAGCTTTCTGATCATTTTTGTACAGTACACTCGTATGCAAAGATATTTGTTGTTGTGAACCGCCAAAGTGGACAGCCTGAACTTCCTGGTGCATTTTGCAAGCATAATTCTCTGAGAAATCGCAATGTAGAATCATTTCATTAGACTTAAGATTATCTTTCAATTCTCTATAAGTACTATACTGATGAGTGATGTTAAATAAATGCACCTTATAAGCCCGTAATTCCGACTCAAACTTCTCTATCAAGTTTTTTAATAAATCTTGCTTGATCTCCTTTATCATCCTTTTAGTCACTTTTTTTACATCATTCTTATCATATTCATGATTTTTGAGGTTCCATTCAATCCAAGATATGTTGGCATTCTGATTTGTCGATGAGTAGTCATAGTTAATTTTTTTTTCTTCACAAACCTTGCAGTCGGAATACATACAGCTTCTTGATTTCTCATCACAAACAGTCGCTTTTACTGCTTCCTTCAAATCTTTATAGGACACCAACACATCTGCTTTTTTTAATGAAACAAATTTAAAGTCCATATTTGCATGCTTTCTACAAGCACAAGTATCTCTATCAGACAATTTCGGGCTTAAAACATAAAATGGTTTTCTTCTTATAAAAGTTGCATAGGAAATCGCTAACCCAGTGTCATTTACAAATTTTTTATGCGTACTTTTTAACGTATCAAGTAGCAATCTCTTTTGCATTTTTACTTTGTTAAGAGTCTTGGTCTCCTTTTTACCAGCTGTTGCTCGACTTACATCGTCACGTAAAAAGAATCGTTCTATTGTATCGGCTATATATTTTATTTTTTTGGTTTTAGCAGTTGAGTTGCGGATTCTGCCTTTCAAGCCAAAAGATCGAGCCAATCGTGTTTTTAATTTGTATCTTTTGACCAAAGGGTCATCTACAATTTTTTTTAGTACATTTTTTTCAATGTTTGTCGCACACTTCTTATATAGCGTCTCTAACAGCTTAGCCAAAAAGTCCGTCTCTAAAGAGGCACAAACATTTTCCTTTTCTATTACTTCTGCCTTTTCTTGCTGACATTCAGCTAATATTTTGTATCTATATACTTTTTTTCTCAATGTATCAATTTTTCTCTTCATTTTTTTTCATTTTTTCCTCTTGGTATTTATATTTCTTTTGAAATTTATAGTAAATATGTTTATATATTTTTCTATGGCTATTTTGCTTTGTGCAGTGTTTTTCTGGATTTTGGTCTTCATTTTCTTTGTTGTCATCTTTTTTCTTCATTTTACTTTTTGCTTTAAGTTTTCGCCAAGTCCTGCGTCTTATCTTTCTTTGGTTTTCAGATAGTTGTTTTACACGCACATAATTCTTTTTAATTCTTTCTAAATTTTTTAGCCTTATTTCCTCATATTTTTCAGGATTTTGTGTTTTCAACCTCTCTCTATACAGTCGTTGTCGTTCACTATTAGATAAAGGCATATTTATTTCTGAAACCACAAGGAAAAAGAAAAAAATTAGAATTTTATATTTTAAAAAAGGAGAAGGTTCCTAATTCACCGGAACCTATGGGGTGAGTGGAGGTGGATTTGTTATTTCCGGTAAGGTAAGGGATGCGATCGTATAGTGTTGACAGCCTATTGACATACACACACAAGTTATACAAGTACAAATCTGTATTTTTTTACAATCGTCGGTCATCCTAATGTTACACTTAATTGATTTAGGAAATTCAATCAGATTTGTATAACTTGATGTGTAGCGTACTGATACTTATATAAATACAGCCTTACAGTTCATTTTTGTAACGTTACAAAAAAAAACATAACAAAAAGTTACAAAAATGAATTGATACCTCGTGTTTATTGATAACCTTAAATTAATTAATAGACTTATTGACTTTTTATTAAATCTAAGTTCGGTACATCTTATTGATGTGTATAAGTAGATTAACATAACACATTAAACAAATTATCAAATCACTTACCTTCGCCAGTAGCGTATTAGGAATGATGCTAGATAATTGTCTAATTTCACCACGACGTTGTTATCACCTCTCTGCTCTGTCACGAAATAAAATGGCAGACGAACTTGTGGCGCCACCTACACGTACTAAGTTGGCTTCTAGTGCTGCCAGTATTTAAATTATCATTTCTACCAAATTAATGTTTAAAATTATGTTACAAATTAGAATATCAAAAATGAAAATATTATGGGACAAATTTATATGAATTATTATAAAAATAATAATAAATAATATTTATAATTTTTTTTTTTTCATTAAAGTTTAATTCATATTTAGCATGTTGATGAATTTTTTTTTCAAATAAACCCGACCATGTATTTGTGATCTGTAAAGTCTGGATTCGCCTTTAAGTGGGACACGTTTCTTTTAAACCGGGATCCTTATAATTATATTAACTTATTCAATTATAAAAAACATTATATTAGCCTGAGTAGAAAATGGTGTTAGTCGCAATATAAGTATGTGAATTGTTAAAATGAATCAGGAAAATATTTTTAGGTTTAGAATAAAAATAATCTACTTGGGACAAAAAATCTTATAAAATGTACATTTTTTTTGAAACTGACCCATGTATAAAGATAAAGATAATTTTACTAGCCATAAAAACACAGTACATACAGCAGTAGACAAGTACATGGAAAAACAAAAAACAACAAAATATAAAAGGACATGACACTGGTTTGTGGCCAACAAGTCGCAGCCTCAGCATTTACTGCAGCAGCCAGTAACCACTGCAGCGCTGATTTTCAGGCTGAGCCTTGGGCGACGATCGTGCACACTTAAATTTGGACATGAAAAAAAACACAAAACAAAAAGAATACAAAGAAAAACAAACGAAATTAGAAGAATGGAACAAACACATTTACAATAAACGAGGGGGCATGAAGAATATAAAAGGGAACAAACCAGTGAAAATAAAAACATGATGTGTGCATGATAAATAAATATGTGAAGAATAATTATGTAATTAAATAAATAATGAAAATAAAATAATATAAATAATAATAAAAATGCACTAAATAAATAATTAAAATTAAATTTAAATGCATATAATAATATATATTACTATGTACATTTTGTATGTAGACAGGACAGGACTTTCCTAACGCACTGTATCACGTTTTGTTGACGCCATGTGAGGCTTAGGTGACAACAATATTTTCGACCACTGGACGAGTTGCCTATTCTTCGAAAATATTAGTAGTCAGGTCGGCCACTCGGCCATGCGATTCTCGCTCATGGTCGAGTGGCCACCTTTTTAAAACTGTTAGTGGTCGACTCAACCATACATCTCATTTGACAATATTCTGGATATACAAAATATTTTGTAGGTTACATGCACGTAAAATGTAAGTATGTAAAATTAAAGTAAATATACATCATGTATAATTACTTATTGGCAAATTTAAATCTACACTGGCCAGCAAATAATCCAGCTGATTTTCATACTTAGGTGCCTACAGATATTATTTATGTGAAATGAAAGTTATTTTATTAATGTTGTAACTTTTATTATAATGTTATTCACTTTATACATAATATAATAATACTCAATAAGTACATATATTCAATACCTAGGCTTGTCTCCTTTTTTCTGATCAAACAAAACATCGAAACATCATTTTGACAGGTCGCTGACGTTTCTAATCATAAAATTACTCTGGTAGCAAAAACTCTCCAAGATATCAAAATTCAAAAATCATTTAAAAACATAGACCTCCAAACATACGGCCCAAACCGTGACGACACGCGTCGCGACGTTATTCGATAGCTTGTTAGTAGGCTATATCTATAGATATAATAAAACTCTAAAAAACTGTGTCTGTACATTGAATATATGTACCCGAAAACAACTTAGAGCGATCTAATAACAGCAACATAACATGAATCAATCATTTTTGAAATTTTTGTCTGCCCGTTTGTCTGTTTGTTCGCGGTAATTTTGAAAACTACTGAACGGATTTAAATGAAATCTTTTTATTGTATAGCTGTGTAGCCGAGACAACAAAATTTATTTTGAAAAAACCTCTTAGTGGCAAACCGAACTCCACTCAAGCGTAGCTGCGGGCGTCCACCAGTTAATGAATGTAAATGAAAATGGTTTGATAACAAAAGTGACTTTAAATTTCATATTTAATATAAATATATAGATACCTTTCCTCTGTCCCGAGGTTGTCTAGAAGGGATAGCTATATAGGACCGCCTACATAGTAGGTACTAGCAATGTTACCATAGATTCAGATCTGTAAACTTTTGTGCAATAAAGAGTATCTATCTTTTGTTAATTTATTAGTTAGATACTTTTAAAATCGATATGTTACTTACTTTAACACATTGACTGCCATCAAACCAGACACAAATAAACACTTATTGTTTGTGGGTCACCGGTGTCCCCATGGCGCTCAAAACTTAAAGCATGAACTAATTTAGTCCATGCTTTGAAGGTTAATTACAAAAAAAAACATAAATGTTAATTACAAAAAAAAACATAAATTATCAAGCTGAATTTTTGTAAATAGTTCTCTTTTAACGTTATTTCTTCATTAAAAAAACATATGCCATGTCCGACCTTCGTAAACATCTCTATTAAATATTTTGTATTAATTATTTTATAATCAAATAATATCACAATAATTTATACATACTTCAAAGAAAAATTATTTTATTATAATTATAAAATATTTTATCATCTGATAGGATCATAAATGTTTATATATTAATACGATAGTCTTTCGATGAAATGGCCAATACTTATTTCTTGATCAACTAGTTCCTTGGTACTATCATTGATCCTTTTTTCTCTCAATATTGTTTCTTCACACCTTTTAGAAATAAAACCATTATTAGCCCAGAATTAACCATAATATGTAGCATCTTTCAATAATGTCTTGAGTAGGCAAGCTAAATTGGGTTTGATGTTAATTTTTTTTGATTTAATCTGGAATTCCAGCTTTCAATTGCATTATTGGTTTTATGGCGGACACCATCGAAACACCATTTATCACTGAAGAATGATTGCAACCAAGTCTTTTCAAAATAAGTGTTAAATTCTGCAATTTTATCATTTATTTTTATCGCACGGACCGACATGTAGAATATATAATTGAGAAAAGGGTGGAGCAGCAGCCTTAAAAGTCCCATCAAAAAATATGTCTCTGGCATTTTTTAAAATTTCCCTACCTTGTGCGGTACAAAATAACAATATTTTTGTTTTTTTATGTGTGTAGTCTGCTAATATGAACTTTTTAAATATACCAGGTACTTCTGCGTCTTGTTATTTAGAAAAACGTGTTTTTTTAGCGTCTGGGGCTTTATTTCTATTTCTGTACAGTGTTTTTTTAATATTATTGTAATCAGGTAACTTAACAATCAAATCTAGACCGGTAGATTGTAGCTCTTCAACGGCATTTGCATATATTGTGGGCATTGGTGTACTCTCATTAGTTGCTCTTTGGACACATTTGTGAACAGCTAATTTTAAATCATTTTTGACAACATTTAAATCACAGTTGTGTGCTTCCCGTTTAATTACAATGCCGTTTGAATTTGTAACCAAAACAGCACAAGATTTTCTACTAGCACATAACCAAGTTGTATGCCCATTAGTATTTACCCTCTTTCTATTATAACGATACCCTTCTTTAAGTAAAATTTTACCATTTCTTTGTGATGTATTAATCGTAAGAGGACTACATCGACCGGAACTGGTGCTAGGACTATCATCCATAACTATGTCTGCAAAATTGAATTAAGAATACTGTCAAGACTTTCATAAAGCTTTGTATGTATTTAGTTTTTCCTATGGATGCTTAAAGCTATTCTTAAATAGAAATAGAAATAATCTTTATGCAATTTAAGTCCATACAGAACAATTATGAATGTCAACATCTCTCAAATGTTGATCTTTACTTATAATTTTCATTTAGATTTATATTAAAATACAATAAAAATATTTTTAAGATTACAGTGACAATATGAAATAAAATGCAAATACAACAGTTACTATCTCGTAAGGTTAAATATTTCAGATAAGAGTAAATTGATTAATCTTACCTTCTCGTTATTATAGCTAATAATAACAAAAATAGTCCTTGCAGATTACTGTTTCCCGTTCACAATAAACACAATTGATTTCTTCGCAGACTACTACAAAAACAAGTATTTAATTGGTTCATAGCAAAAATATTTTATGAAAATACCCACATATTTTCCAATAAGTTTTTTTTTTAAATATGCATTAATTTAAAACAGATTTACAGAAGTTAATAGTAAACACTATTGACATGACAAATATATAATTTTATTGCGTAAAATATACAACATCGCCACCTAGTTTAAAACAGTCAAAACAGCCGTCTTGCACTGTACCTACTGTACATGCACAACACAATTAACAACAACAGCAGCATCTACTTTCAAATTTGCCAAGAATTATTGTTATACATTATAAGTACATATGTATATTTACTTTAATTTTACGTGCATGTAACCTACAAAATATTTTGTAGGCTTACATGCCGTAAAATTGTAAGTAGTAAAAATAAAGTAAAATACATCATGTATAATTACTTATTGGCAACTTTAAATCTACACTGGCCAGCAAATAATCCAGCTGATTTTCATACTTAGGTGCCTACAGATATTATTTATGTGAAATGAAAGTTATTTTATTAATGTTGTAACTTTTATTATAATGTTATTCACTTTATACATAATAAATAATACTCAATAAGTACATATATTCAATACCTAGGCTTGTCTCCTTTTTTCTGATCAAACAAAAACATCGAAACATCATTTTGACAGGTCGCTGACGTTTCTAATCATAAAATTCTATGGTAGCCAAAAAACTCCAAGATATCAAAAGTAAAACAATCATTTAAAAAACATAGACCTCCCAAACATACCGGCCCAACCGTGACGACACGCGTCGCGACGTTATTCCGATAGCTTGTGTTAGTAGGCTATATCTATAGATATAATAAAACTCTAAAAAACTGTGTCTGTACATTGAATATATGTACCCGAAAACAACTTAGAGCGATCTAATAACAGCAACATAACATGAATCAATCATTTTTGAAATTTTTGTCTGCCCGTTTGTCTGTTTGTTCGCGGTAATTTTGAAAACTACTGAACGGATTTAAATGAAATCTTTTTATTGTATAGCTGTGTAGCCGAGACAACAAAATTTATTTTGAAAAAACCTCTTAGTGGCAAACCGAACTCCACTCAAGCGTAGCTGCGGGCGTCCACCAGTTAATGAATGTAAATGAAAATGGTTTGATAACAAAAGTGACTTTAAATTTCATATTTAATATAAATATATAGATACCTTTCCTCTGTCCCGAGGTTGTCTAGAAGGGATAGCTATATAGGACCGCCTACATAGTAGGTACTAGCATGTTACCATAGATTCAGATCTGTAAACTTTTGTGCAATAAAGAGTATCTATCTTTTGTTAATTTATTAGTTAGATACTTTTAAAATCGATATGTTACTTACTTTAACACATTGACTGCCATCAAACCAGACACAAATAAACACTTATTGTTTGTGGGTCACCGGTGTCCCCATGGCGCTCAAAACTTTAAAGCATGAACTAATTTAGTCCATGCTTTGAAGGTTAATTACAAAAAAAACATAAATTATCAAGCTGAATTTTTGTAAATAGTTCTCTTTTAACGTTATTTCTTCATTAAAAAACAATATGCCATCTCCGACCTTCGTAAACATCTCTATTAAATATTTTGTATTAATTATTTTATAATCAAATAATATCACAATAATTTATACATACTTCAAAGAAAAATTATTTTATTATAATTATAAAATATTTTATCATCTGATAGGATCATAAATGTTTATATATTAATACGATAGTCTTTCGATGAAATGGCCAATACTTATTTCTTGATCAACTAGTTCCTTGGTACTATCATTGATCCTTTTTTCTCTCAATATTGTTTCTTCACACCTTTTAGAAATAAAACCATTATTAGCCCAGAATTAACCATAATATGTAGCATCTTTCAATAATGTCTTGAGTAGGCAAGCTAAATTGGGTTTGATGTTAATTTTTTTTTGATTTAATCTGGAATTCCAGCTTTCAATTGCATTATTGGTTTTATGGCGGACACCATCGAAACACCATTTATCACTGAAGAATGATTGCAACCAAGTCTTTTCAAAATAAGTGTTAAATTCTGCAATTTTATCATTTATTTTTGCACGGACGACAAGGACGACAGTCCTTGTCGTCCGTGCTACCCAGATCGACATGTAGAATATATAATTGAGAAAAGGGTGGAGCAGCAGCCTTAAAAGTCCCATCAAAAAATATGTCTCTGGCATTTTTTAAAATTTCCCTACCTTGTGCGGTACAAAATAACAATATTTTTGTTTTTTTATGTGTGTAGTCTGCTAATACGAACTTTTTAAATATACCAGGTACTTCTGCGTCTTGTAATTTAGAAAAACGTGTTTTTTTAGCGTCTGGAGCTTTATTTCTATTTCTGTATAGTGTTCTTTTTATATTATTGTAATCAGGTAACTTAACAATCAAATCTAGACCGGTAGATTGTAGCTCTTCAACGGCATTTGCATATATTGTGGGCATTGGTGTACTCTCATTAGTTGCTCTTTGGACACATTTGTGAACAGCTAATTTTAAATCATTTTTGACAACATTTAAATCACAGTTGTGTGCTTCCCGTTTAATTACAATGCCGTTTGAATTTGTAACCAAAACAGCACAAGATTTTCTACTAGTACATAACCAAGTTGTATGCCCATTAGCATTTACCCTCTTTCTATTATAACGATACCCTTCTTTAAGTAAAATTTTACCATTTCTTTGTGATGTATTAATCGTAAGAAGACTACATCGACCGGAACTGGTGCTAGGACTATCATCCATAACTATGTCTGCAAAATTGAATTAAGAATACTGTCAAGACTTTCATAAAGCTTTGGATGTATTTAGTTTTTCCTATGGATGCTTAAAGCTATTCTTAAATAGAAATAGAAATAATCTTTATTCAATTTAAGTCCATACAGAACAATTATGAATGTCAACATCTCTCAAATGTTGATCTCTACTTACAATTTTCATTTAGATTTATATTAAAATACAATAAAAATATTTATAAGATTACAGTGACAATATGAAATAAAATGCAAATACAACAGTTACTATCTCGTAAGGTTAAATATTTCAGATAAGAGTAAATTGATTAATCTTACCTTCTCGTTATTATAGCTAATAATAACAAAAATAGTCCTTGCAGATTACTGTTTCCCGTTCACAATAAACACAATTGATTTCTTCGCAGACTACTACAAAAACAAGTATTTAGTTGGTTCATAGCAAAAATATTTTATGAAAATACCCACATATTTTCCAATAAGTTTTTTTTTTAAATATGCATTAATTTAAAACAGATTTACAGAAGTTAATAGTAAACACTATTGACATGACAAATATATAATTTTTATAATATCAATAATATTGCGTAAAATATACAACATCGCCACCTAGTTTAAAACAGTCAAAACAGCCGTCTTGCACTGTACTGTACATGCACAACACAATTAACAACAACAGCAGCATCTACTTTCAAATTTGCCAAGAATTATTGTTATACATTATAAGTACCTACATATGTATATTTACTTTAATTTTACGTGCATGTAACCTACAAAATATTTTGTATATTCAGAATATTGGCAAATGAGATGTTTGGTTGAGTCGACCACTAACAGTTTTAAAAAGGTAACTCGACCATGAGCCGAGAGTCGCATGGCCGAGTGGCCGACCTGACCACTAACATTTCCGAAGAATAGGCAACTCGTCCATTGGTCGAGAATATTGTGGTCCAGTTGCCACCTAAGCCGTGAAAAATGCATCAAGAAAATCATGAAATTAATAAGCAGTTCTCCAGTAGGTATTTATTAACTTTGGCCTTACTCGCTAGATGGTGTAAGCAGTCTCTATATATTTCAGGTGTTGGATGATATATCCTGTGCTCCCTAAAATATCAGTGTGCTAAGTTTTTTACGTTTACCTAATATTTCAAAGTAGCCATAGTATGGTTGGTTAAATACACGGAAAGTAACACTTTATACCAACCTCAAGTAGACCTAAAATAAGCTGTAAAAAATGTCTGCCATGGCGTTCGGAGATGTTTTTGATTGCTGCCCGTTTGGAAATGAGCAGTTTGTCATTAATTACTTCTATCGAATTATATTTTTTACAAGGATTGGAATTGTTGTTGATTATTTAAAATAAAAAATATTTTTAAATAAGACCTCTTTCCTTCATTCATAGGTAAATGAAAATGAAATATGGCAACACTTTAAACGCCGCGACCAATCGCTGTAATTTTATATAGATACGGGTAGCGCCATCTGTTATCACTTTAGAGAAATCGATTGACTATCTCATTGAAAACTCCTTGATGGCGCCACTGCCGCTTGCGTCAATCACCAGCGGAACGAATCCGCTACGTCACTTCCATCGAATGTCATTGCCACGTAACAAGCATAATATGGGAAATTTTAGGGTTATGATGGTTGCTGAAAATTTTGTAAATTTATATTTTCTTGAAAAATACTATTGTTTGTACAGTATAGATAGTTTTAGTTCAATGCAGAATGAAAATAACATACATGACGTGACTAGTCGCACGAGAGAAGCACAAAAGATAACTGTAGGTATGAATGTCAGTCGGTATACGCTAAGATGCATTTTTATTTTTTATTCGAAACTAATGCTGTATGTAGTGTATCTGCGATGTTCGCACACGCGCGCACCGACGGCTTCCACACAGTGGTGCGGCGCGGCATTGTCTCGCTGATGCACTGCAAGCGCAGGAGCCCCAACACCACCCTGAGCGTGCTCAGCCAGAAGCCAGACAGCCCCTCACTGCGGCACTGGGTGTAAGTAGCATGTGCGCTTGCCCGGGGTCGCAGCGCGCGGCAGATACCTCAATTAATTTAATTTGTTCTACTAGCATAGTTTTTAAGTATTTTTGTATACTAATATTATCATGGGCAAAGCCTGAAATAAATGATTTTTATTTTATTTTTGTATTAAATGACACCAGACGAAAACACACCTTAAGGATATTTTGTGCTAAAAGTGATTTTAGCAAATGCTTAAATAATTTTGAGAGGATAGAACGCTAACATAATTTTGATGCTGACTGTACCTATTTATACCTTACCTAGTTTTAAAACCATCAAGGTAGTAGGTAGATAAATATAGGCATCTATAACCATGGATATGTACGTGGATAGGTATCCACGTTCTAGACCAAAAGAGTTTAGTGCAGAAAAAGCTTTCACTTAACTACTGCCTACTTATTAGGCAAATAGTTACTTACCCAGCAAGACGATTTCTGTATAAGTAAGGCTTCCGGGATGCATTGAGGAACTGGTCGGACTGATCCCACATCCACTTGCGGTAGTGCTCCGCTGCCACCGAGCACGAGAGCATCTGATCTAGGTGACCACTAAAATACCAAATCATTCTTTCAGTATGTACACACATCAACAGAATTTAGGAATGTTAATGTCAAGCAATGAATAAACCCAAAAACTACTAGACCGATTTCAAAGATTCTTACACCGCCACATCCTAAATTTTCTTTGATTAACAAAAGCTACGATTACTACGGGAAACTCTCATTCCTACGGGGAAAACTGCGGGCTACGCTCCGAAGTGGTTGGTTAAATTTAAAGCCCTAGAAGTTAGTATACTATTTATAAATATATAATTATGGAACGCTTATAGGTAATTCAAAAACACGATACGCGTGCGCGATGTAATCGACATCTAGTGCCATCTTTGGGTATAAAGTGGAACTAATGTCCCGTAAATGAAGTGAGTATAGGCCACTAGTTTCTAATAAATGAAAATGGGCAAATCATTTTTGTGTCGCCAGCGTGGACGTAAAGAGGAGCTAAACTACTATGAATTCGATACCTTGCTCCTGCAGACTTAGTAGCTACGTCATAGAGTTCAAAATCAAACATACCAATACGCTAGCACTTGGTAGTGGTTCAGCAGCTCCTCGAACTGCGGCCTGGTGCTGGTCAGGAAGTCGGGCGCCAACTCCACGTTGACCGTAATGTTGATCATCTCGTGCGCGATATCGCCGACGTGCAGCGCGCGCTTGACCTCAGACTTCGATAGGAACAGCTCATATTTGCCCCACCTCATCCCGTCGCGGAGGAAGTTGTACGCTTGCTCCTGGTGCGAGAGCAGCAGCAGGGTCCAAACCAGCTCACCCCATTTCTGTAAAAAGGAAAAACCAAATCAAATCGGTTCATTCGTACGGGAGCTACGTTGTCTTACGCACACGCGCACGCGCACTCGCACGCGCACGCACACGCGCACGCGCACGCACACGCGCACGCGCACGCGCACGCGCACGCGCACGCTCACGCGCTAGAGCACACGCACACGCACACGCACACGCACACGCACACGCACACGCACACGCACACGCACACGCACACGCACACGCACACGCACACGCACACGCACACGCACACGCACACGCACACGCACACGCACACGCACACGCACACGCACACGCACACGCACACGCACACGCACACGCACACGCACACGCACACGCACACGCACACGCACACGCACACGCACACGCACACGCACACGCACACACACACACACACAATTTTTCGTAGGGGGTTAAAAATTAAGACTAATAATAAAAATATCCTTAGCACCAACGCGCTATTTACAAGATGATGGATATGTCGCCGCCATTTGATTAAATAAGCCATCCAATTGGACGCCTAGTGCATTTGTAAAACGCCCGCTACTAGTCGAATGGCCGAAAAACAACTAGGCATTTCGTTGACCGCAATGTTTAACCAGATGGCCGTTAATAGCCATCATCATCCAATTGCATGCCTAGGCCGATAATTGTTTGAACTTAAATCACTCAAAATTTTCGTAAAAACTTGCAGACGACGTACTTATCTACTATTATAAGAATATTTTGTCAATATTACACTTTAATTTGAAATATAATTGCACAAGATAATGAACCATTAATAGTCACAGCTGTTTTCGCTGCAGTGGAAAAAAATAAAGTTTAAAAACTAAAACCCGACTTTTAAAAACACGTGCCGTATTGCCGTGGTCGTATGCCACATTGATTTTATTTTATTATTATAATGAATCTGTTTTTATACAGTAGGTGGCATACGACAACGGCAATACGGCATAGTAATTTCAGCAGAGACAATTTTCTTGTTTCGTACTTTTAGAGCGTGTTTTTAATAGTCGGGTTTTAGTTTCTAAACTTTAATGACGTCTCCCGCGGAGTCGTATGCTGAGCAAGCCATTCTCCAGCAGTGGATACGCTCACGTACTCCGAAAGCCCGTTTAGTCGCCTCTTACGACAGGCCGGGAAAACCTTGGCAGTATTCTTAAACGCCCCTAGCCACAGGGCGTTCCAACATGTCTAGTTCAACCAGATGGCCGCGATAGATACAAAGTTACATTGAATATGAATTACCTCCTTAGCATCGACGCTTCTGTTTTCGGCGATAGCTTCTCGGAATGCATTGTTGAGGGGCTTCACAACTTCCATCTGGTCGACGCTCAGCAGCCCGAAGTTGTAGAACGTCTTCGGGACCGACCACAGCATGCCAGGCTCCACGAATGCGTTGCCAATTATCAAGCCCTGGATGCCAGTAAATTAGAGGTAGGTAAATAGATGACTGTGCACCGGCATTGTTGGTGTCTAAAAGATGTCTAAAAAAATAAAAAAATATGGTTACTAACCATATTTTTATATTTTTTTTATGTAATACGTGGCAGACGAGCAGATGGATCACCTGATGGTAAGCGATTGCTTGCCGCCCCTGGACACCCGCGACATCAGTGGCCATGAGTGCGCTGCCTACCTTTACCACAATACAAATAGTAGTACACAAAATTATGCACTCTTCCGTCGAGGTTCCTGATTTTCTATCCTCTATCAACATCAACACACATTTTAGAATCAGATCACCAAACATATATTCATTAAAAGTATACAAGAACAACACCTCGTATTATAAACCCCTTGACCCGTATGTGCCGGACCTACAACGAACTGGTTCGAGGTGGCAGAGACATTGATGTGTTTGACCGTAGTTTCCCCAAATACAAAAGGAATGTTACACAAATACTAGAGGCCGAAGTATCCTCGGCCTCACAGGACCTTTAATATATTTTATTTTTATGTGTTTTTTATTGTGTTTTTTCTCTTAAGTAATTAATAAGCCAATTATACTTTTATACTCATGTTGTGTACACTACCTGTAGGTTATTGTCTGGTCTAATTTATAATTATATGCAAAACGTCTCGAAATGTCAACGATTGTAACTTGTAAGTGTACCTTAAATAAATAAATAAATAAAGTAGCACAATACAAGTCTAGCCAAAGCGTTTAGTATAGATCAGGACCTGATGCTGACGAACAGAACAGTTGATGATTAGCTACCAACCTTTAAGTTAATATCTCCTCCTTCTTCGTGCTTATGGGTGTGGATCTCCATGCCAAGCGCCGGCACGTACTTGCCAGCATACGATTCCCCAGCCAGAATGAGGGGGGCTGTCCTAAGCTCAGGGAACACTTGTAAAAACTGCTTTAGCGTGCTGTACAGGTGATTTGAATACTGGAAATAAAAAAGAGATTATGCCAGTGGAGCATTATACATTTATTTTTGAGGGCTGAACTATCATTGAACGTTCTCCAGCCCAGGTCGCAACACCTTTATTACGATACCTAAAAATTCAGGTCGCTCCTTTTTTGTTGTATCGGTAAACATTTACAGACTTTTTGTGTAGTGTAGCCGGATAATCGATTTTACGTCTATTATTAATCCATTATGCAAATGGGGCCCAATCGATCATCATCATCAGCCCATTTAAGTCCCCACCGCTGGGGCACGGGCCTCCCTCAATCACATGAAGGGTAATTGCCATACTCACCACGCTTGGCAGACGGGTTGGCGAGGGTTTTGATATAAATGCAGAGTTTTCCTTCTCTGGGTGCTGATGATCATGCCAGCAGCTTTACCTTAGTCAGTAGTAGCCACCCTCACTCTTAAGTGAGGGTGGCCTATTCTACTCTGCCGGGGACCACACGGCTATATAATATATTAAATAGACGAGACTATCGATTAAATCGGTACTGGAACTAAGCCGATACTATTGATTATATCAATTAATCGATTAATCCGTAATTATTTCTAGATATAATCGTCATTCATATAGAAGATGTCGAAGGCATCATATAATCGATACAATGAGCATAATTCCAGTATCGATTTAATCAAAAATCGTCAATTTAAACGATTATAATCGATTATATGGACCATAAAAGAAAATCGATTTAATCGATAAAACAATCGAGGGTGAAAATAATCGATTGTCGATTATTCGGCAACACTACTTTTAATCAATTCTACAGATACATCTGTTGGTACATCACCTTGAACCTGGGTGACTGACCTCAAGTTGATTTATGACTGAAATCAGCGTTATAAACAACGATTTTCGTATTAAAACTTCGTTGGTTAATTACTCTGAAACTATGGCATTTTTTTCTAAATTTCCAAAGCCTCCCAAGGCAGGCCCTATTTACAGTTTTCGGTTGTTCGTTGAATAGAGAACTATAGTGACCATTATCGAATGTTATTTCGATTATGATAGTTGAGATTGAGTAAAGTGTAGAATAAGTTCAAAAATTACAAATACTTTTCCCCAGTTCACTAAAAAGATTTTTTTAATATCTTAATTTACAATTCGGCGCTAGATTTGACCGAACAAATACCCTAAAAAACTAATACGCATACACAATTCATCATCATCATCATCATCAGCCCATTTAAGTCCCCACTGCTGGGGCACGGGCCTCCCTCAATCACATGAGGGGTAATTGCCATACTCACCACGCTTGGCAAACGGGTCGGCGAGGGTTTTGATATAAATGCAGAGTTTTCCTTCTCTGGGTGCTGATGATCATGTTAGCAGCTTTAGCTTTAGTACGGTAATAAGTTTAGATCACGGTTTATAATAGTGAACAAGAAACTAATAACATTAACATAATCTAAAAATAAGAACTTAGGTACGCGTTCATGTTTTTTCTATTAAGGTGACGGGTAGGGCACACTATCGACGCCAATCGATTTTAATTTTTAGCTACTAAACCGGATCAATTTCAAACAATCCCGGGTTTACAACCTCTAGGCAAACACTTATACTATTGTGTGAAGAATGACATGATGGAAAAAGGGGTGGATGATTCGATGCCGAATGACAGGGACGTATGGAAAAGGAAAACATACTGCACCGACCTCAGATAACCTGGGAAAAGGGCAGGAGGATGATTTGTAAGATAAGATGTTATAAAGAATATTTTAGAATTTGTAACAGTAGGTAAACGTACTCACTGTAGCCATATCCTTTGCGTAGCCATCTTTGTGGTTGGTGAAGCTGTAGCCAGTGCCGACAGGGCTGTCGATGAACAGCAGAGAGTGGTTCTGAAGCCACGTGTAAGGGTTACCTATTACATGAATCACATCTAAGTAGATATACTTAACATACCTACTATATGGGGTGGTAACCGTCATGCAAATTATAACGTAGTGATTATATTCTCTTTGATGCAAATGTTTCCAGGTTACATATTTAAACGATTTTAAAAGTAGCTTTAATTTTCTGCAGACTGTAAAAGAGTTAATCTACACTCATTTCATAATCTTCAAATTAAGAAATCAAAAGTATATAATTTTGAATTAAAAAGTTAGGGTGGAGCATAATGATCATTTTTTTTTGCACTTTATGCAACAGCCAAATTTCTTAAACGACAATATAGGACAAAGTTATCGTCATATATTCTGCCAAAAAAGTGAGAAATTGACACCCCAAAAAATATCTACAGTGCGCGCGCTACATTTACACTCAAAGTTATCTGTCGCACGAATGGTTGATTTCGCGCCATTTTGTTTCGTAATCTATTTAGAAGAATATAATTTATCTATTTTATTTAGAGTTTGAGAGTGAGAAAAAAAGTAGAAAAGTATTTTCAGGAGCATCAAGAGTTAGTTACAAATAGTTATTTGCCAGGAAACAAACTTTGTTGTAGTTTCCCTATGATTTCTTACTTTGAGGATTAAAACATGAACGTAGATAATGTAGTGTATGGGATTGCACATAACTTTGACTTAAAACACTCGTGAATACTAATAAAAACAGTCACATAAACTATTATTAACGGCTTTGGAAGATAGGATAACATTCCTATTTATAGGAAGGTATGTTCTCAAAAATGCCGAGATCTAAAGAGCTTGTGTGTGAACCTAATATAATCAGGAGAAATAAAAGCTCACAGACTCCGATGGCTTGGCCACATGGTAAGGATGGGTGAAGATCGTAGTGTCAAGTAAACCAATCGGTAATTCATTTGTTGGCTTAAGTATTAAAGATATTTAATAAGCTACCACAAAATGTCATTAACCTATCACTGGATAAGTTTAAGTCTCATATTAAAACCTGCCTAATGAAGAAAGTTTACTATAGTGTACAAGACTATTTAAATGATAACGGATTCTTGGTCATGTTAATTGATTAATCTTTTGAGTTGTTATTCATAGTAGACTATTAACTTTCATAATTATATTTTCTTTTTCTTCTCAATTGAAACTCTGTAACATCATCAATATTTGAAAAGAGTAACTACTGAGTTTCTTTCTGGTGTCTTCTCAGTAGAAATCGACATTCCTAACCAGCGGTAGTCAATTGAACGAGACGTCGTGTCGCCTTAAACCAGAAGACAATCAAAACGCTTCTAACGACACCTCATTGGTTCAAATATGATAACTAGTTTAGAAGTTATGAGGGAACAGATGAACAACCATACATACATACCTACAGGTCAAAATCATAAGCCTCCTTTTTGCTTCGCCGTAGTCGGAGTAAAAACTCACTGATGAATGAATAGTTCAATGATAATAACAAGTTTAAATCGACAACAAGGTCATAAATATGACGTTCTTTTCATGACGCGTTAGATGTATGATTCTTGTATCTACCTAGGTTTTTGCTTTAAGACTTGCATCTAATAAAAATCTGCACTATCTTTATGATTTACATGCTTTAGTTAAAATACAAGTAGATAGTAATAAGTAAAATCACTCACGATCTAATACCCCTCGGATATTTGCTTTAAAAGGCCCTATCTCATCGAAGAGGCCCACCAAACTTGAGGCACCAGGTCCGCCTTGCAGCCATAGGATCCATGGCGTCTCGTTCACTGGCTTCTTCTCCACGGGGAAGTACCAGAAAAAGAGGTTCGAATCGTACGTCTTGTTCACTGTGAAGTACCCGGAGTAACTCCTGACCCCCAAGAACAGATCCGGGTCCACCGCGGATGCCTTACGAGCTTCCAACACGCGGCCTTCTTCTAAAAACGGCGTCAATATCAATGCCGTTCCATTATCCACTTTGCTTCCATGTTCACAAGGTTCAATGTCATTTGGGTGTATCTCGTTATCGCTTACGTCTATATGATGTGAGCAGCGCCTCTTAGTATAATTTGAGGTTATCTCGAGGACAGCCTTGGACAGAATCGTGACATCAGTAAAATTTGCAGAAATAGCTTCGTGTGCACTTTTTGGTCGTATGGTCTCAACTTCATGACTATCTATGTGGTTGGTTGCGTCTTGCACCGCGATCCTGCCGTGTGTGCTGCAAAATCAGATTAAAAATTAGACTGACCCAAGAGTGCACCGAATGCGCTGTGTTCTTATATGAGCATGAACTAAGTATATGATCCATGAGTCACCCTGCCTCACTCTACGGTCGTGGGTTGTATTTCCGATCTAAACAAATATTCAAATAAATATGTCATGTGTATTTTTTCAGTGGCCGAGTGTAAACTGTAAGTATATTAACCATATACAGGGCGTCCCCCCACTAAGGGACATGAAGGGAAAGTATCTCATGGCCGCACTCAGAGACGTCTTAACTTTAGTATCGGTAGCCTTTATGCGTATCAAAATAAGTGTCAATATTTTTTCTTAAGTAGCCAACTAAGTTAATCAACGACTTTGAGTGCGGCAGTTAAATCCTTAAAGTTTTTTTTTATAATATGGTTCTACGCGAAGATATCTTGCCAATGTCAAGTAACTTATTGAGAACTTTTTTTTATGATATTGGCAGACGAGCCGACGGATCACCTGATGGTAAGCGATTACCGCCGCCCATGGACACCTGCAACACCAGTGGTGTCACAAGTGCGCTGCTTACCTTTTAACCCCCCTTCCCCTGGATTGGGCCTCCGGTATCCTCACTCACGCACTTACCCATTTAGGGTAGTAAACACCAAATATATATATTAATATTAATGTATCAAGAACCGTGATAGCTAACAGTTGACATTTTCACAAATTATGTTTTTCTGTTGCCGCTATAACAACAAGTATTAAAAATAAAAGTAAGTAAATATTTAAGGGTGGCTCCCATACAAAAACGCTATTTTTTGCCTATTCATGCTCGGTATCAATAAACGAGAACAGGTAGGTAGGTAGGTACTTACAATATTCAGAAAATGCTTAATTGTGTATTAACTTGCAAAATATATAAAATTTTACTATAAATTTGGTACGGGATCCATCATGCCCGAGTCAGACTCGCACTTGGCCGCATTTTTAATAATTGTCTATCTTCTAAGAATATACGCAATAAAGCTACGAGAAGGATAAAATCTTTACCACACGGTCGTATGTGTAAGTAGGCATTGTCATATTATTATCGCTTGTCTTTCATCGGCAAAGGCATTGTTATTGTCCCCAAATGTTGTGCAAAAAATGCATCAATAGATTGTAGTGACAGAATAAGTAGGTAGTACCGTTAACATAATGTTGGGTCACCAGTCACCTCTCCACCCACTCAAAATGTCTCTAATTGAACTTACGTTCCTTTATTTTTAGTTCGCGAAGAGAAAATTTTGAATTTTGAGAGTGGTAACCCGCCGTGATGTTGCCTTTGATTGTAACAGTCAGCATCAAAAGTAGCTTAACACATTAGCACCATGTCGAAGTAACATTTTGTACGTACCCCTTAGAAACTGACTATAATAGGCAGAACAGTTACTTTGACATAGTACGAAAGTGTTAAGCTACTTTTGATGCTGAGACCGTACATACCTTTCTTAAAGTATCAGCCTACATACTGTCCCACCGCAGGGCAAAGGCCTCCATCATATATCAAGTCATCGCTACTATGATGGGATCAGGCTTAATCACCACTCTTACAAAAGGCGGATTGGTGATCACAAACCCGAGCGAAAAATTCGAAACATACCTTTGCTCGACCCGGGAAACGAACCCAGGACCCCGAGATCATGGCCCGGTACTTAAACTATTAGACCAATGGGGCGTTGTTACAGGCCAAGAAAATGAAATTATGTTTTGGCTGGTTATTAAACTGAGTAAATATTTATATCCCCAAGGCCAAAATGAATTAAACTACTGACTGCATATAAAGAATTTATAAAAATAAAGATTGATATAATATTATTCAGATTACACTAGTAGAGTACATTCATATGCTTATACACTATTATAATTACATACTACCTACTTTTAAGTTAAAATTCTAAGACAGGTACTTTTATATCTTCTAAGTATCACTAGATTATTGGAACTATTGTACGGAGAGCGGGGTTTTTCTTAACAAGTAACAATTTACTTAAAAGAGATCCTTGATCTTAAAACAGAAATGTAAAAACCTGATACTGAATAAATTATTTGTATTTGTATTTATATACGTAGATGCAGGCTAGTCCAAAGCGCACACAAGATAATTATAACGCGGATAAAATTAATAATGTATATATCGTCAGTGAAGTTCTAACACTATATAAGTCATTTTAAGCAACTTTTCAGGAAAGCCAAAAAACTGATCAAAGCCTTACGTGCTATTTCCATTAGAATTCAATTGTTGACTTCCGTTCTGTTACCTTTTCAACATTTAAAAGGTTTATGATGGCCGCAACTGAATTCGGATTGATAAAAACGATCCGTCTCTAACGAATGGCATCAAAATGTCATAACCACCACCAGCAAATTAGTAAAAAAAATAAAAAACTAAATTGTGTCTTACGTAGGCATCTCGAAGCCTAGGTCATTTTATGACTTCCGTCCTGTTACTTTTTCGTAATTATAAAGGTTTTTATTGGTCGTATCTCGATTCTGATTGGGTGAAATGTCGTGTCTATCGATTCTCTAGCGAATGGCATCATATGTCAAAACCGCCAAAAAATTACTTACGTGGTGTTAGAACTTCACTGACGATATGTGATAGATAATAATAAACATTTTATGATAGCGGCCTTTGCCCACAATTTGCTTGTACTACAAGTACCTAATTATAAAATAATGTTAACTATCGTTCAGTTACTTGACCTTATGAACTTATGATTAGGTAGGTATAGCTGAGTAGTTAGGCACAATCGATTCTTCTGTAGTTACATGTACCTCTTTATAGTACCTAATTACCTTAAGGAATAATTGTAAATGAATGTTTCCTAGGTAGGTACTTTTAGAGTAACTTGCTGCGTTTGATCTTAAAACTAGAATTTAACTAAATCGGATTTTAGTACGATATTAATGCTTCATTTAATTTCAATCAAATTATTCGTAATAGTTTATTCAAATCGATATTAAATCAATCCGTGCAAGACAAGTTTAGTAGACTTCACTAAATCTACTTTCTTATCGTTAATCTTATCTTATCGTACTAATCCAGGACTTGGATAGTCTAGTACCTAATTAGGTACAATAAAACGACTGCCGTCTGAGCTTTGCAACCCTTCATCATCATCATCAGCCCATTTAAGTCCCCACTGCTGGGGCACGGGCCTCCCTCAATCACATGAGGGGTAATTGCCATACTCACCACGCTTGGCAAACGGGTTGACGAGGGTTTTGATATAAATGCAGAGTTTTCCTTCTCTGGGTGCTGATGATCATGCCAGCAGCTTTACCTTAGTCGCCTTTTACGACACCTCGGTAAGAGTGAGGGTGGCCTATTCTACTCTGCCGGGACCACACGGCTGAGTAGAATAGCAACCCTTGGACAAAAGGAACCAGACCAAATTAATCATGGTTACACGTTCGGAATAATTATTTCAATAATTGTGGGTATCCGCAAATTTGAGAAACTATCCGAAACGTGACTATCCACTAAGCGAATGATAGAAATTAGCACAAAAAAAAATTTGAAAACTGAAGAGGATCTCGGATTCTTGTTGAGTAAAACCATTCCCAGAACGCAAAAAAAAACAATGAGCTTGCTAGATTCTAAGAAATGTTTTACCAACCCAGTAGGTATTAAGGTAGGAATTCGAATGTACTTTCACACACACACACACACAACATCTTACCTAGTTTTTCTGTGGTGTGGAGGGTCGTTTATTTAAAAATCATCTATACCAAATCTTAACACCTAACTTTAATTTACGATTTATGCCCCTCCATTACAGCAGCTAGCCATAAAACTAAGTAGGCCAACTAGGCCAACATAATTTTTATTCTCTAGAAGATTTTTATAAAATCAATAGTTTTAAGCTAGATTTGTAAGTACAAGAATTATTAAGTTTTATATAATGTTAAGCTATTTGTGTTGTTCCTAATCTTTAGTTTATTTAAATGTTTTTATTTTTCGTAGCTATAAGTACCTAATTTTAATATTTGTATGCCAAGTTTGGCAAAACATGCGAACAAATCTAACAATGTTAACAACAAATGTAACCATATTTTACTCAAATAAAAATATTATATTCTATTCTATTCTATTCTATAATAAAAGTACATAACACACTTAAAAATTTCATCTCGTGTTCAGGCGGGACACGAGATGAAATTTTTAAGTGTGTTATTTATTTAAGAATAAATTGCAAAAGATTGCTATAAAATATATCAACTATTAATTAAAGTACCTTTTTAATCATTTGAATTGCCACGTGTAATTTATTTATTTACCTATTGTTTAGGATAAACTATTCGTCATTGCATTGATATTTAAATTTGGTCAACAGTTTATCTATGAATTGAACTAACAATTAAAAAAAAGCCTTTTATTAACATTTATTTCCAACCTTGAGTTTTATAAATACAAATTAATTTAATAAAATAAACTTACCTGATCACAAATAAAAATAAAAAACAACTGCAACACACATTGCGTTCCATTTTGACACCACACAACCCTATCGACAAATTAAATTACTTAAATAAAAGAAGTCACATGAGATTAATAAACCTAGCTGATTAATAATTCACACGAGTCGGTGGTTCGGCTGGCACTAAACGACCTGACGTCGGTTGATCTAGCCCTGATGTGTGACACCCACCTTATCACTTGAACTATGTGATCCCAATGATTGCTTATGGCAGATTGAACGGCTCATTCTTATTGTCAAAAACAATTCTGTAATAAATTAAACATTTTACAACTAAGAACCTACTTAACTACTGTGCTAACCACACTAACAACAGTACAATTTAATGATAACGCGTCGAAGGTACGGGTAGACTGATAGTTAAAAGCGGGAAGACATTGAAATTATTCACGAAATATCAGTAGGTATCAAAATTAGAACATCTACATGAGGGTACATAAAAAACAAGCTAAATTAACTGTTACCCCGATAAATTATTTAGGTACCTATAGGTAAAGAAAGCCGTGTAGTCCCCGGCAGAGTAGAATAGGCCACCCTCACTCTTACCGAGGTGTCGTAAAAGGCGACTAAGGTAAAGCTGCTGGCATGATCATTAGCACCCAGAGAAGGAAAACTATGCATTTCAAAACTCCCCAACCCGTCTGCCAAGCGTGGTGAGTATGGCAATTACCCCTCATGTGATTGAGGGAGGCCCATGCCCCAGCAGTGGGGACTTAAATGGGCTGATGATGATGATGAAAGCAAACCTTACCTAGTACCTACGAGTATTTCCCTGTTATTACAAATCGGGAATTAAGGATAGTACCGGAACAAAATTAATGCCAGCTCCTTTTAACATCCGGTGTTGGAACGGGATGACATGAGCTTTAGTACGGTAATAACTTTAGATCTTGATTAAATAAATAAAATAAATAAATATTTCACAACATCACATACATTGATCTGACTCCGAGATAGGTAGCTCAAGCACCTGTGTTACGGATATCAGAATCAACAGTGGGATTACAAATATATACATATAATACTTTTCTTTTGTAAATGCATACTTACAATACATAGCAAACACACACAATAGATTTATAATAAGGTGGTTTGTTTTTGAAATAGGTAGGTACCTTTTACGATTGTGATACTAACTTTTTACTGATACCACGGCCTCCCAGAAAACCGGCTTGAAGCAGCAATGTGATGTGTTTCGCTGCGTGAGTGAGGGTACTGGAGGCCCAATCCAGGGGAAGGGAGTTTAATGGTTGGCAGCGCACTTTTGACTCCACTGGTTTCACGGATGTCAATGAGCGGCGGCAGTCGCTTACCATCGAGTGAGTCGTCTGCTCATCTGCTATATCATATAAAAAATGTATTTTTTTTAAGATAGGAATAATTATGTTAGAAATAAAAATAAATTACGTAAGTACTCACCTACCTAATAAAATAAAACTTGTCTGTCGTTGTATTGTTTGTAAAATTTCCAAACATTTCTCACCTTAAGGGCACACTAGCGACGCCAATCGATTTTAATTTTTAGCTACTAAACTGGATCTATTTTAAACAATTTTGGTGTTACAACCTCGAGGCAAACACTTATACTATTTATTAAACAACCATGCACAAATGTTTTTGTACGCGAAAAATTGACTCACGCCAAAAGTGGCCGCTTTTGGAGTGAATCAATTTTTCGCGTTCGCGTTGGACCCAACATATTTTCATTCAATTTTCAACAATAGTATAAGTGTTTGCCGAGAGGTTGTAACCCCGAAATTGTTTAAAATAGATACGGTTTAGTAGCTAAAAATTAACCTTAAACCCCGCAGTACAATAATAAAACTTGTGCCTTAGACATTTTTAACCGCCCCAAAGTTTAACAAGGGTAACTCGGCGTGACACCGTGTGTACCTGATGCGAAGCTGTTTGTACCTAGGCATTTACGTTATTATAACATCCAACCCAATTTTTAGCGCGCGAACCCGAACCTAAAAAACCCGGGTATTTTTCAAACAAAAAAACTCTATCCCTATCTTGACCCGAGGATTCGGTATCTTTACCATGATAGCTGTGCTGTGACACAGATATTATAATACGATAATAGGTAAGTACTTGTGCGGCCATGAATAGGATACTAATGGTAGGTATCGACCAAAGCAAAATAAGACACATAATTTCAACGCACATGTCAAGTCTTCGGTAGTATAGTGGTCAGTATCCCCGCCTGTCACGCGGGAGACCGGGGTTCGATTCCCCGCCGGAGAGATTTTTTTGTTAAATGAAACGAATTTGATAATTTATAAATTAATTCTATTGCTAACAATAACGTCCCTTATGTGGCTCATGACGTCTGTGAGCCTAGTTATCTCGGAGGTGAGCGTGAGAACGGTCTCGTGTAACTTTCTCGCGTTCTCGATTTTTTCCTTTTCTATTCGCAAGAACTCGGCTGCCTCGTCGTCTGGAACAAAAATATAATCGATATGTTTATGACTACAAACAAAACTATTGGCAAATACTTTTTTACTTTTCTTTCTTGGCTATGAAGTTTAAATAGGCCAAATAAACTGCATGATCTACTTACTAAAAGTTTCTATTCGGAAATCTAGAACAAGATAAACACTAATTTGTCTTAATTAAAAGATATTTAGGTAGTGGATTAATTAATAAACCATTTAACCTCATTATTACTACGAGAAAAATATTTTATATAACTATACCAGAGACATCTGTTGACGGACCTATGAAGTTTATCATATTGCGATCTCCGTATATTACGGTAGATGGCGCTAGGTGTTAAACAAGATTTAGCAGAAATCAGAACATTTTGTTGTTTTTTTTTATTTGAGCCTAAGTACATTTCAGTGATGATTTTAAATATCCCTGCAAGTACCTACTTCTTAGACAATTGTCTAAGACCTACTTACAAAAAGTTATGGATTCTAAAATAAATGATCCTATAAATAAAATCCACAATTAAAAATATGTTACCAAAGGGGAGGCAGGGCTGTTTCAATAAAAGGCGCCTAACGTAAATTTTACCTAATTGCTCAAGATAGTAACAGAAAATTCTAGGACTTTCATACATTTTTGGTCCAAACATGAAAGTGACGGCCAAAAAAGAAAATTCTATAATGTGTTAGAACGTGTCCCCTGGTGTTCAAATGTCATGATTTGGCATAACAAACAAAAAATTTAGTTAAGGTGACGGGTAGGACACACTACCGACGCTAATCGATTTTAATTTTTAGCTACTAAACCGGATCTATTTTATACAATTCCGGGGTTACAACCTCTCGGCAAACACATATACTATTTATTAAATAACCATGCAAAAACGTTGGGTCCATCGCGTACAAATGTTGGGTCCACATTTGTGCATGGTTATTTAATAAATAGTATAAGTGTTTGCCGAGTAGTTGTAACCCCGAAATTGATTAAAATAGATCCGGTTAAGTAGCTAAAAATTAAAATCGATTGGCGTCGCTAGTGTACCGGTTGTATTTTAAACAATTTCAGGGTTACAATCTCTCGGCAAACACTTATACGTTTTATTAAATAACCATGCACAAATGTTAAGACCGTTTTTGTACGCGAAAAATTAATTTACGCCAAAAGTGACCGCTTTTGGGGTGAATCAATCTTTCGCGTACGCGTTGGATCCAACATTTGTGCATGGTTATTTATTTATTTATTAAGGTACCCCAACGATTGTTACAACTATACTTATGTAATACTTCTAGCTATTTAATAAATATTAAAAGTGTTTGACGAGAGGTTGTAACCCCGAAATTGTTTAAAATACATCCGGTTTAGTAGCTAAAAATTAAAATCGATTGGCGTCGCTAGTGTGCCCTACCCGTCACCTTAATTAAATTCACTGAAAATTTATGAAGATGTTGATTTTTGAACTCATATAAAACCAAGGATAATCACCAAAGACATCTCGCACCGGCTCCAGGTTTTCGTTAACCGCTGCCTTCGCCGTATCCGGGGTATAGGTACTAACCCGAGAAAATCACGAACCTAGATCTGTGGGATCGCTGCGGTGATCAAACGCCGCAAATGGAACTGGATCGGCCACACGCTCCGAAGGGAACCGGACCACATACCGAGGCAAGCCCTAGACTGGAATCCCCAAGGAAAACGGAAACGTGGCCCTAAAGAAATTAAATCGGCGGACTATCACTGCAGTAGCGAAGACCCTAGGACTAACTTGGAGCGAAGTAAAGCGCGAAGCTCAAGACCGTTCGTGATGATGGCGGAGCACTGTGGACGCCTACGCCCCACCTCATCATCATCATCATCATCACCAACCCACACCCGTCCACTGCTGGACATAGGTCTCCCTAATGCACGCCACTGCTCCCGATTTTCGGCCACTCTCATCCAGCCCACACCAGCCAGCCTTCGAATGTCATCATCCCATCTTGTCGCAGGGCGTCCTACACTACGCTTACCGAGTCGCGGTCTCCACTCAAGGACTTTACGGCTCCAACGGCTGTCAGTTCTGCGGCTAATATGACCAGCCCACTGCCACTTCAGTTTGCTAATTCGGTGGGCTATGTCGGTGACTCTGGTTCTCTGTCGGATTACATCATTTCTGATGCGGTCCTTCAGAGATACTCCGAGCATAGCCCTTTCCATAGCTCTTTGAGCGACTTTGAACCGGTGGACTAGTCCAGCCGTGAGTGTCCACGTCTCGGCACCGTAAGTCATGACCGGAAGGACGCACTGGTCGAAGACTTTCGACTTACGCCCCACCTAGGGGACATAAAACATTAAGTCATGTAAGTCAAGTCATTACCTGAATCTTCATTGTTCCTGACAGGATCCATACTTGGTTTGTGGTCCTCCAGCGAGCTGCTCGGGCCTCCATGGTCGTCCAAGTCAGATATCGCTCCCGAGGAGTGCCTTTGTTTTCTGCTCCTTATTTTTCTTAATGGTTCTGTTTGTGGCGCTAAAACATATTCACCTTTATTACAAATCGCGATCTTAAGTTATTACCGTACTAAAGCTCATGTCATCCTGTTCCAACACGCAATATTTAAACGGGCTAGCACGAGTTTTGTTCCGGGACTATCCTTAGTTCGCGATTTGTAATAAAGGGGATTAGGTATGTCAGATAGTTTACAGTGCGACCAGAATCAGAAGGCACTTCAGTGACATTGACAGAGGGCGTTAAAAATCATTTTTTCTATTGGAAACTGTCAAAAGAGCATTAGTTCTGACTTTTGCCACGTGCCAAATAACCGTAGCGGGGCGAAAGTACCTAGATATTAGTAACGGGCTATATTCACACCCAATCCCCCTTATTACAAATCGAGAACTAAAGATAGTCCCGGAACAAAACTCGTGCTAGCCCGTTTCTAACATGGCTTGTTGGAACGGAATGACATGCACTTTAGTACGGTAATAACTTTAGATTTGTAATACGGTGGAAAATGTTCAAAGAAAATTATCGAAAAAAGAATGAAAACTGCTTTATAACACCGTTTCAGTTAACAAAGGTTTAATGAACGTTTATGAGTAACACCCGAAATGTTTGCTAACTTAATAACTTATTATAAGTAAACATATTCTCATAGTAAAAAAGTAGGTACTTAGTTACTGCTAAGACTATTACCCCCTTATTACAAATCCCGATATACGAAAATTTCCGGAATTAAACTCGTTCCAGCCCTTACCAACAAATACGCGTTGGAACAAGATGGCATGAGCATTAGTACGGTAATAACTTTAGATCGCGTTTTGTACCAAAGGGATTGCTGATTATCTTACCGTAACATTGATTAATAGAAGAGTTTTCGTCGTTATTGTCAATTTCCTCTTCTTCGGAACCCTGGAACAATATTTTTTAATCGTTACTCTCAAATCAGCACTGTTACTCGGGGTACTAAAGTTGATGTTGCCTAAGTATTTGGTCGGCATCAAATTTGTATTAGCGTTAAACAAACCTACCAAAAATATTTGAGCATTTGACAAAAGACAACTGTAATGTCAGTAAGCCAAGGTGCATTTTTTTGTGCATGCTAAAAGTGATGTTAGTGAAATGCTCAAATATTTTTAGCAGATTTGAACGCTAAGATCATTTTGATGCTGAGTGTATCTGTGCTTGTAGACATAATTTTGGATTTCTCACGATTTAGGACGGGATCTTAGATTTGTATGAATTGATTTATAATTTAAAGTTAAAAAGCCATTGAATATTCTGGGTTAGAAAGAAATTGCATGATATCTGAGCAATGGTAAAGTTAAAAAGCGTTCGCCTATTTGTTTGTGATCTGTTACATACGATCCCTCCCTAATCCGACTCGACGCAGGCATTGTGTAATGTTGGTACCAAATCGCGCGAATGATCGCATAACGCAGTTCCGACCCTTTAGGTACAGGCAGTCAGGTTACCACAATCTGTCAAATTTCCTCAATTTATGTTATAGAGAATGAACGTGAGAGTCGATTGAGGATAGGATCAGATCCTCGGACTTTCATAATATTTTTGGTACGAATATAAAAATGCCGGCCTAAAAAATGCTGTATTCTGTTCATACTTGTCCCCCTGATGTTCAAAAGTCAGGTTTTGAAACCCTGAAAATATTTTTTTTTATTAGATAATTGTCTGAAAATGTATGAAGATGTTGATTTTTGAACTCAAATAAGACCAAGGATAATAACTAACTAAATACTCGGGGACAAGTCCTACACTATACAGCAATAAAAAATCCTGTCCGGCACTTGGATCAATGAATGGGATGTCTTTTAACAGTTTTGTTTACTTTACTGTGTGGTTGCAACGCACATTCAAGAAAATTTCCGGTACAGCACGTAGACCTTATTCCATTACATTAAAGTCGAAAAGCGGTCTAGAACTTCGACGGACATACTCCGTAACTACCTCATCAGCGAGCGGGTCACTCTTGATGACAACATTGTCGACGGCACCCTCCCCGATGATGCTGAGGATATTCTCCTCCATCGCGGAGAGAGGCGTGATGCCGTCAGGAGGGCGCTCCATTACCATCTTTCGCGGCTCTGAGCTCTAGGGCTCGTCTACGTACCCGATACTTCCAGTCACACCAGTACTAAAAGAAAAAAGAGAAGAAAGTGATAACGTATTTTTATATACCTTACTGCAACGTGCAATGAAAGCATTTAACGGGCTAGTAGTTAAAAAAATGACAACATGCAAAATATTGGAAACATTACAATTCCGTAGGAGAGCCACGCTTCGGCAAGAATGGGCCCGTTCGATCGAAGTTCTACTACGGCCTTACAGAAAACCGGCGTGAAGCAGCACTGTGCTGTGTTTCGCTGCGTGAGTGAGGGTACCGGAGTGTTGTGACTCCACTGGTGTCGTGGGTGTCTATGGGCGGCGGCAATCGCTTACCATCAGGCGATCCGTCTGTTCGTCTGCCATCTGTCACATAAAAAACACAAAAATATTTTAACACAAGAGGAAGGAAGGGGAAGTGGCTTTAAAGGTTGACAGCGCAGTCTTGTAACTCCATTCCACGCGACAAACTAGCAAGCGAGTCACCTGATGGCAAGTAATCTTCGCCGTCCATGAACATCCGCGAAATCAGAGAGATCGCTAATGTGTTGCCGGCCTTTTTAAAAAGGAGTAGGTACGCTCTTCTCTTGAAGGTCCCTAAGTCGTAGCCGTCGGGAAATACTTCCGCAGGCAAACCTTTCCACAGGACTGAGGTACGTGGTAGAAAGTTCCGCGAAAAACGCACAGTATTAGACTGCCATCCATCGAGATGATGGGGATGGAGAATGACAATCGCTTGCGTCTTTAACCATCAAGAGCCCAATTCTCGTGCTCGTGATATTTTGAAAACATGGCGGATATCACCTGAAAACCATACAAAAAAACTATGTTTTAGTGATAAATATCGTATGAACATAAATATCACGAGCACGAGAATTGGGCTCCAAGTGTGATTCATCTGCTCGCCTGCTATCTACCACATAGAAAATACATTTAAATTTGTACCTTTGACCAAGCTTTCCCATCCTTCGCAGCCCCGTCCTTGATGGCATTAAGTTTCTTAGCACACAAGTTCCACAGCTTCAAGGTGTGCAGTTTACCCCTCCGTCCCCTTGTGAGCCCCCGGGCTAGCTCCTGGTGATCCCTCATAAACTCTAACAATGCCTTCAGTTGTGAGAATGTCACTTGTTTACGAATTTTCAAGGCTGAAAATTTATTGATTTGATTCATCATCAGCCCATTTAAGTCCCCACTGCTGGGGCACGGGCCTACCTTAATCACATGAGAGGTAATTGCCATACTCACCACGCTTGGCAGACGGGTTGGCGAGGGTTTTGACATAAATGCTGAGTTTTCCTTCTCTGGGTGCTGATGATCATGCCAGCAGCTTTACCTTAGTCGCCTTACCTTACCTTAGCTTTACCTTAGTTATTGATTTGATTAGCAGAACACGTACCCCCATATTACAAATTGCGAACTAAGGATAGTCCCGAAACAAAATTCGTGCCAGCCCCTTTTAAGGTGACGGGTAGGGCACACTAGTGACGCCAATTGATTTAAATTGTTAGCAACAAAACCGGATAACTTTTTAAACAATTTCGAAGCTGCAGCCTCTCGGAAAACATACTATTTTGTTAAGGTGACGGGTAGGGCACACTAGCGACGCCAATCGATTTTAATTTTTAGCTACTAAACCGGATCTATTTTAAACAGTTTCGAGGTTACAACCTCTAGGCAAACACCTATACTATTTATTAAATAACCATGCACCAATGTTGGGTCCAACGCGTACGCGAAAATTTGATTCACGCCAAAAGCGAAATTGTTTAAAGTAGATCCGGTTTAGAAGCTAACAGTTAAAATCGATTGGCGTCGTTAGTGTGCCCTACCCGTCACCTTAATAATTAACTTTTTGATCTGCTTTTGTAATCGAAATTTGAATTACCGCCAAAAATGGCCACTCATGGCCTTAATCTAAATTTCGAGAGGAAGAACTACAAGTAACTTTACTTAGATCACGATTTATAATATGGTGGTTAGGACCGATTCGACAAACCTTATTCGGTTACTAAATCTATGATATAGGTAGCGCTGGCATTCCATACAAATCTGACGTTATACCGTAGATTTATCCACGGACAAAGATTGGTCGAATCGAGGCTTAATCAAATAAATAAGCAATTAATATAAATGTTAGTACTTAGATAGGCAATATAATTTTAACAGTGCATTGGGTTGGTTCTACCTATAGGTAGGTACTCGTAAAGTTTATAATAAGTAAGTAGGTAGGTAGGTACATAGTAATACATGCCTAACGCGAGAAGTGAATAGATGCGCCGCCATTTCTGATCCCATTCTTTATCCGCACAGGTTGTAAGTACCTACTATAGAATATTATTGAATAGTTAATTATTTTCACAATTTTTTTGTAAAGAAATTTAATTAAAAATGTAAGATAAGAAGACAAAAGCAAATAATAAGTAGGTCTTTACCTTTAAAATTGCCTTAATTTTTCTAGACACAATAGAATGTATAACTCCTTAAAATATATATTTCTTTCTGAGAAACTATCCTACACGTTCTTAAATGTTGTCCATCAAAGCACAAATTAGTAGTATAGTAGTAGTTAGTAGCGTTAATAGTTACTTAAGAAATTAAAAAAAGTTAGTATGGATAATACCACTTCATCAATTTATAATTAAAATTATTACTTAAAAAAGTAATATAAGTACCTACATAGGTACAGCAGGTGACTTTCATCTGTTACTCACATGAATGACAAGATAAATAAAGTTTACAAGAAATATAAATCATAATTTATTAGATACTTACCCGTAAATAAAATTAATATCTACTATACAATATGTTTGTGCTGTAGGTAGGTATAAATTTAAACTTCTTAACTAAAATGTTAAATTATTGCAAACTTTTAAAATTATTATTAGTGTTCTATGTTAACAAACGAATAAAGAAATTACAAACCTGCATCCATTGTTGTATTGAAGCTTTCTTCTTCCATAAACCAGTATCACTTCTATATTTCTCTAAAAACTAAATTGATGCGTTAAGTTTAGCTAATTTCCTTGTTATCAATGAAAAAACTGTAATATCGGCTATATTTTATTTCTCGTTATCGTAACAAAATCGTCTCGACAATCGGCATTCGATCGAGTAATCTTGACATTTTGTGTGGAGGTGAAGTGAGAGGTGACTCGTCCTGTCCCGTTCATTGCATCCAGCCCTCTCTGCGTCGACCACGCAATCGCAGAAACGAGAATGCGCGCGCAGGACGATCAATTTGAACAACAAAACCAAATTCATCTTACAGCGCTTTTGTCACTGACGTAATTTGTGTTTATTTTTTAACTCTTACTTTTAGACATATTTATACTATATTGTGGCTAAAAACCTACATCATTTCTTTTTGTACATTCTTAAATCTTTGCTTTCGTGCAGATTTTTTATTGAATGTTAGATGAGCCATGATGTAATGTAAACTGTAAATTTATTTCATCTAGGTACTTATTTTTTGTGATAGGAGACAGACGAGCAAATGGTTCAGCTGATGGTAAGCGATTACCACCGCCCAGGGACACTCGCAATACCAGTGGAATGACAACTGCTAATCTTTCACCCTTCTTTTCCCCCGCATTGGAGCCAGTTCCCTCACCCACGCAGTAAAACACAGCATAAAATCTGAAAGGTTTCTAATTTAATACATAATTTTATTTATTAAATCAGAAATAGTAAGACTCATAAAATGTGATTATTTGTGAAAAAAATACGATATCTACCCTAAGTTTTTAATTTTTAAATTGTGTTAAGTACTTCAGTTCATACAGCGCTTTCCTTGCTGAGCTTTCACGCGTCTATTTGATGTCATCACAACAAATATTTACTTCCCGCCATATATTTTTACTATGCGACCGATTTCAAGAGGTGTGCAACTGGATGGTAGCACTGTATTTACCTAGACTTTTATATTTAGTTGCATTATAATTTCCAGATCTATTGACTAATGTGCGTTTCGCTGATTTCAGATTCATTTTGGATTACTTAATTCTGCGTGGGTTTTTTAAATTCTAACAAAACACGAACACAGGTGCCAAAATGAAATTTTGTGGATTAGGTGTGATCTTTCAGTATTTGTGCTTTGCTTGAACAATAAAAATGGTGTGGAAAGGCCTGAAAATATTTTCAGGGGTGAGTTATGACCAATATTACCTAGTATTTAACATGAACGATTCTTAGATTATGCTTTGTTTTTATCATGGATGCTTTACTACGGTGCGGCGGCCTCCTCGTGTGGCCCCTTCGGTAGTATTTTTGCTCTGTTTGGAGCTGCTACCGAAGGGGTCCTGGCGTCCCTGGGCAACGGCGGATAGTAATTTGGCGCGCTCGCCATATTGCTACCCGACGGCCGACGGCTGCACACATGGAGGGGGGGTTATGGTTCATAACCCCCCCTACGGACCTAGGCCGGTCTCGGTCTGGGTCTTTGAGTGGACCGCTCTGTTCTGGAGCGAGGCGTTTGGTGGGGGGTGTTCTGACACCCTGGAGTTTTGGTTGGTTGTGCGCGGACCTGGGTCTCTCACCGGCGGTTATCCGGCATGCCGTCTCTGACCGGTGGAGGCCCACGGCACTCGCCACGAAAGTGATTGTCCCCAATTCGTCCGCGCACTTAAGGCGGTGCAGGACCAGTGGCAGTTGGGGGGATGTCGGACGACTGAGGGCTTCAGTGCCCAGTCCAGCCCTCCCACTCTGGTCACGCTTTGTCTTGTGCCACCCCTTCCTGGGTGGAGAGCCCGCGGGCTCGGTGGCCGTAGGGCCGTGTGTTTTGGAGGTTCTGCGTCGGGTTTCTCAGCCAGAGCGGCTCGGCGGCAGTCCGGTTTTGCCAATCTTCCTGGCTCCGCATCCAGCGGAGTTGGGACTTGCGGCGGCTTCGTTTGTGAAGCCTGCAGGTTTTGTTTCCCCAACCCACTCTGCACTGCAGCCAGCAGTGTACGGGTGGGGAGGGGTACCTGCAGTCCTCCTCCCGGTGGTATTCTGCACTGCAACCAGCAGTGTGGATGCCACTCGGGGGGCGGAGTTGGTGGGCCGTGGGAGAGGCCCTGGGTCCAATGGACCAGCGTTTTGGAAGGAGGCCGTGCTGGCGAGCCTCTTCGCCCAGGACGGTTCGCGGTGGCAGCCTGGTGGTAATCCCGCGTTCCGTCCCGACTTAGCGGGTGTGGAATGGAAAAAGCCCCGGTGGTTTTAGTGGGTATGCCCTTGGACGGCCTCTGATTAGCAGAGGCCTAATCCAGGGGAGAGCCCCACACTACCCGGCCGACTCCCAGCGGCCGGGTGTGCATAAGGCGGCGCCGGCCACCCGGCGCCGACGTCGGCTCCTATCAGTGGGCCGGCGGCATTTCCACCGGGTCAACAAAAAAAAAAAAAAAAAAAAAAAAAAAAAAAGGTATGGCGATCTGTTTTAGTTACTTACTAACAGGTTTTACTTATTTTGTGTATGAATTCATCTCACTTGAAAAATAAACATCGAGTTCAATAAATACAAAGTGAGTGTTGATTATTATAAATATCGCAGTGATGATAGTACGTACGTATACTTTTAAAGTTAAATTAATTAAACTGCTTTCAGGAATGTCTTAAATCTTAAAAAATATTAACTTGTATTATAAATATGAGGAACATACATATTTTTTTATACCGCCAAAATTGTATGACAGTGACCTACATTTTTTATCAACACTTCAGGGACTGTGCTACTACAACGTTATAGTTAAAGTAGTCGTTACAAGGGGAGAAGAAAATGCTATCGCTCGTCTTTAAGAATGTATCTATCATTTCATAGGAGACAAACTAAACCAAAGCAGAGTGATTTCCTCGCTTTAGGGAGTTAGTCGTTTACACTGTAATAAATATATTAAAAAATAATTGTCTTATGATAAGAAATTTTATAATCATAATACGATACATATCAAATACTGAAAATTTTAAAAGGCTACGAGCTTAATTTACGTGAAAAGTTAAAATACTTTGGTTCTGGCTAAAATTTCCCTGAACTGAATCAAATGAGTTATTGTCGATTTTAAAATTACTCATATCCTTGTCTAACGCCACACGCAAAAAAATATGACGCTGAAACGTGCCATCCGCAATCACACACAAGAAAGTATTTTACATATCGGTAAAACACTTTCTTACTTTTAAACATTTAGTTTTAATAAGATGAGGCGCATCTGACAAAGCATCTAAAAAGCGTTATTGTATTTACTATACCTGACCTGCCTATCTAAAAATAAATTATGCTGAAAAGTATTTGTCACTTTTGACTGGCAGATACTTTTATCCCCGGATCCCCGGTCTCCCCTAATCATTTTCCTAATAATAAAAATTAACAAAACCCTCGTTTTCACTCGTGAGCCAGTAATAAAACGCTATTTTGCCTAAACCAACTTTAACCAACAAATTAAAGCAACCTTCCAGTAGAATTGACTTTAATTGCTTCTCAGCAAGCGGCCGTCGGCTGCGCCTTGTCTGCCGGCACAAAACATAAAATAGGTAGGCGACTCCTACCCGGTTTGAAAACAATGGACAGTGGATTAAAAACCTTCGCGGTGGCCACGCGCACTGGCACAAGGGAAATCCCTATGATTTTTCCGCGTCTTCGGCTGTCACATTTCCCGCCAATATTTTCGGAGTATTTTTTAAAAAGTTATTTTGTTTATGTCTCAGTTGCTGAGACAGACAGTGTTTTGTTTTGAACAACCCAATTTGTGTTTTTTTAATTTGTTACTTTTTCAAAGCGCTTATCAGATATGCAGATGGAAATAAAAGTTGATGTGGTGAGTTTTCTCCTGTAAATAAATGGATATAATTCATTTAAATCATAGGCACAATCGCACAATACATTATACATACATACTATTTATTAATTATTATGTATCCATTTAGGATGTTTAAGTAGGTACTTAAGCTTGAGTTAATATAATTATCCTTATGTAAGTATCCATGATGCGTAAGGAAGAGTAAACTTTTATCCAGGAAAAAAAATTATACCTACATGGATAATTCGTTGATGATGACGACGATTCAATTACCTAAGTACAATCTTTCAAAGCAGGATGTCTTCCTTGCTTTTAAAAAGGTTAATTAAATTATCTAAATACTTTATTATAATCTATCTTCTGTTAAGTATTAGGTTTTTGTAGAGTCAAATCAATTCTATTCCTGCCGTGTCGGCTCCATTCGCCCATCAGTCCGTTTAGAGTAGCGACACATCACCTAGAGTGAATTATTAAAAAAACTATATCGTCTTCTCATACGTAAGTTATCAGCTCAATTTATATGGGTAGGTGAATTACCTAAAAAAATCATAATCATAATTATTGTTTATTTACACGTTATTTGGTACAATAGCGCGTGTTTAAAATTTAGAAACATCCGTACATAAACCGTGTAAGGGCACTGCACATTTTTTACAAACTAACTTAAAACTATACAACAACTTTTATTTACAGACAGACAAAACAATAAAGTAAAAAAATAAAATTAAAGAATAAAACTTAATTATAACGTTACATGCATACATTGCAAAATATAACTAAAAGAAACACGTTTTAACAGCAACTGATTTTTATTGACATGTAAAAAAGAAGAACAAGTACAAAATATAAAGGCAGTAGAAAAGAGTTCGAATATGTACACTATTTATTATAGCTGTTGCCGATCACCAACAATAACATAAATTGTTTAAAAGAAAAATATTCCTCTAATGAATACCAATAACTTACTAAGAACTCTAACTTATTTATACAAATGTGACGGCTCTACTATTACTCTAAATATTGGGGTAATATTAATATGTATCTTAGATAAAAATTCTCATATTCAAGTATATTGTATCTACTTATTAAAAAATAAAGGGTAGTGCCTGGTTGGCCGACGGTACATGACTATTTTTTTTTATTTTTGCAATCAAAAGACCTCTCAATGATAGAAACATCGTTGAAAAAATCATTTGATTCTCATTTAAACCACCTGAGATATCACAAATTTAAAATCACATTATTTTGGGCAAACCCAAAACGCTCCCTACAAATGGCTACTAAGATGTGACGTCACACCTAAGTATTTTGTATGCATTTCATTTGAATTTTGTATGGTAGCTATATCAAATGTTTCGTTTATGTCAATGGTTCTATTATAATAATTGGTGCAAATTGTATGGGTTATTTAATGGTATAATTATTTTTTAATAATTTCATAGTTTTAAAATGGCCTTGCCCATGAATCTTTGATTGACCATAAAACCGGCTAGACGTAATATTTTTAATTGAGAATTTTTGCTATTGGCACATATTGACCTATATTTTGATAAAATATTTATATTTTGTAAAACCTTGAGCTTAGTCATATACCCTTGACATTTTGAAAACATGGCGGATATCATCTGATAACCATACAAAAAAACTATGTTTTAGTGATATATGTCGTATGAAAAGAAATATCACGAGCACAAGAATTGGGCTCGTGCACTTCAGTTCAGCGTCTGAACTAGGTACATCGAGATATAGAGAAAGTCCAAAAAATCGTGACATCTCCATGTTATACTGGAAAGTTTAATTATTGTTACATTGCATTTAATTTATTGGTACTTGTAGGTAATAGCTTAAAATAAGGCAAGTCAGAAAATGATAGATTTGCGTGCTCCAGTCGCTTTGTTTCTGAAAACCACCTACTTAGGACGCGTACTTTATTGCTTAGTGAGTAATTACGTTCAATTTAGTTCTATATATACTTAAATCTTAGCAGTTAAACTTGGACTCCCTTATTACAAATCGTGAACTAAGGATAGTCCCAGAACAAAACTCGTGCCAGCCCCTTTTAACATTGCGTGTTGGAACGGGATGACAGGAGCTTTAGTACGGCAATAACTTTAGATCGCGATTTATAATAAGGTGGTGGACGTTTGTTACTTTCGTACTAAAAAACTATAAACTCTTTTCAAGACTTACACAACTACTTGTTAATGAACTAAAATGGACGGGTTTGCCGTCGCTACCACAAAATAGGAAAATGACTTCTGGGGCGTTCTTCAATCAACGTGTCATATAAAAAATAATAATTAAATATTGAAACATGCATACTCTTACTTCGGGCATTTGGGCAAAGTATGGGTAGATAAGTAATAGTCGCCTTACACCCTCCAATAGTACTTGTTTCATAACATTGCTTAAGCACACAGTTGCCCTCTGACATTGATGGATAGGCAATTCGCCACACCCTGTCTTTAATTAGAGCATCCTATACTCACTTTAGGTAATCAAAAGCGTGTACATGATATGGCATGGACTCGGCTTCATCCAATTAGTATTATGAACGAATACACATAAAATTCATCACTCTTATTAGCTTCTATATCTACTACTTACCTACTCAATAAGCTATAGGTACTAGCATAAAGCAGATATGATATACTTTATTGGTATATCCGGTCTAAGTATTCTAATAATCTAAGTTTCTAATTCTAAAGGGTAGGTACCTAAAGGCTGGAATAATTGGCATGCGCGATTAGACCAATCATTATTTGTGGATAAATCTATGGCATAACGTCAGATTTGTCTAGAATGTCAAAGCTTTACCGTAGATTTATTATCGCTGCCATACCACACGAATCGTAGCGGTATTCCATACATTATCCTAGGATAAAGATTTGTCGAATCAGGGATACTTAGCTAAGTAGTATTTTATATCTCTACAGTTAAGTTTTTTATTTCTGTAATTAAAACAGAAGGATGGGAATAATGGAAGCTCAGTGGATAATAGTATGAATTGCGCCTTCCTAACAGGAGGACGTAAGATCAAATTCCAATATGCGTGTTTCTACCACTAGGTACTTTAGCGTGAAAGAAATCATCGTAAGGATTCCTGCAAATCCTGGACATTTCAGATAGTTTCTCAAATAGGTACTATCTATTGTTGAGACAGTGATTATCAATGAGTTGGTAAAGCAACCATTGGACCAGGTAGGTTTGGTTCCCATCCCCTTTCCCACTAATGGCGAAAGTCAGGGATGTAGTCGTTTTATTGTAATTATCAGATTTACGAAATTTTGGATCATGGTTCAAGAAAGATAGGTATCTACTCCATGTTCGGAAGACGGCATAACTGACGGTACGCTCAGATCATTCTGAAAATATAAAGAAATAAGAATGATGATGTGCCCCATTAAATGGTAGGGATTACTGCATCCACTTAGGTAAAATTATTTGAGTAAAATTGCGAGCGAATGAAATTTTTGCCTACTATAATATTTGAGTCCTACCCATCCATATTTTAAAAACAATAATTATAGGCCATTCATCAGGAGGATTATGACGATTTAAGTATGAAATATGACATCCTTGTAATAAAGAGTACTTGGGCGATTCCCCTACCCACCCAAATCTTCTTACGCACTAAATGAATGGCCATGACTGCATACGTTCTATTTTATATTTGTTATAGCAATTCTTTGCAATTTTATTATTTAACGCACTAAAAGTCATCGCGTGTTCAGGTGGGAGTTGAACCCATAATTTCTGCCATTAAAAAAGTGTTCAACGGCTATTAAAGAAGTATTGTTGTAGACTTCGTTTAAAATCGATATATTGGTTCCCGATGGCCCCGGCAAGGCCGCAGCCGAGCCATTATCCTCGCGGCTCTGTGATTTGAATACTAAAGCACCTTTAAGTGCTTACCTGTTGCGAGTGCGCCCGATACTGCGATTTATTCGTGGACTTCAATCGAGACTCTCTCGATACTTACTTGCTATTTCCCTTTAATTATTTTTTAAACATTCATTGTAAGTACCTGTTAAGCCGCGTGGTCGCCGGCAGAGTAGAATAGGCCACCCTCACTCTTACCGAGGTGTCGTAAAAGGCGACTAAGGTAAAGCTGCTGGCATGATCATCAGCACCCAGAGAAGGAAAACTCTGCATTTATATCAAAACCCTCGCCAACCCGTCTGCCAAGCGGGGTGAGTATGGCAATTACCCCTCTGTGATTGAGGGAGGCCCGTGCCCCAGCAGTGGGGCTTTAAATGGGCTGACGATGATGATGATGAAGTACCTGTTTTGTAGGTAGGTACTAGGTACTTTAATCGCGACTCTCTCGATAGATAGTCTTACTTTATTCCCTTTTATTATATTCATATCTATGCAAATAAATACCTTGACTTTGACTTTAACCATTCGTCCAGACATGTACTTCCATCTTATCTTCATTCACCTACTCTACCTCTCCGTGCTATCTGTGTTCTTCTTTTACTTATTACGCCTCTCGAAATCAATTGTTTATACACCGTTTTTTTTTCCGAATCAGTTAGTCACATTCATAAGCTATCGAAAACTAACGAAACTACTTCCTACTCACCTACTCACTCAGGTAGGTAAGACGGAAGCTAACGATAGCTGAGGGTGTCTCCCAGCACACACAAACACGAGTCAAGTTTGTTTTCATATTATACCGACTGTACCCGGGTCGAACCCGGGACCTTCGGCGCTTGGGCATAAGCAACAAACCATGCCCCTACACCATTAACGACCTCAGCGGCTTGGCATATTTCTAAATATTAATTACTTATATAATAAGTGCGTAGATACGTAATTATTATGAAAAATGTTTCGATAGTCTTCGGGTGAGACTCGAACCCACGAGCTTTTGCTAGCCGGGCAACTTCTTTACCTACGAAGCTACCGGAGACCTTGGTATATCGACGTCTGCCTTGGTGACGCTATGGTTAGTGTGGTCGTATCACAGGGTCGGGCCAAAATTTGTACCTGAGTTTTTCTGTTAAGAAATACTCAGTGTTAGCCAGGAGTCTGAAAGTTGTTGGTCTTGTACCCCCGTGCCTCGGAAAGCACGTTAAGCCGTTGGTCCTGCGCTTAATTCCTCTTCGGTCGTGTCACACTAGTGTCCCATTGAAATAAGAAGGTACGGGAATAGAGAGTGCACTTGTGTCTGCGCAAATACTTGTGCACTATAATATGTCATACCTATGTCCTGCGTCGATGGCTGATCGCTGAAATTGGCCGCCATGACTGAAATATCGTTTTGGAGGACATTATGTCGACGAATTTTGTAAGTGCTTTTTCCTTCGCCGTGAGCCGACGACTATTTACTTAAGAATAAATTGCAAAAGATTGCTATAACTAAAAATAAAACATATTATGAAAAATATTGTGCTTTTGGTATTTCAGACCAATCTTATAAACGAGATTTTGACGACGATGATGAGATTTTATATCCCATTTTATTGAATCGTAAAGACATGTCCACGCCTTATGTTTCATATCTAAGCCGCTATAAACTTACCATAATATATCGATAGGAATAGGTTCTGAAAGTAACGTATTCAAGTGCTGTAGGTAGATATTTACCACCTATTTGTGAAAAGCAAAAGAGTTTCTATGAACAGCATGCTATTTGGTTTCAGCACACAGTTCACCCCTCGACATACGGGCCTAGGCCGGGCGGCGTCACTCCCCTGGACAAGGCCCCGTATGGCTCATGGTGCACGCCTGAGGCAACACCGGCACACAAAAAGTGAGAACTCTTAATCTTTTTTTCTAATTCTGAAATCCGCTTACAGTACTGGGCCACCTGACGTGATTGTCCTTTCTATTTGTCTTTCTAAAATGAATGTATTTTCCGTTTGACTAAAAGGCTCAGAAACTCTATCTATCAGAAACTATATCGCCGTGCCGTATATAAAACTGTGGACCATTATGTGGCGCTCGAACGTGGTGGAATATGTAGATTTATAGACATATGTAGTATTCCAAAATTCCGAGTAACACTTCTTCAATTTGTTTTTCAGATTAACACAGACGAATTCAAACATTGAAAACAAGTCACAGGTCCAAGATGATACGGGACAAAATCAAGTGAAAGGGTAAGAAAGTCTATTCTTATTTAACGTCTAAATACATGATAAGAATCTATAACTTTGGCTGACCAGATGGCGCAATTGTAGTGACCCTGCCTCTTACGCCAAAGGTCGTGGGTTCGATCCCCACCCTGGACAAACATTCGTGCGATGAACACTTGTGTTTGTTCAGTGTCTGGGTGTAATATATGTATTTAAGTATATATTTGTGTTCCTCTGTTGTCTGATATCTGTAACACAAGTGCTTAAGCTACTTAGTACGGAATCAGGTCAACCTATGAGATGTTGTGAGAACTATGGTGAGAATAAACGCTTTATTTATTGTTTGTTTCAAGTACACATTTCAATATTTTTTCGTCATATTCCAGGACACTGCTGCAGGTACAAAAAGTACGTCTATTTGCTTCCAACTCAGCTCCAGAATATAATTCTATGAATGACATCACGGAAGCGCCCACTGAGCTCAAAGACCTAAGCGAGCCAAAGTCCAGAGACAGCTCAAAAAAGCGGTAATACTGTAGACTAAATATTACACTATAAATTCACCTTCAAGTTTTGTTCGTTATATAACTACAACTACTACTGAAAAACAGATCACTTTCAATGAAACCTTACTCGAAATTTCAGACACACTATCTATTCAGTGTGGTCCCATTTAATCGATGACATCATCAGATTGTGAGTAAAAATAAGGTCATGTCATCCCATTTGAGATGACATCATCAATAAAGATAAATTCGGAAAGCATACTTATAAATAGGTACAGACAGATCACACATCCAGGTTATCATAATCTGTCCTAATTTCCTCATTTGATATTGAACCAAACGTGTTTATCGACTGAAGAAATTTAACTAGATTTGTATACATGTGTGGCTTACCGTAATCTATTCAATTTTATGCAATATTTTTATTGTTAGCTCATGTTGTATTTTATGCTCAACTGTACAAGTTACTTCATAATAAAAAAAAATCTACTCAGTTCCCCTGTCAAAGAAATACCAGTTGCTGCAGTCGAGACGCCACAGAGCCCAGTTCCGACGTCCCCTAACAAGGACAAGAATTGCCCCGGCTCCTTCCGGCTGCCCTTCTGCGACCCGTTGGTGCCCATCGACCCGCAGGGTGAGTCATTAAGACATTTACTGCTCATTGCAATTAGATCGATACAACAACCCGTTGGGCGCCAATTTAGGTACTATTGTGGCCAATTTACTTGAGGAGCTATATGGAGAAATCTAGCTCGATTGAATTAAATATAATTGCTTTTAAATTGTTAATCTACTTAGGTATCTAGCTAGATAATTAGTTATCAGATTAATATTAGTAAATGTTGTCACCACAACATTAATGTAGTAAAAAAGTTGTATTACATTTTTTACTATAATGCCACATCGTTAGAAATGTATAGATGTAAATACATACAGACAGTCACATATCATAAACTGTCAAATTTCCTTCCATTATGTGGCTATCCGTACATTACACATATTAAAGGATATTAAAATTCGCACAAAATAAAAGATCTTCATATTTACCAGGTCGTGGCTACATCAGTTGGCTGCTGCTGGTGACTTTCTGCTACAGCTACAATGCCTGGTGCATCGCCCTCCGCGCCACCTTCCCGTACCAGACCCCTGAGAACACCCCCATGTGGATGGCCGCCGATTACTTCTGTGACCTCATCTACCTGATCGACGTGGGTTTGGTGAAGCCCCGGCTTATGTACCTACATGAAGGTTTCTGGGTCGAAAATCTTGCGGAGACTAGGAAGAACTACAGAAAGAAACTGCAATATAAGGTACGTTGTCTGGTATTTGACAACAATCATCATCGGCATAGGGCCGTAGCTATGGGGGACATTGTGGGAACCCTACCTTAATAATGGGGACCTAAAACTCAGAAAAATTCATCATCATCGTCAACCCCCCCGTGTTGTAACCTACCTTCAATCTAATAAAACCTATCCAACTATAGACTAACAATTTATTAATCAAAATGCGAGTAAAAATGTCTTAATAAAATAAGAAACACACAACTATAAAACCATGGATTTAGAGGACTCAGTCATGAGTCTTTGAGTTCTTTTTGGAAGGACTCAAGTTTTTTATCAAAATACTCTATATTCTGAAGGACTTGAGTTCTAAGTTTCATTTATAAGACTGGAGTCTTCAAAATTAGCTCAAGTTCTATTTAATGAGACTCTTACAACACTTAGCTACAGTCCTAAGTCGACATCAGGTAAACCTTTAAGGTCATTTTCGGTAATGAGTGTTATTTTTATGATCTTTTTGTTTTAGTTCGACATAATATCCCTAACTCCATTGGACCTATTATACGTATTCTTCGGCACCGACATGGTCATCTTGCGCTTCCCGAGATTGCTGAAGCTGCAGACTTTCTGGGAGTTCCACCAGGCTATGGACCGCGTCCTCTCTTCTCCTTATGTGGTAAGTTTCATTTTAATTGTTACTTGTTAGTTTTTATCGCTTCTACAAATTGTGAAACTTTGTTATTTATTTTCAGGTCAGAATCGGTAAAACACTATTTTACATCTTCTATTTGATTCACTTGAACGCATGTGCTTACTACGCAATGAGTGATTACATAGGTAAGTTAAAAGTCGGATTCCATTATCACCTATTTAATTTTTATTAAGTAATCTAAATGAAATTATGTGACTGTAATATCTGATTTAGACTAATCATGGACCCTATTATTAATGCGAATCAAGAAACTTTCTTATCAGGGACAGTAATCTTTTTCCCCGTCTCTACGATTTTGCCCGAGATTTTTTTGTATTATAGATAGATATTCGTTATTGCACAAAAACAAAATACAAGCATGATACAACAACAACAGACAGTACAATAAGGCGGTCTTATATTATATTTGAAAGATAAGCAGATAAAACTCCTGATGGTAAGCGATGGACCATGGACATCCGCAACTCTAGTGGAGTCACAAAAGCGCTACCAACCTTTGAATCCCCCCTTTTCCCCGGATTGAGTTTCCAATACTCTCACTCACAAAGCAAACTGCAGTAGAGACACTGCTTCACGCCGGTTTTCTGTGAGGCCGTGGTATCACTTCGGTCGAGCCGGTCCATTCATACCGAAGCGTGGCTATCTCGCGGCTATTTTAGGATTGTTTGCAAAAGAAACTGCTTTTTTTGCTCATAGATAAACTACTTATTTTCAGGTCTCGCGTCTAACGACTGGGTATACAACAACGAGGGCAACGCCTACATCCGCTGCTTCTACTTCGCCACGAAGACCGCCACGTCCATCGGCAAGAACCCCAAGCCTGAGAATACAGAGGAGTATCTATTCATGACGGCCGCGTGGCTCATGGGTGTGTTTGTGTTCGCGCTGCTCATTGGGCAGATCAGGGATATTATCGCTACCGCCACCAGAGCTCGGGTAAGCATGACCTATCATGAATCATTAAAGTCACATCGGCAAACTGAAAACCAGTAAGTACTGCAGCGGCTCCAAACCATCGAAACTTTCAATTAGTTAGTTACAACAATTGTATCCCGTTTGAAAAAGTGAAATAACACCTAAGAAACTAAACACTACTTAGTAACTAACTTGTTTGAGCTGGACCCTATATCCATTCGCAGGGGAAAGCCGAACAAAGTTATTTAATGTCAACAATCAGTTCCCTCATAACTACATTTAAACTAAAAAAAAAACTCCCTCGAACCCCTACATTAAAAAAAAAACCATTGCAGTACATGCAAATGGACCTTGCTGACTACTTCGCTTTGTTCTTTTTTTTCTCTGGTCACTAGTTTCAACCTATTATCTATCTTATTTTTTTTGTTTTACAATTTCTTCCCTATACATAACTGTGCAATATCTGTAATGTTGGCTGTGTGCTATCCTTGTAAATGTTGTATGTGGTCAATAAATGTTAACTTACTTATCAATCAGATGAGTATTGTATCGTATGCAGACGGAGTACCGCAAGACTGTGGACGGGTGCTCGCGCTACCTACGGCGGCTGAACATGCCGGCCGCGCTGCAGCGCCGCGTCACCTGCTGGTTCAACTACACCTGGAGCCAGCAGCGATGCTTCGGTATGCACCTTTATATCACTCATCATTACGTTCAGCCAAAGCACGCCCACTGCTGGATAGAAAGAAAGAAAGAAAGAAGAAAGATTTTTTTTATTATTTTGGACATCACAACACTTATATACGAGTACACCATCAGTTACAAAAGATCAAACAAACAAAAAAAAATAGATACAGAAAAAAAAGAAAACAAAACAAAGGAAAAACAAAATAACCAGGCAGTGCATTTTATTGTGTGTTGTAACCTCCAACATAAATAGCCCCCACTCAGCCTATGTCATGACCCTGAAAAAGATTATGACGCTGATTTTCAGGGCTGGGGTTTTTTTCCAGGGAAAACCATCATATCCTTCACCTTGTCACATGTAAGGTACAAGATGGTGTGTCTGACTCTAACCCTAACCAAAACCCCTGAGGTGTCCATCTCAGCGCAATCGCGGTCGGAAACCCCGCAGCCGGGACTGGACCGTGCCGCTAATCGCGCTCGCCACGGTTACAATTATCTGATGGTATGACATACCAGGACACCCTATAATGTAGTCCCCGGCGGAGTCGTATACTGAACAAAAGTGGTTATGCTCGCGTACTCCGAAGACCCCATTAGTCGCCTTTTACGACAGGCCAGGAATACCTTGGCAATATTCTAAACGCCCCTAGCCACAGGGCACACTGCTGGATAGGAATTCCTCGAAGGATCTACCAACTGATCGATCCTGCCACGCCCATATCGAGATGTAGAGAGATACTCATGATCGCATGATCGTATCTGGATTCGTGAATTAATATTAGATGAGTTTAAACATTCTCAGTATCTTTAGTCGAACAAGTTGATAATGGCGCCCAACGAGTATCGTGAAATAAATCTAAAATAGCTGCTATTCTAAAATGTTTATTGAAAAGATCTTTTTACCCGACTGCCAAAGAAGGAGGGTAATGTTTTTCGAGTGTATGTAAGTATGTATGTATGTCTTTTCCTTTGTGACCTCCTGTAGCCTAAACGGCTTGATGGATTTTGATGTATGAGGTATCGTTAGATTTGTCTTGATTACGGGAGTGTCATAGGATACATTTTATCCTAAAAGTCCCACGGGATAAAGACATAATAATATTTTTTCTAAATTTCCCTTTAAAAAAATATGTATGCGGTATCATTAGATTCATTTCAATCACGGGAGTAATTAATATAGGATACGTTTTTTCTCAAAATTCCCACGGGAACATGTTAATTCTGCGTCAACGCAAAGCAACTCATGCGTTAGCAAGCAAAAAGATAGGGCGTGGCCTGGCATGCGGCGCGCGGCGCGGTGCGGAGGGGGATATGCTCGAGTATACAGCCCGAATGCGGGCACACACCATGTTAAAATTTAGCTGATGATGGAAAAGTCTATGTTAAATATCAGAGAATTACCTTGTTTCAGATGAATCTAAAATCATGAACTCTTTACCGTTTAATATGAAACGGGACGTAGCTTTGGCTGTTCACATGTCAACACTTAGCAAAGTAAGTTCCCTACTTTAAATTAATGTTAAATGTTTGCAAGTTTGATGCAAATTTAAGTATAAAATATTTATTATTATTATAAGGAGTTGTAAGTCACGTAACGCCATGGGCAGTCAGCAAATGTCTAGCCCAACGGCACATTTGGTAATGTCAATGCTTCACACTCCAAAGGTCATTGGTTCAGTCCACACCATAGACAAACATTCGTGTTAGAGATCGTCTAAGCTGAAATAATGCACGACAACAAACAACAAAATATCGACAGTTTCGGGTGAGACTTCAACCCACGATCTTTTACTAACCGGGCAACTGTTTTACCGACTTTGGTAACTGTTTTACCGACTTTGCTACCGGAGATCTTGGTAAGTTCACGAATTTTTAAGTCCTTTTTACTTGGCCGTGAGCCGACGATAGTTTCATCAATATTACAGATATTATATATTATTAAAGGAGGAGGCTCAGACCCAGAGAGCAATGGAGAGGGCTATGCTCGGAGTCTCCTTGCGTGATCGTATCAGAAATGATGAGATCCGCAGAAGAACTAAGGTCATACACATAGCCCAAAGGATTGTATGCCTCAAATGGCAATGGGCAGGACACATAGCAAGAATAACCGACCGCCATTGGAGCGGAAAGGTCCTTGAGTGGAGGCCACGTAAGGAAATTTGGTGAAGGTCGCAGGAATCCATTGGGGGAGGCCTATGTCCAGCAATGGACGTCTATGGGCTGAAATGATGATGATGATGATATATTATTAGGGGTCAATATTAAAAGGAAATAAATTGCAAAAAATTGCAATACCCAAAAAAATCCTTCCTTGGGATGGGTGTGCAGGTGCAGCTGTTCCGCGACTGCTCGGCGTCGCTGCTGCGCGACCTGGTGCTGCAGCTGCGGCCGGTGTCGTTCCTGCCGGGCGACGTGGTCGTGCGCCGCGGCGACGTCGGCCACCAGATGTACATCATCAAGGCCGGAGAGTGCTACGTATGTTTGCTGAACTTTATGCCCATTTCGATTATTATATATCCTCTCCCTCCCTCTCGTCCGTCCCTCGTGCGCAGGGTCAGGGCTAGCTCCAATAGGGTATTTGACTAAGCTTACGAAATATAAATATTTTATCAAAATATAGGTAAATATGAGCCAATAGCAAACATTCTCAATTAAAAATATAACTTTCTAGCCGGTTTTATGGTCATTCAAAGATTCATAGGCAAGTCCTTTTTAAAAGTATGAAATTATTAAAAAATAATTATGCCATTGACTAGCCCATACAATTTGCACCAACTATTATATAGAATATAATAGAAACATTAACATAAACGAAACATTTGATAGAGGTACCATACACAATTCAAAGGAAATGCATACAAAATACTTGTTTGTGACGGTACGAAACAGTTTTGGGTTTGCCCAAAATAATGTGGTTTTAAAGTTGTTATATCTCAGGTAGTTTAAATGGGAATCAAGTAATTCTTTCAACGATGTTTCTACGAGTATCATTGAGAGGTCTTATGATTACAAAAATAAATAAAAAATAGTCAAATACCGTTTTCCCTCCTGAACATGATTGCAGACCGAGTGGACTGTGTCTTCTTGCTGCACTGTGGCGCATTACATGCGAAATAGATCACATATTAACGCCCTGTTGGTCTAAGTACCGAGCCGTGATCTCGGGGTCCGGCTTCGATTCCCGGGTTGAGTAAAAAGTGTGTTTCGAATTTTTCGAACATAGCCCTGGTTTGTGATCACCAATCTGCATTTGGCAAGCGTATTGATTAAGTCTAATCCCATCATAGTAGCGATGACTTGATTTCTATGATGGCCTGCAGTGGGACAGTTAGGTATAAGCTAATACTTTTTTCAATAACATCTTAATAGTTATAGACTGTTATTTTTTTATCGTCTACATCCACAACCACATAATAGGTATCGTAAATAAATACTATTTAGCATGTTAGATCAACAAAATAAGCGAAAAAAATTCTGCTATTCCATACAAAATTGAATATCCACCCAGCGATAATAGAATAGCTGTTTTTTTTTTCGCTTGATCTAACATGTTAAATAGAATTTGTTCACGATACCTTTTATGACGTTTCCGGGATGTAAACGATAAAAAAATAACGGTATTATATTTTTTTTACCACCTCGGTGGCGCAGTGGTTAGTAGGTCGCACTTTAAGGCGACGGCTGCGCAAGAGGCCCCGGGTTTCGATCCCTCCCGGAGCCAAAAATGTAAACCTATCTAAGAAATTCTTAGTGTTAGGCCGGAGTCTAGAAGTTGGCGGTATGTACCCCCGTGCCTCGGAAAGCAAGTTAAGCCGTTGGTCCTGCACCCGATCCCTCTCCGGTCGTGTCACATTGGTGTCCCATCGGATTATGAGGGTAAGGGAATATAGAGTGCACTTGTGTTTGCGCACACACTTGAGCACTTTAATATATCCTGCGTACGTGTCTGATCGTTGAGATTGGCCGCCGCAGCCGTCATGGGCTGGAGGATATTATTATAATATTTTTTTACAGAAATAATAGATGTGTATCTGGGTGTAAACAAATACCTGCTAGGCAACAGAAGATTGCATTAGTTTTAACCCTTTCAAACAGTTTTCTAATACACTATCAATGCCTACTTGATTAAATGTCAATAGCATTTTTTACCGATTGAGAACTTGGTCTAGTTGTAAAAAAAATGCTCAATGTTATAATATGAAAACTTTCACCATGGAAAAATTAAATCAAGGAAAATCTTTATGAAAACTGTTTTTACTGTACTAATTTCCTCAAACATAAATCCTACTAAGGCAAGATTCGACCAATCTTTTTCCGTAGATTTTTTTATTATTTTAACATGGATAGATAGATAGAAATTCTTTATTGCACAAAAATAAAATACAAGCATGATACAACAGCAACAGACAATACAATAAGGCGGTCTTATCGCTTGTAGCGATTTCTTCCAGACAACCTTTGGGTAGAGGAAAGAAATATACACATAAACAACATATTACAATAACAGTATTTAAATTTAGAGTGTCATAAAACCCTACCGGTTTCTCCTTGACACAGTTACACATGAGTGTTGCTTGTTGAACTAAATAAAAATTAGTATTATATTTTAATAATAAAGTATCAATACAACAAAACTTATTTCTAATACATTATACCTAGACGACCGCGCACTGCGAGTTGTTTGCGTAGGTACCTATGTCGATAGAACTATAATCTAGATCGCGATTAGTATGAGACTATTTATTTATTCATTATTCAGACACCTTACAAGTTAACAGAAATTAATCCAAAACGCAGTATAAGGTTAGAATAAATTATTACATTACATTCATGTTCATTAGTCACTCACGTTCATTTAGCTAAAATAAACACTACAATTGACGAGTTCAACTATTAGTTTTTATGTAAGTAGCATTGTTCCAGGTGATGTCACAAGACGAAAACGAAGTATTGGCGACTCTTAGAGAAGGCTCAGTATTTGGTGAAATAAGCCTTCTGGGGATCGAGGGGCTACGCCGACGAACCGCTACCGTCAGGTATGTTTACATCTGTGTTTACACGATCATGCAGATTACCTGCAGTAATTTAATGATTAATAATATAAAACTTGCAGAGGTGCCACCACGTCGGGCGCCAGTTATTCGAAACATTGGCGCCCAACTTGGTATTTTCTCTCTTAGATTAAATTTTATATTTAACTAAGCCCTGTTGGTCTAGTGGTTTAAGTACCGGGCCGTGATCTCGGGGTCCTGGGTTTGATTCCCGGGTCGAGCAAAAAATATGTTTCGAATTTTTCGAACATTGGTCGGGTTTGTGGTCTCCAATCCATTAGGTAAGCGTGGTAATTAAGCCTAATCCCATCATAGTGGCGATAACTTGATTTCTATGATGGAGACCTTTGCTCTACAGTGGCCTTGCAAGTAAAGTATGAGCTTATGTACTGTATAGGTTCATACTTTTTTATGTGAAAGGTGGCAGACGAGCAGATGGATCACCGAGCAAACGATTGCCGCCGCCAATGGACACGCGTGACACCAGTGGTGTCACAGGTGCGCTGCCACCCTTTAAACCCCCCCTTCCCCTGAATTGGGCCTCCGGTAACCTCACTCACGCAGCGAAACACAGCACAGCGCTGCTTTATGCCGGTTTTCTGTGAGGCCGTGGTATCACCCTGGTCGAGCCGGCCCATTCATGCCGAAGCGTTGCTCTTCCACGGTCAAAAGTCAAACTTTACTTTAAAGCAATTATCAACGAAAAATCAGAAAGTAAGTCGGAACATAATCATGTCATCATCATCATCATCATCAGCCCATTTAAGTCCCCACTGCTGGGGCACGGGCCTCCCTCAATCACATGAGGGGTAATTGCCATACTCACCACGCTTGGCAGACGGGTTGGCGAGGGTTTAGATATAAATGCAGAGTTTTCCTTCTCTGGGTGCTGATGATCATGCCAGCAGCTTTACCTTAGTCGCCTTTTACGACACCTCGGTAAGAGTGAGGGTGGCCTATTCTACTCTGCCGGGGACCACACGGCTCATCATCAATCATGTCGCACCTTCAGAATTATAAAGACCTAATCCAAAAATTAATTCGACCTACATATTTTATAATGTGTAGATCAATAAGTATAGGTAGTAAGATATGCAACTCTTAAAACATAACTTCTTTGTATATGTACAATTCCTAGATAACATTAATTTCCTATTTAATGTCCTGACATACGAATCTTTATTAGCTGTTTCTCAGATTTAGTTTTTTGCATTGGGTGTCTATATTTCTGATGCGAGGTGCGATGTATATTTCATGTGTAGATCCCGTGGCTACTCCAACCTGTTCGCGCTCTCCCGTAACGACTTGGACGCAGCCCTCAAACATCACAAAGAAGCTGCCCAAGTGCTCCGCCTTCGCGCAGACCAAATAATAAGGGAGAACGCGGCGCGCCACGCACAGCAGAGGCTGGCGCAGCTGCACGCCAAGAGGGCCGCCAGCCTGGCAGCCGACAGCGCGTCTGTGGCCAGGAACAGGAGGCTATCGAACGTGTCGAGCAACGAGAGCAGCTCGGCCGTAGAAGGAAGGAGGCATCGGTCTGCTAGCGTTTTCTCTAAGAGGAGGCTGTCGGCTGTTTCTGAGACTAAGGTATGTGAAGGCTTAGCACAGTAAACTATTATTTTATCACCAGGCCAAGCAGAGACTGGCCCAGCTTCAGGAAAAGAAGTCCGCGAGCCTGGTGTCGGATAACGCGTCTGTAACCAGGAACAGGAGGTTATCAAACGTGTCGAGCAATGAGAGCAGCTCGGCCGTAGAAGGAAGGAGGCAACGGTCTGCTAGCGTTTTCTCTAAGAGAAGGCTGTCGGCTATTTCTGAGACTAAGGTATGTGAAGGCTTAGCACAGTAAACTATTATTTTATGACCAGGCCAAACAGAGGCTGGCCCAGCTGCAGGCCAAGAAGTCCGCGAGCCTGGTGTCGGATAACGCGTCTGTGGCCAGGAACAGGAGGTTATCAAACGTGTCGAGGAGCAATGAGAGCAGTTCGGCCGTAGAGGTAAGGAGGCATCGATCTGCTAGCGTTTTCTCTAAAAGAAGGCTGTCGGCCGTTTCTGAGACTAAGGTATGTGAAGGCTTAGCACAGTAAACTATTATTTTATCACCAGGCCAAGCAGAGACTGGCCCAGCTTCAGGAAAAGAAGTCCGCGAGCCTGGTGTCGGATAACGCGTCTGTGACCAGGAACAGGAGGTTATCAAACGTGTCGAGCAATGAGAGCAGCTCGGCCGTAGAAGGAAGGAGGCATCGGTCTGCTAGCGTTTTCTCTAAGAGGAAGGCTGTCGGCTGTTTCTGAGACTAAGGTATGTGAAGGCTTAGCACAGTAAACTATTATTTTATCACCAGGCCAAGCAGAGACTAGCCCAGCTTCAGGAAAAGAAGTCCGCGAGCCTGGTGTTGGATAACGCGTCTGTGACCAGGAACAGGAGGTTATCAAACGTGTCGAGCAATGAGAGCAGTTCGGCCATAGAAGGAAGGAGGCATCGGTCTGCTAGCGTTTTCTCTAAGAGAAGGCTGTCGGCTGTTTCTGAGACTAAGGTATGTGAAGGCTTAGCACAGTAAACTATTATTTTATCACCAGGCCAAGCAGAGACTGGCCCAGCTTCAGGAAAAGAAGTCCGCGAGCCTGGTGTCGGATAACGCGTCTGTGACCAGGAACAGGAGGTTATCAAACGTGTCGAGCAATGAGAGCAGCTCGGCCGTAGAAGGAAGGAGGCATCGGTCTGCTAGCGTTTTCTCTAAGAGGAGGCTGTCGGCTGTTTCTGAGACTAAGGTATGTGAAGGCTTAGCACAGTAAACTATTATTTTATCACCAGGCCAAGCAGAGACTAGCCCAGCTTCAGGAAAAGAAGTCCGCGAGCCTGGTGTTGGATAACGCGTCTGTGGCCTGGAACAGGAGGTTATCAAACGTGTCGAGCAATGAGAGCAGTTCGGCCATAGAAGGAAGGAGGCATCGGTCTGCTAGCGTTTTCTCTAAGAGAAGGCTGTCGGCTGTTTCTGAGACTAAGGTATGTGAAAGTTTAGCGGAGTAAACCATTATTTTATCATGATTCTTTAGTGCATTTTTTGTTAGGTACAGCTATCCCTGACTTCTATTTTCTTTCTTTTGCACAAATTGATATACAATGGGCGAACTTAATGCCAAGAGGCATTCTCTACCAGTCTTGTATATAGTGGGAACAGCCGTAGATAGTAAGCAGAGAACTTGTATAGTAACGCAAGAAAAAAAAAATTTACTTAAAATTATTATAAAATAATAAACAAACTTAACTACATTATAATTGTGACAAGGTACTAGAGTGCATACATATTTTTGCAGCTGACATACATAATCTAATGGTCGCCATACCGATTATTGATCTATTGCGATTGTTTGTGTCAATCCCTTTGAGGAAAAATTCCGATTAGCGCATTATGCAATTCATAAGATATTTTTTACAAATTTTATTAGTAATAACTATTTAAAGTTCTTGTTCAGATTAATTGAGAAAGATTATACTTGTTATTTAGAAAGAATAAGAACACAAAAAGCTAATGATTTTTACATCTTAATTTTTATATTTGTAAAAAGAGCATGCATGATACGAAATGTTTGAACTGTCCCATTCACCTTCACATACTGAATGGACTGAGTATAGCTTATTTTTAACTACAAAAATATTATCTCTACAAATTTAATCAGCCTATAAACTGTCCCACTGCAGGACAAAGGCCTCCATCATAAAAACCAAGTTATCGCTACTATGATGGGATTAGGCTTAATCACCACGCTTGCCAAATGCGGATTGGTGATCACAAACCCGAGCTAGCGAAAAATTCGAAACATACTTTTCGCTCGACCCGGGAATCGAACCCTGATCCTGAGATCACGGCCCGGTACTTAAACGACTAGGCCAACAGGGCGTTCGTCTAGAAGTATATAACTGCTGGCAGTTACCTCGGCCAACGTTTAGGGTTGGCCATCCAAAGAGGCAACGCCGCTAGCATTCTGGGCACGTTGGACAATATCAGTGGGGCAGACAATTTTTTTTTGTAAATATGTACATAATTATTAGGTATTACTTTTGTTGACATGCATTTAAGATATTTTTAGTTATTTAATTGAATAAACTACTTTATCTTGTTGAAAAAAAAAACTGTAATTAATAATAATAATATATCAGAAATATAATCTACAAAAAGTACTTATGTTATGTGAGGTAGTAATTAATATGGTTATATAAGTAAATGCTATGGTCTCAGCGCATGTCGGGCGCCGCGCGCTGCCGCTCGTCGCTGGCGCCGCGCACGCGCACTCCGCTCCCTACCATCGTGCTCTCCGAGAATTGAACTACTGATCTTTGCTAATGCTATCTACTAATTTATTATATCATTTAATTGAGATGCTATAAAGGTGGCCGCAGATGGTCTTATTTTTCCAGAAATTAGAACGTAAAAAAAAATATTAAAAAAAAATCCAACGCAAATGTGTGGCAAGATTGTAGGTACCTTCAATTAACAGCCTGGCGGATCAAAACCCAAAAAAAGAAATAAAATCGGCTACAAGTATTATAATTCCCCGGCGCATATATATTAAATACTAATATAATACATTGACCTAACATTTGAGTAGATACGTAAGCCGATTTTTTAAATGTTTACCCCCCCTTGTCAGTAAAAATAGCCAAAAAGATAGATACGCTTTTTCTTCTCTATTTTATCAAAGTAAGCAGAGCTAAGACTTCACTCCTTTTTTTTTTGTTGACCCGGTGGAAATGCCGCCGGCTCACTGTCAGGAGCCGACGTCGGCGCCGGTTGGTCGGCGCCGCCTTATGCACACCCGGCCGCTGGGAGTCGGCCGGGCAGTGTGGGGCTCTCCCCTGGATTAGGCCTCTGCTAATCAGAGGCCGTCCAAGGGCATACCCACTAAAACCACCGGGGCTTTTCCCATTCAACGCCCGCTAAGTCGGGATGGAACGCGGGATTACCACCAGGCTGCCACCGCGAACCATCCTGGGCGAAGAGGCTCGCCAACACGGCCTCCTTCCGAACACCGGTCCTTAGGACCCAGGGCCTCTCCCATGGCCCACTCCCTCTCGATACTTCGTTATCCTCGAACGATCTCTAAACATTGAAGTGACGCCACAGTTTAGCGAAAAAAAATATCGTCTGTGACCACCTTAAGGGTTTAGGTAGGACATAATTTAACAATTAAATTTTAGATATCATATCCGCAGGACTCACGATATGGTTTATTAAAGTGTTTTTTTTTTTGAGACTGAAAATATTGTAATTGATTTTGGTTACAAGTCTTTACTTTAATGCATTGTATTTAACTAACTACTTATATTTAATCAGGAAAAATGTTATTCTTTGTAAGTGGATTGATGTCAACATTGTAAATATCTGGAGCCCAATTCTCGTGCTTGTGATATTTTGAGAACATGGCGGATATCACTTGAAATCTGTACAAAAAAACTGTGTTTTAGTGATATATGTCGTATGAAAAATATGTCACGAGCACGAGAATTGGGCTCCTGATATTTTCCCCTATGTAGCGCCAAAAGTCATTTAATTGTTTTAAGTAATCCAGCTTCAGAATGTTTGTTCAAATATGCGTTACAAATTTGAATTTGTGAAGGAGATGGGATGATAGTGATGATGTGATAAATGGATAATGGAAGATAAACAAATTTAGATATATTTATACCTAAATTATTTATGTAAATTTGTATTCATTAGAACAAGCTCAATTCGATAAAATTATAGGCAATATTTTCGTATAAAGAAAAACTGAATTTATAATTTAGTAAAGATATAATATAAATGTTTCTAGCAATGGCTGAACAGAATATAAAATCAAATCAATAAATGATGTGTTGATTGAAAAAACTTTGTTTTATTTTATTTTTTACCTCAGTGCAGCATGGATCACCATCAGCTGATCCGTCTGCTCGTCTGCTCCTATCCCATAAAAAAGGCAGTTTCAGGAAGACTTAATGTAGTTGTCTAGGAAATATCATGTGAGTTCCACTGTTGACAAGACAGTCTTCATTAAAAATAATTACAGTAAAACATGTGGTAAATCACCCTTGTCAGCATCATCCATCGGCCAGAGACATCTACAGCACTGTAACACCCTCATAAAATAAATAAGTAACTGATTAGTAATCTTACCGATTTGGGTACCGGGACACTGCAATATCAGAGGCAACGAAGTCGCTGACGTGCTAGCAAAGGCCGGGGCAGAGAGCCCACTACTCGGACCGGAACCAATAAGTGGCGTTCCAGCCTGCATGGTCAGGTTCGAGTTAAAAGAGTGGGAGAAAAAACAAAGCACTGAATTCTGGAAAAGACTACCTCGACTAGAACAGTCTAAGGCGTTGATACAGGCGTTCGATCAGAGACGAGCTGTAGAAATAACAAAACTGAGTAGAGGACTTGTTAGGGCACTCACTCGGACCCTCACAGGGCACTGCAAATTAAACAAGCACCTGCACAACATGGGCCTTACAGATACCAAAATCTGCAAGTTCTGTTGCGAGGACGAGGAAACGATTATCCACGTCCTCGGCGAGTGCATAGCGCTGCACCGCTGCAGAAGGCGGCACCTGAGAGCACACATGATCTCAGCTGACGAGATCAAGAGCTCCCCCATCAGCTCCATTCTCGGGTTTATCCTGGAGCTGGAGCTACATGAGGTGCTGTAATAGGTTACGGGGCTGCCACAATAGATCATCTACTGGTCGCAGTGGCTATGAGACGCAGGGCTCACCCCATTTCTATCAAAAAAAAAATAAAGATTCTATGTATGGATTACTCTTGTATTTTTCTCTGTACCTTGTTCTTCCTACCTAGGTATGTAGGTTACTAATAGAATGCAACCAATTAAGTCCACCTTACAACATTAGGTAGGTACATCTTATACAAAACTTATATACCTACATGAAGTAGGTAGACAGGTACCGGTACCAATAAACCCTGCATAACAAAACAAACAAAAGACATTACAAAAGGAATAAAAACACCGATGAAGACATACCGGCCCTAATTGCAAGGAGTTCGTGAGCAGGTACATACAGCACCACGTCGAGCTTGCTTAATTTGCCGCGCTTCCTTTGTCAACCGCGATCGATGCGGTAGGTATTACCTAGTCCACCCCCAGTCGTCGCTAATGCATTAATTATTGTTATTTCTGCGTTGCGTGCATCGGATCGGATATGCCGCAGTAACGCGATTACTGGCTCCGTGACTTTTAGACGTAGGCCTAAGAATCGACGAAGCTCAGACATCCGTCATTTTTATGCTGAAAGCCACTACACGATGAGCGACCATTGCTCCCTGAAAAACTCTTGATAACAACAAAAAATGTTTCAGACAAAAGATGTTCTAAATGATGAGTAAGAATAATGCTTTACAATTATGTTTCCAGTCAACATTACAAAAAATCTGCTTACAGAGAGCATCAAAATGTTTTTAGCGTTCGAAGCTGCCAAAAATATCTGAGAACCTTGTCAAAAATCACTTTAAGCACCAATCTTTATGTGTAAGTACTTTTATTTATTGAAAATGCTCCTTGACGTATTGGCTTACGGTTATCTTTTGTCAAATGTCCAGATAGTTTTGGTATGCTTGATCGCTAAGATCATTTTGAAACTCTTTGTACATCTTACATTTAGACCTTGTTCTAACTAGTAAAATACAGTTAAAAATCTAGGCCAAGTTTAGTTCAAAGTCAAAATCAGCAAGGGCATTTTTATTTTCATTTTGCCCTTTCGCTTCAAAGAACGATAACCTCTCGTGGACTGATTGGTTGGCTAATAACTTAGATCGGTTTTATTTCTGTGACTGGAATGCAAAAATATTTAAACATCTTATATGTAGGTACATATTCAGCTTGCGTGACGTTTTTCATTTCTTCGCTGAAAGAAACTTGCCATGGGGCAAACAGGGTAATTTTAGAAGATACAAATAGCTCATATGGATAATTTTAAGACTAATACCTAGGCGGGTAAATGTATGTTAGTACTTTAACGTTTCTTAAATACATAGGTAAAGAAAATGACGCTTGCGGCTAATTATTCTGCACATTTTAATATCTATCATTTGAGCGTTTTAGACGAAAAAAAATGCTATACTAAATGCGCATTCAGGTAAATTTTTGGACCATTAGATAAGATCTTCGGTGGCTTATCGTTAGGAAGTTTATAAGTCCTAGGTTTAAAGCGTGTGGTTAACTTCAAAATAATTATGACTCTCGATAAAATCCAATAAAGTTTCCGTTAGAACTTGGCCCGCAGATCCTCTTTACAATTCAAGACTCCATTGTTGTTCTATTTTATTTGTAAATATTGAGAAAGACATTTCTTTGCCACCGTTGTTTGTTTAGATAATAAAAGACACTGCTCTGTTTCTTTTGTTGATAATTATTTAAAATAAGGATAATTTTTCTTGAAAATATTATAACCTTTATTATGTAATTAATCACTATTTAACATATCCAAATGTAAATCAGACAATTATGAATGATATAAGGTAACCTAAAAGTATAGGTATACTTATTTAAGATCATTGAATGTCATTAAGTTGTATATAAGTCAGGTAAATAAACCATGGTCAGTCAACAATACACCAGCTGAACGGAGACGAAGATGATTTTTGCATGAATGGTAACGTAATATTTTTGAAGACTTCTCGAAATTTTCAGAAATTGTTGGTGATATTGGTATAAGTGTTTCGTGGCGTGTAGAGCGCCCTTTCATTAGGTAAGGCTAAACCTCGATCAACAGTTATTCAGTCTGAAATCAACCCGCCCGGGGCGCATCCGTGCTATAGCATAATTTGTGAGCGGATACAAATCTGATATTTTACATTAATTATGACTAAAACTAGTTAGTTTATTTTAAATTTTGGGAGTTAAAAGAATTTGCTAATTTTTCAAAATTGTTGACATTATTCTGTAATAATAGGAACTTTAACAAGTTAGTGTAAAAGGAAGCTACAAGTTTTTTTCAAGTGGCCTAAACCTTACAATTAACAATATAGTTAAAATTACCTACTAACAACCAATTAAGTGAGTACTTTCTTCTGCCTATGTAACTTAGATTTCAATATTTTTTTTTAAATTTGGGAGTCAAAGTTGGTGGGTATTTCTCCGGGAAACTTTCTTCCGACTCATTACCGTCCGATTCATATGGGCTCAAAATATCAGTCAGTGAGTGAGTCGTAATGTAGGTAAGTAGCTTTATATATTATAGAATAGATATATAGATAATAAATAATAGTGAAACATACTCTATGTGATTTTTACACATTCCTTATATTTTAATGTGTAAACTTTTAATCTGAACAAGATTTTGAGCCTATCGGTCGGAAATGAGCCGCTAAAGTTTCCCGGAGAAATACCTACCCTGGTAAGTACTCGTACCTATGAGTACAAGTTTTAAAATTTCCATTGTGTTATTTTTTTTTGTCCGACTTCTCTTTTGTATTTATTCACCTTTACCTAAATAGATGTATAAAACAAAGACGAGTTAGTTACACCACTTTAAACTCAAGAACGCCTAGACTGATTTATAAGGTATTGTGGCAAACCGACCTCTTTAAGTTAATCATTTTATTTTCGTTTTTATTTTGTTTCTCAATTTGACGTTTTTATATTGTCATTGATTTGTTTTGGTGCGAACGGTACATACGTAAATATATTTTATTTCTATATTTTTATTGTTTTCTTGCTATTTTTACCCATCTCCTTCGCTACAGATATGTTTATACGCCCCGACCAGGATACCTAGCTAATAAAATGTCGAAAAAAGAACTTAGAAAAAAAATATTAAGGCAATCGTAGCGTATGTAAGAACTTTAATGAAGTTAACCGTGGTCTACTAGGTATGGTTTTTTCAGCAAGCAGGTCACCATGATGATATTAAGTAACGTATTAAACTGAAATAAGTTTTATATTTCATTTATCTTTACATAGAGTTACTACATGCTGCATACCAAATATACCGGTAAATGAATAATAACATCAGTCCACTTGTGACCACGTTTAAACGTCAAGCAACAAATAGTGCTTTTAATCATGGACCACGGCGTCACGTCGAGTTACCCTTGTTGACCTTTGAACTATCCTTATGTCTGGCGCACAAGTGCTATTTTTCCACTGCAGGGGTGTAACTTGATCTGACGCTAGTCTGTACTTTCAAAATTATGCCACGTTAATTCCCGTGATTATGCACCATAGTAGTAATAAAGTTTCAAAAAAATAAATAACTGTATAACCACTTTTCTAAAGTTCTTGTTATACCTACTGTGGTATAACACTGCGGCGGGATATAGCCTCCCTCAGCATTCTATACCGCATCTATCATGGGGAGTGCTCTGAGGAACTGTTTGATCTACTCCCTGCAGCTGAATTCTTACTTCGAACCACACGCAAGCTATTGTCATTTCATCCCCATCATCTCGATGGATGGCGATCTAATACTGTGCCGTTACCGCGGAACTTTCTACCACGTACCTCAGTTCTGTGGAACAGTTTGCCTACGGGAGTATTTCTCGACGGCTACGACTTAAGGACCTTCAAGAAAAGAGCGTGTACTCCTTTTTAAAAAGGCCGGCAACGCATTAGCGATCGCTCTGATTTCGCGGACGTTAATGGGCGGCGATGATTGCTTTCCATCAGGTGACTCGCTTGCTCGCTTGTCGCCTCTAGCATAAAAAATGCAGTAGGCAATTGTAGGTACCATGTAGAACAATAAGTTCTTTGTTGTATTAGACCCACCCATCAACACATGTAGGAGAAGCATAAAAAATATCGAAAAGTAGGTACATGCTATGTAAACTGCTTTACTAAACTGCTGTTACTAAAATATTTTACGTTATTATTATTTCTTCACCAGTCTACGACACGTGCATCTTAAAATATAGTTTTACAATGCTCACCTTGTCGATGACAAAATTAACCAGAACTATTCTGTGCCAGAAACTTAGGTCGCTAGAGTAGGTAAGTGTCTACACTTACTTATCAACTTCATATACCTAACTAATATACAGAGAAAATTTTCACGATCATATTAATGGCACCTAACCTATCTATTATTACGAATACGATATTTCTTTCCTCTGCCCAAAGGTTGTCTGGAAGAAATCGCTACAAGCGATAAGACCGCCTTATTGTACTGTCTGTTGCTTTTGTATCATGCTTGTATTTTGTTTTTGTGCAATAAAGAATATCTATCTATCTCGGCCTTCTTTTTGGCACCTAGTATCTACTGTACTGGAGCCCAATTTTGTGGCTCGTGACATTTATCATCATACGACATAATATCACTAAAACATAGTTTTTTTGCATGGATTTCATGTGACATCCGCCATGTTTTCAAAATATCACAAACACGAGAATTGGGCTCCTGACATTGTGGAATTTAACAAGAAAAACTTAGGTACTTACAATAATTATTGTTTAATTATGTAGGTACCTAACCTACACTACCTACCACTTGAAATAACAAAACAGCATCATGTTTATTCTATCAACCAAATTACTTCTACTAAGTCATAGTCACGACAATATTTTTAAGTAGGAATCTAACAATAAAAGCGCTGCTAGACTACGTAGTTAGTCTAGGTTTAATATATGGGTAATAGTAGATACTAACTCCTAGTAAGACCAACTTTACCCTATATATATATATATGTATACATAATATTCTGTATCTAGTTAACGATAAAGTAGCCTTGTCCTAAGAGTACCTACTACCTAAACTTTGAATATTAGATTCCTGATTATAAATAAGCCTAAAATAGTTACGGACAAAACTAACCTGTTATTTCTTCCACATTTCCACCTATTTATTCATTTTATGTCAATATAGCGTGAGCTGACTGTCATTTGTCTTATAATCGGTCTAACTCAAACAAAGAAAAAATACCGCAAAATATACACTAATTTCATTACATTCGCGGTCGTAAAGTCACGACATTGTGCGCTCGCGTGTCCCCGTGGAAGGGTTGCCACTGAGGATGCGCTAATTATACGTATTATGAGTGTAAAGTGGTGGTTGTAAAGTTTAAGGAATTAGAACTGTAAAGATATAGTGCCGGCTTATTGCAAGAACTCGAAAAAAAAACAAAAATTTCTTTATTCAATTTACTCGTAAGTCCATAAGTACAGAACATTTATGAATGTCAAATACCGCTGATTCGGAATGTCAATTTCTACCGAGAAGAATCAGCAAGAAACTCAGTAGTTACTCATTTCAAATATTATGGTATTACAATTTTCATTATTATACAAATTATGATTACAGTGACAGTATCATCAAGTCAAAGTCCATAATAAAAATATCGTTAAGTAGGCAGAGTTCAAAATATAAGAGTCGATTTATTGTAAGACTCATCAAAGTTCTATCATGAAATGATGAAAAAAACATTTAACTTTTAACACAATATTATTACGATACTAATGTTGCGTAACTAGTTACCTACAGTAGGAACAAAGACAAAACATCCAACTTAGCTCTTATGATTTTTTTTGTAGTACCTAATGAGTTCTTGCATAAAGCCGCCTAGGATGCCCTCGTCGACTCTCAAAATTGATATTTTAATATATTTTCGATCACGATCCCAAATAAATAGGTAATCTACTAAGCGACCAACTGCGTATTAGTAGTTTTTTAAATCTTGATCAGCCCAAAGACGACAACATAGGCCTTCCAAAGCGGCCATCTCGCGGATGTGGGCGTCCCGCATTGCGTTTATCTTTACCAGACTATTTATGTATGGTTGTTCTGTCTGTTCCCTCATAACTTCTAAACTAGTTATCATATTTGAACAAATGAACGTTAGTAGCGTCTTGATCGTCTTCTACTTATAGGCGACACGTCACGTTAAATTGACTACAGCGCTCTCTAGGGGACTTATAGTAAGGAACTAAAAAAATGGGGTATCAAATGAAAGAGATTTTTTAGCACATTTCAAATATGTAATTTTATTTACATAACTAAAAATATGTTAAATAAAAATAAAGTTTAAAATCTAAAACCCGACTACCGACCGTGGTTGTATGCTACGTTGATTTTATTTTATTATTATAATGAATCTGTTTCGTACAGTAGGTGGCATGTGGCATACGACCACGGCAATACGGCATAATAATTTCAGCAGAGACAATTATCTTGTTACGTACTATTTCGGCCTTTTTTTTTTGGTAGTCGGGTTTCAGTTTTTAAGCTTTATTTTATAATAATATGGCCTCCACAGCACCTCCACAGTCTTTCTGCCTCAGAGTGGCGGAAATATATATATATATATATATATATATATATATATATATATATATATATATATATAAGATACTTCGTGATATGTGTCCTGCCCACTTTGCCACTTCTTAGTCTTTTCTTATCCTGTGGGCTATGTCGATCTTCAAGTTTTAATAGAAATGTTTCTACCAACCTACCCAAATCCACCGACAACCCTAATCTAGCGATATGCTGTCACTCGCGAAGACCTCATCCAGCTCATATCGGATGTATTCAATCATCATAATATCTTTACGACCGCATAATCGTTTACAATTCTACATCAATCATTCGTGATGTTAAGTAGTTCGAGACTGCAATGCAGTAATACCTCGCTAATTGTGACCCTGGGTCTAAGGCCGAAGGTTGTAGGTTCGATTCCCACTCTGTACAAACATTCGTGTGATAAGAATGAGGTATATGACTAAGCTCAAGATTTTACAAAATATAAATATTTTATCAAAATATAGGTCAATGGCAAAAATTCTCAATTAAAAATATAACGTCTAGCCGGTTTTATGGTCATTCAAAGATTCATAGGCAAGTCCATTTTAAAAGTATGAAATTATTAAAAAATAATTATACCATTAAATAATCCATACAATTTACACCAACTATTATAATAGAACCATTGACATAAACGAAACATTTGATATAGCTACCATACAAAATTCAAATGAAATGCATACAAAATACTGTCGTGTGACGTCACATCTTAGTAGCCATTTGTATGGAGCGTTTTGGGTTTGCCCAAAATAATGTGATTTTAAAGTTGTGATATCTCAGGTAGTTTAAATGAGAATCAAGTGATTCTTTCAACGATGTTTCTATCATTGAGAGGTCTTTTGATTGCAAAAATAAAAAAAATATAGTCATATACCGTATTGTGTTTGTTTAATGTCTAGGTGTATGTTATTTAATTAAGTAAGTATTATAATTTACATTACCTACCTGACCGTGTGAGAGCCACGCTTCGGCATGAATGGATCGGCTCGACCGGAGTGCCACAAAGAAAACCGGCGTGAAGCAGCACCGTGCTGTGTTTTGCTGCGTGAGTGGGGGTACCTACCGGAGGCCCAATCCGGGGGATAGGGGGGTTTAAAGGTTGGCAGCGCATTTGTGACTCCACTGGTGTCGCGGGTGTCCGGGGGCGACGGCAATTGCTTGCCATCAGGTGATCCGTCTGCTCGTCTGCCACCTATCGTATAAAAAACCTCTGTTGCCTCATGATAACCGTAGCACAAGTGTCCTACTTCAGGGTATCAGGTTAAATAATATCAGTTAACGCATTTATAATTTTTATGACTGTTGGGAGACAGCCCTTTACATTCGTCGCTCGTCGTTAAAGTTTGGCGGAACTTTTCATTTATTGGCATAAACTATTTGCTTTAGAAATCTTCAAGTTCACGCAAGGTCAGTAGTCATATCGTGAAATTAATATTTTTGATAGTTAAATAAAATAAAATATCTATTAAAAAATCTCCCAGAGTGAAATAAGTGATAGTTACAGTACCTTACTAAAAATATATATGTTAGGTATTTTAAGTAGGTACTCGTATGAGCGTACCGAATGGTAGAAGAATCAATCGGTCGGCGGTGAGGGAAACATCGTGAAGAAACCGGCAAGTTCCGGGTAGTTTCTGAAACGTGTAACCATGATTGATAGTCTGGTTCCCCTGTTAAAGGATTCCGAGGAGGGTTAAGTCAGTCACTTTGTTGTAGGTAAGATTAAGAATAAGAAAGCACCTCTCATATAAAAAAGTTAAATAAAAAATAAATAAACAATAAACGAAGAACGAAAAACAATGGGTTTACAATTAGTACACTCCCTCTTCTTTGGCTTCTTTTTATATACTAACATTTTTTTTTAATTTTAAAAAGTCAAAATTAATGGTACTGTTTCATATTTAACGGTACTTTAGTGGACATTTTTTTACATTTAGAAGAGGTTTTCACAAAAAATATTGTTTATTAAAAGGTTTCGATGACGTCAATTCTGCTTAACAAAGTCACTTTCAAGATTTTTTTCTGCATCAAGTAAATATACAATTTTATCTGATCTGCTTATTACACACCTTAGAAATATAGTCTTTAATCATAATAAAAATGTATGTACCATAGTAACTTTTTTGGGAATTATTAATCTTGCTGTGTCAAGAAAAAAAACGGCAGTTTCATACTTTAACCCGAGACTTTAGATTCGAATCGTCAACATCTTTAAATCCACTACTGAAAAAATGTAACCAACCCCTATTAGTTATTTTTTTTTTCCTACAGACCTCATGACTTAATTACCGGCCAGTAGCATGCACTGTTCTGCATTATGACGGCTGTCGTGCGCAAGAATAACTTCACGGTAATGAGCCAGCCCCGAAGCCGGAGTTACGACAGTTGTTTATGGCTCGCTTTACTGCCAGACGAGCCTGGCTCGTTTGGCATTGCCTGCCTAATTACAATGCGACATGGCTGTTTCGGCCGATGATAGTATTTTTTTTATGTCATAGGTGGCAGACGAGCAGACGAATCGCCTGATGGTAAGCGATTGCCGCCGCTCATAGATACCCGCTACACCAGTGGAGTCACAAGTGCGCTGCCAACCTATAAACCCCTCTTACCCGGCCCGGATTGGGCCTCCGGTATCCTCACTCACGCAGCGACAGCATAGTGCTGTTTCACGCCGGTTTTCTGTGAGACCGTTGTATCACTCCGGTCGAGCCGGCCCTTTCATGCCGAAGCGTAGCACTCCCACGGTCAGAATTATAATACGACCTGTCAAATTCAACTACAGTGAATTCCAAATAATTAATTAAGTACATAGTTATCGGGGTGATAATGAAACATTGTTGTAATGTAAGAAAATAATATTATCCAAAACTTATCCAGAAGTGGTGAACCTTACACTCGAATACTCAAACGCTTTTTAACGTTGAGAGCTACTCAAACATGTTGTTTCTGTCATGTCAAAAGGTTGGCACATTAGATTCGTGCATTTGTGACTGGTGTCTATGATAGGCGGCGGCAATAGCTTACCCACAGGTGATCCGTCTGCTCGTTTGCCATCTCTTCCCGACGGCCGTCTCAAGGCTGCAATCTCATGAAAACATGGGTCCATTTCAGACCAGTTCCATATCAGCTTCGCAGAATTTCGCATTCGTATATATTAGTGTATGATAACGTGTTTATTTATTTATTTATCATCTAGTTAAATGTATTTATACTATAAATTTACTTAATCAATATTCAAAATCAAAAGGATTGCACCAACCTCCCCTCTTCTATCTAATGTCCTTTACCTGAATGTTGTCTGGTAGAGATCTCTCCCAGCGATAAGAACGCCTAAATTGTACATTGTATCTCTGTATACCTAGCTTTTAAGTTTTGTATGTTGTGCATTATATAGTATCTATCTATCTAATTTTCACCCAAGTCCATAATGCCGTTCTGAGCGGATTATGGTATTTCTCACCCTGTCCGTGAGTTTGATACGAGTACCCAGAATGCTCTGCTCTTTGGGAAATTATGAGCTTCGCCTATCTATCTATCACATAAAAAATAGCAGGGTGTCACACGGCGTCAAGGTAGTTATACACTTGTTGGACTTTGAACCGTCCCTAAGTCTCAGACAAGTGCTATTTTTGCACTGCGGAAAGGTAACTCGACCTGAACGCCGTCTGTGCCTAGTTAGTAAAGGAATATATTAAACCATCCTTCTAAAATTACCTATTTGCACACTAAAAATACTAATTTCACATTGTAGCAGCTCGGCACACACGATAAGGATTATCTCCAAGACCTACTGTTATCTCTGTCGCGTACGCTATGTGAGCAGATCTGACCACGTATGTGATAGGGGTCGCAAACCGGGATACCGAATTTCGAAAATACCGGAATACCGGAACAAATTTAGGTCTAATTCATACCGGTATTCATTTCATAAAAACCGGGATATTCGGTATTTTCGGTTTTTGTAAAATAAATAAGAAAGATCACCTTACGACCAAGGCCACCAAATGTTCAATGTTCCAATGCTTCCCGCTTTATTTTAATTATGTTTTTTGAGAAAGAATTAGAAATGTATTTTTTGGTTCGTTTCGTGTGTGTTAAGACTGTTGTGCGATGTTTATGTATGTTGATAAATATTTTATTTTTAGAACTGATTCTTAGTAGGAATCCTACTTCTAGTAAAACATTACATTTAATTAAAGTATTTGAACTTGTAGAGGTCTACAAGTTCCAATACTTTAATTATATATAACTTAGGTAAGTTAATGTTTAATAAAGGAATAAATGGGCATTTAGTTACAATAATAGGTATTTGTAAATTTTTGCCTAAGAAGTAACTAATTGATTACTAACACAATTATCACATAATAAACTTTGTATCAATGATTTGTGTTTATTTAGAAGATAAATTCATATACCTACTTAGGTACTTTTCCTCCGCAAACTAACTTTATTACATACTAAATTTGCTAACTTTAGCTTAATCCCGGAAATATTGAAAATACCGGATTACCGGTATTGCTTTAGAGCTAATACCGAAAATACCGGTTATGTTTGAATGATTCGGTATTGCGACCCCTAGTATGTGATAGGATATGACGTCAGCCATCTCTAGTAGACATATAAGCCTTGGAGATGTTCTCACATCATGCCATTTGCATTATCATTAATAAACCAGTTACGTATAATAATAATAATAATAATTCTCACAACATCTCATACGTTGACCTGATTCCGTACTAAGTAGCTTAAGCACTTGTGTTACAGATATCAGACAACAGACGAACACAAATATATACTTAAATACATATATTACACCCAGATACCGAACAAACACAAGTGTTCATCGCACGAATGTTTGTCCAGGGTGGGGATCGAACCCACGACCTTTGGCGTAAGAGGCAGGGTCACTACCAATTGCGCCATCCGATCAGTACAAGACCTGGTGCATCATATCTTCCGGGCCACCAGCTGCCTCCCGGCGGACTGGTGGCCTGCCTTCCAATATATCTTACGGTCCCGGCATACACACCAAACTATGATTTTGATGTGCAATTAGTAATTTTTGGTGTACTAAAAGGTTAGGTTCGGTAAGCAATTCATTAATTTGTTTGTACCTACCTAAATAATGACAAACTTAGGCCTTATTTCCCCGAATCACTTACCTAAACTTACTTTACCTAAAGCGTGTAATGGCAAAATGCCATAAAAGCACAGATTAGGAAATTAAAAGGGAAATTGATGCACCATTCCCATACGGCAGATCAGCTGATAACTCGGAGGAATTACACTTCCTCACGAAAACGGTTACCAATCCAACCAGGGGCGGCGCCCAACAACCCTAAACCAGGGCTGTAGCTTATTTTTATAGCGGACAAACGAGCAGACGGCAAACCTGATGATCAGCGCCACCCGTGGACATCTGCAACACCCGAATAGCTAGAGTGGAATTACTTACCTCATCTTGCCCCACACTGCCCCCTCCCCTTACTACAGCCCTGCCCTGAAGAGGGTTTTGCATACTAATATTATAAATGGGAAAGTGTTTGTGTGTGTGCCTTTTTGTTTGTATCACAGCAAAACGGAGCGGACGAATTTACTTGACTTTAAATGTGGTTAGTTGAAGGAATGCAGAGTGACATACTTAGGCTACTTTTTGCCTCTTCTGCCCATATTCCCTAAAATCGTGGGATAAGTTTGTTTGGAGCATTCTGTAATTTTTAAAGTATAAAGCTAAAAATTGGTATGCGGACTATTTGTGACTAATAAAAAAGCCGTGATATTTTTTATTGGAAAGCTGAACCGTGGTACTCCGAATTTAACACAAGCGAGGCTGCGGGCAAAATCTTGTAGGTAGCTAATAAAAAAACTGAAACAAAAAAGGGCGATGGCAGTGGATATAATATCTATATAAAAACAATGGAAGATCGTTGTTACAAAACCATATCAATGTTTTTTTTTCTTTTTCTTTACTTTTCTTTGTTCTAACCATGATCCAGTTGGTCTGGTTCAAAATTAAGCAAATTTTCATTGTTAACCTGAATTTAGGCTAAGAATATAAATGCGACAGTAACATTGGATGTCTGAGCGATAAGTTTTCATAGTTAAAAGTTTTAGACACGTTAGCTAACTTTTAAAGTTGGAAACCAGGGGTAAGTTTGATAGTTATTTTTTATTCAATTTCCGAGTAATAATAATATCACTTATGTCCCCGAAAGACTATAATTTTGTATGACAGACTCTACCACAACAATTGAAGAATAAAACTGATTAAACGCAAAATAATATTAGGTACATTAGGTAACACTAACGTATCAGTGCAGTATGAAACTAGGTTTAAACGGTGCGGAAGTCACGCTTCGGCATAAATGATAGATAGATAGATAAAACGTTTATTCGCATCAAAACGCACACATTCAGAGGAGTATAAACGTAAGTAGATACAAAAAACCTAGAATCGGCATAAGCAGTCACAATAGCAGCCATAAAAAAAACCTAAAAGGGCTTTTAATGAGGCATGTGCGGTGGTGCGAAGTGGCAATGGCTCAATGATTTGTTTACTCGACGAGCAAACCACTGATTTCAGGGATTGCCAGTAAATGGGTCATATCGACCTTAAACAGAAAACCAAAGTGAAGTAGCGCCTGTGTTGCGTTTCGCCGAGTAAGGCCGAATCCGGGAAAGTGGGGTTTAAAAATGGCAGCGCACTTGTCACTCCAACTGGTGTTGTACCCAATGGGCGGCAGCCAATTGCTTACCATTAATCGATTAAGTGATCCGAGTGATCTGCCTTCCACATATCTCGTTAAAACAGTTTGACAGTTAGTGGATTTATTATTTCAAAATTCAGCCGGGTTAAATGTGATGTGTAGGGCACACTAGCGACCCCAATCGTATTAATTTGTTAGCAACTTAAACTTGATATCTTTTTAACAATTCAGAAGCTCCAGCCTCTCTGAAAGTACTTATACACATAATATACCTACCATATTTAATACTTATGCATACATTTTTGGTCTGCTTTTGTAATCGAAAGTTGAATTAAGTACCGCCATTTCGAGAGCAAAAACAGATCATAAAGTAAAAAGTAGTACACAATTTTGTTAAATCAATGGTATAAAGTAGTTTGCTTAGAGACTGGAATTTCGAAATTGTTTAAATTAGATTCGGTTTAATCGATTGTGGCAAAAAACTATCATTCAAAATATTGGACCGAATGATCCGAATGAGCTGAGTGAGAGCTGAATGAGCATCCAGATGCAAATATCTGGATCAGTGCAGAGATGCGGAACAGTGAAACGCTTAATTTGGAACATCGACTTTCCGATAGATTCGTGATCCATTCCGCTAATTCGGATCATTCAGCTCATTCGGATCATTCGGCTCATCAGATCATTCCGCTCATGCGGATCATTCGGCTCACCCGTATCATTCAGGTCATTCGGATCATTCGGTTCACTCGAACTTGAGATCCATTTGAGTCGAATGATACATTCGGAACGAATATTAGAGATTCGGAACAGTGTATCATTTGGCTGAGTCGGATCACTGAGTCGTTTCAGTTAAGAGTTAGACACATCTAATCGATTGGTGTCGCTAGTTAAGGGTACCCGTCTGTCCATGAAAAAAAGTTTTGTTTTACTAGTCCTACTTAATTACTTCATTACAAAGCAGTAGAACTAGTTGCTCAATCTATTTTATTTATATTACCTCTACCTATATGTATGTACCTTTTTATTGGATCCTATTTCTACCCCGGGCCCTAGGCCCCCCTTGCGCCTCCACAACCCAAACCATCGTTAAATCTATCAGATAAGTACGAAATGGGGCAAATACAGGCAGATTTATAACCGTGCTTCACCAGCTCATCCGTCATGTTGACATCCAGTTACGAAATTACGATGGTAAATATTTATCGAGCCATTTCCTTGGAAGCAGAGTTATTGGGGAAACATTTGCGGAAGAGGCTCGGCTTAATACATTTCACTATTTTGGGTATAAACGTAGTAAACAACGGAGCGACGTTTGGCGTGATTTTTAAAGAGGGATAGTGGAAAGGATGGAGAGTTCACTGGCGGATTGCGAGCGTTTTCAAAGCGGAGCGACGACGCAGCGAACACGACGCGGTTGCGCAGCGTTCATGTCGCAGATGCGCAACGGATGCGCGACGGATTCGCCGCGGAATAGAACGCAATTGTTTTTTTTTAACCCCCGACGCAAAAACGACGGGGTGGTATAAGTTTGACGTGTCTGTGAGTCTGTCTATGGCATCGTAGCTCCCAAACAAATGAATTGATTTTGATTTTGTTTTTTTTGTTTGAAAGATGAATAAGTGTTCTCAGCTATGTCGGATAAAAATCGATCCAAGATGGCCGCCGACACAAAGATATGGGTTGTATGATTTAACACAACTCCCACAATATGGGTATCACATAAAGGCGCTTGAGTAGCAGAATATATTTATTGTGACAAATTTCAAATCCAAGATTAGCCGCCGTCGGGGGTTTATTATATTTTCATTTTTTTTTTTCTTTTGCGGCGGCCTCGCAGAAAAATGCCTACGAATCTGTTGCGCATCCGCGGTGAGAACTGCGTCATCGCTATGCTTTGAAAACGCTAACAAACCACCAGTGTGGCAACTCCCTAAGGTGTTTGCAAAAGCGCGTTGGGCCAGGGGCAAAAGTTTCCCAAAATGCTATCTGGCAACACCGGCCCATTATATGTGCACGTATTCTGGTACTAATGAATTTTAGACCTTTTTTATATATTTATTACTTATCCTCACCTATGTATCTGTCTTCCTCTTCTTCAGCTATACCTATATATATACTTTGTGTACACTATACATATATTGTGACGTTGGTGACGTGATGACGTCACTAGCAACAGGTCCCACCAGAATATCAAGCACCCGCGGTGTTGTAAAGAATGCCGTAGCACAGCCAATGCTGAGGTTGGGACCTGATTGGCCACACCCTTCTCTTTTTCGTTACAAAATAAGTATTGTTTATATCTGTGTATTGTTTGTGGCCACTAAAATGTATTTTCTTATATATATACTTATAGATAGAAGATGGGACGCAACAAGGAGCCCGAGCTGCCAGTCAGCAACCCCGTGGAGGCGAAGAAGCACCGGGACGAGTCCATCGGCCACCTGAAGAATGGCTGGTACGAGCGGGCGATGGTGGCTCTCGATAAGGTAACAAAACAACACGCCTCTAGTGTACATAAGTATTAGCATTAAGTGATTCGTCTGTCAACTAACAGATAAAAAAAGGTATTGTGTGCTTCCTGCCGCTTTATTTCGCCATCGTCTTACTATACCTACTCAGGTCGACAGGTTCTGTTGTTAAAATGTATTATTGATATAAATAAATTTATATAATATAGATTCCCCGCCGAGATTGTACAATTAAGTTTCTGTAATGCCTAGCTTTTAAGTTGTGTTTTTTTTGTGCAATAAAGTACTTATATCTATCTATCCCCAAGCAGTGCAGATATGATTGCCATCCATGGATCCTCAAAAATAAACGAAATAATTAAATTATAGTAGCTATTTTAAATGATGGTAGTGTCATATGTTGTGTGTCATCAATAGTTACCTACCTTATATACCTAGCTATTTTTGGGAGTCATATCTGCATTGCATGGGGAATTTATATAAATCAATAATAAATTTTAACAACAGTACCTATCTACCTGAGTACTATGCTGAGTACCTTAGTACTTAGTTTGGGAAGTGTATATTAAAACAATTTTATCTACCCTCATGTCATAAAAGTAAACACATTTTGATAGACTTTAGGTACCTATACCTATAAAATAAGAAAATTAAAAAGTTAAGGTGTTGCATAATGATCTTTTTTTTTCACTTTATGCCAAAATTCTTAAACGACAATATTAGGACCAAGTTATCATCATTTATACAGCCATAAAAGTTAGAAAATGACATCCTTAGATTAATACACTGTTCTAAGTTGACACCAAATAAAACACCTACATACAATAGGTACTTGCGCAACAATATACTCCTAGTCACACGATTAGGCGATTTCTCGCCTTTTTATTTTGTAATTTATTTATAATTAGAAAAGAATTTATCTATTTTATTTAGAGTTTAAAAGTGAGAAAATAGTAGAAAAGTATTTTTAGGATTAGTCTCAACCAGATATTTTAGCAAAAGCATCAAGAGTCTTTTGCCAGCAAAATGTGTACAAACCTTGTTGTAATTTTCCTATGATTTCTTACTTTGAAGATTAAAACATGAATGTAGATAAAGTAGTGTATGAGACTGCGCGGAACTCGGTATTAAAACAAGGTTTTTAAATATCTCATTAGTTTTAATAACATTAAATGTGACAGTCACATAGAAGATAGGTAGGTAAGTCTGTCATAGGTTAACTTATTGTACAAACACATTTTATAAATCGTATTAGCTGAGTTCAAATAGAACATACTGGTAGGTGTACCTAACCTATACTGATTTGTTTTTATAAATATAAGCATCCCTAAACCTAGTTTTACCTACTTCACTATTTTTACTTAGTAGTTCTGGAGCCTAATTCTCGTGCTCGTGACATTTATTATCATACAACATATATCACTAAAACATACGTTTTTTTGTATGATTTTCGGGTGATATCCGCCATGTTTTCAAAATATCACGAGCACGAGAATTGGGCTCCTGGAAATGCGTAGACTCTCTAGCGACCCAAAACTAGCACTAGCGCGGGACCAAATGGGAAGTGGGTGCCAAAACATGCGGTGTCTCCATGACGACCACGGCCCGGGCGTCAATACCGACGCCTCTCCGACACCTTGCGTAACACCTCGGACTGCACACCTGCATCAGCCATGGACAACGAGAAGGCCAAAGCACAGGCCCGTTCCATTCTAGGACTGACACAGGACGCTCAGTTTTTACAAAGTTTTGTACGGGTCGGAATAGGTGACGAGGAGGAAGAAGCACCAGTTCAGAAAGCGTCGATAAGTAAGCGAGCTCCAGCATCTGCTGAGAAGAGTCACGAGAATGGAGTGGAGGAGGAAAAGTCTTCTGCTAAGGAGAGAAAGGAGGAGGCGAAACCTCGCAAGAAGAGGGAACGCAAGCCGAAACGCGAGAGGAGACGGCGGGAAGAGGAGCTTTACACGGACAAAGACCGCGCGGCGGCGGTGGTGATGGGTTCGAAAGACATCAAGCTGTCACTGAACCAGAAGGATAAGGCGGAGCGCAGCAGCGCGCTGCAGCTGCCGCTGGAAGCCGACGCGGGCACGCTGCTGGCTCTGGCTCGCGCTGAGATGATGAGAGAGCGGTATCGGACAGCTGCCTCTTTTGTTGATAAGGTAAAGTCGTACCCCTTTATTATAAAACGGGATCTAAAGTTATTACCGCACTAATGTGCATGCCATCTTGTTTCAACACGCAATGTTAAAAAGGTCTGGAACGAGTTTAGTTCGGGAACTTTTCTTAGATCGGGATTTGTAATAAGGGGGACAGTGTTTGTTCCCGGTTGCGTCTCAAGCTGTCACTGGAACAAGGCGGAACGCAGCAGCGCGCTGCAGCTACCGATTGAAAAGACCAGTGGTTCTTAACCACGTGGACTACTGGATTAAATGATGGCAATGAACAAACACATTGCGGTTTAACGCGTGAGTCGCGAATCTGACTGGATCTGGGTGGTCCACAGGAAGGCAAAAATAAAGTCAAATTGTCCCTCATGACAAGAAGGTTATGAACTACTGGAACGAGAAAGGATAAGTTGAGGAAGCGGTATCAGACAGGTCTCTTTCAGATGAGGTAGATATAGTCAGCCATCATCTTCTTAGTGTTTATTCCTGCTTGCGACCCAAGCTGACGCTTTGGAGCCCGCTAAACCGAGAGCTGATAAAGTAGAGTTAAAGACAATATAAATGTAGAAAAGAGTGTCTAACCACAATATGAAAAAAAATCAAATTTGAAGAAAAAAGTTTAAGTTGACTGGCAAATCCCAAAGTAGGTTAATTCACCTCGATTTGGGCACGGCCTTCAAGCATAATTTATGAAAATCTATAAAAAGGTTGTGAAGAGGGCTAAAAAATATTTTATTATCCGGCTCTGTCCGCAGAGTGTTCTGGCTGTCATCTGTTCTCCGCCAACGTAGGCGTTGGTGTCATTTGTACCTACTTATTAAAAAAGAATAGTGCGCGGGCGCATGTCATCAATAAATAGGTATCTGTATCTAAGTAATTGGTTATTTATTTTAGTCACTTCTTATGCAACAACGAGCAAGCGGGTTACCAGATGTTAGTAATCACTGCCGCCCAGCTGAACATCTACGAGATAAGATTTGAGGTGACGCTGATACGTTGCCGGCCTTTTAGAAAGGAACCTAGTCCTTACTAATTAACCTACCTCCGCTTACTAATTTTTATTTAATATTATTTTAACCTATTTAAATACCTTATTTCCCTTTCAGGCAATCGAGCTAGCCCCTGAAGAGAAGGCCGCCTACGTGGCCCGCAGCCGCTGCTACCTCCTCCTCGGCGAACCGAAGCTGGCCCTGGAGGATGCGGAGACGGCGCTCAAGCTGGACCCGAAGCACGCCAAGGCGCTGCTGCAGAAGGCCGAGGCTCTGTACTACTGCGGCGAGTTCGAGATGAGCCTCGTGTTCTTCCACCGCGGGTTGCGCGCGCGCCCCGACCTGAGCGAGTTCCGGCTGGGCGTTCAGAAAGCACAGGTGAATTAATATAATAGCAAACAATAAAAAAATTTTGTTAAAAAACTGTAACCCGATTACGCAAGACTATATGCAAATGAAAAAAATCTTACATTAAAAAATATTGGTTTCATCTTTTCAGTGGACATTTAATCTTGCGTAGTCGGGTTGCAATTTTAATTGTTTTTAGTTTAGGTAAAAAAAGAAATGTCAAGCACATGTCCTTGGCAGCGGCGTAGCGTGGGTGTCGGCCGCCCGGGGCGGAAGACAATTTTGCCGCTTATTTAGATATTTCAATTTAATGTATACTATACATTACATAACATACATTTAAATAAAAAAGTTTATCTAAGTTTTACAATCATCTTTATCATACATTGATACATTTTTATAACAGGTACACTCAAGAACGCGTCAACCTATACACTTCGGACTTTGCACCATTCTTATTAACAAACGCATAAGATCGAAACTTGAACTGAGAGTAGCTTGATGTGAGCTCGACTGTACAATACCTATCACCGCAGATTAGGTACAGCTGTCGATCGTCAGATTGACAAAATTATATAATTGGAGAATTGAATATAAAACGCAAATAAATTTTTAATAAAAATCGCAGTCGCTACAAAATAACATTCAAAGAAAGGGGATTCCCCGAATCCGTTACAGAATAAGTAATGAAAAAACCATGCTCTTTTCAATCGGTCCTTTGTAGTTGCGTTAAAAGTATGAAATGGTTCAAATATTTTTATTATTTATTGTGAAATTTTGCCGCCCCCTAAAATGTGCCGCCCGGGGCGGGCCGCCCCTGCCGCCCCCACTACGCTACGCCACTGGTCCTTGGTGTACCAACACATACATACGTAGACTGCAAAAATCATAACCCATCCTTTTAGGCTTTGCCGTAGTCGGTTTCGATTTTTGAGAGCAAACACTACTCTTAACATAGGTTTTCCATTTGGAGCCCCCTGCTGTCTGGGTGGGCATATATCTAGTCATGATTTTCCTAAAACTTTTCTGTCAATCAAAGGTTTACTCGGGTCATAATAGATTAATAATTACCTACTAGAGATACGGAACTTGGGCAGTTTTTAATTTACTTGGGTATAATTAGGTTTACCCTTATACCAAGATGACCAAGTATTAGCAGGTACAAATATTTTTAAAGTCCTATGTCTCGATAACGTGCAGGAATATTACACGGAAACAACACTTACCTACATGGTATTTATTCGATACTCCTTCCTTCTGGTCACCAGCTAAGTCTTAAACATTGTCAGTTTTACACAATATCTTCTTTTTACTCCAGGAAGCCATCGAAAACACGATTGGCGACGTTAAGCCGGTCAAGAGAGCTGCTGCTCCTAAACGCCGCGGGTCCTCCAAGTCCCAGAGACCAGTTCTCGGCCAGCTGATGTCCGACAAGCTGTACCTAGAGAACTTGCTCAAGAACCCAGACATCGCCATCGCGGATAAGAAGAATGACGTCATCACCAAACAGGCTGAAGAAGCTATCAGGTTTTTGGAGAACAGGGAAGAGTTCTGGAGGCAGCAACAAAGCTAATCGCTTGTAGAAAAAGCTACTTCTGATTAGTATTAAGGCATCGGGAAGGGCACACTAGTGACGCCGATTGATTTTAATCGTTAGCAACTAAACCGGATATAATTTTAACAATTTCGATGCTTAAGTCTCTCGGAAATGACTTGTACTTATTTAATAAATACTTATCCTTTTGTCTGCTTTTGTACTCCAAAATTGAATTACCGCCAAAACGGCCACTTATGGCGTTAATCCAAATTGCGAGTGCAAAAACAGATCGAAAAGTAGTGCATAATTATTAAATACTTAAATAAGTTCCTTAGAGACTGGAAATCCGAAATTGCCCAAAATAGATCCGGTTTAGTATCTAGACAACAATTTGCCGTACCCATCGCCTTAATAACTACGTAGGTATGTACCTGATATTATTTTTTGCAGATAGTGATTAGCAGCAATAAATAAAGGTTATTGCGAATTGGAATTTCGATAGATGGCGTTAAGAGACTATGAGCCTGAGGTCCGAATCCTTTGGCAGGTCTTTATTTACGAACCTAACATCCATTTTTTAAGCACGTAGACTTTAGGCAAAATCAATTCGAGTTTGTTTTGACCGAAGGCAAAAATCAGAACTTTTTTTATATATATGAGAGGTGACAGACGAGCAGCCGGATCACCCTTGGATCACCCAATGAATGGCAAGCAATTCCGCCGCCCATGGACACCCACAACACCAGTGGAGTCACAAGTGTGCTGCTCACAAGTCCCCTTCCCCCCTGCGGTCCTCCGGTAACCTCACTCACACGGCGAAACACAGCGCAGGCGCTGCTTCACGCCGGTCTTCTGTGAGGCAGTGGTATCACTCCGGTCGAGCCGGCCCATTCATGCCTAAGCGTGGCTCTCCCACATTTACAACTATAGCTTTATCGCTACAAAGCAGACATTCCCCTGGTCCGCGGGACGTGGACTGCGGTTGACCAATCGTCGAAAAATTATTTTTCTCTTTCAATCCAAACAGCGGAGGGGCTGAGTGAGCTTGACCGGTCGAAAAAGTTATCTTTGGAGCTCGAGAAGTCGCACGGTTACTCATTCATTCATATTCTTTAATGTACCATGTAGGTAAAGCGTAGATCAATCTAGGTCTTAAATTTAAGTTATAACTTAAGGTATATGTATAGGTCAAGCAACCCCCCCGTTTCACAAGACGTATCTATGAGTGTCAAGCCTTTTAAGACCCAAAGCGCCGCCAACTAATTTCTTTTAATTGTAATGAAATTAAGAAAATAAGTTTTGAGTAGCCACTTTGGTGATTGATGATTTTGACATGGATGGGGTATGCAAAATAAGTTTGAAAAATCACGAAAACTTTTTTTAATTTTTCAATTTACCGCCTTAAATTTTATTACAATCAATAAAAAACTGTTGGCGGCGCCACTGGACCGTAAAAGGGCCCTTAACAAACAAAACGCAACAGTAACGCGTGATGAACAGTGAGAACACTATAGCCATTTTCATAATTGCATCGACGGCTTCATTATACGTTACGTAGACTTAGTTTGAAACTCAGCAATGTGATACAAATAAAACAATTATAAAAAGAAATAACATTTTATTTGTTCCAACGGCTTCGTCATCGTGAACTTACAATCCAATCAGAAATCATTACGACTCGGTATACAACGTCTTGCGAAGGCCACACTACGGATAAAAATAAAATATTCACTCTATCAACCTGAACATACAATTTCTGACTTATTTACAATATTTACATGCAATTTCTTAAATCACATAGTTGATGGTGTCTCTTTTGGAAACCAGTTTCGCAAAAATGTACCGTAGTAATTACATTTCTTCAGTTCATTTTCGTTTGGTTTGGTAGAGCGTGTACGTACGTGCGCTATGTGAGTAATGACGTAACAAGTCCAATGTCAATGCATAATATTATCTCATCCCCAAACATTTTCTCCTCTACTCACTTTAGAATTAGGCTAAAAAACTAGTAATTATTTGAACGAATTTTGCATTTTAACACAATAGTGACGTCATTAGTATAATGATTTATATGAATGGTTACAGTATCTCAATTGCAAGTTACCTATTTAATGAATGTAACTTTGGTTTGAGTCTGTACAATCTAAAAAAACACAGGCCACTCCAATATCCTGTATAACTCTATTACATAATACTGTGTACTTAAATCATCTGCAATGACACATATTCGAGTTAACTTCCGACTATCTTGCAGATTTCCTCGACAACCCCAGTCAAGCCAGAGATCATTTAGTATAAATATTAAACTTTGCATTCTCAATAAAAAATATACACATACAAGTAGTCCATTCAATCAAATGCTACGATTATAAACATACCCAATCATACATTACTACATGAAATAAACAGAGACTTAATTCTTGAGTATAAAACTAAATATTACATCTTATTCTAACTATATTTACAGTTTTAAAATAATTTAACCTTGATTCGCATCACCGAGCCAGTGTTGGCCACTGTGTCAAGTTTCAGATCACGGAGGTGAAGTATAACACACCAGACTTATAACAACTTTATCATACACTCACCATCCCCTAAACTACTCAATAAATCTGCCAAGAGCTCAACACTTGCAAACAAACAAGGCATGAATACAAAGATTTTTCTAAATAGGCAAAAATATTGTCTACTTACATATTTTGCATATTATTTCATGTGTAGAAATGAGATACATGGAAATATTTCTTGGAAAGTGATGATGTTATTTAATTCACATAATTGACAGATTTGAACATTACGATCAACATGATTTAGTGAAATAATACCAGTAATTTGAATACAGAAAAATCTAACTATTTTAGCTTTAAACCTTTACAGCATCTACCAATTATTCTTTTATTTCTCTAGCGCTTCAAGCGTAGTGAAAACGTTAAACATTTTCAATCTTACGATTTTAAATTTTATTACAATTAAGAACACAAACAGGTGCTCACCTTCTTCAATCTTCTGTACGAATACAAGCCAGAAGAATCACATAATTTAGAAACTTACCCTTGCAGCGTCCTGCGCTATTTATAATTACAAATGAGTGAGCAAGTAGTGTGCATAAAAGCCAAATGTAGTAATTCTGATTCAAATAGTATTTTTTTATGTGATTTGTGGCAGACGATCAGGCGGATCACCTGATGGTAAGCGATTGCCGCCGTCGCCCGCCCATGGAAACAGTGATAAAAGGTCAAGATACTAAAATAATTTAATTAAAATCTTAAATAAAACGGTAATAAACGGTTAAATACACCACTTTACGTATGCAAAGCTCAGTTTGTCATAAAGTCAAAAGTCTGCAGACCACACTCTGATCAAACTGATAAAGAAGTGCATTATTACCTTTTTATACAAATTCAGATTTACAACCTGTGCGGATAAAGAATGGGATCAGAAACGGCGGCGCATCTATTCACTTCTCACTCGCACACTATTTGCGTCTATACTCGATAGACGAAATCCCATTCTTTATCCGCACAGGTAGTACGTAGTTAGTCTTTGTGACAAATTATCCATAATACAAACATTATTATTTTCTTTACTCAGTCTTCACTGCACATCTTAACTTTAAACACTGGGTGTACATTTCTTTAAATTGCACTGTTTAGCATTTCTTCCATCACTTTAGCAGGGCTCTGTTTCTTTTTGGGGCTTTCAAGTTTTTTAGTACCGTCTTGTTTTTTGGGACTCACTATTTTTTTTGCGACATCTTGTTTCTTTGACAGTTTGGAGTTGCACTGAATTTTTGTTTTTTTAGAGTCTTGACTTTTTAGATTTACTTGTTTCTTGATACCGTCCTGAGTTTTTGCGGAGCCGTTACCCGAGCTTACTGATTTTTCGTTGACACTAAGTTTATTATTTGAGATTTCGGAGGCACTAGCCAGCGTTGCCGCGCGCGGCAGCAGCGCGAGGCGGAGCCGCATCATCTCCTGCTAATCGGCCTCCTCGGGCGGGCGCTTGTACACGGGCCCGAACTTGGCCATGTACTTCTTGACGAACATCTTGGCCTTCGAGCGGACCGAGTCTGTCACCACCAGCTCGTCCACGGAGCTGCAGTGCTTCAACTCTTTCAGCATCACGAAGTGGGTTAGCTGGGGATGGAGAAATAGAATTTATACACCGTGATTTTTTTAATACTCTAAAAACTCCTCGAGGATGTTATACTTTTATTTATTAATACAAGACAAATTACAACCATTACAAAGTATATCAGTTTTAAAATAAACAGTTTTGATCAGAATTGCTATTCAAAAATATGTGCACACTTCAGTCTTAAGAACAGTAACGTAATTTTACGTGTTAAACAGTAGGTAATAGGTAAAACATGTAATTAGATACATTAATAAGAACAAACACAATAATAATACTAAAATCCGCAACCACCATTTTACAAAAGCATCAAGTAATTGCAAGATGTGCAGGCGAGATAATTTCAAACAATATGGATAGAGCAAACAGATTCAGCACAGATGCTGAGCTGATGCAACATTACGGCCAAGCCCTATACTAATCGCTTACCATCAGGTGATCCGTCTGCTTGTTTGCTAGCAGACGGTTCACCTGATGGTAAGCGATTGCCACCGCCTATCAACACCCGCGACATCAGTAGAATCACAAGTGCGCTGGCAATCTTTAAACCCCCTTTCCCCCGGTTTAGACCTCCGGTACCCTCACTCACGCAGCGAAACACAGCACAGTGCTGCTTCACGCAGGTTTTCAATGAGGTCGTAGTATCACTCCGGTCGAGCCTGCCCATTCATGCCGAAACGTGGCGCTTCTATACGGTCAAAATTCGCACTGTCTCTGTGAGCAAATAGTGTCATCATCATCCTCCTGCCCTTTTCCCAGGTTATCTGGGTGTTGAGGATGGAATATGAGGTGTTTACCTAGCGTCCGTGGCAGCGGCACTATGATAAAGATAAGGGGACTCACCTGTGGCGGCAGTCAGTAAAAAGCCAATTTAATTCACCAACTTTATGTATGTAACTTAATTAGAAGACACGACCTTTGCTTTTGGTAATCTGAATTACACTGACATAGCACTAATAAAAATATGAACATCAAAAGATAGGAACAGGGTAAATTCAGATATAAATAAAATCCTTAAAATTGAAAATTTAAAAAATCCTTGACGGCGATCTTGAATTTGAAATTTGTAACAATAAATATATTCTGCTACTCAAGCCTTTTTATGTGATACCCATATTGTGGGAGTTGTGTTAAAACAGACAATCCATATCATTGTGAAGGCGGCCATCTTGGATCGATTTTTATCCAACATAGCTAAGAACACTCCCCTCTTATTCATCTTTCAAACAAAAAAATAAATCAAAATCGGTTCATTTGCCATAGACAAATATGCACGATGCCATAGACAGACACACAGACACACACACACTCACACATAGACACGTCAAACTTATAACCCTTATTCATCTTTCAAACAAAAAATAATGAAAATCTGTTAGTTTGTTCGGGACCTACGATCTGTTAGGTTGTCTGGTAGAGATCGCTCCCAGCGATAAGACCGCCTAAATTGTACATTGTATCTCTGTTTACCTAGCTTTTAGGTTTTGTATGTTGTGCAATAAAGAGTATCTATCTATCTATCTACCACTGGCATAGCCATAGACACTGGCAACACTGGAGTTGGCGCAGTATGTCTTCCTTTTCCATACGTCCCTGTCATTCGTCATCGAATCATCCACCCCTCTGTGGGCAAATAATGTAGCAGGTTGAATATAAGTTACCTTCCTGGCGAGGTGTTTGAAGTCGGCGGTGCAGGTGATGCGGCCGTTGGGCGCCAGGCTGTGGCGGTAGGGGTTGAGGTGGTGCACCATGACGCGCGCCATGCTGCTGCGGAACTGCTCCTTGATGCGCCGCGCCGCCTCCGCCGCCTCCTCCGCGCTCAGGACTGGGGCTGCCACCTCCGCCGTCTCCGGCACAGGGGACGGCGCCAACTCCACTGCCGGAGCCACGGTCGGGGCCACTGCGACTGGGGAAAATAAAAACTCACATGAGATCCAATCACATGAGACTGACCGGATGGCGCAATTGGTAGTGACCCTGCCTCTTACGCCAAAGGTCGTGGGTTCGATCCCCACCCTGGACAAACATTCGTGCGATGAACACTTGTGTTTGTTCGGTGTCTGGGTGTAATATATGTATTTAAGTATATATTTGTGTTCCTCTGTTGTCTGATATCTGTAACACAAGTGCTTAAGCTACTTAGTACGGGATCAGAACAACGTATGAGATGTTGTAAGAATTATTATAAAAAAAAAAAAAATCTCAAGGTTCAAAGCTCGTCTTACGTCAACAACGAAGTTACTAGTAGCTAGTAATTTAGTACGGTTGTAGAAACAATCCATATGTTAGAAACATATGGAACATTTCTGCAACTAAATGTAAACTTTAGCTTTTTCTTATATTTTTAGTCAACCTATTTTGTGTTTTTAGTAAACGGATGTTACTGAACACTTTGTAAACACAATAATTGGTGCATGTAGTGCTTTTCTGTAAGTGGTGAGGCACTTAGATATAAGAATATATTTTGTAATCTTAAGCTTGCTATAGTGTACTCATTGTTGAAAAGCCAAATAAATAAATAAACTCGGTAGTAAAACTGCTCCGGGTGCTCTTATCGTCAGATTCCAAGATGATGACTTGTATAGGTCGAATCACGAAGGATGACCAGAAATGGCCAGCGTTTATGCATGTGTCATCTCATAAAAAAAATACTTAAGACAAAAACATTTTCAATTAAATATATAATATAGTCAGTCTCATCATCATCAATAGACGTCCACTGCCGGACATAGACCTCTCCCAATGTTCTCCACACAGATCAGTCCTGTGCCGCCCGCATCCAATGGATTCCCGCGATCTGTCACCAGATCGTCGGTCCAGCTTGTGGGGGGCCTGCCACGGCTGTTACTTCCTGTACGTGACCTCCACTCGAGGACCTTTCCGCCCCAAGGGCCGTCTGTTCTCCTCGCTATGTGCCCTGCCCATAGAGGCGTACACAACGTATTATAGAGAACAAACATTTAAACATTGAAAATTTAAACATAACACTGTACAATTATATGATAATTAAATTTAGAACCAACAGCGCTATCCACATGTTAAGTATAAACGAATATTGTAGTGTTCTAGTGTGTACACTACAATATTAGATTACTACATAGATTGAAATATTACGTAGATTTGAAAAATTCGGAGGTGTATACTCGGATTCAAATTACGACCCCCCCGTATGAAAAACGTGTTCTGGAGCGATGGTAGCTCAATGGATAAGAACGTATTTTTCATACGGGGGGGTCGTAATTTGACTCGGATTCAAATACACCTCCGAATTTTTCAAATCTACGTAATATTTATCTATGTAGTAATCTAATATTGTAGTGTACACACTAGAACACTACAATATTCGTTTATACTTAACATGTGGATAGCGCTGTTGGTTCTAAATTTCATTATCATATAATTGTACAGTGTTATGTTTAAGTTTTTAATGTTTAAATGTTTGTTCTTTATAATAAAATAAAATGCACTCGTGCGTATCTACCATTAGCACGGCGGTGAGGGAAAACATCATAAGAAAACCTGGAGCCCAATTCTCGTGCTCGTGATATTTATTTTCATAAAACATTTATCACTCAAACATAGTTTTTTGTATGGTTTTCAGGTGATATCCGCCATGTTTTCAAAATATCACGAGCACGAGAATTGGGCTCCAGGAACCCAATTCTCGTGTTCGTGATTTATTTATTTATTATCATACGACATATATCACTAAAATATAGGTTTTTTTGTGTGGCTTTCAGGAGCCCAATCCACGGGCTCGTGACATTTATTTTCATACGACATATATCACTAAAAGATAGTTTTTTTGTATGGTTTTCAGGTGATATCCACCATGTTTTTAAAATATCACGAGCACGAGAATTGGGCCCAGGACAGAATTATACGTAAGTCACACGTTAGAAAGAGATTAAACGTGAAAAATGTATTTTGACATCTGTCACCCATATCATGCTAAAGCGGAAGGAGTTATAGTTACCGGGTAGTGGCGCCACTGGCGCGACAGGCACTGGTGGCGGCGAGGAGGGTGGCGAGACGGCCATACCGAACGACTTGTCGCCATCATCCGACTCCGCGTCCGACTCGCTGTCCGTCTCCACCAGGTCTACCATCTGTACAGAGAATATTAATATAGTTCTAGCTTTTGCCCGAAGCCATGTGTGGTTTACTTCGCGATTCAGCCGAGTTGTTTACCTACAGGCCGCAAACCGCTGCCTGCTAATACAGACCGCACACCGCTGCCTGCTAATATTTAGTCGGTGGCCTCTATGGGTAGTTCTATTCAATTTTAAGTTGTCAAAAAATAACAGCTTCTATTACTAATAACATGTACTAAATGTAGCTGTTCTAATTTGCGGCGTCTGATCTGCTGGTCGATCGCAGTCTTAACGCAGCGAATCCACAGATCTAGGTTCGTGATTTTCTCGGGCCAGTATACCCCGAGAATACGGCGAAAGCAGCAACAGCTGATGCTGATGTATAGAGCAGTCCGTCGACACTCCGAAGAAATGTAACTTTATGACATTATTTCTAAAAATGATGTTCCCCGCGCTACTTTGGCCAATGTCAAGTATGTACAACTACCAATTTCGCTTATAACTGCTAAGTCAGATTGGCCGGGTGGCTATGTGGACGGTGTATGAAATAGGGTACGTGATGGTTCCAATCCAAGTGGGCGGTGGGCCTTTTAATTAGTGATATATTGAATAATGAACAACTGTAATGTTCATTCTGTTCTGACGGTTGGTATTGAATGAGGGTTGTCGCGTGTGAAAAATCCGCTAGATGGAGTGGATAGGAGTGAGGTCCATACAGGGTGTATCTATGAACATTTACATCCTTTTAACCACATCTTCTACTAACCATTATGAACAAAATTTGTTCTATCACTTTTGGAAATTCACATTAAAAAAAATTACTTTTCATATTAAGTCGGTTTCGTGACTGTCATTTTGTATGTGGAGGCGAAAAAATTTTCGATGAATTTCGAAAAATCGGTGAACAAATGTTGTTCAGAATGGTTGGTAAACACGTGGTTAAAGGGATGTAAATGTTCACAGATACACCCTGAATACAATGTGATTGGTTATTTTTAAACGTGATCTGTCAAAATGTCAATTTGACAAACTAAATAACACCAATGCGGTTGATGTTGGACCTTAGTCCAACAGTACGCCATCTAGCGGATTTTTCACACGAGAAAATCCACATTGGTTTAAAGCAGTAAGTAGGTTGGTCAAAGTTGGAACACCAGATATTTTGACAGAACTGACAAACAGGGGCTTGTATGGAAGTGCCGACTCTTATAACGTAGTGATTAAATAAATAAATATTTGACAACATCACATACATTGATCTGACTCCGAGATAGGTAGCTTAAGCACCTGTGTTACGGATATCAGAATGAACAGTGGGATTACAAATATATACATATAATACTTTTCTTTAGTAAATACATGTGGGATTGGTGATCGGTAGATGCATGCCAAGGAATGTGTACGAGATCGATATTTGAATTATAGAATGACGTGCGAGAGTGAGAGAGACGACGAATGTCGGACGACGTGTAAAGACGGTGTACAGACGGCGCTAAGATAATTAATATAGAATACTTAAATACAAATCCCTGGCTTAATTCCAAACCCCATCCCACATTCAAACATATCATCATCATCAGCCCATTTAAGTCCCCACTGCTGGGGCACGGGCCTCCCTCAATCACATGAGGGGTAATTGCCATACTCACCACGCTTGGCAGACGGGTTGGCGAGGGTTTTGATATAAATGCAGAGTTTTCCTTCTCTGGGTGCTGATGATCATGCCAGCAGCTTTACCTTAGTCGCCTTTTACGACACCTCGGTAAGAGTGAGGGTGGCCTATTCTACTCTGCCGGGGACCACACGGCCAACATATAACACATAGAAAACACCCAGACCAATACAAACATGTTCATGCACACAAATGTTTGTACTGTGCGGGGATCGAAGTGGCAACCCTTGCACCAGAGGCAGCGTTCACTACCACTGTATATCCTCTGTGGTACGGAGGCAGTGACGCACCTTGAGGTCGATCTCCTTGCCGCGCTGCGGGCGCGCGGCGAGCAGGCGCACGCGGTGCAGCAGGCGCTCGCGGCGCCGGCGCAGCTTCTCCTTGGTCTGCTTGTAGCGCTTCACCTCCAGCCGCCCCGCCAGCTTGTCCTCCTCGGTGCGCGGCTGTCGTTCAATAAATCAATATTTACTAGCGACGACAATCGTTTTAAATTAGCTACTAAACCGGATCTATTTTAAACCATTTCGGGGTTACAACCTCTCGGCAAACACTTATAATATTTATTAAATAACCATGCACAAATGTTGGGTCCATTTATGTACGCGAAAAATTTATTCACACTAAAAGTGGCCATAATAAGCGAAAAAAAAGTCAGCTGTTCCATACATTATTGCCGCGTGTATGTTCTATTTTGTAGGTAGCAGCTGATCTTTTTTTAGCTTATTTTGTTGATCCAACATGCTAAATGGAGTTTATTATTACCTACTTACTTATAATACAAAGAAAACATCCAGACCAAAACAATCAGACATGTTCATGCACATAAATATTTGTACTGTGCGGGGATCAAACCCGCAGCAACCCTTGAATTTACTTTCTACTAACAAAGCAGCGTTTCATCGTCAGCCCATTTAAGTCCCCACTGCTGGGGCACGGGTCTCCCTCAATCACATGAGGGGTGATTGCCATACTCACCACGCTTGGCAGACGGGTTGGCGAGGGTTTTGATATAAATGCAGAGTTTTCCTTCTCTGGGTGCTGATGATCATGCCAGCAGCTTTACCTTAGTCGGCTTTTACGACACCTCGGTAAGAGTGAGGGTGGCCTATTCTACTCTGCCGGACACCACACGGCCTAAATCGTTGTGATCCGTCTTGTCTGCCAAACACTTATACTATTTATTAAATAACCATGCACAAATGTAGAGTCCGTTTTTGTATGCGAAAAATTTATTACCGCCCAAAGCGGCCACTTTTAGTGTGAATCAATTTTTACGTACAAAAACGGACCCAACATTTGTGCATGGTTATTTAATAAATAGTATAAGTGTTTGTCGAGAGGTGGTAACCCCGAAATGGTTTAAAATGGATCCGGTTTATTAAACGATTGGCGTCGCTAGTGTGCCCTACCCGTCGCCTTAACAACATCACATACGTTGATCTGACTCCAAGATAGGTAGCTCAAGCACCTGTGTTATGGATATTAGAACCAACAGCGGAATTACAAATAGACACCATTATTTTTTTCTCTTACGGATGTAAGAGAAAAAAATAATGGTGTCTATTGTAAACCTCATAATAGTTATCATGAATAAAGTCCATTGATGCAATAGCATGTAAGATCAACATAATAAGCGAAAAAAAAGTCAGCTGTTCCATACATTATTGCCGCGTGTATTATTATGTAGGGAGCAGCTGATCTTTTCTTTTATTTTATTGATCCAACATGCTAAATGGAGTTTATTCAGGACATATTTTATGAGGTTTTCGGGATGTTAACGATATAAAAAAACAGTGTATACATATAATACTTTTCTTTTGTAAACACATACGTACTTACTTATAATACATAGAAAACATCCAGACCAAAAGAAACAGACATGTTCATGCACATAAATGTTTGTACTGTGCGGGGATCAAACCCGCAGCAACCCTTGGATCAAAAGCAGCGTTTACTACCACCTTTCCAAACGAGTCGTCATTCAATGTACCTAATCATCTTGTAACTCTTTGTAAAAACATGACAAGGTAAGTGTTATGAAAACTATTGAAATTCCTAAATCAATTTTTTTAGGTGATAAGTGGCAGACGAGCAGACGAGCAGACGGATCACCTGATGGTAAGCGACTTTCGCCTAGTATAGACACCAGTGAAATCTCAAGATATGCGCTGCTAAACTTTAATAAACCCCTTTCCCCCGAATTGGGTGGTGGGTGGTACCCACTCGGTACATTCATGCCGAAGCGTGGCTCTCACACTGATCTAAAATGGTTCCATATTTAACATTTGGCTAAATATCCCTTAAAATTGTAGCGCATCAACTCTACATTAAAGGCTAATTCGACCAATGGTTACCCGAGAATAAACTATGGTATAACGCTACGAATTGTATGATTTGACTGTGTTATTTATACAATTTAGTCTAGGATAAAGATTGGTCGAATCGGACCTAAGATGAAAAGAATATAATCGAATACTTACACTGATAGGTCTCTCAGAAACAAGTCCAGGTCGTCGCTTCCGCGGTTTGATGGTGAGTAACGCATGGTCTGGGATCAAGCCGTTGTTCGGGTCTTCTTTAATTACTGAAATTAGATTCAACATTTATAATCATCTCATGAGAAAGCAACAGGTCAGACGACTGACGATCCGTTTAGCGTAGTGGTTTGAGCGCAACACAATTTGTCATGGACAGAGCTAAAGTAGTTAGAACCTACTTTTAAGCTAGGGTAGCGTCATCTATCCTACCGCGGATGAAACGCCTGCTTATACCTATCGCATACATTCATAGTATATACCATGTAGGATAGATGGAGCTGTCCGTCAAGCAACACTGCGCCACCTAGTGGCGATTGTAAAAACTTCCGAAGCGAAGAATAAAACCAATAACACGTACCTACCTAATAGGCTATTTGACAAATTTCTGAAAACTATCTTAGGGTATTCATTTGTTTATAAGGAGCCCTAAAAAATACTTTTCTGTTTTTATTTTAGATATTTTAATAAAAAAAACGAAAAAGAAAATGCAATATTCAAATATGCCGCAAAAACGCGTCTTTTAGCAATATGGCGGCCAGTGACGTAGATTGTCCATAAATAAACATTGAGCTTGTTGGTGTTTCAGTGTTTCTTTCAAATACTTTTTTTTTGTTTATTTCTTCCTATGAAGGAAAGGCAATCAACCATAGGCAGTAGACTTACGCGTAATCTACGTAACGGGCCGTTTTTAGTCACGTGACCCCTGTTTAAAAAATAATAATTTTAGAAAACCAATTTTGATGAAATAATGCAATATTTTTATCTCGCGTTATTACAAATCGCTCCACTAAAATATATTAACACTGATGTAATAAAAGAAATGTATATTTTTATCACTGTCAAATAGCCTATTCAAAGAGCTCCGAGTTTTTATTTGCAAATCCCCAAGAAATCCTGCCAGGCTGTTCTGAGAAGGAGACAAAATGATCACGCCGGGGTCAACATTTTGTCTCCTTCTCAGATCAGCCTGGCGTGGTTAGGTAGCTCTGTCCATGACACAATTTTTTGTTGATGAAACAGATATTTGTGTCAGGTCTAGGTGTTTATGGTACCTTCGTTGTTCCAGAGGTCCAGAGCACATGGGAGTACCTTTGTTTGAGACCAGGACAATGTATGTGACGTTGACGTTGTCTCGATTTATTACTAGTCAACATAGTAGATTGTTGTTGATGATTGTTGCTCGGGTTAGTGATCACCAATCCGCATTTGGCAAGCGTTGTGATTAAGCCTAATCCCATCATAGTAGCGATAACTTGATTTCTATGATGGAGGCCTTTGCCCTGCAGTGAGACAGTTAAAGTAGGCTAATGAAAAAAAAACAGTAGGATAAAATGGGTGATTTGATCTGCAGTCTTCTGTCTAACATCAAATCTCGTTTCAATGGTATGCATGGACTATACAAGATTTGTCATGTCTGGTAATAACAAAAAGCGATTGCCCTCTGACCTGAACTGGCAACCCATAGATAGAAGAAACATACCTTCATAAATGCCGTTGACACCTTCCACCAGCTTGCCCTTCACCTGTCGCCGGACTATAGCGGTGTCGATCGCTGACATTTGCTCCTCCTCTTCCTCTGATGAACTTTCATCTATAAATTATACAAAACGTTAAATAAAATATTTTTTCTTTATTACATTCATATTGCCGATACTACAGGCTTAGGGCCGATTCGACCAATCTTATTCCGATACTAAATCTATGGTACAGCGCTCTCATTCTATACAAATCTGACGTTATACCATTGATTTATCCACGCATAAAGATTGCTTGAATCGGGCCTAAGTCTTATTTGTTTTGGGAACTAAAAATAAACGGGAAAACTTTTCTAGAAGAGATAGGCTAGCTAGTGCCCTTGCGTTTTCGCTTGGTTCGCCGTGGCGAGGGCATTAGTCGTAGTCCCCAGATTGTTAGCTCGCGGACAGCAGTAACTACGTCTCTGGTTTCCACGGTGGCGCTTGTTGAAAGTAGATACTGAGTATTCTTTCAGGTAGTGTTTATAATCCGATAGATGGCGTTATGTTTAACAACATTTTATCTATGAATTTGAACCATCTGGATATGGAATACAATATGTAAATATTCTTAGTGGTACACACGCAATAAATCACATATAATTAATTAAATAATATCCATCTTATTCATCTGAAAAATAACAACACTCGTTTGACGTGTCGGAACCACATTCGTCACCAAAAGAAATTACTAGTTCTTGGTCCCTAATGCAATCTATGAGGACATATTTCGCACGAGACAATAATCGTGATTCGATGGTGTAAGGTGGTCGCCATACCGATTACTGGTTTATTGTCAAACCATATGAGCAGAAATTCCGATTAGCACATTATTCAATTCATAAGGTATTTTTAACAAATTTCATTGGTAATAACTATTTTAAGTTCTTGTTCAGATTAATTGGGCCTTTTAGATACCAAAATCTGCAGGTTCTCGCAACAGAACCGATTATCCACGTCCTCGGCGAGTGCATAGCACTGCACCGCTGCACAAGCCGGCACCTAGGAGCACACATGATCTCAGCTGACGAGATCAAAAGCTCCCCCATCAGCTACATTCTCGGGTTTATCCTGGGACTGGAGCTACATGAGGTGCTGTAATAGGTTAAGGGGCTGCCACAATAGATCATCTACTGGTCACAGTGGCTATGAGACGCAGGGCTCACCCTATTTCTATCAAATAATAAATAATCAGATTAATTGAGAAAGATAGTAATTAGTTTTTTAGATTTTCGCGTTGCATTATAACTATAATGTATCAATACTAAATAATAATAAATATCGTGTTAATCCCCAACACAATATTTATTATGTGAAACAACATTGTGTACTCACATATTTGGCTCGACGTTTCGGCTACGTTACAGCAGCCGTGGTCACGAGCGGACTGGCGAAGCACGGCGTCGTCTGCTGGGGCCGAGCTGTGAATCTTCGGGGACCCTCACATTTTTTGATATTAAGCCAAATATGTGAGTACACAAAGTTGTTTCACATAATAAATATCGTGTTAATCCCCGTATTGATACATTATAGTGAAAAGTAATGGACAACATTTCATATTTTTAACATGTCCATATTGTTTTTTTATATGAAAATAGACATAAAATGAACAGACCCATATTTTTTCTTTTTTCAAAATTTTACCATTTTCATGCATAAAATAATTATTGAAATTCTTTTTATTCTAAATAGACGTAAGCGCCAAATGACGTCATCGGACGGCTGAATACAGCAATATTCCTTTGCTTATCATTGTTTTAATAAAAAAGGTACTACTGTCAAAGGTAAATAATACTAGTGTCAACATTGTCAACGTCATTCATACATTCAACGTTGACAAGTTGTCTTTTTTTTTGACAGTTACATGTCATGGGTTTGGCATTTCGTAAATTTAAAACTATAATATGCTAAGCAAAGAAATATTTTACATTCTGCCGTCCGATGACGTCATCTTACGTTTTTTAGTTTTTATTTTTTTTCTCAGTAAATAAGCAATATAAAAAATGAATAAATATATATTCGAGCAGCGGAAAAGTAAACAAAGAATTGGTATTTTTTGTTTCAGAGCTTAGCAATTTTGAAATGTTGTCCATTGGCTCCACGTTTCGGCTAAGTTACAGCAGCCGTGGTCACGAGCGGACTGGCGAAGCACGGCGTCGTCTGCTGGGGCCGGGCTGTGAATCTTCGGAGACCCTCACATTTTTTGATATTAAGCCATAATAAATATCGTGTTAATCCCCGTATTGATACATTATATTGAAAAGTAATTGATTTTTACAATTTAATATTTTTATTTGTTTCTACAAAGATGGATGCATGATACGAAACGTTTGAACTGTCCTATTCACGTTCAGATATAAACGAGGTTGGCGCTCGCACTGACCTGGCGAGGGCGGGGGCGGCGGCGTGGGCGGCGCCCACTGCGGCTGGCGGTGCTTGACGTGGTAGTAGTAGCGGCGCCCGCGCGCGTCCAGCGCCCAGCGCCACTGCGACGGCAGCGCCACCTCAGGCCGCGGGCGCCGCGCCAGCCGGCGGGGGCTCCGCCATGCCCGCCATTTGTACCTGCATTTAACACAAACATTTAAGGTGGTCCGTTTCCTATACAAACTTGTTTTACAGGAATACTTACAGGCAGAAGCTTGAATATGGTTAAAATGTCTTTTAAAAAATTATATATGTGTGTCTATTTACGCGAATGGTATAATCTTTCAAGTTTAAAACATAAACAAAGTATAATTTCGATTTTAAAAAACGTAGCAATTTGCGAAATCGCTTGAATGTGTGTGTGCTTGAAACGAATGCAATCTCTCGTAAAAACGGCGACATCTATACGAATCTAGTTAAATTTCATAGATGGTAGGCTATGTTTGCTTAGCTAAACGAACTGGCTATCGAACAGATGGCGCTGAACTGCAATAAAAATATGCATGATATTTTAGCGATTTGTTAATTTATATTCATAATATATTAAAAATTGTATTTTTTTATTGCTATAACAAAACACAAAATGCAAAAAAGGTCACACACTTTGACTTTACATTGATAAGAAATAATAGAGGCTTTTAAGTGCGACCGTCTGTCTACCCGCTGCGCCACCGAGGCATGGCATTATGTGTTAGCAGCGACGTTGCCGCTCTTACGCGTCGTTGCCGCTCTTACGCGTCGTTGCCATATTTCTATAGCACCAATTTCTTCAACTTGAAATTATTTCGGGATTTTAGATTGCTCCTTTACTGGGTTGCCTCCTTTAAGGTACTTTTCCTGAAATTCTTGGTAAAATTTAGTCTTTCTTTTTTTTAATTTCCTTTTTTTTCATTGGTTCCATAGGAGAAATATTGTGAAGTGAGTGTACATGAAACGAACATGCAATTTATATACGCATCCAGGTACGAAATACAATTGATATGTCAAAATGAGCAAAAATGTACTGGGATAACACATTGCCATCTCTGTCAGTTTTAGTCTGCATAGTAAAAAAACAGAGTTTAGCTTGGTATTGGCTGTCTAAAATCGCCGTGAGACTGGGGCCAGAAAACTAGTCTGTATATTTATGGACAGGAATTTGGGGACAAATACAAAATCGTACCTGGCAACTATGACTCAATCTAGCATCGCGGCATCGTCCGAAGTGCGATCCTGTTTACGCTTTACAAAATGTACCTACCGCTTATTTCCAAAACTTTTCAACTAAAAAATTCAACTGTAAAGTAATCAAATTTTAAGAAATACCTAAGTACTTTATTGTTACAAATGATTGGTCATAATAGTGCATACATAATTATTTCCAATAACTTAATTATAATATATTTCTAAGGAATGATAAACCATTTGCTGTAACGGAACGTAATCAAATTTTTTGTGATAACTAGTGCTGTGTATGCATCAATCCATTCAACGCTAAAATAAATAAATATCGATGATATTCATAGCCTTGGTTTGGTAGGTGCATTGTTGAAGAAATTGAAATACAAACATGAACATCTGCAGTTCGCGCGAAACGTAACAGCCACGCGCTATCCGTACTTATCTGATAATATATAATATATAGTACAACGGGTAGGCCAATACAGCAGAGTTGGATGGAACTCTACTACTGCTACTCTCGGCTCCGTTCGGGTTCCGGGACAAAAGTATACGTACAAGTACAACCAATTATTTTTTTAGTTTTAGTGAAATTACTGTATTTAGAGTCGAATGTTGCTACGAATTTTCTATGAGCGAACGGTTTTTTTTTAAGTGATATTGAATCAAGTTCGTCAGGGTACAAAGTTAGGAACTCATCTGTGCAATTTGTTGTTTACGTCGCGTAGTGTTAATCAAGCGGCAGTGTTTTAAATGTTCTAATGTTAAGTGATGAGTTTAGAGGATAAAGTCCAATGTGGATTGATAAATAGTGACTCCATTGGTAATGTATTGGCCTTAAAGTTATGGGAACTCGTGATAAACACTTGGAATTAAGAGTCAAATGTAACTCTTGTGGTCATTGATTGAATTTAGTATAAAAAGTTAAGCTTGGTAAGTACATACCTACCAATTTAACTTACTTTTCTTGCTACTTTTAACTTCTACTACCTATGATAATATTATTTTTAAAAAGTGATAGTCTGTAATTTAAAATTTAATAGTATTTTTCCAATAAAATGTATGCTATGCTATGATGATAAATTTTCATTTGAATAATGCTTTTATCGATAAATTGCCAGCTTCTCTGATAGCAAAATAAACAACTCTACTCGTACTTTTTCAAACAACTTTTTTTCATTCTGTCTGAATTTCTGACTGACTTGTTCTGATCGTTGTTTAGGTATTAAATGCAATTTGATTGACTTTCCTATATTTTGTTTGAGATGAAGTGAGGAGCTGGGTGTTCACAATGGACTTTGGAAGGACAAACAAATCGAGCTTTTTAATGTGTTACTCTTTTACTATGTACAGAACAATAAACTTTGCTTTTCAATTACAGAAAGACCTATTCTCTAACCAAACCTCAAATTGAACTGAATGATGAAACAAAAAATGGATTACACAGTGTTTACTCTTTTGAATGTACCATGTGTGGAATGCTCTGGAAGCGAGCTAGTGAAAAGGATGGTCACATAAATAAAGCCCAAGTTTGGGGTGCTGTGACAAGTGGCAGCTACTATGCACAAGTAGCCCAGATGACTGCGCTTATGGATATACCAACTTTATCACTGAATAAGTTTCACTCAATTGAAAAAGAATTGGGATCTGTGTGGCAACAACACTTTACAGAGGAGATAATAAAAGCTGGAGCCGAAGAAAGAGCCATCGCCATTGAAAAGGGACACATGTCCCCTGATGGGGTGCCATATATCACTGTCTGAAAAGATCATATGGGCATAACTTTAACTCATCTTCTGGGATGGTAAGTTTAACTTTGTTATAATCACTTGTTTGTTATACATTTTTCATTGTTATTTAATTTTTGCAAGTAAAACTTTAATCCCACTGAAAATGTGTCTCAGACATAAGGACGGTACAAAGTCCAATAAGGGTAACTCCGTGTGTACCCATATTATTACTTTAAAAAAATTTCTTACCAATTCGGGAGTTCAAAGTAATAATAGAATGTGTTATAAAACACACACCCCTTTATTACAAAACATGGTCTAAAGTTAGGCTTGGTTTAAAATGGATGCTGTCACTTTCATTTGAAAGCTATATAAAAGTGACAGCGTCATTTTTAAACCTTGTAGACCATTTTTGTAATAAAGGGGACTGATGTTTGGTAACAATATTTAATAACAAATTGAAATAATATAAATTTATTGTTACAAACATTCTTACATTATTTATTTCTTTTTACAGATACTTCAGTCCACTTGGGATAGAATGCATAGCATTCAATCATGGTGATTTTCAAGAAACACTCAAAGTTACTTTAGAAGCATTTTATTGTATATAAATTGATGTAAATATTTTTTATTAATTATTAAAAATTGACTTGATACTACCTCCTACCTACCTACACCAACTAATTTGTACACCTCGTCATACAGTTAACTAGTTTTGGAATATTTACTTTTGTTTGTAACATATGAGGGGAACTTCACTAATGATCATGCTCCCCAAATGTCCCTAAGTTTGTGGCGCTATGTGGCTGGTCATAACATTCACTCTGCTATGGTTGAGTGAAATGATGGCTGAAACATATGTCATACTTGAACAGGTGCCACCTTTGGGGACTGGTCTGCTTTGGTTTAAATCATATTTAGCTTATTATTTTGTGTTGCATTATTAGCTGTTTGACTTGGTATAAGCTATACTTTGTATATAATGTGTAATAAAACATTGTATAAAAATATGGCGTTTTAAGAGTAACTGGTGAGTTTCTTGTCAGACCTTCTCGTCCAGAAACAACTTTCCGCTCTGGTGGTAGAATCGCATTATGTGTATTTATATTTTAATATATTTTCTGTATCGGCATATTTATGTAATCACATGTAAATTATAATCACATGTATATTATTTCATACTAATGAAATTATTTTAAAGGATTCAAATATAGAATTTATTATATTGATTGTTTTTTAATTATCATTCCTAAGGACTTATACCACTCCACTTCTTCTGCACGAACCTACCTACATGAAGTTATTAGAAGTCGCCCACCTACGCACACCCAGCCTACTCTATTAGGTCTACAGACGCTATGTGGCAAAAAATCGTCCCGAAACGAAGTGAGGGCGGACCGCTAGTTGCATAATAAACCGCACTTCAATTTCGAAAAGTCCAGTGTGTGTTAAGTTATCTACTAGATTACCATCGCTACCTATCCGTAGTCCATTCGATAGATCCGAAGAAGAAATTCATATATTCCGTAATTCCTACCCACATCATATTTTTAGGGTTAAGCGCGCCATCTATTGCCAGCCAGGAATAACAGCTATCCGATAAAAACCATGCTTCAGCTTTGTATGTGTGTGTGGGGACGATACGTACGTACACAAGTTGATATTAATTTAGCAACGATGCAGCAATATAACGATTCTGGTTTAGTTGTTAATTGTTGAAATACATCAAAAAATCGCAGTTATTACGTAGATGTCGCGAATCACTCTACACTTAAAATTACTGTCCTGTAGAAGTCGTAATTATTTATTTTCTCGATTCACTGACTACAGAGCCATCTCTTAGCAAGCGTTTGGCAGGATTGCGTGAGCTTCCACCTTAAGGTGACGGGTAGGGCATTAGCGTCGCTAGTGTTTCCTACCCGTAACCTTAAGGTGACGGGTAGAGTACACTAGCGACGCCTATCGATTTTAATTTTTAGCTACTAAACCGGATATATTTCAAACAATTTCGGGGTTACAATCTCTCGGCAAACCCTTGTACTATTTATTCAATACTTATACTTAACTTTTGGGTCTGCTTTTGTACTCGACATTTGAATTACCGCCAAAAGCGGCCACTTTTGGCGTGAATCAATTTTTCGCGTACAAAAACGGACCCAACATTTTTGCATGGTTATTAAATAAATAGTATAAGTGTTTCCCGAGAGGTTATAACCCCGGAATTGTTTAAAATAGATCCGGTTTAGTCTTACTCTACCCGTCACCTTAAGGTTACGGGTAGGGAACACTACCCGTAACGGGTAGCGACGCTAATCGATTTAAATTTTTAGCCCTGGTTTTTTAGTGTGCCCTTAAAACTCATGGCACGATCACTGCCCGCACCTGGGCAGGGATGATAGCGACGTGTATAGGGAACGCGAAGAAGACAGGCATCACATTCTGTGGCACAGTCCTATTTATGAGGATCTACGCAAGGAGCTGTTTGAGAGGATTTTCGTCGACAGAGTCAATCTGGTACCAGGACCTTGTGTCATCAGTGGCAAACTTCGCCAGGCTGCGTGAATTCGCACACGGCTGGCACCATACGAGATGCGACTGCCCGTAATGTGTCGTCTGCGGCCCCAGAAGGGGGAGAAACGCATTAGCATTAGGGACAAGGAATGAGATAAATAGCTTATAGGGAGTCAAGCATTGTGGCGCAGTGGAGTATGAATGTGCCTAACCACACGCAATATCCGCGCACATGTCCCCAGATTCGGTCAGTATAACCGTAGTGTTGGTGTGGCCATGGGAAGGTGGAGGTTTGCCCTGGTTGCGGGACATCAAAAAATTTTAGAATCAAGATTTCACAATGGAATTTATAATCCACTTCAACGTTCATCGTTGACGCCGTTCATTAGCGTTATAAATAATATGCCGCATCCAAAGAGCGACTACGCTCTGAGCGCTTAGATCCGTCCGTGGATGCGTCCCTAATAGAGCGGGCCCGATACAATTCTATATGTTTTTGTCAAATTACCTGATTTTATTTAATAGTATTGTAATAAATGTCGCCCTGTTGGTCTCTAGTGGTTTAAGTACCGCGCCGTGATCTCGGGGTCCTGGGTTCGATTCCTGTGTCGAGCAAACAGTGTGTTTCGAATTTTTCGAACATAGCTCGGATCACCAATCCGCAGTTTGCAAGCGTGGTGATTAAGCCTAATCCCATCATAGTAGCGCTGACTTGATTTCTATGATGGAGGCCTTTGCCCTGCAGTGGGACAGTTATAGGCTGATACTTTACTTTTTTTTTTTAATTATTTTAATTTGTTATATTTTCTCAGTAGGTGAATTTCTTTTTGGTGATTCTTATGAAAAAATAAATATCTTAAACCTTAACTGAATTGCGGTCTCGTGATTTTGTTTAAGTTAAGTAAAGACCAAAATCCTGAATCACCGCTTCACATCACTATACACGGTGGTATTTTACACACCGCGCCAATTTTCTCTGATGATAAATAGAATGCGCAATAGCTAAATTCATCGATGGCATTTGCCATCCCAGAACAGAAACGTATAGAAGAAAGCATTTATTATAATGATGATAATAACAAGATATTCCTACAAGTTACCTGTGGCATGCCATGCTCCATGTTAGGCGGCGGCTGCACGAAGGGCGGCGGCGCGCCCAGCTGTTGCCCGAACATGAATCCGCCCATGCCGAAACCGCCCATACTCATCATGCTACAAAAAATATACATTAATCAAAAGAAAAGGACTATACGATATATTTTCTTTGTGATTGTGAAATGCCCACAGCGTGTTTATGTATGCGTTTAGCACGCGATGTAGTAGGCCTTGTCCCTTTTTAGTTCTTTTTTTGTGTGTGCTTGGAGACCCCCTGGCTATCGTCATTTAGTACTCATAAACAGCATACCCTAATTTTATAGACTAGGAAGGTAGGACTATGACATTTGTATGAATTTTCAGCCGTATTTATTTTTATTTATCAAGTTTAGGCCGCTTATAAAAGCTCAATTTCACCTAAAAGGCAATGGAGACCTCCTCCCGTGATAGTATCAGGAATGACGAGATTCGCAGGAGACCTAAGATAACAGACATAGCCTAAAGAATTAGAAGCCCCAAGTGGCAATGCACATTGCAAGAACAGAAGGCTGAAGGCGAAGAGGTGAGACAATGGAGCCCGCGTAGGAGTAGTCGTGGCGGACTGGTGAAGGTTGCAGATCCTGATCTCCACACGGATCTATTCAGAGCTGGATCGATCCGTGTGGAGAACCTTGGGAGCCTATATAATAATAATTCTCACAACATCTCATACATTGACCTGATTCCGTACTAAGTAGCTTAAGCACTTGTGTTATAGATATCAGACAACAGAGGAACACAAATATATACTTAAATACATATATTACACCCAGACTCTGAACAAACACAAGTGTTCATCGCACGAATGTTTGTCCAGGGTGGGGATCGAACCCACGACCTTTGGCGTCAGAGGCAGGGTCACTACCAATTGCGCCATCCGGTCAGTCAAGTGTGGAGTATGTGCAGTAGTGGATGATGAGCAGACTAACTTGTGTTGCGGCATGCAGAAGGGCTGCGGCGCGGAGAAGGGCGGGCAGAAGGGAGGCGCGCCGTACTCCGCGCCGCCCTCCGGCAGCAGCAGCCCGCCCAGCATGCCCGGCATGCCCGCCCCCATACCCGCCGGCATGCCCGCCCCCATACCCGCAGGCATACCCGGCCCCATGCCCGCCGGCATACCCGTAGGCATGCCCGCCCCCATGCCCGCCGGCATCCCACCCGGGAACATTTGCTGCAACAAATAGTATTATTAAGGCATAGAAAATACGGTATACGACAATTTTTTTTTTATTTTTGCAATCAAAAGACCTCTCAATGATAGAAACATCGTTGAAAGAATCACTTGATTCTCATTTAAACTACCTGAGATATCACAACTTTAAAATCACATTATTTTGGGCAAACCCAAAACGCTCCATACAAATGGCTACTTAGATGTGACGTCACACTTAAGTATTTTGTATGCATTTGATTTGAATTTTGTATGGTAGCTATATCAAATGTTTCGTTTATGTCAATGGTTCTATTATAATAATTGGTGCAAATTGTATGGGTTCTTCCATGGTATAATTATTTTTTAATAATTTCATACTTTTAAAATGGACTTGCCCATGAATCTTTGAATGACCATAAAACCGGCTCGACGTTATATTTATAATTGAGAATTTTTGCCATTGGCACATATTGATCTATATTTTGATAAAATATTTATATTTTGTAAAAATCTTGAGCTTAGTCGTATACCCTATTGACACGAGCAGTAGTTATTTTTAATTTACCAGGATATATTTTTTGTAATGTTACCATTGCAAGGTCGAAAAGGATTTGCGTACACTTCTGGCGGATAACTGGCAGGAGGTGGCGCGGGACCGGCCTAAATGGAGACTCTTATTATCGGAGGCCAAGGCTCACTTTGGCTCGCTGCGCCAACCTAGTTAGTTACCGTTGTAGTATTATCATGCGATCTCACAATAATGTCGTATATTTACATTTCCTTGGAGCGTCGCCGGACTACTTCTCACAGAACGCGGACAAGGCGCTTTTTTTTGTTTTTGTTGGCGCAGGGGAAATGCTGCCAACCCTATGTGCAATGGGATGACCTCCTTATGCATACCCTTCCACCGGGGGGCAGGCGGGTTATGTGGGGCTCTCCACCTGGCGAGAGCTTCTCCTGATGAGAAGCCGGCCAGAGGCATACCCACTAAAACCACATGCGACGCTCCTTCATCGTCTGATTGGGGAGGAGACAAGCACACCGGCTTAGCAGCCTCTCTTCATGTTCCTCCCCAGACGCAGGCCCGCTTACAGAGCTTTTGTTGGCGCAGGGGAATGCTGCCAGCCCTATGTGCAATGGGATGACCTCCTTATGCATACCCTTCCACCGGGGGGCAGACTGGTTATGTGGGGCTCTCCACCTGGCGAGAGCTTCCGAATGAGAAGCCGGCCAGAGGCATACCCACTAAAACCACCTGCGACGCTCCGTCATCGTCTGAGTGGGGAGGAGACAAGCAAACCGGCTTAAGCAGCCTCTCTTCATGTTCCTCCCCAGACGCAGGCCCGCTTACAGAGCTTTTGTTGGCGCAGGGGAATGCTGCCAGCCCTATGTGCAATGGGATGACCTCCTTATGCATACCCTTCCACCGGGGGGCAGACGGGTTATGTGGGGCTCTCCACCTGGCGAGAGCTTCTCCTGATGAGAACCACCTGCGACGCTCCTTCATCGTCTGAGTGGGGAGGAGACAAGCACACCGGCTTAAGCAGCCTCTCTTCATGTTCCTCCCCAGACGCAGGCCCGCTTACAGAGCTTTTGTTGGCGCAGGGGAAATGCTGCCAGCCCTATGTGCAATGGGATGACCTTATGCATACCCTTCCACCGGGGGGCAGACTGGTTATGTGGAGCTCTCCATCTGGCGAGAGCTTCTCCTGATGAGAACCACCTGCGACGCTCCTTTATCGTCTGAGTGGGGAGGAGACAAGCACACCGACTTAGCAGCCTCTCTTCATGTTCCTTCCCAGACGCAGGCCCGACTCTGGCTCCCCCAGCCCCGCCTCCAGCGCTCCTGCGCTGCAGCAGGAGGACAAGGCCCCGGCATAGTCACCTGCGGGTGTTCCTCCCCAGACGCAGGCCCGCTTACAGAGCGGGCCCGACTCTGGCTCCCCCAGCCCCGCCTCCAGCGCTCCTGCGCTGCAGCAGGAGGACAAGGCCCCGGCATAGTCACCTGCGGGTGTTCCTCCCCAGACGCAGGCCCGCTTACAGAGCGGGCCCGACTCTGGCTCCCCCAGCCCCGCCTCCAGCGCTCCTGCGCTGCAGCAGGAGGACAAGGCCCCGGCATAGTCACCTGCGGGTGTTCCTCCCCAGACGCAGGCCCGCTTACAGAGCGGGCCCGACTCTGGCTCCCCCAGCCCCGCCTCCAGCGCTCCTGCGCTGCAGCAGGAGGACAAGGCCCCGGCATAGTCACCTGCGGGTGTTCCTCCCCAGACGCAGGCCCGCTTACAGAGCGGGCCCGACTCTGGCTCCCCCAGCCCCGCCTCCAGCGCTCCTGCGCTGCAGCAGGAGGACAAGGCCCCGGCATAGTCACCTGCGGGTAGGCGTCGGGCTGCGGCCAGTAGCGCGGCCAGGGCGGCTGCTCTCTCGCGCGGCGCGTCTCGTCGGCGGCAGCGGCGGCCTCGGCGAAGGCGCGGCGGCGCTCCTCCTTGCTCATGGGCGGTACGGCCGCTAGCACGCGCTCGCTGAGCCTGCGGTCGCGAACATTCAATATACAAATTAGGAATAATTTAGGTTTAGGTCTAAAGATCTTTATTTTCACTTAATAATAAATAAAATAAATAAATATTTATGTCCGTCAAAATGGCGGGATCAAACCTGGAATCCAGATCATTTTAATACTTCGCACCCTTAGTAAAATACCGACCTAACTCAAAATTTTAATATGATGCTAAGTGAAAATAGAATCGGCTAAAATCCAGGGATGAAAGGTCATCTAACAACAATTTTGAGTTAAGTAAATAGGTACACTCACATATGAACACGAGATAAAATTTGAAGTGCGTTATTTACTCAAGACTACTCAAGAATAAATTGCAAAGAATTGCTATAAAAATATCAACAATTTTGAGTTAGGTCGGTATTTTTCTAAGGGTGCGACTTATAATTCATCGTCAGCCTATTTAAGTCCCCACTGCTGGGGCACGGGCCTCCCTCAATCACATGAGGGGTAATTGCCATACTCACCACGCTTAGCTTAGGGTTGGCGAGGGTTTTGATATAAATGCAGAGTTTTCCTTCTCTGGGTGCTGATGATCATGCCAGCAGCTTTACCTTAGTCGCCTTTTACGACACCTCGGTAAGAGTGAGGGTGGCCTATTCTACTCTGCCGGGGACCACACGGCATACTTATAATTACTACTTAATTTCTACTATTTGCTACCTTTAGTGAAATAATTACTACCTTGATATTTTTAAAGTTATAAGCAAAATTATCTGGCCTCGCCATTTTGATATCAAAATAGCGGGAACAAACTAAACCATTCGCTGCTAGTAAGTACATTTGATTTTAATATTGACTACCTTTTTCCTACCTACACATAATCATACCTCAAAGTTACCGTTCCAATAATTTTGAAGTTATGCAATATCAATTATGGTCTCGCCATTTTGACGATCTGAATTATTGAAAGAACAATTAGTTCATGTATTGTCGAATAGTCAGAATATACTACCGAATTTCTACTTTACCGTACAGTAATTGAATTTAATTTATTTCAAGTGGTTTTGAATAAAATAAAAAAATAAAATTTATACCACTATATGAGTATAAATGAGGTAAATATTTTACGGTACGCTCGATCGTAAAACTAACAAATACTTACTGAGATGGAACTATCACATACACATTTGTCTTTCCAACGTTACAAGTAAGTTTTCCAACAAAAGGCCGTGTGGTCCCCGGCAGAGTACAATAGGCCACCCTCACTCTTACCGAGGTGTCGTAAAAGGCGACTAAGGTAAAGCTGCTGGCATGATCATCAGCACCCAGAGAAGGAAAACTCTGCATTTATATCAAAGCCCTCGCCAACCCGTCTGCCAAGCGTGGTGAGTATGGCAACTACCCCTCATGTGATGGAGGGAGGCCCGTGCCCCAGCAGTGGGGACTTAAATGGGCTGACGATGACGATTCCAACAAAAACTACCCGCTACCATAATCCTTGTTTCGTTACAACTGCACTTCACTTTGCTTCGCCAAATAGTAGCTTATATCACTCTCCATCCCTTCACTTAGAAAAATGAAGTATCTCATTAAGTATCTCAGTAAATAAGAACGCGAACGAAGGTAGTAAGTTCAAATATGAGCATGCACCTCAGGATTAATTATTCAAATGAATGATGAATGAATGACAGACATTGGTGTCACAAAAAAATGACAAGTCTATACTTATAAAAATCTATCGAATGAAACTTGGTAAAATGATGAACCTTATTTTCATTGAAATAAAAGTCAAGTGACAGCTGTCATTCTAATCAAGCTATATTTTACGGACTATACACAATTGTAAACTAACCTTATACTCCTCCTGCCGTCCGGACTACTCCTCCTCCTGTCTTTCCTCCTGTCCCTGTCATCTCTATCGCGATCCCTATATCTATCCCTGTCCCGGTCCCTCTCGCGGTCTCGCTCGTTCCGCTCCCTGTCGCGCTCCTTCTCCCTCTCCCTCTCCCGCTCTCGCTCCCGCTCCCGCTCCCGCTCGCGCTCGCGCTCTCTCTCCCTGTCCTAAAAGATAGAGATAATGTTATTAGGTTTCATATACATATGTGGTGTATCGATAAACAGGAACATGACATCTACAAATCATTCTGAACATAGCTTGTTCTACGACTTTTGGAAAATAGGTCATACAGTTTTCATTCCCCAAACAAAATTACCAAGTCACATGAAGGACCGCGTATGAAAGACAAGTGTTTTATGACCAAGTCAAGAAAGTTGTTTGTTTATTATGCCAATTTCCAAAAGTAATGTTGTTATAGTCTATTGCATTTATGAAGTCCTTTTTGACAGTTCAGTACCAGGGAAGTACCCTTAGAAATCGATACTTAGCGGATTCTCGATATGTAACCAATTTTAATCGAATTAACTTTCAACAACTAAGGTTAATAGAAATTGTTGAAAGAACACTTTTAGACACGCAAAACTTCCAATCTTGTTTTTTGTCGAAAAATAAATACACGATTGGATGTTTAGTATAGATATATGTATAGATATAGAACGATGTGAAAAGTGTCATAACGAAAAATGTAAATAAAATTATCCGGAAAAGTATAAAAATGCATGGCATTCGGCATCGGGGCCGTTCGTCGATCAACTTTTCACATGACGTAGGTGTCACGTATGTACCTAACCCGATACTTGTCGCATGTTGTGAGTCTACTTGCAAGTTCCAACGACAATGTTCCAACGACTCTTTGCATTGTTCCAGATTCAAATGATCTAAACTTTAGAAAGATACATTTTTACCAGGTGTAATGGACAACATTTCATATTTTTAACATGTCCATATTGTTTTTTTTTATATGAAAATAGACATAAAATGAACAGACCCATATTTTTTCTTTTTTCAAAATTTGTCCATTTTCATGCATAAAATAATTATTGAAATTCTTTTTATTCTAAATAGACGTAAACGCCAAATGACGTCATCGGACGGCTGAATACAGCGATATTCCTTTGCTTATCATTGTTTTGATAAAAAAAAGGTACTACTGTCAAAGGTAAATAATACTAGTGTCAACATTGTCAACGTCATTCATACATTCAACGTTGACAAGTTGTCTTTTTTTTTACAGTTACATGTCATGGGTTTGGCATTTCGTAAATTTAAAACTATAATGTGCTAAGCAAAGAAATATTTTACATTCTGCCGTCCGATGACGTCATCTTACGTTTTTTAGTTTTTAATTTTTTTCTCAGTAAATAAGCAATATAAAAAATGAATAAATATATATTCGAGCAGCGGAAAAGTAAACAAAGAATTGGTATTTTTTGTTTCAGAGCTTAGCAATTTTGAAATGTTGTCCATTTCGTACCTTGTCCCGCTCGTCGCGGCGCTCGCGCTCGCGCTCGCGGTCGCGAGAGCCGCTGGAGTCGGCCGCTCGTCTCTCGACGTTGGCTTGACGTTCGTGCTCTTTCATCTGCTGTATCCGTTCCTTTTTCGGTATTTTGAATACTTCCTGTAAACAAATTTGACAGTTACAAGCTTGGACGACCCGTTTGGAACAGTGGTGGTGAACGCTGCCTTTGGTCCAAGGGTTGCGGGTTCGATCCCCGCACAGTACAAACATTTGTGTGCATGAACATGTCTGTTTGTATTGGTCTGGGTGTTTTCTATGTATTATAAGTATATATTTACAAAAAAAAAAAGTATTATATGTATATATTTGTAATCCCACTGTTGATTCTGATATTCGTAACACAGGTGCTTGAGCTACCTATCTCGGAGTCAGATCAATATATATGATGTTGTGAAATATTTATTAAAAAAAAAAAAAAAGTTAATAGAAACCCTGTTAGGGGTCACGCTATAATGCGTCAAGTCGTGACAACGAATTTTTAAGTAACTAACGGAGTTCCTATAACATACCAATGGAATTACCCTATGACGTAAGTGACCCGTATACCATCTGGATGGGTGGAGGTCCAACACCATGCTCTTTACACGTAATTTTTTGCCACGCACCTCCTCATTGTGGAAACAACTTCCCGAAGCGGTATCGGTACAGTAATGGTTCCGAACTGGTACGACATTGAGATTTTCAAGAAACAAGCCTAAAAGGCCGGCAACGCATCTCCAATCCCTCTGGTGTGGGCGATATCCATGGGCAGCGGTGATCACTTACCATCAGGTGACTCGCTTGCTCGTTTTCCTCCCTTTCTCATAAAAACAGCGCCGCAGTAGCGCCATTTATTTTATAATTGAATGAAATGTATGATCGAATATTTCGTTTGGATTCGACAGAATATTCTAAAAGCTGACAGATTCGGATTCGTGAATAGGTATACGATACAAAAGATGGGGTCACCGTGCATTACAGGATGCTACGTAGCTAATATTTTATACGCGAAATTTCATAAGGCAAATATGGAACAAACATTATTTTATTAAAATACAATTTGCATGGTATAGAGACATGTACAAACCTTCAAACTTGACCACCGTTCCAGCAGCTGATTGGATAGATCCTTGATTTTTTCTAAGATGGGACCATGTTCTTTAGTTCTCTCTGGCAACGGCCCTTGTCCATTTCTGTTTGGCAGATCAACTGGTAGACCTGTAGCAAATTAATCAATTACTTCAGCAACGCGAACACAACAACGGAGGCAAGGAAACGTGCGGCTCGACAGTCAGCGATTAATGCAGCGTACGCTTGCAACTCCAGAGGACATGCCTAACCTTTAAGAACGTTTAAGAAGTCTTCATTTGATGAACCTCATACTAAAGTAAATTCCCATCCCGGTGTCCCATCGGTATATGAGGATAAGGGAATAGAGTGCACTTGTGTGTTTTCTCACACACTTGGGCACTATTATACAGGGCACTATATTATACCTAGGAGAAAGCAAATTTTTAGCCATTTTTTTGTATTTTTTTTTGAATAACCAATTTTTAGTTTCACCAATTTTCATATAAACATTTCAAAATACTTTAGCTCGAAAGAATGCGAAGCAGCGCAGGGGTCGTTGTGGTCTTTATTGCACAACATACACACACACACACACACACACACAGTGAGTCACAATAAAGGCGCGAGGTAAATTACGCCAATTCTACCCGCACACTTATTTATATTAAAATTACTCGGACTGTTAAAATGAAGAACGACAGCTATGGAGCAGCGTCGAGTGAAAAATTAGGTGGTATAAATAAAAAAAATGATGTAATAGCACTGTCTCTACAGTAACTCTGTATATCCTGAGTACATTCCGATCACAGTTATTTGGAACGTGGCAAAAATTGGAACTAATGCTGTATTGACATTTTCGCATAGCAAACACGTGTTACAACGCCGCCCTGCCAATGTCACTGAAGTGCCTTCTGATCTTGGTCGGTCTATACATGGTTGAATGTTGAAATCGGTCGCCGTAGCCGAATCGGTTAGGGGATAGATAGATACTCTTTATTGCACAACATACAAAACTTAAAAACTAGGTATACAAATAAATATAATAAATAAATAAATAAATTTGACGACCCGATTGGAACAGTGGTAGTGAACGCTGCCTCTGATACAAGGGTTGCGGGTTCGATCCCCGCACAGTACAAACATTTGTGTGCATGAACATGTTTGTTTGTATTGGTCTGGGTGTTTGCTATGTATTATAAGTATGTATTTACAAAAGAAAAGTATTATATGTATATATTTGTAATCCCACTGTTGATTCTGATATCCGTAACACAGGTGCTTGAGCTACCTAACTCGGAGTCAGATCAATGTGATGTGATGTGATGTTGTGAAATATTATTTATTTATATTAAATAAATATACAATGTAAAATTTAGGCGGTCTTCTCGCTGGAAGCGATCTCTACCAGACAACATTCAGGTAAAGGACATTAAATAGAAGAGGGGAGGGTGGTGCAATCCTTTTGATATTCAACATTGATTAAGTAAGTTTATATTATAAGTACATATACCCTAAGCTTTTCGCACTACAAGTTTATACTAACAACACCTCTTTTTATAATTCAATCGTCATAATATGTCGTACCTATAACGAGATGGTTGATAAACATGAGGAATTGGATCTCTACCGGTACAACCTACATCAGTTCAAGAGGTCTGTTTTGTAATGCATCTGTGGTGCGTTGTTAGACACTATCCCTCCTCTTTATCTTCTTTGCATGTGAGGGGGTAAATGTGGATTTTAGTTTTAAGTTAATTTTAAATTTTAATTTTATTGTAACTGTTAGCTTTTGATTGATTTTGTGTCTGTGTATACATGTTTTTGTATTGCAATCGGGGACTTGTCGAATGTATTGTATAAATTATTCTTATTAGATTGTAATATGTTTTGTATATCAAATAAATAAATAAATAAACATATATCTAGATAATAAATAAAACATTATCATACACTAATACGTACGAATGATGGATATAGCATTACCAACCTCAAATTTGAACATAGCTTAAGCTGATACACATACCGGTAGCTTCATCGATGTACACCGAGTCGGCGGGGACGTCCGCGGCGCTGAGCCAGCGCTCCACGATGGTGAAGAAGCGGCTCTCCTGCACCATCGTCTTGTTGGTGATCGGCAGCCGGTCTACTGTCTGCAGCATCTCCAGTCTGCGGGAATTATATTACGAGTTTCAAATTAATGCAGTCTTTATTAATTGACCGTGCGAGAGCCACGCTTGGGCATGAATGGCCCGGCTCGACCAGTGATACGGCCTCACAGAAAACCAGCGTAAAGCAGCACTGTGCTGTTTCGCTGCGTGAGTGTGGGTTTGGTAGGCCCAATCTGGGGGAAAGGGAGGTTTAAAGGTTTGCAGCGTAGCGCACTCGAGACTCCACTGGTGTCGCGAGTGTCCATGGGCGGCGACAATCGCTTACCATCAGGTGATCTGTCTGATCGTCTGCCACCTATCACATAAAAAAAGCAGGGGTTCCAGGGGCGGCATTCTTTTCACATTCCAATGGACAACATTTCATATTTTTAACATGTCCATATTGTTTTTTTATATGAAAATAGACATAAAATGAACAGACCCATATTTTTTATTTTTTCAAAATTTGTCCATTTTCATGCATAAAATAATTATTGAAATTCTTTTTATTCTAAATAGACGTAAGCGCCAAATGACGTCATCGGACGGCTGAATACAGCGATATTCCTTTGCTTATCATTGTTTTAATAAAAAAAAGGTACTACTGTCAAAGGTAAATAATACTAGTGTCAACATTGTCAACGTCATTCATACATTCAACGTTGACAAGTTGTCTTTTTTTTTGACAGTTACATGTCATGGGTTTGGCATTTCGTAAACTTAAAACTATAATGTGCTAAGCAAAGAAATATTTTACATTCTGCCGTCCGATGACGTCATCTTACGTTTTTTAGTTTTTAATTTTTTTCTCAGTAAATAAGCAATATAAAAAATGAATAAATATATATTCGAGCAGCGGAAAAGTAAACAAAGAATTGGTATTTTTTGTTTCAGAGCTTAGCAATTTTGAAATGTTGTCCATTCTGTACATTTGAACTTTATCTTCGTCTCTCTAACCTGAAGTCCAGCGGAGCGTCCGTGCACCAGGGCGCCAGCAGCCTAAGGCCCCGGTAGTCCAGGAACAGCCTGCGGCAGGGCAGGTCGGCGTCGCGCAGCAGCCGCAGCAACGCGGTCTGCGCGCGACGGGTCTTCGCGCGGACGACTGTACGCGACAACCGCAAAGTGTGACTCTGATTTTTCACGCCTGTGCGGTTGAGCGCTTCGAGGTCCTCTTCAATCTACGAGAAAAACATTGAACGAATGAATGAATGATAACTTTACTTGCACAATACAAAACAAGGAAACTTAATTAGAAACATAACCTAGACATAAATAATAATCATCCCTGTATGTGCCAAACAGGCGGCCGCTCAGCAATAGTCGGTGCTGATCCAAGAGACGAACCCCGACGCTGGTTTTCAGCGACTACCATAACATTATTGCGCATTGGTGATTGAATATACCGATCTACAAAGATTTTCAGATAATGTATGGCTTGACGTCGTAAAGGACGACATGCATGTCAATAAGCTGACCACTAAGGATGCACAAGACCGTGCGAAGTGGAGGAGTCGAAGTAGAAAAGCGGACCCCGGGCTCCGAAGCGACAGCTTGGGACGCAACCAGGACCAAAACTAAAATGATGATAAAAGATTTCTAGATAAGGAGACGACATCTCAGGGTCCTGAGTTAGATTCCAGGGTCGAGCGAAAAGTATGTTACCAATTTTTCGAATATAGCTCAGGTCTGCATTTGGCAACCCCGGTGATCAAGCCAAATCCCAACCAGCGATAATTTAATTTCTACAATCATCGCCTATGCCTTGCAGTGGGACAGTTTAAAAACTGATACTTTACTTTTAATTACATTATATAGTAAGCAAGTAAGCTCTTTATTGTGTATGGAAAACAACAGAATGGAAAGTAACATTTGATCCTACCTTTTCAGGCAAATACACATTATGGTTATACTCAGTTATAAACCATTACCAAATTTGGTTTTAAAAGTTATTGCTACATTACAAGTTATGGCTACTAACTTGATTTCTATGATGGGAGCCTTTGCCCTGAAGTGGAACAGTTTATAGCCTGATCATCATCGTCAGCCCATTTAAGTTCCCACTGCTGGGGCATGGGGCCTTCCTCAATCACATGAGGGGTAATTGCCATACTCACCACGCTTGGCAGACGGGTTGGCGAGGGTTTTGATATAAATGCAGAGTTTTCCTTCTCTGGGTGCTGATGATCATGCCAGCAGCTTTACCTTAGTTGCCTTTTACGACACCTCGGTAAGAGTGAGGGTGGCCTATTCTACTCTGCCACACGGTTTATAGGCTGATATTTACTTTTAATTACATTACATTACAAGTTATTGCTACTAACTTGATTTCTAAGACGGGAGCCTTTACCCTACAGTGGGACAGTTTATAGGTTGATACTTTACTTTTAATTACATCACATTACAAGTTATTGCTACTAACTTGATTTCTAAGACAGGAGCCTTTACCCTGCAGTGGGACAGTTTATAGGTTGATACTTTATTTTTAATTACATCACATTACAAGTTATTGCTACTAACTTGATTTCTAAGACGGGAGCCTTTACCCTGCAGTGGGACAGTTTATAGGTTGATACTTTACTTTTAATTACATCACATTACAAGTTATTGCTACTAACTTGATTTCTAAGACGGGAGCCTTTACCCTGCAGTGGGACAGTTTATAGGTTGATACTTTACTTTTAATTACATCACATCACAAGTTATTGCTACTAACTTGATTTCTATGATGGGGGCCTTTACCCTGCAGTGGGACAGTTTATAGGTTGATACTTTAGTTTTAATTAAATTACAATACAAGTTATTGCTACTAACCTTATTTCTAAGACGGGAGCCTTTACCCTGCAGTGGGATAGTTTATAATTCTCACAACATCTCATACGTTGACCTGATTCCGTACTAAGTAGCTTAAGCACTTGTGTTACAGATATCAGACAACAGAGGAACACAAATATATACTTAAATACATATATTACACCCAGACACCGAACAAACACAAGTGTTCATCGCACGAATGTTTGTTCACGGTGGGGATCGAACCCACGACCTTTGGCGTAAGAGGCAGGGTCACTACCAATTGCGCCATCCGGTCAGTCATAGTAGTTATAGGTTGATACTTTACTTTTAATTACATTACATTACAAGTTATTGCTACTAACTTGATTTCTATGATGGGGGCCTGTGCCCTACAGTGCGTCAGTTTATAGGCAGATACTTTAACTCACGTCCGCATCCTGGACCAAGTCGGGCGCGTTGGGCTTGTACTGGCGCTTGGCGCGCGCGCGCCGCGCCGGCCGCGCCTGCTCGCCCGCGGCCGGCGCCGCGTCCGCGCTGGCGCCCGCCTTCGACGTCGACACGTCCTCCTCCTCCTGCCCGACACAACACATTACATATTAGGGGAATCTGATAAATAAATAAATACATCCTTACTAATATTATAAATCCGAAAGTAACTCTGTCTGTCTGTCTGTCTGTCTGTCTGTCTGTCTGCTACTCTTTCACGCCAAAACTACTCAACGGATTTAAATGAAATTTGGTATACAGATAATCTAGACCCTGAGAAAGAACATAGGCTACTTTTTATTGCGAAAAGGGCAACCCCCTTTAGGGGTTGAAAGGGGGGTTAAAAGTTACTTTTCCACGCGGACGAAGTCGCGGGCGGCCGCTAGTCCTACATAAAAGTAAAAAAACTAAAACCCAACTACGACAAAAAACGTCGCTGAAAAAGTATAAAACAAGCCTTCGTTGTCAATTTATGCAATATTCACTATGTAGAGATAAAATTTCATGTTTGGAAATCCGCAGTCACACGTTGTCAAAGGGTAGTATATTTAACGTGTGACTACGCCTCTGACTACAAGTCAAGCGCTTTCAAATGATACCAAACACGGCATATTTATCATAACTTTATTTTTTTACTCTGTATGTTTTGTCCGCTAGAGGGCGCCACATTAGATTTTGTGAAACTTCATATAGCCTATAACCAGCGGACGATCAAGACGCTTATAATGATATGTCATTTGTCGAATTCTGATAAGTAGTTAAGAAGTTACGTGGAAACAGATGAACATACATACATACATACATACATACATACATACATACATACATAGCCTGTCAAAATCATAACCCTCCTTTTGCTTTGCCGTAGTCGGGTAAAAACTTCAAGAAAAGAGCGTAATCCTTTTTAAAAGGTCGGCAGCGCACTTGTGACTCCTCTGGTGTTGCAGCTGTTCATGGGCGGCGGTAATCGCTTACCATCAGGCAGGGTTTGAAGTGATAATTATCATTGATAATTATCTTTGATAATTATCAAGATAAATATTGGTTGATAAATATCTTGATAAGTATAATCGAAAATATTTGCCATTTGTTATTCAGATACAGAAAACCCCCGTCCAGTTAACGCAGTTGAGGTTGATGAAGATGATATTCCACTCATCAATTTATTTTAATTAAATAAGTACAAGTATTATCGTTGTAAAAGTATTATATAATTAGTTGATTAACTGCTCGTATTTTGGTTTGCAAGTTATTATACACGAAATTATAAAAATAAAAAAATAAAAGTTGACCTTGATTGTAAAATGTCTCTAATTTATTTAAATCACTTGATTCTAACTTAAAATATTGATATGTAATATCAGTAAAAAAATTACTAGGCTTATATCTGTTTGATAATTATCGGATAATTATCGGATAATTCTCTTGATAATTATCTCGATAATTATCAAAGGACATATTTATCTTGATAATTTCAAACCGTGCCATCAGGCGATCCGTCTGCTCGTCTGCCCTCTATCCCATTAAAAAAACATAAATATTTCACTACATGACTAACATTGATTTGATTTCGAGATAAGTTAGCTGAAGCACCTGTGTTACGGATATCAGAAATTGCAGCGAACTAGTTTAGACCTTGTTGCAAAATTTAGGTCACCACTTAACTGGTAAGTTTGTATAAAGGATGAGGTACCTCGTCATACTCCTCGTCGTCGGAGTCGGGCTCCGCGCCGATCCACCCGCGGCAGTTGCTGGCGCCGCAGTAGCAGCGCTGCGCCACTTTTCTGCACCAAACACAACACAATGTTACCTCCAGATCACGCGCTGGAATTTGGAACGCATCCACGTTACAGTCATACATAAATAAATAAATTCATACAACACCTCATACATTCATATGATTTCGTTTTAAGTAGTTTAACCACTAGTGTTGCGAATATCAGACAACAGAGGAATTACAGATATATACTTAAATACAGTATGTAGTGCTAAATGGAATGTGAAGACAATAAAAATTCCGTAAAATTGCTTTAGGTAGATCTTCAGTGCTTTGATCAACAATATGAAACTGTGCATCTAATATACAACGAAACAAAATTAAAATGGAAAATTAGGGTTTCCAAACATCGAACATTTTGCACTGAACACTGCTGCTGTCTGCGCTTCGACAGCCCTGCCTATTAGTGTACGCCAAACGCGCAGATTATGCGAAGCGTCCCCCCGAATTTATCCTCAGAGGTTACTGGTAACCCTTGAGAAGGTAGGTACATAATGTTGAGAAAATAGTTACTGGTTGATTTTTTTTATAGTGACACAGTATATTGGCTCTCCTCAGACTGATGGCAAGCAAGAGAAGAGCCCACGATGCAATTACAATGGAAGCGATGTCAGGCATCACCTCCGTTGGGACTACCTAGATATGTAAAATGCTGAATTCAAATCCCGCCTGAATACGCGATGAATTTTTGAATGCATTATTTACAAATATAAATTGCAAAAAAATGCTTTAACTAAAATAAAAACTGGTTACACTTTAGTGATAATATTAAACAGCAAAAGCAATACTTAATCTAAAAATAATGAAAGAAAAACTCACCCAAATCTCTGGAACTGGTAGTCAAATGTAATCTCCTCTCCCGTAGGGATATCTCTCTTGCTGAAGAAGCCTATTCTCAGCTCTCCGTTCACCGTCCACTTCTGAGTCTCTGCATTGGGATCACATGAATGATTGATGAAACGGGAAATGTTCCCTTTCATGGTGGCATCGATGACCGTATCTCCCTTGAGGGACATGAAGTAGTGATGAAGGTTGTTTTCATCCGAGTAGGCCTGTGCACGCTTGTAGAACTGCTCATAGTCAAGCACTTCACCCACATACTCCATTAGGAATTCACCTCTGCAAAAAAAATTGTAATAAATGTATACTATTTATAAAGAGGTACCGAATTTCTACAGACCACGAAATTGTTTATTGTTCAATATTTTCTCTCTAGGTAAGAAACAGGTGATTGCTACACCTGCATCTTATCATTATTATAAGCATTAACTGGACAACCGCACTGAAAAAATATTATTATATATTTTGGAAGAGGTCTTTCGTGTTGATAGGGCAAACTAATAAAAAAAAGTGATAAAATGAGGCATTTAATCAAGAGAGCTTATGTATCCTTATACAGCATGGGGCCTCATGAGCAGTTTACAGTATAAGCTTGCATCTGAGAGCCACAACTCATATCCTCCCACCGCCCCTTCTAGATTCTGACAGTAATGATTTTACACGCCAAATTCGCTGTAATCCTTTGCAAGGAAATGCATAAGTCTGCCTGTCAGTCATAGTCAAGAACTCATTGCAGATTTGACATGTGACTGGTTACCGCATTGAGTTCTTCGCAGAACGACACTTCGCCAGCAGACACATCATAATAGCCTCCATTCAAACGCATTTACCGATCTACTACTTATTTGAACCTTAGAAGAATTAAATTATTCAATAATACATAATACCATGCTCAGTCAATTCTAGGTCATAGCAATTAACATCTAATACCCTCTAACCCTAAGACCCTCTGTTACCAAATGATGCAATAAAGAATATGACTATGACTAAAGTTCTCCAATTTATACTATCGTTAATGAGACTGGACTACGATTATTTCAAGGTGACGGGTAGGGCACACTAGCGACGCCAATCGATTTTAATATTTTGCTACTAAACCGGATCTATTTTAAACAAAGTCTGGGTTACCACCTCTCGGCAAACACTTATACTATTTATCAAATAACCATGCATAAATGTTGGGTCCACTTTTGTACGCGAAAAATTGATTCACGCTTAAAGTGGCCGCTCTTGGCGGTAATCAATTTTTCGCATACGCGTTGGATCCAACATTTGTGCATAGTTATTTAATAAATAAGTATAAGTGTTTGCCGAGAGGTAACCCCGAAATTGTTTTAAATAGATCCTGTTTAGTAGCTAACAATTAAAATCGATTGGCCTTAAATAGACCATAGACATTTCTCCAAAAGAAAATAACACATGATGCAATAAAGAATATGACTATGACTAAAGTCCTCCAATTTATGCTTTCGTTAATAAGACTAGACTACGATTCTATTAAATAGACCATAGACATTTCTCCAAAAGAAAATAATATAAAATTCAACTGTAATTCCAATAGTCTCATAAACAGTTATAATACTGATAATCTTAATTTTAAACATTCCCAATAATAACATAGCCTTGTTAATTAAGTAAATTATAATAATTTAATTCATCCTATAGCATAAATAATAAAATGTATTGAAATATGCACAGCAAATTATATATTTTATTTTTAAATAAAATAAATAAATAATAAATTGAGACAACACCACATACATTGTCCAGGTCCCAAACTAAGATTTTCCCTTCTACTATGGAAACCAGGAACAACAAAGATACCACAAACACCCCAACCCAACAGAAATATCTGTTTCATCAACCAAAATTTATGTTGGTGCGGAAATCTAACCCGCGACCTTTGCGTCTCAACCGGCGCACAAACCACTGCGCTAAATGGGTCGTTAAAAAAAGAAACCGTATACTATCTGACATAAAATAAATATAATAATTATTAAATTCGCGAGGCGATATTAAACTGGAGCATTTACAATGTTTTATGGTCCAAAACTAAATAATATACTTACGATGGTATATCCACATCCGCTTCAACACCACAGCCTTTCTTATCAGCATAAAAAACTTTTAGATGAGCATTCTCTCCTTTCTGGAACCTTCTGTTAGTACACCTATCTCCAACTGGACACCGGGAATTACTGCAACACAACATTCATTATTATTTACTTACATTAGGTACTAGAAAAAAAAACATCTGCTAAAAGTATTTGTAGATGTATTCTTACCATTCAATCATGAGCAGTCTATTTAAACAGTCTTCTCCACAAGCCAGTTCACCTCTCTCCAACTCTTCTTTGGTCATAAAACAGTCACAAGTCATTTTCTTAGTCTCTTTACTAATCATCCTCTCACACAAGTACTCATTCTCATCCAGATGTTGGTATTGCCTCATTCTATCATCTATTATCTTATCATAGGCTTCCTTTGTTAAAGGAGGAGCTTCTGGCTCAGTGTTTTGGATCTCAGCCAAAGGTGGCAATCGTTGTGGGAGACTTGGGCTAGCAAGAGGGGAGTTAGCAGGGGAATTAGCCCCCATCTCCAACTCACTAGACCTTCTCCAGCGAGACTTAACCTTAACTGGCATATCTGAAGGCACAGGAAAAGACGGAGAATTAGGTGCATTATTCAATGACACATCTGATGATTTCTCCTGACTGTCAGATCCCAATTCCTCCTAACTTCAACTTGGTCTGTGTAATCAAAGCCTTTTTCAATGGTGTCTTCACTAGTCCATAGCCTTTGGTTTTCTGCTTCAAATTGCTTATAGTCTTTATGCGACTAGACCTTCGAACTCCAGTTGGTGATGACTCTGCAGAATCATTTGAATTGGTATGATTCTGTTCTGTAACACGAGAGGAGTTGCTGTCATCTGATAATGTGGAACTGGGAGTCAAACTTGGATCAGGCCTCATCAAAACATCTAAGTTGTCTTTTGGGAATGGAAGGTCAGGTGTACTGCAAGGAGGTGTACTAGATTGATGCAAATCAGAACAATCCATTGAAGAATTAGATTCAATAGAATTAGCAAGGTTAAGACTTTGAAAGTGTCTCTCAATTTCAGCATCTTGCTTTTGATTGTAGCTCTCTTCACTTGCAAGATCTTTTGGACTGTCAATTTTGATGTTATAGTATAATTCTGGGTTATCATCTTCAACAATTTGCACAATGGTGATGACTTCATCATCATCTCCTGCAAATTCAATTTGGTCAATCTGTTCCTCCTCCAGAGGAATATCTTGAGGCATTGGAATATCTTGCTCGAGAGCCTTTGTTTCTAATACTTCAGGAGGCTCCATTATACCTTCAGGCATAACTTCAGCTACACATTCAGGAGTAGGAATACAACCAACATGCTTTTGCTCTTCAATATCTTTAGGAATTAACTCTGGAGCTTGCAGCTCCAATTTCTTTTTTAACTCATTGTTGTCAATTAAAGGAACATCACTAATCGGAGGTACCTCACTTAACATAGGCACTGGTGACATATCCCGAGAATTACTTTGACTTTGCAATGCACTTATTGTACTATTCATAGGACTACCGCATGCTACACTATTGGTATCAGACTGAGTGTCCAATGCTGCATTAGAGTCGGACTCTGAACTGGCACATGGGTCCACTACTCTTATTTCTATGCTACTATTAGTTTCACTATCACTACCAACTTCATATTTTCTTAAAAAATTATCATCATTATTAAACAGACACCGGTATTTGCCAAATTTCTTGTGTAGAGCCACTACTGGTACTTGGCACGGCTTGACAATGGGCTGGCTGGATGTTTGCTGTTCAGGTTGGGCCTGTTCCTCGACATTGGCGGTGCAAGATTCTGAGGGTGGTTTATCTTCAGGCGGCGCGTCGGGCGCTGGAGTATCGACGGGGGCTGAGGTCTCGCCGTCGATGGCGGGGTCTGCGCCCGCTTGTTTTCCACGACGGCTCGTTCGCCTTGCGGCCGCGGGTTTAGACGCTGCCTTCTTCCTTTTCGCCATGGTACTTAACTACCACAGTCAAAAGCAACCTAGAAGCAATAACAATTTAATTATCATCAACTATTTAGGTTTGCTCACTTTACTGTGACCTCTTTCAATCGTTATTGTTTCATTTTGACTGTCAATGCCACATGGTAATATAGTACTACGCGATAGTTCATTACTTACTCGCTAATAATTCTATCATATAAATTAGATTACAATATGAATAGCCTCACAAATAAGCACATTATTAAAACATACAATATGATTTTGGGTAGCGTTACCACCGGTTAGATGCCATTCCAATAATATTTGCTTGACAAACTATGACTGCAATCCATTGATTTTTAGTATTTTCAACATTCTGCACATTTACTGACACACAAATTTATGTAGGAAACCTAAGAAACACTCACAATTTGTATGAATTATTTATCAATAAATCTCATCTCATTTTTCTTACAAGCCCTCAAACCATTTTTTTTTTCATGAATAAAAAAGTGGTATCGTCGATATTATCGGTAATCGGCAGTAACTGAAGCAATTGAATACGATTAAGTATTCAATTGTATAAAAATCAGAATCAAATTAATAGAGTTCGCGAACCAAATAAATTTTATATTCTCAATATTTCTCAATACTATTTCCAAAAAAAATATCCCCAAATGGCTGCGCAGAGGCATCGTGCTCGCCCAGGAGACTTGGCGTGTTTCCTTTCTGAATGGCCAAACTAATACGTGGCCCAGAATACGCTAGCTCTCCTATTCTATTACCCGCCGTAGAGTCACCCATTCTCTAGGCTAGTTCGCGGCACAGGTGGTGGGCTCTCGGTCTCCACACGGTCCGATAAGGTCTCAAATACAAACGGCTCAAATAGACCGGTGTTGCTTAAATCTGCGTATTTGCGCCGTTTTAGCAATTTCGCTGATGCAGCAGTGGCTCTACCCTCTAATGGTAATGGTAATGGGGTACGCGGAAGATGGGACGGAGACAAAGTGTCGACGCACATAGCGTCCCACAACACAATAAGGATCACCCCGTCTTCCACGGTAAGGTCATGCCATTGTGTCTCTTGCCGTCACTTCGCACCAGGCCGTTCAGTTCAAGAACGACTGGTATGCAGGCGCTGACCTAATACATTTATAACAATAAAATTTAATTTATTAATTATATGTAGTTCAATTTTTATTTTATAAAAACCGGACTTTATCGGTTTTAGATTTGAGTTCTCTCTAATGATGACGTTTTGACAGCTGTCAAGCCAGGAAATTATTATTAATCTGTCAAAAATCCAACTTAAGGTTTACCGAACCGAGTAATTATATTAATTATTAAGCGAAATACATTGATATACGTCGTATAATTCATTTACAGAAATGGCTGAAACGCCGGAGGTAAATATCACTAAAAATGTTTCTATACTTTGTGTTAAATTTGCTAGATTTATGTGATTCCTAAGGACACGTCACATTATCTTTTCCAATATTCGGTCGCCTACACCGTTTACCATTTTAATAATGTACTCCTAGTACCTAAAGATTATTGTTACTAGTAATTATAGGTATATCTTAATTCACATTCAATCCAAATTTTAGTCAACTTAGGTTCCTATGAACCTAAGTACTACGGGTATTTCATGGATAATATTTCTTAAAAATCTCTTTCATTCCATAATTTAATTGTATACCTACTTATGTAAATTTGTAGCAAGTAAATAAATACCTAGATTTCTTACTTTCATTCCAAATCATCTTTTAAATTCACAATATTTTTACAGGTTGTTAAAATCAATAAGTGGGATGGAGCAGCAGCTAAGAATGCCATTGATGATGCTATCAGAGAGGTAACGAAATTTCATTTCCACCAACCAAATAAGTAGAAAAATTTAATTTTATTTTAATTGAAAAACACATGATCTAGCAGAATTGTATTATTTAATAAAATATCAGCCCTGCTACTAAAGAATGCTGTGGCAAACTCAATTTCATTAGCTAATGTCGAAGTAACATTTTTTATGAACCTCTTGGAAACTGCCTATAATAGGCAGAACAGTTACATTGACATGGTACTAAAGTGTTAAGCTACTTTTAATGCTGACCGTACCCAACTACTTATTGTATATTATATCTGAACCACTAGTATATAACTTCTGTTGTGTTGCGAGATCCTTTACTTGCTGATATTATTTTCTTGCTTTTGTTAGACACTATTCCACATCACGTACAATGGACCGAAAGAGAGTCTAAGTGCGGAAAAGGGAGTCCACATTACATTACATTACACTATTCCAGGAGAGTTCCAATACTTGTCTAACTCAAACAATATTGAACAAACTATAGACGCAGACGTAAATTATCTTCCTCAGGTTTTCACAGGAGATTTAAAATGTAAGGAGAGTTTTGCACTTATTGACGGGCGTCTCTTCTTGTGTGCACTAGCCGTAGGTGTGGCATTGTATGCTCTCCTCTGGGATTATTTATACCCATTCCCACAGTCAAGGTACTTCATCTTTTTATTCTGTTCATACAAAAACATTGGATAGATAGACTTTGTTGCACAAAATACACAACTTAAGTACTAGCATCTAAGCATAGACTAATAAATTGTAATTTGTCATTTGTATAAATAGATAACACCAGTATCATGTTGATTCTAAGGAAGGTCTATTCAGATCTTTATTAACTTTATAAAATTTTAATTTACATATCAACAAAGTACCTAAGCACATTTTCATATTTTAAGTTTTTTTTTAATTTCAATGTTATACAAACACAAATTAAATGGTTTTAGTATTATTTAAATTTGATTTTATTTTTCAGGCTTGTACTTATAATCTGCGTTTCTTCCTATTTCATACTTATGGGCATTTTGACTCTATACACTACATTCAAAGAAAAAGGCATTTTTGTAGTTGCTAAAGAAAAGGTCGGAAACAATAATAGAGTCTGGGAAGCGAGCTCTTATGTTAAAAAGTAAGTATAATTAAAAAAATATATAAGTCACAATCAAGAAATTTTGTGCATTTTTCATACATAGTAAGTTCTTTTCAATTAAAGATTTTTTTTTCATGCTTTGTTCTTATAAATCGAAAATTTGTGCATAATAATGATTAAAATGCAATACAGCATGGTGCAAATCAACTTCCTCTTTAAAGAAAATATTTCCATTTCAAAATAGGCATGATGACAAATACAACTTGGTACTGGTGATGCGTGACAACAGCGGCAAGAGCCGCGAGTCTTCCATCAACAAGTCGTTCGCGAACTTCCTCGACACCAACGGCACGGTCGTGCAGAGCGTCGTGGTGGGCGAAATCACCAAGCTCTATAACTCGCTCTCGTCGGAGAAGAAGGACAAGTGATCCTCCTGTCTCAAGTATTTTTGTAAGGTCTGACACTTTCGGTCTCAATAAAGTATGTTACGATAATAATGATTTGTAATTTCTATATTATTTAGATTTTGCGGCATGTTCTTCCAAAAGAACCAAATAATTGTGTATTTAAATATCAAACTCCGGTGAGTCACCCATATTCGAAATTGAACTATGAATGGCGCTAAATTTCAATTTCAGTTGTCATTCTGTTACTTTTTTCCAAATCACGATAAGTCCCCAGAAACTCTATAAAATAACGGTCAAAATCAGTGATTTATTTCAAACCCCGGCATGTCCATTGACAAGTGTATTTTAATCTCAACAATGTCCACATCAACCAATGAGAGCAAAGTATGGTGTCCAAGATGGCTGCCAGTTCGAAGATAGATTTAGTCAAAAATTAAGTAAGTCCAATAGCTACTTTTCAAAATCAGTCAAGTCCACAATAAATTCCGATATATTTCGTTAGTGTACATCAAACACCGATATGTCAACATTTAAACATAGTTTTAGAGCGTAATCTCTTAATTAAACTTTATTTTTATATATTCTACACACATAAACTCCTATATATATATTTTTTTTTATATAAATATGATAGGTGGCAGACGAGCAAAAATTTATAGTTTTATAACTAGCCAAAAACACATTCTCTAATTTTCCATTTTTTGTTTATAGTGGACATACCGGGGTTTGATTTTTGTCTACACAATTTATAGTAGGAAAAGTTTATGTACCTATTTATTTTTCGCTTTACGCTCCCATACAACACACACCTATTATAGTTGATTGCTATAGAAAAATCCATGTTTGTTTCACAATCTCAAATGTTTATGCGGGAACTGTAGAGATATGTTTCACTTTAGGAATTCCAAATCCAATAGTAAAATTAGTTTATCCGACCCGTTACGCGCAGTGGTTTGTGCGTCGGTTGACACGCAACACGAATATTTGTTAATGAAACAGACATTTGTGGGGTCTGAGTGTCGGTTTCCATAGTACGAGGAAAAACCTTTAGTTTAGGACCAGGACAATGTATGTGATGTTATCTCAATTTATTTATTTATTTAGTTTGTTAGAGAAGAAGAAATAATTGTGTAAAACCTGATATATCGTGATAGGACTTTTCTGTTGGAACTGTGAATACACCCTGTATTATGAGTGTGTTTATACCGTCACTTGATCACTAGACTACTATCAAAGTCTCAACATTACTGATCCTGAAATATCTTGTTAGGAAAAGTGTATATTTAATAGCTTAATAGCCTTCATAATAACACTTATATCGGTAAGTACAAGTCTATTATAATATACAACCTGTGCGGATAAAGAATGGGATCAGAAATGGCGGCGCATCTATTCACTTCTCGCTCGCACACCCACGAGTGCGAGTATGTCTATACTATTCAAATAATGTGCGAGCGAGAAGTGAATAGATGCGCCGCCATTTCTGATCCCATTCTTTATCCGTACAGGTTGTAACTCATATCTATTAGTCCTTTTAATATGTTTCTAAATGCTTATTTATCTTTTCTCAGGAATCATTATCACGTAAATGTAATAATGTGGACAACGTCCAAATCCTACTTCAAAAGTGAATACTGCTGATGCAGTTGACCTGATCATCTAGGATCCTTTACAATAAGTATAATCTATTTCAGTCTCTCCTTCAAGAAGCAATAATCAAAGTCAAATAATTCCTGCATTATTATGATAGAATACCTTGGAACTATGGATTCCGTGAGTATTTTGTTCTTGATGGTATTTAGAGATCAGTAGTCGTCATGTAGGTAGAGACAATACGTAGATACATTAATCATATTCGTAATGAATTGGCGTTGTACTATGTTGCTAGGACATCGGATAGTGGCTAAAGTAGCATTCTAGTTCTTTGCTTATTACTTTGACTATTATTTTGACGACTCGTTTGGAACAGTGGTAGTGAACGCTGCCTCTGATACAAGGGTTGCGGGTTCGATCCCCGCACAGTACAATCATTTGTGTGCATGAACATGTTTGTTTGTATTGGTCTGGGTGTTTGCTATGTATTATAAGTATGTATTTACAAAAGAAAAGTATTATATGCATATATTTGTAATCCCACTGTTGATTCTGATATCCGTAACACAGGTGCTTGAGCTACCTATCTCGGAGTCAGATCAATGTATGTGATGTTGTGAAATATTTATTTATTTATTTACTTTTTCTGAGACAATTTCATATAGATAATTGGGAATTAAGTCTCCATTTTTATACACCGTGGCTTTTTGATTACCCGAGAAACTTCACAAGGGCATTATACTAATGAATATACTAAAGTATCAGCTGATAACTGCAATTTGTATAGAAAGACGATTTTTTTAAAGATTAATTCCTTGGGGAAAGAACTTGTTTTCATTAAGGCGACGGGTAGCCCTAACTAGCGACACTAATATATTTAAATTGTTAGCTACTGAACCGGATTCATTTTAAACAATTTCGGAGCGGCATTCTCTAAGCAAACATTTACCTATACTTTTAATTTAATTATTTAGCTCTACTATTTGATCTGTTTTAGCACTCGAAATTTAGATTAACGCCATAAGTGGCCGTTTTTGGCGCTAATTCAAATATCGAGTCCAAAAGCAGAACCAAAAGTTAAGTATAAGTATTAAATAAATAGTATAAGTGTTTTCCTAGAGCTGCAGCTTCGAAATTGTTAAAAAGATATAGTTGCTAACAATTATATCAATTGACGTCGCTAGTGTGCCCTACCCGTCACCTTAATATGATGCCCTGGAGAAGTTTCTCAGGTATTCTAGATCGCGGTCTATAGTTTAACTATGGTGGCAAACAAGCGGACCGCTCGCCTAAAGGTAAGCGACTACCCCAGCCTATGGACGCCAGCAACTCCAGTGGACTTGCATACGTGTGAAGAACCTCATACTGTAGTCTCTCGGGAAATCTCTGATTTCGGTGATGTTCATAGGCGGGGTTGATTACTTTCCATCAGGTGACTCGCTTGCTCGTTTGTCGCCCCTAGCATAAAAAAACAAAAACATGAATAATCCCTCCCCTATAATATAATATTCGAAGTGATAAATATATTGGAAAACTCAGTGAAAAGTATCAAAGTACTTTTCCTCAATCAAGGAAAAGTATATTTAGTAGGTGCACGGGTCTTATTCATAAATGTTTGTTTACGTTTGTTAACTTAAACGGTGTTATAAAGGTGTCATTCTGTTTTCGAAAATTATGTAGATTTTTTTTTTCAAAACTGCTCTATAACACCGGTTTAGCTAACAAAGGTTTCTTGAACGCTTGTGAATAAAGCCCCTAGTCTTAAAATTGTATGGTGGTATATATTTAGAAGTAAATAATGTAAGTAAGTAGCATAAAAATAGTGTATAAGCACATAGTTAGTACTATTACCTACCTAACTACAAACTTATAAAAATATATATAAAGAGGGAGGCCGTTAAACTTAGACGGTATATCATTAAGGTCGATTCGATCGATTTTAATTTTTAGGATCTATTTTAAACAATTTCGGGGTTACAATCTCTCGGCAAACACCTATACTATTTATTTAATACTTATAGTTAACTGTTTGGTCTGCTTTTGCACTCGAATGTTGGATTACCGCCAAAAGTGGCCGCTTTTGTTGTGAAGCAATTTTTGCGTACAAAAACGGACCCAACATTTATGCATGGTTATTCAATAAATAGTATAAGTGTTTGTCGAGAGATTGTAACCCCGAAATTGTTTAAAATAGTTCCGGTTTAGTAGCTAAAAACTAAAAACGATTGGCGTCGCTAGTGTGCCCTACCCGTTACCTTAATTGCTATCCGTCTGCTCGTCTTCCCCCTATCTCATAAAAAATGTAGGTATGTAAGAAAATATTTTTTTGTGCGCGGAGCAACATTAAGTATTTATAATTTGAAATCAGCAAATAAACTATATAACTAGCAAAAAATGCGCGAACCTAAAGTCTGTGGTATGTAATTAAACCAATAAAAAAAATTATGGTAGAATCGTAGTTTCGATCTGCTTACACATGCTCATCTTAGCGTGTAATTCCCAGTGTCGTCCAAAGCTGTCGCTCTGGAACCCAGGGTATACTTGGACCATGATTTTTGTTTTGGGGAGTCTGGTAATTACAATGAAACGACTGACGTCTGACCTTCGCAACCCTTTAACAGGGGAACCAGACCAACTAAATCATGGTTACACGTTTCAGAAACTATCTGAGTTGTGCAGGTTTCCTCACGATGTTTTCCCTCACCGCCGAGCTAATGGTAGAAATACGCATATAGATTCGAAAAATCCAGAGGTGCATGCTCGAGATTCGAACCCAGTCCCCCGTACGGAAGGTGCGTTCTGAACCACTGAGCTACCATCGCTCTCTTATCGCTTACACATGCACCATTTCATAGATAGATAACTAAGCTGGTTTTAACCGGCAGTTTATTGATTTTCAGTCTATCGCTAACGCTGATAAGAGAATGCCTTTTGCAATGACTAAACCACCTCCATCTGCTGACAAAAAGCATTCCCTTCAACCGTGGTTTTAGTGAGTGTCAGCCCTTAAGAACTAAGTTTGGTTTTTCGCCACCAGGTGGCGGGGCGATGTGTACTACGGAGTGTCAAGCGAGCAATGACTCACGTAGCTCAAGATCGAACGCATGGTGCTGCCAGCTCAGTCACATCACCACTTAATCTGGTAACCAAACAATATTTACTTAGACCCTTTTTCATAAAATAATATGAATTTATCGTTATGAGCAGGTCTTTATCTTAGCGTTCGTTGTCGGTTGGGCCCCATGCTTTCGCTTCAAAGCCCGGGCACCGCTTAGCTTATATTAAGGTTATCAGTAGGTTTAAGATATTAAAATTGAGATTAATATTAGCACCCCGTTGGGCGCCAACATTTCTCAAAATACACCCTTTGACCAGAAGGCCCATCACGACAACAGCTGATTGTGAGCGTGAGAAATTCGTAGGGATCTATTCGTCTCTTTCTCTCACCCTCTCTGTGTATTGATTGATACCCACATCACGTGGAATGGTCCTTTCGCTTTTTCCGGGAGCTTAAACACTTTTAGTTTCGTGCTAATGAGCGCTACTTTTGTCCACATCTCTACATTTAGTTAATTTGGACAGCAATTACGATGCTTCTTTCACTATGATCTTTATATGCTCTGAAAGAAGTGCTACTACTGTTAAACACTACTCTTTAAGATTTCGCAGGTGGTTTTAAGGGTAAATGAATGTCGTGGGTAGTTAGAAGCAGGGCTGGCAACACTGGTGGAGCGCTCAAAGCCACAGTCAGTCAGTAGGTCGGTCGGGTGTACCGGGCATGCGGCGCCCGGGCGCGTACATACTCGCTTTCGATTAGCTAATACTTCACATCCCGACACTATAGTGACACTGTTACTTACATAACTAAAACAGTGATGTGATACACCACTTAGTTTAGAACTGCACTGCAAATACCAGTTTCCTTTTATGTATCACAGATTCTAACTAAAAGTGCGCAAGTTGTCGCCGTCCTTGCATACTAAAATTAGTATTTTTGTATATATTTGGAATTACATGTATTGTTTATAGTTTTCCCTGAGTTGATTTATAAAGGTGAGTTTTTTTTCTGACTGTACTTTGTTTTTAATTTGTACTCATTAATTCTACATCAAGGTGTCCTTGCGATTGGATTTTAATGACACACAAATTGAGCTTTTGTTATTACTTAAATTATTTATTATTTTGTCCTCATAGCAACATTATATTCATCACGCAATAAGCATTGAAATTGTTTACTCAGTATATTTAAATTAAAATTAAAACAGCACCACTGCAAATCCAATGCATACTAACACAAATTGAAAATAATGCAGTATAGGTAACTTTTATTCGTATAAGCCTTTGTTAAGCGAGTTTAAAAAAAATACGCTTGTATGGCGCGCCGGCAAATTATGACATCATCGAAGGCGTTGCAAGGTCTGTTTTGTGAGTAAGGCCTCGCACCATGTGTTTTATTTATGTATGAGACAAACCCAAGGTACTATTGAAGAGCACAAGAGCAGGGATTCCCAAACTGGGTGCTGTAGAATATAGTCTTTATATAAGGTTCCGACAAAATTATCTTATTGTTTCTTATGTAAATATTAGTGTTGTTTTGTAATCATTCGATATGGGGTTTCATAGAATAACTGTTATTTATTTGGTGTTCCGTTATTTTTATAATTTGAGAACCCTTCATGTAGAATGGTAGTTGACTATGTGGAACATGATTATATTAGAATATTGTTATAGTTTTCCGTCTCTATCCGCGTGTTTGTAATAATGACTTAGATAGTGGGTTGTAATTAGGCAAAACTAAACAATTCTTAGTATTAAACTTCTCAATAATCAATGTTTTGTATGGAAATCCTATAATACGAAATTGAGGAATTTTAATATTTAGCAGACAGCTCATAGACATTCTTTTTTTTGTGTAAGTGCTAGAATTTATTTTTTCCGTATTTTGTGCTGGATCTTATCCCCCTAAGTATTTATTACCATAGCTGTTAAGTCATTATCCTTACTTATATTAGAGTTCAAAAATCAACATTTTCATACATTTTCAGAAAATTATCTAACAAAAATTTTTTTTTCGGTATTCTAAATCTTGACATTCGAACACCAGGGGGACAAGGCCTAACAGAACAGCCTACAGCAACATTTTTTTGGGCCGGCACTTTCGTGTTTGGACCAAAAATATATGAAACTCCGAGGATCTCCTTTGTCCGTATTGTTTATATTCTTCTAATTAAAGAAGTTACGTGATTGATTTAGTACTTAGCTTTTTTAGATTACTCGTGACAGTCACAAAAAGAAATCCTTTTCATATAATCGCATCAAAGTCGACTTCATAACTAATTTAGTTATGTTCTGTGCTTCGCAAGTGCAAACATGCTTTATCAAATGTTTTTTTTTCTTTTTCAAATCAATAAAGTTTCCTCATAAATACATTTTAACGTAGGTACAGACATCTTTAGATAGTTGCATGATACTACTTTGTTGCTAGCTATGCGCATAGCGATCAGCTGAGTGCGCCCGCTTATTTGTATCAAAATGCACGACAACCAATTTCACAAGCTGCGTCTATTTCGGTTCTGGCCACAGCACCGGTGCGTGCAGTACCTACACACAGTACTTAATTATTATACCTATATCTACGGTGAGAGCCATAGCGCTAGAAAACTCGTGTGGAGCCACGAGTCGATGTCTCAAGCCCCAACTAAATTTGGAACCCGATTGAACAAACGTCAAACTGATGCCAACTATCCCGCGGCTATCACTGCAGTGACATAACGTGCCGGTCAATAACATTGGCCGGTCAATAATATAAGACTCTAATTTTACATGAGAATCTCCCTTTAATATTGTGACGTCTTTGTGTATGTTTTGTTCTGTCTTGGTTTTAGATGGTGCTTGGTGATAAACTCAATTAAGATAAACATCAAAAGGATTTAACTCGCCACACCGGTCAATAACCATTAAATTAACGTGTCTCTTTGATCACTCGACATTGGCAGAGTTATTATGTGTTCGCCGTAGGCAACACAGTAGCAGCCATATAGAAAAAAAAAACATTGGCTTGTCGATCCCTGTAAACGTAATCTTCCGGAATTGTAATGATGAATTAGTAACTTATTAATATTTATGAAGGTGTACGATCGACTGCCGCGTGGTGATAAGATCGACTTGTAAAGTATATTACAATTTGAGAACTGTTTGGTTGTCTCACTAATATTTAATTATTTTTTTCAATCGAACTGCGATCTAAAAGGTACTTTAGTAAATAGTATCAGCCTATAAACTGTCCCACTGCAGGGCAAAGGCCTCCATCATAGAAATCAAGCTATCGCTACTATGATGGGATAAGGCTTAATCACCACGCTTGCCAAATGCGGATTGGTGATCACAAACCCGAGTTATGTTCGAAAAAATCGAAACATATTTTTCGCTCGACCCGGGAATTGAACCCAGGACCCCGAGATCACGGCCCGGTACTTAAACCACTAGACCAACAGGGCGTCGACTTTAGTAAATAACACTTAAAAAATTCACCTCGTGTTCAGGCGGGACTCGAACCCACACCTTCCACAATCCGGGTGTAATTGGTCTTAAGAATAAATTGCAAAAGATTGCTATTAAAAATATCAACTAAAGAGGTACTTAATTTAATATTACTTTGACTGACGGCCTACAAACAAATCGTCCAGTAACGAGCGAGAATATTGGTCCTGAACCTTTCGTAACAAAAAGCATGATATTAGATCTCTACCTTCATGTCCAAAAGAGACGTTACAGCGTGTATGAAAGGAACGGGAGACGGAAAATATGACGGAATCTTTCGTCATATTTTCCGTGTCGTTGTAGGACCTCTGATTCTCAATCCCCTTTATTACAAATCGCGAACTAAGGATAATAAATAATAATAATAAATATTTCACAACATCACATACATTGATCTGACTCCGAGATAGGGTAGCTCAAGCACCTGTGTTACGGATATCAGAATCAACAGTAGGATTACAAATATATACATATAATACTTTTCTTTTGTAAATACATACTTACAATACATAGCAAACACCCAGACCAATACAAACAAACATGTTCATGCACACAAATGTTTGAACTGTGCGGGGATTGAACCCCCAACCCTTGTATCAGAGGCAGCTTCACTACCACTGTTCCAATCGGGTCGTCGGTTTAACATTGCGTGTTGGAACGGGATGACATGAGCTTCAGTACAGTAATAAATTTAGTTCGCGATTTGTAATAAGGTGCATAATCTTTATTTTATTGCATACAAGGTGCGCGAGTTGTAGAATATATACTTCTACTAGGCAAACGCGTCACTTCCTCAACCTTATCATCGCTTACCATTAGGTGCGTGCGATTGTGGTCTAGTGTAGCCTATACCTAGATAGATAGATATATATAAATAATTGCACATAATGCACGACTTAAGTACTAGGCAATCTACTACTATTACTAACGTACTAGGTAAATCAATAAAATATAACTTTTGAGCGTAAAGGTACATCAATAAAACTTAATCGATCACTCATCAGAAAATTGTCGTGTAGGGTGTTTCTAACGACTATACGATATTATAAGATGCAAAATTATGTATCTTTCATCATCAGCCTAGTAAATACAAAAATATCCGGTATCGATAATGTTTAAGATAAGATTATCTACGTAATATTATGCGGTGCAAATCCGAGCACCACTAGATTTTTCAAATTTGTGTGTGTTATACTACTAGCTCGACAGTGAACTTGCGTACGTTGAGGAGAAATTCTAAAGCGTGTGAGAAGTCCGGAGCGGGCTAGCGAAGTATGTAAGACGCCCATTCTTTTACTCTTCATAGATAGATAGATAGATAGATACTCTTTATTGCACATAATACAAAACTTAAAAGCTACTAGGTATACAGAGATACATTGTACAATTTAGGCAGTCTTACCGCTGGGAGCAATCTCTACCAAACAACCTTCGGGTAAAGGACATTAGATAGAAAAGAGGAGGGTGGTGCAATCTTTCTGATATGTACAAACAAGTACAACATGTTCATGTAAAAACAATCATTGTTTTTCTCATGGTTTCAATAGCTATTAGAATTAATCCTCTGCGTGCGTTACTGTAGGGGATAGTTACTATCAAAGAAAACTCATCATTTATCAGGTGCTATGTAAATCACTTAAGAGGTTTATACGATCTACCTTATCTTATCAGGAATCGTTCTTTATCGACGACCAGACAATTCGGAAGCGATAAACTTTTCGACAAATCGTTTTATCTCGGGAAGATTGATAACAGCTTCTTGGCTGCAATGTCGATAGTAATAATTACATAGTCGATTAGTAACTAAAGTCTTTGACTAATCTCGTGTTATCTAGGAATTTTAATTATTATACAGAGTGTAAACAATAATGCCGTGTGGTCCCCGGCAGAGTAGAATAGGCCACCCTAACTCTTACCGAGGTGTCGTAAAAGGCGACTAAGGTAAAGCTGCTGGTATGATCATCAGCACCCAGAGAAGGAAAACTCTGCACTTATATCAAAACCCTCCCCAACCCGTCTGCCAAGCGTGGTGAGTATGGCAATTACCCCTCATGTGATTGAGGGAGGCCCGTACCCCAGCAGTGGGGACTTAAATGGGCTGATGATGATGAAACAATAATAACATACCTTTAGCCCAATCGTAATATTGACTTATTAAGACTTATTGAAACTGTTTCAATTTTTACACGTGACCTACCTAAAGGACACACAGCTATGTCATATGAAACATAAATTATATCAGCAGGCTTCTTGATAACATTTTGTTTAATGTAAATATGGTGAGCCATCATAATAAAATATATTAGATAATGTTAGATTTGTAATCAACTGCTCATAAGGTAGATTTACAGAAAGTCACTAAAAATGAATATATTTAGTAATAATAAATAGCGGTATAAAAGGGCGTACCGATCGGTACCACCGTGTATGAAAAGTCACTCGTTAAAATACCGGTTCCAAAGGCGGAATCCATATTGATTATTTTGTAAACATTTTTATCCTTGACCTAAAATCTTAACCTTGAATAATATTCTATATTCGAATTGTAAATTCTTTCAACAAACATTTCTACTTTCTTAAACAATTTCTAAAACATTACTGTATTTATAAATGACTGTTTGTTTGCCAAAATAAATAAAAAAAGTTCCATAGATTTTATGTATGTAATAAAATGATTACTATCAATTGTAAATTTACTTATTATTTTTAAAAGTGTGTTCCTTTATTGTTCATTTTATAAAAAAAATTAAGATATCCTAAATATGAACTTGCCATACACGTTTTTAAAATCTGGCAGGTATAGTCGTCATTTTAGTGACCAAAAAGAGATGAGCGATGTAATGTTGAACTTACGATAATTGTTTTTTTTTTTAGTTTATATCCTCAATCTCCGTCAATCGGTAACTAGATCATAACGTGTCTTTGGCGTGATTAAATCATGGCAGCCACGTTCTATCGAGTATGAGATATACCTAATGATGTTGTAAACATGCGATTTCTTGTGATAATCTTATCATTGAATCGGTGTACACAAACTACGAATAGATTACGTTTACGGAAATGTAAATCTCTTCAGTATTGAAGCTTGATGTATTAACTTAGTTAGCGAAGGCGTTGTTTGAAGAACATCTTCCTTCAATGTTTGTCTATATAAGGTACTAGAGACGGTGTTCCTAAAATAGCTTAACATCCGAATCCGAGGAATAATTGGTTTTAAGTGAAAAAAATATCATACTTGACCATGGTTTAAATGAGATAGGTACTCATAAATACGCAAAATGCAATGTTTCGGGACGACCGATACGACCTGCAAATCTTCAAGCAAAGAGCGTAGGTACTCCTTTTTAAAAAAGGCCGGCAGCGCACTTGGGACTTATTTGACGTTGCAGGTGTCCATGGACGGCGTAAATCACTTACCATCAGGTGATACGTCTGCTCGTCTGCCTCCTGGGTATACTTGTCATAAAAAGCTAGGCTATCCGTTGTTTCACCGACGAACACAATTTTCGTAGATTGAACCACATTGTGTTAGGTCTGGCTTTAATTATCGGCACATTGTAAGCCTATTTAATTTGATGGAATATCAAATAAGTGTTTTTTTTTTATTCCTTATAATAGGCAGACGAGCTTGTGGTCCATCTGTCCTATGTCTGTCTATGTATGTTGCTATGCAACATAAGGCTTTGATGATATTGTGTACGAGCGGCGTTTACCATTTGCTTACCATCAGATGGGCCGCATGCTCGTCTGTCTGTTTTTCAGAATGAAAAAATATTTAACATTTATTCCCCTAAATGGGATGTAATTTATAAAATAATAGATCAACATGCGTGATCCTGAACCTGCGTGATCGGATCAGAAATGATGAGATGACGCAGGAGAACTAAGGTCACAGACATAGCCCAAAGGATTGCATGCCTCAAGTGGCTATGGGCAGGGCACATAGCGAGGAGAACAGACGGCCGTTGGGGCGAAAAGGTCTTCGAGTGGAGACCACGTACAGGAAGTCGCAGCCGTGGCAGCCCCCCACAAGGTGGGCCGACGATCTAGTGAAGATCGCGGGAATCCATTGGATGCGGACGGCACAGGACGGATCTATGTGGAGAACATTGGGGAGACCTATGTCCAGCAGTGGACATCTATTGGCTGAAATGATGATGATGAATGATGAGATCAACATGATGGTCACTTTGCGGTATTTTATCATACATTCTTAATGAGTAACTATCGTGCAACTTCGTGTTTATTACGTTATCAGTTCAGTGTGAGTAGGCACTTCAAACCTGACTTTACGGAAGAGAAAAACCCTTATCATTCTTATGCAGTATGTAGAAATGCAACGTACTAGACTTCGAACGTACAATCTTTCCTTGTGGAGTACTTACAAGTTCTGAGGAATGAATTTTCCTTTCCACGAACATTGCTATGTACTAACTTTTTTCCGTGCTGAGAATGTGAACATGAAATGAAGGCCATTTTACTTTTTATCAAGGTACATTGTAAATTCAATTCAATTTATTCAGATAATAATTTTACACAAATAATACATATTACTACTACGTAAACCTATTATTACCTACAATAAGGTCTGAACTAGGCGAACCTGTTTTTCAGGCTAGAAAGTTATAACAGCAAGTACTCATAAATAATCACAATAATATTCTAAAATAATATAATATAAAGGAAGAAAAACAAAAACTTTTATAAATTACCTACTTCAAAACAATAAGCAGTTTCTCTGTATCATCATATTCATGGAGGGTACGCTTGCATTTAGCAAAAGTATAGGGATACAGGTCTAAAGTACATACCATTTGATCTATTATATAAAAGTGGGCCTAAAAATACTCTCTCCAAAAGGTTTGCAGTGCCCTACAGGGTCCATATTGTAACGTAAAATACTCTAAACTAACATTCAACATATGAGAAAGCAATAAAGATATTGAATTGAATTGAATAGAATGAATCTATAGGCGCATCTGTGTTTTTTTTTTACACCTTATATGAAAACTACACTGATTAACTCAAATCGGCTCATTTCTGCTCTCACCACCACCAAGAGCGGGGGAATAAGCCTTCAAATCCATACCTATGCGTAAAATGGAATATGATTTTCGACAGTTGCCCCTGGCCCCTGGTCAGATTAAAACGAGATCTTTTGCACCATCCATAGCGGTCACTCTTCCTAAAACTGTGGCGTAAAACTGGAGTGTCACTCTAATTTCACGCCACTTTAGGGTAACATATTTCGTCACACAATAGCGACACTCGGACTCTTCAGTTTTCGGCTGAGCTGTTAATATATTATCTATTTAATTGTGTCGAAAAAGTCCCTATAATATGTATTCTGATCATTTTTATGCCACAGTTGTAGGAAAAATGTGGCGACCAACTTTACTCAGGTTCTACTTTAGGGCTCGTTCTGATCTGTTTCGTGTATTGCAGAAAGATGTCGAGAAGGAGACTGCTGGTCGGCGGCGCGGCGGGAGTCGCAGGGCGCAGCCTTGGCGGCGTGGTCCCTGGCGGGGGATGACTCGCCCGGCGTGAGTACCAACATGTACAATTGTTTTTATAATCCATTTTTGGCTTATTTCCGATATCCACCCAGTGTGGACCACTGTCCACACAGTGTCACTACACTAATACAGAAAAAAAATTCGTTGCAACCCATTCATTGTACCGAGATGGGGTGGACAATGGACAGCGATAAATTTTTCAATAAACAGTGAGAATAAGCCCTTATTTCGCCGTCGGTACTATACAGGTTGACGTTTTATCACTAAGCAATATTTAACATGGTGTTTTACTTATAATTATTTATGTTAGGACTAATCGTATAATCTAAAAAATATCTTTTTTCTGATTTCACGATTGGTCACATAGGAACATGTAGTCACCATATGAGTGTTCTTTAGTTCCCCTCAGGTAAACAAGTTTCCTCTGTTACACATTTGGGTTTCCTCCAGTGTTATACTACACAATGCTGATCCAGGGTCGGTGTTATGTAATTTAGATTTATTAATATTTATCTAAATGTATTAAGCTGTCAACCCTAAACCGTAATAATCCGCGAAGCAGCTCTAACTACGCGATAATAGTCCGAGATACAAACGCTTATGAAACACTCGCCTATAAATAGAATACAATACGGCGGATTCTCTTTAGCTCTCTCTCGGGTTTTAGTTTTAGTACCTAAACTATTTAAAATTAAAATACAAAATAAATTAGTTTGATGATAGCACCCGCTAGCTCGTTAAGAGTAAATCACCACTATTTTGAGTTCATACCTACTTTTATCATCGGGTATCGTTTAAAGTTCGAGATATCGAGTTAAGACGTACGTGACAGAGAGGAACTGTAACAAAGCCAGTTTCTCTAAAACTATGGCTGTTGCCAGACAGCAAATGACTTCTCAAGGTATCGCTTGTTCAAATAAAATAAATGTGTAACTTTTTTATACTCGATGAAGTATAACGCTCTTGGTTGTATGGAGCTTAAAACCGATTTACTTTTAATTTTTTTTGGGCAAATTAGAAGGATTTCTCTGTCGACGTAATGTAGCGACACCAATTGATTTTAATTTTTAGCTACTAAACCGATCTATTTTCAGCAATTTAGGGGTTACAACCTCTCGGCAAGCACATGAACTATTTATTATTATATGTACAAATATTGGGTCCCTTTTTGTACGCTAAAAATTGATTCACGCTAAAAGTGGCCGCTTTTGGCGTGAATCAATTACGCGTTGCCCTACAAGTTACCTTAACTTAGTTCTTCTAGCATCCCTTTTAAATATATAAATAAATAATAACTATTTATGCAATTTCTAAGATTAACCGAAAAATATTACATCTAACTTGCTGTGCCCAACGGGGCCCAAAATTGTGTCTGAATAATTTTATTTACCACCAATGTATGTATGTACATTTTGAAATGCAATAAATTATTGAGTATGTTCAAAATTTTCGTACTTGTCTGTTTGGCAAATACCTAACAGCAAACAAAAATGAAAATGAAATGAGAAAAGTTTTCTAGCCGAGTGTCATTGAACAAAGTTTTTCAGACGGAATGATGAGTTATTCAACGTAGTGGCCTTGACCTTCCAGAGGTCGATGATCTTTGCTACTTTACTACGACTATCAAACATTAAGGTGACGGGTAGGGCACACTAGCGATGCCAATCGATTTTAATTTTCAGCTCCTAAACCGGATCTATTTTAAATAAAGGGGTTACAACCTCTCGCCAAACACTTATACTATTTACTAAATAACCATGCAAAAATGTTGGGTCCAACGCGTACGCGAAAAATTTATTCACGCCAAAAGCGGCCACTTTTGGTGTGAATCAATTTTTCGCGGACGGCGGCAACATAAACGGACCCAAAATTTGTACATGGTTATTTACTAAATAGTATAAGTGTTTTCCGTTAAGGTTGTAACCCCGAATTTTTTAAAAATAGATCCGGTTTAGTTGCTAAAAATTAAAATCGATTGGCGGCGCTAGTGTGCCCTATCCGTCACCTTAAGAAATTCTGGTCTAACTTTTCTTTCTCTTTCTATCTCTCATCCCCATGGATTGGTAAAATCCAGAGGTGAGAGCGCGTATGAAATTCTACTCCACTGATCTACCAGCTCAAGGTTATTTCACCGTGAAAAATATATTTTAAAGTCCATATCAATCAGACAGGAAGAGCCGGAAGTATTAGTAACACAGGGGCCTTGAGCTACCTATTTCGGAGTCAGATCAACGTGATGTTGTGAAATATTTATTTATTATCCTCGGCGAAATATCTGCAAATGTTTTTGAAATGTCTCTAAGAAAGTATGCAAGTAACACTGTAATCTTTTGCGAGTCGATCTATCACTCGACGCTACAACTAAACATACGCGGAAAGCGTATAATTATAATACTTTATCACGTGTTCTTGAACGACGGACGCGCTTTGATTGATGTTTATTGCGTTGTGTTAGTGTTACATTGTTTACTGTATACGTGCGATGCGACGTCATTGAGCGTAAAATCATATCAATTTGTGTACTCTTAAGGCGAAGGGTAGCCCAAACCAGCGACACCAATCGATTTAAATGGTTAGCTACTAAACCGGATCTATTTTAAACAATTTCGGAGAGGGAGTCTCTAAGCAAACATTTATACTATTTATTTAATTATTTCCTCACTCTTACCGAGGTGTCGTAAAAGGCGACTAAGGTAAAGCTGCTGGCATGATCATCAGCACCCAGAGAAGGAAAACTCTGCATTTATATCAAAACCCTCGCCAACCCGTCTGCCAAGCGTGGTGAGTATGGCAATTACCCCTCATGTGATTGAGGGAGGCCCGTGCCCCAGCAGTGGGGACTTAAATGGGCTGATGATGATGATAATGATTTAATTATTTAGCACTACTTTTTAATTTGTTTTTGCAACCCAAATGATTAATGCCATAAGTGGCTGTTTTTAGCGTTAATTCAAATTTCGAGTACAAAAGCAGACCGAAAAGTTATGTATAAGTTTTTTCCGAGAGGCTGCTGCTTCAAACTTGTTAAGAAGATATCCGCTTTAGTTTCTAACAATTTAAATCAATTATAATGTTTAGCTACTAAACCGGATCAATTTTAAACAGTTTCAACCCCTCGGAAAATACTTATACTATTTATTAAATAACCATGCAAAAATCAAAAATGTCTTACCTTAATGTCAAACACTTTCGACTCAATATCAATTGAGGAATTTTGACGGATTATGGTAGCCTGATGTGTGGCTGTCAAATTGTATTGGTTGTTTTCTTTTTTTTCCCTTTTTTTTGCTGCCCTTTGGCTGTTGTATATATATGTATATCTTTGTCAATGCATTCAAGATCTGTTAAGGCTGTAAGTAGTATATAAATTTTAAATAGTATAATTTAAGAGCTGTAGATTTTGAAAAAGAAAAAAAAATGTTCGGTCCAACGCGTACGCGAAAAATTGATTACCGCCAAAAGCGGCCACTTTTAGCGTGAATCAATTTTTCGCGTGCTAAAACGGACCCAACATTTGTGCATGGTTATTTAATAAGTAGTAGGTACAAGTGTTTTCCGAGAGGTTGAAACCCCGAAATTGTTTAAAATAGATCTGGTTTATCACGTGTTCGTGGCCGTGTGGTCCCCGGTAGAGTAGAATAGGCCACCCTCACTCTTACCGAGGTGTCGTAAAAGGCGACTAAGGTAAAGCAGCTGGCATGATCATCAGCACCCAGAGAAGGAAAACTCTGCATTCATATCAAAACCGTCGCCAAGCGTGGTGAGTATGGCAATTAACCTTAATGTGATTGAGGGAGGCCCGTGCCCCAGCAGTGGGGACTTAAATGGGCTGATGATGATGATGACATCTGGTTTAGTAGTTAAACATTATAATCGATTAGCGTCGCTAGGGTGCCCTACCCGTCACCTTAAGGCGAAACCTTGATTAGGCGGGCGCCTGCCGTAGATTGTAAATTATCGCTAGTTTAATTTTACGTGTACGTACGCTATCGATGGAACGATGACGATCTTACAATGCTTTTTAGTTAAAGGACAGCCTAAGCTGAAAGGACATCCTCTATATTGGTCCAAGTGTCGGCCAGACATTTTTGCTGTCATCTGTAGAATTTGTCCTCCTGAGTATTTGTTACTATGGCACCAAAGGGGTCAATATCCTTGGTTTAATTGGATTTCAAAAATTGACATTTTCAGTGATTAACCGTAGCGTGGTGATTAAGCCTAATCTAATCGATTTCTATGATGGAGGCCTTTGCCCTGCAGTGGGACAGTTTATAGGCTGATACTACTTTAACCAGTTAATTACTTATAAAAACATTTTTTGTTAAATTTTGACATTTGAACATCAAGACGACAAGTTTTCACAGAATGACGGCTAAAATTTCTAAGATTTTTTTTTAAGAAAGAAAGAAAGAAAATATTTATTATTATATTTTTGGCCGGCACTTTCATATTTGAACCAAAAATATATAGTTGATCTCCTTTAAAAAATTACTCTTGCCTACCTCATCATTCAGTCATTCCACCCGGACGATAGTTCCTAATCGATTGACACCTCATCCATCAAAATCTGTTCAGTGGTTAGCGTAATCGACGAAAATACTTAACAACTTAATTAACAACTTCGCTTTTTATTTCAGGAATGGTACAGACCAACAGTGTCAGCAAAGACAGAGAGAAAGAAGCGCCCTCTCCCGTCGCGGGCAGAGCAAGTGACCAACCTACAGGCCGGGCATACTTATGACGTACTCATCATTGGCGGTGGCGCCACCGGCGCGGGTTGTGCACTCGACGCCTGCACCAGAGGTAAGAAAAATTTGTGCCTTCGAGTTGAAGGTGACTTAGAAACTACGTCAAGTTATTTTAAGGGATTGAATTTTTGATCGCACTCATCAAGTAAGCTTCCTTCAGGAGTTTAGGCAACTAGTCATGTCATTGTTTGACGTCTGGTTTTTTGGATTACCTTTTTTTTTTTTTAAATCAATGTGAGCAAAAGCTTTATTAATAAGCTGTGCTTCGCTGCGTGAGTTAGGGTACCGGAGGCCCGATGCGGAGGAAGGGGGACTTAAAGGTTGGCAGCGCACTTGTACCTCCATTGGTGACGCGGGTGTCCATGGGCGGCGGCAATCGCTTACCATCAGGTGATCCGTCTGCTCGTCTGCCACCTATCACATAAAATAAAAAAATATTTGTCATGCCGAGTGATGACGTCACAGGAGGATTTTTAAATTTATTTTTTTCTACATGAATATTGGTTTAAAAATTCTGAAACTATATTTCTTAAATTTCTTTTGAGTATAATCTAGAAATAGTTTTCATTTCGGAAAAAGGTCGTATTGGCCATTATGACCATAGTAAATTCAGTAACATTTTTAAGCATCAAAGATAAGAAAAGTTTATTGGCCATAAAAACATAGTACATACAGCAGTAGACAAGTATATGAAAAAACAAAAAACAACAAAATATAATGGGACATGACATTGTGGATTGTGGCCAACAAGGCGCAGCCTCAGCATTTACTGCAGCAGCCATTAACCACTGCAGCGCTGATTTTCAGGCTGAGCCTTGGGCGACGGACGTGCACGCTTAAAATAGGACATGAAAAAAAAACAAAATAAAAAGAAAACAAATGAAATTAGAAGAGTGTTACAAACACATTTACAATATACGAGGGAAATAAAGAGTATCAATCTATATATAACTTCCAGGCCTCCGCACCGCCCTGGTGGACAAAGACGACTTCGCCAGCGGCACCTCCAGCCGCAGCACGAAGCTGATCCACGGCGGAGTCCGGTACCTCCAGAAGGCCATCATGGGCCTCGACTACGACCAGTACAAGATGGTGAAGGAGGCGCTGCACGAACGAGCTAACATGCTGGAGGTCGCCCCGCATCTGACGAGGCCGCTGCCTATTCTTTTGCCTGTTTATAAGTAAGTACTACCTCATTTTTAGGGTTCCGTACCTCAAAAGGAAAAAACGGAACCCTTATAGGATCACTTTGTTGTTCGTCCGTCCGTCCGTCTGTCAAGACCCTTTTTCTCAGGAACGCGTGGAGGTATGAAGCTGAAATTTATATCAATTACTCAGGTCTACTGTCCCTTGAAGCTGTGAAAAAATCAAACTTCTAAGCCAACGCAATCAAAAGATACAGCCGATTATATCGATATTTTCATCAAATTTTCGACACTCGCAAAGGAATCAAAACCTACAGGGTACTTCCCGTAAACTCATAATCTTGAAATTTGGCATGAAGCATTGTCATATAATGCAAATATAGTAAAAATTGCGAAAATCACATTTTTTTAGTTATATAAAATAATAAAAATATTTTAATAAAATTAAATTTACTACTTTATTTCTCACGAACGAATAAAGATATCAAATTGAAATTTTACTAAATACCTAGGTCTACTGTCCCTTTAAGCTGTGAAAAAATCAAACAAAAGTTAACGCAATCAAAAGATACCGGCGGAACCCTCGGTGCGCGAGTCAGACTCGCACTTGGCCGGTTTTTGGTTTAAGATTCCGTTACTCAAAAGGAAGAAAAGGTTCGCTTATAAGATCACAATAACAAATGAAACGTACGGACGACGAACAAGCCAGGAGACCTATTTTTGAAATGATTATGAAATTTGAGTTTCCCATCCAATTACTTAATGTTTAAAAACGTTATATATAACACTTTAGTGGCTAAATTAAATTGAATAGCTCCACTTAAATCATTTATAGTACTAAGCGCCAAGTGCTTTTTATCGTATTAGTCACTTGAGTGAAGCACTAGAGCGAGTAATACTAGTTTTTATTGTTATAAAACATGCAAAAAACCGCTTCAACGGTGATAGGAAATAAACAAAAAAAAATGCAATGTTTTGCTCTGCATTATACTTGTAGTACCTATATTCAATTTCAAATTGGAATAAGCTTATCCCCCCCATTGTTAATCGCGAACCAAGGATAGTCCCGCAAACTAAATTCGTGCCAGCCCCTTTTAACATTGCGTGTTAGAACGGGATGACATGAGCTTCAGTACGGTAATAATAACTTTAGATCGCTTTCTACAAATAAAAATATTAAGCTATAAAAATCATTAACTTTTGTGTGTTCTCATTCTTCCAAAATATCAAGTACTAGCTGACCTAGACTTCGTCCTGTCAAAAAAAAATTGTAATGTGGCAACAAATATGAATAAAGTTCATTCTAATAGCAATAAAACTCATATTGATTCTACGTTTTAGTTAGAAAACGTTTGTATGTGAAAAAGAAAAGGGCTGTTTTTAGGGTTTTCCCGACAATTATTCGATTTTTTCTCGCCGTAAGAACCATCCTTGGACTTCAACGAACATTTTAAAAAAAGAATTTGCCAAATTGGTCCAGGCGTTGTTGAGTTACGCACTTACCAACACATTTTGCGATTCATTTTTATATTATAGATTAGGGTTTCTCAATTGATCTGAATAAGAACTTAAAATAATTATTACCAATGAAATTTGTAAAAAATATCGTATGAATTGCATAATGCGCTAATCGGAATTTTGCTCATAGGGATTGACACAAACAATCGCAATAAATCAGTAATCGGTATGGCAGCCATCTTACCATCGAATCGCGATTATTGTCTCGTTCAAAATATGTCCGCATGGTTTGCACTAAGGACCAAGAACTGGTAAGGACCGACCCGTCAAGCGAGAGTTTTTATTTTTAAGATGAATAAGATCCATATTATTTCATTATTCATTATTTATTGCGTGTGTACTACTAAGAATATGTTTTCAGTTCAAATTCGTAGATCTTAGATAAAATGTTGATTAAGTTTAAAAATCAAACAAGTAAAATGTCGATTAGATTTCTAAAGAAAATATTCTCGAGTCTTAAAAATATCGGAAAGGAGCGTCCTCTTCACCTTCACATACTGAATGGACATAATTAACGAGATATCGGATCCACTTTCTGCTGGTTCAGATGTTCCCAATGTAAATAACATTACTTAACAAGCACTAACCCATGTCTACAATAAATATGTTGTGCCTAAAAGCCTTTCTTATCAATACCAGTGCCCTTGTATTGATTTCCAATTTAATATCAGTCGGCGGCTGATGCCCTTGAGAATCTCATTTCACTTGCTCTACGCGGGTATCAGTCTGTCTAGAATGTAGGTAGATGCAAACTATTAAGATAGTTTTTTAGGCTGTGAAATGCTCTGTCTGTGCAAATAGGTTTATCCCCCTAGTCGTGTGAAGGGAATCATGTTATGTATATCTTAAAAACATCTCGGTGGCATAGTGGCTTACTCTTATTTCTAACCCTTGATTTAAATATTGTTTTGAATCTTATACCTTGGCTCACAGCAATCCTTTAGATGCTGGGGAGGGCACACTAGTGACGCCAATCGATTTTAATTGTTAGCTAATAAACCGGATCTATTTTAAACAATTTCGGGGTTACAACGTCTTGGCCAACACTTATACTATTTATTAAATAACCATGCACAAATGCGGACCCAACATTTGTGCGCGAAAAATTGATTCACGCTAAAAGTAGCCGCTTTTGGCGGTAATCAATTTTTCGCGTACAAAAACGGACCCAACATTTGTGCATGGCTCATTCATAAATAGTATAAGTGTTTGCCGAGAGGTTGTAACCCCGATTTTGTTTAAAATAGATCCGGCTTAGTAGCTAACAATTAAAAACGAATGGTGTCGCTAGTTAGGCTACCCGTCGCCTTAAATAGTTAGTTTTAGACATCTGTACAAATTATTTTTTGGTCGGATCGTTTAGTAGAGCCCAAAAAGAATTATGTCCTGTTTGCCCCATCCCTAAGTACATGCCATGGACTAATTATATAATTAGTCCATGGTACATACATAACTTAACTACAGTTAGAGTTTTTTTTTACCTAGATGACTAACAAACCAGTTAAATCAATAACTTTAATTGAAAAAGCCGCTTTAAGGTGACGCATCGACGCATCTAGCGCCTCGCCCACAGATTTGTTTTGTTATTGTGTGGCAAAAAAAGTACTACAGTGAATCCATAAAGGAAAGTTTTAAGACATTTTTGAGATGTTCTTGTGTAATATTAACTTCGTACAAGTAACCGTTATTATTATTATTGCCTAAAGTGACCACTTTAGCAATTATAAAAATTATGGTTACTTGCACAAAGAAATCTTGACATAATGTTGTCTCAAAAATTCTAAATAATTTCCTTTATGAATTCACCGTTGTACTTTTTTAAAAATGTCGCCACAATTCAACAAATCTGTGGGCGGCGCTAGTTAAATCGATGCGTCACCTTAAATAAAAAAGTCGAACCATCAAGGTCTGATTTTGTCTTTGTTTGCAAATCAGTTTATAAGCTTTAAGGTGACGGGTAGGGCACACTAGCGACGCCAATCGATTTTAATGTTTAGCTACTAAACCGGATCTATTTTAAACAATTTCGGGGTTACAACCTCTTAGCAAACACTTACACTATTTATTAAATAACCATGCACAAATGTTGGGTCCGTTTTTGTACGCGAAAAATTGATTCATGCCAAAAGTGGACACTTTTAGCGTGAATCATTCAGCCGAGAGGTTGTAACCCCGAAATCGTTTAAAATAGATCCGGTTTAGTTAGCTAAAAATTTAAATCGATTGGCGTCGCTAGTGTGCCCTACCCTACTTTAACCAAAAAAGGGATAACTTTGCTAAGGATATCTAAAGGATTTTTGGATCCTTTAGATATCCTTAGCTCTATGAATAGTAAAGCAAAGCTAGAGAGACGTTAACAAAGTCTCAAACGTTTGCTTTAGTTGATTGCACCCACCTAAAAGATGTAGTATTCTCCTAACCCATTTTATTTATTCATGAACTGTTATTGTTTCAGATGGTGGCAGGTCCCCTACTACTGGTTCGGCATAAAGATGTACGACTTGGTGGCGGGCGACAGGAATGTAAAAAGCTCCTACTACTTGTCTAAAAAGAATACGTTAGAATTGTTCCCCATGTTGAAGTCGGACAATCTTTGCGGCGGTATCGTGTATTACGATGGTAAGTTCGTAGTGACGTAAATATTGAAAACATAGATATTATTGCATTAAGTAACAGTGGGAGAGCCACGCTTCGGCATGAATGGGCCGGCTCGACCGGAGTAATGTTTCGCTGCGTGAGTGAGGGCACCGGAGGCCCAATCCAGGGGAAGGGGGGTAAAAAGGTAAGCAGCGCACTTGTGACACCACTGGTGTTGCAGGCGTCCATGGGCGGCGGTAATCGCTTACCATCAGGTGATCCATCTGCTCGTCTGCCACCTACTTCATAAAAAAAAAAGTTTTTATATCACTCATCGTCAGCCATCAGTTTTTTATATCACTCATTGAGAGACATTGCGCAAAGACCTACATATTTGACGACCAGTTTGGAATAGTGGTAGTGAACGCTGCCTTTGGTCCAAGGGTTGCGGGTTCGATCCCCGCACAGTACAAACATTTGTGTGCATGAACATGTTTGTTTGTATTGGTCTGGGTGTTTCCTATGTATTATAAGTATGTATTTACAAAAGAAAAGTATTATAAGTATATATTTGTAATCCCACTGTTGATTCTGATATCCGTAACACGGGTGCTTGAGCCTACCTATCTCGGAGTTAGATCAATGTATGTGATGTTGTGAAATATTTATTTGTTCCGTTCTGTGGCAACGGAAGCCGCCAATAACGGCAACATTATGTAACAATACTGTTAACTTTATTTTTACTTTTTCAATGCCAACTTGTTCCATTTCTTTCCGTGATCTTCGCATGTTATGTGCGTTTTTTGGGGAACTTTCTACCACGTTCCTCAGTTCTGTAGAATGGTTCGGCTGGGATGGGAAATAATCCCGGTATTTCCCGACGGCTACGACTTACGGACCTTCAAGAGAAGAGCGTATTCCTTCTTAAGGTGACGGGTAGGGCACACTAGCGACGCCAATCGATTTTAATTATTAGCTACTAAACCGGATCTATTTTAAACAATTTCGGGGTTACAACCTCTAGGCAAACACTTATACTATTTATTAAATAACCATGCACAAATGCGGACCCAACATTTGTACGCGAAAAATGGATTCTCGCTAAAAATGGCCGCTTTTGGCGGAAATCATTTTTTCGCGTACAAAAACGGACCCATCATTTGTACATGGTTAATTAATAAATAGTAGGTATAAGTGTTTGCCAAGAGGTTGTAACCCCGAAATTGTTTAAAATAGATCCGGTTTAGTAGCTAACAATTAAAATCGTTTGGCGTCGCTAGTGTGCCCTACCCGTCACCTTAAAAAGGACTGGCAACACATTAGTTGATTGATTGGCGATGATTACTTTCCATCAGGTGACTCGCTTGCTCGTTTGTCGCCTATAGCATAAAAAAAAGTTAAAACTGTTACCTACTTTAGTTCTATCAGTGAATTGCTACCGTATTATGACAGCTGTTGGTCTTCCGAATAAAACAAAATAAAAAAATGAGGAAGAGGAAATCCTTATCAACCCTTGGGTATGTGTGATGCAGGGCAGCAGGACGACGCGCGCATGAACCTGGCCATCGCACTGACGGCGGCGCGGCACGGCGCCACCGTTGCCAACCACGTCGGCGTCACCAAGCTCTACAAGACCGCCGGCAAGCTCACCGGCGCCAGGCTGAGGGTACGTGTCCATTAGGCTAACAGTGAGCGGCTATATGTCTTCTGACTGACTCTGAGTCGTCCCCCTTAGGCGAACAGTGCGGCTGACTTTTCGCTGGAGTGGCGTAACGGTCGCTAACTAAATACCAACAAAAATGGCGAACTATAATAATAATAATATCCTCCAACCGATTACGGATATATTGTAGTCCTCAAGTGTGAGCGCAAACACAAGTGCACTCTCTATTCCCTTACCCTCACATTCAGATGGGACACCAGGGTGACACGACCGGAGAGGGATTCGGCGCAAGACCAACGGCTTAACGTGCTTTCCGAGGCACGGGGGTACAAGACCGCCAACTTCCAGACTCCGGGCTGCCACTAAGAATTTCTTACCGAAAACTTAGGTACAAATTTTTTTGGCCTGACCCGGGGATCGAACCTCTTGCGCAGCCGTCGCTTTATAGTGCGACCCACTAACCACTACGCCTACCGAGGTAGTCAGGCAGGCGAACTATAGCGTAGAGAACAAACTACCCGCCGACCGGGCGCAACATCGCTGCGCAATTGGGCGCTCACAGAATATGTCGGCAAACGACACTCCATTTAAAATGTATAAGGAGCTGAACTGGTAGCAAACTGTCAGCCCCTGACTGGTTGCCTGATGGAGAGTGGAGGTAAAGTTGGAGTAGCGTAGCCCGGGGTTGATACTCGTCATCTATGCCTCCCTCCATCCCCTTTCCTTATTTAAGTATTTAATTTTTTCTTTCAATATTTTACTAACTACATTATACTTTTATAAGTTTTACAGACAGCATATTCCTTATTGTGAGAGTACTTTTTATGGTTATTCACCAACTCTACACAAGAAATTGAAACTCAGAATCAGAAGTAATTTATTGCATAAGCTGTGTTACAAATGGTGAAGAAAAAAAACAATTTATAGTATCAACAGTTGCCTTAACAGGCATGCAACTTATTTAAGAAAAAACAATATAACATATTTAAGAAAATTAAATAATAAAATGATTACAACTTATTATTACGTAATATGGACTTATGACGCTATTTTGGGCAGTCGTATAAAAAGTATCTGAAACCCAATTAGTTGAAGGAAAGCAAATCAAACATACAGAAGGGCTAGCACGAACTTTTCGAAGAATCATAGCGTATGCACAGTAGATATATGTATACGCAAGCAGTATGGACACTACGAACAAACGCTCGATTACGGCACGCACACAGACGCACACTTTACACGGATTCTAAGGTCCCATCAGAGTACAATCGTAGGAACTAAATTCAGGGTTATCGGTTTTACTCGAGTGCCGCTTACTTTATTTTGGTAGAGAAAAAGTAAATATATTATTATGTATGTTATCAAAAAATGGTTTCGGATTTTAAAGTGAAATGATAGGTAGGTAAGTGGTGTATCTAAGAAGCGTTCTTTCTATTTTAGTCGAAATTTACTGTTGTCTGCAGTAATTTACGAGTTACGATCACAATTACATTTTGGGGGTCGGAGATGGATATTGATATGGGGGGGATGGTGGGACCTCACTGTGTCATGACCATTACGTGGTTCCCAAGTAATGAAACAAAACGTTATGAAAAGTATGTCTAATTTTATGTATCTTTGCGTAGCTTTTTGCAACTTTAGAAATCATTTCATCATCACAAAGGTACACATTGTGTACGAATATTGTATTATGGTTATGTCTTAAGAAATATCATTAGTTCTAATTTAACACGCACCAGATGATCCTTGTTGCACCTAGGACCCCGCGATCACGGCCTGGTACTTAAACCAGTAGTCCCTAGGCAAGAATAATATTTTACAAAAATAAGAGGACAACCCTATACGGTAGGTAACTTTCTGTCCAAAATGGCGAAGTGTCGATACTGCTTTAGCGTATTTATCTACTGTGTCGTATGCGTAGCATAATAATTGTATGAAAACTGAAAAGCTTCCCTCTATCGTGCGTAAGCATAACTATCTTCTCTCTGACTTGGAGTTAAAAGGTGACAAACTATGGCGTGGACACGCTACGAATTCCTTGAATGCTTTTGCTAGTCCCTCTGATCTCATGGTCAAACCTTAGTCATCATTACAGCCAATAGATGTCCAGTGTTGGACATAGGCCTCCCCTAATTCCACACAGATGGGTCCTATGCCCCCCGCATCCAATGGACTCCCTCGACCTTCATCAGATCGTCAGCCCACCTTTGTAAGGGCCCGCCACGGCGACTGCCACTCTCTGTACGTGGCCTTCACTCGTATACCTTTCTGCCCCAAAGGCTGTCTGTTCTCCTCGCTATGTGCCCTGCCCATTGCTACTTGAGGCATGCAATGGTTTGGGCTATGTCTGTGACCTTAGTTCTCCTGCGGATCTCATCATTTCTCATACGATCACGCAAGGAGACTCCGAGCATAGCCCTCTCCATTGCTCTCTGGGTGACTTTGAGCCTCCTTAATCAGCACATTGTAAACAGACCTTAGTAAAAGTTTTCAATAATGAATTCAGGACGAGCTCACGGGCAAGGAATGGGACATCAAGGCGAAGTGCATCATCAACGCGACCGGGCCCTTCACTGACAGCATCAGGAAGATGGACGACCAGAAGGTCAAGGAGATCTGCTGCCCCTCCTCCGGGGTGCACATCGTGTTGCCTGGATACTATAGGTACCTGCTATCGGACAATCCCCACCTGATCACTTCAGAAAAGTTTAGACTAAAAAGCAATTGAATTTTTTTATCGTTTACTTTTTACTAAATCGTGTTATAGATTTCCAAAATGATTTTACCTATATGTTTAAGTGATGCCCCCGTAATTTGAATTATGATTGTATTTATGTATGGTGAATATTGTTTTGAATTATGGGTTGAGCAATACGTGCTTAACTCTGGCAATGCCAATGCCTCCCATTTTGTATCCATTTGATTGAAACTTACAAGAAATCTGGTTTATGTTCTAGATCGCTGGAACTTCAACCAGATGTCTTATAAGTTTCAGTAAGCATGAGAAAAGTTCATTCAAATTTAGAACACATTAGCGATCTCTCTGATTTCGCGGATGTTCATGGGCGGCGTTGATTACTTTCCATCAGGTGACTCGCTTGCTCGTTTGTCCGCCTCTAGCATAAAAAAAAGAATAGCCAAAGAGTCATTACCCGTCTACTTAAAGTTTGGCGTCATTACCCGTCGTAATATTTCCTGAACACAAGATGGATCTCTATAAGGCCGGAGGAAATAGGCTTCTCTCGACACCTTTAACCTCAGTCTTCACTTACCATCAGGCGTGAGGTAAAATGCTGGTGTGACAAAAAATATGCTTTTCTTATCGCTGTTTCCCATTTCCAGCCCCGAGCACATGGGTCTCCTCGACCCGTCCACATCGGACGGGCGCGTCATCTTCTTCTTGCCCTGGCTCAAGGGCACCATCGCGGGCACCACCGACCTGCCGTGCGAGGTCACGCACAACCCCAAGCCTACTGAGGACGAGATCCTCTTTATCCTCACAGAGGTCAAGAATTATCTCAACCCAGATGTTGAAGGTTTGTTTGCCGTATGATCTATTTCCTTGTTTATTTCCGTGTAAGGGTAAACAGTAAGAGCAGTAAGTTAGAAATTTTGAAGTGAAAATGGCGGTTAAAGCTTTTGATTAAACTTTTGCTTACTACTTTCTTAGCTTAAGAGTTTTAAAAGTAAAGCTCAAAAATGGGTGTAAGAGGGGAGTAGAGAGCATTACATGGCGATCCAGGATATGTACAGTCGGCGTCAGATCAAGTTACTCCCCTGCAGTGGAAAAATAGCACTTGTTTCCCAGACATAAGGTCGGTCCACAAGGGTAGCTTGACGTGACGCCGTGTTCACTTCAAGTTCACCAACTTTTCAAACAACGGTAATCTCGCGTTAACCATGCAAGCACCAATAGCAAGCACGGTCAAAGTGTGATTACCGTTGTTTTAAAGTTGGTGAACTCGGCCCTTACAGCTCTTACTAGGTGAATGAATGAATGAATGAATATACTTTTATTGCACTCAAAATAAAGTATGAAAAGTGAAATAAAGTATGAAGTGTGTGTTGCGCGGCAGAGGGTATTCGGATGTTTTGTTGGCGGTAGTGCGGCGCGGGGACGTGCTGTCGGCGTGGTCGGGCATCCGGCCGCTGGTGTCGGACCCCAACAAGCCGGACACGCAGTCGCTGGCGCGCAACCACATCGTGCACGTGTCGCCCTCCGGCCTCGTCACCATCGCCGGCGGCAAGTGGACCACCTACCGCGCCATGGCCATGGAGACCATCGACGCGGCCATAGAGAGTGAGTCGCACCACTGTTACAATTACAATCGCCCTACGGTTATTTGGCACGTGGCGAAAATCAGAACTAACGCTGTGTCCTTACAGAAACAGGCTTGTCTAAAAATTAGACCCTAAAAAGCTTGAAAAAATATTATCTGCGAAAAAAAACCGCCTTGAAAAACCACGAACTAAAATGTGTAAAATAATATTTTTAACACTGTATATGTCACCGGAAAATAACAAGATTCGTAAGTTTATCAATTTACTAGGAAGTTTATAAACTTTCGTAAGTTTCTGAACGGGAGATAAATTGTATTATTTTACGTCTATATTTTCGTGATAAACTTGCTGAATTCACTCGTAAAATAATAAGTAAGCAAACGCTACTCGCGAACTGATTGACATTGCTACTATTAGCATTGACTAATCGGAGAGCAGTGTGTTATTTTACGTATTTCAAATATTCGTATTATAAAATTTTACGAATAGATATCCGTTAGTTTATAAATTTACCTTGTGACGTCAAAAATTGATAAATTTACGAAAGTGTGGACGTAAATTAATACAATTTATTTCCCGTTTAGAATCCTACGAAAGTTTATAAAGTTCTTAGTACATTGATAAACTTACGGATCTTGCAATTTTCCGGTGACATATACACTTCAAATAACATTTTATAACAGTACACTCGAGAAAAGGTTTAACCGAACTCGGCGCCTAATTCCTGTTGAATAATTGAATGTAGTTTCATTGTCTCGTTCGCAACGAATGATTAGAAAAATAAGGATCCGAATCCGCGGACCTTCACACCAAATATCCGTATTTTTATCCGTATCTGCAGATATACCTAAATTTTACTGTTGCTAGCTATGTGGCGCAGTGCTCTCTAGCAATCTCAGACCCTCTCTTAGGTAATATTTTGCCGCATAGTCTCAGGTAATATTTTGCCGCATAGTCTCAGGTTAATGTCGCGTTTAATTTCAACCTACATTGTTTGCTTATGAAAGACTACCAATCTGAGACAGAAATCATCAATAGTACCTTTTTGTTTTCGATTTCAGGCGCGAATCTCAAACCCCTATACCAGGAGTGCCAAACCGACGGGTTCTTAATAGAGGGCGCGCACGGCTGGACACCGACCATGTACATTAGATTAGTGCAAGATTTCGGCTTGGAGATGGAAGTAAGTAGAAAGCAAATCAATAAGGTTTAAGCATTATATAAGTCTGCTCGTCTGCCACCTATCACATAACAAAGTAAGAAATATTGGAGCCTTAATCCAAGGGAAAAGGGCGCTTAAAGTTTGGCAGGCGCACTTGTGACTGATGTTGCCATGGTCCATGGGCGGCAGCAATCGCTCATCATAAGGTAATCCGTCTTCTCCACTGTCAGCTATAAAATTCTAAATTAACAGAAAAGGGAAATAACGAAAAATTTGCATTCTCCATACACAATGACCATATGGATCTGCGGGATTTTTTTAAAGAATGATGTGCTTAAAGTGATGAAAGAGACTCAGGCTTTTAAGGCTTTTAATTAAGACTCGCCTTATTTTTGACGCCTCACGACTGACTCAGTCTTTTAGTCCCCAACCTTTAGTCTTAAGACTAGTCTCATTAGTCGAAGTCTTTTAACTAAAACGCTCAGCAGTTACTTAAACAGCTTAAAGGACTTAAACAGCTTAAAATTCTGGCAACATGAGTCGCCTGAGGATTCGAGAGTCGTAAGCCGGTTCATTATCCATTTGCATAAAAAATTGAACCCTAAAATATGGTGTGTATACAGGGTGGATATCTTAAATGGGTCAGTATGGGTCAGTAAGTACCTTAACCGTTGCCGCTACGTGAAAATGATCTTAGGAGACTATTTGTATTTTTGTGTATTTACCTATTTTGCCGAACAAAGCTACGAATGCGAAGATATTCTACCGCGTTTTAAAACGTATTTCACCACGCATTAAGTAAATTCAAGTATAGATCAAACACTAGCCACATCATCTCAATCACAAAATATTCAGAAGAAAAGTGTTTTTTCTGCGGTATACAAACAAATAAACGCGGAGCAAGACGAGATACAAAAGTATTTATCCATGCCACTAGAAACAGAGGATGTAGACGTTTTACTTTGGTGGTCCAATCAGAAGTATCACCTGCCCTGCCTAACGGAAATGGCTAATCACTGTGTTGATTTTTTTGTATTTTTGTTAATGACCTAAAATAGAAGATTGATTTAATTTAATAAACCATAACCAAATCAGATGTATTTATTTTTCCCTAATAAACCCTTACCTAATATGTAGGACATAGTTTTTTTTCCTTATATTAATAAAAACGATTTTAATGAAAACTAAACGCTTTACTCGAACGCCAGCTCTCTCGAATAAAAACACGTAGCCCTTTAAGTCTCTTTAAGCCGTATAAGGCGTTAAGTCGTTTTAGGCATTTAAGTCGTTTTAGCGCAACTAGTCTTATACGTTAAATGACTGAGTCGTATTATTGAAGACTAACAGCTAAAGTCTTAATTTTAAAGCAAAGTCGTGTATAAAGAGGCGAGTCTTATCTTAAACGACTTAAAGGACTGAGTCTCTTTCATCACTAGACTTAAACTGTTTATCGAAACTCTTTAATAATAATATGGAAGAAGGGCGTTTCCTTAAAAAAAAGTTAGTAAAATAATAGCTCAATAGATGGCGCTTAGCAGGCGAAAATAGTTCTGTCAATGTCAATTCCGTTGACCACTTTCGTAATTTTCAAAAAAAAAATCTGATTTGCTGCTGTCATTATTTGCTGTTTGTCAAAATACAAGCATCATTCATTATTCATTCATGTGTTTGTTGCTTTTTTGCGATTTTTCTTCAACTGGTTTCGGTAAAAACAAACTGTACTAAGTGACTCTTGACTACACTCATTGATTTGACAGTTAAATTTTTGTGGCTATCACGCCATCTAGTAAGTGTTTTGGCACTATTTTTTTTTGGAAAAGGCCTCATTTGGGTCTATAATTTATCTTTACCAAGAAGCACAAGTTTTTATGTCTAACAAGCAAACGTGAAGCAGTACTGTGTTTCACTGTGTGAGTGAGGATACCGGAGGCCCAATCCGGGGGTGTCTGGTGTGGGTGTCTATGGGCGGCGGAAATCGCTTATCATCAAGCGATCCGTCTGCTCGTCTGCCGTATATGTTGTAGGTATAACATAAAAAAAAAACAAGTAAAAACTTACGTAGGCACTTATACGAATAAGAAAGTGGTGGGATTAAAATTGTTCCATTTTCCAGGTAGCACAACACTTGGCGAAGTCGTACGGTGACCGCGCGTTCGCCGTCGCTAAGCTGGCGGCCATGACCGGCAAGCGGTGGCCTATCATCGGCAAGAAGATGCACCCCGAGTTCCCGTACATTGACGCCGAAATCAGGTAGCGTTCTGAAGATCACCTGCCCACTACGGCGTGATTTCACGTTTTTTTATCAGTCAGTATAACTTGACCACTTCAGGTACGGCATGAGTTAAATAATATCCTCCAAACCAGTATTTCGGTTATGGCGGTAATCTCAGCGATCAACCATCGACCCAGGACATATTATATGCACAAGTGTTTGCGCAGACACAAGTGCACTCTATTCCCTTACCCTCGTATTTCGATGGGACACCAGTGTGACACGACCGAAGAGGGTTCGGGCGCAGGATCAACGACTCGCGTGCTTACTGAGGCACGGAGGTCTGTACCCCGCTCAGTCAGACCGCTAACTTCCAGAATTTATGGCTGCCGCTGAGAATTTCTTAACAGAAAAACTCATGTACAGAATCTGGCTCGACCCGGGGATCGAACCCAGGACCCCAAACGTACGTACCCGTCAGTTTAAAGTGCGATGCACTACCCACTGCGCCAACGAGGCAGTCATGAGGCATGAGTTACCAGAGGTCGCAATTAGGTTCAGTTATTTATGTACTTTAAGGAATCCCCTCTATATGTCACACCTAATTCCCGCCTTTGAAAAATTATAAATTGTGTTTGATCCTTGATCCAAGTAACGTTTAAGATTTCTTATCACATAAAAACTAACTTTATTATTTAACAAATCAGGAATTTTCCACCACCTGTTAGTAAAAAGTAAATCCATTATTGGTTGTATGTTTAGAGTTGTATGCTCAGTGTACTAATTTTTAAGAGCTGTGGATTTTGTTTCTATCTTGAGATTTTAGCCATATCGTTTATACTCTCACTGTGTAAAATCAGGCAAAGCACCAATAATAACAACCTAATTTTGACCTATGGTTATTACCCGCCTTTGAATTAATTCACTTGCTATATCAGTATAACTCGACAACTCCAGGTACGGAGTGCGCGAGTACGCGTGCACGGCCATCGACATGATCGCGCGGCGCCTGCGCCTGGCGTTCCTCAACGTGCAGGCCGCGGCCGAGGCGCTGCCCGGCATCGTCGACATCATGGCCGAGGAGCTCAAGTGGAGCGACGCTGAGAAAACGGTCAGTTTATACACGTACAGCGACTGCAAAAACATTTTTATGTTCTTTATTCTCATATAAATTACAATTCAGTTACATGAGAAATTGGTGACAAAATGATGTTTTCTATTCTTTAGACCTATTTACACGGACACTCAAAAACAACACAACACATTATTGACATAGTTGAATCCAGAATCACTTTGAATAAATACAGTTCTCACCATTAAATATTAAGTAATTCACTAAAATAAATAAAAACCATTAATTTACAACGTTCATACAACCTGTGCGGATAAAGAATGGGATGAGAAATGACGGCGCATCTATTCACTTCTCGCTCGCACACTATTTGCGTCTATACTCGCACTCGTGGGTGTGCGAGCGAGAAGTGAATAGATGCGCCGCCATTTCTGATACCATTCTTTATCCGCACAGGTTGTAAGTTACATTGGCCAAATTCGTCTACGCAGAAGAACAAGTTAAATCCGATTGATTACGATTGCGAAAGCAGTTGAAATACAGACTCTATTGCGTTCCGTTAAGATTAAATACAATAAATCCCGAGAGGAATGCTATCTCTCTTTTAACAACCAACTCGCATCGAACATGGCGCTGACGCATCAACCAATAATACAATTTTTGGCGTGCGTAATACAATGCTCTATTTGTGATTGGTTAAGATTTTGCCACATTTTTCGAAAATAATTCCTCTTCGCACGTACATTGGTGTAACTTATAAAATTGGTAAAACTTTAATAACATTAAACTTTAGGGAGTTGCCACACTCCGTTGCGCATCCGGGGCGGTAACGCACCGCAGCCGCGACGTATTCGCTGCCTCGTCGCTCCGCTTTAAAAACGCTCGCAATCCGCCACTCTTTTAGTACCTTGTCGTAATACGAGTTCTATCTGCCGTCTACTTTCTTACACGCAGTGGCGTAGCGTAGTGTCTGTTTGTATTGGTCTGGGTGTTTACTGTGTATTATAAGTATGTATTTACAAAAGAAAAGTATTATATGTATATATTTGTAATCCCACTGTTGATTCTGATATCCGTAACACAGGTGCTTTGAGCTACCTATCTCGGAGTCTTTAGGGTACCTGATTTTGTGAGTCATAGGTGACGTCGTGCATATTGATTGGCGGCAAATGTTCTTAAGAATCATATATACAATATCTAACGCTACCTATCTACCACAAACAGAAACAAATGAAGATGGCTTCCGACTTCCTCGCCAACGAGATGGGACAGATGGTGAACCGCGCCAGCCGCGACAAGATACCCATCAACCTGAGCAAGGACGAGATCCAGACATACATCAAGCGCTTCCAGATCATCGACAAGGACAGGAAGGGATTCGTCTCCATTAACGACATTAGGAGGAGTCTTAAGGTATTTGCCGGAAAGTCTAAGCGAAAATTAAGACCGTTTCAAACATATTTATTTTGTATTGTGCAGACGTTTTACGTTGAAATTTTGCCAATGGGGTCTATCGTGTGTGAAACATCAACTAGATGGCGTACTACAACTATGACTGAGCTCCGTCTACAGACCGAACAAGATCAGAAGGCACTTCAGTGACATTGACAGGGGGGCGCTATACAATATTTTTTCTTTGGGAAAATGTCAAAAGCGCTGACAATTGTAAGGGAAACAATGTTAGTGACTGTATAGTCCATAAAATTTGGCTTGATTAATATGACAGCTATTAGAGTTACATAAAGTCTATGGAATTAACCTTGGTTAAATGATAAACCTTATGTTCATTGAAATTAGAGCCATGCGACATCTGTCATTCTAATCAAGCTATATTCTACGGAGTATACAAGATGATTGGTTTTCTTGGATCTATAGTATATATTTCACACGCAATAGCCCCTATTGAAAGAAGACTCTGGTTCGAATCCAGCTATAAACTGGTCTTGGCTAAAACTTTATAAAATATTTTGGAAATTAATAACATTATTAGGACCAGGGTGAGCCAAGAGGGTTTAAGGGGCACTTGGACTAAGACGTCCCTCCTAAACCGAAGTTCTGATGCTGAATATGTATTCAGCATTTTCAATCGTGAATTGAAAAACGTGACGTTTATTTACCACAAAGCTAAGATACAACATAATGACTATACTTTACCTTTGAATTATGAAAGTAGAAAGTAGCCAAGGTCAAAAATGGATATAAATTATGCCTTAATATCATTAAGGTCCGATTCGACCAATCTTGATCTGATACTAAATCTATGGTATAACGTCAGATTTGTATAAAATGACAGCGCTATACCATAGATTTAGTATCGGATTTGGTCGAGTCGGCTCTAAAGGTTGAAATTGGGTCCTGAACGTTAATTTAAATTGCAGCAGCATTCGAGTAATCAACACCTTCATTTAGGCTGAATATTAAAAGTACCGCCACGAATGTTCTAGAGCATGGGTCTAAAGCCGAGCGACGCGGAGATTAGCTCGATTCTGTCCGAGATCGACGTCCAGTACCACGGCCAGATGGAAATACAGGACTACCTGCAGGTAGCAGCGCTTAGCGGCTAGCCGGGACGGGTCTATGTCCTCATGCCCATTTGTGTCGTCATAGGGTGTCATATTGTATGGTTTGGGGATTATGCAATCGCGGGAAACTTTACAATGCTTAAAATATTTCGTTTTATTGCAACAAACATTCAAATGTTCTCTTAAACTTTATTGATATTAAGTCCGATTCGACCAATCCTTATCCGAGAATAATCTATGGACGGAACGCTACGAATCGTATGGTATGACAGCGTTATACCATAGTTTTATTCTCCGATAAATATTGATCAAATCGGGTACATCTTACTAAAATTAAACATATCAAACGAAATAGCAAATCCCTCAATCACATTTCATGTAAAACTTGTTTGGAACTTTTGTAAAGCTTTTTTTTTATTATTCATCCGTAAAGTATACTGAAAGGCAACGTATTGATAGAATGAGTGAACGAATGCATGATTCATTCATTCATTCGTTCTAAAGATAAATTGTTTTGCATGCATTTCCAAAAGTTCCTTACAAGCGGGGTCCACCATCCGTAGTCGCGTCCGCACTGTTACCACGCTGTCTCCACAGGGCTCCGGCGAGGAGGTGACAGGCGAACAGTTACACGAGATTCTGAAAGAGATCGACACTAACATGAACGGACAGGTCGAACTCGACGAGTACCTGCAGGTCTATATCGCCTGATTGATCTAATATTATAATTAGATTTGCCTGATTTGAATTATATTTTATTATTGTTTGTTGGAATGCTTTTTTCTAATTTTAATTTTACTTTTTTTAATCAGTTAAGTTTTCAAAAGTTGCATGGATATATATTTTTAATCTTCTGATAATAATGAGTGTATAAATTAACTCTAAAGTTTCGCATGTTCGTTATTACGTATTATTTGCTTTGGATTTTGAGCTTGTCCGTATTTAGCTTGTTGCATGATATTTTACTACTAATCATTTAGTCAGAAAAATTCTTGCATGCTTACTTTTAGTGCTTTTAGACTGATCCTTACGACATTATTCTTATTAATTTCTAAAATTTTCACTTTCCATATTTTTCACTTCATAAAATAACTCTACTAACTAAATAACTTAAATGGCATATGAATAAATTGTGCCTTAATTTAACTTATTTTGTATCTTTTTTTACTTTCTTCTTGTGAAGGCTGAATAGAGGAACGCTCCCTTTGACAAAACTGCCAGGCTGTGACTACTTGTAAAAAGGTTTCCCAATAGGCTATTAAACTTGTTGTGAAAAACCTTCTCACATTATTTATTGGTGTATAGGAACCCTTAAAAATAATATTTATTTTCATTTATTATGAATATTTCGTTTAGAAAAAAAAATCATTATAAAATATAAGGATTCTGTCAAAACGCTTCATTCAGAAATATGGCGCCGAATCTTTCGAGTGACGTCAACCTTTTGTAAACAAGTAGGAAATTCTATAGCACACGATCAATTTGATAGATGATTAGCGTCCCGCATAGATAGAACATAATAGCGTCCAGTCTGTCACTTGTTTTGCTTTCAAAAAGCTTACATCACAGTAAAGAAAGCCAATCAAAATCGTTTATGTTCACGTGGTTCCAAGTACAAAATAAAATAATTTTCTTTTCTTTTTTTTGCTGAATTTAGTTAATATTTTTTATGTGTTTTATTGTTAATTCCCGTTTAAAGCTATAAACTACGGTTTAGCATCCTATGTGTCATAACTTGTAAAAAAACAATTCTCGCAACTCAATTTATCCACCGTAAAAGGTTATGTAATACCAAATCAGTAAATTACAGATTGACTTGATACATAGAAGTTATAGGGGGTTGAAATGGAACGAACTGTTTCAAAAAAAGGAGGATACAAGGACAGGTGTTATATAAAAAGTAAAAAAATGGTATTTTTCCTAGTCACAGTATGTCAGTTTTGTTGTGATTCTTCGAGAACAAGTAAAGTATCAGCCTATAAACTGTCCCACTGCAGGGCAAAGGACATTGGTGTAACTTATAAAATTGGTAAAACTGTACCTAGGTTGTCGATGATGTACAAAACCCTGGTGGCTTAATTTAAAGTCGTCCCGTAACGAACGACAATATACCTGTCGCATCCAAACAAAGGAGACAACAGCGCGTGTGAAAGACAGGGAATCTCCGATTCGGTCGCCGTAACGTCCTGCTTTAAATTAAGCCATCGGTACAAATGTCATGTGGCCGTGTTCATGAGAGGGGTATGCGTGTGCGCAGATGATGTCGGCGATTAAGTCGGGCCACGTGGCGTACTCGCGGTTCGCGCGCATGGCCGAGATGGAGGAGGAGCACCACGAGCGCGAGGTGCTCAAGAAGATGATCACCGTTGACAGGAGCGGCGGCGGCCTGTAGAGGTACTTTCATTTTTAATGGGATAGGATAGATGACCGTGGGAGAGACACTCTTCGGCATGAATGGGCCGGCTCAATCTGAGAGATACCACGGCCTCACAGAAAATCGGCGTGAAGCAGCACTGTGCTGTGTTTCGCTGCGTGAGTGAGGGCACCGGTGGCCCAATCCGGGGGAAAGAGGATTTAGAGGTTAGCAATGCACTTGTGACTCCACTGGTGTCAAAGTGGTCCATGGGTGGCGGCAATCACTTGCCATTAGGTGATTCTTTATTCTGCTCGACTGTCAGCTATCAAAAAATGATGGCCGACGAGCGATGATAGCTCAGTGGATAGGATCGCGCCTTACATACGGGGGACCATCATAAATAAATAAAATATTTATTTCAAATAATTTATGTCTAATATAACTTTTGATCAATAAATCTTATACATTGGTACACATATTTAACATTTTGCCTGAACTAGGTTCGCTGTAAACCTTTGAATACCATCTTCCCCCAGATTGGGTCTTCAGTACCTTTACTCACAATTTTTATTAAATCATTATGTCATGGAGTCATGATGACATACGGAGCTGAAGCGTGGACATCAATGCTAATGGTGCTACTTATGTCATGGAGTCATGATGACATACGGAGCTGAAGCGTGGACATCAATGCTAATGGTGCTAAGATAAATCCATAGAGCTCTTATTTTATAAGCCTATGGTCACTGAGTGGAACAAAGGAGATCTATTTAAGGTTTGTATTAAAATCTTATTTTTTTTTCTTTCAGAGAATAACACACGAACACTTCGCAACAATTTAGGCATAAGCTGAATATCTCTAAGTATTTTTTTCTCGAAACAACATAGAGAACAATTACATTTCTTACGCCATGTTACGTCCACAAATAATTTTATTTTTTAGATGTAAAGTAAAAAGACAGCCCTTTTAGTTGGAAAGTAGTATTCGATGTCATTATTATGTGATAATCATTATGAATCTGACACAAACTATTTATTAAGTCATCATGAAATTAAATATATTTAAGTAAATTATTTTGACTTACTTATTTGGTAATTTAATATTAGAGGTTTTGATAACAAATGTGATTTACTTTGTTAAAGTACTATGTAATAATCTATTTATTCTACATTTTAGTTTTAGTACAATAAAACCGACCGACCTACAAATACGACCTGGTATACCTCGACAACTTTACTGTGACGAACTATATTGTCTTTAACATCATGTTTTGTTGAGTTTTTTAATATTTATTGCATCATCCATCACTTATAGGAAAATTAGTTTTATACGAACATATCGAAGTTGCAATGAATTAATAAATTACAAGAGCCCAATTCTCGGTACGACATATCGAATTCGACATTTATATGGACGAATGTATGGAAATCTCTCATTCAACTTCTGTGTCAAGTGCATTGGTCTCTTGCTGGGGTAATTTAATACAGATTCGTCGTAGATCATAATACATATTACCTACCACTACCATATTATTCTTATTGATACTGCAATCATAAACTGTACTGGCCATTGAGTCCGTAGCATCATTGGCTAATTATCTTTAGCAGCATGAAGGTAACAATAAGGTTACAACACGCGTATTCTGGGTGCTATTATCGCGTATACTAATAGCATTCTTTGAACGAATGTCAGTTTTAAATTACATAACTACTTATAACGTTTTTGGCGCAATGCAATCGCGCCAAAATTTTATTGTTGTTTTGTAAAATGAATTTCAGAGAAATAAGTCTCGCAGCTTTATTACAAAAAATATGTGTAGTAATTTTAAATAGGTAAATTACTAGGGAAGAGTTCTTTTACCTAGGCTAGATATATGTTTTACCTGTCATTAATGCAACAAACATCTGACGGTCTGCGATTAATTAAATTGCCCCTACTGTCTATATGTATTATGTAAGAATTTTTATGTTGAATAAGATAGATTTTTGTTGTACAAAGTGATTCACGCATAAGATATTTAATACAACATTTTGGGAGATTATACGTTTTTGTTTATTGTGCAATAAATCAGTTATGAATTACATTATTTTTGTTTTTTATTTCCTTCCACGATCAAACTGATCCTAATACCTAGATATCAAAGTATTTTATGCAATGAGGAAAAGCTATGTCAAGATAAAGAATAGGTATCTGGTTGGTTTCCCTCATTCAGTAAAATCCTAGTGACCATTGTAAAATGAAAAGGCCAGACCATGTTACTTCTTCCCCCTGCAATACATCCATGTTATTTTAGGTCAATGCTCCATGAATCTTTGGCCTTGCCTTGCCTTATACGAGCTCGCTATGAGGGCTCGATTATAAGGACTCCAGGGTCCCTATGTCAGTGGCCGAATTAGTCCCAGCCTATGTTATTTTAGACTTCTAAAGCTTTTCTGTCCATTGGTTTTGCCACACACCGCTATGTGAATGGTATCCACGCTGAAACAATGCCCCTTCAACTATTCTCACAAAAATGTATAATTAACGCCATCTAGTAGAGTTTTATTCCAATTGCACGAAAGCTACGCTAGCGACACTATAAAGAGTCCAAGCGTGATCAACGACAGATAAACCGCTAGATGTCGGGCAACTACATACTCTATTCCATGAGAATTCTGTTTCTTTCCGGCGCGGCACGGCGGCAGCATGGCAGGCAAACGGGTGAATTCCATAATATAGAAGAGGTACCAGTACAGCAGGTAACAATGAAAAATTATGATACACACTCCTAGACTTTCTAAAGTAAAGATTTATTTCGGTCTTGATCTTTGGGAATGACACGAGTAAGAATAAATAAATAATGGATATATTTACCGATTCAACGATGATTATAAAATATTCCCATAAAAATGGTGGAAAGAAATCTGAAATTGTCAAAGGCGTTTCACTGATGTTTTATTCGACTATGATATTACCCAAAGCGCGCGCAACAAATCATGGCACGGTGGCGCGAGTTTCGGATTACGAAAACAATGAAGAATAAGAAAAGTTTTGCAGAAGGTTCATAATTTGCCGTTTATTTGTAGTAGAAGTTATGGCACATTAATAAATAATCATGTGGTTGTGATACCAACTTCTTTTGTTGGGACGACGAGTTTTTAAAAGTCATAGAACTTTTGAAAAGTTGTACAGAATGGTTAGTAGAAAACGCAATAAGCGTAGCATTAGGTAACTTTATCTTTATTACCGTACTTTATTGGTTTCCTTGCATACTTACCCAAATGTTTAAACATTTCTTATAAATCTCGAAAGACTCAACTTAATCTCTTTATAACTTTGCAATGCTCTTACTTAGACCAGTACCTACCTAGGTATTTTCCCAAGCCCGAGTTGTTGCGATGCGATGTTGTATTCAGATGATAGGTAAAGCTATTTCATAACTGTTTTTCCCGCCTTCTTTGTTGGTAATGTAGAGCCTACACGCATTAAGGTGACGGGTAGGGCACTTTAATTTTTAGCTACTATCATTTTAATTTTTTAGCTACTAAACCGGATCTATTTTAAACAATTTAGGGATTACAGCCTCTCGGCAAATACTTATACTATTTAGTAAACAACCATGCACAAATGTTGGGTCCAACGCGTACGCGAAAATTAATTGACAAACAACAGAATAATGTTAATTAAATGGCACTGTACGGTTTCTGCTTTTGCCAAAGAAATGTTTACGAAGTGAATTATCCTTTCTGTTCAATGTTTGTCTTTGTTCTCTTGTTGTCCTTTCCTTCTCTGTGCGTCGTAGACCCGCAATCGATGGTGTGATAATCGATTTTTCACAATCACGTTCGCGGGCATGAATGGGCTGCTGCTTTAGGGCAGCACTAAATGGGATGCATCATTTGAATTTGAACTTTAATTACCACAACGTAAGGTAAGGTGTTCAAAATTCACGCACTGAGAAAACACAACTTGTTCACTTATTACTCCGTTCAAAACACAAGTACATGCACACACACACATAGCGCTTTTTAGGGTTCCGTAGCCGAATGGCAAAAAACGGAACCCTTATTAGATTCGTCATGTCTGTCCGTTCGTCCGTACGTCACAGCCACTATTTTCCGAAACTATAAGAACTATACTATTGAAACTTGGTAGGTAAATAGATGTATTTTGTTAACCGCATAACAATTTTTATACAAAAATAGAAAAATTAAAAAAAAATTGGGGACCGCTAAACTCAAACATTTTTTTTTCATCAAACCAATACGTGTGGGTATCTATGGATAGGTCTTTAAACATGATGTTGAGGTTTCTAATATGTACCATGTAAAGTTTCGTCTTTTAACTTAACCGAATCGACTACTGAACTTACAACATACTCATTTATAAAATAAACTTTGGCGGAAAGGACTCTCAGTTTGTATGTTATATAAGTATCATAGAAGGAAAAGATGTAAACTATAACGCTAATTGGTTTGTAGATAGATTATAAAAATATATTAATCATCAGTTTCTTTGACTTAGTCTCGGTTTACTAAGATAAAAAAAATGCCAACATTATTAAAATTAAAGACAGCAGTAACACAAATGGCAACCTCTACCAAAATTTCACACAGCGCTTTTTTCAAACCCATAGTTGAACGGTGTCTTTAATAGACCAACACTTATATACCTATACTAAATATAATTAAGTTAAATGCAAGATTTAATCATCAAAATCACGTTTCAATTTTGTATGAAATACTGTCTGTTACACCTGCCCCCGCGTTACTATTGACCCTTATAAAGAAATATACAAACTACAATAAGAAAGCCCTGTTTTAAAAAATATATAACAATTTATCAATGTGCCATGTTAAGCACTTACCTATTCAAGAAGAAGCCGTTAAATAGTTATTACAGGCATTTTATTTTAAATTCACCATAACTTATTATACAAAAAATAATAATGGTTAGTCGTAAAATAAAAAATTTCGTCATCCCACACATAACTGTAAAATCGGGGAACTTCCCAGTTGGCTAGTAGAGTTTATTCAGCAACCTTTTATTCGAAAAGCAATAATTTGATAACTAGCGTATCGGAAATATCTCCGACTTACTTAAGGGAGATAAATCCCCTTATTACATCTTGCAAACTAAAGATAGTCCAGGAACAAAACTCGCTCCAGCCCCTTTTAACAATGACAACTTAAATTATGACTTTTAACAATAACAATTAGCTTTATTTACTACGGAAATAACTTTAGATTGTGATTTGTAATAAGGTGGCAAATGTTTTGGAAGTTTATTGCACATAAAACCCATGTGACTTAATTTCTTTTTTTGGGAATAATCACGACGTACATATTGTAGATAAAAATAAATAAACTTTAAACTACCAAAGCGATTGAAACCTTTGATATGGGTAAAACTTGGGGCCGTTATTTATTTTGCAGTAGGTACCATAGGCAAGTATTAAACTAAAATACGCTACCTAATATAATGCAAATATAACGGTCACTGGGTCAATAGTAACACGGGGTCATTTGTAACGTTACAACTGCCCCCGAAAAATCTGTTACAACTGCAAAAGTTGGCGCTCTATAGAAAAGTATCTAATACGCTCTAAAATACGTTAAAGCAATCCAATATTTTAGATTAAATACTAACTTTGACCCTTTAGTAAGCTACTTTTCGACATAAAAATAAAAAATCTGGTTTAGAAATTCACCAGTTCTCACTTTGAAATCTATACAAATTCTTACCTTGGGTGTCCGAAGAACAAAATGGCGTATAACTGTCGACCGCTTCGCGCGCCGTCGCTCGCGTCGCTGCTGTGACATGAGCGCATCTCTACGAGTCGAATACACGCACACACGCACATTTACAACAAAAGTTGTAGTAGTATTTTACGATGTTTTGATTGCCCCCTGTTACTTTTGCCTCCGGTCTACCCTATCATGTTTAAAGAATTTCGTCTTTAACTTAACCACGTCGACCTACTGAACTTACAACATACCTCATTTATAAACTTAAAACTTTGCGGAAGAGACGCTCCCAAAACGGTAAAATGTGTGTCTATAATAAAATAATCATAAAACTAAAAAAATATATGATGTACACTACCATGAAAACTAACAACGAAAATTGGTTTGAACTAGATCTAGTAAGTAGTTTTTTTTTTACGCAAAAATTACCTTCCATATATCTTACTCGCTGCTACGGAACCCTTCATGGGCGAGTCCGACTCGCACTTGGCCGGTATTTTATAGTTCCATGCGCAAGCCAAGAAAAAATTAATGAATGAATGAAGTAATTTTTAGTCGAGCATAGACAATGATAAATTTTAACCCTTAAATATGTATGAAATAAGTAAAAATACTCCGTACATTCGTAATATTGCTACGGTAAGCCACACAGCAATGTATTCAAATCTGTCAAAGGAGATCCTCGGATTTTTATATATTTTTGACTCAAATATGAAAATACAAGCTTAAAAATTTTTGCTGTAGTCTGTACTTGCCCCCCTTAATGTTCAATGGTCAAGATTTGGATGACTAAAAAATCGTTTTTGTTAGTTATTTACTGAAAATGTATGAAGATATTGATTTTTGAACTCAAATAAAATCAAGGATAATGACGCTACAGCTTTGGTGCCATAGTAATAAATACTCAGGGAGAGAAGTCCTACAGAATACATACAGCAAATTTTTCTGTCTGGCATTAAAACAAAAAAGAGGATGTCCTTTCTTCAGTCGATTCGCACCTTAATGTCAAACACGTTTGCTTCATTATCAGTTGAGGGAATTTGACAAATTGTGGTAACCTGATGTGTAGCTGTATGTAATCTAAACCCGTATGAAATACATTTTAACTAAACATATTGCTCAGTAAGATTACGAAAAAAATAAGGTTATGATTTTAACTAGTTATCAGAAATGGAAATCAAATATTACTTTCAAATTCAATCATAATTTAAAATCATATAAGATAAGGGACTGCCTTTTAATGAGACTTTAAAATAATAATGAATTAAAAATAAAAAAGTTTAGAAGAAATTGGCGGGAAAAAGTTGCGATGTAACGCAGGCCCGGGCGTAGGGCGGTGGTTACGCCCCCGCGAGCTGATGTCGCGGGCGGGCGGTGGGTGGGCGCAGCTCTTCCGTGTTCTTATGAATTTTTAAACATCTCTCAGCAGGTGTCGATGATGCATGAGACAGAGTCATTTAAAATGAAATGAAAAATGTTAAAATGCTTAACTTTAAATGTATAGCTTAACAGAAGTTATAAGTTTGAATAAATTATGTTTCTTATTAATACATGTTATTAGTAGATACGGTATTATAAACCACATGCTCAATGAAAAGGAGAGGAAAATAATGTACACGGCGTCACGTCGAGCTACCTTAACAGGTTAACTTGCCTCTGACGCCGTCTGTGGTTTTTATTGATAATAATGAATAATAAGTAAGTTTTTGTTAGACTAAAATCATCAAAATGATAAAGGTGTGTACACATTCATTATTATAAATAACTGTAAACTAGCTGAACTGATTTTAATGATTGATATTTTATTCTATATTAAGCATTGAAAGCAGTTGACAGCAACGAGCCTATGCAAAATGTGTAAATGTCAATGCCTATAGACACACGTCCGGTATGGTAATAACCATCTGACAAATTATACTGAACAATATGTTTGACATAAAAGTCAATTCAAGAAATTACCCTCACATATTATTTTAATGTTGACTGTTTTAAGACTTTTTTTTGACGACCTAAAGAAAATATAGGTACCTCATGCACGCTGAGCCTATCCTCCGGGTTAGGTCTCTGTTAATCAGAGACAGTCCGGAGGCATACACAATAAAAGCACTGGGGCGTTTCCATCCCTGGCCTAGGATACACTCAGATCGGGATGAAGCCTCCGTGGCAGTACACTTCTGGTTGCAGTGCAGTGTAGTTAGGGACAAACCCGCAGGCTTTCAACGCAATAACGCGTCGCAGAAACCGACTCTGCTGGCTGCGGGAAAATCCGTGACGCAGAAAAACTCCCATCCTGCCACCGCAATCCGCTGGCTGCGACCTTGCAGCGCAGGTCCCAAAACGTGGGCCTTGCGGCCACTGCGCCTGAAGGCGCTCCACTCTATGGGGATGCCGACGTCAAAGCGCCCAGCCGGAAAACCGCCGCGAAACCCGCGCGGACGGAGCCGGACACAGCATCCCCAGATCCGAAGACAAAAATGGCGCCTGCAACCCCGCTGTGCGATGGTTTAACCCGCTTTCACAGGCCCTAGTGCACCGTCAGGGAACGACGCGAAGACGCCGGTTCCTGAGACCCTCGGCGCAACAATGTAGGCCCTGTAGCAAAGTGCGCTTCGGCGCGGTCGCACGCCATTGCCGGTCCGTCGGTTTCCGACCACCATTCACCAACAGCATTCAGTTTCCGACCACCGTTCTCAAAGGACTCCTTCCACACTTTTACTCGGCTCACCAAACTGCCCTTAATAGGATATACCAGCGCGATATTGTCAGCATACCTACCTAGGTACATCACCATCCAAAATATCATGCTAAATAAAAATGGACGGAGGAACCCTGGTGTACCTGGAACATCAATGTATAGGTACCTCAGCATACAGTAAGTTTGCGGTTGTAAAGGTAGGCTAAGAAATGAAAACCCATTGCCTTCCATGCCTCATACTTACTACATTGGATCCGAAAGCTTTTAAATTCTTTATGTAGCGAAGAGCTTTAAGAACTGCCTCAGGCGTTATCGGCGGCACTAGTCCCTGGTTCGGAGGGAGTTCCAATGGCTGCACCTCTTTGTGCTGCTTCTTCAGCAACTCGTGGAATTACGAGCGCGACCTCTCCTTTACCGCGACGTCCTCGCATATTAACTAGGTTGCTAACAGAGTCTTAAACGCAGCGGAACTGTGAAATGTACTATGCTGCTTTAGCTCTGGAGCGCGCAAACTTGTAGATGAGTTTCTGCCCCTCAAGACGATTCCAGCTTGTCATGTAGCGGATGCAATTAGTCTCGTCTGGCTCTGGCTACAGCTCTCTTAGTTACCCGATTAGCAAACCTGTACGCGTCCATGGTCATCGGGAGACTTGGTAGCTTGCCACTTTTAAGAGTTTATTTTAGGGTATTATTAAAGGGTTTATTTCCACCCTTACCTCCCTCTAGACTGTGTCGGTCATCCAGCTTCAAAAATGGGAGAGGATAAGAGATACGTTATGACGATGGAGGTTGTTGATTATAAAGTAGGTAATAAATAAGTTATCAGGACCCAATCTGCTCATGACTGGAAAAATGGAAAGGATTAAAGGATCCCTACACCAAGTTATTAGGTATGGGACTAAAAAAGTACTAATGAAAATATTTTTAGTCTCGTTACTTCCAATGCAGATGTTTGGAGCTCGAGTTCTAGCTCGAGTGTGAATAGATAGTTCAAGTAATATATTTTAAGTAGACTGATACATTGTAATTAAAATCTAAGTCATAACTGTTACTTTATGACCGCCTGTAAGTTAGATATTAGTACTTTATGAAGGATTTTAGAAAATGCGGTGTAGTGGTAAAGGAATAATGGCAAACTATAATAATTTTACTCTATGAATAATAGTTACATACATACGTTTCAAGCTAAATTACTAGCTTTCTTTCCTTCTTCCTTTCTCTTGAGTCCCTAAGACCAAAGTCTGGATTCATTAAAAGAGCGCTGGATCGGTTCTCAACTTAATGTCAAACACCATTTTTGTGAGAATAGCTTTGATAAATTTACTGATTGTAGTATTAAATAATACTACTAGGTATAAACCTATCCCAACGCATTTTGCTGTCCGTACCTACTATCAGTAAGTTTATCTGTGTATCTACTAAGTAGCTATTTATCTATAGTATGGTATGGTGTATGTGGTATGGTATCTACCTACCGACCGACGATCAGAAGGCACTTCAGTGACATTGACAAGAGGGCATTGTACATCGTTATTTTCTATGTGATCTTCCATACGATTCCATAGAGGCATGGTTCGAATCCGAGCGTGCTCCTCTGGATTTTACAAATATATGTGCATATTTCTATCATTAGCTCGGCTCTCGGATAGTTTCTTAAAATTGTGGATTCTCATACCTGTAATTTTTGAGAAAATGATTAGTCTGGTTCCCCTGTCTAAGGGTTCCGAAGGTCCGATGGTAGTCACTTCATTGTAATTACCAGACTCCCTGAATCCTAGATCATGGATCAAGCATACCTCGGGCTCCGAAGCGACAGCTTTGGACGCAACTGGGAATTACACGCTTAGATGAAGTTCTTCATCTTAGCGTGTAATTCCCAGTTAATTGAAGTTCTTCAAGATATTTGAGAATTTGTATTATAAAATATTAACATGTAACTTCACGAGGTGTGGTTTGGCAACCACACTCAGTGAATGATGCTATCGTGGGGTCTATAATTTTGGTTTTTTCGCTAAGATGATATTATGTATATATTTGGTCAAGGGTATTAATTAGCTTGAGATGCATTGCATGTCATGAGAGCAAGGGCGTGTCTGGGTGCGTGGGCGGGTGGCGCAGGCGGTCCGGTCCGCCCACCGTTACTTCCGGTTCCGTCTATCTGTGGACTGGTCGACCTTCCGATTTTAGCGGCCTAAGTACTGTGAGTTGGATAGTCGAAGTTCAAATTCTAACCCTTTACGCTTATTTTATAAGAGATTTAAACGAAGATAATTTGCATTTGTGACAGTGTATGAATTGTTATGCTAGCTAGAGTAGGTATAAGGTTAATATAACCTGAACAAAGAAAGGTTAGAAATAATATTAGATTTAAGGAGGTTCATATTTAGGATGAACTTTTGCTACCAAAAATTGAGTTTACATTAGCGTTCGGTTGGAGAAGCATCCTTTAATGTTATTCTAATTCGATGAACAGCCGTTGTCAGACATCCTAAGTATCGAAGAAGAAACGATTAATCTTGATTACGATCTTTTAGGGATAAAGTTACTGGCAGAAACTTGTTTATGAGCAGGCAGTGTTTAAGTTCCTTATAAAAGAAACGTTGACACATTAAATTGAATTGGTGATATAAAATCAAATTTCAATTAGATAGATAGATATGCTTTATTCCACAAAAACAAAATACAAGTATGATATAACAACAACAGACAGTACAGTAAGGCGGTCTTATCGCTTGTAGCGATTTTTTCCAGACAACCTTTAGGTAGAGGAAAGAAATATCGTATTCGTAATAGGGGAAGGCAGTGCAAAGCAGTTTAACAATGAAATTGAAAATGGCAGAAATATACATACTTATATGTTAATAATAAATCTCCAGTTGCAATGTGTAAACATTTTGGTAACAGTTTTTGACAAGTTTCAGATCTTTAAAAACTAAACATTTGTAACCGACTGCCGAAAACAATGAGAGGTGATGATTTCACCAGTCTGCTCATCGACTAATTAAATAGTAATACGCAAACAATATCGCATCACTCGACTACCGCGTGCCTTGCCACGCCACTGAGGTACACCCATAATAGATTTCTCCAAATTTAAAACGTCACATAGCTTCATATGACGAAGTGCGTGATTGAATCTTATTGTTGAGGAGTTTAAAGCTCAAATTCCAATAATAGTGTGACGGATAGCATCGTTTGTTTGGAAATGCATGCTTACGAATGGATTTTCGTAACAGCCTCGACTCTAAGGTTGCGTGAATTAGGTTCAATATCGATGATACGAAAGGTCAGATAATTAAGTCGGGGACACACGCTCTCTCGGGGCGGCTGCTCATTCGTGCATAATGGGCTCGGGGCGACGCGACTGACGCTTGACAAAACGTGGTTCGACTTTCACTCTCATTTTTGAACCAGTCTGTGCAACTTTAAGTAATGGGAACGAAGTATCAGCAGTCGAAAACAAATTATGCAAACCGATCACAAATAATATTATTCTATCGGGTTCTCTATCATTGGAATAAAGGTTTCCTTCTTTATTATTTAATGGTACTTTTTTACTTCCAGTATACATGGATACAAAATTTAGGTCCGTACTTATGTATTCAATAGGCACCAATATTATTATTAGATGAGCTTATTACTCAAGGTTATTAAAAAGTCTAATTAAGTAGTGAAGTGAAATCTCCAACTAGCAGCATTATATTAAATGACAATGACAATAAAGTATTGTTAAATTAAACTGCGACTTCTTATCAGCGATATTGTTTCCTTGACCATGAAATAATAATAACAATCAACCAAACAATCTGGGAAACCTGCTTGAATAAATATCCTACTAAGTAATGTAATGTTCGGTGGTTGTACTCAATTTTTTAGAGATAAGAGCTTCTCAGACTAAAGTGTGTTGTAAATGTTGTTCTTAATACAACATAGAGGCATGAGAACAAAGGTTCACTATTAATTAGAGAGCCAAAACCCTTATCGTTTCTTTGCGGTACCAAGTGCTGTGGATGGTACGGCTGGTGCACTGAGACAAACGATACCATGTGTGCATTTTTTGCCCGCCCAAGGAGGCCGCGGGCGCGAGGTTATACACCCATTATTACGTCCTTCCTACTTTCAATTATTATTATCGGGCGGCGGTGCCGCACCCGCGGCAGGGAGGAGGAGAGAGGCGCAGCTGCTGCCTACCAATAATCAAGACCTGTCTCTACCAGAGCGAGATAGAGACGTCAATGAATAACTTAAAAGTTTAAGATTGAACCATATTGAAGGGTTTTAATCAATACCCATGATGACATACCTATAAATATAAAAATTAAGCATGCCATTGTATACTTCAAAGTATTAAATACTGTCTAATATTCCAAAAAATAGAAGTAAAACTAATATAAAACCGACCGCGATAGGAGGCGGATCTCCGAGTCCTGCCGATCGTGTTCGGTTCGTATCGTCAGTACGCTCGCCGCAGTTTGGCGGCCGGTCGTGAGGATGGTGCGCTCTGTACGTGAACAAAGAGATTTAATTGTTTGCAAGTGTTTAGAAGATAATGTCGTCAGAGACTTCTAAAGTGCAAGTGGAATTCATAAACGAGGACAAAAGTGGCAAGGTAAATTATAAAGGGCGGAAGGATGCAGTGTTATTGTGTAACAGATCAGACGCCAGCGGGCAGCGGTCTCGTGTCGGCGCAGGGGGAGGGCGGGGCAACTGCGGCCCCGGCCGTGTGGGGCCCGCCAGGCCACACGCAGGAGGTTGTGACCGTGTCGCAAGCAACTCCCTTGCCGAAATAGCATCAGCGTCCTCCTCCAGTTCTGCTACCCACCCATTCCCAATATAACAACCACGTGTGAATTACTCGCTGTCTATCATAGCGATATTCATTGTACAATCGCTATCAAGTCCACTCTACTGAGAGCGCTGCATTATAGTCGCCATTTTAATACGTCGAAGCATCAACAATTTTGATAGTGACCTTATTTTTTTATTATTTTAACAATGTATGTAGTAATTAGTAAATATAGGATAAAATATTTCGATTTATATAAAATCTTACCAGATCGTTGGCAGAGCCAAGGGCTAGGGCGTTTAAACTAAACTTAGCGCAACTGCATAAAAATCTCAGTCACGCGATTTGAGGTGGGTGGATGAAAGGGCGGCAGCGACCTTGCGTACGACGACTCCCGGCACTTGTTAGGAAAAGGCGTGTCGACGACTCCCAACTATGATGTATAAATTTAACAAATTGGTGTAACTTTTAAAAGTTTTCCTGTTCCTCTTTCTGGATAAAACTATGTGTATGCAGAATGAACGTCACGAGCACGAGAATTGGGCTCCAGAAACGATATGATCCCATATCGTTGCTGTTATTTTAAAAATAAATAAGGTAGAAAGAAATAATATAGCATTTTAGTGTTAAATGATTATTTTTTGATTGAATGAATGATGATAGTCTATGGAATTCACAACACTGGCTGTCATCAATAAAATGTCATTGTTGATAAAACGAAAACGATATAAAATTTAAAAAAAAAAGGCGCGCCGTATTTCTATTTCTCCTGATTTTTATTTAATTTTTCCTTTAAATGATTAAAGAAGAAAATAGTGATGAGGTTTGTATATTGTATTAATATGTTCATACCATCGACCAATTTGCCTAAATCATCCAAATACAAGCGCTAAACGTTGCTGAATGGGCACGACGGCTCACGACACACAATATTTGCCCTTCTGTTTGCTCCTTTCCTGTCTGCTGTTCAGAAATAGCTGTATTTTATTCCATGTATCGTATAACAAGTCTCTTGCACAGTCCATTCACATTAATTTATGCTGAATGCAAGGAAAATAAAATCCGATTCTACATTTCATCGTTATGCAAATCGAGTTCTTAGGTTTCAAGTAGTAAGGTTCAAAATATTGCTACATTTGATATCATCCTAAGGCTTTCGTTATTTCGTGTAGTTTGTGTGATAGATATCTGCTTATTCCTGAAGCAATCGCTTTTTTGTTAGTAGTTTAAAGTAGTTTGAATCCATAATGGTTTGTTTTTCATTGCTCAACTTTAATATAGAAACTAGGTACCAAGAGAGATGTCCCAAAATGTATGAAGGCTAGGCCTATAATATATTATTTGAAGAAAAAACTTATGATAAGCTATTGCTAGCTACAAAATAGTTTTTTTCTTAAATTATGCCTGATTATTATAAAAAGTTTGTTTGTTGCATGTGTATATCATACAAGCTCAACAGGTTTCAATCAAAACATTCAAGGAAACCTTGTATCATCTACTGGTTTTTATTTAGTGTTTGATAAAATTTATGTTTTCCTGTGAGTTCACTGCTTGTGTAAACATTGATAAAAGATATTTTATTTATACATGCTAACTTAACACATAAAAACATGCTGTTGTTAATATTGACTATTATTTTGTAAATATTATTGACATAAAAAAGTAATTTTTTTTAAATCTGCATATTAAGTTTATTAATTTTTATCTATTCAAAGCCTTTATTTTCAATAACATCATTTTGTAAAAGTATTTATTTTAGATATGTTTATCTAGTGTTGTGAGGTTGTCCTTAGACTTTTTAAGTATGATAAGTACTATAAAAATATATCCATGGATTTGTGGATTCTATCACTGATTCAAACAAGACAGCTATAGAAATTCTAGGTGTGTACCAACACCCATATAATGTTTATTTTATTTAAGGAAACATAGAGCTTATTATATATTTCATTCTTAAACTAAGTTATTTGATATTAAAGCTCTTGCAAAATATCAGCACAGACGGTCAACTTTCAGGCAGCCGGTCCTCGTTTAATATTAATTTTATGTAAGAATCTAAACAAAAAGACGACTAAATCCATGCGGGGCCGTGGTTCAAATCGGAGCATGCACCTCTGGATTTTTCAAATCTACGTGCTTATTTCTACCATTAGCTCGGCAGTGAGGGAAAACATGTTGAGGAAACCTGCACATTTTGCATTGCTTCTGAAACATGTAACCATGATTGGTTGGTCTGGTTCCCCTGTTAAAGGGTTGCGAGGGCAGTTGCTTCTTTCTAATTACCAGACTCGCCAAACCCTGAATCATGGGGGTAATCATACCCTGGGCTATGCAACAGAGAACTATACACACTAATATGAGGTTCAGTTAGTTAGTAGATAGGTCCAATTATCTAGATACACCTGCATTAATAACTTGGTTAGCCCCACTAGACAAACATTAATGTAATGAATACTTGTGTTTGTTCAGTGTCTGGGTGTTATATGTATAATATACACTGTGAAATCTTAGTGTAAGTTTTCCGAAAGCCCTCTTAATCTTTTTTTATTGTGTATCAATCCAGTAAACTGTTGAGTATGTTTTTATTTATTTGTTTTGTAATTTACTATTATATAGTAATATTTATAGTTGTATATATTTATTGAATATAATGTATGTATATATACTGTATTTATTTATTTAATGTCATTTTTTCTTTTCTGATTTGCACTACCTTTTTCAATACTCTATACTTTTCCTCTACTCTGCGGTTGTCTCGAAGAGATCGCTATTAGCAATAAGACCGCCTACATTGTGTATAATACCATAGACTAGGATATGTAAATTTTGTCCAATATAGTGTATATCTATCTATCTATAAGTTTTAGCAAGTAAGCTCATTAAAATTAGCAAAAAAATACTGCTGTTATACATACGTTATTAATGAGTAGCCCTTACATTTTGTAGGGAACAGCTATTTTTTTCGTTTATAAAGTAAAAGTATAAAGAGGGCTTCGGGAAAACAACCACAAAAATTATTAGAGTATTATATTTGTTGACTGATATCCTTAACACAAGTGCTTAAACTACTATGTACTGGTACAGAATCAGTTGAATGTATGACATGTATGAAATTTTTTTTTGGTTTGAACAGGAGGGCAGCGGCACCCAGTCGCCACTCACTCTCCTGGCGGCCACCTGCAGCCGGCTCGGCGCCACGAACATGGGGCCCGATCAGCAGCAGGAGAAGGATCAGCAGCAACACTTCAGTCAGTATCACTGGTTTACCATTTCACTCCTGTACGGTGACATTTATAAGTGTTTTAGCAAACTGATCTTTATATGAAATGGTTCACATGGTCACCAAGCACAAGGTCAAAATTGAACTTTAATCTTTCCTAATTAATGTTCAAATTTACGAACCCAGAAAAAAATAGATAGATGTTATTGGTTCTTAAATGTCGATATAGTATTATGAACCTAATGGACTAATAATAGACCAATTTTCTATGATTTCCATAAATTGTCACACTATCCCTTCATATATGAAAAAGGGTAAAGCACACCAATGACAGCAATTTTTAGCCGTTCCCTTTTTTATTATTAATTTGTAATAATTGTCACTGTGCCGGAAATTGCTTTCCTCTCGTTCTCTGAATAGTGAGGAGGAACAGAATTTTCCACATTTAGTAAAAAATAATTTTCGAGACCAAAATACTACAACATTACATCCTTACATACAGGGTGCTACATTGTATCAAAAACATCTTAAGTACATACATTTATTATTTAAGATACTTTTTACTCAAAGTAGCATGCAATAAAGAAATTTTAATTGAAATTACATTTAATGACATCCTACATTCACCAGCAGATATAATAGAAACTTACGCTCGTATAATCAAACGTTTCTTTATTTTTATAGGTATTCAAACATTTAGTCATAAAGATAGCATAAGAAAGCGTAAGGACGATGTTCCCAGCAGAATCCAAGTATTTGGTTAGATTTACATATTCAAAATTTGAATCCCTGGCTCTATGATTACAGGTCCACAGCACCAACAGCAAGCGCAGCAGCAGCAACAACAACAGCAACAACAGGCCCAGCAGCAACAGCAGGCCCAGCAACAGGCGCAACAACAGGCGCAGCAACAGCAAGTGCAGCAGGCGCAGCAACAGCAGGCGCAGTTGATACAGCAGCAAGTGCAGGGAGATGCGGCGACGATAGCGGCGATACAGCAGCAGTATCTGCAACAGCAACAGCAGCCGCAGCTCAGGGTCATCAGCTCGGCAGTGGTGCAGCAGTTGAGGGCGCAGGGTTTGTCGGTGAGTCCCGAGTCCATAATGCTGATACAGTAAGGAGATGCGGCGGCGGCATCGGCGATACAGCAGCAGTAACTGCAACAGCAACATCAGACGCACTTAGGGTTATCAGCTGGCAGTGGTGCAGCAGTTGAGGGCGCAGGGTTTGTCGGTGAGTCCCGAGTCCATAATGCTGATACAGTAAGGAGATGCGGCGGCGGCATCGGCGATACAGCAGCAGTAACTGCAACAGCAACATCAGACGCACTCAGGGTTATCAGCTGGCAGTGGTGCAGCAGTTGAGGGCGCAGGGTTTGTCGGTGAGTCCCGAGTCCATAATGCTGATACAGTAAGGAGATGCGGCGGCGGCAGCGGCGATACAGCAGCAGTAACTGCAACAGCAACATCAGACGCACTCAGGGTTATCAGCTGGCAGTGGTACAACAGTTGAGGGCGCAGGGTTTGTCGGTGAGTCTCGAGTCCATAATGCTGATACAGTAAGGAGATGCGTCGGCGGCAGCGATGAAACCAGCAGCAGTAACTGCAACAGCAACATCAGACGCACTCAGGGTTATCAGCTGGCAGTGGTACAACAGTTGAGGGCGCAGGGTTTGTCGGCGAGTCGTCCCTCAGTCACTCATGTTGATACAGCAACGAAGGCAGGGTTGATGCGGCGATACAGCAGCAGTATCTGCAACAGCAACAAAAACCGCAGCTCAGGGCTATTAGCTCGGCAGTGGTACAGCAGATGAGGGCGCAAGGTTTGTCGGTGAGTCCTCAGTCAATAATGTTGATACAGTAACGAAGGCAGGGTCATGCAGCGATACAGCAGCAGTATCTGCAACAGCAACATAACCGCAGCTCAGGGTTATCATCTCGGCAGTGGTGCCACAGTTGAAGGCGCAGGCTTTGTCGGTGAGTCCTCTGTCCATATTATTGGTGATACAGCAGGGTGATGCGACGACAATAGCGGCGAAACAGCAGCAGTATCTGCAACAGCAACAAAAGCCGCAGCTCAGGGTTATCATCATAAAATACCGATAGATGGCGTTATAATAGACGTAAGGTCGTGCTACATTGGATTGGCTATAGTATTTTGACGTGTCGTGTCGAAACAATGATATTTTATCGTTCGAAAAAATCAATACCATCAAAATTGAACCTCACCGACTACACGGCGCCATCTATCAGATTTTCTATTAAAAGCCTATACATAGACTTAGTCTATTTGTATGGCAGGCATATTAATTGGGAAAAGTGGACTAGTCTAGACGAAAATGTCGCCTAATTATATAGGTTTGTAGGTCAGGATGGGGTGTTTAACATTTTCAAGGTGATCGGTGGTATCATACTGAGCTGTCCCTATAATCATGAGCAATTATTGGTATAGCTGTGGCTACCGAACGATACCAGCTATAGATATCATTATCACAAAAATTGCGCGACTGGCCCGTTGGCGTATTGAGTGGAATACCACCTATTTTTTATGTGGAGATGACTTTTTATGATTGATTCAATTTTGTTTTTGTTTTCAGGGCAATGAACTGTCGGCAGCTATTGTAAATGCAGCAAATTCAGTACCAAATAGCATACAAGTTCAACAACCCCAGGTGAGAAGCCATCTATAAATCAGCAATATAACCTACAGCCGTGTGGTCCCCGGCAGAGTAGAATAGGCCACCCTCAGCTCTTACCGAGGTGTCGTAGAAGGCGACTAAGGTAAAGCTGCTGGCATGATCATCAGCACACAGAGAAGGAAAACTCTGCATTTATATCAAAACCCTCGCCAACCCGTCTGCCAAGCGTGGTGAGTATGTCAATTACCCCTCATGTGATTGAGGGAGGCCCGTGTCCCATCAGTGGGGACTTAAATGGGCTGACGATGATTACCTACAGGACTATTCCTATATTTTTCTGGATCCTTTCGTTACATTCACGAACAACGGGTATACGTTCGTGCGACTATGCGTATGCGACATAGTGCGCAACTGAATATGGACCTTGTCCATTAGAGATAAGCTCTCCTTTCGCTTGCAGGGGCACATAATCGTAACAATATGTTAATTTTCACAGGTGATATCTATGCAACAGCTGCAGTCGCTGCTGGGCGGCGGCGTGGTGTCCGGCGAGGGTGCTGCGTACCAGAACTCTCCACAGCAGCTTTTGCAGATTCATCCGCAGTTGTTACAGGTATATTATATCCTTTTAATACGCAATACTCAATTGTTTATTTCATTCCATAAAGTACAGTAAGGTGGTGCTTATATAATTTAGTAGAACACATTATGGACCCTGTTAGAGCACAACAAAATTTAGGAGAGAGGAAGCGGGCTTTATTAAAGTTGTTCTCTTTTATAATATGTATATTATTTAATAACTTACATCTTTTAAATTTAAATAAATGCTAATTTATTATTGTTTATAACGGGTTTGTTATTATGAATTTTATTTTTGAGTCTCCGATGACGAACACATTGAAAGATTTCGAAGAATTGTAGACCATATCACTGCTATTAACAACTTATCAAAAAACCTAAGCTACACTGTCACCATGGTGCATACAACAGCACTGTAATATTGGAATTTCAAAAGAATGGTAAATACCTACAGGGAAGCAGTCTCATTATAAACAAATCTAAACTTTAGGGGGTGTATCACCAGAGTGGTAAATAGTCAGTGGCCCTTTGCCATTATGTTGACTCACTTGCAAAAATAGATAATATGATGGTTGAGGAGCTCCTAAAGTTTAGATCTCAAGTATTCGGTGGTAAATACCCGTTTATAAGGTCATAAGCGACAGTCCTCAAAACGCTCTTTGTCTTATTATTGGCATATTTTTTACCGACTTTTACTGTAGTATCAATGACTTACACTCTTACTTTTTTGTCTACCAACTCAAGTAAGCGTGGCGCCCATAAAATATGGCTTGATTAAAAGGACAGATTATGTCATTGGACCTTTATTTCAATGAACTAAAGGGCATATAATTATTACAAGACTAGAAACCGAGTCTGCGCCCCTATTTGAAGCAACTGAACGGAGCCGTACGGCTCCCCGGCTGAGTAGAATCGGCCACCCTCGACTCCTTACCGAAGTGTCGTAAAAGGCGACTAAGGTAAAGCTGCTGGCATGATCATCAGCACCCAGAGAAGGAAAACTCTGCATTTATACAAAAGTCCTCGTCAACACCGTCTGCCAAGCGTGGTGAGTATGGCAATTACCCCTCATGTGATTGAGGCCGAATTTTCACAGGTGATATCTATGCAACAGCTGCAGTCGCTGCTGGGCGGCGGCGTGGTGTCCGGCGAGGGTGCTGCGTACCAGAACTCTCCACAGCAGCTTTTGCAGATTCATCCGCAGTTGTTACAGGTATATTATATCCTTTTAATACGCAATACTCAATTGTTTATTTCATTCCATAAAGTACAGTAAGGTGGTGCTTATATAATTTAGTAGAACACATTATGGACCCTGTTAGAGCACAACAAAATTTAGGAGAGAGGAAGCGGGCTTTATTAAAGTTGTTCTCTTTTATAATATGTATATTATTTAATAACTTATATCTTTTAAATTTAAATAAATGCTAATTTATTATTGTTTATAATGGGTTTGTTATTATGAATTTTATTTTTGAGTCTCCGATGACGAACACATTGAAAGATTTCGAAGAATTGTAGACCATATCACTGCTATTAACAACTTATCAAAAAACCTAAGCTACACTGTCACCATGGTGCATACAACAGCACTGTAATATTGGAATTTCAAAAGAATGGTAAATACCTACAGGGAAGCAGTCTCATTATAAACAAATCTAAACTTTAGGGGGTGTATCACCAGAGTGGTAAATAGTCAGTGGCCCTTTGCCATTATGTTGACTCACTTGCAAAAATAGATAATATGATGGTTGAGGAGCTCCTAAAGTTTAGATCTCAAGTATTCGGTGGTAAATACCCGTTTATAAGGTCATAAGCGACAGTCCTCAAAACGCTCTTTGTCTTATTATTGGCATATTTTTTACCGACTTTTACTGTAGTATCAATGACTTACACTCTTACTTTTTTGTCTACCAACTCAAGTAAGCGTGGCGCCCATAAAATATGGCTTGATTAAAAGGACAGATTATGTCATTGGACCTTTATTTCAATGAACTAAAGGCATATAATTATTACAAGACTAGAAACCGAGTCTGCGCCCACTATTTGAAGCAACTGAAACGGAGCCGTACGGCTCCCCGGCAGAGTAGAATCGGCCACCCTCACTCTTACCGAAGTGTCGTAAAAGGCGACTAAGGTAAAGCTGCTGGCATGATCATCAGCACCCAGAGAAGGAAAACTCTGCATTTATAACAAAGTCCTCGTCAACCCGTCTGCCAAGCGTGGTGAGTATGGCAATTACCCCTCATGTGATTGAGGGAGGCCCGTGCCCCAGCAGTGGGGACTTAAATGGGCTGACGATGACTACCATATTTTCATTATATAACTGTGTATTTACCTACCTATCGTCTGTTCTCGTACTCACCTTTGTCTGTAGTTTTAATGTGTCAATGTTACCTTACCTATGTTTACTAATGAATGTTCATTGTTAAATTATTTATTGTGATGGTCAATAAAATGTTTCTATTCTATTCTATTCTACCAACGTAAAAAACCAAATTTGTGCTTCAAATTTGAGGTGACAGCAGTAAGAAACTATCATTCTAGTCTTGTAATAATTCTATGACTAAAGGTTTATCATTCTAACAAGTTTTTTTGTCACAGATTTTTTATCTATGAATCAGGGGTGTTAGGGAGCTCCGTAACCGTAATCGAAACTATCGGATATCCGATATAAAAAATCATCAGTTACCGTAACCGAATCCGAAATGAAAGTTTCGGATAGTATCGGATAGGTGTTTTTACTCTAAAACATCTAAAATTTAGATAATACTCAATATAATATAATTATTTATATTTATTTTTATTTTAAATAGCTGTAATAATTACTCACAGACTGATTGTAATTCCTGCCAAAAATGAAATAAAACTACTTTATTACCTATTAGTATTTTACTTTTAAAATTCCTTAAAATTATAATATCCGTAACCGAAACTAGCGGATAATCCGAAATAATTTATTATCCGTATCCGTAACCGTATCCGGTATAATAATCATTCCTATATCCGTATCCAATCCGTAACCGAAATTTCATATCCATAACATCCCTACTATGAATGTAAAGGTCATTTTAATAAAGCAATAGTTTACGAACAATAGAGCGTCGTCTCATACAAAACCCAACGTTTCATGTGGGACGACGCGCTTCGACGCAGCGCATAGCTCCAATGTTAAGTTTGTAAATAAACGTCGTAGCAACAAGCTGGCGGCGTGTACGGCAGCTGCCTAGTGGGCGGCGTGGGCGGCGTGGCGCCCATGCAGGCCGTCACGGTGGACGGCCAGGACGCGCTCTTCATCCCCGCTCAGCACGCACAGGTGATCCATGTCATCTTTATTATCTATAATGTTGAGTAGAATAACTAACCGAAGTGACGTCACAGCAGCTCTGACGTTAAGGGCCGATTTCACCTCTTATATTGAACGAGATCAATGGACAACATTTCATATTTTTAACATGTCCATATTGTTTTTTTATATGAAAGTAGACATAAAATGAGCAGACCCATATTTTTGCTTTTTTCAAAATTTGTCCATTTTCATGCATAAAATAATTATTGAAATTCTTGTTATTCTAAATAGACGTAAGCGCCAAATGACGTCATCGGACGGCTGAATACAGCGATATTCCTTTGCTTATCATTGTTTTAATAAAAAAAAGGTACTACTGTCAAAGGTAAATAATACTAGTGTCAACATTGTCAACGTCATTCATACATTCAACGTTGACAAGTTGTCTTTTTTTTTGACAGTTACATGTCATGGGTTTGGCATTTCGTAAATTTAAAACTATAATGTGCTAAGCAAAGAAATATTTTACATTCTGCCGTCCGATGACGTCATCTTACGTTTTTTAGTTTTTAATTTTTTTCTCAGTAAATAAGCAATATAAAAAATGAATAAATATATATTCGAGCAGCGGAAAAGTAAACAAAGAATTGGTATTTTTTGTTTCAGAGCTTAGCAATTTTGAAATGTTGTCCATTCGCTTGAACTCGGTTTACGCGCTAAACTGAGTTCCGTTCCATTGTCTTCGCTTGCATTGATCGCGTTTTAGAGTTGATCGCGTTCAATTTCAACGGTGAAATCGGCTCTAAGACGTGTACCAGCCCCTCTGCGCAAATTAGTTGTTTACAAGCAAAAACCTTCAAGAAAAGAGCGTATTCCTTTTTAAAAGGTCGGCAGCGCACTTGTGACTCATCTAGTGATACAGGTGTTCATGGGCGGCGGTAATCGCTTACCATCAGGTGATCCGTCTGCTCGTCCGCCCCTATCCCATAAAAAAAAAGTTTAGTATTCCGTTTAAAAATAAGTGCTGAACAGTTCTGGTGCCGTGCTTAGCATAAATAACAAGAGGTACAGTTTGCCTAGAAGCTGCCTAGCGGTGGTTGTAGCACATGCTGAGGCTGAACCTTGTTGGCCGCAACTTTATAATGTTTTGTCCATATTTCGTTTTGTATGTAAACAAGTGTTGTGGTCAATAAATTACTTCTTATCTTATCTTAAGTATATAGAAGTAAGCATGTAACTCTAACGATATACCCTGTATTTGCAAATGGAATGTTAAGTCTAGATTATGATTGATTACTGTCATCTCCTAGGGGCTACATTTTGTAAAACATCATGTAGTTCGACGGAATCGGTAAAAACAAGTTTACTGTAGACCGAAGAGAGATCAAACGTAGCGCCTTTGGCTAACGTACTTTCCAAGGCGGGGGGGTACAAGACCGCCTACTTCCGAATTTCGTGACAGAAAAATCAGGTGGGAAAATGGGGAATATATGTATATGTCTGTCTATTTGTTTGCCCGTCTTTCACCACAAACGAACAAAGAATTAATGTGATTTTTAAGTGGAGATAGTTGAGCGCTAATTCTTTATATTATTCGACTTGTTCCTGTTACTAATGATTTATATTTCCTGAGTACACACACATTTAGAATCGCCCTAATTTAGGCTCCCATTTACACATAAAATAAATATTTCACGACATCACATACATTGACCTGACTCCAACATAGGTAGCTCTAGCACCTGTGTTATGGATATCAGACCCAACAGCGGAGATACAAAAATATACATTTAATTAATACTTTTCTTTTGTAAATACATACTTATAATACAATATATAAAACACCCAGTCAAATAGAAGCAAATATGTTCATGCACACAAATGTTAGTACTGTGATCGAACCCGCATCCCTTGCACCAGAGGTAGCATTCACTACCACCGATCCCATCGGATCGTAATGCTAAGAGTATGAAATTTAAAAAAGCTTTGTTTTCGAATTATAATCTTTAGAATTGGGCTTCGACCCGACTGTAATGCTCTAGTGTGTTTTCAACCGGTTCAATCCATTTTTGAAGGCTATCTTTTCTTTACTTAACATCGTAACCTCACCAAACCCGCAGAACTTCTCTGGCATGAGCCAAGTAAGCCTGGTGAACGGGCAGCTAGTCAGGACGCCGGTGCTGCCCGCCGGCTTCCTCCAGAACGTCATGCATTTACCGGCCGGTAAGTATTCTATGCTTTTACCAAGTATTTTGAATACCGACATACTGAGTGTCGACAAATAGCACGGTTTACTTTTATCATGTTTGATTAAGCCTAAGGTCGGATTAAAGGTAGAGCGAGGAGATGAAATATGTATAGATGTCTATACTATAGACAAATGTTTATTTTTAGTTGGTCTTTTGAAATTATTTCTTATATAATTTTTAATAAAATCATCGACGTATTAAGTCAAATTCGAACCCACGATTTTTCAATAAACAAGTGAAGGATCTTTACCAAAACCCACGATTTTTCAATAAACGAGTGAATTGTGCTACAGTAATTAATAATTCGATTCTTTTTACAAAGAAGACACGATATCTCCAAATCATAAACACAATATTTGCTAAGTCAACCTTAACGACATACCAATGAAGTAATTTTTTTTCACTAGTTTACACTAGATAGTCGTGATCTTGGCTCCCTGAGATAGCTGCTTACCATTAGGCGGGTCGTAATCGTGTTAGCCGATTCAGTGTTAAAAAGATACAGTAATAGTGGTATAAAGATAATATAGAATATGTCTGGGAATGTTATGAACCGATGACATCATTAGCTCTGTGCTCTGCATCTCGCTCTACCTCTTCTCTCTCTCTTTCTTACTTAGATTGTACCATAGTAATACTAATTATTATTATAAAGTAGACTTACTAGTAAATGCCAGTTTAAATATTTATTTTTTAATATATTATATGGAAGTAGGCTGCCAGACCAATTATGACTAAGTAGGTAGGCTATGCCCTAGACTTTAGACAAAACATTTTCTACAATTGAAGACCGTCTTGTTGAAGACATTTTCATGTTAATTCAAGTAGGTATTTCAAACTCACCATTAAGAAGCTGCAATCTAAATCTTAGCTTGGGATTGCTTCGGTTTACATTTTCCTAATCATCAGCTTTGCTTATAGGGAACCTACACTAGGCTAGTTTCCAAGTAATATTATAAATAGGAAGTCATTCCATTCGTCTACTTTGGTTGATTGAGCCAAACACTGAGTGTTGTTGCGATTTTATGGTATAGGCTCTGGTGGAAAAACTATGCCCTCATCTGCAATTTAAGAGGCCGCAGTCTATACATTACTGACGCCAACGCATTTAATTATCAAGTCAGTTAGGCCCGATTCGGCCAATCTTTATCCGTGGATAAATCGGTGGTATAACGTCTGATCTTATAGAAAAACAGCGCTATTTCATAGATTTAATATAGGACCAAGATTGGTCGAATCGGCCCTTAGCCAATAAAGCTCTCTGGAATGTATAGACAGCTCTAAATTGACCTATTTTGACAGATGAGCATTTCAAACTGTATGGGATCTTGACATTGACATATGTTAGTTTAGTCCAAATAATTAAAAATTGATACAACTGCTGGTACTCTTTGTACGGTTGACAATCTTAATCTACGTACAGCGTTGTATTGGAGGGTAAATTTTTTAAATAAATAATGATAGTTTACTCCAAATAAATATTTAAAAAATTAGGTAAATAACTGTTGAGTTGAGGGTATTATATTTATTCACCGGATGACCTTCAAATACTGAAACAAATTGATGACTTCGTTTTCGGCTCAATTTAACCATTTCACAATTACAACGCATGGTTGTTAAATGTTAGTAATGACTGTCCAATTACTGACTTTCACTTGAAATGTTTATTTCTTCCGTCAAGTGAAAGTACGTTGTCGACATACGGCGTGCATGTTTATTTACGATGCAATTAAATCATCTACTGTTTAACGTAAAAATTGCTTTCTGATAATGTTGTGTTGTACGCAAAAATCAAGATTAGTTTCGCCCTCTTATTTAGTTTGATCGAAATAATCTTGACCAAAGTGTAGATATAATAAAGTCTATGCCTTAACTCCTTTTACTGTGTGTTACTGGGCTTATAAATAAATAAATATCAGAAAACATTACACAGTTATAAAAACTCGGGACCATATTATCTAAAACCAGGTGGCTTAATTTAAAGCCGTCCTGTAACGAACAAGAATATACCCGTTGCATCCAAACAAAAGAGATACAGCTTGTTTGAAAGAGAGGGAAACTCCGAGTCTGTTGTAACGTCTGCCTTACATTAGGCCCTCTGGTGTTGTGGGTATCAAAATGAATGAAGGTAGACGATTATTGTTATGTAATGTTAATGTTGTAGTATAATTGCTTCGAAAATAATCAGCAGCCGCGATTCATTCGTAATCATTCATCATTATCGCATGCATTACTTTCGCTTCTAACTCGTACTATCTCATACTAATATGTGTTTTTCCGCTCCCCGCGTTCCCCCCTCGCTAACAGAGCAACAGGCGACCTTCACCATACCGGGCACTAACCTCTCGATCCCACTAAGCGCTTTGACCGGGAACCAGCAAATGATCACGATCCCGGGGTCGAACATAACGATCCCTGCCGGGATTCAGATCCCGACGAGTCAGGCGATATCGATCCCGAACTCGTCGGGCGTGCAGGTGCCCGTGGCGAGCGTGGCTAGCGTGGCGAGCGTGGCGAACACCGGCCTGCAGCTGTCCGGGGATAAGGGGGGCAAGGACCAGAAGGCGCCCACCAGCCCCGGGGGACAAGGTTGGTTGTAGGGTGAGGTGTTATTGGAACTTTTTAATGCGATCTTGATGATTTCGAATTGACAATGGGGACTATCGCGTGTGAAAAAGCCAGTAGATAGCGTATTATTTGGCTGAGGTCCATCTAGAAGGTGTTTTTTATATTATGACTCTACCCGAATATATCTTGCCAGTGCCAAAGTTCCTTGACTACTTATTGAGAATAAGTGGGTAGTCAACAGTCGAAGTCAGTCAAAGTCACTTTCACTCAATAAAACGCCGGTGTTTTACGTTTTATCGACCTACGGATTCTGCCGATACCACTCTAAACACAATCGCGGGGTGTGAAAAAGCCAGTAGATAGCGTATTATTTGGCTGAGGTCCATCTAGAAGGTGTTTTTTATATTATGACTCTACCCAAATATATCTTGCCAGTGCCAAAGTTCCTTGACAACTTATTGAGAATAAGTAGGTAGTCAACAGTCGAAGTCAGTCAAAGTCACTTTCACTTAATAAAACGCCGGTGTTTTACGTTTTATCGACCTACGGATTCTGTCGATACAGCTTTAAACACAATCGCGGGTTTAAACACTATTTGGTCCAAGCAAGTTGTCCATGACAACTCACTCGACACACAATAGCAGTGTTAAAAACGATACTACTCAACGTTTCTCATTATCAGGATCACTTGTGGCACTTCACTGCACAAATAAACTCCAAATTTGTTCCCTAGAAACCACTAGGTACCAGTGGCGAAGGGTGAATATTTTCATAAGGGAAGCCGGAATATAAAATTAACTTAAAAAAATGCTCAGCACTGATGTTTATGTCCGAGTTTCAAGATTTTTTTTATGTCATAGGTGGCAAACGAGCAGACGGAACACCTGATGGTAAGCGATTGCCGCCGCCCATGGATACCCGTGACATCATTGTCACAAGTGAGCTGCCAACCTTTAAACCCTCCTTGCCCTGGATTGGGCTTTCCGGTACCCCCACTCACGCAGCGAAACACAGTAGAGTGCTGCTTCACGCCGGTTTTCTGTGAGGTCGTGGTATATCTCTCCGGTCGAGCCGGCCCATTGATGCCGAAGCGTGGCTCTCCCATAGTCAGTTCAGGTAATAATGATGCCTTAGAAAAATGACTTCTGAGTTTAAGTTGTATGCGTTATGAATGATGATGCATGCGATCTTGGTAAGTGCTCGTAAAACCCGTGCTACTCCAAACTGAACTCGACTCCGAAAATATTAAACAGGGAAAATAAAACATTTTATTTATCTTACAACTGCCTGTCATCCACGCAAATGGATGTATGGAAATATTAAAAAATATATTTGGAATGGCGCGGCCTAATTGTACGACATGTTTATTGTTTTCAAAACTTAATTTTGAGAACGAAGTCTCCACTAAACGATCTATCGGTATTAATGCAATTTAACCGACAACGGACATTAACATGACTTTAACACAATACACAATACAAAAATTAATCCATTTCACCACAATTCACCAAAACAAATAAAATTCGACAAAACGAAACTAACAAGTTGTTTACATACAATTCGCATTATCCGCCATTAAATTAAAACTAAAAAGCAAGGGAAATAAAAATGTAGTACGCGCCTGTCATGATTTAATACCACTATATTCATTCTTAATTCGGAATCATTACAATTCTACTTCATCTTTCTCGCTTGCACCTGTGCGTTGCCAATTAACCTTCTCTATAACAAGCCGATAGGCATCGAGTTATTACCATGTAAATTTGCGCGTGCTAAAACGAGACGGAACATGACGATCTGTTCACACAAATGAAAAGGACAGATGCTCAGTATGAGATTTTGTAGTATGAAGATGTAACTCGGTATTTTACCGGCTTGCCTTGCCACTGCATTATTTGCATTGCTCACAAAATTTTGTAGGCGTTTAGTCAATTCAAACTATTTGTACTAAGTGTGACGCTAAGTGAACAATTTAACAGATAAAAATATCGTAGGCCTATAGTTTTGACTTTTCTTAAGGGAAGCCGACGGGAATCGGCTTATATGGACTCTTCGCCACTGCTAGGTACTAGTTAAAACATTCGATTTGCATCAGCTCACGCGGAGTGCTTGGAGTCCTACCGCCAGAATCTAGAAGGTGATTGGTTATTTTTAACGTGATATGTCAATATGTCTATTTTATGAAACAGCCAATGCTATTGAATTTCGACCTCAGCCCAACTACGGACTTTCACATGCGATTACCATTGAGACGCGCGTAATGGGAGTACACTACGAAAATATTTATTATATCTTAAATTCATCACATTTTATAAAAATGTAATGGTGACGTTACTATACTACAGGATCAGTGCGTTAAAAAGTTCCAAAAATACTAAAACATTCCTTTTTATTCATCTCCCAGCTTTTATTCTTATTTTCGCAATTACTGTTTAGTTGCTTGGTGTATTACTTTCCTCATCAGCCATCGGTACCGATAACCAGTTCGATGTACACCCGCACTCGTAACGTTTCGCTTGGTTATCTTCACTATGCACTATCATGACAACCGCACATTGAATTTGATTTATTTGCTAGAGTAAAAACATTTAAAAAAATCACTTCATTTTTTACTAATGACGTGCTATCGTTAACTTGAATTATAATGTCAACATTTTGAAGCTCTGTAATTGAGCCCATTATTATCCTGTCTTAAATACCGTGACTTTTTGAATGCTTGAGATTTTTTCCCAGAGACAGCCAGGACAAATTCTCTACTAATGAAAATAGGGTCCAATAAAAAAAAATCTCCTCATAAAATAGTGATAAGAAGTTGATTGATGCAATTTGTATGGATGGCGATTTTTTTTTGGATTAGACCCTATGTTCCTAGGGGATTTTTTTTGGTATTATTAGTATAATGTCCTGCAGAAATTTGTCGGGTAATCAATAAGTCACGGTGTATACGTGTCTCGTGCAAAATCGGATATGCATACAACTCTAAAATTGAATAGTTTTAAAGTAGGTACATACTCAACGATTAAAGTTGTTGAACGTTTAGGGAACTTCCTATTTTGAAACTATATGAATGGTGTAATTTGTCTGGCTTTTATCAGTTTTTGTATATCATTCCCGTAATGCGCAGGCGCAGGCGTGGCCGTGCGCGGCGTGGGCGGCGTGGGAGGCGTGGGCGGCGTGGGCGGCGTGGGCATGGTGCCGGTGCAGGTGCCGGTGAGCGTGGCAAACGGACACACCGTCTACCAGACCGTACATCTGCCCATGCACGCGCCGCACCATTTGCAGATCATTCCTCAGTTGCAACAGGTGACAATATTTTTTAATATTATTATTATTTTATATAAAAGACGGCAGTGCACTTGTGACTGGGTGTTGTAGGCCTCCGATGCAGCTTCGAAATTGTTAAAAATAGTTCCGGTTTAGTTGCTAACAAATTAAATCAGTGTCGCTAGTGTACATTATCCGTCACCTTAGGGGAGATACGAATGAAAAAAATTTACAGTATTGTATACTTTGATGCGAGGCTGTGTACCTACTATAATATTGTAGCTATTCATATGTTTTAAGTCTTGTTGCCAACGGTTTTTGTAGGAAATGACATATTAAGCGTGGGAGCTCAAACATGATATCTAATCTTATAGGCTATCGCGTGTGAAATATCCGCTAGATGGCGTGCCTGTGAACCGAGGTCCAACTTCAACATCATTGGCTGATTTATTCGTTAATTAGTTTTTTAGATTTTCGCGTTGCATTATAACTACAGTGTATCAATACGGGGTTTAACGCGATATTTATTATGTGCACTCACATATTTGGCTCGACGTTTCGGCTACGTTACAGCAGCCGTGGTCACTAGCGGACTCAAATATGTGAGTCGAGCCAAATATGTGAGTGCACATAATAAATATCGCGTTAAACCCCGTATTGATACACTGTAGTTATTCGTTAATTGACAATTTGACATATCACGTCTAAAAATACCCAATCACCTTGTAGATGAACCTGAGGCCTATAGTAAGCCATCTTGCGGATTTTTCGCATGCGATCGCTCCCATCGAACGCGATCAAATCAGTTGAACTCGGTTTACGCGCTAAACTAGGTTCTGTATTCTTTTGCATTGATTGCGTTCAATTTCAGGGGTGAAATTGGCACTAAGTCAAATTGAATGGATTCACGAAGAAGGACTTACAACTTTTTTCACTTTCTCCTGGCAATTGACATAATAAATTCTGTGCGTCCTGTGAAACGTGGTACAAGTCGACTTATATCGAATTCGATTTTCGTCTTGCTACTTCATCACAAAAAATCCTCTATTATTCTGTCTGATCAGACGGAAAAATTGAAGATTTCTTTGCATGTCTGATAAGACAGAAAAATAGAGGATTTTTTGGTTATGAAGTAGCAAGAAGAAAATCAAATTGGATATAAGTCGACTTGTACCACTTTTCACAGGACGCACAGAATTGCTTCCACTCCTTTTTACGCGCTTGAACAAAATGTTTGTTTTACAATAATATCAAAATATCTTTTATTATCTAGATGCAAGCTCAACCACAAGTCGCCAACGTACTAACGCCATCCGGGCAAATTCAACAGATACAGATCGCTTCACTAGCTAACGTACAGGTAAGAAATAAAACTATGTCTTTCCTCTTATGACTAAACTTGATTTTGAATTATGTGGGCTAAACTGACAGATGTCAATTTTCACTTCTTTTCAATGTTGCAAAATGTCTATTAGTCGGATTTTTAATTAGACAAAGTAAACTGACAGATGCAAATGTCAAATTCCCATACATTTTCACATTTGTCATTTTGCAAATGTATAGGAATGACACATTGACATCTGTCAGTTTACTTCATCTATTAAAAATCCGACTTTAAATGTATGGGTATTTGACATTTGCTACTGTCAGATGCCACATGATTAAATATCTGAGTATACTACAATTTTAGTTGTAAAAATTAAGTATCTTACGTCTTTTTGGGAGATTTATCTTAAAGTGAATTAATGACTTCTTGAACGTTTAACTGTGTCTATGATTTTTGATATCTATGCCTGTTTAATTTAACAAGTCTTCATAAACCATGAACTTCTCTAAACATTGGAAGAAACTAGGGCATGCTCCTTTTTGACCTATCTAAACCACAGTGCAGAGATTACCAGTAGTCCATCTTATGTTATCTCAAAAGTAAAAATGTTAGCTCCGATTTTTGCACTGTTCTCTACTCATTAAAGCGGCGCTCGTCGAAACGTTACTAAGTTCTAAAACTTTAACGCTGTTTAACCTTGGTAGTTTGCTCATACATCTTGCTATCCCTTTCTGCGTAAGCTTCATGACAGCGACAAGCTCAGACTCGGGGGCCTATTCTCGTACACTCGACATTGAAGTCGAATTAGAGATTTGTATGGACGAATGTATGACATCTCTATGTTCGACTTCAATGTCGAGTGCACGAGAATTGGGCTCCAGGATCTCTTGAAGTTAGAAGAAAGTATTTGAGGATTCGGGCGTAAGTCTCTTTGCTGGTATTCTCTTCACTGTGTCTAAACGTCATCCTTCCTAACCTCCCATCTCGCTTACGCTGTATATAAAGTGCGGGGTTTGGTTTGGCACAGCAAAACGGCGGGACCCAGGCTGCGGCCAGCGCTGCGCCCACGCCTGCCACGATCACACTACAGGTATACTTTACTAATTCATTCTTAGCTCGCATGATGGCTAAGCAAGGGCGGATTCTGGAATAATACTTGACTGTTTCTATGGGTAAACCCTTAAGATTTTTTTTTGTTATAAGTCAGACAAAGTGGGCTCATGCGTGAAAAGCCTATTCACTCTTGCCTTAAAGAGGCCCAGGTTATATTGTTCAGGAAATACATCGGCGGGCAACGAGTTCCACTCCTTGAGCTCCTCGACATACATAAAAATTTTGACTTAGATCAAGGAATTGCTTACTATTCCTGAATCAGCCCTTGGTGGGAAATTTTATTCCTTTCTGTTCACAATCTAAACCTGATATTTTATGTTATATTAACTGATTCTAATTTATCTATTATGTTTTTTCGATTGTATTACCATTTTTTACATTTTTTTGTTTGTTTTGTTAATGTTTAGTTTATTGGTTGTTGTCTTTTGAGGTTTGGTTTATTGGTTGTTTGATTTTAGCATGTTCATTGTATTGATAAATCTAACATAGGTGTTCAAGTTCCTCTGGTACTTAACTTTTAAAATTAAATATTTTATTTCAGTAGATAACTAAGAATAAAGTTTCTAAAATGTTGTCAAGTTGTTAAAACTGTCAAACAATGTTATCCGAACACTATACAAAATATCAAATTAATATTTTAAAAAATCACTCATCTAAGTATTATATTGAAATATCGTATTTAAAAGAGCCTTTTCTGGTATACGTATCGTAAGCCTAAGATACAATCAAATTTCATCTTTCGCTTAAGGCTACAGGTCCACTGGAGCGTTAGATAAGTGAGACGAAATCCATCTACAAACTTACGTGAAAAATCTGGCGTGAAAGGATCTTATATTTATTCGTGGATTATAACTTCGTCCATTGCTCTGCCCTTGCTCTGCTCTAGTGGACAGGCTGCTTAAAACAACCTTGTCATATTGTAGTTTAAATAGTCTTTCATTTGACACATCAGATGCCTTTGGTGAAAAAAAAATCCAATCTATTGCCCTGATACTTACTATAACACACTGAAAGTGCCAGCCACTTCTAGTTTCTTTACCTATCTTAACCCTTAACTGAACTGAAGGAAATTATATAAATCCCACTAGATTTTGATCCTTATCTATCATGACATAAGAGCGAAAACCATGAATTTTATCAACCTTCCATGCTCATTTAAGGCCGGATACTCTACCAAAAAGGCTCAAAAACTAACCTTGCACCCTCACTTTCGTGCTGCTCGGAAAGGCGGTTTCAAATCCAATGCAAGCGGAGGCCGTGCAGCAGCAGCCGCAGACGATCCTGACGAGCGCGCCGGCCGGGCAGCAGGTCACCGTTATCCCCGCCTCGAATGTGCGTGCCGCGAACGTGGTGCAGGTATTGGCCTGCCCAGTGTCTTGTACTCCCGTAGGAACCTCGCACTGGTTGTGTCACACTCTGGTATGCCGCAAAGGCGGTATCAAATCCTATGCAAACGGAGACCATCAGCAGCTGTAGACGCCGGCCGGACAGCAAATCACCGTCATACCCGCCTCGAATGCGCGTGCCGCGAATGTGGTGCAGGTATTGGCCTGCCCAGTGTCTGTTACTCCTGTAGGAACCTCGAACTAGTTGTGTAACACTCGGTATGCCGCAAAGGCGGTCTATCTGATCCAATGGAAGCGGAGACCAGCAGCAACTGTAGACGCCGACCGGACAGCAAGTCACCGTAATAGCCGACTCGAATGTGGTGCAGGTATTGGCCTGCCCAGTGTCTGTTACTCCTGTAGGAACCTCGAACTAGTTGTGTAACACTCGGTATGCCGCAAAGGCGGTATCTGATCCTAATGGAAGCGGAGACCAGCAGCAACTGTAGACGCCGACCGGACAGCAAGTCACCGTAATAGCCGACTCGAATGTGGTGCAGGTATTGGCCTGCCCAGTGTCCTGTATAGTCGTAGGAACCACCCTCCTTTTCTCCTTTGGAAAACATGAAATAGCAGAAATAGTAGAAAAAAGCGGAGACCGTGGGAGAGCCAATCCCGGAGTGTTACCAACTCCTCACAGAAAACTTTCGTGAAGCAGGTCCTGCGTTATGTTTCGGCGAATGAGTTAGGCTACAAGTTTAAAGGTTTTCAACGCACCTGTACCTGGTGTTACGGGTGTGCGTGCACCACGGGCGGCGGCAATCGCTTATCATCAAGTGATTAGTCTGCTGCATGTCTGCCATTTATCACATTAAAAAGAAAATCGTTCAGATGAAGGCCTACAAATGGCAAATCTAGGCAGCGATATGTAGATGGTTTAATCGTCGTTTTGACATGACACAACAAATTTAACCAATCCACTTATAGTGGGATCCGATACCTATATAACGCTATCTATCGGATTTTTATTAATAAAATTCCTCACTGTGATCATGGAAATAAGTGAACTATAACCTCTTTTCAGTTGTCCAATGACGGGCGGTTTCTATATTGAATACCTCGTAAGGACCTCACGGGCATGTTGACATACTATTTTATCATGAAATTCTATCTTGTTGTATTGTGTATGTATGTATGTATAAGGAGGGCAAATATTTAAAGTATTTAATGACTGAATTGTAAACTGCATGTTTTGGTTGGGAAATCGTGTAAAATCTTCGCTGGTGGTGGAATTCGGTTTCAGATAGAAAAGACAGCATGCTTATAAAAAATATAATCCAGTGCTGCGAACGTGGTTCAGTTATTACAGCCTGTTCAGTCTTATAGTCCCGTAGGAATCTTCCTCGGTCCCACTTAGAATAAAATATAGGCCACCCATTAATCACGTCACACCACAGTCTGTTCCAATTATGAAGTCCTTTTTGACATTCGAAGTTTCGCATGTCTAGAAGTGTTCTTTCGACAATTTCTATTAACCTTAGTTGTTGAAAGTTAATTCGATTAAAATTGGTTACAAATCGAGAATCGATGCCGCTGAGTATCGATTTATAAGGGTACTTCCCTATTAACATACAACCTACTACTATATAACCTACTGAACTATTAACATCCGTCAAAAATGACTTCATAATTGAAATAGACTATCATATGAAGCTAGAGGCAGAAGAACGTTCCAACGAAGATGAATCCTATCAAGAAGACCTAATGAATGGTGATTGTTGCACGGGTAGGTGCCGACGCTGGGCGTGGGCGGCGTGGGCGGCGTGGGCGGCGTGGGCGGCGTGCAGCTGGTGCCGGCGCTGGGGCTGGGCGGCGTGCAGCTGGCGCAGCTGCACCAGCCGCAGTCGCAGCCGCAGCAAGCGCAGCCGCAGATAGGTATGCTTCACTACTTGGGCTCCGGCTTCGACCGTGGGGGAGCCACGCTTCGGTATGAATGGGCCGGCTCGGCCACAGTGATCGACACGGTCTCACTTTTATTCATAAAAAAATATACACCTGGTATCCACAGGAGACCAGCGTCGAGGTGTTTCTCAGCATTATACTCAGTGGAAGCCCTTTTAGTGCTTGATTTGTTTAAATTGTGTTTTTATTTTTAGGGTTCCGTACCTCAAAAGGAAAAAACGGAACCCTTATAGGATCACTTTGTTGTCCGTCTGTCCGTCTGTCAAGACCCTTTTTCTCAGGAACGCGTGGAGGTATGAAGCTGAAATTTATATCAATTACTCAGGTCTACTGTCCCTTGAAGCTGTGAAAAAATCATACTTCTAAGCCAACGCAATCAAAAGAAACAGCCGTTTATGCCGCAAATTTTCGACACTTGCAAGGGAATCAAAACCTACGGGGTGCTTCCCGTGAACTCAGAATCTTGAAATTTGGTACGAAGCAACGTCTTATAGCATAGATAAAGGAAAAATTACCAAAACCATAAATTTTTAGTTACATCACATAATTTTTTTTTTAATAATTTTAAACTTTTATTCATAAAAATATTATACACCTGGTATCCACAGAAGACCAGCGTCGAGGTGTTCCGAACACCACGGCATCATACTCAGTGGAAACCCTTTTAGTGCTTGATTTGTTTAAATTGTGTTTTTATTTTTTCTTCTTATATGGTTTGTGACTTGTATAAGCACTAAATAAATCTTTAATTCTTATTCTCACAAAAAACTAGCGTAAAGAAGTGCTGTGTTTCGCTGCGTGAGTACCGGACCGGGTGCCGGAGGCCCAATCCGGGGAAATTGGGGTTTAAAGGTTGGCAGCGCACTTGTGACTCCCCTGGTGTTGCGAGTGCATAAGCGATTGGCGCCACGCAAGGACACTCCCTTGGGTGGCGCGAATCGCTTACCGTCAGTTGATCCTTCATCTCGTCTGCCACTTATCACATAAAAAAGCCTAAACGAACAAGCCGGTCACCTGGAGCCCAATTCTCGGGCTGGTAACATTTATGATCATACGAAATATATCACAAAAACATAGTTTTTTTGTATGGATGTCATTGGACGTTCGCCATGTTTTTTCATATCGAAAATCCCGAAAATTGGGCTCCTGATGATAAGTCACCGCAGCCCATTAACATCTGCGGAAACAGGTCACTGATGAGTTGGTGGCCTTTTGAAAATGAGCATGCTCTTCTCTTGAAGGTCCCTAAGTCGTAGCCGTCGCGAAACACTACTGATGTCAAGATGATGAGGATGGAATGAAAATCGCTTGCGTGAGGTTATCTTGCCTTGTCATTAATAATGGGATAAAAAATGGCCACTAAAGAAATCCAAAATGCATTGCGAGGAGGAAATAAAAAAAAACCGCCGGACAAAGAGGATCTAGAATGCACGAGATCGTGAAAAGTGGCTTGGATTGAAAGGGCACTCTCTTTCTCTCTCCTCAGTCTGATCTTATGAATATATGTGAGATCAGAAGAGTCAAAACAATTAGGGAAGTAATGATTAAAAACTATCGATCTTTTTCAGGTCAACAGATCCAACAAGACCCAAACGAGCCGGGCAAGTGGCAGGTGGTGACCGTCAGCACGGCCAGCAACAGCAACAGCAATAGCAACAACTCGGGCAACAACTCCGGCACGGAGTGCGAGGCCAGCAAGCAGCGGTCCACCAGCCCGACCTCAGGCAAGAGGCTCATGAAGCGAGTCGCGTGCACCTGTCCTAACTGCGATCAGGGAGAGAAGTGAGTCACATTGTCCCCACAGATTAACGTATAAATGAGTCGCTAACAGTTGGCAAAGCAATTACTCCGGCGTGTAATGTGAGGCTAGTAAGCAGCGCTCCACCAACCCGACCTCAGGCAAGAGGCTCATGAAGCGAGTAGCGTGCACCTGTCCTAACTGCGATCAGGGAGAGAAGTGAGTCACATTGTCCCCACAGATTAACGTATAAATGAGTCGCTAACAGTTGGCAAAGCAATTACTCCGGCGTGTAATGTGAGGTTAGTAAGCAGCTTCATGAGCCTCTTCACTGCGGTCGGACTGATGAAGCCATCAGTCCGACCGCAGTGAAGAGGCTCATGAAGCGAGTCGCGTGTACCTCGCGATCAGGGAGATAAGTGAGTCACGTTGATCCCAAAAACTTATAATGCGTCAACAAAGTTATGACAAAGAATTTAGAGAAACTAACCTAGTTCCCTATGACGTAAGAACTAACTATGACGTAAGCGATAGTTGTGCTATCATTTATTTTCATGACTTTATTGACAATTTGTATGTATAACTCAGCCGCTAACAGTAGACAATAGCAAGAAATCCGTCGCTGAGTATGAATTCGGCAAGCATTGATGCACCAGTCCATCCACATTTATATCTGTCTCTCGTCTCTAAAAAGATGAATGAAACTGCTCATGTCACCGGCTGTCAGGAGTCTCTGGTTTGAGTATAACAGTTTACTTTCTTTTATACCTACTGACCATTATGTACCACTTAATTGTCTAATTAAGTCATCGCTACTATGATGGGATTATTTTCAATTACCAAGCTTGTCTAATGACGCCCGGTTGGTCTAGTGGTTTAAGTACCGGGCCATGATCTCGGCGTCCTGGGTTCGATTCCCGGGTTGACCAAAAAGTATGTTGAGAGTTTTTCGAACATAGCTCGGGTTTGTGATCATCAATCCGCATTAGGCGAGCGTGGTGAATAAGCCTAATCCCATTATAGTAGCGATGACTTGAAGTCTATGATGGAGTCCTTTGCCCTGCAGTGGGATATTTTATAGGCTAATACTTTAAACTTTTTGATTGTCTAGTATCATACATTATGATTGAAATACTCTACCGTCTGCCGTGAGTCTGTGTTGATGTATTTTGTACAAGTTGATGGCCGTGTGGACCCCGGTAGAGTAGAATAGGCCACCCTCACTCTTACCGAGGTGTCGTAAAAGGCGACTAAGGTAAAGCTGCTGGCATGATCATCAGCACGCAGAGAAGGAAAACTCTGCATTTATATCAAAACCCTCGCCAACCCGTCTGCCAAGCGTGGTGAGTATGGCAATTACCCCTCATGTGATTGAGGGAGGCCCGTGCCCCAGCAGTGGGGACTTAAATGGGCTGACGATGTACAAGTTGATGTATGTTGTTTGCAGCCGCATAATGGATCGCAAGAAGCAGCACGTGTGCCACATCGCGGGCTGCAACAAGGTGTACGGCAAGACGTCGCACCTGCGCGCGCACCTGCGCTGGCACTCCGGCGAGCGGCCCTTCCTCTGCAACTGGCTCTTCTGCGGCAAGAGGTCGGTCACCCATCACTATTGCCTTCTTATTGTGCAGTCATCATCGTCTTAGCATGTCATTCCCGGTTGCGTTCGAAGCCGTCGCTTTAGAGCTGGGGGTATGCTGGGACAGTGACCCAGGTGTTGGTGAGTCATGCAATTTGGGATCTAGGATTTGACACTAGTTATTGCAATGAAACCACTGCTGTCTGACCTTCTCAATCCTTAAACAGGTTAAGACAAAATGGATGATGTCAACACGTTCAGAATAGTGATCTCAAGTACCTACTTGTATGTAACTTACCTAAGTATCCACAACTTGAAAAATTATGTGTACTTATACTATAAGTGTAGATTTTTACCCAAGTCTTTCGGGATTTTTTTATGTGATAAGTGGCAGACGAGCAGACGGATTGGCTGATGGTAAGCGATTACCGCCGCCCATAGACACCCGCGACACCAGTGGAGACACAAGTGCGCTGCCAACCAATAAGCCCTCCCTTTCCCCCGGATTGGGCCTCCGATACCCTCACTCACGGAGCGAAACACAGCACAGTGCTGCTTCACGCCGATTTTCTGTGAGGCCGTGGTATCACTCTGGTCCAGCCGGCCTATTCATGCCGTAGCGTGGCTCTCCCACGGTCAACATATGTATGCCATGTTGTGTGATATTTCAGAGTAAGAGTTTAAACATGTATATTGTTGATTACTGTTTAAGACATATTTAAATAACACACTTAAAAATTCATCTCGTGTTCAGGCGGAACTCGAACCCACACCTTCCACAATCCGTTCAGCGGTATAATTGGTAGTACATTCACCCGGATTGTGGAAGGTGTGGGTTCGAGTCCCGCCTGAACATGAGATGAAATTTTTAAGTGTGTTATTTACTTAAGAATAAATCGCAAAAGATTGCTATGAAATATCAACTAAGGCATATTTGTTCTAAAGTACCTGAATCATTATTGTAATTTATATGGTGTTTGTTTTCCATTAAGAAATAAATAAATGCCGGGCAGGTTCACGCGGTCGGACGAGCTGCAGCGGCACCGGCGCACGCACACGGGCGAGAAGCGCTTCGAGTGCCCCGAGTGCAGCAAGCGCTTCATGCGCTCCGACCACCTCGCCAAGCACGTGCGCATACACACCAAGAACCGCATCACCGTGAGTCTCTAGCGCTTCTTAACCTTACTGCCATGAGCTTAGGCTCTAACTTGAGACTTGACTCATACTTCAACTGTCAAACTTTGTGCTCAAATTGTCATCATCATCATCATTTCAGCCAATGGACGTCCACTGCTGGACATAGGCCTCCCCCAATGTTCTCCACACAGATCGGTCCTGTGCCTCCCGCATCCAATGGATTCCCGCGATCTTCACCAGATCGTCGGTCCACCTTGTAGGAGGCCTGCCACGGCTGCGAGTTCCTGTACGTGGCCTCCACTCGAGGACCTTTCCGCCCCAACGGCCGTCTGTTCTCCTCGCTATGTGCCCTGCCCATTGCCACTTGAGGCATGCAATCCTTTGGGCTACGTCTGTGACCTTAGTTCTCCTGCGGATCTCATCATTTCTGATACGATCACGCAGGGAGACTCCGAGCATAGCCCTCTGCATTGCTCTCTGGGTGACTTTGAGCCTCCTTAATCGGCACATTGTAAGCGGCCACGTTTCGGTTCCGTATGTCATCACTGGCAAGTCTTTAATGCTCAAATCGTGCTTAACTTCAAATTCTCAATTCAGAAACCGGCCCTAAGCCTTAGAGTATACTTAGAGCGGAGTTCACTTTCAGAGAGTTTTCAAACAACGGTAATCACACTTTAACTGTGCTTTAACAGCTGAATCAGAATCTTTATTGCTTGTAACTGTACGTATTACAATTTGCGGGTGACATTGCAACATAATATTAAGTACAACAACAGTTTACCCATATCGGGTATGCAATGCTTAGGAATTGCAACTTACAAATATAAAATAGGAATAGAATAGCTGAGTGACGGTTGTTCATGTTCACCACAAAAAAGCAGCGGTTACTACTGCTTAACTGACGTTTACGCTACCCGAACCGACGAAGATAGTTTAACGTCTCATAACTGAGGATTTTTTGTTTTAAATTGAAAATGGAAGAAGGCAAAGAGCACTGAAAGGTGGCCGTACTGAAAGGTGGCCGTTGAGTATTAGTCGTTTTCCTCTAGATGGCGCTAGCAACGGCATGCCAACTGATGCCTCTATCTCAGTATATATAAGTTACTCTATGACTCTGATAGACTTGACAGTGACAGCTGTTTGACGTTATTACCTGACCACATGAAAAAGTACAGTCTAATGAACTATATGAAATAGGTATGTGTGCGTATTTTTCAATTTAAAAGCATTATGCTTTATTCTACCAAATATGAATGATACCATATTCATAGAACAGTCAGTTCAAGTACGTTTTGTTGACTGGGTATCTAATTTTTGTGGTGAACAGTACGTCTGGTTAATGTTTAACTTAACTATTACTGCCCGTTTTTGTAACTTTTCGTAATCTAGATTTTGGTGGACTCCGCCCTTAATCAAGCTATAGAGCGCGTGTGTTAGTACCAGTCTGTTTTACCGATCGTAAGCAAATATGATATCGGTACCTACCAACAGTGCGTAAAATACATGAAACTAGAAAACGCTCGCTTTAAACGTAATGTGCCTTTTTCAGAAAAATTACACATTGTGAAAAAGATCTAACCAACCCAGAGGCAGCTTTAATGCATCTCTATACGGGTGCGATAGAGAAAGAACGTCACCCAATACTAATGTCTTCGTGCGGTTGTTCAAGAATGGCTTTCTATGAAAGGGCTCAGCCTGGCTAGGGTAAAATATAACTTGATAAGAATGACAGATGTCATATGACCTTTATTTCAATGAACTTAAAGTTTGTTATTTTAACAAGTTTTATTCCTTAGAATTTTATATCTGCATAGGTACATAATTTTTTTCTGAATCATCAACACGTGTCATTTTAATCAAGCTATATTTTACGGACTATACTTTCGATCAAAGTTCAATGATACTCGTTGAATAATAAAACTTGTGCCTACAGTTCATACTCTGTGAGGCGTGCTCTATAGCTTGCTAAAGTGTACTCCAAGCGTATAAGTGACCATTTGACGAAACTGTCCGGCTGTTTTACTAGCTAGATGCAGTTCAAATTGCACCACGCGCATTGTGTTTCTCTTATCAGTTAATGACAGTTTTTGCGAATGAAACATCTGCTAGTTGAAATACTTAAGGCATAAGGTCCGACGATGGTTATGTATGTAACATTGTAATTTTACCATGCCACGTCAAATAACCAATCCCTTGTAGACGGACCTCACGGCTATCTAATGGATCTTTCTCACAAAAACACTCCGGCTCCGCTGACCATATGAGATTCTTCCAGGGATCACCTGCGGTCTGTGGACCAACGGTTAACAGCCAATTTACTGAACCATACCTAAAATCGTCATCATCTCAAGTGTGTCATTCTCGGTTTTGTGGAGTCCGTGGTACCTAGGGGTGCTCTAGGTTTTGGTGAACCACACATTTCCGGCTATCATGTGCTATAAATCCGCTAGATGGCGTACTATGGGATTAAGGTCCATCTTATAAGTGGTTGGTTAATTTTGACATTTGTTAAATGTGATTGAATGAATGTGATCGTATCAGCAATAATGAGATCCGCACGAGAACCAAAGTCAAAGACATGGCAAATGCCAATGTGCAGGGCACATTGCGAGGAGATCATACTGCGTATAGGAGGTCGAAGCCGTGGCAGGCCCCCCACAAGGTGGACCGTAGATCTGGTGATAGTCGCGGGAATCCCTTGGACGCGGGCGGCACAGAACCCATCTGTGTGGAGATCATTGGGAGAGGTCTATGTCCAGCAGTGGACGTTTATTGACTAAAATGACGATGGTGAATGATATAAAAATGATAATTTGACGATCGAAAGTAAAAGTTAAACCTTATTCCAACAATAAGCCATCTAGCGGATTTTATGCTATATCCACATCACAATGATGCGACTGACCTCTTTTTATACCAACAATGTAGTCCAGTATTATCATATATCGGCCTTTTAGAGTTATTTGCAAAAGTCCAAAGCATTTTTTGCTTTAATGCGAGATCCATAGTTTAGTAACTATTTCTTACTAAAATTAATGTAGGTAGGGTATATTATCCATTAATTTAATAGTTGCATGTGTTTATTAGTCGTGTTCGTTGGCATTTACTTATATCTTTCAGTTTTGTAAATTTTGCAAAAAATAAAAGCCACCAATTAATTTTCATTCATTCACTCATTCATTCATATTATGAAAGTATATGAATGAGTCGTGAGTACTTATATAAATAGAAGTTCCAAAAGTTCGTGAATATCATTTGTTTAAAGTATGAGCTCTATATATTGATAGGGATATAACACATACTTCTGGCCTTAATTTTGTTAGTACCTTATAGTTTATTTATTTATTTGATATTATATCGATTTTATATTTCTTTATCTGTTAAAGTCGAATATACACTCCCTTATAACTAACAATTATTGTGCTATTATATCATCGGTATGCATTTATTTAAAAATGTTCTAATTTGTTTGATAAGTTACAAATCGGGTAAAGTTCATTTATTGATTCGTTTATATTTTCCAATTGGTTGCCAGGTAGAGTATGAGGGTGCTGGCGCCGAAGGCACTTCAGTAAGCATTACCATTATAAAATAACCAAAAAGCCTCAATAACGCAATAATTAGAAAACTATTAACAATTATCATCTTTTCATTTTCTATTTCAAGTACAGCTTTTTTAGAAAGTGGTGTAACTGCCACACTCAGAGTCGTTGATTAACTTAGTTGGCTACTTAAGGGGACTGGTAGAGCATACTAGCGACGCCAATCTATTTTAATCTTTAGCTAGTAACCGGATCTATTTTAAACGATTTCGGGGTTACAACCTCTCGGCAAACACTTTTACTATGTATTAAATAACCATGCACAAATGTTAGGTCCGTTTTTGTACACGAAAAATTGATTCCAAATCCTAAAGTGGCCGCTTTCGGCGTAAATACATTTTTCGCGTTGGACCCAAAATGTTTGCCTGGTTATTTAATAAATAGTATAAGTGTTTGCCGAGAGGTTGTAACCCCGAAATTGTTTAAAATAGATCCGGTTTACTAGTTAAAAAGATTGGCGTTCATAGTGTGCCCTACCCGTCAACTTAAGAAAAATAATTGACACTTATTTTGATACGCACAAAGACTACCGATACTAAAGTTAATGAACTTTAGCTTAAATGACGTCTCTGAGTGCGGCCGTAAGAATCCGAAACGCATATATAAGTGTTAAATGACGGCCGTAATAGGGGCAATCGCGTGTGGAATATCCGCTAGATAGCGTGCCTGTGAACCGAGGTCCAACTTCAACATCATTGGCTGATTTATTCCTTAATTGACAATTTGACATATCACGTCTAAAAAACCCAATGACCTTGTAGAATGAATTTCAGCGGGTCTTGCATGAACATCCTACGGATTTATCGCACGCGATAGCCCCCATAAGAAAAATGAAATGACGGAAAAATGTTTATTAGAAACAACAGTTTTTAATTCGCAGTTTTATGCATTTATGAAAAAGGTGCGTTTCGGATTGTTTCCATTTACCAAACACCCTGTGATGAAAGAATGTGTTGTTAAGGCTTTTTGCTCGAATGTGGCAAAGAAAATTAAGGGTAATGCATCATCAGCTTATCTGTGTATGTATGTTTCTTGTTCGAACACAGCTAAATCTTTCAAATATTGATATCTGATGAATTCAAAATTATCTTTCGTTGTTCTACAGCATGAACATAAATGTCGTAATATAGGAAAATAATTAAATTTTATCTATTTACATGAAAGAATTTGTGTATCAAAAAAAATCTAACTTATTAACGTCAGAATGAATTTGCAAAAATCGAAATCGAAAATCAAAGTAAAATTGGATTCTAACGTTTATTAAAAGTATTTTTTACATTTTATTTTATTACAAAATTTTTTTTTTTGTATTTCTCTCGCTGTTTTGTGTGTAGATTTTTTTGCAAAGCCATACAGACAAATTATATCGGCATACTCACAATAAATAATTGTTGCACAGCAGGCGACATCTATGTACTCGGACTCCGGCGACGACAGCTGTGACGAGAAGATGACGCTCACGATAGAGACCATCCACCACCCGGAGGGAGACGGGGAGGAGAAGCAGCTCGTCATGATCCGGCCGGGGGCCAAGCTCGAGCCCGAGCACGTCGACAGCTAGGACGAGGACAGCGACGACTAGTCGTCGCGGGGATCCGGTTAGAGAGAGACATTTGAGTAGTTTTTGTACGGAAGCAGACAGGGAAGGAGAATGGTAGCGAGTGGAGTTAAGTGCGTTCTAGAGGCCTTACTACGCAATGGGCCGATCGCGTGTGAAAATCCGCTAGATGGCGTTGGTCTGAGGTCCAACATCAAAAGCATTGGTTGTTTAGTTTGTCCAATTGACATTTTGACCGATCACGTTTAAAAATAACCTATCACATTGTATATGGACCTCTGTCCTCCAGTCAGTCAGTCAGTCAGTCAGTACGCCATCTAGCGGATTTTTCACACGCGATAGCCCCCATTATCTGTCTTATTTGCTCATATACATGTACCTACAATAAAAGAAAAGACACGACAGAAAATGAAGTACTGATAATTAAACGTACGTATCTGTTTCGAGTGTTAACTTACATTATTTTATTTCCATGATAGACTGTGTGCTTCAAAGCCACTGATGTGTCATTCTCAATGCGTCAAGAACATGCAAGTCTTTGAGATAAACTCCTCCCACTTTTTGTCAGTACATTTAAACATGTCAAAGGGATAAATATTTGCGGAGTCGGCTCTCATTTGAGGACCAAGGTAGTGATTTATTAGTCGTCCGAGTGATTTTTCTCTCTTTTTACATTTTGTCACGTGGTAGTATAAGGCAACGTTGGTAGAGATTTTTACATTCAACTAAATAATTATGAAAATAAATGTATAAGAACAGTGATATTAATGACGTTACAGACTGTACTACACATAATAAATCAAATGGAAAATGTGGCAAACATTTTAAAATAAATATTCGGTTGGGTATTAGATTTCAGCTGTAAATTGTAGTAAGAGTTTCTTCCGTATTATTATTTGTGAAGCAATACTAGATTAAGTTTATTTCCAATCATACTCAAGAAGCCATATATTTCTTAATTTCTTTTAGACAGAACATTACCATTTTAATAATAATTTATATCGAGTTCTGCTTTTATGATTAACTTATTTCCGTTTTAGTTGAATAACAAAAATCTGAATAGTTGATATTTGATTACCTATGATTTTTGCAAAACACCTTTATTTATGTAAATAGTGTAAGTGATATTATTCCACTGTACCAGATGAATGATTAAAAAAAGTATATTTTATTTAATGCTTAGAAATAATAACTGAAGTGCAAAATTATGTGTAAGACTGGTGAGACAAATGTTATCTATTCTCACGTTGGTGTGATAACGAGGTTAGAGAAAATGACGAGAGGAAAATGGCGATCACCTCCCCCTCCCCGCATTTATCACTCACTCTAAGGACACGTCGCAGTATACAGTCACACTATTATATCTCAAGTTATTTACAGAATACTGTGTACTTTTTAATATGTAACACGTCTTCATTTCGCGAGCCCAAATCACGATACACGTGTTATTTAAATCGTTACATTAGGCTAAATGTTTTATTTATTATTTATTAGGATATTTGGAGCCGCCTGATGTTGATGTTAAATATTTAGTAGGTTTAAAATGTCTGTCGATAAGAATTTGTGTCGTAAATTTTAGTACTAGGAATATGATTTCTTCTGCGATTCATATTTTTGCCCCTTTCCTGGGGCTAAGCTTTTCTCGGAGGAGAAAAGCCAACAGTTAAATAGAGGTTTGTATTTCCATCTTGAGATTGATTGATTTCAGCAGAACAGCTTTATCCATAATGAAGAAAGCACTATGATAAATTCACCTTGTCAAATAATCTGGTCCAAAAATATTTTTTTTGTTTTTTTAATTTAGGAATTCGTTGAGCCTTAAAAATCCAAAATCGTGTCATATTAAAATTAATATAAATTTAGGGAAAAATTAATTGGTCTGTGATCAATCTGTTTTAGGTGAGATTTAGGTGTTTGTAAAGGTGTATAAAACGTATAATTGTCTTCTATTCTATTTATACTTGTGTTGGTGTACTTATTTGTAAATTGTATTATACCGCTGATTATCGCTAAGGTCGTCTTATTTGTTTAAATGTATCAATGTATTTTAAAGTACAGTTAAGTTGTAATTAAAATAGCTTAAGAACTTTGATTATTTTTCAAAAAAGTATGTTTAGTAATTCCATCTGCACATACCAAACCACTCCTCAAAATGGAACTTTCCTGTAACATTTAGCGCTAATACGAATATTCAGAGAGACCAAACCCAGGGATGGTAACTACCGCCTTATTTTGTGCGAAATAACGTTCAAAACAACTTGGCATAAACAATCTATAGAGTGGTTATTTTGGTAACCATTTTTAAAGGTCTGCCCAGAAACCTAGAGGTCGCGCCACCAAAGGAGTCCCGCGATTGGCGCCACTTCTGTTACGACAACACTCAAATTTGAGCTTTGTTGATAAAGACACAAGGAATATGACATTTTAGTTACGTGTTTTGCCGCGGGACTTTTTTCGTAGGCGCGGACTCTATTCCTGTATTGTTGATCGAAGGTTGATCATTAAAAGCGATGGACATAGTCCAATTTTGATCGTATATAATTAGTAGCCAAATGTATGTATTGTTGGTATTATTTATGAATATATGTTTGTGAATGTATTTTTTTAAATAATAATTAAAATCAATTGTTACCAATTAGGAAAATATGGGTTACAATCTTATATCCATTTAAGATTTTTATGCAGTTGGAACGTTACTTACATGCTTTCATACTCTTTCTAGATACTTATTTAAAAAAAGTATAGATTTGAAGCTACATATAGACAGTATATTTTTAACCGTTTTAGAATTTTCTCTACGGCATTTTACTGATGAAAATGGTTATTTTCCCCCATACATAGGAACATAGGATCTAACCTAAAGAAATCTGTCCAGGTCAATATGGATATTTTGTATGGGAAGGTGTTTTTTTTTCGCTTTACGTCTTCTTGCTAACTCCGTCAATTGTTTATTATCGATAAACTTCGTAAATAAAATGGGCACTCTAATTAAATCTCCAAACTCATACTCATTAACATAGACTGATTCGATGGCGCATTTGGTAGTAACGCTGTCTCATACGCCAAAGGTTCGATTCCCACTCAGGGGAAACGTTCATGTGATGAATATTTTGTATGTTCTGTGTCTGGGTGTAATGATGTATTTAACTAGACATTATTTATTTCATGGTTTTTTAACCTTATCTCATCTGCATAAAGTTCGAAATCTAGTGATCCCGTATGGTTAACTGCCTGGTTTAACGTTAAGTATTATTTGTAATTCCTCTGTTGACTGAGATCAGGAACACAAGTGCTTAGGCGACTTGGAACGGAATTCGGTTAATGTATGAGATGTAAGAATTTATTATTTTTTAAATATCCGTGAGCATCATTGTGTAATATCGTCATCAGAAACATACGTTGTAACGTCACATCGAACCACTGTGGGTCCAACCATAGCCCCTGGCTTACGCTCGCTCTGTAAATATAGGATAAATCCTTGTACAGTGTATAAAGTAAATGTAAGTGTGTACATAATTTTATTGTTGACCCGTTAATAAAAATATTTTTATACTAATTCACTTGTTTTAGTTGCCAAATACTTAAAAGAACACAAAATATTCGGTTGTTAATATATGTACTTACAGGTTGTATCAGTGAACACGGTATTCTATAGGGCACGTACAGTAACTATGTATATGTCACCGGAAAATAACAAAATCCGTAAGTTAATCAATTTACTAGGAAATTTATAAACTTTCGTAGGATTTTAAACGGGAGATAAATTGTATTCTCTACGTCACGTGATTAACCTGCTAGGACCTAAGGAGTCTTAAAATCTACGATTTCGTTTAGGGTAGTATCGGCAGAATCCGTAGGTCGATAAAACGCTAAACGCCCCCGTTTTATTGAGACTGAGACTTAGACTGACTTCGACTGTTGACTACCCACTTTGTCAAAATATCACTTACAATTTTCCATACGAGTTGTCGAGGACAGACCTCCTTGCCGCTTAGGCGCTCTTTATAGAATAGAAAAAGTATTTCTTTGACGTTTCTTCTTCTTCTGACGTTTCGGCCGATAACATAAAAATTTCTGTATTTTCTTTATTTTTATAATTTTATTTTGATAATATATTAATTTTACCCCCTTATCGGTGTCTCCTTTTCTGTCTGCCACACGAGTTATTTGGTTAAATAACGCCTAAAGTCTTAAATATATGTAAAACTGGACGAGTGGTGTAAAAAGCTTTATTATACAAGTGACAGACATATTCCATAGTACAGTTTCTGATATTGTGATGGAGAAGACAATTTATAATTTTTTAAATTATTATTTATGCACAAATGTTGGCAAAACATGAAAAAAAAAACTCGGTTTGAAAATGACATAGGTGACATTGATAGATTTGACAGTGACGTATCTGTCGTAGTTTTTTAGTCTTGAATTTCAGTTTCGAAAGTTCAAATGGATGGATGGATGGCACCAGTTGGAACCATCGTCGGTGCGCACGTTACTTATAGGGAACTTATAGGCTTGACCTGTCAAGCTATACAAAACTATCAAATTTCCTCAATCGATTTCGAACTCATAAGGTTTATAATCGAATGAAGAAAGTTGACAGGTTTGTATAGCTTGATGTGTCCGCCACTACGTCATTTAGATCTCGTCAGATTTTTTTTTCTAAATACGCAAATATTTTTTTCTTAACACAACGAATGGCCAGCGTTGTTCGATAGGCATATTATAAATAAAACACCACATGGTAGTTTCACTATTGGAATCTTGAAATACTTGAGCCTTAAGGCGACGGGTAGCCCTAACTAGCGACACCAATCGATTTAAATTGTTAGCTACTAAACCGTATCTATTTTAAACAATTTCGGTGTTACAGCCTCTCGGCAAACACTTATACTATTCATTAAACAACCATGCAGAAATGTTGGGTCCAACGCGTACGCGAAAAATTGATTCACGCCAAAAGTGGCCACTTTAGGTGAGAATCAATTTTTCGCGTACAAAAACGGACCCAACATTTGTGCATGGTTATTTAATAAATAGAATAAGTGTTTGCCGAGAGGTTGTAACCCTGAAATTGTTTAAAATAGATACGGTTTAGTAGCTAACAGTTTAAATCGGCGTCGCTAGTGTGCCCTACCCGTCATCTTAACTCAAATATTATCAATAGCAAAAATCTGTCCTCGAACTCAAACATTATCCTACAAAATACGGCCCCTAAGCGTTCGATCCCCGCAAACAGCTGACACTGAACTTGACCCCGTGGCCTGCCCTTGGGCGCGGCATCGATCGCACCCGCTCATTCATGCCACGGGGGCGCGGCGGGGTCAGGGGGCGCGCGTAACCAACACAGGGTATGGGATTAAGCCATTTTGTAGGTGAGTAAGTAGACGTGGTTTGTTTAGTATGGTTTTGTTGACCTTTTGACTTAAAGCTTAGGTTTAGGGTGACAGGCCGGGCACACTAGCGACGCCAATCGATTTTAATTTTTAGCTACTAAACCGGATCTATTTAAACAAAAATTGGGGTTACAACCTCTCGGCAAACACTTATACTATTTATTAAATAACCATGCACAAATGTTGGGTCCGTTTTTGTACACGAAAAATTGATTCACGCTAAAAGTGGCCGATTTTTGGCGTGAATCAATTTTCCGCGTAGGCGTTGGGTCCAACATTTGTGCATGTTTATTTAATAAATAGTATAAGTGTTTGCCGAGAAGTTGTAACCCCGAAATTGTTTAAAATCGATTGGCGTCGCTAGTGTACCCTACCCGTCACCTTAAACATCTGTTTTTAGGCAATGGCTTGATGCATCTAAAAAGAAAAAAAACTTGTTAACAATAAGACTTTAAAATAAGCACCTAATTTATTGTTTTTTTTACTTTTCAAGTGATTTTAAAAATCTTTTCATGCGGTTTGGTAATATCAACTTATTGCCAGCTTTTTAAGCTATCAAACACCACTACTACTTTTATGCTTGTAAGTCCACTACATCAGAATATATTGCCAAATAAATGAATCCACTCGGACTCAGTAGCATCAAAAATTCAAATGGTCGCCATTATTTAATAGTGAAAAATAAACATATGACAGTGCCTTCAGCTAGCCCCCTTATTATAAAATGCGATTTAAGAATAGTTCTGGAACCAATCAAACTCGTTCCAGCCCATTTAAAATTGCGTGTTGGAACGAGATGGCATGAGCTTTAGTACGGTAGTAACTTAAATCGCATTTTGTAATAAGGCGGTATGGGACGGACACCTATCTCCGGACATACTGTATTATATTAAGGTCTTCGAACATTTAATGATTCATTTTGTGTTATCTTCAAACCTTCGATGATTCTGACTCCATAACTGATATCCATAACACTCGTAGGAACTTTTTAGTCAAACGACACACGCTTCGTTGTAAGTAATTACTAGACTCACCAAACTCATGGATGCCTCTACATTTACTTTAATTTATTTACCTATTTAATTACATTTATGTATATATTATTGGGTATGTATGTATTGTTTATTATTATTTATGTAATATAATAATATCAATATATAAAATAATGTATATTTCTGCCATTCTCAATTTCATTTGTTAAATTACTTTGCACTGCCTTCCCTTATTACGAATACGATATTTCTTTCCTCTACCCAAAGGTTGTCTGGAAGAAATCGCTACAAGCGATAAGACCGCCTTATTGTACTGTCTGTTGCTGTTGTATCATGCTTGTATTTTATTTTTGTGCAATAAAGAATATCTATCTATCTATTAACAAATCGAATTGTGAATGGAATAGAAAAGGCTTGCAACTTTGTAACAAACAAACCTTCACAGAGCGATCGAGACTGAAAAGTTCACGGTACTAACACTGCCAAAGCTCAATTAGCCTGTCTTATTGGCCCGTAACCGGCGAATAATTACGAGGCATTGCAGAGTTAACAATCTAGTGCTTCGTACGCGCTAGGTAACCACGGTTTGCCACAGAGTCGCAGAAACGAAGCTACGCACGGTTTAAAGTGTGGGCTAGGAACTCTTTAGGATATTTTATAAGGCATTGTTAGAGAAAAAAATTACGGGTAGCGAGGTTGTTAGGTACAATCTGTCAAATTTCGTAATTGAATTTGATCCAGAAGTGGTATGAATCCCATTCGTAGTCGATTTAGGAAAAAACTTTTTAAATTGACTGGGATCTGGGAGTGGGAGACGACCCATGTCAAGCCCCATACGACAGCTGAAAATCGTGGTACTACAAAGAATGCCCTATCTTCTTAGTTTGACTAGGTGATCGATGAGGGAATAGGCCGCCCTCATGGCCGTAGCTAGAAATTTAAAATAGCCCCGCGTAGCAAATAATTACTAGGGTCGTAAACCCGTAGCAGTACGGCGAGCAGCCGGGGGACCCACCGTAGCAGCACGATGAGCCGCTGGGGGACCCCTACGTAAGTAACACGGTACTACGGCTCATAATGACGACCCGCGGGGGATCCCCCCCTAGCAAATGATACCCCCATGTCCCCTAGTTAATCCCTGTTACCAATGCTGCCCTCACCTTCGACTCTAGATACATCCCTGGAGCCCAATTCTCGTGCCCGTGTACATTTATCATCATACGACATATATTAGCCGTGTGGTCCCCGGCAAAGTAGAATAGGCCACCCTCACTCTTACCGAGGTGTCGTAAAAGGCGACTAAGGTAAAGCTGCTGGCATGATCATCAGCACCCAGAGAAGGAAAACTCTGCATTTATATCAAAATCCTCGCCAACCCGTCTGCCAAGCGTGGTGAGTATAGCAATTACCGCTCATGTGATTGAGGGAGGCCCGTGCCCCAGCAGTGGGGACTTAAATGGGCTGATGATGATGATGATGATGATGATGATGACATACATCACTAAAACATGTTTTTTTTGTATAGATTTCATGTGACATCCGCCATGTTTTCAAAATGTCACGAGCACGAGAATTGGGCTCCTGCCCGCCACACTTCGTATCGGGACTCTTTTGCCAACGGTTCCTTGCTCTCGAGTCGATGCTAGGAACTTCTGTACGCGGTATTCCTTGTGTTTATCGTGCTTACCGACTGTTTTATATACCGTTTGTTTTATCTTTCCCCTTCGTGGAGCAGAGCTGCTCCATTCTTGCAATTTAGAAAATTGTGCATGCAGATCGTATGCGCTAGTTAAGAGATGTTCAGATGCGCTGATACCAACCAATCAACTACTCGTATAAATAACATATACCTATATTATGCTGCCTTCATAATATTCGAAATTAATTTTTAATTTGTCTATACTTAATACATACTTTAACTCAATATATATACAAATATTAAATTTGTAAGAGTATTAGATTTAAACATGATGTATGGTGCATTCTGAAGCGATCTCTGTTTCTGTTGTAAGTAACTTGTATGTGAAATATGTATTTTGTTAGGTATCCGCAGAATATCAGCGTCGAGGCTCTGTGTCTCGACAAATAGCTGAGCGGGGACCTTTTTGGCGCCACTTAGAATTTAGATACCTAGATTAGGATTAAATTAATAAGTCTATATTTTGTTATCTGTATTTTTGGTGCCAAATAAACATTTTTCTTTTTCTATTTCCATTTCAACTACTCGGGACCAACTCGGTTAGGGGTCTCGTAACTAACTCGAGTCAAAGACCTCGAGGAGGAGGATGCGTTAGGTGCGACTTTTGGAGAGCCTCGCTTCGGCTTGAATGGGATGACTCGAAAGGAGTGACAACGGTTTCATAGAAAACCGTGTTTCGCTGAGAGTGAGGGTACCAGATACCCAAAAGAAGGGAGGGGAGGGGGAAATTGAGTTAAAAGATTGGAAGCGCACTTGTAACATCACGGGTATTGTATCGTATCATAATTTTACTGTTGTTGAGATTTTGAACAAAATACAAATACAAATACAAATACAAAATTCTTTATTTATCAAAAACTTCATGGCCACTTAACATTTGTGGTGTTCTCAACTTGCAAAAGTTTTAAACTGAAGCGCAGTGAGAACGCCCTCTCCAAACAGTGGTTGTCGAGGTTACAATTAGCTAAAACAAACATGCATGAATTACAATTACTAGACTTAAAAGTATTAATGTTAAGTTATTACTGTAGGTATGTCTGTGTGCGTGTAGGCGTGGTCTGCACCAGCGTATGTGCTGTGTATTTTACTGAGCATATCTTATCAGGTCTTCTGACTCCCGAAACGAGAGCGATACAAGCCATGCAAATAATTTGCGTCTACATAGATATGAGGTCAGGTGGTGAATTTGAACTTCTTTATTGGCATGGTTGTATAATTTAGCACTGAGATATAAATAATGATGTGAACGTGTGATCTGCGGTGGTAACCATGATTCAGTTGGCCTGTTTCCTCAGTCTTATTAAGGATTATGAAGGTCAGACGACAGTCTGTCATTGTAATCACCAGGCTTCCCAAATCGTGCATAATGGGTTCAACTGGGTACGTAACTCGGATTCGCACGCTGAGATGACGTCACATGAATCCTACTTACTGATGAAGTCGAGCGTGTTGATATCTTTTCTAGGATAATTTATTACGTATCATAATAATTTATACTAACCTCCATGATAATATTTGTAACATGTTACATTCGTTTTTAAAAATAATATCAAAGTGTACCTATCTAGGTATGCAGAAACTTTTAATGCGACCTTTTTTATGCAAAACTTACGCTCCTTTATTACAAATCGCGAACAAAGGATATTCTCGGAACAAAACTCGTGCCAGCTTCTTTTAACATTTCGTGTTAGAACGGGATAACATGAGCTTTATTACGGTACTAACTTAAGATCGCGTTTTAAAATAAGGTGGAAGATTTTTTAAATATTTCCTAACCTAGTACCTATGTACTTAGCTGCGATTCAAAAACATCCATGGTTCTGTACTCGCAGATATTTATGTTTTATGGTATTTATGGTTGCGAACATGATAATTAGGTTACTTTTAATAGTTCATCTTAAACGAAATTGCCAAATCATAGGTACATAGGTTTGCGCGGCGAGTGCTTTCATCCTTATGTGGTAGAAATACCCCTTATCCACACGAAGCGATTTGCTTATACATTAATAATGCGGACGGCTAAGGAATGGAACTCCCTGCCGAGATCTGTTTTTCCTGACCACTATAATCTGGGCATCTTTAAGGCAAGAGTGAACAGGCATCTACTAGGCAAACGCGTATCATCCTAGACCTCATAGTCGCTTTTCATCAGGTGCGATCATCAGGCGCGTGGTCAAGCGTTAGCTTATTGACAAAAAAAAAGACATAATATACATATACCTACTCGATATAGTTTCTAAATGGGTAGGTACTTTTACTAGCACTGATGTAACAAAAATCGCAAATTGGCTAGTAGACAGTTTCTGATCAAGACTCATCGGTTATACATAGGTACAACACAGTCCCGTCCCATCTCGCACAAACCGAACAAAAGCACAGCGACCATAATTGTAATTTTATACATCCGTCCAGGAATCGGTTCGAATCTAGCGTCGGCGGGTCGACGGCCCCGATTTTCCGTGTCGTTCGTCTAATGGCCCCCATTACCGTGCCCGTGAAATCGTGAGCCGACCGCGCACCACAAATCGGAATACTCCATTTTTCTATTTTTCCCGACACCTCCGTTTTAACCGACGGCTAAATGCGGGCTCTCAAAGTGTTGGCCTCTTGGGCCTCTTTTTTTTCATCTTAGCTTGTCATTCCCGGTTGCGTCCACAACCCTTTCCCAGACAGTCTCCGAATAAAAGTCCGTTTAACATTGCGTGTTGGAACGGGATGACATGAGCTTTAGTACGGTAATAACTTTAGAACGCGATTTGAAATAAAGTTGGTTCGTGCTAGGGTACGCTTAGACCATGATTCAGGATTTGGGGGAGTCTGGTAATAAAAATCAGGCGACTGCCTCTGCAACCCTTTTACAGGGAAAACACACGTTCAAAAACTATCCGAAAACGTGCTGGTTCCCTTACAATGTTTTCCCTGATGCAATGTTTTTTCTAACCATGCGTAAGAGAGACCCCACACTAGAGTTCTTTTCCTTCTTTCTTCAGTGTTTTTTGCAGCCTTGTCTAAGATGCTGACGATCGAAAATCGCTAGAATATTGTTTCTCTTAGGCTGCTTGTATATCAGTAAAGAACGAGACAGCAGAGTGGTTCACGAGCGAGGTAATATCCATCAATACGAGTAGTAGGTCGATGTCTCGATCAACGTTGATCAATGCCATAGAATGGTCTCTTTAAAATACCCGTGTTGCGCTAAGGATTGGACTTGTGAAGCACCTTTGGTATTAAAGCAATTTACCTACAATTAACTGTGTACCGATGTAAGTAGGTATTGTGATTTTCATTAATCCATCTTTCACATTTATAGCTGATGCAAGCGTTCTGCCAGTTGTATGCTTAATTATCCGAAAAGGTAACATTTATCTTTATTAGGATTATCTTTTTTCGTGTAGTGTTACTTATAGCGAGGATGATGAAAGAATATTTGTCTTATCGACTTCTATTTTATACCTAAACGGTTCAAAGTGGTAAGATGAGGAATTCCTTTGGGCAATTTTGATTTGGAATCTTGACCTCCAAAATTGCTCGTCTTCGACTTGTCTGTAATCTGTAAATCTAGAAAAAAAAAAATTAGAAATTCAAGGAAAAATGTGTTGAACAAAAGATTGTCAAAGATTTTCAGAGTTCGGTTATATAAAAAAGACTGCCAGCTGTTATAAGCAGTATGGTTGAGAACAGGGTCGCCTGGGAGGCAGTTTCTTCTTTCTGTGAGCATGTCATGCTCCAGAAAGAGGAAACTGAGCGTGAACGCGAGCACTCAAATCCCTCGCGTCGGAGAAGACGTTCGCAGGGGCCGTCCCGATGGTGCGTCTTAGTGGGACTGCTCTACGCCCTGTGGCTAGGGGCGTTTAAGGAATACTGCCAAGGTTTTCCCGGCCTGTCGTAAGAGGCGAGTAAACGGGCTTTCAGAGTACGTGAGCGTATCCACTGCTGGGGAGTGGCTCGCTCAGCATACGACTCCGCGGGGGACGACATTACTGGGTGTCCTGGTAGGTCGTACAGCGTTGAAGGGCTGTATTGCGCCAGATATGGGTGAAGTAGCGAGCGCGATTAGCGGTACGGTCTAGTTCCGGCTGTGGGGTTTCCGACCGCGATTGCGCGGAGATGGACACCCCAGGGGTTTTAGTTAGGGTTTGAGTCCCACACACCACCTTGTTCCCTACATGTAGCAAGGTGACGGCCATGATGGTTTCCCCTTGGAAAAAAAAATATAAAAAAGACTATGGTTGTATTCGTGGTTTATGTTTGTAACTTCTCTTTTGTGGGGGCAGGCGGCCCAGACCTTTGAAAACCACTGTTCTACTGTGGAATAGCTGACGCGTGAACGCGTGGTCGGATTTTGGTACCTGTCGAACATTACGCTCTCAGTTTTCTCTCACGCTGTGACGGAAATTCTTTTCTGATATTCTTATGAACGTTTTCGAAAGGCCTATCCACGAGTATCAGCCTATATACTCTCCCACTGCAGGGCAAAGGCCTCCATGGCCATCATAGAAATTAAGTCATCGCTACTATGATGGGATTAGGCTTAATCACCACGCTTGCCTAATGCTGATTGGTGATCACAATCCCGAGTTATGTTCGAAAAATTCGAAACATACCTTTACTCGACCCGGGAATCGAACCCAGGACCTCGAGATCACTTAGTCTTGGTGCTCAAGGTGACGGGTAGGTCACACTAGCGAGGCCAATCGATTTTAATTTTTAGCTACTAAACCGGATCTATTATAAACAATTTCGGGGTTACAACCTCTCGGCAAACACTTATACTATTTATTAAATAACCATGCACAAATGTTGGGTCCGTTTTTGTACGCGAAAAATTGATTCACGCTAAAAGTAGCCGCTTTTGGCGGCTTACTTCCGAAATTGTTTAAAATAGAACCGGTTTAGTAGCTAAAAATTAAAATCGATTGGCGTCGCTAGTGTGCCCTACCCGTCACCTAAAACCACTAGTCTAACGGGCGATCCACGAGTAGTAACTTTAAAATGCTTCCTATTTTTAATCAGTGTTTTTAATTTTTAATTTCGTTACTATCAATTTATATAGTTATTAAAATAGAAAACGTTCTGTATTCTGTACTTAATAATAGAATAAATACTTACAATGCGTTTATGAAAATGTTGGTTTAAACTGGTTGAGACGCAAGGGTCGCGGTTTCGATTCAAACACCAACACAAACGCATGGGCACGAGGACAAAATTGAGTAAGACACTCGTATTCTTTTCAAGCAGTATTTATACACGAATTCTCACTGTCATTTATTTTTCTATGGCACAAGAAAGCGCGCCTGCGCCGCTCCGCTGCCCTGAGTGGAGCTTATAATGAAATATCGCGATAAGTTTTAATTACTCACTAGTGGCTAATTACCGGAGTCTTGTGTTTACTGCATGCGCGGGCGCAGCCCGTCATAAGTCATTGACTGGTTATGCACAATTTCATTGGGCATTCCGCCAGAGGCCCAGGCCAGCCTCTGGCGGAATGCCCAATGAAGTTGTGCTCACTACTTGGATCTAACACTACTTCATAAGTCTAAATCCTTCTGCCGGAGGTTACGCGTGCTATGTCGGACTCTCCTCCAGTAGTGACCCGGGGTGGACCGGCCAAAACCCCACGCTACTTCATCACCACACTGGGGAGGGGACATGAGTACGGATCCCCCTAGTCAACCTAGGGGGATAACAAATGGTGAAATGTTTCTTGATTGATTGGGGTAGGTATTTGGTACAGTCAACTCCAAAAATATGTATACACTTTAGGACGTTGTCACAATATATAATATAAGAAAGTAAACCTCTACTTTCTTATAGGTAAGTATTGTGACAAGGTCCCAAAGTGTATACATATTTTTGGAGTTGACTGTACCAGAATAGCATTGGAAGTGCAATAGAGCGCTTTAGTGCAATGAATTATAAGGTAGAAGCAAATGAGCAAGCTCATCGCCTTATCTTTACTGGTCATTGCCGTCAACAACGACCATAAGGATTGCAAATACTACATACAGCGCCTGCGCTGTGTTTCGCCGTGTGATTGAGGTTACCGGAGGCCCAATGGGGGAAGGGGAAAAGGTTGGCGCACTTGTGACTCCACTGGTGTTGCGGGTGTCCTTGGGCGGCGGAATTGCTTACCATCAGGTGATCCGTCTGCTCGTCTGCCACCTTTCATATAAAAAAAAATTAGTAACCACGTTGCTGATCACTCAAAATAATTTTAGAAGATAAGTAGTTTTATATTAAAGCTAAAATATACATAGGTTGTTACTCATCGAAATAAAGTAGTAACCTACCTACCCACCTACCCTATGCAAACCTATGCATGCATGGTGTCTAATCGGCTGAAATTTACATTAGTAAGTGGTAGTTATTGGCGGGACGGGCGTGTATGAAATCAATAGCGACGGGCGTGTATTGATTTCATGTGACATGATTATTATTTGCGCATGTATGCGAGTAGCTGAGAATTGATCAGAAACGTCTGGTGAAGAGAGAGATGAAAATGATGATAATGACACGTCCCGTTTAACGCTTTGGTTTTTATTTTCTAAACCACAAATATTGGCAACAATGTCCTTAGTAGAACCCTTAAAAAACCCTTAAAACCCCTGACAAACATTTAAAAGTCCAAACATTAATTGAAATTGCTTTTGACTGTCCCAAGTATGAACACTTTTGGTTATATGTTTCTTGTCGCGTGGAGGGACCAATATCTAACAAAAAAAAATATTTTTCGCTTTTTAAAGAGACTTTAATTTATATTTTACTTAAGAACAAATCAGTTCCCGCTTTATTGAAAGCTCTACAAAGTATATATTATAATTTATTATTTCGCCATTTTATGGGCCTGATGGTCTAGTGGTTTAAGTAACGGGCCGTGATCTCGGGGTCTTGGGTTCGCTTCCCGGGTCGAACAAGAAGTGTCTCGATTTTTTCGAACATTGCTCGGGTTTGTGATCACCAATCCGCATTAGGCAAGCGTGGTGATTAAGCCTAATCCCGTCATAGTAGCGATAACTTGATTTCTATGATGGAGGCCTTTGCCCTGCAGTGGGACAGTTTAAAGGCTGATACTACTACTACATTTTATGGCGGCGGCCATCTTGGATCAATTTCGATCTAACATAGTTACCATGCCATGTAAGAACACTCCCGATAAATTCACCTTTTAAATAAAAAAAAAACAAAATTGTCAAACGTAAAACACCCCGTCGGTTTTTCGTCTTGGGTTAAAAACACTTCATCAGGGAAAACATTGCGGGTTAAAAATTTAAGGTACGTTTTGAGATGTTATTTCACTCATCATCATCATCATCCTCATCAGCCCATTTAAGTCCCCACTGCTGGGGCACGGGCCTCCCTCAATCACATGAGGGGTAATTGCCATACTCACCACGCTTGGCAGACGGGTTGGCGAGGGTTTAGATATAAATGCAGAGTTTTCCTTCTCTGGGTGCTGATGATCATGCCAGCAGCTTTACCTTAGTCGCCTTTTACGACACCTCGGTAAGAGTGAGGGTGGCCTATTCTACTCTGCCGGGGACCACACGGCCTCACGGTTATTTCACTACTGTTGAAAGATAGTCTCATCATTCGAGACCACTAGCTATCTACAGGTCACGACCTGATGAATAATTTCGCTATGAAGTGACAGAGCAGTGGTTAAAAGGCGCCATTTACCACATAAGGTTAATCAGCGGACCCCGAGGTTTGAAGCTAGAGCTTTGGACGCTAACGGGGAGATTCGCTGAGATGATGATGATTACTTCCAGAGGCAGACGCTTAGATGGTATCAATCAAACGATTCTTTCGGCAGTTTATGAACTACGGTAGGGTTGACACTAATAGTTTCCAAAAGATAGTTTGGTATCTTGGTAGTGTGAAGCAGCACTGTGCTGTTTCGCTGCGCGAGTGAGTGTACCGGAGGCCCAATTCGGGGGAAAGGGGGGGTTTAAAGGTCGCCAGCGCACTTGTGACTCCACTGGTGTCGCCAGTGTCTATGAGTGGCGGCAATCGCTTAGGTACCATCAGGCGATCCGTCTGCACGTCTGCCACCTATCAGACCTGCTGTATAAAAGCGACGTATGTAGGTAAGCTGGAACAGTGTTAGATGGCGGTCTGCTCCGCGATATGTTCTTGCGGTAGCTAAGAGTCCTTATTTGCCGACTTCAATTTTAATTTTCAACACCATTACACGACAAAAAGAAAAAAGACATTGAACTTTTGACAGCCCTAATGTACCTACCTCCCATAGAGCGTGGCGAGCGCTCTCCAGCGGAGGCATTCAACTTGGTAATTTTATCGTGACGTCACTGCCGGTTGCGCCGACGCCGCCTAATGTCCTCGCCGGGATACACTAATTGAATTTCTCTTCTATAAATCCTGCTAGTTTTGTATTTAATCCTTACCTATTAGAAGCGTCTATAGATTAGAGTTTACGGGCGCGGTTTGCATCGGCAAGTTCTCAGTTCCTAATAAGGCAATTTATATAATTGATATAAGTTGGGGTTAGTATAAAATTTAATTGAGATTCTTGTTTATTTATTCAGTGCAGGGGGTACAATTCTCGTGCAATCGACATTCAAGTCGAATTTAGAGATTTCATATATTCATCCATACTAATTTCTAATTCGATTTTAATGTTCTCGAGAATTGGCCCCATGGACATCAATTATATAACAGCTCTTTTTTTGAAAAATTTATAAGTTCATAAATTGTGTCCTATCGATCCTGATGAAGATAGAACTCAACCCCAAACCCATGTGTCAGCAGATGCAATTCAAAGGTTATAAATGAGTGAAGTGCATAAAGTTATATTAATATAGTAATCATTGAAAGTTATGGTTTTTTAAGTATTACAAGATCAGTTTGTCGATCTTTGATGGAGGGCATCAATCGATAATGGATGGAAGTTGATCTATAGTTTCTACTACACCTATCAATACATAAAAAATAAAGTATTGAGAATCAGGGTCATCATCATCCTCCTGCCCCAGATAACCTGGGAAAAGCCCAGGTTATCTGCGGTCGACGAAGTATATTTTCCTTTTTCATACGTCCATGTAATTCGTCATCGAATCATCCACCCCTTTTTCCATCATGTCATTCTTCACACAATCCATCCATCTCTTTTTTCCTTTTCTCTTTGTTCCTCCACCCACTTACATTTAAACTCATCACTTTTTTGGTTACATATTCTTCCTCTCTTCTCATTACATGGCCATACCAGGAAAGACGATTTGCCTTCAATTTATCAATGATACCACTTTCATATTCCTCTAATATACTCATTCCTTATCTTGTCCATTCTCGTCACTCCACACAGATATTCTCATCTTTGTCGCATGAAATTATCATTCATCCATCTTCTTAACGGCCCATTCTGATCCATACGGGACAACAGGTCTAATGACGGATTTGTAAATTGAGAATCAGGGTATCAAACTCCCGGCCGTGTGGTCCCCGGCAGAGTAGAATAGGCCACCCTCATTCTTACCGAGGTGTCGTAAAAGGCGACTAAGGTAAAGCTGCTGGCATGATCATCAGCACCCAGAGAAGGAAAACTCTGCATTTATATCAAAACCCTCGCCAACCCGTCTGCCAAGCGTGGTGAGTATGGCAATTACCCCTCATGTGATTGAGGGAGGCCCGTGCCCCAGCAGTGGGGACTTAAATGGGCTGATGATGGTGATGATGATGATGTATCAAACTCATTTAAAAATCTTAGTTGTTACGGCGGTGACACAGCCCGTTATTCCATGGAAAGGTCCATACTATAATTAGTAATATCAGTAAATTTCTCGATTAACCATTTTAAGATCTAGCTTATAATATGCTGTAACGATATCCTATATTAGTCGACCCTAGGTCACTTTGTTTATGGCACTGTCTGCTTTTCAATAGCTGATATACTTATCTACGAGTATCTAGTGTACAGTTTACATATATAAAAGCCTACTGTTACTGTAATATGAACCCTACTTAGGTACTTACCTATCACAGTATATTCAATATAAACTTATTTATTTAAAATAGAGTTAACAACATTTTGAATCAATTTCAACGATGCCGTCCACAAGAAGTTATAAAAATGTAGAGCAAACATAAATCCCTTCTCCTTGGTTAGTATACCTAATAGCCTTCAAGAGAAGAGCGTAACACTTTTTTAAAAAGGCCGGCAACACATAAGCGAACTCATTGATTTCGCGGATGTTCACGGGCGGCGTTGATTACTTTCCATTAGGTGACTCGCTGGCTCGTATGTCCACCTCTAGCATAAAAAAATAGAAAAATAATAATTGTCTGCCTCATAAAGTAAGATAATAATTAGTCTGGTATAAATTCCAAATGGTTCGATAATTGTAAAATGTTTTTTTTATTAGGTCACAGGCAGTTTCGTTAATAAAAAACTAAAGTATTTCGTAATTCGGTCCAGTTTTTTAGTTACACCAACTGCATAATTAAATTGGTGATCCCATATTAATATATAAGGTTACCAAGTTATATTTGCTGTTCTTTTCTCCACACCTTTCCTAGATGCTAATAGACACAGACGAACAATAATTAGAATACGAATAAGAGTAAGAAATCGTTTATTGACCACAACACATGTTTGCATATAACAAGAAATAAGGATAAGTCGTTATAAAGTTGCGGCCAACAAGGTTCTGCCTCAGCATGTGCTATAACAACCGCTAGGCATCCGATGCAGCGCTGATTTTCAGGCTGTTCCTTTGGTCTGCCGTGGCGACGAATTATTTTCAAGTAACTTCGTCTTTACTTTTCGTAACTTGATGAGGTAAGTAGACGTGCTGCGCTCGCCCAAATCATCTGTTTTTGCGTCATCCACCTTTGTCGTATATAATATTTATGCTATTAGCTAATTCTAGTCGTAAGAATGCCATTTCCAGCGGTCCATTGCGCAAGGTATGCAATTACATCATGACCTCTAAAACACATGTGTTTTAAAACACTTGCACCCTTCAACGGGACGCATCATCGGCATATTTCTGCGTCTATTTCCATGGCATTTGCCCGGGCAGGTGGCGCGCGCGTCACCTGCAATGTCAAGCGCCTCGGTGCGCGCGCGCCGGCGCGTGGCGGTCGACGGCTCCTTCATGCTTGCTTGCTGCGCATCCTTGCGATCCAGATGTCAATGATTCATGGTATGTACTGCCGCATGTTTTGAGAAGATGGAAAAACAGGTACCTAATTGGAAGATTTTAAGCGATTTGGAAAAAAATATAGGTACAGACAGCCACACATCAGGTACTACATTCTGTCAAAATTCCTCAATTGATATTGGACCGAACGTGTTTGACATTAGGAACGTGTTTGAGAATCGACTGAAGAAGTTTGACAGTTTGGTATACTTTGATGTGTGGCTGTACGTACAACCTATTAACTAACACGGTAGAGACTTAGTAGATAACCTTGCCTCATACGCGAAAGGTCTCATAATGGAGGCCGTATCTCTTTTCGTCTCTTTCGTGTGCGAGTGTATATTCACTCTTGAAAATTCATAACTGAATCTTTACCCCCGTGATAAAGATTATGGTATCCCAGAGGGAAATGCCGCGTTATGCATACCCGTCCCGGGGAGCGGGCGGGTAGTGTGGGGCTTTCCTCTGGGTTCGACCTCTGCTAATCAGAGGCTATCTAGAGGCACACTCACTAAAGGGCCCTGGGGCTTCTCCCTCAATGCCCTTAGAGTGGGTTACGGGAAAATGGCAGGGACGAACAACCACTGCGGGCCTGCGGCACTGCGGGTCGTACTTGCACTGCTACCTGCATGGGGCGCACAACTCCACCCCACGGCGCAAGAGTAAGCCCCTGGGCCAAGATTCGTGTGATAAATAAGTATTCTGTGTTGTGTAGGTAGGGTATGTCGATTCTGCTATCTACTACTTTGGGGTCAAGTCGATGTAGGTACGAGTATGTGACCTTCAAGAAAAGAGCGTACTCCCTTTAAAAAAGGCCGACAGCGCACCTGTGACTCTTTTGACGAGACAGGTGTCCATGGGCGGCGATAATCGCTTACCATCAGGTGATATGTCTACTCGTTTGCCACCTATATCATCAAAAATAATCCTAAGTTTCTTCTTTACTTAACTACCTACACTCCTGTCATTATCTGGAATTTTAAAAGTCGCAAAACCTAGTGAGAGTATTGTAGCGAGGAAGCGTTATTATGGACTTGTTTATTAGGTAGGTAAACTACATAAGTAGTAAGGACTTTTAAACACTATTGTATGAACTTATTAAAAACTATTCCAAAACTTCTAACGAGTACGTGAACTGCATCTGACTTTCTAAATTCCCTACCAAACAATAAAAAATATGAATAAAATTTAAAATAACCGGTAACAATTCTAATTAATAGTGGGTTCTTAGCAAGTTTCCGTTTAATAGCGGCTACCTTCATAAAGGTTATTGCTAATTAGAGTTAGGGAGAGGGTGCATAATGCTGCGCAAGGCCCGTGACGATGCGACGGTGTGCGCTAGGGATGTTCACGGTACTACCGGATGAGGACGAGTCTACAACTGGAATAAAGAAATGAGCCTGGAAATTTAAACTAGGACATTCCCTGTACCGACTATGAGTTAAAAATCACGATGAAAGACGAAGCCCGTCTTACAGCATACCAGACATGAAAAAATCTAAAAAAGTTCCGATCTGATCGTGGATTTTTTTTATTGCTTATAGTAGGTAGACGAGCTTGCGGCCTATCTGATGGTAAACGGTAACCGCCGCTCATAGACATCAACAATGCCGGAGCACAGTCATGCCGCTGCCTACCGTGAGAGAAGAACTCTTTTCAAACCTCGTTTAAAAAAGGACATGTCATAGCGATCAGGGAACACCGCGGCTGGAAGCTCATTCCAGAGTTTGCACGAGCGCCGGAAAAAGGAGCGCTGGAAACGAAGCGTTCTGGAAAGGATTGGTTCCAGGTAGTATTGGTGAAGTTTGCCGCGGCGTCTAGTCGTGCGATTGTGGAATGGTGACCCTGGTATGATATTAAACAGCTCCAAAGAGCACTCTCCATGGAAGAGCCTATAGAAGAATTAATTAATTTTATTGGAATTTAGCAGTAGTATTAATTTTAAGTGTTATATTTTTATTTTCAATGGTTTATTTTTTATTTAAATATCTACTTTCACCATTTCACGCAGAGATAAAATAAAAAAAGGCTTTTTATTTATTTATGCCTTGATGTGCCAGCCAACCATCATGGGGTGAGTTTGACAGCTGTCAAACCTAATTGCGAAAATTGCCAGCTTTGCACATTAGACGGTATTATTAGTGAATACCGCGTCTCGGTAACACAGTGTAGGGCGTCCTAAGGCCAGATGGAGTGGCGATCAGCGCATGATGACTGGCACAAGCTCCAGCTCGTGCCAGTCATCATAAGTCATTTACCTCTCTAGACTTGCATATAGCCCCAGCCAGTCATCCTGCTAAAGATCGATCGAAGTGGCGAACATTTGAAGAGGCCTATGTCCAGCAATAGATTGTAACAGGCTGTTAATCATGATAGATAGACAAATACACTTTATTGCACAAAATTTACAGAGCTTAGTCTATCTATGCTATTATACTAGTACAATGTAGGTTGTCGTAGCGCTAATAGCGACCTCTTTCAGACAACCTCAGGGTAGAGGAAAAGTAAAGCGAATAAAAATAGGGTAAGGCAGTGCAAGTCAGAAATAAAAAATGACATAGTATAAATGAAGTATGTACATTATATTAAATAAATATATACCAACTATAACTACTAATTCATTCATATTAAATCAAAATAGTGAAAGATACGGCTCGTCCCTTCTATTAAACAATTGATAACGGACCTATTTGTTTTGACATAGCGTAAGGGAGTCATCAAACGTCCTACGCTTATTGTCAAAATAAGAAAGTAGGGTCTACAAAAATAACTTCTAAGTCATTGGTTTTTATAACAGTCGAAATTATCACATATGCCAATTTGCGACTACGTCAGTCTACGTGAAATTAAGCGACGGGGACCTAATTTACGCTGTCCACGCGGTAGAGACGAGTCACCTATCTTCCGCTATTTTGATTTAATCTAAGATGCTAACACGTTACATTACACGTTAGCCGTGTGGTCCCCGGCAGAGTAGAATAGGCCACCCTCACTCTTACCAAGGTGTCGTAAAAGGCGACTAAGGTAAAGCTGCTGGCATGATCATCAGCACCCAGAGAAGAAAAACTCTGCATTTATATCAAAACCCTCGCCAACCCGTCTGCCAAGCGTGGTGAGTATGGCAATTACCCCTCATGTGATTGAGGGAGGCCCGTGCCCCAGCAGTGGGGACTTAAATGGGCTGATGATGATGATGATGATGAAGATGCTAACAGTTGATTGGCTTGATAATGATAAGTAGTCCGGAACTTGCGGAACCGGAAAGTTACGTCAGCAGAAAGTTGAGTGAGCTACATCCCTGGCACTCCACCCCGTAGGTTGTTGGCATTTCGCTCAAATGCCATTTCTATGTTTTTGCCGGCAATAGCTAATATTGCCAGTGTTTACGTGCCGATCTAAATACCATTTGCTTATAACTAAATGTCAATGCAATGCGTTGCATAGGGCGAAATGGATGACTTGTTCTCTATAATGCCTCTAGCACTACCTAGATAGGAAGTTGTTTCTTAGTTCGTTAGGTAATGAATCCCATATCTGTCTTAAGAATGACTAGGTAAATATCAGTCCTCAAAATGTAAGGGTTTTTGCGAACAAAAAATGAAACAAGAAGGAGAACAAATAAAAGAAAAACAACATGATAAATTATCAAAAACTCATTATTCCTCATTATTTTGTTTTTCCTTTGTTTTGTTTTGTTTTTATTTTCTGTATCTATTTTGTTTTTTTTTGTTTGTTTGTTCTTTTGTAACTAATGTTGTACTCGTATGTAGTGTTGTGATGTCCAAAATAATAAATTTTTCTTTCTTTCTTTCTTTCTTTCAAAAACAACGCTGCTTTTTACGCATTCTGTGTTACAAGGGAGTTGAGAACCCAAGTAAGCATGTAATGCTAGATTAAGATAAGATTTACCTATAAAAATTTAGTTATAAATCCTCGAATATTGTGAGTGTTCCTGACCGTTTACGGTAATTTCGTTATGAAGCACAGTCGGAAGTCCTTTGTGTTTTAAGTTTGACATGCTCAAGTCGTTCGATTCCCAAGCGTCGAGTAAAGACTGGCGTCACACAAAAAGCGTGGTAATATATTTATAAGCGCCGGCGCACACTGCGTTTTTAGCTACGACCAGTAAACGCCGCACGATGTAGACGAGATTTTAACACATATCTATTGCCGGTGGTCGGAGCATTTTACAACTGTAACTAGTGGTAGATTTCATGTATATCTAGATAATTAGTTTGACGACCCGATTGGAACAGTGGTAGTGAACGCTGCCTCTGATACAAGGGTTGCGGGTTCGATCCCCGCACAGTACAAACATTTGTGTGCATGAACATGTTTGTTTGTATTGGTCTGGGTGTTTGCTATGTATTATAAGTATGTATTTACAAAAGAAACGTATTATATGTATATATTTGTAATCCCACTGTTGATTCTGATATCCGTAACACAGGTGCTTGAGCTACCTATCTCGGAGATAGATCAATGTATGTGATGTTGTGAATATTTATTTATTATTTATTTATTCTTTATTGCACAAGAAAATAAAGTACAATTGGCGAACTTAATGCCATACAGCATTCTCTACCAGTCAACCATTAGGCGATGCAGAAATATCTATGACGCCTAAATAAATATATATATATCCATAAGCATATAGGTTCGAGTAAAAAGAGTGGGAGATAAAGACTACCTCGACTAGAACAGTCTAAGGCGTTGATACAGGCGTTCGATCAGAGACGAGCTGTAGAAATAACAAAACTGAGTAGAGGACATGTTAGGGCACTCACTCGGACCCTCACAGGGCACTGCAAATTTTACAAGCACCTGCACAACATGGGCCTTACAGATACCAAAATCTGCAGGTTCTGTCGCGAGGACGAGGAAACGATTATCCACGTCCTCGGCGAGTGCATAGCGCTGCACCGCTGCAGAAGCCGGCACCTGGGAGCACACATGATCTCAGCTGACGAGATCAAGAGCTCCCCCATCAGCTCCATTCTCGGGTTTATCCTGGAACTGGAGCTACATGAGGTGCTGTAATAGGTTACGGGGCTGCCACAATAGATCATCTACTGGTCGCAGTGGCTATGAGACGCAGGGCTCATCCCATTTCTATCAAATAAATAAAAGCATATAGGTATGTGAGTAATATATAATATGACTAAATAACGTCATGCGATGTCCGAGTCTCAATAAATTTATATAAAACAATAAAGATTTTTGATATGCGTCTCTATAAGATGCTGTTAATTATTACGGAACAACTTAATGCTTCGAGTCGGAGATTCCAGACACAATTGATTTTCAATTGTTATGGACCACGATGGTGGTCTTAGGGACTGGACGTATTAAAACAGGAGGTCGCTTAAGTAGGGACTGAATAAATTAATAACCGACTTGGTATATCTCACAACTTTTTACCGTAGAACAACTGAGTTGCGAGACTTGGTTTTTTTGACAAGTATTGTTTTTGATGGAATTTGAATTTTCTAGGGAGTTGCCACACTGGCGGAGAACGAGCGTTTTCAAAGCGGAGCGACGACGCAGCGAACACGTCGCGGCTGCGCAGCGTTCGCGCCGCGGCGCCTTGCGGAGGCGCAACGGAATTTCCGGCGTGTTTCTGCGTGGCCGCCACAAAAAACAATGGCGTTCAGACTTATTTCCGCGGGGAATTCGCCGCATCCGCAGCGCAGCCGCGAAGTGTTCGCTGCGTCGTCGCTTCGCTTTGAAAACTTTCGCAATCCGCCAGTGTGACAACTCCCTTAGTGTGCGCCAGCATGAGCGTCGGTCGGAGATGCGCGGGCGTCGGTCCGTGACGAGCCGGCCGTTGACCGCGGCCGCATGGACGACCAAATTTTGATATCTTCGCCATTTCTGCTTAGCTCCTTTTTGGTTAGAAAAAGAATTAAAATTACTTAGTTTAGATTTTCTTAAGAAATGAGGAGTATATATACCTAGTTGAACTGATATCGTAGGTTTGTTACAAGATGGTAACAATTAATTATTATCTAACTCAACTCCGGCAGCCTACAATTTGTGCAAATAATTTTAAACTTGTTTTTTTTTACTCGGATAATATTGTACATGTATTTTTACAACTGATAATTTTATGTGCCTCTTTTTCTTTTCTTTCCTATGTGGAATATCAAAAGATAGAGTCGATAGGAAAATCAAAGAAATCGAGGTTAAATTACTTTATGTAAGCGATTTCTTCTAATATTATAAGCGTTCATGGGCTATCTACAGAAACCACAACATCAGGCCTTTTGTGAGACATAACAAAGATCGCCTGTGCTGAACTTGGTCTATTCTATAAAATGTTTTTCGATTCCCAACAGGTTAATTGAGAGATTGAGGTCAAACGTACAGCCATTAGCAGTAAAAAGAAACACAATATTTGCAGCCGAATCAAATATTGGATCACGAAGTAATCGCTAATGGAATAGCTTAATACATCGAGCACTCAAAAGAATACAATGGTAGTTTCTCTACACAAACCTCCGGCACACTTTCGTCAAAATTATTATCCAAATTACACCGGCCCTTTGTAAAAAGTGCTACTTAACTTGCCATTGACATTACGAAGAAAGACGGACATATTTCTATGCGTTTAGCCGGCACTTTGATGGAGGCCAATTTATTCGGTGCCGTTGGAATATACATAGACATCAACCATCTTACAATCCCCAATTCATATCCAAACCTTGAGCTTCAACAATAAGGTTGAAAATCTAAATGAGTGATTGCAAATGCATTGGTTGTCAACAGTAATTTTGCCGACACGAGTTTTCGTGATTTCGTAAGCTTTTTATTCATTTGGAGTTTTTCTCTACGATGTAAAAAGTGTCACCGGGGTCCTTGGCCGCCGGATCGTCAATGCCTAGATTCCCGAGCGATTCTCATCTACAATGATGGCCAGAGGTATAAAGTAGAATTAAATTTCGTGTAAGATACGAGTCACCTGATGGAAAGTAATCATCGCCGCCCATGAACATCCGCGAAATCAGAGAGATCGCTAATGTGTTGCCGGCTTTTTTAAAAAAGAATACGCACTTCTCTTGAAGGTCCCTAAGTCGTAAGTAATTTACTGCATAATTGACGGATTGTAAGCTTTTATGTTGAGACACTTGTGACATAACGATCGATAGCGTACGCATACGGTGGGCCAATCGTTATGCCCGAGGGTGTTTTTTTGCCGACACGGGTTTTGATAGGTGGCAGACGAGCAGGCGGATCACCTGATGGTAAGCGATGGTAAGCGAGCTACTAGTTTGGTGTACAGTCTATGGTAACCTTTGGAGTACTTACTAATGTCCTCCAAACCGATATTTCGGTCATGGCGGCCAACCTAAGAAATTGTCCATCGACGCAGGACATATTATAGTGCACAAATGTTTGCGCAGACACAAGTGCACTCTCTATTCCCTTACCCTCATATTTCACTGTGACACGACCGAAGAGGGATCAGGCGCAGGACCAACGGCTTAAAGTGCTTTCCGAGGCATGGGGGTACAAGACAGCTTCCAGACTCCGGGCTGACACTGAAAATTTCTTAACAGAAACACTTAGGTACAAATTTTGGCCCGACCCGGGGATCTTACCCGGGACCCCAAGCGCAGCCATCGCTTTAAAGTGCGTCTCACTAACCACTGCGCCACCGAGGCAGTTCGCAAGCAGTTTGGAGTACTACAACGAATGCAACATACATACATTTATTACATATTTTACAGTATTTATCTGAGTATGGAGTATCTGGAGCCCAATTCTCGTGCTCGTGATTTTAAAATCATGGCGGATATCACCTGAAAACCATACAAAAAAACTATGTTTTAGTGATATATGTCACGAGCACGAGAATTGGGCTCCTGATATGTATTAATGTCTTATGGTGAAAATAATAGCACAGTATAAATATTAGTTCTTTAGTCATCATGACCTCAGTATGGTATTCCCGGTTGCACCCGGAGTAATCGCTTAGCGTCCCGGGGAACCATATTCTATAATCCATTAAGGACTTGGTGAGTCCGGTAATTACAATGATGTTTTTCCTCACGGTCATGCTTACGGTAGAAATATGCTTATAAATTTGAAAACTCCAGAGGTGTGTCGCATGTTCTTAACCACCGAAGTTCCTTTGCTATGCCATATAGGGTAGCCACCCTCGTCAAGTCAAAAGGGGAGTAATTTCAAAAGCCCCTATAATGATTATGTAAAGTAAAGTATCAGCCTACATACTGTCCCGCTGCAGGGCAAAAAGTACTCCATCATAGAAACTAAATCTTCGCTGCTATGATGGAATTAGGCTTAATCACCACGCTTACCTAATGCGGATTAGTGATCACAAACCCGAGCTATGTTCGCGAAATTCGAAACATACCTTGCTAAACTCGGGAATCGAATGATTATGTCATCAACATTTTAGCCAATAGACGTCCACTGCTAGACATATATACTGCTCCCCCAACGTTCTCCACACAGATCGGTCCTATGCCGCCCGCATAAAATATATTCCCGCAACCTTCACCAGATCGTCGGTCCACCTTGTGGGGGGCCTGTCAAGTCTGCGACTTCCTGTACGTGGCCTCCACTCGAGGACCTTTCCGCTATGTGCCTAGCCCATTGCCACTTGAGACATGCAATCATTTGGGCTATGTCTGTGACCTTAGTTCTCCTGCGGATCTCATCTTTTCTGATACGATCACGCAGAGAGACTCCGAGAATAGCCCTCTCCATTGCTCTCTGGGTGACTTTTAATTTTGAATGGTTATGAATTCATTAAAGGGGGCTTTGAAAATTATTTATTAAAATATCCTATGACAAGCTACTGGCTCTCTCCAAACTGTGATAGTAGACAAGAAATTGAAAATTAGCCCCGCTAGAAAACCTAATCAGAACCCATCGACCCTGCCACGGTCGAACAGCCCTGTCACCTGTCTTAAGCAATTTCCCCCTGGCTTGAAGCGCTTAATGGTAAACAATTAGAGGAAAAGAAACCACGGCTACTGGTGCGTGGGTCAAGCCTTTCCGCCGTTCCTCAGCCATGAAGTCTATAGGGGAAATCAATGGTAGAAAACAGTTTAGGGACACTTTCTCTTCGTTAGGTTCTTGAACTTTGAATTGACAATGGACAATACGACAAAAAATATTACTAATTTTATACGCTTTTCGAAGAAAGAAAAAAATATAGTTTTCATCCAATGTGTGTTTTTATGGAATTGAAATATATATATTTTTTAAATATTTATTAATATGCTGGAAGTGACGTAGTCAGACGTCAGAAAGCATGTAAAACTGTTGGTCCTGCGCCTGATCCCTCTTCGGTCGTGTCATAATGGTGTCCCATCGAAATATGAGGGTAAGGGAATGGAGAGTGCACATGTGTCTGCGCAAACACTTGTGCACTATAATATGTACTGCGTCGATGGCCGATCTCTGAGATTGGCCGCCATGATCGAAATATCGGTTTGGACGACATTATTATTATTACTTATTACCCGACTACGGCAAAGCAAAAGGAGGGTTATGATTTTGACAGGCTATGTATGTATGTATGTATGTATGTATGTATGTATGTATGTATGTATGTATGTATGTATGTTCATCTGTTTCCACGTTACTTCTTAACTACTTATCAGAATTCGACAAATGACATATCATTATAAGCGTCTTGATCGTCCGCTGGTTATAGGCTATATGAAGTTTCACAAAATCTAATGTGGCGCCCTCTAGCGGACAAAACATACAGAGTAAAAAAATAAAGTTATGATAAATATGCCGTGTTTGGTATCATTTGAAAGCGCTTGACTTGTACATTTTGAATATATATATATATATATATTACTAGCACTTGGACACCAAAATAGTACAAATAAAATAAAAGTAAAAAAACTAAAACCCAACTACGACAAAAAACGTCGCTGAAAAAGTATAAAACAAGCCTTCGTTGTCAATTTATGCAATATTCACTATGTAGAGATAAAATTTCATGTTTGGAAAGGCGTAGTCACACGTTAAATATACTACCCTTTGACAACGTGTGACTGCGGATTTCCAAACATGAAATTTTATCTCTACATAGTGAATATTGCATAAATTGACAACGAAGGCTTGTTTTATACTTTTTCAGCGACGTTTTTTGTCGTAGTTGGGTTTTAGTTTTTTTTTTTGGGAAACCATTCAGTAGTGATTCTTGCTTCTTGCCCAAAAATATCCAGCAAGCCGCACACATTACCAGCTCAATCCTACTTTAGCTTTAGCTGAGCGGCTATTAGAGAGACGTCAGTTATTCGAGTGGTGCGCAGATTTGTGTTGCGTAGGTACGTAATGTTTATCTTTATTTAATGAAAATAAGAAGATTTGAGCAATGGTAGCTCAGTGCAAAATAATGTGCGCCTTCTGAACGGCAGGTCGTAGGTCCGGTGTCTAGAAAAATAGACTCATTGATATTAGCAACTTTTGGTATTGCAATTGTAAATACAAGGTGTATCCTCAATTATCACTATCCTGTGAACCACGTGTTTTACTAACCATTATGAACAAAATTTCATTTTTGGAAATTCGCAAGATTTTTTTTAACATCGAAAAAAAATTGTGTTCATACAAAGTCGTGACGTGACTTGGTCACGTGACCGACTTTGTACGAACACAAATTTTTTTCGATGAATTTCGAAAAGTCGTTGAACAAATGTTGTTCAGATTGGTTGGTAGAACACGTGGTTAAAGGGATGTAAATAATCACAGGTACACCCTGTGATTATTTACATCCCTTTAACCACGTGTTCCATTCCCTTTAAAAACTCGCATTATATGTAGTGAGCCATATCATACTATTATCATCGTGGAGACATACTTAATTTCAAAAATCCAGGCAGGTATCGAACGATTTAGCAGACGACAGAACTAAACCGATTCAAAAGCCGAATGTGTAACGTTACGTAACGCTGGATAGCAGGTGATCGGAAGGCGATTGGTCACGGGCGCAGCCGCGCGTGCGCAGGACAAGCGTTAATCATGCATTGTCTTGCGCAATCCTGGTGGCTTAATTTAAAGCCGTTCCGTAACGAACGAGAATATGCCTGTTGTAAAAAAAATCCCGCTGTCCACCCTTTCTTAGTTGAAAGAGGGGGTGGACAGCGGGAATTTTTTAAACAGTTGTTTCACTATCCACCCGGGGGGGACAAGCAGAGGGTGGACAGCGGGAATAAACCTTGCATCCAAACAAAGGAAACACACAGTGCGTGTGAAAGAGAGGGAAACTCCGATTCGGTCGCAACGTTTGCCGTTCGCGTTTTAATGGTGGGTATCCAAGCAAAGTTCAAGAAATAGAGACTTGGCTAGTTTTTACAGTAGTCTCTCTACTCCTATCGCCGGTGTCTCCTTTCATGTCTGCCACACTATCATTTTAGTTCAAGTGCGGAACCGGTCTTCTTTTTCATACGCATCAAGTTTACTACACCGGGTTACATCCCTGTTCAATTTAGTTATTAAACTTTTCTGATTGTCTTGGCTCTGGGACGGGTGTCCTGAGACAGCTGGGAGGCACCCGCAGCTATTATAATCTCGTAGATAGTTCTTGTTCTAGACAGATGTACCTTATTGCATAAATACACAACTTAAGTACTAGTGGTTACAGAAATTTCATGTCCAATCTCATAGTACATAGATTGCTCATATTGAGACTACATGATCGATCAGTGTGAATAATGTACCGCGTTTGTAAAAAAAAAAGTTTAGAAGTTGTACGTTTTACTTATTCCAAAAGTTTGGTTTGTGCATAAATTATACCAAGTAGAGTAGGAAATGATAAATAAAATCATGAAGTATTCGGAAAGTTGTATAGAATTTCGCACGTATTTAAATTTTAATAAAATTAGCAAGGACAGCAAGCAAATTAATTGAACTTGGCCTCCGTTTTCTCTTCTTACACTTTACTGTTCTCTATGTTGGCGGGGAATTCCCGAGGACAATGGATCTATGGATAGGGAATTTGGTGGTATTTTACGCTATTTTCATCGGAAGGGACTGGACCGAACAATGACCATAGTTTGGTTGATTTGCGGCTGTTTCTGCTACCGTATATAATTTAGTTTTGATTGTAGTTTTGAGAAACAATGTAAGTATGGCCGTATTTGTCACTCGACTAACTTACAAAACGTACGTAACAAATTAAAAAAAAGCTTTATTTGCATAGGCAACACAAAATAACATTATAAGAAGCGTACAATAGCATGAAGATACGTGCAAAGCAGTTCACGAGCAGCATATGTTTTTTTTATGACATAGGTGGCAGACCAGCAGACAGATCACCTGATTCCTTATTTACTTATTATAATAAAGAATGTATTAAATTACTTGCGTGCCATGCTTTTGTATTGGGTTTTGTAACTCTGTGTATAGGAGTGTTGTTTGTTTTAGTCTGTGTCTGTCAGTTTATTGCAGTTTTCATTATTTTTGTAATATAAATTGTAAATACTTAATATACCATCGCTGTGCCATACCTAATTTGTTTTAGTTTAATGTATAAAATTTGTTCTTCATGGTGACCACTGAAAATCAGCGTCGAGGTTGCCTGCTCCGGTAACCACGACATTATGCTGAGTGGGAACCTTTTTAGCACATTTAAGTTGTACTTATAAGTCTAGTTTTAAGCATTGTGTTATATTCTTTGTGTGCTAAATAAACAATTTCTATTCTATTATATTCTATTCTATTCTGATGGTAAGCGATTTCCATCACTCATGGACACCAGCATAACCAGTGGAAATACGAGTGCGCTACCAACCTTTAAACATACCTTTCCCCCCGGGATTGGGCCTCACGCAGCGAAACATTTCTGTGAGGCCGTGGTATCACTCCAGTCGAGCCGGCCCATTTATGCCGGAGCGTGGCTCTCCCACGGTCAATGTAGCACGATATCAGCCGTATAGATGTTTATAAGTGTCTACTAAGCGCAATTTGGGCACCAAATAGTACGGCGTTCAGTATTACTAAATAATATTAATGCTGCTAACCAGCGCTTATAATGTTATTGAAGACAAATATAAGTAAAGTTAATAGTTAGTATCAATTAGTTGACTACGGTACGGTACAGTACGGCTGGACTAGCCCACTGGTTCAAAGTCGTTCAAAGAGTTATGGAAATGGCCATGCTCCGAGTATCTCTGAAGGACCCCATCAGAAATGATGTAATCCGACAGAGATTATATTATACAATATATTATACAATATTTAAAATATAATTCGATGACGTGATACAGTTTGTATTGTCAATTTGCCGCCAAATAAAAAAAAGGACAAACGATGAATGACATAGACAATATTACAAATAATATTGACAAAGCGTTCCATTTGCAAAATGTAAACTCATTTTTTTAATATATCAATTACAAGTGGCCAGTTCTAAACCACTTTCAATGTCGCCCTCGTAAGTGTGAGCAAGTTGGTCTCGTTTCCGAGTTTAAGGGTTGCAAAGGTCAGATAGCAATCGCTTTATTGCAATTAGATACCAGACTTTCAGAATCCTTGATCATGGTCCATGCGTACCCCGGGCTCCAAGGAGACAGCTTTGGAATTACACGCTAAGTTGAGAATGAAATGATGTGTGGTATGGCTGTGCGTATCTATTAGTTGAGTTTTTTTTTCTATCCTAACCTTAATAACTGGTACCAAAAATGAACAATACAATGTTACATTAATATTAACATCAGCTCTTAAGTAGTACACAGAAAATACCCACATGGCTCCCATATACCTCTTAATCAGTTCGCTGGGCGTGAAGCCCTACATCTCGTTGCGATATGATAATTGAGTCTAGAGAGAAAGATCTCCGGCCTCATAGACCGGGCGGTGGTATGCTGCGCGTGCGGTGTGCCAGGAGACGCTGGTCGGGCCGTAAAAACAGCGCTTTCGTAATTTAGATATGATCAACGCACTATCTGTGGATGGGCGCCCGTCACGCTCCCGCGTCAGACGGTCTTCTTCGGCCGGGGCTTTACCAAGAGCGGAGCAAAGAGTATACAATCACTGAGCGGAGGTCAAGGTTTAGATTAAATACATACCTATTTATTATATCAGCCTATCACAGTCCTTCTTCTTCTTCATCTTAGAGTGTAATTCCCAGGCTGGGTGCGTTAACCCAGGCTACGCTTAGACGGGGACTACGGTGCGGCGGCCTCCTCGTGTGGCCCCTTCGGTAGTATTTTTGCTCTGTTTGGAGCTGCTACCGAAGGGGTCCTGGCGTCCCTGGGCAACGGCGGGTAGTAATATGGTGCGCTCGCCATATTGCTACCCGACGGCCGACGGCTGCACACATGGAGGGGGGGTTAGGGTTCGTAACCCCCCCCTACGGACCTAGGGCCGGGCTCGACGCTTGCGACTGGAGTCATCTCCAGATGCTCGGTGCCCCTTTTATTGCCCTGGGTTCTCAGAGTGGACCGCTCCTTCCGGAGCGAGGCGTTTTGGTGGGGGGGTGTTCTGTCACCCCCATCCTCCTCCCGGTGGTATTCTGCACTGCAGCCAGCAGTGTGGATGCCATTCGGGGGCGGAGTTGGTGGGCCGTGGGAGAGGCCCTGGGTCCTACGGACCAGTGTCCTGGAAAGAGGCCGTGCTGGCGAGCCTCTTCGCCCAGGACGGTTCGCGGTGGTAGCCTGGTGGTAATCCCGTGTTCCGTCCCGACTTAGCGGGCGTAGAATGGGAAAAGCCCCGGTGGTTTTAGTGGGTATGCCCTTGGACGGCCTCTGATTAGCAGAGGCCTAATCCAGGGGAGAGCCCCACACTACCCGGTCGACTCCCAGCGGCCGGGTGTGCATAAGGCGGCGCCGATCAACCGGCGCCGACGTCGGCTCCTGTCAGTGAGCTGGCGGCATTTCCACCGGGTCAACAAAAAAAAAAAAAAAGGCTACGCTTAGACCATGATTCAGGAATGGGGAATCTGGTAATAATGAAGCGACTGCCCTGGACTTTCGAAGCCCTTTTAACCAGCCAGACCAATTGAATCATGCAAAATTTTAGAAACTATCCTAAACCAGTAGGCTTTCCCTCACCGCAGAGCAAATGGTATAATTATACATATAGTTTTTATCCATTATTTAAAAAAATATTGCAACGAGAAATTATCGAGGGAACGCTTTAGAACATAACTTTTTTGGGTTAATCTGAACGTTTTTAGAAATATTAATTTTTCTGGCACGTGTAGTTTGACAAGGGTAGGAATTCCAAAAAAAATGTAAAGACAAGAATTCTAGAAAATATAACTTAAATTGTGGGATGGGGTTCTAAATAAATCCAAGGACGGGAATAAGTAATACTATATTAACAATTAATATCAATCAACGTCTTTCATCGTCGTCCGTCTTCGCTGATCGTCTTTTTTTTCTCTTCTTGGTTCCGTCGTCGTCTTTCTTATTCGTCCAAGGCTTTATTTTTTATCTATCCCGGCTTTAATTTCGTAGAAAGTCTCATGATGCAATTACATTACATACAGTTTAAACTAAACATGTTATAGCATTTTCCGTTTGAAATTTCAGACATCTGTCCAATAGTAAACATTTGGTTTTATAGCAATGACGTTACACAATGTCCAGCCTGAAAACCAGGCGCCATGTTTGTCGTTGTAAAGCTGAAACTTGTTGACCGTAACTTTTTCTTGTATATGTCTGCTTTTGTTCTTTGATTTTTATGGTTACTTAAATGTGTTCTTCTTCTATCGTATCTACACACATAATCGCATGTTGTCAGATCGCCAGTGCCAAAGTATCGTCGCTTTTGGTCACGCCGCGGTATCATAACTGCGCCTGAGTACATTAACACGACAGAGGGTATGACTTCATCAGGTCCAGTAACTTCATAACGCGTTGTCAGTGGCCTGACAGCTGATAAATAGCCTGATGGCGACAAACGGCTCAGATGTCCTTGGATTACCGCAGATTCTGATGCAGTTTTGCAGTTTTCGCTCAGATCTCTCATGTAGATTTGAGCTAGTTTGACAGGGTAAAGGATTATAATCGCACAGAAACTGCCTCTGTTTACTTAGCATTTATACTTGTACGCATAAGATATGGGCTCGGGGCAGCATTCGGGAAGTTACATAGCATATTTTCGGCCCATCTACCGCAGTGCCTCCAGACGAAAGTTTCCAATGCGTGTGTATTGCCAGTGATGACATACGGAACCGAAACGTAGGCCGCTTATAATGAGCCGCTTAAGAAGGCTCAAAGTCACGCAGAGAGTAATGGAAAGTGCTATGCTCGCAGAAGAACCAAAGTCAAAGACATAGCCCAAAGAGTTGCATGCTTCAAATGGCAATGGGCAGGGCACATTGCGAGGAGATCAGACGGGCCGATGGGGTAGAAAGGTCCTCGAGTGGAGGCCGCGTACAGAAAGCCGTCGCCGTGTCAGGCCCCCCACAAGGTAGACCGTCGATCTGGTGAAGGTCCCAGGAATCCCTTGGATGCGGGCGGCACAGGACTGATCTGTGTGGAGATCATTGGGGGAGGCCATGTCCAGCAATTGGCTGAAATGATGATGATGATGAAATGAGATATGACACGGTATAACTCGGAGGCTGCTCGTCTGTTACCTGTCAAAAAATAGGGCTAGTAAATGGATACGTAATGGTACGGAATCTTAGTGCGTGAGTGTGCCTCGCACGTGGCCAGTTTTCCTAATTTAAATATCGGCTTTGTTACTTGTTTCTTAACAGCCACTGGTGCAATAAATTAATCCAGGTAACTACAAATTACCATAATTATGTTATTATTTAAATTAGGGTTTCCGCTGGTCCCGTTGCATTGGATGCACATTCTTCGAGCAAACACTGGAGACGCATAAGCGTAAAGCTAATCATCACGACGTGATTGCCCGCCGCGGCGGTTCTGTTACCGCCTGAAGCAAATCTAACTGGATAATGATATTACGTCGGCCACCACTGTGAAATAGTGGATGGCCCTTTCTATTAAAAAAAAAGGTAAGCACTGACGTCTTGTTTTTTTTTTCATATTTGTTTTTGAATTTTTGGAATAAAATCAACTATACTATTTATCTAAAGATTGAGGAGGCTCAAAATCACCTAGAGAGCAATGGAGAGGGCTATGCTCGGAGTCTCCCTGCGTTTTCGTATCCGAAATGATGAGATCCGCAGGAGAACTAAGGTCTCATAGCCCATAGGATTGCATGCCTCAAGTGGCAATGGGCAGGGCACATAGCGAGGAGAACAGACGGCCGTTGGGGCGGAAAGGTCCTCGATTGGAGGCCACGTACAGGAAGTCGCTGCCGTGGCAGGCCTCCGAAAAGGTGAACCGACGATCAAACGACCGGCGGCACAGGACCGATCTGTGTGGAGAACATTGGGGGAGGCCTATGTCCAGCAGTGGACGTCTATTGGCTGAAATGATGATGATACTATTTACAATTTATTAAATGTCACCTGACTCCTGCGGTACAAACATTCATGCTTAGTGCAGAAGTCGATAATTTATAATACAGTGTTTTATGTTGCTGGTAATAAAGAATTATTTATATATTTATATATTTATAACTTTAAGGCTTGTTTAGGGCCCCCTAAGACATCTTTTTAGCAGCTCTCTTTACGAAGCGTTTGAGCCTATCTACTACCTTGTTCTCTTTACTACACGCGGATGGTCAGCGCTGACAAATGAATATTAAAAAGAACGTTTTTTGTTACGCTGATTGGTCAGCGTACGCAGCAAACATAGAGAAATAAATAAGATATAGCCTTCCACACTGACTGACGGCCAGCATGGCTGAAAACTGCCTTAACTCATCTTTATGATGACAGAGTTTTAAAAAATAAAAGCATTTGAGCCTATCTAATACCTTGCTCGCTTTAATAATTATTTATAAGATGAAGTCTTATCTTAATTGTTCTAGTTTCAGTTTGATTAAATCTCTTCAATATAGAAGATTATTAACAAAATCTTGACTTAATTACTAATTACTGCCGAAGAATATCAAATAATTACATGTAAATCAGGCAGCCGCCGTGTTTCTCTTGTCTGTACGTAATTATGTTCAACTATATGTGATAACATCGTCCCGTTAGAGGAGAAATCACTCATTACATTCACGCTCCACGTATGCCCACGAGATGGTTAGATTTATGCCCGTTTTTTATGTGGTAGGTGGCAAACGAGCAGACGGATCGCCTAATGGTAAACGATTGCCGCGCCGATGGACACCCGCGACACCAGTGGAGTCACACACAAGTGCGCTGTCAACCTTTAAACCCTCCTTTCCCCCGGATTGGGCCTCCGGCACCCTCACTCACGCAGCGAGACACAGCACAGTGCCGCTTAAAGCCGGTTTCTGTGAGGCCGTGTTATTACTCTAATCGAATTCATGCCGAAGCTTGGCTCTCCCACGGTTAAACGGCTCTTTGTTTCTTTAGTCATTTTTATACCTAATATTAAAAAAAATATCTGCGAAAAAAAACCGCCTTCAAAAACCACGAACTACAAAGTGTTAAATAATAGTTTTATCACTTTATACACTCCAAATAACATTTAATTACAGTAAACTCGAGAAAAGGTTTTACCGAAGTGGGCGCCCAATACCATCTTGTAATTTAATACAACATTCAATTATTCAACAATCCGGGACTTCTACTTTCTAACTAAAAAAGGATCATCTAAATCGGTTCATAAATGGCAAAGTAATCGGATAACAAACATAAAAAAAAATAAAAAAGTATATATAGGTATATATACATACATGTCGAATTCAGAACCTCTTTTTTTGAAGTCGGTTAAAAATGGAAATAGAAACGTCAGAAGATTCGTGATATTTCATAGTGAAGAAAATTGATTCGTCATCTCATCAATCAAAAAACTCTTGTCCTTTTCCTTCCTATTCCGTATAGACCCCTTAGACAAATACCGAATCACAGAATAAATATCCGAGTACCCGTTGCCTAAATATAAGTTAGTTACATGATCTATGGCTGTCTCCATATACCTCCGAGTGACTTCGATCTTGTGTTTTGAATTTAGTTTGTATTCCTTGGGGAAAAAAGATAGCGAATTCTGAGCTAAGAGATTGAAAAAATAGAAACTCTCTTTGACTTGAAAGTATTGTAGCGAAAGAAATAAAATCCGTTCTTTTATTTTGTCCATAGCGCCGAAAAAAAGCTGATGTTGAAAAACAATATTCTATTTCAACGATGAAATTGCGTGCTTCAATGGTTGCATAAGACATTACCTAACTCGCTGCTCTGATTGAAATAAAGGTCTCACATAAATTTAACGCCGGTCAAATCCGGCGAGTAATAGCAGGATGAATTAACAACAGGAAAAGATATTCCTAGATCCTGTATAAATTGCGATACGAAGTTATGAGCGCGAGTCATCATCAACATCTCAGTGTTAGTTTGTCCCGATGGCGACAAATACTGTCGCAATTTTTTTTTATTTGCTCCCTTAATTAGGCGACTGCTGTCTGAACTCCCAACCCCTAAGGGGAATAGGGTAGCACTAAAGCCCCGTTCGCGTGTCAGCAAGGTGCACTAGCTGGCAGGTGGGGTTGGCTTGGATTCCAATGGTATTGGTGGTGTCCCTTGCACTACCCACTAACAGTAACTAATCTTACAGGACTGCCTCGGTGGCGCAATGCCACCGAGGCAGTCCTGTAAGATACTATGTCGGTAAAGAGTTCGGTATGTCACTAGTTGCAACCTTCTCACCTTAAAATCAAACGTCTCCTCCTCATCTTAGCGTGGAGTTCCCGATTTGGTCCTTTAAAGCCCAGGGTACGCTTAGGTGCCGTGTGGTCCCCGGCAGAGTAGAATAGGCCACCCTCACTCTTACCGAGGTGTCGTAAAAGGCGACTAAGGTAAAGCTGCCGGCATGATCATCAGCACCCAGAGAAGGAAAACTCTGCATTTATATCAAAACCCTCGCCAACCCGTCTGCCAAGCGTGGTGAGTATGGCAATTACCCCTCATGTGATTGAGGGAGGCCCGTGCCCCAGCAGTGGGGACTTAAATGGGCTGACGATGATGATGATGATGTACGCTTAGACCAATATTCAGGGTCTTGTCTGACCTTCGCAACCCTATGACACGGTAACCAGACAAACGAATCATGGTTACACGTTTTAGAAACTATCCGATGTTCAGGTTTCGTCGCGATGTTTTCTCTCTCCGCCGAGCTAATAGTAGAAATACGCACATGGATTTGAAAAATCCAGAAGTGCATGCTCGGATTCGAACCACACCCCTTGCATGGACGGCGCGTATGCTACCTATGCTCTTTCGCTCACCTTAATATCAAACGCATTTCGTTTAATATCGACGAAATTAGATTGTAGTAGCCCAAGCGTTAGGTTGAATTTAGGTTATCTACACAATCAATGATTACTCATCGTGGGAGAGCCACACTTCGGCATGAATGAGGCGGCTCGAACGGAGTTACGACCTCACAGACCGGCGTGAAGCAGCACTGTGCTGTGTTTCGCTGCGTGAGTGAGTGTACCGGAGGCCCAATCCAGGGGAAAATGTGGTTTAAAGGTTGTGACGCCACTGGTATCGATGGGCGGCGGCAATCGCTTATTATCAGGTGATCCGTCTGCTCGTCTGCCACCTAACACAAAAAAATGACTCACCTAGTGCAAAGCCTTCAATACATGTTTCCCGTCTCTTTAAACGTCTCAACATAATGATCACCACTCAAATCATGCACACTATTACCTGTCAGCGAAATTAAAACTACCATCAAAGATTGCCTTGTTCGAAGCCTTCTCAAACACCAGTTTAATAAACCTATCGCCTCATAATAAAAGCGAAATACACATCTCAAAACATTGATTCAATTGAAGCTCTGTTCGTAGCCAGAGTTGGGGGCAAAAAAACTATGTGCTAGGTATTGTGGCGGGTCGTTGACCTGAAGGCACGTCAGCGTGGCGAGTTGCGACGAATCGATTCATTCAATACACGAACATTCACTCGATTCGCCACAAATCGGGATAATCTTAGGGCTAATGAAAAATTCCGATTCGTGTTTCGAAATAGTTCGTGTTAAATATGAAAGATGGCTGCGTGATGCTGTGGACCTGTTCTTTGTTAGGCTTTCCGTTACTTGAGGACATACAGACAGGCCCAGATGTCAAAATACAAATATTCTTAAGGTTGTCGCTTTGTTAAGTGTGGTAATTACTGTCGTCTGACCTTCGCAACGCTCAGACAGGGGAAATAGCTATCTGGTTCTGGAATTACTTAATCATTGTGGGTACCCTTATTTTGATAGGCTATCAAAACGTGCTGGTTTCATGCTGTTTTGCCAAACCAAGGTAGTGTAAGAAATATGCCTTTTTTACATGTGCATATTAGCATGTGCTCCTTCCGATATGTGATATTGACCGAAAAGGTAGATGAAAATAAGAGAAAACTTTTCGAGCTTTTGTAACTACCCAGAAGATATTAATCATTGCGGAATCAGCTTAGTTTAATGACTGATCTAGAAAAAAATACAAATAACGATTTACAGACACCCCTTAAATCGTAAGGCTGACCGTGGGAGAGCCACGCTTCGGCATGAATGGGTCAGCTCGACCGGAGTGATACCACGGCCTCACAGAAAAGCGGCGTGAAGCAGCACTGTGCTGTATTTCGCTGCTTGAGTGAGGGTATTGGAGGCCCAATCCGGGGGAAAGGGGGGTTTAATGGTTGGCAGCGCACTTGTGACTCCACTGGTGTCGCAAGTGTCCATCAGGTGATCCGTCTGTATCACATAAAAAGGGGAAGAATTAGAAATATTATCAACTGTAACTAGAATACCAATGATCCATCAAAAGATTGATAAATGCCAATCTGATCGGCGAGCGCATTAGCGCAGCGTCACCTCAAGTGCAATGTTACAAGTGGAAAACATGCGAGGCAATCTAACGGAGCGCGCGGCTAACAACATTATGTGTGATCGATCTATATTGCTGACGGACGGGGCTAATGCGCGGCGGGAGGAATGTGTCGTGGCTGCGGTCGCAGCTAGGGCCGTCGAGTTCATACAAGCTTCAGCTTGTGTCCCACTAGCTTGAGTCATCTAAGCACAGCGTTAACATGGTCAGTCTTTTCAAAGCAATTTAACGGAGCGCGCAGCTAACAACATTATGTGTGATCGATCTATATTGCTGACGGACGGGGCTAATGCGCGGCGGGAGGAATGTGTCGTGGCTGCGGTCGCAGCTAGGGCCGTCGAGTTCATACAAGCTTCAGCTTGTGTCCCACTAGCTTGAGTCATCTTAGCACAGCGTTAACATGGTCAGTCTTTTCAAAGCAATTTAACGGAACGCGCAGCTAACAACATTATGTGTGATCGATCTATATTTCTGATGGACGAGCTAATGTGCGGCGGGAGGAATGTGTCGTGGCTGCGGTCACAGCTAGGGACGTCGAGTTCATACAAGCTTCAGCTTGTGTCCCACTAGCTTGAGTCATCTTAGCACAGCGTTAGCTTGGTCAGTCTTTTCAAAGAAATTTAATGGAGCGCGCAGCTAACAACATTATGTGTGTTCCATCTATATTGCTGTGGGACGGTCTGCGGTCGCAGCTAGGATTGTTGCAGCTATGTTTTACTAGCACATTATTCTTAGCAATTTTAACGGAGCACGCAGCTAAAAACATTTTAAGTGATCGATCTATATTGCTGACAGAGTCGTGGCTGCGGTCGCAGCTAGGGACGTCGAGTTCATACAAGCTTCAGCTTGTGTCCCACGTCTTGGGGCTCAGTTTTGCATTTAAAGCAATTTCAGGGAGCGCGTAGCTAACTACATTATGTGCGATCTCTTTATATTGTGAACAGATGAAGGCGTCCCCGAAGTGGTTTGCATCAATAGCGCTGTTCACGGTGTGATCTATGAGCGTTATCGATAACTTGGGGAGTTGACAGCACTGTCCCGCTAATGCCAGCTGTCCCCTTGAGCTTTACCTTGTCCATGCATCACTAGCGCGGCGCAAGCTGTGATCTATGAGCGATGGCGATGACTGGCGGCCATTACGGCGGCACGCGCATGCGCGGCGGCGGAAGAATGCGATGAGGCTTAAAAGTAATGCTCACACTTATTGCCACGTGGAATGCGCTCTGGTGTGATAAGTTTTTTGATGTCGCTCGTTAGGATTGCTATTTCAAATATGTTCGGTAGATATTGGTCGTCAGTCGATGTCTTCATCGGACGTAATAGAATCGTAAATAAGTTTTCGATTTATATTCGCTGAGTATTTTTACTGAGCCATTTTATAGAAATCCTCAAATATTGGATCTTATACATTTGAAAATCCTTAGTGGGATGGATGTGGGATGCTCCTAATTTTCAAAACTTACGTACAAGAATTCGTAATTTAGGTGTCATTATTACTTAGATACAAACAAAAACCAAAGGATATGTTTTACAAACAAATCTATTCAAGTTTTGGATGTTATCGAAGAAGAGTGCATTTTTTATAAGCAAATGGATCACCTGATGGTAAGCGAGTTCAACAAGTTGCCCAATAGTGAAGTTCCATATCCGTGCGACAGTTCTACAAACATTATAATAATTCACCGCTCAGTCGCCGTCAGGGTTACCACCTCCTATAAAATATAACGCCTCAAGTTGCATTATAACTAATAATGTATCAAGAGTAGGTACACAATGTTGTTTCACATAATAAATATCGTGTTAATTCCCGTCTTGATACATTATAGTTATAACGCCTCAAGATCAAGATGAAATGCCTTTAGTAACCCTAAAACCCCCCGAGCTTAGGTCGCGCCCGGGACAAAACTCTAAAATGATGATGATGAAAACGAAATGTTTGAAAAGCTCCCAAAAACCCCTATTGTGTAGTAAGTCTCACAATTCCTGCCACGTAAAAAGAACGCTGAATGATTTAACCGAACCCCGTAGCGACAGCGGACTGCCTCGCTCGCCCGCCTAAACTTTGAATTGAATATCTTTTCAACGTCACAGAAAGTTCTTTTCAATATCATAAAATTTCCGCATACCATAATTTAGTAGTAGATTAATTAATTTATTTTTCTTATCTTATCTTATCTTATATACCTACGCTTTTGGTAAATTTCCTTGATTTTGACCTGACAAACTCCCTTTTACTCCGTAAATAGTGTTATTTATTAGCAATTTTAAAATTTGGGAAAAGATCCCTCTTTTCTGTATTTCATACATTAGCTCCCATAATATACGATTACTTATTTTGGGCGCTATTGATAATTGCTTATTATGAAATATTAAAGAAATTTATCAAATAATTTTCGGTTGCCAACATGCCTCTAAGCGTAGCCCAATTTCTTGTACCCTGATAAAAGCCAGGCCACTTTTACGTCCTAGGGCTAAAAGCTACTTGGCAACCCTGGTTGCCACTCAGTAAATCAAAACGTTGGAGTCTACTTTGACCAGCGCAATCGTCGGGTACGTGACGCGCCGTGGGAGCCGGTGGTACCAGTGGTCCCACCGGGGCGCGAGGGAAATATGTCAAATTAGTTCTGTTTATTAGAATTGGACTACCGGAATCTTCAGCGATTAAGAGTTGGAGCGTAAGAAATAAAGAAAACATTTATTATCCTACAGATCACAACACAGGGTATACAGCAGTTGTACCTAATCACAATTTGGCATAAACAAAAAACAATTAAACTAAATACAAATAAAAAGAATAATAAAATACTTAATCATGTTCAGGCAGTGCCAAATGAATAGTGTTATGACGTCCAATAATTTTCCCTCACTCAGCTTAAGTCACGGCCCAGAAAAAGGCCATGACACTGGTTTTCAGTGAGACCATGCTGAGTGAGTGCCACAGACGCTTTTCCAGTATATGTTGTGTACCTAATGTGTATGTGTGTAATGTGGGTATATATTTGTGTCTATAATATATCTACTAAGAAGAAAAAATCAAATAAAATTGGAGTGGTCAAGGATTGAATTCAATGACTGCGACAGCCACGCTTCAGCATAAATGGGTACAGTAAAATTTGCGTGAAGTAGCGCCTGCGCTGTGTTTTACCGAGTGATTGAGGGTACCAGAGGCCCGATTTGGGGTAAGAAGAAAAGGTTGGCAGCGAACTTGGTACCACACTGGTTCCACCCGTATATCGACGGCTGCAATTAAAATAAAAAGATGCATGCATTCCTACATGTCCCACTAAAATGCCTGGGAGCGAAAGACCTGTTATTGTGTCAGAATACAATACCAGGTCTTTCGCTGAAGAAGCAGAGTGTTATGTTGTTAAATCCGTTCTAAATCAAACGTTTCCGTAAAGTCGAACAGGCTGTTGAGATTATGCTCGGCATCCGCTTGACAAACGATCAGAGCACGTAATGACATTCCCGCGTTTTTTGGTACAGCCCGCACCGTGACGGATGCATCTGGACCGGGCCAGGGATAATCGAGTGTGCGAGAGCACCAACATTCCTCAGCGTAATATAAGCTGAACCGCTTTGGTCTAGGTAGTAGCATGATACTAGATCACGGCCGTGCCAAAATAGGTATACTTACCTAAATGTTTGTGTTATTTGTAACGTGGGTGAGACACGCTTAAGCATGAATGAGCCGGCTCGACCGGAGTGATGGCACGGAGTCACGGACTCACAGAAAATCGGCGAGAAATTGCGTCTATGCTGTGTTTTGCTGTGTGAGTTAAGTTACCGGAGGCCCAATTTGGGGAAAGGACGGTTAAAGGTTTTCAGCGCACTTGTGACTCCACTGGTGTCTATGAGCGGCGGTAACCGCTTACCGTCAAGTGATCCGTCTACTCGTCAGTTACCTATCTCATAAAAAATAAATTCTCAGTGCCAGCCCGGAGTCTGGAGGCACGCGGTTTTGTAACCGTGCACCTCTAAATTAAATTATGAGTGGGTGTGTATATTTTGGTACAGATGGTTACTGCCATCTAGACCAACTGAGCTAACCGAGTGTTCCTTAGCGTAACTTTAGCTGAAGGTGGTGGTATTCATTCATTCTTCATTCAATTCGATATCTGATTGGTAGCCGAAATGAGAACTCAGCAGCGTATTTCTAGTTTTTGAAAAAACATTTTCCCGAGCTCATTGAAAATTTGACATTTCTTTGTTACAAAGAATATTTACTTTAGTGAGAATAATCTTTTTTGTTTTTTTTTGGAGCTGTAGAGAATTTGTTTCTATGAAAATAGCGAAGTAGTCGAGTTTTTTTGTCCAAATGTTTAATTAGTAAATTTTAGTATTTTGACCTACTTGCCCTGACCACACACGTTAAATTCCCACCAAGTTGATGTGCGAATGGGAATTCAAGAGCATTCAATTTGCTTTTTTCCCATGAGAAATATTCCGGGTTCGATGGTAAAATAGTCTCTTCAAGATGTAATGTACATAGTTGCAATGTGGAAAAAATCCGAAAGTGATGGAACCCGCCGCGGGCAGTGACGGGTACACGTCGGTATTATGGAGTTGAATCCTTACACTAGACGTGTGTAACTTTTTATTGAAACGACTCAGTGATCCGACTCAGCCAAATGATACACTGATACACACTCCGAATCTCTTATGACTCAAATAGATCTCGACTTGGTCAATTGGTAGGACTCGGTGGTAATCTCGCTTACTGTTACGGATGTGCCGAATGATCCGAGTAAGCCGAATGATCTGAGTGAGCCGAATGATCTGCACGAGCTGAATGATCCGAGTGAGCCGAATGATCCGAATGAGCTGAATGATCCGAATAAGCTGAATGATCCGAATGAGCTGAATGATCCGAATGAGCTGAATGATCCGAGCGAGCCGAATGATCCGAATGAGCTGAATGATCCGAATAAGCTGAATGATCCGAATGAGCTGAATGATCCGAGCGAGCCGAATGATCCGAATGAGCTGAATGATCCGAGTGAGCCGAATGATCCGAATGAGCTGAATGATCCGAGTGAGCCGAATGATCCGAATGAGCTTAATGATCTAATTACTCACGGATCTATCTGTGAGTTGATGTTCTAAATTATTCAAATGAAGCGTCTTACTGTTCCGTATCTTTGCACTAATCCAGATGCAAATGTTCCAATATTTTGAAAGATACGTTTTTACCAGGTACCTTACACTAAAGCCTTGAGGTGACTCGAAAGGTATCTCATCACGGCGTTCATTCCCGGTTGCGACCAAAGCTTACGCACAGGGTACACTTGGACCATAATCTAGGATTTGATGAGAATTGAAACTACATTTAAGTGACTGCGGTATTACCTTCACACCAGTTAGACAGGGGACAAATACCAACTGCAATTTTTAGACTACGGTATGACCAAGAAGAACGCCTAAGATCTTTAAAAGAATGTAACTTTACAACCATTCTGTATTACCGTGGGAGAGCCACGCTTCGGCACAAATTGGACAGCTCGACCGGAGTGACTCCACGGCCTCAAAGAAAACCGCCGTGAAGCAGCACTGTGCTGTGTTTCGCTGCGTGTGTCAGTGTGCCGGAGGCCCAATCCAGGGGAAAGGGGAAAAGTTTGGCAGCGCACTTGTGACTCTACTGGTGTCGCGGGTGTCCATGGGTGGAGGCAATCGCTTACCATTAAGTGATCCGTCTGCTCGTCTGCCACCTATCACATAAAAAAACTAGTTCAATTATATGTAATTTCCTTAGCTTTGTCAACTACTCAAGGATGTTAAGCTTACTTAAGGAGGACTCTCCAGAATACCGGTGCTAAAATATGTCCCAGAGGCCGAGCCAAAAATTAGTTTAGGCCCGTGGGAACGGCCGGCGCGGAGCACTTTCAAGGCAATTAATCCAGCGGGTTTAGTTTTATTTCATTGTTGACACCGGCGAATTGCCTCGAACTGCCGGCCTGACCCGTTTGACGGCGCTAGTGATGCGCCCGGTCAGTATTCTTGGAAACACGTGACGGTTGATGGTGATGACTTCGCAGCAGTTTAGGTATTTTAAGGTGCCGTTAGATGCTTGTTGTCAGCCACGAACAGTAATCACATCTCAAATACCTACAAACACTTAACACCATTCATATCTATGATTGGAAAACAGCATTACATACTCTGTTTTTGCGTTTGCCAAACACTGGCAAACACAAACAGCATTCACACCTTCGTGTGTGTTGTTTGTGCATGATGTTTGCGAAATTTGTTGCCGGATGACTGGCAGGTGCTGCATCGACCTAGACGGCGTCACATATATTATTGGAGACCAAGGCTTACTCTGAACCTAAGTAGCTTGCAATATAGCTATACAAGACGAAACTATAAGATGTACTGACGATTTGAGAAATATGGCTGATGTAAGTTGCAGCATTAGTTGCAGACAACAGAAAATAATACTTTCCACGTGTGAGTATAGTAAATTATATCCATTTGCATACACAAATGAATCATCATCATCTTCATTTCAACCCACATCTACCCACTGCTGAATATAGGTAGACCCGTTGGTCCGATGATTGTAATTATTGCTGGCCAGCAAAAAGAGTTTGGCACTTGGAAAAGAAAGTTGAATTATAAATAATTAAAGTCAACTTTAAAATAAGAACATTCAATTCCACTCACTCCCTACGTCACTAGTTCCGGGTGTTCCGGGGTACCTGAGTGTCTCATCGCTCATTACTCGGAAAATGTAATTAAACCGCAATATCACATGGTCACGGCTTCCACGGAACAGGGTGGGTGACCATTTAACTGTGCCGGTAATTTGACCAGGGACAGCGAATTAGATGGCCGCTATAATTCATATTTTAATGTTGTTAGCACCGTATTTGAAAAAGTCATTTTGTTTTATCATATTTTGTTTTTATTGATAAAGTTAAACCAAAACGAAGTATACATTAACACCATGTTATATATGGCCATCGGTATACATTTATATACCATTTACAACCACTTTTTGTTACCAACCATTCTGAAAAACATTTGATATTTTTACTGTGACTTTTCGAAACTTACAAAAGTTGGTAACGTTCATTTTGTATGGGACCGGAAAAATTTAAACGTTGGTCAGAATAGATTGTTAAAGGGATGTTTGTTCTGTATGAAATTGTTGCTGCAGCTATGCGGAACTTTGTACCTATAGCAACGTTGTACGTTGCTATAGGTACACGCTTGCACGCTGACCGTTGTTATAGACATGTTGGTAACGCTAGCGATGCAATATTACCGAACTTGTTCAACGTCTCTTGTTGCGCGACAAATGTTGCATGACAAAATTTAGCTTAAAAGTAAAGTTCCCTTTTTCATCGTACCTGCAAGAGAATTTTCAATGCAAACTGAAAAATTTAGGTACAATTTTAGATGTCTTGGATTTTAAACATCCAACACAAATGAGCATGATCTTACAAAGGTGAGCAAAACATCCTCAAGCATATCATAGAGGCGTTGATGCGTCGTTAATCTGTCATCCCATGAACAATTAAAAGTTAACCTGATCAATTTAAAAAAACGAATTAAACTCCGACAAGTGGAAACTGTACGCAATACAAAAATGGCGGGTCGAATCGTTCGAAATCGGTTTAAATTTCGAATCCGTGCCGAAACTGTTTAACCGACAAATGTAGCGTAGAAGATAAAATCGTGCGGTCGATGCACTGCGCAGGCGCGAACTCTAACTCTAATGACATTTTGAGAACTTTTAAATTTTACCTACCTACAGAATATGCCATTAGGTAGTTAGCAAAATTGTTTAAAATTTACCAATGTCTACACATGATTTTGTAAGTAAATGTTACATGACATGTGCGTTTTTTGGATTAATAAATACCTTTGGGGCTACAGTGCTTTGAATAGGTTCTCTACCCAAAGTCACAGTGCGACAATCGTTTCTGTTCTGTTTCAGATTAAATCCCATCGGTGAGATAAGTAAATAAAAACCTTGAGGATTTGTCAGTTTTCAAAAAATAGTTTTCAATGTAGTATGGAAATAAAAAAAGGTAAAGTTAAGTAAATATAATATACACTTTAGGACATAAGAAAGAAATAGTGACGTTATTGAGAAGTCTTATAGTCTGGAATCTACAAAGGGTCCTACCCTTAGGAGGTTCAAGCAAAAACTGTTTTTTGACATGCTATATGAAATGATCTCTACCACATGATAAAACAAGATATCACGAGCTAACTGAATAAAGTTCCGAAAATGACGTGACCAAATTGTGTTATGTTGATTTTAATGAAGAAAGACCTATGTCAAAAGCGATATACGAGCTATCTATTTCAGCTACGATTATATTTAGAAATAGCTATGCTATTATGTTGATAGATAAATAAAATTAAATCTGTTAATAAATATTGAAAGGTCTTATGTATTTTCCGGCATTTAAGCGCTTAATAACTTATACAATACTGTGTCAATAAAATCGCAGTGGCAGGATTCTGTGGCGTTTTATGGCGTCTTCGACGCGGCGGGATCTTGCTGCAGACAATAATGTGCATTCTGTCTCATGATACGATAGTATCTCTATCCGAAACCAATGATGATAGAAATTCTGGAAGTTTCTGAAAGTAAAAATACTGGCTTTCCTTCAAAGAAATTTGAGTTGCTTATTCAAAGATACGTATATGACCAACTCATTTCTTTTACGTGTAAGTTTTTAACTGACTTGAAAAAAAAAGATGTTCTCAATTCGAAATGTATATATTTTAAAATATAAAAAGTATTTTAGTAGGAGAGATACATTGCAGTTAACTATGGGTCCATAATTAATACTTTTGTAGATAACGACATTCGTAAGAAAACCTTAATTTTGTTATTGATAAACAAATAAATTAATTGTATACGTTGCATATAACGATGTCATTTGTTAAATTTCATAGTTAGAAGATAACAGAAGAAATATCGAAAAATGCGTTTTTGCTGAAAAGACGGCCGTATCTTTTTTTATTTAAACTGACGCCCGATTCTTAGACAATGATTCGTCCAATTTTTAATCATGTATAAATAAATAAATAAATCTATGGTACCTATAACATCAGATTTTGTATAGATTGGCAGTGCCATACCATAGATTTAGTATCAAATTAAGATTGGTCGAATCGGGCCTTATTTTTCATTTTTGCACACCTTGACATACGGTTTCAACTTTATGCGTTCTTGAAATAAAGGGTCATCATGACACACAGACGGACAACAAAGTGACCTTATAAGGTTTCCGTTTTACCTTTTGAGGTACGGAACCCTAAAAAAGAACAAGGAGTTATAGAAGTCTTAACGATTCCGAAGGCCCATTTACACTATTGCTAGCACCGCTAATCGCAGACGCAGATATAAGCGGCATAGACAATAAACTTCCTTGCTATCTTGTAATAGCGGCGTTCACGCGATCCTCCTTGTCTGTGGCACGAACTGCGAAATAAACTGTGGACTTATCTTATCCCGACCATTGTTGTATTTTGTTTGATTTGACACCGTGGAGGTTAAGGGGATTTATAGTTGGAAATAGAAAGTTGTATTTAGGTGACGGGTAGGGCACCCTAGCGACGCCAATCGATTTTAATTTTTAGCAACTAAACCGGATCTATTTTAAACACTTTCGGAGAGACAGTCTCTAAGCAAATATTGATACTATTTATTTAATAATTGTGCACAGTTTTTTTATTTGTTTTTGCACTCGAAATTTTGATTAACGCCATAAGTGGCCGTTTTTGGCGGTAATTCAAATTTCAAGTACAAAAGCAGACACAAAAGTTAAGTATAAATATTAAATAAATAGTATAAGTGTTTTCCGAGAGGCTGCATTTACGCAATTGTTAAAAATATATCCGGTTTAGTTGCTTACAATTTAAATCAAGTGGCGTCGCTAGTGTGCCCTATCCGTCACCTTAAGTGGAATCGTTTCATATGGCAACAAAAAGCAAGTACTTGTTTGTCATGGGTCGTTAGTTCCGTAGCAGATTTTAAGACCTCAATAACGGCTTAACGAGCTTTCTGAAGAACAGACCCCCGTGCTTCGGAAAGCCGCCAACTTCCAGACTCCGGGCTGATACTGAGAATTTCTTAAGGTGACGGGTGAAGGTCTATTTTAAACAATTTCGGGGTTACAATCTCTTGGCAAACACTTATATTATTTATTAAATAACCATACACAAATGTTGGATCCGTGTTTGTACGTGAAAAATTGATTCACGCCAAATGCGGCCACTTTGGCGGTAATCCAAAATTTGAGTGCAAAAGCAGATCAAACAGTTAACTATTAGCATTAAATAAATAGTATAGGTGTTTGCCGAGAGGTTGTAACCCCAATGTTGTTTAAAATAGATCTAGTTTAGTAGCTAAAAATTAAAATCGTTTGGCGTCGCTAGTGTGCCCTACTGATCAACTTGACCGATAAAGTAAAGGTTTTTAGAAATAATATAATGCAAGTCAGATTTTTTGTGAGAGTTTCTGACCATTTCTATGACAATGTATTGATTTTCCTAACGTAGATTTCCAGGGGAGTGCTGTGAAAATGTCACATAGGTAACGTTTTCGAGCCGGCCTATTCATGTCGAAGCGTGGCTCTCCCACGGTCAACGGTAGATGGATTTCTTACTACCCTACAAAAGAAACGTTTTGAAAGTGGTAGTTATTGGCATTGGCAGAAACCGTAGGTAATTTCACTGGACAAAGGGATAAGTGGTTATTAAGTAAAAAAACAGTCTTCGCATTATCGTAAAAACAGTAATTAATGACCCGTTTGGAACAGTGGTAATGAACGCTACCTCCGGTGCAAAGGTTACGGGTTTGATCCCCGCACAGTACAAACATTTGTGTGCATAAACTTGTCTGTTTGTATTGGTCTGTGTGATTACTATATGTATTATAAGTATTTATTTACAAAAGAAAAGTATTTATAATCCTAATATGTATATATTTGTAATCCCACTGTTGATTCTGATATCCGTAGCACATACGCTTGAGCTACCTATCTCGGAGTCAGATCAATGTAGGTAGGTATGTGATGTTGGGAAATATTTTATTTTTAAATTTATTTTATGATCTTCAATTTAACTACAATATTTGAACGAGTCACTCGAGTTCGTTACGCTCAGGACGCTCTTGAAGTGGGGTCGAAGAGTCAACGGACGTCTGGTTGCGAGAAAACAAGACCCGGTTAAAATTCGCGAAAAGTTTCAAGCCAGGAATCTGCTCTTCAAACTAGTTTTAAGTTTTCAGAAGCATTACGTTTGAATCGGCTGTGACCATTTCGGCAATCGCGGAAAAGCGGAAGAGTTAATGAACCCTGCTCCTCCTCCCCATCATCTTAGCGTTCAATTCCAAGTTACGTCCAAAGCTGTTACTTCGAAACCCGGGGAACGCTTGGACCATGATTTAGAAATCGGGAAGTCTCGTAATTACAATGAAGCGTCATCAACATCCACAATTATGAAGACATAGCCCAAAGAATTGCATGCTTCTAATGGCAATGGGCAGGGCACATTGCGAGGAGATCAGACGGCCAATGGGGCAGAAAGGTTCTCGAGTGGAGGCCGCTTATAGGAAGTCGAAGCCGTGGCCTCCCACAAGGTGGACCGACAATCTGGTGAAGGTCGCAGGAATCCCTTGGATGCGGGCGGCACAGGACCGATCTGTGTGGAGATCATTGGGGGAGACCTATGTCCAGCAGTGGACGTCTATTGGCTGAAATGATGATGATGACAATTATGAAAAACTATCCGAGACGTGCAGGTTTCCTTACGATATATTGACTGACCGGATGGCGCAATTGGTAGTGACCCAGCCTCTTACGCCAAAGGTCGTGGGTTCGATCCCCACCCTGGACAAACATTCGTGCGAGGAACACTTGCGTTTGTTCAGTGTCTGGGTGTAATATATGTATTTAAGTATATATTTGTGTTCCTCTGTTGTCTGTTATCTGTAACACAAGTGCTTAAGCTACTTAGTACGGAATCAGGTCAACGTATGAGATGTTGTGAGAATTATTATTATTACAATGAAGCGACTGCCGTCTGACCTTCGCAACCTAGACAGGGGAACTAAGCAACTGGATCACGGTTACACGTTTAGAATCATTATCTCACGTATGGTTGATATCCACTGTTGGCGACTGCCACAACAATCTTGTTTAGTATTGTCTATGTCTTTTATATTTCCTTTACTTTTGATAAAAGCTTCTATTGTCTATGAAAAACAGTTGCTTTTGTAGCTGTGGTTTTCTAATATATTATGTGTGGTTAATAAGTGTGTTTTCTTTTACTTGACTGGCGTGCTTTAGGGACGTTAAGCTAAGGACGTTAAGCGTGATCAACATCCACAGTTATGAAAACATAGCCCAAAGAATTGCATGCTTCCAATGGCAATGGGCAGGGCACATTGCGAGGTGATCAGTTGGCCAATAGGGCAAAAAGGTCCTCGAGTGGAGGCCGCGTATAGGAAGTCGAAGCCGTGGCCTCCCACAAGGTGGACCGACGATCTGGTGAAGGTCGCAGGAATCCCTTGGATGCGGGCAGCACAGGACCGATCTGTGTGGTGATCATTGGGGGAGGCCCATGTCCAGCAGTGGACGTCTATTGGCTGAAATGATGACGATGATGATGACAATTATGAAAAACTATCCGAGACGTGCAGGTTTCCTTACGATATATAGAAAACATATTTGCCAAAAAATCATGGACATATTGCACGGGATGCTAATTCTCTAGAATCGTAAAATTTTAAGTAAATAATTCATTTAAAAAGAACTTTAAAAAAATTCGACAGTTTTCGAATGGAACTCTAACCCACGATCTTTTGCTAACCAGGCAATTCGTCATTAGGCAATCATTCGAGCAATCAGAAAACTTTTTGAGTGCATTATTTACATAAAAATTAATTTGAAAAAAATTGCTATTACCAAAAAAAACATATCATTCAATTTTGTATTTATGTGAAGTAAAATATTATTTCCACGTCGTAAAGCAAGCAATAACGAAAAACAAAGGGAGGAATTTATCCCAGGGGATCCGTACGAAGTATTAAATTAAGTCATTATAAATATTTACTTAGATGGTCATATAAATTGATTGCTCATATAAAACGTCTCATCGAAATGAGATTTCACCATTTTTAGTAAATGTATTTACGAGATAAACATTAATGTGAACAATGATGGTAGCTGGAATGTGCGCCTTTTGAACAGGAGGCCGAAGGATTGACTGTATAGGTACAACCGGTGCGGATAAAGAATGGGATCAGAAATGGCGGCGCATCTATTCACTTCTCTGACCGGATGGCGCAATTGGTAGTGACCCTGCCTCTTACGCCAAAGGTCGTGGGTTCGATCCCCACCCTGGACAAACATTCGTGCGATGAACACTTGTGTTTGTTCAGTGTCTGGGTGTAATATATGTATTTAAGTATATATTTGTGTTCCTCTGTTGTCTGATATCTGTAACACAAGTGCTTAAGCTACTTAGTACGGAATCAGGTCAACGTATGAGATGTTGTGAGAATCATTCTCGCTCGCACACTATTTGCGTCTATACTAGCACTCGTGGGTAGGTAGTGGTAGGTACGGTCAGCATTAAAAGTAGCTTAACACTTTAGTACTGTTGTGATTAACTTACCTAAATTGTATTTCTAAACCGCATATTCACTGGCCTCTAAACCGCATATTAGCCGTGTGGTCCCCGGCAGAGTAGAATAGGCCACCCTCACTCTTACCGAGGTGTCGTAAAAGGCGACTAAGGTAAAGCTGCTGGCATGATCATTATATCAAAACCCTCGCCAACCCGTCTGCCAAGCGTGGTGAGTATGGCAACTACCCCTCATGTGATTGAGGGAGGCCCGTGCCCCAGCAGTGGGGACTTAAATATGATATGCTTACGTTACGTAATAATAATAAGTTTTAAAAAAATCCAATTATAAAATTATTTTCAATGATCAAAAAGTGTCGAATGTCAAGCGTAGTTCAACATAGTTCCTTGAATCCGGTGAATGATCTTCACGCTCTTGCGCACGCATCGTAATGAACCAACGTGCTTTATGGCTGCCGTGACCATTTTTATTGTGTTCAGAGCGGGACACCAATCCAGAGGGTCATGATTCCTCCCTCCCCAGTCGACCAGTCAAGGGGGCCATTGACTGGTCGACTGACCCGTGTACTAGAATACGCGGACGCCTCCGGCTTCGTCAAAGTGTAGGCGACCTATGACCTGACAGGTACCTCCAACCTCAAGTGTTCAAGTGTGTGCGCAAACACAAGTGCACTCTATTCCCTTACACTCATATTCCGGTGGGACATCAGCGTGACGCGGGCTGAGAGGGATTGGGCGCAGGACCAGCGGCTTAACTTGCGTTCAGAGGCATGACGGGGGTACATGACAGGTCAGACTCCGGACTGACACAAAGAATTTCTTACGGAAAACTCAGCTACAAATTGGGCCGGACCAGGGGATCGAACCCGGGACCTCTTGCGCAGGCGTCGCTTTAAAGTGAGACCCATTAGCCACAGCGCCCTACAGGTAACTCAGGTACATTTTGACTGACCTTTGACTGACCGGATGGCGCAATTGGTAGTGACCCTGCCTCTTACGCCAAAGGTCGTGGGCTCGATCCCCACCCTGGACAAACATTCGTGCGATGAACACTTGCGTTTGTTCAGTGTCTGGGTGTAATATATGTATTTAAGTATATGTTACTGTAAAAGCTCGAACTACGGTCAATCTTAAGATTTTAGTGTAAGTCTTAGGATTTACCGACTTGAGATGGTAAATGTAAGTATTTCTGAAAACGAGATTATTTTTCGGGCTTTTACCATTTGAATTCAGTATATGCTAGGTTTTACCGCTGTCAGCTGGTAGATGTTGGTATAAGGAATAAAATATCAGGTACTTTCAGTCTTACATTTTGACCCACTTTCACATTTGGATATTTATCAGCTGACAATTTTTCAGCTTAGTTTTTCAAATTAAATTTTGCTTTTGTTCTTATTGTCTAACAGGTTGTATCTTCTTTAGTATTGGATTTTGTTTGGCTAGAATAACGCTTTCTGTCTCTGAATCGGTATGGTATTGAATTGTTACATTGATATAGTCTGTTATTTGCTTTTCCTTCGTCTGTTCCATTACAATAATTTCGTTTTCTTGTGTTTTGTTCCTCACATTGTCACTGTTTATATCCCCTTCTGCCTTACTATCAACAAGGTTGTCTTCCTTGTCCTTTTCAATCATATTTTCGTCATTTGTTTGGGAACTCAACATATTTTCCAAATCTTCTTCCGATTTTAATAGTCCAATCATATCTCTACGAATGGCTGACATCGCAGTGCCCATTTTCATTGGACTACCAAACATTGCTTCGTAAGGGGAGCATTTGATTCCCTCGTGATTTGCTCGATTTTTCATGGCCTGGATGAATTTCAAGCATTCTGACCATTTTGACATCTGCTTGGTTTCCATCCACGTGGTGAGCATATTTTCGATGTCTTTATTGGCACGCTCCACTGATCCTTGACTCTAGCTATGTCTTGGCTTCCCATGAACGATTTTAACATCTGGCTACATAGAGCATAAGTTTTCAATTATTTGATTACTGAATTCCCGACCATTATCGAAATGAAGGATGTTCGGCGCTCCAAAAGTGATACAAATATCCAGTAGATGATATGCGACTTCAGTTGCCCGTTTAGTTTGAAGTGCACGAAGGATTACGATTGTAGTGAGATGGTCTTGATAAACTAATATAAATTTATAATTTCCGTCAGGATTAGTTTGAAGATCTATAAGATCTTCAAAGTCTTCTGTTTCTTTTGACAAGGTTGGCATAGCTTCAAATATGTCATGATAGCCTTAACTGTAATGTTTTTATACTTGCGGTTACATTCTTTGAGCATCCTCGTTCTTCCATCGTGTCCAACAGCAACATGCGTTTCTTCGAGAATGTTAAATAAATCGTCAACATAACAAACATAATATTAGATTTCTCCATTATCTTCTTTCATTGGCACAATCAGCTTTTCTTCTCCGCCTATGGTCAAAATATCATAGCGCTTTATACGCCTGTAATGAACAGCTTCCTTCTTTTTAATGTTCTTTGCAATTTTTACTTCCTCCAATCACCTTGCGTACTTATCCTTATCGAGATAAAAGTGATTATCTTTCTTGTTTGCCACCAGCTCGTCCATTATTTCATAAAATCAATGTTTTATACTCATTTTGATTTGATTCACAAATAACTTTTACACACGAGTATTAGTCCGACTGCCTACGAGTATGAATCGATGCGGTGAACACGTCATGACATGATTTTTCAACATTTACCGTGCATTCAATGAAAATCCTAAGATTTACCAAACGGATGGTGGTAAAAGTCCGAATTGCAAATATTTTTGAACATTTACCATTAAGAATTGGTAAATCTTAGGTTTTACTGGAAAATCTTAAGATTTACCGTAGTTCTAGCTTTTACAGTAACATATGTATTGGTTTTACTCTGTTGTCTGATATCTGTAACACAAATGCTTAAGCTACTTAGTACGGAATCAGGTCAACGTATGAGATGTTGTGAGAATTATTGAGCGACCACCTTCTGAGCGACCACCTAAATGTACAGGGTATTTCCTAGTTTGGTTGATCTGTGGTGTGAATTGTCTGTCGCAATCTGTCAAATACACAATCTGGGGTGGTTGATTCCTGACGTCTTTTCCAGAAGTTTCTGGAAGCGAGAAGCCGACAATCGAATACTTTGACCACTTGAGGACGACGACCCGTTTGGATCAGTAGTAGTGAATGCTGTCTCTCATGCTAGGGTTGCGGGTTCGATCCCCGCTCAGTACAAACATTTGTGTACATGAACGTTGTATGTTTGTATTGGTCTGGGTGTTTTCTATGTATTATAAGTATGTATTTATAAAAGAGAAGAATTATATGTATGTTTATAATATTTGTAATTCCGCTGTTGGTTCTGATATCCGTAACAAGGGGCTTGAGCTACCTATCACGGAGTCAGATTAATGTATGTGATGTTGTGAAATATTATTTACTTCAATTTCGATCGACTTGATCAAGTAGCCCAAGTCCAGCAGTGGATTGAGGATAATGGATTTTCTGTATATCAGGGAGCATGCTTGACTTTGCTGCCTTGAAAGCTTGACCCTTATTTATTATTTGATTGAAATGGGGTGAGCCCTGCGTCTCATAGCCACTGCGACCAGTAGATGATCTATTGTGGCAGCCCCGTAACCTATTACAGCACCTCATGTAGCTCCAGTTCCAGGATAAACCCGAGAATGGAGCTGATGGGGGAGCTCTTGATCTCGTCAGCTGAGATCATGTGTGCTCCCAGGTGCCGGCTTCTGCTTGACCCTTACGGGACATCTGACATCTCCCCTTGTGGGTATTTTTTTGCGTCCAATGATATTCAAGGAATTGAGATCTTAACAAACTAGGCGTAACTAAGTTGTATTACAACGGGACATACTCACACAGAGCGGAACTTATGGTTACCTCACCTGTGATCACTAACAAAATCGCTAAGGACCGAACATTTTTAATCTGAGATCACTTACTAATGGAAAGAGTAATTAATGCCACATATTAATTTTATACAGCGCCGGGAAGAGAAGTTCGTCACTGTCAGTAAAATCCGAGTATTACGTGATATAATAACAAGGTCTATCGTTTGTAGGGAACGCTTGGACCATAATTTAGGATTTGGGGAGTCTGGTAGTTACAGTGACACTGCCGTCTAATCTTTGTAAACCTTTAAGGCAACGACGCAGCGAATACGTCGCGGTTGCGCAGGAGAGTCAAGTCAACGGTGGTATTCCTATTTTACTAGCGACGCCAATCGATTTTAATTTTTATTTACTAAAGGGTAGGGCACACTAGCGACGCCAATCGATTTTAAACCGGATCTATTTTAAACAATTTCGGGGTTACAACCTCTCGGCAAACACTTATACTATTTATTAAATAACCATGCACAAATGCGGACCCAGCATTTGTACGCGAAAAATGATTCACGCTAAAAGTGGCCGCTTTTGGCTGCCACTTTTAGCCTGAAATCTATACATACGATCGACCGTGGTAGAGCCACGCTTCGGCATGAATGGGCCGGCTTGACCGGAGTGTGCAGCACTGTGCTGTGTTTCGATGCGTGAGTAAGGGTTCCGGAGGCCCAATCTGGCGGAAAGGGGGGCTTAAAGGTTGGGAGCGCACTTGTGACTCCACTGGTATCGCGAGTGTCCATGGGCGGCAATCGCTTACCATCAGGTGGTCAGTCTGTTCATCTACCACCTATCAGATAAAAAAAAAAATTCAATTTCAATGTAGAAGGCGCGTTCTTATCCACTGAGCTACCATCGCTCGCCAGCCAATCTGGTTCTATCTTTCTTGAATAGTCGGTAAATCGTGCCCCTGGGCTTCCTACATTTTGTTACGGCATGGTAACCACTCCACTATAGTATGTACGTGTTGGCGCCATATCCTCCATCTGTTCCTTAGGAGTACGATCAGCATCAAAAGTAGCTTAACACTTTAGTACCATGTCAAAGTAACTGTTCCGCCTATTATAGTCAGTTTCTAAGGGGTAAATAAAAATGTTACATTGACATGGTACTAAAGTACTTTTGATGCTGGCGTACCTGAAAAAGTTAAAAATACGGTGTATGTCGCTGCTTCGGCGAAGTGTCAAAGTGATGACACTCGCACTAAGCTGATCGCAAAGTTGTCAAAACGGAACAATGGCTCAAACAATTGCATGTGAATGAACCCTGAATAGATGACGCAATGGCCAGATTACCCAATAATGATCGCTAACGTGCAATGATAGCATGTCTGTATGTTTATACACGTGATTTCGTAATGGCTGAGCCGACTTCAACCTTTGGCGTGGACATTTTTAGTGTCTTAGTTTTTTTATTTATTTATTATCTATGCATAAATTAAAGTTCATTGATTTTAGATTTGGTCCTTTTTAATTTGTAATTATTCTGGAATAACTCCTACCTAATTATTTTAAGTTAAAACATTTTATATGTGTGTACTTCTGTCTGTAACCCACACGAAGTTATAATACACAAAAGTTAAGCTTAAAAAAATGTATTTTTATATTCTTTTTATCTGTGTAGTGTAAGGTCCTACAAATAGGTCTTACCACAGACAACTTTGAATGGTCTTACGAATTGAAATATTTGCATGCTACAATTTAAGGGCTAAATAGGTTTAAGCAACATGTAAATTTACAACATCTACATTTTATGAAACTACCCTATTCATTGGCAAACTAAGTATTTTGTATTAGACAAACAACAGTTTAGGCTAAAAGTACAGTAGTCCGGTAAAACTATTTGCATAGTTTGTCTGCAGGATTACGAGTCTTTAACTTAAGATGACGGGTAGGGCACACTAGCGACGCCAATCGATTTTAATTTTTAGCTACTAAACCGGATCTATTTTAAACAATTTCGGCGTTACAACCTCTCGGCAAACACTTATACTATTTATTAAATAACCATGCACAAATGTTGGGTCCGTTTTTGTACGCGTAAAATTTATTCACGCCAAAAGTGGCCGCTTTTGGCGGTAATTCACATTTCGAGTACAAAAGCAGACTCAAAAGTTAAGTATAAGTATTTAAATAGTGTTAGTGTTTGCCGAGAGGCTGTAACCCCGAAATTGTTTAAAATAGATCTGGCTTAGTAGTTAAAAAAAAAAAAAATTAAAATCGATTAGCGTCGCTAGTTGACCCTACCCGTCGCCTTAAAAAATAAAATTACTTAAACCAAATTAGCTAAAAATACGTTTTAAATTTTCTTTTAAATATATTTTTGTCTTGTTCCCGGCGTATGTTCTCGGGCAAACTATTCAATAAGTATGGTAGGTAACTTTTTCTTTAATGTTCTGTCACCAAAGTAGTTATTTACTTTAGGTACCTACCTCAAATTTGCCCACAAACATTGATGTGATGTCTGAAATAATAAATGATTTTATTTCTTTCTTAGTGCACTAAATGCATACGAAGAGTACCGAAAACTCGCGATGTTTGTGAGCGTGTTGTTGTCCATACTGTGCCTGTTCGCTGTGCGAAGAATTCAAATTTACCTTCGTTTATGAGTTTGATTTTGTTATTTGTTACGAATGTCCACACTTGTTAAAATAATATTTATCTATAGTTTGTTTATATTCTCATGTAAGTGAATGTTAATTCTTTTTGAGAAATAAAGTTCTTAAACCTCATTTCTTTCTTTATAAAGAAGAAAACATAATATTGCAATACTTAAACGTGACTTGAGATGAGACGCTGTTTAAAGCGTAGCTAAGTTTTCCGCTTGATTTTTTCGAAAAACAACTGAAAAAGTTGACATTTACATTTTGACAAAAAACGGTTTTGTGCGTGGTGTGAAATGTGCAGTTTAGGCTTTCGGGATTTTCGATATGAAAATTATGGCGTCTATCGTATAAAAATCATACATAAACATGGCCGTTGAATTGGATTTCTGAACAAGTAAAATGTGCATAAAGAGTGTTCAACGGCGGGTTAAAAAATCTAAATATAATAATAAAGAAATCGCAGTAAAGACCGTGACCGTGAGAGACACACGCTTGGGCATGAATGGGCCGGCTCGACCGGACTTGTATCACCATATGAAGAAACGAACAATATGTAGGTAATTTATTTGTACAAAACATGTTATACTTACTCTAATATAGCTGTATATTCGCCGGCAATGAGTTCCATTTCGTTCGTTCGTTCGTTCCACTCTATGTAACCGTGGTAGAACCAAGCTTCGGCATGAATGGGCCGGCTCGACCGGAGTGATACCGGCCTCGCAGAAAACCGGCGTGAAGCAGCATTGTGCTGTGTTTCGCTGCGTGAGTGAGCGTACCGAGGCCCAATTTGTCGGGAAAGGGGGCTTAAAGGTCGGCAGCGTACTTGTGACTCCACTGGTGTCGTGGGTGTCCATGGGCGGCGGCAATCGTTAACCCTCAGATGATCCGTCTGCTCGTCTGCCACCTATCACATTTTGAAATATTGGAAACTAAAAATAAGGTACATGGTAGAAATCCCGTAAATAACTATTCTAATGTTAGTGACCATGAAAGTTTAAAGGAATACACTCTTCGACTTGACTTTAGGTAATTAGAGATTTTATTATATTTTAGAGAAACAAGCAAACAACATCCTTCGAGACTTGGCTAGTTTTTATGGGATGTTTTTGGTAGGATATTGATTTTTGATAAATACCTATCAGAAACATAAGAATTGGGCTCCAGATGCGTACTCCCGACCCGAGTCGTCTTAGCAACGTGCGTCCCATAGTTATTTAATCTGTAAGCAATCATGCTTATTTTTTTACTTGCAACGTAAAGACAATATTAACATCCGCAATTTCGATTATTCTTATCCAATATCTTATCCGCAATTTCGACATTTATTTCGATGCCGATCTTTAAACTCCCATTCCCTCGGATCGAGCTCGCACTACCTCTTCGACCGTGGGACAGCCACGCTTCGGCATGAATGGCCCGGTTCGACCGAAGTGATACCACGGCCTCACAGGCGTGAAGTATTTAGTGGTTTTCATTATTTAGTTAAATCTAAAACTAAAACCGTATCTAGGGCATGCTAGGAACATGCCCTAGATACGTTTTTATGACGGCCCGTAGCACAGCTCCGCTGTAAATGTCCAATCTATCCGACCGAATCCTTTTACCTTTTTATCATGATGATACCATTTTGTTTTGCGATAGAAGATGACAGAATAACAAGGTGAAAGAGCTGTGTTTCGCTGCGCGAGTGCCGGAGGCCCAATCCGGGAGTTAATAGTTGGCATCGCACTTGTAACTCCACTGGTATCACGGGTGTCTATGGGCGGCGGCAATCGCTTACCATCAGGCGATCCGTCTGCTCATCATTCACCACCTATCACATAAAAAAAATAACCTCACAGTTTTCTGTGAGGCCGTGGTATCACTCTGACCCATTTATGACGTAGTATCCCACAATCAACCATAGGTATATTACACAATAAAAGAGTTCATTGCTCTCGTGAGGACCGGATTCGACGTAGCACTCAATATATATTTTTTTAATTTTAAAAAGAGTGCAACGGTAGTTCTCTTGTATAACTGTTATGTTAGAAGCAAACTCGAATACTGCAGCACCGTCTGGAGTCCCATATATAATGTTAATATAAAAAGGATAGAAAAGGTTAAGGTTGGCCGTATGGTGCCCGGCAGAGTAGAATAGGCCACCCTCACTCTTACCGAGGTGTCGTAAAAGGCGACTAAGGTAAAGCTGCTGGCATGATCATCAGCACCCAGAGAAGGAAAACTCTGCATTTATATCAAAACCCTCGCCAACCCGTCTGCCAAGCGTGGCGAGTATGGCAATTACCCCTCATGTGATTGAGGGAGGCCCGTGCCCCAGCAGTGGGGACTTAAATGGGCTGATGATGATGATGATGATGAGAAAAGGTTAAAAAAACTGATTCGCAGCTTAACCTGCCGCTTTCGTGTAGACAGAACAAAACAATACAGAGAAAAAGTCAAACACTTCCACCTCGATCCCCTTTCCACACGGCGTACCTATTTGGATATGTCATAACTTCACAAGCTCTTGAATAACCGCATTGATAGGCCCAAACTCCTAGACAAGTTCGATTTTAACGTTCCGCGCAGAATCCCGCGATTTCCTGGTGGCTTATTCAAGAACAAATTCTGCAGGACGAGTATGGGTAGAGGTTCACCAGTAGTCCGTCTGTCTCGCCTGTATAAAGATCTCACCAAGAGGCTACCAGACCTTGATGCCATGTTTCTGAGCCTGCCTAAATTTTTTTCAATTATTAATGCGAATGTCGTACCTTAGATTGTTTTGAGTATATTTATGTATTTGAATTGTTTTTAATTGAAGAGCAACTGATTTCTTTTCTTTTTAGTAAGTGTAACTACTATGTTTAAATAGGTATTTGTGTATTTCACTTCCTTTATAATAAAAATGCATGTTGTGATTGCCTTTAATTGTAGGGACAGTTAGTTTTAAGAATGTATGTAAAACTTTGCAATAATTATATACTCTGCTGTACCTTATGATGGTGAACCAATAAATAAATAAATAATATAAGGCATTCATGCAAAGCACTCTTTTTCTTGGGCATCCTAAGTAGGGCACATTTTCCTGGTTCCAGTCATTATTATACACAGTTGAATGCGTGATATGCGCGTACGCTTGTAAGACCGTGTCCACACGTAACTTAAAAAACATAAGCATAATGACTTGGACCTGATGTTTGCTTTACTTACTTACTTTATTCTCAGAGTCTATATAGAACTAACTATATGCGTGCGCTTTTAACCGTCTTAGAAACTTCTCGATGGACACAAGGAACATCTATAGAGTGTATTCTCAAAAGAAGTGATCAACTGATTTATTTTGTAGTAGGTTTTTTAATACAAGTAAAGTAAAATCAGCTTATAAACTGTTCACAGGGCAAAAGCCTCCATCATAGAAATCAAGTTATCACTACTATGATGGGATTAGGCCACGGGGGAGATCTGTGGATTAAGCTTACTCACCATGCTTGCCAAATGCGGAAGGTAATCACAAACCCGAGCTAAGTCCGAAAAAATCGAAACATACTTTTCGCTCGACTCAGGATTAAACCCAGGACCCCGAGATCACCGCCCGGTACTTAAATCACTAGACCAACGTGGCATTTTTAATAGTTCACTCTAATAATGGCATTGTTTAATAGTTATGTGTCCTATCTATGTAAATTGTGTATAATGTATCGAGACGGGAATTAACACGATATTTATTATGTGATACAACATTGTGTACTCACATATTATTAGAGTCCGCTCGTGACCACGGCTGCTGTAACGTAGCCGAAACGTCGAGCCAAATATGTGAGTACACAATGTTGTATCACAATAAATATCGTGTTAATTCCCGTCTTGATACATTATAGTAATAATGCAACGCGAAAATCTAAAAAACAATCTTGCTGTGGTAAATAAACGTTTACTTACTTACTAATTTAATACAGATATTAAAATTCTAGTATTTAGTACTTAACGTTCCTAGAGAGAGAGAGAGAGAGACGACGCTGATGTGTCTATCCATACACGTTTTCTTACGTTTTAATGATCGACCGTCGATCAATTGATCCGTTAACACCCTAAGCCGTCATTTGATCACATCACATCGTCAAATCAATTAGAAATTCATCACCATCATTTCAGCCAATAAACGTCCACTGCTGGACATAGGACTCATCCAATGATCTCCAAACATCCCCGTGCCGCCCGCATCCAAGGGATTCCCGCGACCTTCACCAGATCGTCGGTCCACCTTGTGGGGGGCCTGCCACGATTTCGACCTCCTATGCAGCCTCCACTCGAGGACCTTTTTGCCCCACCTGCTGTCTGACCTTCTCGCAATGTGCCCTGCCCATTGGCAATAGAGCCATGCATTATTTGGGCTGTGTAAAGAGGAATTGTCGTCCTGGTCTTGAATATTGGTTTTATATTATGAGTATTATAATGGAGAAATTAACTTAAAAAATAAATCACCCCGTCACCATTTTGAAAGTCCCCTATAAATAATTACACTAATAAGGCAATTAAAAATGAACCATTAATGCATCCAGCGGATACTAGAAATATTGTTCCGTAAGTTGAATTTACAACTGTAATTATTATTTCGCTGTCCACAGCGAGCGTTAGGATTTAATACTGGGTTTGGCACGTACAGTTTTGACTAAACTCTTCCCATAAATTATAGTAGATTGGCTATACTTGGCTAGACTGGTTCTATGTGTTATTAGCTGTACGGTTCAGTCCCGGCTGTGTATCCGACCGCCATTGCGCTGAGATGGACACCCCAGGGGTTTCGGCACGACAATTTTTACTTAGGTTTAGAGTAGCACACACGACCTTGTTCTGGGCTCTTTCCCCGATTCGTTTCTTCACTCCCTACAAAGTCTATGTGATGTCCCTTCTCATTGTCACTTCTCCCCAAATGGGGCGGAACCACCACAACACAAGTGACCTGTAAAGCAAGTACTTGGTGAGTGTGAAGAGGTGAAAATTCGAGCCCGTCCATTCATGCCGAAGCGTGGTTTTTCCACGGTCAGAGGTACCTTGGGGATAATTGGGTAATTGGGATCGCTTAGGGAACACTTTACCACTGATCCAATCGGGTCGTAAAAAAACATCAACATACGGGGTAACCTGGTTGGGTTTCTTGCCCTGTATTATTATATACAGGGTGCATTAACCTAACATTTGCGGTGGCAAATGTCAATACGTCCTCCTTATAAGTGAGTAGTTTTTATGCGTTTCTAGAGAACGTTGAACTGGCATTTCTGCCCTTCCTGTTTCTGACCCCATTATCTAGCCAGGCATCAGGTGAGGCCAGATCAAACATAAGCTATAAAAAAAGTAGAAAATGGTTAAGAACAGCGCTATTTTAGGCCGCCTTTACACGTGCGACTAATACATATTAATTTAGACTTGACTGTTAGTGAGTCGCACTTTAAAGCGACGGCTACGCAAGAGATCCCGAGTTCGCAAAAAATTGTACCTAAGTTGTCGGTAGGAGATTCTTAGTGGCAGCTCAGAGTATGGAAGTTGGCGGTCTGTGGCGGTCTTGTACCCCCGTGAGTTGGAAAGCACGTTAAGCTGTTAGTCCTGCGCCCGATCCCTCTCCGGTCGTGTCATATAGAGAGTTCATTTGTGTTTGTGTAGACACTTGAGCACTAAATTATATCCTGCGTACGTGGCTGATTGTTACGATCGGCCGCCGTAGTCGTAATCGGTTTGAGGATATTATTAATTTAGAAGTGCGTGTTGATTTATACATTGATTAGGTTTCTTCTTTCGTCAAATAACTAATAGTGGGATAGCCACGATTTAGCATAAATGATCCGGAGTGATACTACGGCCTTATAAAAACCACCATGAAGCAGCGCTCTATTTTGCAGTATGAGTGAGAGTAACGGAAGCCCAATCCGGTGTTAAAGGAGTTTAAAAAAAAATATAATTCATTTATTTCAGGCAGCAAGATACCTACATTAAAAAATTTCATTGGCCCATATAATAAATACCTTACAGTTTAAAATAATACATTATAAAATGTTTTTTTTTTCATTTCAATATTTCTACGCGCGTAGAGTCAGTTGGTACCCGTCCTCGAAACTTCCGAAAGACGACTCCCTGCGGCCAGAAGTCCTTCTTAATAAAGGTCGCCAGGGAGTCGGTTGGTACTCTCACCACAAATGAGTTGAAGTTCACTTTGTGGCGAGATTCCAACCGTTCGACCCTCAACGTCCAATTGGACTTCTTTCGTACGTAATCTACGACTCCCTCGACCTTCGTAGACCAGTGTAGGCGGGACACGTACAGCTGCGTAGTGCGAGTCTCTGGCTGTATCGAGCTTTCCATTGATATGGGTGCAGTGCCTCGGTAGTTACGGCTGGCGGGCTTCTTCTTCTTCTCCTTTTTAATGAAGCCCTCATCATCGCACTTATTCTTCGGTGGACGCAATGTTGGTGTCATCTTCGGTTTACAGGTTAGCAGCGCACTTGTGACTCTACTGGTATTGCGGGTGTCAATGGGTGGTGGCAATCGCTTACAGGTGATACGTTATACGTTTACCACTTACCACAAAATAGATTTAAAAATGTTCTATGCGTCGAGCAAGTATGTATTTATGTTTTCATCGTCAGCCCATTTAAGTCTCCACTGCTGGGGCACGGGCCTCCCTCAATCACATGAGGGGTAATTGCCATACTCACCACGCTTGGCAGATGGGTTGGCGAGGGTTTTGATATAAATTCAGAGTTTTCCTTCTCTGGGTGCTGATGATCATGCCAGCAGATTTACTTTAGTCGCCTTTTACGACACCTCGGTAAGAGTGAGGGTGGCCTATTCTACTCTGCCGGGCACCACACGGCCTTTATTTATGTTTTAAATTCATCGAAAGCATAAAGGCCACGCACGGTCAATCTGTGGCGTTCACTCCACTGATGTTAATTACGCAGAAACATTGAATTTAAAGACTGCTACGGTCGGTGACATCTCCAGAATGACCGGAGTACACCTTTCGAGTGAAGTTACAGGCATAGACATGCACTCTAAATAGACTGTGCCTTTTCATAGAAAGCCATACTTGAAAATCTGCGCGAAGCCATTATTACTGTGTTATCTTTCTCTACCGCACCCCGTATAGAATCTGCGTCAGGGCAGGTTGGATCTCTTCCACACTCCGTGACGTTTTTTCCGAAAATAACACATTCCGTCTAAGGTGAGACGGGTAGGGCACACTAGTGATGCCAATTGATTTAAAATGTTAACCGGATATCTTTTTAACTATTTCTCCAGCCTCTCGTAAAACACTTATACTATTTATTTAATACTTATCCTTAATTTTTTGTATTTGCAATTTGGATCTTTGCCAAAAACGACCACTTATGGCGTTAATTACAATTTCGAGTACAAAAACAGATCAAAAAGTAGTGCACAATTATTAAATAAATAGCGGAATGGTTTGCTTAGAGACTCCCGCTCCGAAATTGTTTAAAATAGACCCAATTTAGTAGCCAACAATTTAAATCGATTGGTGTCGCTAGTTAGAGCTAACCGTCGTCTTTAAGCGCGCGTTTTCTACTTTTATTTTATTTATTTATTTATTTAATTACACAGGTCCTTAAACCTAATTACGTAATTAAAAAAATAATAAAACAATAGCAAAAAACAGGCAAACACGTGAATTATTTGATATACCTTTACATAGTTCCATGGTTACAGGTGGACCGTGTGTGACCACCTTAAGAAATTAAATGAAGTTTAGTGTCCTGTGGGTTGAGGCATGGTCCCGGGTGGCGCTCGCAGGAGGCGCAGGCGGCACGCGCGCCAGCTGCCTGCGCAGATGCGCGCGCGCAGCCCGCCGCGCAATGTGCGTGCTCTACCTCCTGTGTTGCCAGTTTACTGCTTGTGCTACTAAATTTATCATTTTTATACGCCTTGATTTTTTACCCATATTACTCCAGTAGCACAACTCCTGGTCCGCTATGACGTATAAGGAGTGGAATACTAGCGAAAGTGCCTCTTCTAGGACTTAAAAACTTACTATAATGCTCTTTCATTATCGCGTTGGCTGATGCATTACAAAATTCTAGGTATTTAGTGGTTTTTACTCTTTGTTAATAATATTTATTCCCAGGAGTTATTTAGTCCCAGGAGTTTTAGGAGAGGAGGATAACCCATCCGTTTACAGACGGATGGGTATGCGTAACGCATTTTCCCTGGGTCACCATATAAAAACTTAATTAGTTATAAGATCAAATCATACCGCATTATGCAATAAATAAATATAAATATGAATATGAATCTACGAGTAAGGCTATTGCATATACTGTTGCAAGCATGGCCAAATATATGTTTTCCTTTTTTTTTAAGTTTATTATTAATGGATATTTTTTATTTATTTATTCTTTACATGTTTTACTGAGAGCTTACAGTGAGATAAAAAAATCCCAGTGCTGGCAATACTGCGACCCAGCCTGGTCCCGCAGGCTGCTTTTATCAACATATCTGGATAACGGTCGGCTGAAGAGATGAAATAGTACTCCATAGCTAAGTTTGTACTGCTACTAAATACTTGAAATGAATTTTCGTACAAACAGTCGAAGTTCAATGCACTTGAAATCTAATTACAAACTAAATTAAAATGGGAAAATCATTTTTAGGTTTTTTTAGAATAGGTTGTCGCTAAACTACTATCGCAAACCAAAATCCTAATGGCCAGCGACGATGGGGTCTATGTTACCCGTTTGCCTATAAGATAGAGACTCTTGCCCGCGACGATACTAGCGCCGCGAAGTGATGTATGCTGATTGTAACGAATAAGAGACTTTTTTTTAAAGTGAGCAATTAATACTTTAAGAATAGTATTTAAATGTGCGGTGCGGTATCGCCTTAAAATTGTCCAGATTATAGTCTATAGTCTGGACAACTAATGGCAGTGAATTCCATTCCTTGGCTGTCCGCATTATAAATGTGGAAGAGAATCGCTTCGTGTGGATATGATAGAAATACCATAAGGTGCGATATGTATGTATGTATTTGACAGGTGCCGGGATTACTCAGTGCCAGACGAGCAGATTGATAGTAAGCCATTAGCACCGCCTCTGGTCCCACGTGGCCAGATCCGCATCACCAGTGAAGTCAATTCAGCTACCTAGCTTATTTCAAACGTCTTCAGAATCGTGTTGGAGATATTTCAGTTTTAGGTTAACACTAACTAACACTAAGCAATAGCTTCATTATTAGAGCTTGCAAGAAATATAATACTACGTATTATATTTGCCCGTGTGGTCCCCGGCAGAGTAGAATAGGCCACCCTCACTCTTACCGAGGTGTCGTAAAAGGCGACTAAGGTAAAGCTGCTGGCATGATCATCAGCACCCAGAGAAGGAAAACTGCATATATATCAAAACCCTCGTCAACCCGTCTGCCAAGCGTGGTGAGTATGGCAATCACCCCTCATGTGATTGAGGGAGGCCCGTGCCCCAGCAGTGGGGACTTAAATGGGCAGATGATGATGATGATGATGTATGTAAACCTATCAGTTAAGCACTCAGCTAAATTTTCCATTTTTTCCTAATAAGCCTGTAATAATATGTAACTTTAAATTTACTTATTTTTTGCATTTCGTTGCGGGAACGATCACGGGACTTCTGATTATTATGTATTTTCATTGTTTTTTATCAAATCATTGATTTGGTGACGTTTTTTTTTAATGGAAAGTACTTAAGTGTCTACCAACAAAACAAAATTTAAAAAATACTCTTGAAAACAAGTTGCTAAAGTATAAATAATTATAAATAAGCTTTATGTAACATAAATAGCTGTAAGTTTTCTTAATAAATAAATTAAAAAAAAAACACAAGAAAGCAGTCTTTTCCCTTATCAAGGCAGGAACATCACTGGAATTCTTCATTTTTAGGTACACAGTCTCATCGTCATCGTCAGCCCATTTAAGTCCCCACTGCTGGGGCACGGGCCTGCCTTAATCACATGAGGGGTAATTGCCATACTCACCACGCTTGGCAGACGGGTTGGCGAGGGTTTTGATATAAATGCAGAGTTTTCCTTCTCTGGGTGCTGATGATCATGCCAGCAGCTTTACCTTAGTCGCCTTTTACGACACCTCGGTAAGAGTGAGGGTGGCCTATTCTACTCTGCCGGGGACCACACGGCTTACACAGTCTGGTCAGAAACAATAATGCAAGTGCTAGTGAAGAAGAGTGGGCGTGAGTTAAGGTGACGTGTAGGGCACCCTAGCGACGCCAATCGATTTTAATTTTTAGTTACTAAACATGACCTATTTTAAACAAATTCAGGGTTACAACCTCTGGGCAAACATCTGTTTTAGTTAACTGTATGGTATGCTTTTTCACTCGAATTCTGGATTACCGCCAAAAGTGGCCGCCTTTGGCGTTACCCAACATTTGTGCATGGTTATTTAATAAATAGTATAAGTGTTTGCCGAGAGATTGTAACCCCTAAAATTGTTTAATATGGATCCGGTTTAGTAGCTAAAAATTAACATCGATTGGCGTCGCTAGTGTGCCCTACCCGTCACCGTAAGTGTTGCCGAGCCGGCAGATGGGGCGTAGCGGTCGCCGACCCCCGCGCACCTTGACCCTACAAAGGGCTCCTAGTCAGTTGTAGTGTGGTAACAGGTGCCTCTTTGTCAGGTCACCCATCAGGTGTGAGGCAACTTAATTTTGGGAGGTGCGAAAGGTTTTGTCTAAAATTAGTGTTGTCCCAAATTGTATGGGTGCTTTTTTATGCCCTCTACCAGAGAGCGCTATGGTTCCTCAGGCGTGGTGACCCGACCTTTGTACATTTGGGTCCATTTCTGAATTGGATTAAATTAAAAAAGCGAAAGATAGGTGACTCGTCTGTACCGCGTGGACCGCGTAAATTATACTCCATTTGTTTAGGTACATACTTCACTAAATGTAAACAAACCTTAAAAGGGGTTCTTTTAGGGCCATTTTTCATTGCGACACAAAACGCAACAAAAATTATATTATTCTGAATCTTAATCTCATTTTCTCTGTTATCAATTCTAATATTTAACCAGTTTGTTTAATAAAAAGGGCGAAAAATATTTTTAAGCTTGCAAACAATTGAGTAAATATTTATTTTTACTGATTTCTAAAAGTATTACAGTGTGCCCACAAAAAAGGATCTAAAAAATCCAGCTGTCCAAAAACTTTCTTGTGAAAAAAGTAATGGACAACCCTACTAAATCTAAAAGTCAAACTACGTGCATACTGTCTGCATAAAGGCACAGTGCGGTATCACTTTTGACTGATATTTCACTTGGTCACTTGGCCGTCAACTGTGAACTTTACTTGAAGGGAAATATCACATCGAAATTTTTGTTGTTTACCTTTAGTTAATTACCTAAACAATCAGAGTATAGGACCCCGTCGCTTTATTTCACATAAACTGACGTAGCATGCGCGTAGCACGTTTGATGACTCCTCCGAGCATATGTCAAAACAAATAGGTCCGTTTTCAGATGTGTAATTTGAAAGGACGTGCCGTATCTTCCGCTATTTTGATTTAACCTTAGATTTCTGCACCCTATTTTCATCGGTGCTCCGAATTGCACAGTTTTGGTATAAAGGGGTTTTTATGAATTTGGGTGTGTGGGAAAGAGGGCTTTTTGATAAAAAGGGTTTTGCTTTAAGGGTGTTTATATGGAGACTTGGCAAGGACCTGGTATACTAGTTAAAAAAATTGGCCCATATAATTTCTTTATGATGTCTTCGTTTTCTGGAGCAAAAATAAATATCATAGAAAAATATAGCATTACAGAAAAGCAAAAACCACTATGGCAGGAATGACATTTCGATGATTACGTCTGTCAACAGTCTGGTTCGACAGTACAAACATGCTGGTTATGTCAAAGTGACAAGTTACATCTGACAGTGGTCATCATTTGCAGTCTTTGGTTCACTTCGTTTTTCCTCTCACGTCATAGGTATGCTTGATTCAGAGTAAAATTATCAAATTATTTTCTGAATTGCACCACGTAATTGTATGATGAATGATATCAGCAGGTTTTTTAATTTTTTTTGGTTTACTTTTTTATGTCATAGGTGGCAGACGAGCAGACGGATCACCTGACGGTAAGCGATTGCCGCCGTACAGCCGCGATACCAGTGGAGTCACAAGTGCACTGCCAACCTTAAACCCCCCCCCCCCCCCCCCCCCCCCCCCCTCCCTTCCCCCGGATTGGGCCTTCGGTACCCTAACTCACGCAGCACAGTGTTGCTTCACGCCGGTTTTCTGTGAAGCCGCCCCGTTCATGCCGAAGCGTGGCTCTCAAACGGTCAGAGGTCTCTTTGGGTACCTTAGGGAACCTTGGCTCTCCCACGACCAGAATACTGTACGATGTTCTAGCCAATTCCTGGACATGTCATTTAAGTCACCAGGGGTATAACTGCGCGTGGTTGGATGCGGTTGCTGACCTTCCTCGCACTTTTGACCTTGCACCAGACCATAGATAGAGGGTAGGCTCTAGCTGACATCGGTGTCGCAGAATTCGTTTACCTACGCGATAAATAGTATATCGTATCATGATCTCTCCCGCACACGTACCGTATAGACTGCGGATCACATTGTCCACCACGCTTGACATTAGGAAGGAGTTTGATTGTTGTGGAACTGTGTGAGGCCCTAGTAATGTAGTGTTACACGCCCCATTTGAGGAGAAGTTGAGATAGGACTTTGTAGGGAGTGAAGAATCTCACCGGGGAAAGAGACCTTATCGAGTACCGGTCCCCAGACTTAATAAAATCGGTAATTCATTTGTTGGCTTAAGTATTAAGATATTTAATAAGCTACCACAAAATGTCATTAACCTATCACTGGATAAGTTTAAGTCTCATATTAAAACCTGCCTAATGAAGAAAAGTTACTATAGTGTAAAATACTATTGATAAGGATTCTTGGTCATGTTAATTGATTAATTTTTTGAGTTGTTATTCATAGTAGTCTATTAACTTTCATAATTGTATTTTTTTTCTCTTCTCAATTAAAACTCTGTAACATCATCAATATTTGAAAAGAGTAACTACTGAGTTTCTTGCTGGTGTCTTCTCAGTAGAAATCGACATTCAGAACCAGCGGTAGATATTATGTACCTACCTATTTTGACATTCAGTAAGTGTTCTGTGTGGACCTAAATTGAATAAAGATTTTTTTATCTTTATCTTTATCCTGATGACCGTCTTCCATGTCCCAACTGTAGAAATGACTGTGGGCAGGATTAGTTTGTGGATCACAGTCCGGTAAGCTTGGACCGGGGTTAGAATAACGACTTGGGACGCTAGTGACGAATGATATGAGAACCATCATTTTCGAGATGACAGATGTCGACAAAAAGAAAGTCCTAGAAACGTAAATGAGTATACAAGTTCTGAAGTGCAAGTCTAGAAAAACTCCAGGAGTTTTCATGAGCAAAAGGTTCCATAAACGATAGTGCTAATGAATGGTGTGTTCTCACGAACGAAACGATATTGTTTTTTAACTAACTCGCAATTATTTGAGACAAAGTGCTCTCTGTCATTATGTTACAGACAATATTTTAGATGAACAGATTATATAACTGTAAGTACACATTTAACCACTTCTTTTCCTGATTATTTTGGAATTTGATATTACTTATCAGTAACATAATAAACTGCCAAATGTAATAAGCTTTAATGCCTTGTTGGTTGTTGGATGTTGGTTACAAAACAAATCTATAGATGAAGATTTGTTTTTGTAACCATCATTCCTATAGATTTAGAAAAAGTGGTATCTAAAGTCAACAACAAACCTGTCCTTTCAGCTATATATCAAAAAAATAAGCGATCAGAGATTCTGGCGGTAGGACAAAACACTCCGCGTGGGCTGATGCAATTTCAAGGTTTTAAATTAGTTTTTAGTGAACAAATTTGGTGTTTATTTGTGCAGTAAAGTGCCGTAAAGTGATCCTAATAATAAGAATAGTTGAATCGTATCATTTTTTAACACTGCTTTTGCGTCGAGTGAGTTGTTTCGTGACAACTTGCTTGGACCTAATAGAGTCTTAAAACCCGCGATTGTGTTTAGGGTGGTATCGGCAGAAACCGTACGTCGATAAAACGCAAAACACCGGCGTTTTATTGAGTGACTGCGACTTCGATTGTTGACTGTAAATTATTGAGAATAAGTGGGTAACTTATTCTCAATGAGTTACTTGTCATTGGCAAGATACGAGTATCTTCGGGTAGAGCCATATTATAAAATAAAAATAAGCGTATAGAAATATCCCTCAGAGTTCAAGAATGCCTCAGTTCATCCATTACCCGCAACATTCCCAGCTCAGTTCTCAGCATTATGTTCAGCGGCAGACAATAGGCTCGGAGGTGGCAACGTTAGCTTCGATCGTAAATTCGTGTGCAAATTCGTGTAGCCATCTTCCTAAGTTTGTTGGTTTTAGATTTATTGAAACGCAAGCATAGGTGGTAAATTGGCTGCCTATTTGTCTTTTCCTGGAGCCCAAAAGGTTATAATGAGATGGCGAATTTAATATTTGTTAAGTTTCTCAAATCTACAATTTGTTGAGATAATGAATTTGAACGTGCGACCATGATCTATTGGTCTATTTCCTCTGTCTAAGGGTCTCGAAGGTTAGATGATAGCCTCAGTGACAAGACTTGCTAAATCCTCGATCTTGGTCTTTTATTTTTGTCTCAACTTAAATAAAATACTTACATGGGAAATGAAAAGTATTATATTTTACATTCAAAATTTTCAAAATCAAATTTGTCAAAGCCACTCTTATGATTGCAAAAATTAGGAATAGTTTTGAAAGAATGCCTTCAGTTAAATACAGTTTTGACTGTTTTAGAGTCAAAGTGATTCTGACCGATACCCTTGGTCAAAAACTGTTATACCTGCAAAAACTAGTCAGTTCTTTGTTCTTCTCCTAATTTTAAATATAGCACGAGTTCGGCGCTGCTAGCTTCTTCTTCTTCTTTGAGTGCCTCTTCAATTCTGAAGGTTTCCAAAATCCTCACTGTTGCCAGACGAAACAGCCGTTCCACATATGCGAGTCCACTCCCTTATATTACGCAGCCACGGATTTTTCCTTCTTCCAACGCGTCGCCTCTTCTCTTTTTTTCCCATCATTATGAGTTGAAGCAACCTCTTACCTGTCATCGCTAAGTACGTGACCTAGGTATTCGATTTTCCGCTATTTGATGGCATTCATAAAGTTATGAGCTGCTAGCTAAACCGGTCAAAATGCGAGAGGCCAAGATGTTACGAATGTACTTATTGAAAATTCTCATATTATAAAATTTGAGGTTTATAGTTCGCAAGTTTATTACCTACTATTGTGATTCAACAAGCGTACCCGTTGAAGGGCTAAGAGGAATATCACGTAAGTGGATTTTTCATTACACTTGAATTTTTTAAAATCACAAACAATTTAAATAGGATTGAAATTAAATAAATAATAATAAAATAAATATTTCACAACATCACATACATTGATCTGACTTCGAGATAGCTAGCTTGCTAGTGTTACAGACATCAGAATCAACTACGGAATTACAAATATATACATTTAATACTTTATTTTTATAAATACATACTTAAAATACATAGAAAACCAATACAAACAGACATGTTCATGCACACAAATGTTAATACTGTGCGGGGATCGAACCCGCAACCCTTGCACCAGAGGCAGCGATCACTACCACTGATCCAAACGAGTCGTCATAACGGGTCGTCACTACGAGTCGTAATAATGTAAATATTCTATAGACAAGTACTTATCATAAATCACCAAAAACCAACCCTTGCAACTGTGTCGACAGATAGCAAAGAAACAACTTGGAGGTAATACTGAGTCTAGACACCTGTTAAACACTGAATCATTGTCAACCTCTTTAGGAAACCAAACGAAGTGCGTAATGATTCTAGTATTTTTTCCATCGCCAACAATGCGGTGACACACTATCGGCGCCTATGATTCATATTTAACCTGCAATAAGTATTATGGCACGATCAATATCCAGAGATAACACATCGATCTACAGGCGTGCGAACGCAATAGAATATACTCGTATGTACAATAAATCAGCGACTCTTCCGTTCTGTTATTTGAAGAATACCGACTGGCCGTGTGGTCCCGGCAGAGTAGAATAGGCCACCCTCACTCTTACCGAGGTGTCGTAAAAGGCGACTAAGGTAAAGCTGCTGGCATGATCATCAGCACCCAGAGAAGGAAAACTCTGCATTTATATCAAAACCCTCGCCAACCCGTCTGCCAAGCGTGGTGAGTATGGCAATTACCACTCATGTAATTGAGGGAGGCCCGTGCCCCAGCAGTGGGGACTTAAATGGGCTGATGATGAGAATACCGACTCCCTCACTAAAGCTCTAGGGATGGATGAGGGTCCCCATACTTACATAGAACTGAAACTCTTATATTTCTTTTTCATTATAACCTATACGGGTGAGGGTATCTATGGATAAGTCTTTAAAAATGATGTTGAGGTTTTTGACACTTTTTTTTTTCTAAATTTTATACTTTGTGCAAGAGACGCTCCCAAAGTGGTAAAATGTGTGTCCCTCCCTCTAACTTCAATAATAAAAGAATTATAAAACTAAAATATATACATGTATATCATCAAAATTTTGATACTCTTACTATTTTGATGATATACATTACCATGAAAACTAACAACGAAAAACGGTTTGAACTAGATCTAGGAAATAGTTTTTTTTAATACCGTTATAAACCGCAAACCGCAATTTACCTTCCATATATCTTACTTGCTGCTACGGAACCCTTCATGGGCGAGTTCGACTCGCATTTGGCCGGTTTTTTTTTTGCCATTTGGCTACGGAACCCTAAAAATCTGATAGCTTAAGTGAGTGACGTTACTATAGGCTTTTGTGATGTACATAGTCAATCGATTTTTATGTTCAGCTATCAGTACTAATTAGAGAACATTAGCACCTAAACTCGTCCTTAAACCTTTCATATTGTTTCTGACACTAAATCCAAGAACTTATGACTGTGATTACTTTGATTCCTATTCTATCTGATACCGCTAAGCGGAGGTTTCTCGAGTTTTTCCTGGGCGGATGCGGTGCATCCGGCGACGGTGGACATCACATCCTCTCCTCAGTTCTCACCCATTCGCTCGATTGAACTAGTTTTTTGTTTGTGGGGATGTTGGGACAAACGATTGTTTTCTAGCATCCGTTGTCATGTCTTTGATCGCTTAAATCAGAGGTTCTCAAACTTATTTAGCATATTGCCAAAATTGATTTTTTTTCCGTGCTGTGTTTAAAAACTACAATATTTTTTTATGTCATACGAGTAGGTTGCAGACGAGCAGACAGATCACCTGTTTCTTTTTATGTGATAGGTGGCAGACGAGCAGACAGATCGCCTGATGGTAAGCGGCTGCCGCCGCCCATAGACACCCGCGACACCAGTGGACTCACATGTGCGCTACCAACCTTTTAAACCTCTCTTTCCCCTGGATTGAGCCTCCGGTACCCTCACTCACGCAGCGAAACACAGCACCGTGCTGCTTTACGCCGGTTTTCTGTGAGGCCGTGGTATCACTCCGGTCGAGCCGGCCCATTCATGCCGAAGCGTGGCTCTCCCACGGTCCACGGTATTGGTATGCGATTGCCACTGATTCTGGAGACCCATAAGTTGAGTCACAAGTGCGCTGCGAACTTTACTCTCCTTTTCCCTAATTATCCTCTGGCACCCACACTCACACGGTGAAAGACAACGCAGTCTTCAAACGGGATTTTGAAAAAATCTTTAAGGCGTGCCCACAAGGGGCCATTATCGCCTACTTTTGGAAAGACTAACTTAGTTGGTCTTTGAAGGAAGGTCGCTGGCATGTTCTTCTGATAATTTCTTTTTATTTTTTGGGAGCATTTTATTTCAGTTAAACCCTCTAAACCTCAATACTGTCTAGTTGCTTGTTATCAGCGGCGCCGTGACGTCCGTGCTGCGCCCGCGCGCCGCGTTCGCCGCTGTCCTCCAGCGCGCTTCGAAAACGCTGCAATTTGAGTAATGTAGACATTATCATCATCATCATCAGCCCATTTAAGTCCCCACTGCTGGGGCACGGGCCTCCCTCAATCACATGAGGGGTAATTGCCATACTCACCACGCTTGGCAGACGGGTTGGCGAGGGTTTTGATATAAATGCAGAGTTTTCCTTCTCTGGGTGCTGATGATCATGCCAACAGCTTTACCTTAGTCGCCTTTTACGACACCTCGGTAAGAGTGAGGGTGGTCTATTCTACTCTGCCGGGGACCACACGGCTCAATGTAGACAAATTTTTGTCAATTGTTGTTGACATAGATCATCATCATCATCAGCATGTTGGACTTCACGGCTAGATTAAAGTCGAAAATCGAAGTTTGAACTTTGGCTACTCGCATCCAGTTTCTGTCAGCCATCTTGCGCAGAACTTCATCCCCTGCATCATCCTACACACATTTACCGCGACATGATAAAAAGAGCCTAGTGGTTCTTGAAAGGAGTGTCAACCTCTTAGTCAAGACACAGGTGCAATAATTGAACAAAATTCACTCATGTGAGCTCGTTTGATTCTCAATTGCAGCTCTGTTGCTATTTATTGTTGTTATTGTAAACTTAATTGTAGTTCATCATTTCATCATTTCAGCCAATAGACGTCCACTGCTGGACATAGGCCTCCCCCAATGTTCTCCACACAGATCGGTCCTGTGCCGCCCGCATCCAATGGATTCCCGCGATCTTCACCAGATCGTCGGTCCACCTTGTGGTGGGCCTGCCACGGCTGCGACTTCCTGTGCGTGGCCCTTTTTTTTTATTAAAACAATGATAAGCAAAGGAATATCGCTGTATTCAGCCGTCCGATGACGTCATTTGGCGCTTGCGTCTATTTAGAATAAAAAGATTTTCAATAATTATTTTATGCATGAAAATGGACAAATTTTGAAAAAAGAAAAAATATGGGTCTGTTCATTTTATGTCTATTTTCATATAAAAAAACAATATGGACATGTTAAAAATATGAAATGTTGTCCATTGCAGCTCTATTGCTATTTATTGTTGTTATTGTAAACTTAATTGTAGTTAGCTACTACTAATATATCGGTATTGCTACTATCCGATAATGACAGTGAGAGGTTTTCTTCATAATCATCATCTGAGTTTTTTACTGCTGAGTATAGGCATCCTTTCTTTTATGCCTATTGTTCTCGGTTCTGCGCTGATCAGACCTATGTAACGATATCATCAGCGTTTGGTGTCGCTGGGTGACCAAGATTTTGAGTAAAAGTATCAGCCTACATACTATCGCACTGCAGGATTAGGCCAGCGTGGTGATAAAGATGAGATTAGGCTTTATCACCACGCTGGCCTAATACGGATTGTTGATCACTGATCACAAACCCGAGCTATGTTCGAAAACCTCGAAACGTACTTTTCGCTCGACCCGGGAATCGAACCCAGGACCCCGAGATCACGGCCCGGTACTTAAACCACTAGACCATCAGTGAGTTGATTTTGAGTGTTACTTCGATCTCTTGCTCCATAACATACCCTTATACGTATGATGATCATAGAAATACAGAAAATGGTTTGATTCAGAGATAACAATGACACATATTTAACAAAACTTAGTATACAGAAAAACTAAGAATTTACCTACATTAAGGTACACCATTTTCTTTTTCTTTATTATTCTATATTATTCATCTCGTTTGCATTACTTATTACATTTACAACGAGTACTACAAAATTAGGAAGCGTAGCTCTGTAGCTGTGATGAAATTATGCATATTTGGTTTCAAATGCTTACTCTATCATATTAACAATGAGAAAGAAAAAGAAAGACATTTATTGTCAAGAGAATATAATTTACATCGATGGTTAATGTCTTACCGAAGGACCTTTGTAATAAATAAATAAATAAATAAAATAAAATCGGTAGGTGGAGCAATTATTTCTCTCCGTACGCGTACGTAGGTATATTCGCGTATTCATGTCTAATCTCGATATTTTCAATCTAGTATCTCATGATACAAATTATTCAAGTTTTGTGAAATTTATTATCAGAAGTCGCAATTCAACATAGAAATAAAAAATGATAATTGATAAGATAGAGTCTATGACGTCTGAAACAGAGACAAAGAATTTGCCGCTAGCCCTCAAAGTGAATGCGTCACGGTGAAAAAGAGATATGACGATAAAAACGCTGACATAGTATCTAAAGAAGAATCCAATTAAACAAATATTGGAAACGTGGTTATCGCATCAGCCCGATAGACTGATAGCAGGGAAAGCGGGACACCCGACAAACTCAATCGAACTGATTTGTAAATAACGTCCACACCGGACGAGGCTTCGTGTAAACCGGCCCCGAAACGGATGTCTCGTAGTTGTTTGTGTTTACAACAATTAATTGAGCAACCAATTCTGAATATTCGAATAATCAATCATCAGCGTCAGCTGTTTCATTGTCACAATCGAGCTGCTGTGAAAAAGGCTCGGCAAACGCTCGTAAATTATCGAGAGGGCTCGGTTTTCGGCGCGTGAGTCAGGTGTCGTATCTGCTCAGGGTCCCCCGACCCTCGCCGACCGGTGGCGGCGCGAACATTCGCGGCACGTCCTTCGTTGGCCGTTTTGTTTTGGAGTACCATCCGGTTCCTGGTGGAGGGGGGAGGGGACAGGTGGGCGCAGGTAGCGCGCACGGCGGCAGCCAGTCCACCTCAGCGCGCCGGCCTGCGCGCGCGCCTCGCTCGTTCACTAACACAATCAAATATGGAAATAGCCAGTCATTCCGCGACAGGTGCGCGGCCGCGGCGTTCGTGCACGTGTGCTGTTTGTGAGTGCGCCAGCGCAGTCGCCGCCGCAGCCCCGGCTCCCTGGTAAGTTGTCCTAGTGAAATTGCTTCGAAGTTCGAACTTTGGAACCGACAGCGTTTTTGTCGTTTCTGTAATAGCAGCGTCGGTTGCGCGTGAGCATCTGCCGTTCCGTGTCGGTGCAGCTGCTGGCCTCTGAATAGGTATTATAATGTTTTTTATTCGCCCATCGCGTTCAGCCGCTCGCCCTTTGGCAACTCTAGGGTCTGGCGCGAGTGGCGGCAGTTCACACGGTCGCGGCGTTTCGCGTGTTGCTGTTACTTCAGTAAATATTGCTGCGATAACGTCCGCGAGTGCGTGCGTGTTCACTTACTGTTATCGATTCCACACATGCGTCACGTCGATAGTTATCTTTGGCGGATCTGGGTCATTGTTCTTTTGTATTTCATTCGTACTTAGGTTTTGATAATGTTTTCCAGAATAACGTTTTCCCAGAATAAACGATATCCCTTCGAGAAAATTCTGTTTGAGCAATCTTATATGCTTAATTTAAATGTATTTTACTAAATATAAACGATTCGGTGTAAAGCCACGCTCTGTAGAATTGAAAAATATCGATAGCGCGATAGCAGCCTCCGAACGTGTCTAATCGATTGATCACACGGCAACGAATCACCGAAATAACGCCGACTCGATGTAACCATGACTACACTGTTAATATGAGTCGAATCTCTATGACCAGACCAGATTCCATCAATGATAAAATGTGGATAGTAACACCACAGTAGATGAATACGCTAATATCTACTGGCAAATCCAGTAAATTGTGGAAGACAAGCCTTACAATATGACAAAGTAGATGTTCTAAATGCAAAATGAAATCTGGTGGATGAAGTGATGCACAGACAACCAAACGTTGGTTGAATACAATCTGTGGAAGTATTATTTCAACATTAAGGTGAGATGTCTTTGATATACATTGACCCTCTACTGCTATCAAATGTCCTTTGCTTGACGGTTGTCTGTTAACTTTGAACTATAATGCTGTAACATAATGTCTGTAATGCCTAGTTTTTTAGACCTGTACTTGTGCAATAAAGTATTTGCTTAAGACCATTCCGTAGCAACACTGACAATAGTTTATCAACTCAAGAATTATCGCCTAAGAAAAGATACAACACGGAATCATTTCTTGTTTTCCTTATTTGACGCAAACTATATGCTTAACACATACTATGTGTAGGTAGTTGTTAAATTTTCCACACCTACAAACTCGAAAAAATTCCCACAAATTGTGTGTTTTATAATTGAGCATTACCGTTGTAAATGTTTTCACACGTAGGTGATTAGAATATTTATAGATTAACCTTACGTGGATGTAGTAACGAATTACAATTGTACATGATTGTAGCATCATTAGCATGAGTGCTGTGAGTTATTGAATATGTTTTCTTTAACTCTTTTACATCGTCTTTAGCTTAGTAGATTTCACTATTAGTGTAGCTTCCTTTTCTTTTACAATCTTAGTCCTGATTCTAAGTTGTTTGTATCCACATACTAACTACCCTATTTTAGTAATGTCAGCTCATAGCCCATAGTGATGCATTTCTAAATGACTAGTAAGATCGTAAGTTAATTTTGTGCAAACTCGTAATACGAATATTGACTAGTAGTACGTAACCATCTTCTGTTGAGTCTATCAATCCGCGTTGCATTGAAAGGTCAATGCCCTCCACCTCGTGGTTCTCGTAGTTCTTTTTACCAATTATTATTATTAGTTTGTTCTATTATTCGTCTTTTTTATAAGCCATTATTAAGAACATTGCAGTTTGGTGGGTTTAATTTTTTTGGATCCCCTTATATTTTATGTGTATTTATGTATTATTTTTTTAAATTCTAATCCCTTACATTATCTTTTCACCGAAGGATGTTTTTGATTTCACGCAGTATAGTGTTTTTCATTCCAATATATTGAAGAAAATAGTTTCTGATTTTTTTCTGAATTTTATAAACTCTCCATCACTATAACAGCAATCTTCAAAGAATTTATACACGATTCATCTTTTTGCTTCCATGATGTCAATTTTGCTCTCATTCCGTCATCTTTGTGACTATTTTGTTTAAACATAGCCTCTCGTCCATTTATACTTCCATTACCTACCACTTCAATTTTATCAGAACAGTTAGCAACAAGTAATAGTACCTACAGGGAGAATGCTATTGACTCTTGTGTCTCAGGAAATAAGAATCAAGAGCTGTCAATTTTAGTAGCCTCTGATGGCTGTACACGGCCGTGTCTAAGTAGTCGGTGTGCATCGCCGGCTCTATTATAGCGCGGTGAATAGGCTAGTTTTTGCCGCTCCTCGCTCTGCCGCGCCGCGCGTTGTTCCGTGACAAAACGAATTTTTGGTATTGGAACTGAAAAAACTCGATTTGTGGTCGGTTCTGTTATTTTCCTGGTTCAAAACACAGATGTATGAGATGTTTTAGGCAGTAATTGAAATCAAGGTTTTGGGCTGGAATAAGCTGAGTTACACTTTTTTTAAATTTTCGCGATGCATTATAACTATAATTAATCAAGACGAGAATTAACACGATATTTATTAAGTGATACGAGTACAACATTGGGTACTCACATATTTTACTCGATGTTTCGGCTACGTTACTCGTACAGCAGCCGTGGTCACGAGCGGACTGACCACGGCTGCAGTAACGTAGCCGAAAAGTCGAGTAAAATATGTGAGTACACAATGTTGTACCTATCACATAATACATATCGTGTTAATTCCCGTCTTGATTAATTATGAGTTACAGTATGCATGACCACTATTGTAATAGTACATCCAATTGCTTCACTTTGTGTTACAGCTTTGATGGTTGAAAGTGATAAATTATTTTAATTCTTACGAATTCACAATCACAAAAACAGATATTCTTCCTCCTTTGCCACAATATCACTTATTTTTTTAATTGACAGATATTATAGGACTAATGTATAAAATACATTACTTTTAGAATTTCAATCAATAAAAATCGTACACTCATTTTCTGCTTTCCATGGCATCATTTCATGATGATTCGTAATATATAATGCTATAACTATAAAATAGATAATGCTAGTAGCATTATAAGCTACTTTCTATATTACTGCATTTCACAACGTCATTCAGATAATTTAAATTTAAATTTTCTTGCAAGGTACATTGCCATTTTATGTCTAATGTTCGATTAGTTTATGAGTTCCATATTTTTTGCTTAGTAATGATAGGTACGAGAATTTTTTAAAAAGAAATATACCTACCTAGAAATTTAATTGCTATTGAAAGCGTGTACTTGATAGTCCGCACTTTATCTTATTTTACTAAATGCAAAGACTCGTCGCAAATGATTTCCCCTGTCTAAGGATAACGAAAGTCAGACAGCAGTCGCTTCATTGTGATAACCAGAGTCCCCGAATCATGGCCGTACAAGAGAACCCTGGGATTCGATGCGACAGCTGTAGACGCAACTGGGAATTACACGCAAAGATGAGGAAATATGATACCGACTGCCGCGAGTCTTTGGCGTTTAGTATTCAATAGTGTAGTGTATAATGGTTCGCATTAAGTCAGGTTGAGCTCACTACACGCCCGCATGCGGCAGTCTCGCCATGCAAAACAAAACGTCACAATTGGCAGCAAGCTCTTGACCTTGCGAGCAAAATGTCCTCGTCAAAACTTTGAACTTGCCCACCCAAGGTCGATGACATTTCCAAAACATACACTTATGCGCTATTATGACTTATAATCACCGCCCATCTTCCTAACTAGCTAACATTAGGTGAATTTTCTTATGGATTTATAATTTATGCCAGTGAATTTCACATAAACACAGGCTTGAGATTGTAATGATACATTAACATAACAGTAACACAACAGTTATGTAAATCATCATCAGCCCTTTGATGTTCACTTGGCATTATTAAGTGATTCTCTATGTCATTAATGTCATTGGTTGGAGATAAACTGATCTTTTAATGGTTAGGAATCCATTGAATAAGTTACTACACCCTTTTTATTGCTACAATATCAAGCTTCAACATAATCTTTGTTGGATGTGTTTAACTAATGCAATGTTTCCATATTCATACAATAGCCGTATTATGCTGCAAAAATTTCATCAATTAATCTAATTTGTAATTATTTATCATTCCTTTGCGATAACAGGTTAAGAACCTCACTTCTCCGGATTTAAAGTAATGATTACTGATTTCTAATAGGATTAACTAATCCGGCATTTCAAAAGGATATAAAATCATCGTCGAAGAATTCCTGAAATCGGAACAACAAATGCCTTCAATAATGTTATATGATTCGTCGATTACTTTAAAATGGAACGCGATTCGATCAGTCGAGCGGTGGACAGGCATCCGAGACGAGATTTCTAATCACCATCGTCACGCGCGCCTCGTCTCCGCGTCGAATCCGCCGGAGATAGAATCAGCCAATAATAATAATAAAAATAAAACCGTACCGATGGAATTAGCTGTTCATTTTTCCTACATTTCAAACAAATTATTCGATTAAATTCCAATCATATTCGTCGGAGACACTTGTCTTTATAACAGCAGCGTCCAATGGTTTATCAACTGCTATAGTAATACCCATATCATTTTCAACTAATGTCTTATCATATATTTCCTCTATAAGCAGTTATGCGATTTCCTGAACATTACCAAATTTGCTATTGTCAATTTTATTTGCTATTGACATGTTTATACGAGTAGATCGCATATGCATCATCGTCATGTTAGAATACAATCATCATATCAGCCCACATTCACCCATAGTCCTCTTTTTATCACGCCACTCCCTTATGTCCCCTGCCAGCCTTATCCATTATTTTCCCACTGCCGTTACAATATCGTCGGACATCGGGCAGGTGGTCTACCCACAGAACGTCGCCCCATTCTTGGCTGCCATTCGGTAAGTTTTTTAGTCCACCTATCATCTTTACGCCTTACCAGGTGTCCTGCCCATCTCCACTTTAGCCCACACACTCGCGTCCCAACGTCTACTACCCAGTAGGGTAACCCGAAAGAGAAGTATCTCTTTCGGATCTTTTCATCGTTGGGTAAGCGGTCTCGCAAAGAGAGACCGAATACTATAAATACAATAAATGTACAGAACTGAAATTTGAAGCAGTAATTTTGTCCATAGCAGTTAAAGCGTAATAGACTGATGTAGTTTTTGTAGTAGGCCAGAGAGACGTGAAGACGTGATTCACGTGGGCGGGGCGTAGTGCTAATGATTACAATGGCGGCATGACCTTTCAGCAAGACAAATGTCCAAGATCATTGCCAGCGTCTACCACCTCCACTTAAAGCTGAGCGAATAAAATCTCAGCAGAACTTTTTGCAGATATTATTTTAACATTTTTAAATTCGGGTTTCCAATCTCAGCAACTTACTAGATATATCTATTAGCAGTAATATAGATAGATACACTTTATGTCACACAACGTACATTAGGCAAAAAAATAACTAGGTAATTATAAAACTTTCAATCATAGAATGCGATAAAGAAGGTGATTTTATTAATCAGGTTCTCTCAATCTCAATATATTGACTACCTTTGTTAATCCTATGGATATTGTTTAGTTTATGCGTTTGTTGTAAGTGTGGTTATCTTGATGAGACCTTAAACCTTACATGAATATTCATATGTGGAGATTTGTAACTGGTATTCCTTATGGGATTATTGAAACTGTAAATCTCTCAAATAATGAATTAAAAAAAAAAGTTTGATTAAATTCATTTTTAGAGAATAGCAAAGACTTTTCTAAACGTATTGTATTCTTCAATGTTTTTGTATTTAGACGATTGCTTCAAGCTCTATTTATAGATTTGTTGATAGAGTAGAAGTCGTACCAAAATTAAGATACTTTATTAGTCTTTAAAATCAACTCAATTCTCATGCTACAAAATGAAAGAATACTTTAACACACATAGAAAATAGTAAAAATGGGAAAATAAACATAAATAAACATTTAAGGCTTTAAGACGCTTTCTGTAGACCAACATACCTTTATAGATGGACCGTGTCAGTGATAAATACATACAAAAAATACCAACTAAAATAATAAAATTGAATCATTCCATCTAGAGCGTGGCAATGGCGACCATTAAATAGTAATTAGCGTCAGATTTCACGATTTTAATTAATTAACACTGACAGATTTCGGGTTTAACAACCTCGGGTGAACTAAATTGTCGGACTATTGTTTATGAGCAGATACTAGGTGAACCAAGTTTTAATCAAATCGTTGTTGGCACAAACATTTTAGATTTGAAACATATGCGTATTTCTACCACTAGTTCGCGGTGGCAAATCGTGAAGAAATCTACACATAAACGCGTAACTATGATCTGGTCCCCCACTCTGCCGTCAGGGGTGTCTTTGCCTATAGTGCAGGGGAGCATTGCACCCGGGCGCCGGAAGTTAAGGTGACGGGTAGGGTACACTAGCAACTCCAATCGACTTTATTTTTTTGGTACGAAACCGGATTTATTTAAACAATTTCGGGGTTACTACCTCTAGGCAAGCACTTTTACTATTTATTACATAATCATGCACAAATGTTGGGTCCGTTTTTGTACGCGAAAAATTGATTCACGACAAATGTGGCCGCTTTTGGCGTGAATCAATTTTTCGCGTACGCGTTGGTTCCAACATCTTTTCATGGTTATTTAATAAATAGTATAAGTGTTTGCCGAGAGGTAGTAACCCCGAAATTATTTAAAATAGATCCGGTTTAATAGCTAAAAATTTAAATCGATTGGCGTCGCTAGTGTGCCCTACCCGTCATCGTCACCTTAAAGGGCGCCGAGAGTCCCTCGCTACACATAGAGCCTCCACTGTAACGCTCCGCAAGGAGCGGGCGCGAGTACTGATCGTCTTCTTCATCTTAGCGTGTGATTCCCAGTTGCGACCAATCCTGTCGCTTCGAAGCCCGGGGCACGCTTGGACTATGATATAGGATTCGGTATGTCGGACAATAACATGTTGTAAGTATTCCATTTTGTCTGCGCATTTTGAAACAAGAGGGCGCCAGGTTATTGATTGTGCCCGGGCGCTTTTGGGCTAGATGGCAATCATCACACGGCAGTCGCTTCTTTGTAATTACCAGACTCCTGAAATCTTGGATTATGGTCCGAAAGTACCCCAAGCTCCGAAATGGTAGATTTGGCCTGCAATTGGGATCATGATGACTTAAATACATAATTATTACAATACGAACTCTGCAGTGATTTAAGCTATTGTCTTAAATATAAATGGTTGCAAATTGGCGGAACACATCAAGTTTTCCCTCTTCAGAATAATATGTTCACGTCGCTGAACATTAAGACAGGTCCTAGTTATTTTTATTAGATCCCTAATTAAATCCTCTTTAGAAGGTAAGCATAGGGCAAAGGCCGACACTGAGAGGCAATTGTGACAATTTTATTTCAGTATGTAGATAATACTGAATTATTTTACCAATGTAATAGACGCAGTCAAAAAGATACTGGCCTTTTCTAGAATATTGATAAAATAATAATTTCTGCAAGCTATTCTAACACGGGCAATGTTCATTTCGTGAAAATTCGAGTAGGCATACCAGTTTGATATCACGTCACTTACAAGTTAAAAAACCTTTTTATTGGCAAACGAAGATTTTAAAACGGCGTCCACATCGCGTTCACATTGTCGAAATTATGACGAATCTAGACTGTTCTCTAAAGCCGGAGCATGAAATTGTGTGCACGAAGCGTATCGACAATTTGCGTCAGTTTTTTATCACAGTCACGACAGGCCGGATTCCTCGGCCAATGGCTGGCTAGAGACGATGTAATTGGGAGAAACTGTGCCACCACAGACGCTCGGATTTTAGACTGCGACCAGAATTGGTGGAGCTCTGAAATCTTCGTTTTAGGGTTATCAATTTTGTGGGAACGTTTAAGAAATTTGATACGGTAGTGAAGATGCAAAATCACGTTGGCTTTTGAAAAATAGAGTAATTTTTTAGTGTTTCATATTATTTTGTACGAAATGGCTAAGGAATGGAACTCTTAGCCGGCAGATGGTGTTTCCTGAATGCTATGATTTGCACATATTCAAGAAAAAAGTTACTAGACAGGCATCCATCCTCGGTCACATCATCACTTACCATCAGCCGAGATTGTGGCCAAATGTATGACTATTTGAAAAAAAAAAGTAATTGAAAGATTATAGCACAGTACAGCCCATGAATTTACCGGCTGTAACTTATTAAAACCATAGAGTTGACAAATAATAAAATGCACATTGTTATTATTAATTTTTGTTTATTGATTGATTGACTAGTGACTTATTTATCACTTTACGCACGTTTTTTTTAATCAGCCTATAAACTGTCCCACTGCAGGGCAAAGGCCTCCATCATAGAAATCAAGTTATCGCTACTAAGATGGGATTAGGCTTAACCACCACGCTTGCCAAATACGGCTCGGTGATCACAAACCTGAGCTAGTTTATATTGTTCAGGAAATATATCGCCGGTATATCAGGAAATACAAATAAAAGTAAAACAAAACAAATAGTGCAACTTTCTTAACTCCTTGACAGCTATGTCATTGTCATACATTTGACGTAAACTTTACGCACATACTAACAATGTACCTAGTGGTTTGCTTGTGACGTCGGGTACTGTAATGGAGTCTAAAAAAAACATCAAAACAACATGAAATGAAATATCTTTATTTAATAGAAATACGGTACATTTATCAATAGGATCGTCATGAACTTGTCGGATCAACATGTTTCGCCATACATGGCATGTAAAAATAATCTTAAAATATAATTCATTTAAAAAACAATGAGATAAATTCAATACAATTAAAGTAAATGTCAAAATATTTTTTGAATTAAATTGTCATGCAGAGTCTAAAAATTGCTTAATACTATAAAAGTTCTTGTCCAGTAACCAAGCATACAATTTTTTTATGTAACTGCGGACAGTTAAGTGCATTTAAGCATGTAACGTAATGAAACCCCATCCTTGGAAACTGTAGATGATGAGCGAATGTTCTTGGTATTCAACCCTATTTCGGTACAACTGGTGGACCCACAACGAAACCGTCCCGTGACGAACGAGATAACACTCGCGTCTAAACAAAAGAGATGCACAGCGCGCGTGAAAGGGTCGGGTATAAAGATTTGGCCGTGAATTCCTTTCATTGTAAGCCCTCCACTCCAACCTAAGGTTCGGGAGGTTCCCCAGCCACTGGTCGCGAGTAATGACACGCTCAATGCTCTGTTGCAATGCGAGTAACTGTTTTGGCCCTTTGTCAGATGATTGTTCGTAAAGGGCCCTCCTTTGGCGGATATTGTGGGGCTTTTGTAGGTATTCATATTTTTTGTGAGCGTTTATGAAGGCTAATGGTTGCATGACATGTGACGAATATAGGCTTCGATAGGACTTGTATCACCATATGAAGAAACGAACAATATGTAGGTAATTTATTTATAAAAAACATGTTATACCTACTCTAATGTAGCTGTACATGCGCCGGCAATGAGTTCCATTTCTTGATGGTAATCAAGAAATGGAACTCATTGCCATGGCGCATGTATTTCCCCCTACAATATGAATTCCTTTATACGAAGCATTTCGCGGGCCAGTATGGCGGTGCCAACGGAGGTGATGCCTTAACATCGCTTTCGTTGTAATTGCAACGTGGGCTCTTCTCTTGCTTACCATAAGGCTGAGGAGAGCCAATATACTGAGGCACTAAAAAAAAATGTACTACTCTATGTAACCGTGGTAGAGCCAAGCTTCGGCATGAATGGGCCGGCTCGACCGGAGTGATACCGGCCTCGCAGAAAACCGGTGTGAAGCTGCACTGTTCTGTGTTTCACTGCAGTGAGTGAGGGTACCGGAGGCCCAATACGGGGGAAAGGGGGGTTTAAAGGTTGGCAGCGCACTTGTGAGTCCACTGGTGTCGCGGGTATCCATGGGCGACGGCAATCGCTTACCATCAGGTGATCCGTCTGCTCATCTGCGACCTATCTAAATTTAAAAAATGTAGGTACATTGTACCTACATAGGTATGTAGGTATTTAGGTAGCTATAAACTATATTCTGGAAGTATAGTAGCTACAGTAGCTCTTATTATTATTAAATGAACACCGTGTCTCCCTAGAAAGCTACCAGACTAAATATGATTCGATTTTCACACAAGCAAAAATATTCATTCATATTATAGAGAGATCTTAGGTACAGAAAACCACATAAATAATAAATATTTCACAACATCAATAACATTGATCTGATGGCGAGATAGGTCAAGCTCCTGTGTTATGGATATCAGAACCAACATAGTCTTCTACAATTTGTCTTTCTTCATCCAATTCTCATCTTAATTTAACATATGTATTGGGTTCTATGTCAAATGTCAATTGAGGCATATTATTGTATTAACTCGACGTGTTGTTGTTTCTACTCGAGGGACCGGTTTCAAGGCCAGTATAACTATATTTGGTATTATTTTACCCGTCTAAAAAGGTGCTATTTTTAAGCAGTTGTTTCGCTGCGTGAGTATGGGTACCGGAGGCCCAATCCGAGGGAAAGGGGGGTTTAAAGGTTGGCAGTGCACTTGTGACTCCATTGGTGTCGCGGGTGTCTACCGGCGGCAGCATTCGCTTCCCATCAGGTGATCCGTCTGCTCTTCGGCCACCTATCACATAAAAAAACGTTGTAATATCGATGTTACAATATTTTTAATTATTAAAGCGCAATGAGAAATAAATGTGCAAGCAATTCAAAAATAATTAACTACTATCCTTTCATGCAATCATGAATAATGTTACATTTTTAATGATGTTTAATTATTCACAGCTTGTGGCTTTTAATATGAAGAACAACACAAAATGGCGGCGCTGACCGTTATATTTAATATTATTATAGAAGCAAAATGTAACGGTGTGCAAAAACCGCAGTAGAGAAAATAATTTAACATGAATTCACAGTTACTTCGCTGTAAAGTGAGTAAGTGAGTCTCGGTAAATTAGTACTTAGAATAAAGAAACTAAGAGAATTAGAGTACATCGCATATTATTAGTTTACAGAGAAAAGTGTCAATATGGTGTTTTTCAAACTGTTTCTTACAAAAAATCAATTAAATTTGTGTTACTTATTGGTTACTCTCTCTGCAAAATCAGAATCATCATGAATCATGTTCATGGGCGGCGTTGATTACTTTCCATTAGGTGACTCGCTTGCTCGTTTGTCCGCCTTTAGCATAAAAAATACGCTTTACAAGTAAATTGATTTACAATATGACTTGTATATCTCTTATTATTGCACAAGGAAAAACAAGGTCTGTAAACTCAAGAAGATCTTTATACGTTTAAGTACATTATATTATATGATTTTATTACAATTTTCTACTTTTGAAAGTCGTTTGTCCGCCATAATGTTAAGAAAAAAGTAGTCGCTACATACAAGGTCATTGCTACATACATGTGAAGAACCAAATAATAATAATAACAATAATTCGTTTATTTTAGGCAACAAGATACATTCAAAAATATTTCATTGGCCAATATAATAAATACCTTACCAAAAAAGAATCCAAATGCGATAAAGGAAAATTAGGCATTAGCCGACAACCATCCCTTTAAGGTATGAAGCAAATAAAGTTTGACGTTAAGGTCAGAATGAGATGAAGAAAGACATATATGTATCAATATACCTTACTAGGTTATCAATTTGAATTTCTATGGTAAACTCTCCCTAGAAATTCAATTGGTAACCTAGTAAGTAGACTTACTAGGTTTTGATATTGTTTTTACAGTCTTGTTTGAGTAAATTCCCAAAAATATAAAGTATGGGCGATTCAAATAAAAATATACTTCAAAATGATTAGAAGTATTACTAAATAAAATGTCAACAAAATAGCACAACTTTTCGCCTGACACCCAAATCGCTATGGTCGTCTGGTTTCATCGGGGGAACAAGTGAAAGTAATGACCTGCTTTTTGGCTCTCTAGGAGCCCAATTCGCGTGCTCGTGATATTTTGAAAGCATGGCGGATATCACCTGAAAACCATACAAAAAAACTATGTTTTAGTGATATATGTCGTATGAAAATAAATATCACGAGCACGAGAATTGGGGTCCTGAACATTTTTGTTGGTACTTACTAGGTTTTGATTTTCAGCCGCCGATTTAGTTAAACTTATCATGGGAGAGTTACAGAACTGGGTAGGCCCTCCACTACTATCCATCGTCTCCAGACTGTCAGCTTATCGAACTGGTATCTTATCCCGGTCTAATCCTAAGCCCATTACTTAAGGCTCTCATAAATAGCTTTTAAACACACAGACAACAGAAATAATACCAGTAGGACATACAGGCGGATATAATAAATATTGCCGGACAAAAGGTTGAGTTACATATTTATGTCCATTGCACTCGCCAGTGTCATAATTGATTAAGGTTAATGGGCATATCTCGATTAATCGTCGGCTTAGAATAGTGATGTAACTTGAAAACCCACTCAAGTGATTTGAGTCATTTTATATGGTGCATTCTTCACCGTCCCGTGTATCAAGTCATTTCATATCTCACTTATGGTGCATTTATTTGTCCTTGACAAAAATTAAAACTTAGATGAGTTAGGTTCGAGTTAATTAAATTGAATAAAATCGTTTTACTGTGTCTCTATTTATTTTTCTTTAACTCAGGTTGAAGTTATAAGTTTAGTCTGTAATTTGTACTGTTGTAGTTATATTTTAAATAGCAAATTTATTTACCTACGTTAATCTTTTCAGCGCATCTCTCTCAATCAATTATTTATTTATTTGCTATGAATTGAAGATATACAGAAATTTTAAGATTCCTATTGTGCCTTCATGTTCTGCTAAGAACGCGTTAGTACTAACATATTATAAGCATAGTGATAAGACCGACGAAATTGTACTTAAAAATTGTAATGCCTAGTACTTAAGTTGTGTATTTTGTGCAATATTATTATTTTGTTTTTCCTTTGGTTTTTTTCTGTATCTATTTTTGTTTGTTCTTTTGTAACTGACGTTGTACTCGTATATAGTGTTGTAATGTCCAAATTAATAAAATTTTCTTTCTTTCTTTCTTTGAATAAAGTATATCTATCTATCTATCTATCTATTATTCCCGGCCACGTGTCAGCCCACTTCCAGTGACATAAAGATAGCGCATCTAAGCGGTCTAAATCTTTATGTCACAGTCATCAGCCATCACTCGAGTAAAATCAGACTCGTGTCACAGCCCTGGCTTAGATTCATTAGATATACAAGAGATAAGTAAATCTTATGACATTAATCACAAATTAATGTGTGAAACGAGCTGGTAGCTGTTAACTGCTTAATTTGTGTATTCAAGTGATTTGGTGTTACTGATACTAATTTAACTGCTTCTGAAATTGTTATGTCATAATTTGGAAGATTTATTTCTGCTAATGGATTAAATGATGACATTAGTTTTTATAGACAGTAATGTATTGTATGACATTTTTAAATTGTTCTAGCAAGTTTAATTTTATTGATTCTATTTTTTGTAATCATCTCTTTCTTATTTGTAGTTAATTGGCCCTCAGTGTTTTTTGTGTATATATCATATTTAGTTGTAAGGTTTCCCAAAATCTATAAAATATAATTAAATAAAAATATATAATTTCAAACATGAATGGCGATGTACAACTTATGCTTCGCCACTAAATATGGCTACAAGACTAAACTTTTCAGATATTACCTATCATATATTCTGACAGAGGTTTTGTTTTTAAAGTGGCCTCAGCCTGATGGTGAGCAAAAGGAGAGCCTACGTTGCAATTTCAACGGGCAAAACAGTATAGATTTGTTAACAAATCATAACTATCACCTTTTTTATTTGCGCAGTAGGCTGGCAATGGCACATTACCAACCTAAATTCCTGTAGGGCGATGATGACACTGCGCAGGTCGTAGAACTACTCGTATACAAGTGTCGCTGACATTCGACGAAAGGGCTCGCTAGCTCACGATCTGCGATACTGATTTATAGCCCTGGCCCTATTTATGGAGCCTTTATCGGTGGACTTAGGGTTGGATTGTTAGTTTAAACTAGAATTTTTATTGTAGAGCTTTATAGTGGCTTGGCTGTACTACTTGCTATATTCTTGTCGCTAAGACCCGATTCGAACAATATTTAATCGAGGATAAATAGCGTTATACCATAGATAGGGCCTAAATTGAATAAAACAAACTTATGAGGTAAGGGTTTATGTATGTGTCACGTTATCTAAGTCCATACCATTGATAGAAATATTAATGTATTAGAATAACATTAGTCGTACTGTCAGCCCTAACTTTCAACTCGACGTTCGAGCGGTGCAAAATATCACCGCATATTTTATTTATTCAGCTTATACTCACAATCGGCTGTTTTACAAGTCAGATGTAAATTGGTGACAGCGGGCGTTGAATAGCAATAGGTGACGACAGGAATTCACGTTTGCAAATACTCCAAATAGTGAGTTACGTTAAAATTTGTGAGACGAGTTTTGAATTCACAAAGTTGGTATCGATGAATAGATAAAAATGTATGACAATGATTTTAAAATAAAGTCTCTTTTTGCCGATATGAAACTAATGGTGTCTTCTAAGAAATGACCACACTAATGGATAGGAATAGGATCTAGACATGCTTCTGTAGAGCATTTGCAGAACCTCGGTTCCTGTCATAGTAATTATTTCTGTAGAGAAATGTTAAAAACAGTGTTCTTATGTGACACTTCCTAAGAAAATAACTACGACAAAAGAAATTGTCGATTATCTAATATTACTTCTTTTCGGTATTTGCACAAATATTTCCCACGGGCCATATTGGCAACTAAGATTCACAACCAGTTGCCAAACACATTTGTTCTTTGTTTGTTGCATTCTTGCTACTCAACCAGTTGCCAAACACGATAGGTTATTTTTACACTAAAAACTCATATTACTAAACTTCAGTTTCAAAATTGAAACGTATACTAAACAATAAGTTCTTCGCAAATGTAAGCTTCCTTATTTTTCATCTACGTTGCAAGGGTGGCTGAGACTTTGTTTGCGTTGTGTTTTTATGTATTATCTATGTCTAATATTAGATACCTACTTTTTTTCCTTTTAATCACCAGACTTATCAGTGGAAACTTGTAATTGGCCCTCAGTGTTTTTTGTGCGTATATCATATTTAGCTGTAAGTTTTCCCAAAATCTATAAAATAAAATTAAATAAAAATGTATAATTTCAAACATTGAATTGCGATGTACAAATTATGCATTGCGTTCTATACTTAAGGCCCACTTCAACCTGTCAAATCAAAAGACATTCGAACATACGTTAAAAGTATACATGTGCGTGCGCAGCGGTATAGTATCGGATTAGTAGACCAGACCAGCATACAGTTCTAACGGACTAGCCAGGTTAACGAGCAAGTAACACTAGGGTAATTAACCAACTGGGGAAAAAGTCGGTTCTTCCGATTAATTCTGCTTAGACTAACAAGGTTAGGCTTAGGAAAATGTATTGGAGTTTATATAATTTATAATATTATACAATTTATTGATAGATGAATTTATATGAATCAAAACAATTTCGAATTTTAAAATTGTATATTTTAAATTTAGAATGACGTTTGCACATCGACTTATCGATAGAATATGTTGGAATTTATTTATCTAAGATCATTTGTAACCATATCGTATTAAATAAACAATTACTTACTATTATAGGAGTGATCTAATATTAGGTACATTGATTTTTCTTGCTTGTTAATGCAAGTATTTTATATTGTTTAATTAATGTAATTGGCAAGAAAACCACCGTGTTAATTAAAGTAAAAAAATAAATAAATATGGAATTTTCTACATTTTGAGCACGAAAACGTGAATTTTGTTTCAACACAACTCCTAACAAAAGATACTGTGCTAGCTTTTCTGTTTGTCTGATTTTAATGACGTAAACGTTTCATTTCAATCGTCAACCAACATTCAAGTTCAACATTATTTTAATGCTCGACCTCGTGATCATTAATATCAGTCCGGTGAGTCGAAGTGAACCTCCCCTAAATGCCCGGTTCTGGAACCTGTTCCTAGGAGTATTGTATAATATCGTGAGACTACGGGTTCCGTCCGGTCGGCCAGGGTGACCACAGATGGAACTCGACGTAGTGATGTGTCGAGATAAAAGACACTGTCATGAGACTATCGATAGTAAGATCTGTAGAATACTTCATTCCAACCTGTAGAAAATTTCCAACTTAAGCATTAGTTTTTGATTGTATTGGCATTATAAAAAATAATAATAAATTCTTTTTTTAAGGCTTAGGTGGCAGACGAGTAGACGGATCACCTGATGGTAAGCGATTTCCGCCGCCCAATACTAGTGGAGTCACAATTCTGTGCAAATAGATGTATTTTTATATTATCTAAAAAAATACTTAAATTCAATGTCTATGCATGGATAATATAATAAATAAAATAAATATTTCACACTACTAAACCGAATCTACATATTTTAAACAATTTCGGGGTTACTACCTGTTGGCAAACACTTATACTATTTATTAAATAAGAATGCACAAATGTTGGATCCAACGCGTACGCGAAAAATTTATTCACACCAAAAGCGGCCACTTTTGGCGTGAATCAATTTTTCGCGTACAAAGACGGACCCAACATTTGTGCATGGTAATTTAATAAATAGTATAAGTGTTTGTCTAGAGGTTGTAACCCCGAAATTGTTTAAAATAGATCCGGTTTAGTAGCTAAAAATTAAAATCGATTGGCGTCGCTAGTGTGCCTTCCCCGTCACCTTAAGCTAGTACAGATATACGGGATACGGGATTGATACGGGACTAAATCCACAAATTATGCTACGGTACCCGAAACTGTTTTAGCAAAAGTCCGTAAGTATGTTCCTGCGATCTCATTTGGCAGGCAGTAATTCTGACGTGTAATGAGGACCCGACGACAGCATCAGATTTATCCGGCGATACCGCGGTATCTCACCGCGAATCATGGCGTGGGAACATGAACACAGTTGCTTATTGCTCACTTGCCCACTTAACTGCAGGTGGCTGTTCCTGTTTTGCATGACGGTAAATATTTGAATGTAAATTTTCTAATCTTCAGTATGGAAATAGCTTTCATCATCATCATCATTTCAGCCAATAGACGTCCACTGCTGGATATAGGCCTCCCCCAATGTTCTCCACACAGATCGGTCCTGTGCCGCCCGCATCCAATGGATTCCCGCGACCTTCACCAGAGCGTCGGTCCACCTTGTGCCCCCCGCCTGCCACGGCTGCGACTTCCTGTACGCGGCCTCCACTCGAGGACCTTTCCGCCCCAACGGCCGTCTGTTCTCCTCGCTATGTGCCCTGCCCATTGCCACTTGAGGCATGCAATCCTTTGGGCTATGTCTGTAACCTTAGTTCTCCAGAGGATCTCATCATTTCTGATACGATCACGCAAGGAGACTCCGAGCATAGCTCTCTCCATTGCTCTCTGAGTGACTTTGAGCCTCCTTAATCGGCACATTGTAAGCGGCCACGTTTCGGTTCCGCATGTCATCACTGGCAACACACACGCATTGATTTTTAAATAGCTTTCAGAACGTGCTAAATATTGATGGGAGTAAAACAGCTACATTTTGGGTTACTACCACAATTTGAATTTCTTCATCCGATTCTCAACTTAGTGTCAAATACTATTGAGTTGACAAACGAATGACGAAAGACGTGTGGCAGTTTGTATTGATGTACTTACCATGTATGTATAAGGTGCATTGATAAACAGGTACATCTATTGTGTTTAGTCCAAGATATAGGTATTTATAATTTTTTTATATACCTGTATTTTTACCCGACTACGGCGAAGCAAAAAGGAGGGTTATGATTTTTACCTATATCTATGTGTGTATGATTTTTCATCTGTTTCCTCATACCTTCTAAACTAGTAATCATATTTGAACAATTGAGATGTCGTTAGAAGCGTCTTGATTAGTCTTCTGGTTATAGGCGACATGACGTCACGTTAAATTGACAACAGCGCTCTCTAGGGGACTTAGAGTAAGGAATTAAAAAAATTGCTTGACGGTACCGTGTGGAGTATCAAATGAAAGAGCTTTTATGCACATTTCAAATATGTACTTTTACATAACTAAAATATGTTAAATGTCAGTTAAGTGTTTTTTGTGTATTATAAACGTATTCTATTATATTCTATTCTAAATAAATATTTTAAATAAATCAAGTTTAAAAACTAAAACCCGACTACCAAAAAAAACACGCTCTATAAAGAAATAAGAAAATCGTCTCTGCTGAAATTATTATGCCGTATCGCCGTGGTCGTATGCCACATTGATTTTATTTTATTATTATAATGAATCTGTCTTAGCAATAGGCAATACGGCATAATAATTTCAGCAGAGACAATTTTCTTGTTTCTGTTTAGAGTGTGTTTTTTGGTAGTCGGGTTTTTGTGTATTTGTGTAGGCTGCCTCGTTGGCACAGCTGGTAGTGCGTCGCACTTATAATATATCCTGCGTAAATCGCTGGAGCCCAATTCTCGTGCTTGTGATATTTCTTTTCATACGACATATATCACTAAAACATCGTTTTTTTGTATGATTTTCAAGTGATATCCGCCATGTTTTTGAAATGTCACAAACCCGAGAATTGGGCTCCTGATCGTTGTAGATTGGGTAATCAGAGGCTATTATATAGTCCTAAATTGTATCGTTTCGTTATTGGAATTTTCTTTTATTCGAAATATTCTAAATCCGCAATTATTTGTAGAATAAAATCGTAGAAAAGAGTGTCTTTGAATAATGGTCATGGAATGCCGACGAGTATACAAGCTGTGTGTGAAGACAGCCATTCCTTTACATCTGGTACCGATGGTCTTTGAATGGTCGTAGAACGGTCGTTACGACGTGTAGGACACTGTTCTCTGCAGGGCACTCGTGTTTACTGTCCAGAACTCCAAATGCACTTTATGGTTATACCTGGGTGTGATTACATACGCTGGAAATGTTTTCCTCCCTGCTAAGGATTCAGATGTTTTATCCCGAACTCAAACGCGTGTTACACATAAATATGAACATTTTTCTTTAAAAACATATTGCATCGATTAGCTGATCCCTTTTTGTATGAGGCGATTTTCTTTTTTCTTGTTTCACTACAAGTATGTTTCTTAGAGAAACCGTTCATATTTATGTAATATATTTTTTTCCACAACATCACAAATATTGATCTTTTTTTAAAAAGAAAATTTCTTTTTTTGAATAATAAAAAGAAAACAATAATATATCAAAACCAGTAAAAAGTATAAAAACAAACAATATAAAAGAGACCGGTCCAGCCGTCGATCCTCAACAAGTGGAATTACAAATATATACATTTAATACTTTTATTTTGTAAATACATACTTATTATACTTAGAAAACACCCAGACCGATACAAACAGACATGTTCATGCACACAAATGTTTGTACTGTGCGTAGATCGAAACCGCAACCCTTGCATCAGAGGCAGCGTTCAGTACCACTATTCCAAAGGGGGGTAAGGGGGGGGGGGTATAAGTACAGGTAGAAGACCTTCTACCTGTACTTATACTACGCTTAAAGTTATGGGATATTAAAAGAAGTACATTGTCTATTATAACATACATGCAGGCACTGATATTCTATTACGGGCAATGGGAACAATGGGGATGCTGCATATTTTTTGCCAAAGTAACCGTAGTTAGCTGCTGCAATCCGGTATTTTATTCTGATTTTTTTTTAATGCTAGAGCCGACAAACGAGCAAGCGAGTCACCTGATGGAAAGGAATCATCGCCGCCCATTAACATCCGCGAAATCAGTTGCCGGCCTTTTTAAAAAGGAGTACGCTCTTCTCTTGAAGGTCCCCAAGTCCTAGCCGCCGGGAAATACTCCCATAGGTAAACTGTTCCACAGAACTGAGGTACGTGGTAGAGAATTCCGCGAAAAACGTACAGTATAAGACCGCCATCCATCGAGATGATGAAGATGGAATGACAATCGCTTGCGTGTGGTTCGATGTAAGAATTCAGCTGCAGGAAGTAGATCAAACAGTTCCTCAGGGCACTATATCCCGCCGCAGTGCTAAAGGATCAAGTCGACTAGAGAGAATCAAGTCATCGACAATTCGAGCAGCCCTACGTTGTACGCGGTCAAACGGAAGAAGTTGGCACTCAGGTGCACCAGCCCAGAGATGGGAGCAGTATTCCATATTCACAACACTCTTGACCATTGATAATAAGTTACAGTACTTTATAAGCAAGCGTATAATAGTCGAGATTCATGGGAAAGTCGATTAAGCACCCAATATACTCCGGACGTTAGTACCTACCGCATCTCAATTGGTCCCTCTATACCGGTAGCTTCTACATTTACGACTATTACCGCACTTAGCATCAATTGATTATTTTATTAAATCGTAAAGGTGCTACTTGGGTAATAGCTTCAACGGCTTTAAGCGATACTGGAGCCATAAAATTAAGCTTTGTACACACGGCACTACTCTACCCCAAATGTGTATATTTTTCATAGTGGCCTGTTACATTTGATAAAGTAGTTGAAAATCGAAGTCACAGTCACACAACAAAACACCGATGTCTACCGTTTTATCATCATCATCATCTTTACCTGGCCGATTCCGGCTACGCTGACTATTAAAGGCTCAGGTGTTTTGCTCTAGTGTGGCTTACCTACCCGATTTTATGGGTAAATGTGCGAGAGCAGTTTGGACGTGTCAGGATATTGTTAACGTATTTATAAACAATATTAGGAAGCGTTTTACTTTTAAATGGATCGCGTTTGAGGTTTAACTCTCGCCTATCATTCTCAAACTGGTACACTTTGGATTGTATTTCTTGTCTCCATTCTCCGGCATTAAAACAAGTCTACAGCAAGTTGTCCACGTGACAATTTATCGACACACACAATGGCTAGCAATATAATTAAATTATTATTTTATAAATTAATATCACCTCGTGGCACTTCAAAGAACAACATATTTGATATTTTTATAGCAATCTTTTGATAGAACTTCACCCGGATTGTGGAAGGTGTGGGTTCGAGTACCCGCCTGAACACGAGATGAAATTTTTAAGTGTGCTATTTACTTTACTATATTTCTTTATAATAGTTGTTACCTATTTTTAAGTTTCAGATAAGTATTTCGGCGCTGTTGCAAGCGACTATATTATGGTGATGGTGTGTAACACTCTCGTAAACACGGACGTAAAAAAAAATATATTTTTTTTGGTCGGGTTCCATATATTATATAACTATTTTAATATAGACCATAACCTTATGGGTTGCGTCAGCCGATGCATTTCCTAATTTCACCCTCAACTATTTCCTAAAAAATCTTAATTGATATTGAACTCTATCTTTTAAAAATTAAGTTGAAAATTAAACAGACTTTTACAAAATAGACAAATAGTCTGTCTGTAGACCCAGTTTTATGACATTTATAAGGTACATATCGTGTTTCGGAAGGCTTGTTAAGTGGTTGGTCACAGTTGTCATCCGCAATAAATGTCAATCGTTAATTCTGGTCCGAGGCTTAATATCTGACAAAAAGATTTCTTATTGCCATGAAACAGCACACAAACTAGTGCTGGAATTTTAGTATGCATCTTAAGGTCCCATTCAGCCAAACTTAAACCGAGAATAAATCTAAGGCATGACGTCAATTTTTTATTGCCTGACAGCGCTATAAGATTAGTAATTAAGTACTTTAATGATAAAGTTAGTAAGTATTTTTTTTTGGATTAAGTAAACTAAGTAAAAAAGTTCTCGGATAAAGTTTGGTCGAATCGGCCCTGAAAGTCCTACTGATTTTATACTTGTAGTAAGTTTTTTTTATGCTAGAGGCGACAAACGAGCAAGCGAGTCACCTGATGGAAAGCAATCATCGCCGCCCATTAACATCCGCGAAAGCAGAGAGACCGCTAATGCGTTGCCGGTCTTTTTAAAAAGGAATACGCTCTTCTCTTGAAGGTCCCTAAGTCGTAGCCGTCGGGGAATACTCCCCCAGCCAAACCGTTCGAAGTTAATACTTCCCGACCTATCTAGGGATTAAGATCTGTTAACTTTGTGCTATAAAGTGTATCTATATATCCCTAGGCAGAAATCGGAATAAGACATTATACTTATAAAGTGGATTTGTGGCTGACAAATAATGAGACACTAAAAAGCTTAAAGCTTAAAAAAAATTTCAGTCGAAAAATACCGCCTTCAAAAACCACGAACTAAAGTGTCAAATAATATTTTTATCACTTTATACACTTCAAATAACATTTTATAACAGTACTCGAGAAAAGGTATTACAGAAGTCGGCGCCTACCTAATCTCTTATTAATAGTTGAGTGTTGTATTACATTACAAAATAGTATTGGGCGCCTTTGAAGTGTATGCAGTGATAAAAATATTATTTGACACTTTTTAGTTCGTGGTTTTTGATGGCGGTTTTTTTACTGAAAATTTTCGCTTATAATTTTGTATGGAGCAAAAAAAAGCCGCCATAATATTCGTGTTTTTTGTCAGTTGCTTGCTTTTTAACAGGAAAATAGTCAAATCGAATTACCATTGTTATATGACCACAATAGGTTTCAGTAGGACGAGTATAATAGATCCAAATATTATACACAGAATTCCAAACAAAACAAAAGTCAAGCCTTTCATTTCGGTCAACTACTCGACTCGTTGGAATTATTAGATAGTAGGTCGTGACGTATAAAAGGTAATTGCATAAGCACGTATATTTAGAGTCGATCTCAATTATATACGAAACATGCGGAGTCATACTATTCATCCGAGTCCCGTTAAGGCAATGACACACTGCGGACGAGCGGTACGAATTACATTACAACATGTATGTAAGTACTAAGCTTTATATCGTTTCTTAAAGCTGTGGGAAATTATTTGACGACACAGTTTTTCGATTAATCATCTTTGAAACTATCTTCGAATTTACCGTTTATGTCAGATGTATCGAATAAAATAAGTAGAATCTACTTAGAAATTGATTTTATATTTCTATTCACAAGAAAGGTAGTTAGGAGTAGCTAAATCGTTAAACTTTCAGTAGTTACCACCATATTTGGGAAGGTAGGAAATTTAACCTGTGAATGCTTTTCATGATATTTAATACGAGTACAATATAATAATACAATATATTTTTTTTATTTGAGATTTTCGCGTTACATTAGAACTATAATTAATCAAGACGGGAATTAACACGATATTTCTTATGTAATACAACATTGTGTACTCACATATTATTTTAATCGACGTTTCGGCTACGTTACGGCAGCCGTGGTAACGATATTGTATCACATAATAAATATCGTGTTAATTTCCGTCTATCCGATCAATTATAGTTACAATATAATATTGTTTGAGGAATGATAATGATAGCTGTTCTAAAAACATCGTTTTAATATTGAATTTAAAACTTCCTAATGTTCTTTCTGTTTGTCAGTCTGTTCTGTCAAACTACAATGTTGGTTTTAAAGAGTCGCCCAAATCTTGAATCATTTCTTACCCTTAATAACTTTGATAAGAAGAGGATATTAAACTGTGATAGGTAAGTTTAATCTGCCTATTTTCTCAACATGCTTTACGGTTAATCGATATAAAGTTAAATTTTTAATATATTTTCTACTTGCAGTTACTTCTCAATTCCTCTAAGCACTTCGCAAGGGGGACACCCCTGTAAATACGTACTCTAGATTATTTTTTACTAGAGTTTTCTTTCAAAAGTCCATAAATATTCGATTAGAAATGCGATGAAACATCGATTGTGCTTATTCATTGCTATATCATTTGCATAGGTTAGTCACACGTTCGACTGGCATTTACCTAAAACAGTATCAGCGATACAGTAAGTCGGTTGAATGTAATGTAACTGTAAATTGATTTTCAGTTAGCTCTATTACGCTGGCTCAGCGATTTAAAATCTATCTTGCCTCTGACGTCAAAGTTTGGACTTATTCCTGATATCCGCCGCCTGGGTGGAAATCGACGCAAGTGTTTAAATAAATCCTGTTATCCACCTCTTCTCGGTACAAAGTGTTCGGTTCCCACTCTGTTTGTTCCGGGTCTGGGTTTAATTAAGTATTTAAGGTGGTGTAACTATAATGTTTGTATTTTATCTGTGTCTGACATTTGAAACAAAATTACTTAAGCTCTTAGTACGGAATAGGGTCAGTGTATGAGATGTTTAATGAATTTTATTTCTTTGACGGTGTTACCAGTAAATATAACTGTGGCTTTAGCTATATGATCTATGCACTTAGATTGAAATTATTTCACTTATTGTGCACTAAGTGAACAATAATCCATCTACGATGATAATAACACACTCCAAGCTTTGCTTGCTTTTTTTGTCTATTAAAAGCATAGAGGTTCAAATTCGCCAAATGTTAATCTTCTTTTTTGATTAGGTATGCTTTGTGTCTATGTCTCAGTCAATGAAAAATAAAAAATGCATTATATAGCAGATTGCCAATGTAATCAGATTTATCTTTAAATGAATGTTGTGTCCATTATCATCAAAATAAAGCTTATAAAAATATATTAAAAGAGTACTAAACCACTGACTTTTTAGTTTATTTACATTTACATTACAAAATCTTAAAGCTAAGTGTCGCCTTACTTAAAGGTTCCCACGGCATGCAATATGGACTACCCTATAATGCGTTAAAAATAAACAAAACCTTATAAAATTTAATTTTCTCTAAAAATATTTCTGGTTTCTAAAAACGAATTATAAATTGTAACGTGTTCAGTAACGAATAGGTGACTCATACGTCAAATACTGCAGCCGAGGGACAGTGAGGGTACTTAGTGGGAATCGATATCTTTTTTTTTTTACATTATAGCGGACAAACGAGCAGACGGCACACCTGATGGAAAGTGATCACCGCCGCCCATCGACATCTGCAACACCTGAGGTATCACATATGCGTTGCCGGCTCTTAAGAAAGGAGTACACCCTTTTCTTGAAGGTCACCAGGTCGTATCTGTTCGGAAACACCACGAATGACAGCTGGTTCCAGAGTTTTACTGAGCGTGGTAGGAAACCATCTAACCAGTAATATATTTATATATTTGATATTTCGTCAAATTATTTCTTTAATATACACAAAACCATTAGGCATTGATTTTTCTAACTAGAAATAGAAAGTAGAGTCCATTTGTTTCTACAAAAAAGTTGCTAGCGGTCACGATGCTTTTTAAGCACATTTTCAAAGTAGCTAGCTCCTTAAAAATACTAACTGGATTATTATCCTTACAGCGTTTACAATATCTAAATCGATAGTAATATTTAAGTATGTGCCCTTTGTAACTTCTAGGGCTTGACTTAGGGCGTAGCTGGGAAAGAGCAATCTATCTAAAGTTCAAGGTACATATACAGAGTTACACCAGAAAATATGAATTTTAGTGTAGCTAAGATCAAAAATGTATGTAAACTTTAGTCAGACTTACTACTTTAAAAAAACCTAAGTAATACTCACTTCTCACAGAGGAAATACTTAAGCAAGTCGTTAACATAGGTCATATTTAAAATGGATTCATCATCATCATCATCAGCCCATTTAAGTCCCCACTGCTGGGGCACGGGCCTCCCTCAATCACATGAGGGGTAATTGCCATACTCACCACGCTTGGTAGACGGGTTGGCGAGGGTTTTGATGTAAATGCAGAGTTTTCCTTCTCTGGGTGCTGATGATCATGCCAGCAGCTTTACCTTAGTCGCCTTTTACGACACCTCGGTAAGAGTGAGGGTGGCCTATTCTACTCTGCCGGGACCACACGGCAAAATGGATTAACGGTTAGAAAATGTGATACTTTAGGCTTAACTTTTTTTCTGCACTTGTCGTGTCTTAACAAAGCGCCTAGGCGATAGTTTTATAAAATTATAACTGTCCTTAAAATTTTTACCCATAGAAAAGCGGCATCATATGTATAGATCCATAGGGGTATAACGAATCTCTTTGGTATAAGGTCTAAGGTTTTCTGTATTTTGCGAAATCACTATTCGTTGCATTAGAGACTGTGGACCTATTCTCGAGCATTTGACGTTGAAGTCGAATAAGAGATTTCATACATCCGTCCACATACATTTCTAATTCGACTTCAATGTCGAGTGCACGAAAATAGGCCCCTCAATTGTGCTATGAATATCGTTCTTAAAAACGATTTACCACACTCGAAATCTGTTACTAAAGAAGGCAATCCCAGTCCCGATCCCATAATCACCGACGTAATTATTGGCTAACAAAGCCAGAGACTTGTGGCACAAAATATTTCTACGCAATTAAATATTCATTACCCGTCGCCCGGAGAGCCCGTCATTAAGGACTCATGAAAATTTGGACATTATAATGTAATGTCTAAACCGCGGCCGCCCCCGGCACAGAACCGATTTACCGAACAATGCCGACCAAATAGAGACTGTCATTACCATATTCTATTGCTGCTTAGTGATGTCTTTTGCTACTCGATTCAATCGAGTCTTTTAGTCGAATGAAATGGACTGAAAGTCATTCATTCAATTAAGGTGCATGCTAATAAAAAAATGCTTACCGCAGGTTTGAAATATAGTTTTCTAATGACAAGAATAACTGCTTAATTTTAATATCTACAACTTTTTTTTGGTATCCCAGAGGAAATCATCATGACCGTCACCTTCTCACACGTAGGGAGCAAGGGAGTGTATTGGTCTTTTAATACCACCTGACGCATTTGAATAAAATTGAACTATTCTCTTCACTATTGCTGCTGCTTGCAAAACGGCCGATTAAATATTTTACCCGTATCGGTCGACTTTCCCACGTTTAAGCTACCGCATGTGACGCAAACTTATAATTGACTCACAATAGACGTTACCTCTTCCTCCGATAATTGCCTCAAGAGCCTTATAATATTAATCAAACAGAGTTACATGCGGATTGGGTCTCTTTTTATCGCGATGGCGGCTGATGATTGCCAATCAAGTTTCGTAGTTCGAGTTCAAAGGCAGTACGACAATGGCCGGTGATTGTTTCGTAAACGTGTGAAATTGCCTGGCGTTGGCAAGTTGAAGCCGTCGGACGTGTCCATCAAAAAAGTGTTTAAAGTATGGCGGCATACAATATTAAATTTTAACTTTCTATGTTTAAAATAAGAAACATGACTTATGAATTTAAAATCATAGATTTTGCACCTATACAAATAAGGATATGAAAGTTCTAACACTCAAAATCAAATATCATGATTAAAATGTAGGTACACTTGGTTTTTTGTTGCGTAAGTAACAATTTTGATAATGTTGTATTAGAATAAATAAAAACAATATTTCAATTTGTAGATCTACTAGCTACACATTCACATTTTCCTTAATAAATTGTAACCCTATGATTGGTTGGATAACATAAATGGCCTATAGACAAACCTCAAGTTCCCGTGGAACCTAGGAACACGATTCAGTTAAGATAAGTTGAAAGCCGTTTAGAATTCAAATGAATTCAGATAATACAAATGTTGATAGAATTATTCTTAACTGTTCTGGAATAAGTTATGTTTCAAAGATTTATTTTGAGCTAAATTCACAGCAGTTCTTAGGGTTCCTGAGTCCACGAAGATCCTTATACATATAATCATAGTTTCGTGTCCTGTCCGACCGCAGCCTAGGAAAGAGAATATTTGTTACATAGAAAGCTTAATTTGGCATGATAATTTGGCATGAGTATGAACATAATTCATTGTTACGCTAACAAAGAGGTAGAATAAAATTAAAAAAAAATGGTGTCCAGTGGAACACGGGCATATGAGCGATCTGTAATATGGGTTGATCTGTGGAACCGGTATAGCGGTTTTGGTAATGACTCTACCTCATGTATGGTGCGTGGGTTTGATTCCCACTCCGGACAAATATTACTGTGATGAACACTTGTATTTGTTGTGTCTGGGTGGTATCTTTGTTGATTATAAAACCTCTAACATAAGTGCAGTATGCATGGATAGATAGAAATACTTTATTGCACAAAATACACAACTCCAACGCGTACACGAAAAATTGATTCACGCCAAAAGCAGCCACTTTCGGCGTGAATCAATTTTTCGCGTACAAAAACGGACCTAACATTTGTGCATAGTTAATAATAAATAGTATAAGTGTTTCGACGCCCTGTTTGTCTAGTGGTTTAAGTACCGGACCGTGATCTCGAGGTCCTGGGTTCGATTCCCGGGTCGAGCGAAAAAAGTATGTTTCGAATTTTTCGAACGTAGCTCGGGTTTGTGATCACCAATCCGCATTTGGCAAGCGTGGTGATAAAGCCTAATCCCATCATAGTAACAATGACTTGATTTCTATGATGGAGGCCTTTGCCCTGCAGTGGGACAGTTTATAGGCTGATACTTTTATAAGTGTTTAGTAGCTAAAATTAAAATCAATGGGCGTCACTAGTGTGCCCTACCCGTCACCTTAATTACTAGGCATTACAGAAATTTTGTGTACAATTTCGGCATGAATATTTATTTACAAGCGAAGTTTCAAATACAATTTTACAAATATATAGTACATTAATCTTCAGTAGTCCATAAGTATATTAAAATCAGACAGTATTCTAAAAGCCAATAGGCTCTAATTTGCCTACACTAGAATCTTTCGACATGAGTTGAGACGTAACGTCCGCGTATCTCAATCAAGTTGCGATGTAATCGTGGACAAATTGTGCCGTGCTTTACCTAGTTAGGTCGTATCTCGAGATACGACATCTGCGCTTCAATGTCTCAAGTCTAGACCAGTCATAGATTTGTCACTCATGAAATAACGGCACGCAAATTGCTATTGGATTTCTATACGGGAATATCTGACAATATTAAATTGCAGTTAGTGACATCTTATTTCAATTTATTGATATGTTAACTGAAAATATTTACGAGTGCATGCATCTACATACTTAAGCAGTCTTTGTTTATCGTATGTGACTACTGACTTTAAATAAAGCCCTTATGCTTATACTAGTATAGTTGTGCCCCCGTGCCTCGGAAAGCACGTTAAGCCGTTGGTCCTGCGCCCAATCCCTCTCTGGTCGTGTTATAGTAGTGTCCCATCGGAATATGGTAAAGGAATAGAGAGTGCACTTGTGTTTGCGCACACACTTGAGCATTATAATATATCCTGCGTACGTGGCTGATCGTTGAAGTTGTCCGCCGTAGCCGTAATCGGTTGAAGGATGTAAAAAAAAAATAGTTGTCTCAAGACTCTTTAGCCTTTTGGCTCTACTACTAATTTTGTATTAAATTAATACACTAAGATTCATTTTAAAATTTAGAAACTACATAGGTACTTGAAATAAAGTTATTATTAAGAAAGTAACACACTTAAAATCATCTCGTTTTCAGGTGGGACTCGAACCCACACCTTCCGCAATCCGGGTGAACTTACAAATTTCGTCGGCTTAGTAACGCGTTCAGTGGTCTAATTGGAAGAACATTCACCCGGATTGTGGAGGGTGTGGGTTCGAGTTCCACCTGAATACGAGATGAAATTTTTAAGTGTGAATTCTTAAGAATAAATTGCAAAAGTTTGCTATAAAAATATAAACTATTAAGTTATTATTAATTCAGAATTGCATGTCTTATGAAGTTATGATTGTAAACATTTGCTACCTTAAGAGCGTACCTCAGTTCATTTACCTATAAATCAGCTGTAATTGTGATATTAAATCTTTATCATCAGTTTATATAAAACACTTTAATCAAAGGCCCTCATAAATCCGGAGCTTATAAAATCTTCATAAGAAGCGACATCTAGCGAGTGACGAGCGCAGGCGCAGCCATGGCAGAAGAGCGGTCAACGCCCCCGCTCCCCACCGCCTAATTATCCCCCTCCCCTCCCCTGAGCCTGAGCACTAAGGCTTGCGGTTTTGGTCTTAATACTAGCAGATCTCCATAAAAAAGGAATAGATAATCCATAGATAGCCAGTTTAGTTCGTTTACTTCTTGCGTATAAAAGAGCAGATAGACTTTAATAATTTTAAAGCCTTAAGAGTAAAGAATTACCACCTCTTCGTTAGCGATACCAAAAAAAAATTAAATAGCCAGCGACCACCAGCCCATACTAAAAGCATATTAAAACCACCATGTTTATTAAATAAATAAGGGAATAAGGATACTTAACTTTTTAACGACGTGAAACACGTAATTAATCTCAAAACAGCAACCATGTGAATGAACCTTTAAATACTTAAAATTGACACTGGCTGCTAAACCTTACTAATGAGTGGAGATGCCATTAAAACATAAAACTTCAACTGTAAAGTTTAAATGAGCATTCTAAATTTTTAAATGTGGAAGCGGTCAAGAATTTGGGTGATTAAGAATGGCTAATGCATGTGGACTATAAAACGGTTTGAGCAAGGAACGCGAGGCTTCCCAGGCGCGTGAGAAAGATTCTATCCTCAACCGCCATTCATTTTTGTGCAAAAACCTCCCGTTTGAAAGCAAAGAGGTCACACGAGAAACTGCAGACTTTTTAATTGAAAAAGGCGCGAACAAATCCACAGAGTGTATAATTCCATGCCACCTTTTTAAAAGAATATCCTTTTTGTGTTTTTGTCTGAGAACGGGTAAACTGACTGGGTCACTAAGTGATTAATACCTTGTTAAGATTGTTAGCTGTATGTACCTTACTTTATGAAAAACATTTATTATGTATCTTAGTATTTTTAAGTGACTATGAACTCATAAAGAAGTAACTACGAGTTATCATATAGTAACGGAAGAAATATACTTCCTAATAGTACATAAAATGTTTCTAAGAATGCACAAAAAAGCGGCCCTACGAGCAACAACATATCATAACAACTGGCAAAACAACACGCAACATAAGCAGTGGCTTTCTACGGCTAATTCCTATCGCAGAGCTCGTAACGTCATTAAGTCAGCCACGAAATTTATGGCCCATTATCAGTGCATCGGAGTAGTGGCGTGTGCGCCTGGGCATTGTACGCGAGCCACCTCCGCTGAGCTATTGTTGCTTAGATCTATGATATACTGCCGCTGCGCACATTGTCTATTGCGGAATTATTTACAGTCTCTATTAAGTGTACTGGTCGAAGGTAAAGGTTAGGCTTCTAGACATTGTCTATACAATCGTTATCAGTTCAAGTCCGCATTGAACTCACAGATTGAACTTGTTGCTGTTTTGCTACAGTTCTTGTTACTTAGATGCGATGATATACTGCCGCGCACTATATTGTCTATTATAGAATTGCACCCTATTTGCGTCTATATTCGCACTTGTATGGTCGGGGCTCTGGCGCTTAACCAGATGAAGATAAAATATAAATAATAAGTAATGTTTGCAGCTTGTATATATTTTTTTATTAAAATGACACATTGGTGTGTCGCGCGTGCTAGCAATTTTCGTTTAAAAGTGATTTGGCGACAAATTTCCTGATCGTACTGCCGCTGCGAACCGTATTGTCTATGTAACCCTTTCCTTCAAAGGAAGAATTCAACCAAAAAAAGTCCATGTTACTATTATTTACAGTCTCTATTAAAAGTACTAACGGAAAGTATGGGTTAGTATTCTAGACGGAGTTTGTGTAATAGACAATAGTTTATATCCTCCAACCGATTATGGCTACGGCGGCCAATCTCAACGAACAGCCACGTACGCAGGATATATAGTGCCCCAGTGTGTGCGACAACACAAGTGCACTCTCTATTCCCTTACCCTCATATACCGATGAGAAACTACCGTGACACGACGAGAGGGGGACCAACAGCTTAACGTGCTTTCCGAGGCACGGGGGTACAAGATCGTCAACTTCCAGACTCCGGGCTGCCATTAAGAATTACTTATCGAAAACTTAGGTACAATTTTTTGGCCCGACCCGGGGATCGAACCCGGGACCTCTTGCGCAGCCATCGCTTCAAAGTGCGACCCTCTAACCAATGCGCCACCGAGGCAGTCGGATAATATTTATCATTTCATTCTCGGTGCAATAGGATGGAGTTGTGCATGAATTGAACTTGCTACTGTTTGCATACGATGACTGTAGCTAAGCTCTCTTATATGGCCACCGTACATTGCATTGTCTATTTTGCCGATATATTTACAGTCTTTACTTAGGATACTTGTTGAAGTAGAAGTTAGGTTTCTAGAGATTTGTTATCAGGAATATAAGATTGAATATGGCATTGGACCTTTTTATTATGGATATCGTTGCTATAATTCCTCGGTATATTACTGCTGCACAATACACTGACTATGTTACTGAATAATTTATAGTTTCTCTTACTGGTCACAGGTTAGGCTATTTGAAGGTAAACCTTAGAGAAATGTATATACCGAAATATGCATTCTAACGAGAGCCCTATTGTGCTCCCTAACAATTATTCCTAAACCCGACGATAATGTGAACAATACACATTTTGCCTAACAAATCAGAAGTTCATTAGACGAGGCTTCCCGCCGCGCGGGTGCGCAAGCGCCGCTTGTTATAGGGTTGGTAATCTTAAAAGTACTGTTACACATGCTTATATTCATGCTTAAAGCATGCTACTTTAGAGCAAGTGCTACTAAGTAGCATGTGCGGACGGATGTGCTACTAATAAGCATGATAATTTTGAGCATGTTCAAAAATCGCACGTCGGTCGATTTTTGAGCATGTTACCTGCTGCATTGCAGGTAGAAGGGGAGTGTCATCATCATCATCAGCAACTCACACTCGTCCACTGCTGGACATAGGTCTCCCCTAATGCACGCCACTGCTCCCGATTTTCGGCCACTCTCATCCAGCCCACACCAGCCAGCCTTCGAATGTCATCATCCCATCTTGTCGCAGGGCGTCCTACACTACGCTTACCGAGTCGCGGTCTCCACTCAAGGACTTTACGGCTCCAACGGCTGTCAGTTCTGCGGCTAATATGACCAGCCCACTGCCACTGCCTCCCAGTTTGCTGATTCGGTGGGCTAGGGAAGGGGAGTGTGGCGGAGTGCTTTAGCACGTGTAGGCATGCTAAATTATGCCTAATAATAGCATGCCTCACTCTTACCGAGTTGTCGTAAAAGACGACTAAGCTAAAGCTGCTGGCATGATCATCAGCACCTAGAGAAGGAAAACTCTGCATTTGTATCTAAACCCTCGCCAACCCGTCTGCCAAGCGTGGTGAGTATGGCAATTACCCCTCATGTGATTGAGGGAGGCCCGTGCCCCAGCAATGGGGACTTAAATGGGCTGACGATGATGAATAGCATGCTTAAAAAGCATACTACAAATGAGCATGTGTAATAAGTAGCTTGATTGCTTCAAAAATGTCTCAAGTTATTGACATTTCGCGATTCTCATTTAAACAGCCAGATGTCTTGACGTTATTCATGACTAGGTATAGAAGAAAAAAAATAAGTACGGCTTTCTGGTAAATTACATAAATAGGGTGTATCTGTGAATGTTTACATCCCTTTAACCACGTGTTCTATCAACCATTTTGAACAACATTTGTTCTATGACTTTTGGAAATTGGCATAATAAAATGTCAACTTCTCATCGAAACACGTCACGTGGACTTGGTCATTTTGTATGGGGAGTCGAAAAATTTTTCGACTAATTTCAAAAATGTCGTAGAACAAATGTTGTTCAAAATGGTTGATAGAACACGTGGTTGAAGGGATGTAAATGTCACAGAAACACCCTATGTGATGTACCTACCATGATGTAAGATTTGGATTTTTTTAATATGCCTCAAACCAGTTTTGCTCGGTTACTAGAGACGCGCTGAATAGGCACCGGTGGATGCAGATCACACAAGCGAAGTGAAACCCATCCACATCCACTGATGACCACGATACTCAGTCATGAGGGAGTGACCGCAGAGAGAAAGAGTAGGCCTTAAAGTATAATTGCTTATACGTTGGAATTTATCTCTAGTATCGTAAATAAATTGCTTGTGTAAGTAGCATGTAAGTACGAGTAAGTCGACGTAGTCAAAAAAATAATGTTGCACTTTGCCCTCGAATTGTCTCTTTGTTTACGTTTCGTAATCTGTAAAGTGTTAATTATACACTTTTAAATAATAATGAGTAAATATTTTATAAAAGAATTTGACATAGGTTCTTGAATACTCAATTTGTGCCTACCTGTATCTACATAAACCAGTATGTTGTAATTGCGACGTGTACTCTTCTCTTGCTTACCATCAGGCAGAGGAAAGCTAATATACTGGGTCACTATATAAACCGGAGTGCTAACGGGTAGGGAGGGGAGGGTTAATTCCGGGGGGATGGGAGAAGAAGAGCATACCTGAGACGTCATATTGTAAGTTTTTTTATGTGATAGGTAGCAGACGAGACGGATCGCCTGATGTTAAGCGATTTCCGCTGCCCATAGACACCCGCGACACCAGTGGAGTTACAAGTGCGCTGTCAACCTTTAAACCCCCCTTTGCCCCGGATTGGCCCTCCGGTGTGAGGGCCCCTCACGCAGCGAAACACAATACAGTGGTGCTTTACGCGGTTTTCTGTAAGGCCGTGGTATCACTCCGGTCGAGCCGGCCCATTCATGCAGGAGTGTGTCTCTCCCACGGTCGCGGTAGTTATGCTTACCTACATATATTTGATCTAATACTATTGGATAACAGAACAATATCCGATTTCCGTTGCCTCATACAAAATAGCCAAACAAATCTTGTCTGTATATCTACCACTTATGGTGAGGGAAACAATTATGAGAAAAGCTGCATGTTGCATGCACCGTGGATTTCTACCAATTGTTGTTGAAACTACAAAATAATTAGACCCAGAACATACATGCTACTCACATCTGCATGCATGAGTTTAGTGATCTCGGCTTCCATGCTACAGCACCGTACCCACTGCGCCTTCGATGTTGTCATGTCATGAGGGATCAGCCCGTTAAGCGGGTAACTAGGTTTGTTTAAATGAAAAACCCAAAAAATCCGGTCTTTGCGGGTTTTCACACACTATAAAGACCAGGCATAGAGTTGGCAACCCTAACAACAAATCGCCCGAGCATTGTCCGGAGGCGTAATGAGAGAGATGCCAACCGATACCTCATTGTGCACCCATAAAAGAATAACTGTATTTGAACTAACGACTTTGTAATATAAATTATGCTATATCAATCATGGCTGCATCGACGCGCTACAGATAACTTTAGCGAACAATAACATGACAAATTGTACTGATATTTATTGATGCAGTGATGGTAGCTCAAAGGTTCTCAACGCGCCTTCCATATCATGGTTCGCATCCGAGCATGCACCACTGGATTTTTAAAATTTATGTGCGTATTTCTACCATCAGGTCGGCGGCGAGGGAAAACATCGTGAGGATACTTCACTTTTCGGATAGTTCCTAAAACGTGTAACCATGATTCAGTTGGTCTGGTTCCTCTGTTAAAGGGTTGCGAAGGTCAGACGGCAGTCGCTTCATTGTAATAATTACCAGACTCTCCAAATCCTGAATCATCCATCTGGACCCCGGGTTCCAGAGCGACAGCTTTGGATGCAACCGGGAATCAGATAACCAGGAATCGGGGCTAAGATAAGATGGAGTAATGGTTAGAGACCTGTCTATTGTAATGTAATCAATCCAATCCGACAGAAATAAATCAAATCAAGTCTGGTCAAAATAAGGCAACACGACCAATTTTATTACTGTAATACCAAATTTAACCAATAGAAACATTCTTATTATTTTGAATATTTTAATCTATAAATAATTATTAAGGAAAGTGTTATGTAAATGGACTCGTGGACACGTTGATTGTGGCAAAGCATAATTAAATAAGGCTTTAATAAATTTGTGTTAGATATGCGAACAATCTAACTAAGAATTAGTTGATAGAAATACTCATACATAGTATGAAGAAATAATGTATCTACCCATATCTGAAATTATTATTAATTTACAATGTTTACTGTTTTTTGACTTATCTCATTATATTATGATTTTGTTTGTTTCAGATTATCTTTGGAAATAAAATGCAGTATGCATTTGGATGCAACGCAACGCGAGTTGGAGAGACAACTAGAAAGATTATTGGTAAGTTTTTTTTCATTATTATTAAGTATGAGTAGTTTGTAAAACTATGTGAGTGCCAACAGTTTGAAAGTTTTTAGCTTAATTGAAGGGAGTTTTGTGCCGAAAATAACGCTACTTATGACCCGAGTTATAATAAGTATGAAAACAAAAGACGGGTGTTGAAATGAATTCTCATTATCATCGTCCGTGTATGCGGGCTTTACAATTTTATTTTTTTGTCACCAGTCCTACGTAATTTCAAGCCTGGCCAGTAACAATTACATTTGTCGTAAAAATTCGAAAAGAGAACGCAAAACTGCTGTCAGTGGAAATTAAAAATGTGTTGCCAAGCATGTTCGAATTTCGAAACTCAAACAAAATGGCAAATTATGTTTGAATGAGGGCAAAGTACGACATACAATTTTGTGGCTACGTCGAATTACATATACCTATTTGTAGGAGTTATTCAATTGTATCAAACCGAGTTGTGAATTAAAAACTCTCTGTAGTAGGTAATCAGCGGCAATAAGTGACTCTACACACCTACCTTAATTATTTTATTTGTAACATTTTTCTGGAAAAACTGCTCGGAATTTTTTTTTGTTTCATTTTGCTTTTCAAACAAAAAAGCTAAAAATTTCGGCTTCATAATAATAATCATAATTCTATATTGTAAACATTTTGAAAAATGGAACTTGATTCAGTGGAACCGGATTGAAGTAACACAAGACGAATACTAGATAATGCCGCTTTGAGAATGATAATCGAGGGACATGGTAATTGCCATGACGTTTCTGAACGCAGGTACAGTCGCGAGCAATAGTATGTATAATATTCCATTTTGAAATGACTCCTATTTTGTTGGTGTAAGGTGAAGAGTACGCATTGTTTTGAGGGGGACTGTACTACCAGTCACGCAACGCCGCCCGCCCCTACCACGTGCCCGCGCCGCCCGCGGCTTCTCTCTCCATTCGGCATACACTGTCTCTCCAGTTTGGTCGTGTCTGTGGATGGTGTGAATTAGTGCCGCGTTGGATTGCGAACCGTTTGATCGTGTGAACTGTGGTGTGTGCGTGGTGAGCCGAAGTCCAAGGCCTCGTTTCAGTAGGTAAGTAAGAATAGGAATGACTGTAATGGAGGAAAAAATGTCGGATGTAACTTTGTGTTTTGCGTGTTAGGTATTTTATTGCGTTTGAATTTTAAAGTAAATAAAATTCTAAAAACTATTTCTAGTTTAATTCGTTGTAGTTTTTCTTTCATTTAGGTACTTAAACTAGCGCCTCGGTCGCACTTTGAGCGAGTGAAAAATTACCTACTTTTGGTCACAAATGTACTTTGTTAATCAAGATAAGTGTAACATTTTTATGACAGTGAAATAATTTTAAAAATCAGTCCAGTAGTTTTTGAGTTTATCTACTAATGTAATAACAGTGTACCTACGGGTATTTAGATTATTATAATTTAGAGTTTCAATATATCCTTCTTTTGTTTAGAGTGTGCGTTAATTAAAAAAAGTAAAGTATAAATTCTTCGATTGATAACAGTTTCTTAATTAACGTGTAATTAATCGTAACCTAATAATATTTTGGTACGATATGATTAATAGTATCTTCTAATACTTAGATCCGACTGATACGTTATCATATCATTCATCAATGAAAAACTTACAATATATCTACGATTTCAAGGTCTATCGTTATCTTTAAAATAATTGATAACGTAAAAGAAAAAAACATTAGTAAAATAAATTTATGTTAAAATATATTTTTTTGTTCAATTTGGTTTGCGTTTCCTAAAAACTGGCATATTTATTATTTCGGTTTTTAATTAGTATTCTATAGTAAATTAAATCTAAAGTTGTCAATATTATATATTTACTTGTATATCATTCATATTATAAGTTTAGGTACTTCCATATTTATTTATTTCAGCTTTATAATTAATTTAAAAAATATGAAGTATTACTTGTATATAAGTCATTATATAAGTAATACCTAGGTGGTATTTTTATAGTTTTCTTTTTGCGTTAGAATTTTAAGTGCTTTATTTACATATGTAAGTAATTTTTCATTTTCAACTACATTGAAACAAGACTTGTTCCCCTGTCTAAGACTTGCGAAAGTCAATTAGCAATTGCTTCCTTGTAATTACCAGATTAACCAAATCCTGCTTCATGGTTCAAGCGTACCCAATTCTCACTCTTCGTCAAAATGTCGAATTCGATTTTGTCAAAAATCGGGGATGTTCATAGGCGGCGTTGATTACTTTCCATGAGGTCACTCGCTTGCTCTTTGTCGCTTCTAGCATAAAAAAAACTTAAATATTCAAATAAATTGTTAAGTGTAAATTTATATTTCTCTATTAAAAAAATCAGAAAAGTATTTTTTTATTTCGATGGGACTTTTGGCGAGAAGCTTTTTTTTATGATACTATTTTTTTATTTCGATGGGACTTTTGGCGAGAAGCTTTTTTTTTATGATACTATTTTTTGAAATATTGTTTATTAGTAGGTATATTTTTTTAATATGTATAAAACGAAATGTTTAACCGGCTTCAATATTTAAATTGAAGCTTTTAAGTGAAAGTAAAAATAAACAGTTAAATTACTCTAAAGTATAAAACCATCGTTTTGATTTTTCACAAATGTGAAATTTTCGACGGGACATTCTCAAATTACCACTTAATGTTAATAAGGAAATCTCAAAAGTAAGCGGACACCGGCGCCTGAGCACGTCCCTTCCCGACATTCGATATTCGAATCCCGTTCTCGGATTGGCTGCGTGAGGTCGATGTCGCCACTAATCACTTTGATTGTAGATACCATGGGAATCATCCGCTAAATGGTAATTTAAACTCACTTAGTAAAATGCGAAAGGTAGCTTTAAAGAGCATAACACTCTGCGGAGATACGGTAATATGTTTTTTAAGATTGTTTGTTCGGTCCAGTAACCCCGTCATTTGATTTTAATCCAGCCTGGTTTGAAAATTTGGTGGCAAGTTATGTGTCGCATCGAGATCTGGATTTAAGAAGTAATGGGTTGTAAGTTTTGTTAACCGAAAAATCCATGGGGTGAAAACAGTCTTATGCGAGAGTGATCCTTAGATGCTCATCTAAGTAGAACCAGGCTGAAATTTTTGAGGAAACAATGCCCTTTAATCATAGAATGACAGAAACGTCATCATCATCGTCAGCCCATTTAAGTCCCCACTGCTGGGGCACGGGCCTGAGGGAATCACATGAGGGGTAATTGCCATACTCACCACGCTTGGCAGACGGGTTGGCGAGGATTTTAAACTAAATGCAGAGTTTTCCTTCTCTGGGTGCTGATGATTATGCCAGCAGCTTTACCTTAGTCGCCTTTTACGACACCTCGGTAAGAGTGAGGGTGGCCTATTCTACTCTGCCGGAGACCACACGGCCAAGAAACGTACACGGAATAAAAACGTATTATATGTTATATGTAAACCCACTATTGGTTTTGATATCCGTAACACAGGTGCTTGCTCAAGCACCTATGTAGGTAGCTCTACCTATCTCGGAATCAGATCAATGTATCTGAAGTTGTTAAAAAAAATGGCACCTTCCAAATCACTTTGGTTATTTCGTATACTGCAATATTTCGTTCTGCAAGGGCCGGGCTGAGTAACATTGGGCCTCCCCCGTGGCCTTGTACATTTTTATCTTCATCTTCTGCGTGAGGCTGCCAAAACAGTTTTAGGCGAATATTTTTTACGCGCATGCGGGTTCAGTGAACACGGGAATTCCTCCTCTTTATGACTCAACTCTTTCTACTAGAGCACAACTATCGAACAAAGTTGAACCTTGAGTACAATTTTGATTCACAGGCTACATTCAATCACTCATCTCAGGATGTAATACTAAAAGTGTCGCTTCGCAATCAGGTTAAGCTTAGGCCATCCATGATTTGGGGGGTCTGGTAATTACAATGAAGCGACTGCCGTCTTTAACACATTGACTGCCATCAAACCAGACACAAATAAACATTTATTGTTTGTCGGTCACCGGTGTCCCCCATGGCGCTCAAAACCTACCGGACCAACTGATTTATGGTGCCACGTTTTAGCAACTATCCGAAACGTGCGGGTTTCCTCACGATTTTTTCCCTCACTAATAATATGGAGAAAAGCGCATAGATTAAAAAAATCCAAAGTGCATTTATGGAAACCGCATTATTAGCCACTGAGTTGAGAGTAGCCATTGCTCTTCATTAACAGCATGTACGAGTATTAACCGCATCCACCAACTTCTGTTACTAATGGTACATGTTCGAACCTACGACTCCACTGGTGTTGCTGGCGTCCATGTGCGGCGGCCGTGTGGTCCCTGGCAGAGTAGAATAGGCCACCCTCTTTCTTACCGAGGTGTCGTAAAAGGCGACTAAGGTAAAGCTGCTAGCATGATCATCAGCACCCGAGATGGAAAACTCTGCATTTATATCAAAACCCTCGCCAACCAGTCTGCCAAGCGTGGTGAGTATGGCAATTACCCCTTATGTGATTGAGGGAGGCCCGTGCCCCAGCAGTGGGGACTTAAATCGGCTGACGATGATGTGCGGCGGCAATCGCTTACCATCAGGTGATCCGTCTGCTCGTCTGCCACCTATCACATAAAAAACGACTTTCCATATGGAAGGAGCGTTCTTATCTCCTAAACTACCGTGAGTCTTTATTAACAGTATGCTTGTATCGTGCACCAAGTTCTGTTGCCAACGGTACAACTCAGTTGCGAATCGTCCTTAATGCCACCCAGCGCAGGATATCGGCGTCAATAATTGAAATCGCTTCCATTAAGGTGTGATGGTGTAATTTCACTAATTTTACAACCGAGAACTGTTAATCGAATGAGTGTTTCTGTGTGAAAGGTATCGTGCGGACCTTCTCATTGGAGGTGAGATATTCGCCGTGAAGTGAAAATGGCGTCGTCGAACCCATTTGCGAGTTGTTATTAATTTTTGTAATAACGTGCCATAATATGTTATAAGTTAAAGAGCATGTTAAAACTGAGTGAATCCCAAATGTGTATTTCTTTATCTTTGGAAAAAATGATTACATTACAATTTGGACTGTAAACTGTCAGGACTTACCTTTTTAAAATAGTACATATAATCACAGATTATCGAAAATTACGTCGGCAACGGATTATAAAAAATATTGCAAAAAGCAATATTAGCTGACCATTCTAATAATTATTTATATTAATTCTTAACCTGGTAGAGTAAGGTTAGCCGTGTGGTCCCCGGCAGAGTAGAATAGGCCACCCTCACTCTTACCGAGGTGCCGTAAAAGGCGACTAAGGTAAAGCTGCTGGCATGATCATCAGCACCCAGAGAAGGAAAACTCTGCATCGCCAACCCGTCTGCCAAGCGTGGTGAGTATGGCAATTACCCCTTATGTGGTTGAGGGAGGCCCGTGCCCCAGCAGTGGGGACTTAAATGGGCTGATGATGATGGTGAGAGTAAGGTAAAGTCAGCGAACGGAGCGGTGTTCTAGTTAGCTGGAAAATCGCTTGTACTGCGCTATTCGTGAGATTCGCTTACCCAGCTGCGTGTGCAAACGATCGTCTAGCGCTGGTACACCGGAAAATTCGTTGACATGTTATTATTACGTACTAGTGACCCGCCCTCACTTAGTTTCACTTTATACCAATGGATGGCGCTAGGTGTCGATTATATCGTGCAAGTGTTTCGAGTTTTCGAAAAAAGAAAAAAAAACTGCACACAAAAAAATAAAAAATAATAACGGATTCTACAGCAAAAGAGCTCGCTGAGTACATCTCCCTCGAGACTGAACACGGCGACTACCCCTTTCCCCCTCCCTGGCAGACTAGCGCCAAATAGGCCGCCGGCAGGCCCCACTTTAGGGGTCGAAGACCGCCCTAACAGCGCAGTGTCGGGAGGCCTCCTCTCCCAGAGGAGCGAAAACACCGCGCCAAGATATGGCGCGAGATGCAGCCCGGGTAAAGGGTTTACCCCGAAACCCGAACCGCACCAAGTGCGAAGATGACGTAGTAGTAGTTCGACTTTTCGGATTACCTTTAGGCGTTGCCGCTGTCTTTTGGAATCACCTCTTTATAAATAGTTTAGATTACCTAAGGGTCACCGTGGACCATTGGACGTTGTGTGTGTCAGATATTACATATATAAAGAGCAGTGAAAGAGTATTTTTATGTTATGAAAGTGAACATTCGTTAGTTCTCAGTATTTGTACAGTTGCGACCAGTTTAAATTGCTAGGTGAGCAGGTGTGGTGGGCAAGTGGGCAAGTTTATACCACCTTTCCCCGTTTTTCTGGCCGTGCCGAGGCGCACTTGTTTATGGGGTTCTTGGTACAATTTTTTGTATTCGTTGAAATACCAGGAATACAATATAATTCAACTCAATAGATCGAAATTGGATATTTTCCAATCATACTTTCTTGTAAAATGATTTATATTAATCTTGTTATTTTTTTTTAAATTAAGGGGAAGGATTCGATTGTGTTTCGTTTGTTCACATTAGATTAGTTGTGTGATGTGTGGATATACACTAATATTAACAGAGACGACGAACGACGTAACGAATAAAATAATGAAAGCAAATAAACATTTTTGAATGTGAATAAAAAAAAAGTTTTGAAAAATACTTATCTTTATCAGTCACATATTAAAATAAGTGTATTTAATTGCTCGTTTGGCGTCGACTCAAAATTAATTATGTAATATAATTAAATTATACTTAAATTATATTCCCTTTTTTGCTTTTCAGTTTTATCGTCGGATATTTTTTTTAAAGTTATTTTAATGCATCTCAACTTTTGATTGAATAGTAGTCATTCCATTCAAAATACGAATCTAACACACAGAATACCATTGTCGTATTAAAGTATTATTCCCAGCAACAATGCTATATATTACTCAATCCATCTTCGAAATTCACCTGGTAGGCAACAGACGCACACACAGATGTCTATATCCTGCCAGGTGATCACTGTCTTTGCACAAAATTAAAAAATATACCCGTTACATAATATATCCGAGGCTAGGGTTCCACAGCCTATTAAAATATACACAACATAATAGAAAAGACCATCTATATGATTTGTAAATAACGAAACTTTTTATTGAAAATAAAATAAAGTTTTTCTTAATTGTAGCCAAATAATTTAATGCCAAGTATTTGTAAGACACCTAAACCTGTCATTATAAACTGTGTGCTAAGCAGTATGCCCAAAATTTTCCCAAAAAAACATTAACTATTTTTCGTAGCACGTTGCTACGAAAAGGTTATGTCATCTTTATTTAATTCTGCTCTACAAGAGGGATCTAAAAGCCGCCGGCATCTATTATAAATTCCAATTGTAAAGGTTGTTCTGTAAAAGCCAACTATACGGCTTCCTTTTCTGACATTTGGCATTGTTACTAAAAAAGAAATAAAGGATGCGCTAAAAAAACCCGCGCGTGCGCCGTGACCGGCGGCCATGTGCTGCGCAGGTGCGCGCGCAACAACTGTCAGATCGCGCTTCTCGCTGAAGGCTGTTTCCGATGTGTTCATTTGATTAAAAAAATTGTATTACTGATAATATGGATGCTTTTTTTAGAAGATCAATGGTGGTTTGGGAAGCTACGCAGCATATTTTCGGCACGTCTAATGCAGTGTCTCAAGACGATAGTCTTCAATGCATGTATGTTGCCAGTGATGACATGCGGAACCGAAACGTGGCCTCTTACAATGTGCCGATTAAGGAGGCTCAAAGTCACCCAGAGAGCAATGGAGAGGGCTATGCTCGGAGTCTCCCTGCGTGATCGTATCAGAAATGATGAGATCCGCAGGAGAACTAAGGTCACATACATAGACCAATGGATTGCATGCCTCAAGTGGCAATGGGTAGGGCACATAGCGAGAAGAACATACGGCCGTTGGGGCGGAAAGGTCCTCGAGTGGACGCCACGTACAGGAAGTCGCAACCGTGGCAGGCCCCCCACAAGGTGGACCGACGATCTGGTGAAGATCGCGGGAATCCATTGGATGCGGGCGGCACAGGACCGATCTGTGTGGAGAACATTTGGGGAGGCCTATGTCCAGCAGTGGACGTCTATCGGTTAAAATGATGATGATGATGAATGGTGGTTTGAATTCGAGCAGGCACCTCTGGATTTTTCAAGTTTAATTGCGTATTTCTGCAATTAGCTCGACGGAGACGTAAAACATCTTGAGGAAACCTGCACATTTCAGATAGTTTCTGAAACGAGGAACCATGATTCAGTTGGTCTGGTTCCCATTTCCAATGCGCCCCATAAAGGGTTGCGAAGGTCAAACGGCTGTCGCTTCATATCGTCATCATCATCGTCAGCCCATTTAAGTCCCCACTGCTGGGGCACGGGCCTCCCTCAATCACCTGAGGGGTAATTGCCATACTCACTACGCTTGGCAGACGGATTGGCGAGGGTTTTGATATAAATGCAGAGTTTTCCTTCTGTGGGTGCCGATGATCATGCCAGCAGCTTTACCTTAGTCACCTTTTACGACACCTCGGTAAGAGTGAGGGTGGCCTATTCTACTCTGCCGGGGACCACACGGCTCGCTTGATATGTAACTCCTCAAACCAGATACCCCTCAAATTCTCAATCATGGTCAAAGCATAACCTAGGTTTGGACGCAACCGAGAATTATACGCTATGATGAGGAGAACGTACGAAGCTATGTTATTTCTATGTATTGCATTGTATTGTAATTTTCTATGTAGCTACATTTTATGACGAGGAACTTTGATTCCCACGGGAAAACATAGTCCCGTACTCTTGGCAACGCTGCTATTTGAAAGCTAGATCTAGTAGATCATACTATATATATAGGTACTATAAAATAAATACAATAAAATACTGCCTCGTTGGCACAGTGGGTAGTGCGTCGTACATTAAAGCGACGGCTGCGCTAGGGGTCTCGGGTCGGACCAAATTTGTACCTGAGTTTTTCTGTCAAGAAATTCTCAGTGAGAGTGCACTTGTGTTTGCGAACACGGGACTATAATATAGCATGCGTAAGTGGGTGATCGTCGAGATTGGCCGCCTTAACCGAAACCGATTTAATAAAATAAATTGTCATTATTTTATAGTGCTCTTGTTCTGTCTTTTTTTTACTTTTGTTTTATGATTTCACGGATGTTCATGGGTGACGTTGATTACTTTCCATCAGGTGACTCACCTACTCGTTTGTCCGCCTCTAGAAAAAAAAATCTACATTGCGACGTAAATTGTACCAAAAAACTTAACAGTTTGATATTAATTGAGAAATGATAGCAGTTTGAGGTATCAATTAATTAGGTTCGTTTTCAATAACGAAGTAAGTTTCGATATTACGAAATGAAAACGAAATCGAGAATGTCCTGGCATTTAACAGCTTACACAAAGAGGAGAGATGAAGAAAGTGGTTTGACATTTTAAGTGTTCTTTAAATAAAAACAACATTTCAAACAAAATGGCGAGTGGAAATTGCTTGTGCATGAAGTAATAAAAAGCAACACACGAGCGACTATAAAATATATACTTACTACGTAGTACAAACTGAGGATATTAAAATAAGAATTTACCTATGAGGTTCCGTAACTTTTATTTTATTTTAAATTATATCAATAAAAGGCCAAAAAACAAAGCCAACATTTTTTTTACATACAGCTTATAATACCCTTAACGAAGCCGGCGTCTATGCACTTAGACCATTAAAACAAGTCTTAGAACAAAAAAAAATTGATGGGAAACGATGTTGATTTTTTGGTGTAAATTTTAATCCTATAAACGGACAACGCAATGAACAGCGTACACCGGACCGCCCTACACGCCCCTCCGCCCCGCTCTCAAACATTACGTTGCGGGCTGCACGTTTTGACGCCATTTTTCCCTAGGAATTACTTAACATATTGAACAAGTTTCTTTGGACAAAAATTAGGTAATAATGTTTAAAATTTATTTACATCAAAATCTTGAGATGTTTATTTTGATTTTGACTTTCAATAACTTGGAAAGTATTCAGTTCCCAGGTATGGTCTAGAAGGAAAAAATAGTCCTGATGACGTGCTGAATACGTAGGTTTCAGCTTCGTTAAGGGTCTTTTTACAATCTGTATATACCAGTAACTTATTACACCTTATGCCATATTATGGATTGGATACTATATTTATTTTAAAATGGCTAGAACCGCCGGATAAATAGAATAGAATAGAATAACGTTTATTTGGCACCATCCTTCGGGATGAATGGGTTGGCTCGATCGGATTGCAAGCAATTCTTTTGCAAATTTAATTATTCTAAATTTAAAAAACTGTTACTCAAAATTCAGCGACTTACTATCGCGTTCGGTAGTTTTGTTAGAAGAACATCTGGTTGCTTAAGATTGATTTGATGCTTAAAATCTTAAAACATTTTAGCAAAAATATTTTACTAACTTATTGTTTGTCTATTTACAGATAAATGTTAAGGATCCCCATAATGCGGTAAGTACAACATAATTATGTTACAGGTAGGTAATTAAACTGCCAACAGAAAATCATGTCGAATCGCTCTAAGCGAATGTAGGTTTACAGATAAGTAAGCGAAGATATTCTTACGTTTCATTTCAATAAATAAAGGAAATGAATATACAGAACAACAAATTCAAAGACGCAATGACATAAGGTGACGGTTAGGGAACACTAGATTTTAATTTTTAGCTACTAAACCGGATCTATTTTAAACAATTTCGGGGTTACACTTATACTATTTACTAAATAACCATGCACAAGTTTTGGGTCTAACGCGTACGCGAAAAATTGATTCACGCAAAAAGTGGCCACTTTTAGCGTGAATCAATTTTTCGCGTACAAAAACGGACCCAACATTTGTGCATGGTTATTTAATAAATAAATAGTACAAGTGTTTTCCGAGAGATTGTAATCCCGAAATCGTTTAAAATAGATCCGGTTTATTAGACTGACCGGATGGCGCAATTGGTAGTGACCCTGCCTCTTACGCCAAAGGTCGTGGGTTCGATCCCCACCCTGGACAAACATTCGTGCGATGAACACTTGTGTTTGTTCAGTGTCTGGGTGTAATATATGTATTTAAGTATATATTTGTGTTCCTCTGTTGTCTGATATCTGTAACACAAGTGCTTACGCTACTTAGTACGGAATCAGGTCAATGTATGAGATGTTGTGAGAATTATTATTATTATTAGCTAAAAATTAAAATCGATTGGCGTCGCTAGTGTGACCTATCCGTCACCTTAAAGGAAACTTGCAAATAATGTATGACGCGATGATACGTTAAAGTTGATAGCCACAACACGTCTGCCAACGTCATTTGTCTGTGAGTTGATTAGTCTCCTTATCTTAGTATTGACTTCATCTGAAGAGCTGTTAGACTATTAGTCACTAGTTGCACACATTTACTTAGAGCGAATTATAGTCTAAAGTGCATATAATCTTTCACGAGTGATTTTTAATGCAAACTATGTACATCAAAATATTAAAAGATTTAGATAAATACTTTTTATTCCATTCTATTCCGCATTTATCATGGGGAGTGCTCTGAGGAACTGTTTGATCTACTCCATGCAGCTGAATTCTTGCATCGAACCACACGCAAGCGATTGTCATTCCATCCCCATCATCTCGATAGATGGCGGTCTAATACTATGCGTTTCTCGCGGAACTTTCTGCCACGTACCTCAGTTTTGAGGAACTGAGGTATGAGCGATAGAGATCTCTCTGATTTCGCGGATGTTTATGGGCAGCGTTGATTACTTTCCATCAGGTGACTCGCTTGCTCGTTTGTCGCTTCTAGCATAAAAAAATGTATATTAGACAAAAAGCTACAGAATTAACGAAAATGGTTACATGATGAATAATTTCGACGGTCTAATAGCGACGACACGACTTTCCAAATCCTGGAGCATGCTCCAGAGTACTCCGGGCTCCGAAGCGACAGCTTTGGACACAACTGGGATTTTTTTATGTGATAGATGGTAGACGAGAAGACAGATCACCTGATACCCCCCTTTCCCTCGGATTGGGACTCCGGTACCCTCACTGACGCAGCGAAACACCGCACAATGCTGCTTTATGTTGGTTTTCTGTGAGGCCTGATATCATTCCGATCGAGCCGACCCATACATGCCGAAGCGTGGCTCTTCTCCGGTCAAAATACACGCTAATATAAGGATCTAATAGCGACTGACATACTCCGATGACTCCGGTAGACTCCTCCATGCCATCCGAAAGACACATCAAAGTCTGCGAAGATCTTTTAATACAGCTTAGAATATTCAAATTTGATTCCCATAGTTATAAACAATGCACAGTGTAGTACTGTTATACTGAATTCCAAACATTCGATTGCGGTTGTAGAATGTTTGAGCATGAAATAACCACAATGGACTATCCACTTGCTTCTCACGGTAACCACAAGGTGGAAACCCAAGAGACTTCCAGAAAAAGTAATCCTGAATTGCAGTAGGTACTTACATCTCACTTTAAAAATCTCTATACTTATAAGTGTGAAATATATAGTAAAAATTGAGTTTTGTGCTGTGAATGTTAAATTCCTTAAATATATCACCGGATTAGCAAGCTTAAGTGGCAGTGGGCTGGCCATATTAGCCGCAGAACCGACAACCGATGGGGTAAACGGGTTCTGGAGTGGAGACCGCGTCTTGGAAAACGTATTGTAGGGCGCCCTCTGGCTAGGTGGGGGGACGATCTGCGCAGGATGGCTGGCAAGAGCTGGATGCGAGAAGCCATGGATAGATCACAGTGGCGAACAATTGGAGAGGCCTACGTCCAGCAGTGGACTGCGATAGGTTGATGATGATGATGATGATGATATTTTTTTGACTGCCTCTACTTTAAATTTCACCGCCTTTAAAATTTTATGCTAGATGTTGGCCACTCATGAGACTGCGGACCAAGCACCATTGCTGGTAGTGGATTGAGAGACGCATACTGTTTATTAATGAAAACAACTAAATAAAAAAAGGCTTGTCTTCATTAATACAATAAGTCCTTGACTATGCTATAAGAGTTAATGACATATTATGAATGATTCAGAGCATGATATGCAGTTTGTTATTATCTACTACGATCTCTATGAATCATGCATGTTTTTCAGCGCTTTGACGTAACGAAACGTAAGAAGTTCTCTAGGTGTATTTTTGACAATACTTATTCACACAGATAATTTCATTACAATCAATGGCTAAAAAGGTAATGACGTCAAAAATCAAGCGTTATACTTGAATGATGCTATCCCGTAAAGTTAAGAATTTATGGACACACTGTTCACTATCAGAACCGATTTGTATTCCTAAGCTGGTCAAAGTTACTTCACACGTTTCTTAGGCCACGATCTCGCCTTATCCCTTTAACATAAGGTTTATTTTGGCTATACAATTATAACTCTAGTATACAACTTGTTGCCTTTGACTAAAGTTTGACCGATAGTTAGCACTTGATCGGCGTCTTGTAGTCTGTGTGTAGATATTGTAGGCGAGACACTTAGCATATAAATTAGCATACTTTGAGCCGATCTGTTGGTATGTCGTTGTGAAGGTTTGTGACATGTATATTCTTATGCAAGTACGGTTTGTTTTATTGTATATTAGCTGTTATTGTCATCATTATTTTCTACAAATTCTTTTTTTATTGTTAATAATAGGCAGACGAGCTTGCGGCCCATCTGATGGTAAACGGTAACCGCCGCTCATAGACATCAACAATGCCGGATAACAGTCATGCCGCTGCCTACCGTGAAAGAAGAACTCTTTTCAAACCTTGTTTAAAAAAGGATATGCCATAGGGATCAGGGAGATTTATTAGTCTAAATAAATTCTGTACTGGATTAAAAATAAATATTGTGATACAAATGTGTTGGAAAACGTTATAACTAAGACTGTTTCCAATTTATCTTCACTTTAAAGAATCTTTAATTAAAACTTAAGAATAGTTTTGTTGATACTTTTATTTTTTCTTTGGTGAAGTGACAAAACGAATGTCAAGATTCAAATAAATTTAGGTCAGAAAACTCAATTAGTTGCTACATAATAATGAGTATATTCATCTTCATCATCAGCCCATTTAAGTCCCCACTGCTGGGGCACGGGCCTCCCTCAATCACATGAGGGGTAATTGCCATACTCACCACGCTTGGCAGACGGGTTGGCGAGGGTTTTGATGTAAATGCAGAGTTTTCCTTCTCTGGGTGCTGATGATCATGCCAGCAGCTTTACCTTAGTCGCCTTTTACGACACCTCGGTAAGAGTGAGGGTGGCCTATTCTACTCTGCCGGGGACCACACGGCTCGCTTGATATGTAACTCCTCAAACCAGATACCCCTCAAATTCTCAATCATGGTCTAAGCGTAACCTAGGTTTGGACGCAACCGAGAATTTATTTATTTATATGTATTGCATTGTATTGTAATCCTCGGTAAGAGTGAGGTGAGTGAGTGAGTGACTCTTACCGAGGTGTCGTAAAAGGCGACTAAGGTAAAGCTGCTGGCATGATCATCAGCACCCAGAGAAGGAAAACTCTGCATTTACATGAGTATATTATTAAGGCAATATTTACGAAATACGAAATACTTACATGTCTTATAAGTCTTTATTTAGAGAAATGGTAATCAAATGCATGCCTATTTTGAGTATAAAAATAAATTGCATTTACAGTCACCAATGTGTAAAATTGACATTTAGTTACGTCACCATTTTACACATTTCTTAACTGGAAGTGTGAATTAGCGTCATTCATTATGATTACACAATGGTCACGTTAAACAAATATAGAAATTCAATTCGTTTGTCCACGTGGTTGGACAAACTCGACGTGTTTTAATATTTGTCGGAGTTCTGGGTAGAACGCCCGAGCTCCTCAGAAGCTGAGCAGGAGTGTCGGGTTACCGTTGTAACACGAAAGGCACTGGATCAGGATCGCTGGAAACCGGGCACAGACTAAAAAGGATCAGAAGGTTCAATTTATAAGAATTAATCATAGTTCTTCTCATCACAATTTTGCCTTATTAATCCTAAAAGGGGGAGGAGCCAGTCTTCAGCATGAATGAGCTGGCTGGACCGAAGTGATACCACGGCCTCACAGAAAACCGGTAGAATGCCTGCGCTGTGTTTTGATGAGTGAATGAGGTTAGCAAAGGACCAATCCGAGGGAAAAGTTAAAGGTCGGTAACGCTTTTGTCTTCCATGGGCGAATAGTTTACATTCAGATGATCCGTCTTCTCGTCTACCATTTATCACATAAATGGACTGGTGCCAGATGTAGGTTTACGTTACAAGAAGTGTTACCTATAGGTTACCTGTAGTTGAATCGGTGTGACCTCCGACAGTTGAATTTAACGAATTTAAAATGACTTGCCTGATGTATGCTAGAAACGAACTTCTTTAGGATCAACCATTCATCCTAACTAGAGTACGTTAAACGAGAGTTCTTGATAGATAGATATTCTTTATTGCACAATGTTTACGGATCGTTAACTATGCTATCGTATTTTGATAGTGCGATGTAGGCGGTCTTATCACTCGCTCTGTTCAAGACAACATCGGGGTAAGATGACAGACTTCTTGTCGTATTTGCTGGCTAGAATCTATTGCGTTATGTGTGTATTTAATATCATCATCATCATCAGCCCACTCAAGTCCCCACTGCTGGGGCACGGGCCTCCCTCAATCACATGAGGGGTAATTGCCATACTCACCACGCTTGGCAGACGGGTTGGCGAGGGTTTTGATATAAATGCAGAGTTTTCCTTCTCTGGGTGCTGATGATCATGCCAGCAGCTTTACCTAGTCGCCTTTTACGACACCTCGGTAAGAGTGAGGGTGGCCTATTCTACTCTGCCGGGGACCACACGGCATAATATATATTTATTTATAATTAATTATTTTTACAAACTATTCGCAGTTGCACTTACAAATTAAAAGGATCTTATAACTATATAAACATTTTTTACTTCTGCGTCTGAACTAGGTTAACAAGTAGCCTGTATCTCAGGCGTCAGCGCTCATCCTTGGGTTACATTGTTATTGTGCCCATCAAATTGAACTAGTGTTATTTTTATTAACCAAACAATCATTATTTTTTAAATAAAAGTACTAAATTTTGGTCATTTATATAACTATCAAGTTTGATTAAATTTCCGAACGGAATAAAATTGAATTAAAATAAAATTTAAAGTAAATTCCACTAAACCGTATATATTAAATTGAATCTGACAACTTTAATTGGAATCGAATTTAATAATAATAATAATATTTGACAACATCACATACATTGATTCGACTCCGAGATAGGTAGCTCAAGCACCTGTGTTACGGATATCATAATCAACAGTGGGATTACAAATATATACATATAATACTTTTTTTTTGTAAATACATACTTATAATATCTAGAAAACACACAGACCAATACAAACATGTTCATGCACACAAATGTTTGTACAGTGCATGGATCGAACCCGCAACCCTTGCACCAGAGTCAGCGTTCACTACCACTGTTCCAAACGGGTCGTCACCTAGTCTCACCTACTTAGTGGTATAACATAGTGAGTGGACTCTCTGCGCTCTCTACTCAGCACAGACACCTGATAATAAGTAAACCAGGAAATAATAGTCCAAAACGTGACTAGAGCGGTTTATTTATAGATCGGATCAATTACTTATTACGTTTAAGTAAAAAATCACAGCACTGTGAGTTTGTTGTGAAATTCTATGTCGAAAATGTGTGGGTGGGTTTTAATAGGTTTACAAATATTTGTAGTTTTAGTACAATCATGTTTAGTTTAGTACATAATTTTTTTAAAATTAATGTTAGTGTGTTGACATATCTATGTAGTTGAGTAAACATTTAATATATGGATAAATTAATAGACCTACATAAATGCTCAAAATAAAAGGGTATTTTTAATAAACGTTATTTAAACCTTTGTTAACTAAAACAGCGCTATAAATAAATTTTCATGCTCTTTTTAAACAATTTGTATGAACATTTTTAGTTTAAAACGTCAAAACTGCTTTATAACACCATTTTAGCTAACAAAGGTTTATTTAACGTTTATGAATAAAGCCGAAAAACTTTTGAGCTCAGCTTAGTAGTATACTTAGTGATGTTAAGAGCGATTTAGAGTTCACTAACATTTCGAACTTTAACAATACTAATCAGTGTTTAAAGTACGGTTAAAGTGTGATTACCGTTGTTTTAATGTAAATAATTTAAGTATAATTTCCCTTAGTGTATAATTTCGGCGGTATTATCGTTAGCATCGTTTTTAATACCAGACAACTTTCAATGTAGACGACCGTACAAAACTAAATAATACTGAAGTGTAGTCGTGAAAATAATCATACATTTACTATAGAAAGAGTTGGTACCTACACACATGGTAGTATATATATCTACTTGTATATATCGGACTACAAAATCTGTTCTCAGATAGAAACAATTTCACAGCAACTTCAAAATTTGATTACTCGTATATATCCCATAATCCAATAATAATAGTATTACCTTATTACATGATGCAAATGAGACTCGTAATTCGTAATCATTCATAATTATCGGATGTTCGACTACGCTTCTGCATTACAAATGTGTAATCAACGTGTTACACCTGTGAGCATTAACATTTTGTGAGCGCATTGTTCTATGAACAAGTTCAAACAACAATCAGCGGTCTCATTACTGGGGTGATCAAATTATTCATAAATCGAATTAGAGTAAATTTTCCCAGTGGCGTGCGTGGGAAGAGCGTACAATGGGGAGAGCGGGTGCGCTCGCGCCGAGAAACCGTGGGAGCCGGAGACGCGTGATCTTATGCCGGTGCCAAGCTCTGAAATACGACATGTGCTAAGGCTGGTACATACGGGTGTACATAGTGTGATGCCCAGTTGGAGCCAAATTTGTCTCCTAATTTGTTGGACCATGATCCAGGATTTGGGGAGTCTGGTTTACAATAAAGCGACTGCCATCTAACTTTCGCAACCCTTAGAAAGGGAATCAGACTACTGGATCACAGTTACTTGTTCAGAATCATTATTATAGTTTTAGAAACTATCAGATACGTTTTCTTCATGATGTTTACCCTTACAGCTGAGCGAATGTTAGAAATAGACACATAGATTTGAAAAATTCAGAGGTACTTACCGACAACCTACCGTTAAGAAGACACAATGCTTTAAAATTATACATTGAACTACAATACACTTAATATTTCTAAATAGCATCAGGCTGATTCATACAGGTATTTACATAAAATACTAATATCAGAAATGATGACAATTAGTAAATTTGAACCTACCACTTACCAATCTTAACATGGGACGGCCAAATGGTCGAAGGCCAGTTGGCCGTCCAAGGTATCGCTGGAGAGACGAGGTCGAAAGGCATTTGCGCGGTCCTCTGGCGGATGACTGGCAGGAGGTGGCGCAGGACCGACCTTGATGGTGACTCTTATTGTCGGAGGCCAATGCTCACTTTGAGTCGCTGCGCTAACCTAGTAAGTTAGTTTAATTTTTAGTCTTGTGCTTATCCTTTCTTAGAAAAGATCACTCACTCTACATCCGAGGTAAATCCTATAGACAAACGACAACACTAAAAAGTAATCCGACATAACTAAGCAATGGCAAAATTGAAGCTCTGGGACAAAGTGAGATCCGGTCATTTGCACGGCAAAAATGAGCCTTGGGCTCTGATAATAAGAGCATCCATATGTAGATTTAAAAAAAATCGATGTTAGATTGGATCAAGATCAACGACCAAAGGTCCCCGTCAAAAAACTTCCGTTAAAAACTTCCCGTCATTTTCTTGCAGGGAGATCACGAGCGAGATCTCATAGAAGCCGTGAGAGCAGAAATGTGAGAATATACCGCTTGCAATGAATCACATATTAAGACATGTTACTAAACTCACTACAAAAGCTAAAATGCCAATAAAATATGTGATTCAAAAGTTTGTAAGGCAGTTAAAAATAAAACTGTTAACGTTAATTTAATTTTATTAATTTTTCGTTATTAATATTATTCAACTTTTAAGCTACTTAGTATAGAATCAGGTAGTTCAAGATATGTTGTATGAATTAGTAATTTAACACAAAACTATTTCTATGTTGACTATTTCATGTTAAACTGTATCGTATTTGTCATTATCTAAATATGATTGGATGGAATACCTTTTCTGGCTATTTCGAAAACTCGAGTTAAAATGTAAAGAAAACAGCTACGGAAAACACTAGGATAGTTTTATTGTACCGTTATCCAAATTGGTATGGAGTCCACGATCACCGTAAGCCATATAGGTCAGGCTTATTATGTTATTCAGCGAAGTAACGCATCCTATGATGTACGCAGACAGACGTGGAATAAATTAGGCATATGTTTAAGATTCCTACAAAACGTGTGATGGAATAGTATAGTGGGACTAAGTCCATACAAATTATAAAAGGATAATTTTTTTAGACAGTGACTAGACTTTTTAAGTAAACCGAAAAGGCAAAACACTAGCACGATGCAATCGACACCCAGGGCCACCTCTTGGTACAGTTTGGAACTGATATAGGAAATTACGCGGTTTTCGCAAAATTCAGTTAGGTGAAGGTGAATAAAGTGAAGGTGGGCCACTGTATTTGAATAGAGTATAGAGAATAAGACATATTTTTACTTGCCTAGGTTGGATGGATTGTTGGATTTGCCGTGTGGCCCCCGGCAGAGAAGAATAGGCCACCCTCACTCTTACCGAGGTGTCGTAAAAGGCGACTAAGGTAAAGCTGCTGGCATGATCATCAGCACCGAGAGAAGGAAAACTCTGCATTTATATCAAACCCTCGCCAACCCGGCTGCCAAGCGTGGTGAGTATGGCAATTACCCCTCATGTGATTGAGGGAGGCCCGTTTCCCAGCAGTGGGGACTTAAATAGGCTGACGACGAGGTTGGATGGAATGAAACATAAGTTATTTTTTAATAAAATAGTAACGTAGTATAGTAATAGAGAACGTAGTATAGTAAAATAATAACATAAATGAATCTTTAATATTCTGAATAGGCTTCCTTAATCATAGGTACAATTAGCTACCAATATACGACTTGTTGCTTCTAAGACGTAAAGTCTAAAACTGAAACATCCCATTATCATTTGTGCATTAAACCGCAGACGAAACGTCCATATTATAGATTCATCTCGTCACATCTAACTACATAATATATTGGCATAAGTGCTAGTGGCCCTGAACTTGCGTGTGAACGAACTCGTTTGTGAGTCGTGTAGACCCGGTCGCACGTTCGTTTCTACTTATTCACACCTGCGGAAAATCTATTTCGTAATGTTGGCGGAAGAAAATCGATGTTCGACTTTGCCTGTACGATTTGCGTCTACACACATCCCTAATGATGTGGCAAGAGGTTTGTTTGACCTTTTTGCGCGATAGATTTGTGGATGTGATGTACAGTGACACGTCGACTTTTTGTAATCTGTTAATTTTCCTCAATTGATATTGAACCAACTGTACCTATTGGACATTAAGTTGGGAGTCGGGTGAACAATATTTGACAGATTTGGATACATCGACGTATAGCTGTCAGTACTATGCGACAAGCCTGTCCGATAAATAATATTGAGAGGATTCGGCGGGTAGGGCTAAAACAAGCCGCATGGGCTGAAGCAATTCAAAGGTTTTAAATTAGTGTCTAGTGGTTTTTAGTGTACTTGGTGTTTATTTGTACAGTGAAGTGCCGCAAAGTGATCCTAACAATAAGAATCGTTGGATTGTGTCGTTTTATACTGTTATTGTGTGTCGAGTGCGTTGTCTTGTGACAACTTGCTTGTACCTAATTAAAACCCGCGATTGCTTTTAGAGTGATATTCGCTGAATCCATAGGTCGATAAAACGTAAAACACCGGCGTTTTATTGAGTGACTGTGACATTGACGGACTTAGACTGTTGACTACCTACTTATTCTCAATAAGTTACTTGACATTGGCGATTATATTCGGGTAGAGCCATAATAAAAAAAATATATATCGACAGGGGGTGTTTTATCGACTGCCTTGTCAATAAAAGTGTCAATACAGTATGTAACATTTTCACATACATAACAACTATTTAACTAACTATTCTGAGTAATTTCGATCCACCCTTGGTATCTACTACGGGAGGGTAACTAAGAATTGCGCCGTTGGGTCAGCCAATACCAAAGGAATAAAATAAGTACCTACCTACTTCAAGGGTACATCAATTAATGTGCATAATAATAAGAAACGGCAAAATCTCCAAGCAGAAACCTCAGTTATTAAAATTGGTCGTGCAGCTTTATTCCATCTAGATGGCCGATTTGCCGGTATTGCTCATCTATGTCGTTAGAGCCGAAATGAACCACGAAACACTATTCAAGATGATAAAACGTGCATAACAGTCTCACGGACTAAGCAGGATTAGGGTTGCGACGATTTATCGAACTCAAATTATCGATAGTATATCTACTCCGAGGCTTTAGACACAACCTGGAACACGCTAAAAAGGTGATTGTTGATATCTATATAAGCGAAAAAATGTCCATCTCTATGGAATGTCCAGTGTTCATCCACTGAGTATTGTATTATATATACACTTAATTTTGTTTTTCATACGATGAAAATCCTACTTATTAAATTGAAAGTTTTTATCAGGACCCGTTACAAAATAAAGGTGTGGTTTTCAAATTACTCTCGCTAAATATGAAGGTTCAACATTATCGACTGTTGATGTAACTATCGATACATATTAAAATAAATTTGCATCCCTAACCTGAATGTACAATACAGTTATTCGCGGAGATAGATAATATTACCATAGATACTACGTATAGGGAGAATTCAACGGGTTTAAATAGGTTTCATTTCAATTGCCTGGTATTATTTTGAATCGTAAATATGAGTACGAAAATAATTCTATTTTGATAACTACTTACACAGTGCGGAGTATACTGTTCTTCTTCGTAGCATTTCGTAGTCTCGTTGCTACGAAGAAAGCTAAATACTTTTTAGTGACATAGTAATAAAGGTGATGTCTATGAAAGTTACATACGAAGTATCGCGTCGTTAATCGTGATTCACAATATTTTTTTGGAACTACGAAAAAAAAAAATTAACTGAATTCGTTGAAAAATTACTAGTGTGTTTGTTAGTTTACCGTAGTTAAACTATTTTAGATTGTGTAGAATGTTCTGTTCCAGTTTACATAAAAAGTGGCCCCTCACTTCGTTTCTATAGATTATTTTCAACGTCTCCCAATAGATGGCGTTAGGCGTCGATTACATCGCGCATGTATTTTGCTTTTATGATTACCTAAAGCCTAGTCGTTGTCTGCAGAATTTATTTCTTTATTATTAGTGAGGATAATATTGTGATGACTCAACTACTATCAATTTTAAACTACATATTATGCCGATATTCTGGTAATAAAAGAAATAAAAATCAAATCTAGAAATACATAGTTGGGTATGTTTCATTGCCACAAATAACCCGATGAAGTCTGCAACACTAAATAATCGTTTATGTCGGGATTCAATAACCATCCGTTATTTGTTTACGCTGCAAGCAATTTGTGATCATTTGTCCATCTGCGTGAAGATGCCGCTAACTTTAATGTTCCCTTTGACAGATACATTATTCAACGGGCTTTCCCATCGAGGGCTGCGCGTGCGACAGGAATATTATATTTGTCTTACAGTTTGCGCTATTAGTATCGCGAGTATAATAATATCCAGTCATCGTAAATAATAAGTGACATTATAATATATTTTCTCAAACATGTGCGGAAATTCGAAAATTATTTTGAAAACCTTTATTGAGATAAATCGATGTTGCTGTCTGAAAAAAACAGCCCAGCAAAATTGCTGGCAGCGACCAGATAAATTACTATGAAAACTCATTTCTGTCCTGTTATTTATAAATGGAACACTACGTAACAATAGAAGCAAGGAGCAAGTTGACCTGATTACAAATTAAGAAAAAGATACTGAATCAGCATCTGCCAGATTATAGAAGGCGCTGATGTGTTCAAGGCCTTTGAGAAAGTAGTACGGTACAGATAAGCTTGTATGTTCCAATTTTTCAATACGCCAACGATGTATCAACCTATATACTGTCCCACTGCTGGGCAAAGGTCTCCATCATAGAAATCAAGTCATGGCTACTATGATGGAGTTAGGCTTAATCACCACACTTGTCTAATGCGGATTGGTGATCACAAACCCGAGATGTTAGAAAAATTCGAAATATACCTTTGCTCGACCGGGAATGATGCTTCCTCCTAATACGTTAAAGTCAAGTGTTGTAAAAAAGTTCCTAAAATGTTCTTTAGGAACTTCGTGTCGTGTACGATTGAAATCAGTCAAAGGGTCGTGCCCTGCCGTTCGTGACCTATAAATAAGCTAGGCTAGTCGCTGAGGTGCTTGTAACATACGACACTAAGGAAATGTACACGTCACACCACTCTTAACTTGTTCGGCTGATGTACTTGATAAGTGATAATGTCTAAGAGTAAAATAAAGAGAGTAGAGTATAATAATTGAAAATAATTTAATTAAGTAACATTTAATTGTAGTTTTTATGTTTTGACATTAAATTTTTTAAATAAATAGTAAATAAATATAAATAAAAAGCTTTATTGTCAAATTATGCATATCACAAGAAGGTACATAAAAACTTACACTAATTACAGTTACTAATTAACATAAGATTTAATATAGTTAAAAAACATTAGTATCTATAGTTATCTAATTATTGACAATAGGTACCAGTCTCAGCATATGGCTAGGCGTGAATGCCCAGCGCTGGTTTTAAGCCTGGCCCTTGGGGATCGGTGGGTCGACCATTGGACAAAATATTGAAGGGAGACACGTGTAAATAGTTGTGAAGATTTAATGTGTTAAATGTTGTGAAGATGTGAATGTTTATGTGCTATGTTTGATGTATGTATGAGTGGTGTGTGTGCAATCAATGTTTCTGTACAGTGTCGTGGTTATGTCTTAGCTGTGAAACCAACAATGAGTCCTTTCTGTAGAGGAGGTCTCAAACGAACTTTAAACGAAACGAACTTTTTAATTCATAATATTTAAAATAATTTAACTAAGTAATCTCTGCAGTGCCCCTACGGGGCTCATGTTGCGAACCTGATTAATTTAAGATCCTATGTAACCACCACATGATGCAATAAAGAATATGACTATGACTACTTAATTTGACTGACGTATTGTTTGTTTATAATGTAACTTTGCAGAACGGCAATTTAAAGTCTCTATTATTCATTTTATTTTTAAAAGACCTAAAGACTAATTGGAATACACCATTTATATGGCACGGCCATCACCTTAATGTCAAAAATTTATTAAGGCGAGATAATGAAATTTGACAGTATAAGTAGGTACTAACATGTGGCTGCCTGTACGTGTATTTTATCGTCACTTTAACAAAACGATTAATTATTTTAAAAGATTGGGTTTGGAATCCCTTATACACTTGGAGACCACGGTGCAGGTATGTGTGATTTCCTTTTAAAGCTTATTGAACTACCATAAAAGTAATGAAAATGTATTGTAATTTCGGAATTAATTTATTATTAATAAATAATATGTGTCAATACCTGATCAATAATATATTTTTTGCTTGATTAGAGCCTATAACTTTTTTAGCTTCTCTTGGAGCTTGAAATTAAATTTTCTACATAGCTCACAAATATGGTAACAAATTCTGATTTCAAATGCACTGTCATAGAAAATCACTCCAGTCGTTACTTGCCTTGTTCACAAGACCGCCTTCGGCTAATTCCATCCGTGCTTAGCATTTACGTTTCTTCGAACAACTACGAAATTCAAAACATGGCGCTCTAATCATTCATCTTTTCGTACATTTCCCATGGAGTTGCAACACTGGCCGCCCATAAAATATAGACCAGCGCGGGCGCATAGCTCGTGACCGCGTTCACACGCTTTGGAGAAGATTACCTGGTGGTTTCACGCGGGGTGATTGATCGCGAGTGCATACGCAGCCCAAATGGACGGATTAAGCTTTTGTCTATGGCACACCTTAGACAAATCTGAAGACCTTTGCCAAAAATGACTAGTGGCTGATAGTGATTTGGTGAAGGATATAGGAAATTGTGTTCTTCTTGTCTATGGTGTAGGTTAAGGGCTAGGGTTGCTTATGCGACATTAGACAATGAGCAAACCATTCTTTCTTGTTTATGACAAGCTAGTGATATTTTTCTATAAAGAATGAATGAATGAATATACTTTTATTGCACTCAAGGAAAAATAAGTAAACTTAAAAACTAGAAAAAAAATGAAAATTAATAAAAGAAAGAAAATGTTTAGGTCAGGTTAGGTATGATTTTGAGAATAGAAAGAGGATAGTCGTCACTTTTTGTCTATGATTTGCACCAAGTCCCTGGCGCAGACCTTGTAACCGTGTTCACATGCTTTGGAGAAGATTAGCTGGCTGTTTCAAGCGGGTGATTAGTCGCGAATGCATACGCAGCTCAAATGGAAGGATTAGGCTTTTGTCTATGGTGAGGATTACGTGCTAGACATTTTTGGTGGAGAGTTGAGAACGGATATCAACACTTAACATCAGGTGTGATTGAGATCAAATGCGTGACTGTCGTAATATACATAAAGAGTATTTTGTCTTTGCCATGGATTAATGAGATGGTGAGAACAATCTTGCCGTTGAACAAATCTTTCATACGAGTAGAAAACAGTTTCAATTTCGATAGAGAATTTTGTCTACAGACAAAGCCTAGTTGCTAAAAAAAATTGTCAATTTCTGTGCCTTTATGTCTAAAAAAATATCCTTAACTTACAGATATAAGCCTTAGATTCCATTTACAAACTTTTCTGAAAGGATTCGTGTCAGATTCTCTCACCTCCCCATTTTATTTCTTACACTGGCCTGCCCTTACTTCCTTTCAGGAACATTAGTTCCAAGCTGTATCTACAGGCGATCTATCTACATGGTCATCCATTACATCGCTCGATCAAATGTTTCAAATTTTCGGTTAACCTGTGATCCTCGTCATTGTCTATAGATAGATAAAACCTCTTTATAAATAGTAGATATAGAGGTACAACAGATAGATACAACAATAATAGGTCTTTACCTATGTTTATATTTTGTGCAAAGTAGTATTTTCCATAATAACTTTTTTTAATTTGTAAGAAACTATTGTTGCTATTACTCCATAATTAACTGGACATTAATGGACAACATTTAGGAATGAGCAGGATAGTTTTCAGAAAATAATATTTTTGATCAAAAAGTTATTATTGATTAAAAATTAAAAAACAGTTATTTTCAAGTTTTTTTTTGCATCACAAATACAAAAATATCTATTTAATATAAACCTTAAAATATAGTCTTAAATAAAATTACAGTATGGTGACTTTTTGCTTATCAAGAGTTATACATCTTATTGTGCCTAGAAAAAATACGGCAATTCCATAGGTAAAGACCTATTATAAGTTAATTGTAATGTAATTGTAACTAAAATTAAATTATTTCTAAATCTAAAGAGCCCAAGATTATAATAATAATCTGTAATGGTTCCATGAATAATGTACTCAAATACTTTAACATAAAGTTTAGGTACATGTTATTTGATGTTAAAACTAATGTTCAGATGCTTGTAAAACCCTATTTGATTTAATGAATGCAAGTAAACTCAATTACCTACATCTGTAGAGCATTGAAATTCTTTACGGGCGTGGAGCTAGTGAGATAAAATGTAGCATAAACCTGTTCTCAGTCGCGTCGATCTTATCTGATAAATTAATGGCAATTACTTTTATTGACTTTTGACACTTTTTTTGCTACGAAGAAACGTGGATACAGTATATGTAGTATACAGTAGTTTAACTACCACTCGGCAAGTTTTTACTACGAACGAACTATGTTTTTTTTATATATAATTAATTTAATTGATATTTCATCATCGTCATCGTCAGCCCATTTAAGTCCCCTACTGCTGGGGCACGGGCCTCCCTCAATCACATGAGGGGTAATTGCCATACTCACTACGCTTGGCAGACGGGTTGGCGAGGGTTTTGATATAAGTGCAGTTTTCCTTCTCTGGGTGCTGATGATCATGCCAGCAGCTTTACTTTAGTCGCCTTTTACGACACCTCGGTACGAGTGAGGGTGGCCAATTCTACTCTGCCGGGACCACACGGCGTGTTTATATTTATATTTATATAATGCAACGCGAGAGTTTAAAATCTTTTAAAGACTTATCAACTCCTGGATTGTGGTCCAAGTGTTACTCGGTCTTTGAAGCCATGGCTTTGGATGCAGCTAAAATTACACGCTGAGATGATGATGAACGAATTGACGTGTAAACGCGTCAGTGATAAACGCCAAGTATAATATACATACAATAATAGTCTCTAACCAGTTCATAGAATAATTAAAATCAGTACCTAACACGCCCACATGGTTCTTTTATTTTTTGCTAGTCCAAAATTGGCAATGACATAGTGTGGTAATTCAATGAACCTAACTTGTCATGAGCTTCGAGATGACATAGTTTGGTCATTATTGACGGTTGATTTGTACAGACATACCACTTTGTCATACTCAGACTTTTTTATTTTTTATTATGGCTCTACCCGAAGATGATTCGCCAACGTCAAGTAACTTATTGAGAATAAGTAGGTAGTCAACAGTCGAAGTCAGTCAAAGTCACTCAATAAAACGCCGATGTTTTACGTTTTATCGACCTAGGGATTCAGCGGATATCACTCTAAAAGCAATCGCGGGTTTTGAGACTATTAGGTCCAAGCAAGTTGTCACGAGACAAAGCACTCGACACACAATAGCCGTGTTAAAAACGATACAATCCAACGACTCTTATTATTAGGATCACTTTACGGCACTTCACTGCACAAATAAACACCACATTTGTACACTAAAAACCACTAATTTAAAACCTTTGCATTGTATCCATAGAATACATATATTGCATCAGCCCATGCGGCTTGTTTTAGCCCTACCCGCCGAATCTACTCAGACTTAGGATGCCGTACATTCTACAGACCGACCAAGCTCAGAAGGCACTTCAGTGACATTAACAGGGGGCGTTGTAAAATGTTTTTTCTACGGGAAAATGTCAAAACAGTATTAGCTCCGACTTTGTCACCTGCCAAATAATAGTGATCGGACATTAATTCTATGCTCAAACTAAAATTTAGCTCAGACATTTTTATATATCGAACGTCAATATTGAATGAAAATATGTTTGAGAACCATAGAGTTTTTAATTTTACGGTGTGTAGCTAAAAGCTATTTGTGCTAAATTGCAATGATACTATAATGAAGAATATAAATGAAGTGTAAACAATAGTACGGATATCAATATAGCTCTAAACATATGTATACTCGTACAGATTCATAAGTTATATACTGGTTGTTATCAGTTTATGCTTTCCGAATAAATAAATCATCATCATCATCATCATCAGCCCATTTAAGTACCCACTGCTGGGGCACGGGCCTCCCTCAATCACATGAGGGGTAATTGCCATACTCACCACGCTTGGCAGACGGGTTGGCGAGGGTTTTGATATAAATGCAGAGTTTTCCTTCTCTGGGTGCTGATGATCATGCCAGCATCTTTACCTTAGTCGCCTTTTACGACACCTCGGTAAGAATGAGGGTGGCCTATTCTACTCTGCCGGGGACCACACGGCACTAAATAAATAACGGCACCGCAATAAATAAATAAAGGTAGTTATTCAGGGTTCATGGTTCATGTATAAATTGATTTTTTAGACTTCTTTATGAACTTAAACCTATATATGTAGGATGTAACGAATTCGCCTGGAAGATGCCTGTTCACTTTTGCCTAAACATGTCCAGATTATAGTGGTCCGGGAAAATAGACCTTGTCATGACTGACTGACTGTCGTAAATTGTACAATAGTAGTTTAAGTATTACACTTTGGTAAATGTCTTCTGAGAATAAATCTACATAGTTTAGTTCGCTTCTGATAGACTCCTCGCGGACATTTTACATTTTATTTTTTATAAACTTATATGCACGCTGTCGGCCGCTTTGAAAGTCTTTCTCTGGTCTTATCATTAGATGTTTAGTTAATTAAATAAAATTATACAAACATTCCAACTGAGCTTCGGGCAGTTTATCTACAAGATCTTGCGTCTTACGCAATTGCATCAAAAATTAATTGGTTTGCATCAAAGGCTGGCCAGAAATGCCAGGTATCTCGCTCCGAGTCTTATCATACTATTTGGTAATAAAAATAATTGGCATGTACCGCTAAGCTGTTGATGGAATGTGTATTTGAACAAGGTAAGGGTCCGGTCAAGCTGAGATGATGCAGAGCGACGCATAAGTTTGTGTCAGTTATAACTTAAATTGTATAGTTTAACTAGTGGCCCGCCCTTACTTCGTTTCAGGGCTTGATTTTGCGGAAGCCGATTCCTAAGTTTCAAATTTTACCAACAGATGGCTCTGACTGTCGATTACATCGCGCATGATGCTGTTTTTCAGTTTACCTACATAGCTTATTAAACGAAGCTAGTTTTGGGTGAATTTCAACCAAAATCTTTTTGTTGTCATTTTGGTGGGCTTTTTAGAAATAGTCATTGTTTTGATGAATCTACCTACATACATTTTATAACAAATCATAGTTTCAGAGTTTTGTATGTAGAAAGATTTATCAAAAATAATATGTAGTGGTTTTTAAAAAGCTTACCAAAATGACACCTAAAAGAATTTGTTTGAAATTCACCCTTTTATGATACAGCATCAATTACTGGAATTATTTTAAAATGAAATCCACATATTTATTGAATCAGATAATTTACTAGGAAAATAATTATCATGTCCGTTAAAAAAATATGATTGCTCAGCTATCACATTATATGTAAAGTCACGTTTATTCGAATCCGAAACGGGCCGACTTAAAATTCTCCACAGTATGAAAAGAGCTTTACCTCATAGGCTGGGTTCATGACCTTGATTCGCAATAGAGGTCTTGAGGTCTGGCATGATGCGTGGTTTCATCAGTTACTCAGTTTGCCGCCCATATATGGTTTGACAAAACCACGGCTGGATATCGACGTTGATCTTCAATCAATCAATATTTTTTTGGAGTTCAAATTATGGTCTTGTTAAGCTTTCACTGAACTTACAATATTTGGGTTTATTAGTTTAAAATTTAAGTTAATGCAGTAATCACATAGACGATTAATTTTAGTAATTTTATCAGTTACATTACACATCACTCGTCACCTGTAAACTTTGTTAATATTTATCACAGAAGATCACTCGTATAAGCACCGTGCTTGAACTGTCTTAAAGACATCTCGAGGGTATTATAATAATACTAAAGAAAGCAATAGGGTCAGAGAGCATAGGATTTTATCTTACAAAAAAAGGTTATCCATACAAAAGTGATCAGTTCATTTATGCTATTTACTATAGTATTTTCATTAACATATACAAATACAAATCGGTCGGTCTAGTAGTTTAAGTACCAGGCCGTGATCTCAGGGTCCTGGGCTCTAATCCCGGGTCGAGCAAAGGTATGTTTTGAATTTTTTGAATAAACCTCGGGATTGTGATCATCATCATCATCATCATAATTTCAGCCAATAGACGTCCACTGCTGGACATAGGCCTCCCCCAATGTTCTCCACACAAATCGTCCTGTGCCGCCCGCATCCAATGGATTCCCGCGATCTTCACCAGATCGTCCGGTCCACCTTGTGGGGGGCCTGCCACGGCTGCGACTTCCTGTACGTGGCCTCCACTCGAGGACCTTTCCGCCCCAACGGTCGTCTGTTCTCCTCGCTAAGTGCCCTGCCCATTGCCACTTGAGGCATGCAATCCTTTGAGCTATGTCTGTAACCTTAGTTCTCCTGCGGATCTCATCATTTCTGATACGATCACGCAGGGAGACTCCGAGCATAGCTCTCTCCATTGCTCTCTGAGTGACTTTGAGCCTCCTTAATCGGCACATTGTAAGCGGCCACGTTTCGGTTCCGTGTGTCATCACTGGCAACACCATTTGTGATCACCAATCCGCATTTGGCTAAGCGTGGTGATCAAGCCTATTCCCATCATAGTAGCGATGACTTGATGTCGACGATGGAAGCGTTTGCCCTGCAGTGGGACAGTTTACTTTACTTTATACACATTTTCCCATAGAATATGCTGTGAAAGCGCTTGCTATTTAATGATTATTATTATACAAAAGAAAAGCTCTCTCCCTATTATACTATCCACAATGTATAATATACATATTATTTTGTTTAACACATCGTAGCGGTACATGTATGGTCTTAACGACCCCATAAGGTTCACCTATATTTAATTTAAGTACTATTAGCACCTTTATCGAATTAAATTAGCTCCAGGACCTTATTTGGGAATAAGTGCCTAGTTCGAAGAACAAAGAGACATTAGTGTGAAGTTTAATAGGGTGACCACGCTAGTATGAGACTTCAGGATTGCCATAGATAGATAGATATACTTTATTGCACAAAATAAACAACTTAAAAAAACTAGGCATTACAGAACCGAATTTTACTTAAGTACTGGTTTTAAATTTACTCATAGGGGCACCTGCCCAGCAAGAAAAGGCTTTATCCCTTGTTTTTGAAATGCTCACTAAAGATAAGTTTTATTTTGTATATCGTATGTTTGCAACGAAAAATATGCGTTCATTCATCAGTTTATTGGGTGGGTCGGTCGGTCCCTTGTTACACTAATAATAAACTCATACAAATAAATAATAATACACAAGACACTATGAACAATGTAAATTTGAAAAGCTTACAAGACCGCCAACTCCGGACTGCCACTAAGAATTTCTTACCGAAAACTTAGAAACAAATTTTAGCCCAAGTATTTTAATCGACACAGTAGGTACTTTTTAAACAGAAAATAGAAATCATGAGCGTTGCGTACCGAGCGCGTCGCAGATAAACAAATTTTGAAAATCGAGAGCGTCGCGGCCGAGCGGAATGAGTGCGTAACGGCTGGACCCCCATGCTCTAGAATTTAATGATTGCCGTCTGACCTTCGCAACCCTTAGACAGACCAGCTACCTTCAAAGCCGTTATCTCAAAAATTGTGGGTATCCAAATTTCGAGAAACTTAGCTAGTGATACAAATACAAACACATATTTGAGAGTGATGCCCTCCGTTCAAATCCACTCCATAAATCGAGAAACGTAGGCGTTTCAAATTTTTAAGTACACAGTGTCCATAGTAATTAAAAATGAAGAATAGCCCATTGGATACTTAAGCTTCTGTTTTGGAGCACTTTCGTAACTCTCTCGATACAAAAAGATTCAACATGAAATTAGTTACATGCAACTATCTATCTTATTATGCTTCATTTATTAAAAGTCGTGACTCATCAGATTCCCCTACGATTTTTATACATGTGTGGCGTAATTATACTGTCAGCGTGTACGTGTGCGCGTGGGCAGTAATCGCTGTGGCCCACGTATTAACTTTAAGACTTGACCTCTTAGTGTAATGCATGAGAGAGAACTTTAAAAATATAAAATATTTCATGTTCACACCAGTTTTATGTTTTCATTGTAGAGACAGGTTTATCCTCACGCGGGAGTAAATAAGCGTAAGTTTTAACACGCTATAGCCTATTGCGGAAGACGATTTCTTATCGTACCGGTTAAATAGGTTGTGAAATATAAAGTTCTTAATTCAAATGTTTCTCCTAAAACGAAAGCATAAATCTACAAATAACTACTAAATAATAATCTAATATAACAAATCTAATAATGTACAAATAAATTTATAATTAGAGAACACAGACACGCGCACCTACATACACACACCACACACAGACACCAACACACACAGGCACAGTTTTATTTATTGTTTACTTTTTTAAATTTTGTTCAATGTTAAGTAACTTGAGTATCGAAACATCTTTAAAAGAAATACGTGTGATTTTTTTTATTTGGTGGCTGTATCTGATATAAATATATATGTTTTTTTTAATACAACAATATGAAATTAATATTATGTTTGCTCCGTTTAAGAAAATTATTAATATAAATTTTAAATCCTTTATTGGCTGTAAGAAAAATTGTAACACTGTAATTTTATTTCAAGAGCTGTGGATTTTGTGGAATAAATAAATAAATACCTACACAATTCAAAATCAGAAGCATACTCGTGTATATGCATAAAAGACGATGTCTATGTTTTTCCCGTAGGAATGAGAAGTTTATGCCTAGTAAAGTAGCAATGTTGCTACATGGATACTCATAATATAGCATTCTAATATTTACTAGTGAAATATGTTTTGAAATTGGACCAGTACTATTTGAGTTAATTCGTTAACGCTAGGAAAATATAAAACAATTGAAACATAAAATCTATAGATTTTTTTGGACAGATCTTTATTGGTTTGTTCAACTGAAAAGATCAACTTTATAAAGAAAAAAGAACTGTTCACAATAATCAATTTCAGTGGGTAAGAAGCAATCCTCTCAAAAGAATAATGACTTGAATAGAAGAGCAAAACACTGTGGGATCTTAATGCACCGTGAGCGAAAGCTGTCGGTCCCCGACGAGATATGATAAGGCCGCAGTTATCTCGGAACTCGGTCTCGATAAAAGTATCGATTACAAAACAAGAACTGCATGTTTAAAATTGGCTATTCCGTTCGAAAACGCCCGTCCCGTTCCACCGGTGGCAATCGTTGCGCACGCGACTGTGGTTCGGCGATGTATTTTAGAGCGTATGTAAAAGTAGATAGAGTTAAAATTGGTTGGAGAGTGTAGTGATAACTTGGATACGGGTTCTGTCAAGTTCGCTGTTTCCGGACGGATGCGGGCTTTCTTTGCCGGTGGAGTTGTTACGCCCATTCTTTGAATTTTCGGACTGAATCACACAAGCTGTTGCTTAAAAAATATCCTTTAAATACGCAGAGAACAATGAAAATTTAGCGGATTCTCAACTCGGGACGGCAGGTTATCCGAGAACGCACCTCTCATTTTTTTAGGGGTATCTCAAGTGTTAGGAAAAGCACCGCGAGGAAATCTGCACATTTCTTGTTTCCATGTTCAAGTTTTGCGAAGTTATGGTGGCAGTCGCTTCATTGTGTTTATCAGACCTAGCGAATCTTCTAAAGCTCTGAGGCCCTCAGTGACTACTTATTGAATGTTAGGAGTAGTATTAAATTGCTTTTCTGTTTCTGGTTCAGCACTTAGCGCTTCAAATAATAACGTAATCAAATGAAATTCGAAGAAGTGCAGAACTCGATATAGGATGGAAACCCAGTATCGCCATGAATTCGAGGATTTTCGGGGAACCACGACTTTGGAAATTAAGGTGTTTAAAGTGAGGTACATACTGTGTTTTATTGTAGATATTACTATATTTTTTGTTATACGAGATTGGTTTCGTTCTATTAATTCACCTTTAAAATATTTTATCTTAATAGAATAATAATTGCAAATCCTACTAACATTGGAACTTAAAGTTATAATATGAAGTTGTAACCGATGTATTAAATAGGTTTTAAGATGAGCCCTGTGCTACAGATGTCCAGGCTCATTCTAAAGCAACGTTTATTTTTGCAATACACAATAGAATTATGAAGACAATTCATGAAATATATTACAGTAAAGAACCAGCAAAACAACAGTAAATCAAACAAACAGCAAATAAGACTAAGTAGGTACTACGCAAGTTCAGAGAGGCAAGCACGAATATTCACGGAATTCGTAGCGGACCACGCAATACATTGTCACTTCAGTTTTCATACAAATTGACGTTATACATACGCTACGATTCATCGAAAAATTCGTGCTAACCCCTCTGAGCGCACGCGCTTGCGAAGACTTTCTGTCAAGCTGTCTGGTTATCAGTCGCGTCAGAAAAATATTGACGCAGTGCCGACCTCTGACCTGTGAACTTGCGTGCGCGCTTGTACCGTCAGCAAAGTGACTTGGGAATAATAAATAGCATCAGCCATTTCTAATAGAATCAAAGCTATCAATAGAGCAGGTTGTTAAATGGAAGGTAAGTAAAGAAAATAAATCTACCAAACCTCCTTAAGTAGGTGAAGTGGAAAAGTGTCAGAGTGCGTCGTGTTATATGTATATAAATTAAAAAGCAAAATTATAATTTTATTTACCTTACCCCCGCACTAGGATAGGTATAATCGGGGCTATAATAAATTATTGATCGAAAATATATTTTTCTATGGCTAAAAAATGGCTCGCAACGCATCTGAATTTTATTTTTAAATTTTATTATCACATACAAAGACTTTTGACAAACAATCACGTTAATGGCATTGTATAAACCGCTGAGGTTTGTCCACAATGCTGGGTTTTACGTCAGCCTATTGCTCGCTTTAAATACAAAAATAATAGTCTACGAATAGTACCTATTACAAACACAAATTACAAAGAAACTACTAATTTAAATACCATTTATACATTACCAAAGAAGTGGAAACCAGGTAAATGTTCTCCTAATTCATAAGAAAGTGTAATTTTAATTTTGCTTTTAAATTCTTACAATTTATATCAGATTTTAAAGAAGGCTTATTTTTTAAGTCGGATATTCGTTTAAAATCAATGAATTAACCATTTATTAAAAAAAAACCTCGAATCAAAACTTTTGTATGAAAGTGAAATAAATATTTTTGTATATTTAATTCTCCTGAGAAATGAAATGTGTTTGACAAACCGATTCTTGGCTATATTTTATTATGACACATTTTAGGGCGTCTCTTATTTATTATGTCTAATTTATTTTCAAACAAATTCTGCTGACTATACAAAGTTTTTGTTGTGGAATTCCCGTTAGCTCATCAGTCGTGCCTCTGAGAAGTGAGAGATTCCTCGATGTAGGCTCCACAGAGTGTAGAAGGGCAAGGAACTATGGACCTATTTTCATGTAGTTAAATATATTTAACTACATCAAATATAGGTAAATCTTTGTTAGCATTCTAAGTGATGGTGAAGTTCGAGTCGAGTGATGTACAATTATTAACATTGAATGACTCAATTGATGGATTTACATCATCATTCTTGATATTAGCTTAAACTTACAAGCAATAATGAATCTTCATTAATTGTTGACAGTCAATTTTGTCTCGAAAACTAATTTAATAAGTTTTAGTTAGAAGACTTTTATATTATTTGTATAAAGGGCTTGGTTGGTCACGGCGTTAATAAGGCCATTTTTTGTGTATAAACTTTGATTAAGCAAACCTGCTGAATAATACAGTCCTGAATTTTATCCGCCTGACAGACTCTAAAAATCACGCTTTCTTCTTTCGAAATTTGTTTCGATGTAAGAATTTTATTTCTCATCTCGAAATTTTATCGACCACTGAGATCCTTTGAGATAGCAGAACAACCCTACACTGAGTCCACGCTTCAGCTCCTGGTTGCCGGTCTGTTTAAAAACCCTGGGTTTGTAGGATATAAATCGTATGGTCACAGAATCAATGGTGAGACATTGCCAGCTGCCGTTTATTCCCCCGTAACCTTTAAGCAAACATGCGCGAGAGTGTTTATCTGTGTCAAATAAATCCGACGGAGGCTGTTATCAGTTTAATTACACTCTCTGCTAATTACAAGTCCCTGCGGGGACGATTAATGAAATCCTTGCTACTAATCAGTGATAAAAACTGGTTGGTGCTGGCTAGAATGCTTGTAGTCAGCTTAGGGTCCCGTAGAATCAATAAATAAATCATTTACATATATCTACCTGACCCCATAGTGAGTAGCTTATATGCTTGTGTTATTATTACAATCAAGCGACTGTTTATAATAAAGTGTCTGATCTAGTGGATCCGTTCAGTTGTTACCGGAGTGAGTTTATAAGGGCGGCAATGTTTACAACCTGTGCGGATAAAGAATGGGATCAGAAATGGCGGCGCATCTATTCACTTCTCGCTCGCACACCCACGGGTGCGAGTATAGACGCAAATAGTGTGCGAGCGAGAAGTGAATAGATGCGCCGCCATTTCTGATCCCATTCTTTATCCACACAGGTTGTACTGTTTGTTACTCGTAAGGCATAAACATTTTGATACTTATTTAGATTACGTTTAAATGTGTAAGTGATGATTTTTAAGGAAAGTTACACTATCGCATTAGAATTTAGATTCTGTAATGATATTTGTAAGCGAAGTCATAAATAAATAAATTACTGTATGGCTTGGTATGATGATGACACAACATTGTATGATAGTTTGGCGATTAAAAAGAGTAACTGGTGAGTTTCTTGCCGGATCTTCTCGACCAGAAACAACTTTCCGAGCATTGTTTATTATTATTTTTTAGTATATATTATTTTATGTAACCGACCGATGGACGTCGAATATGAGGCAGGCCCAATAAAAGATGGTGTGACGATTTCAATACGTATGTCCAAGAATGGCAAGTAATGGCATTGGATAGGGAGGAACGGAGAGACTTGGGGGAGGTCTTTGCCCAGCAGTGGGACTCTGAAGACTAAATTAAAAAAAAATTAACAACATATATTAACATATATATACTTTGAAATAGTTTTAAAATTACTCAAATGTAGAACGATTGTGTACAAGCCTATGCAGATAAAGTTTTTTTTTTAATTTTTATTTTACTTGTTATAAACGAAGTAAACGTCTGATTTGTAACCAACATCTAATTATTTTTTTTGTTTGTTACAGATAAAACCATCGTAATCAATTAAGTAAGTCAATCAATACACCATTGATTGAAATCCGACAATATAAAAAGGTAAGTAAGGATATTCAGATTAGAAAACAATGCAAACATGTTAGTAATAAATGTCGTAACTTTAGTGGTAGTTGACGTATGTTTAAGTAGTAGTATAGTGTACAAATTTATTTGCATTTTTTGCGTTTTAATACTATAAACGGGCGGGAAATTTTCAGATGTGCCTAAGTCCTAGTTCATGGTCCTAAACGTACGACGGTGACAGCTTTGGACGCAATGTCACGGCTGAGATGACATTCATTTTTTTTTTCGAGATCCCACATTTGAGGACAATGTAAGAGTCTGAAAAGCGTCAGAAAAATAAATAAAGTATAAGTAATAACTACTGAGAAAATGATAAAAAATTTATGAGTGCGATTAACGAGCATCGCTCTTATGTCGATGTATTAGTTACCATGATGAGACTACTAGGAAAGTACTAAACTTTAAGACCCAATGAAATTTTACGTTCTCGCAATACAGATAGTGGTTAAATTTTAAATTCGGAATAGGCAATATTATATCCCTTTTAAGTCTGCGTCGGCGCTACCTACCGCATCGAGTAATTAACGGTTATCAATGAAACGTTATAGATAAAGTAACAAATATTGCTACTAAAGCTAAATTTATTTATTACAAAATTTGCTAAGAAAGAAAATGTATAAAATAAAGACCACTACATAGTATAAAATAAAGTCACTTACGCTGTCTGTTCCTATGTATGCTTAGATCTTTAAAACTATGCAACGGATTTTGATACGGTTTTTTTTAAATCATCATCAGCCTATCGCTGTCCACAGCTGGACGTAGGCCTCTCCAATTGTTCGCCACCGTGATCTATCCATGGCTTCTCGCATCCAACTCTTGCCAGCCATCCTGCGTAGATCGTCCCCCCACCTAGCCAGAGGGCGCCTTACATTACGTTTGCCAAGACGCGGTTTTTTTAAATAGATAAAGTAATAAGATAAAGATAAAAAATTCTTTATTCAATTTAGGTCCACACAGAACACTTATGAATGTCAAAATAGGTACATAATATCTACCGCTGGTTCGGAATGTCGATTTCTACTGAGAAGACACCAGCAAGAAACTCAGTAGTTACTCTTTTAAATATTGATGATGTTACAGAGTTTCAATTGAGAAGAGAAAAAAAATACAATTATGAAAGTTAATAGACTACTATGAATAACAACTTAAAAGATTAATCAATTAACATGACCAAGAAGCCTTATCATTTAAATAGTCTTGTACACTATAGTAACCTTTCTTCATTAGGCAGGTTTTAATATGAGACTTAAACTTATCCAGTATAATTTAAGAGGAAGGTTTATATGTATAATAACAGTAGTGGCCCAGTGGATCTAGTACATTAGTTCCACATCATACCAACAGATGGCGCTAGGTGTCGATAACATCGCGCAAGCGTTGCTGCTGTTGGTGGATTTAAATGATATAGATAATAACATACTTAGAACACACTGCACCCGTGCTGGGGAAGGTCGCTAGTCTTTAAATAAAAGATGAGTACGAGAATTTGCGCGGTAATTAAAGGAGGCAGTTCACGTCGTGACTAAGGCAGGATACCCAGAGACAAGAACAGTAATTAAACTTGCCTAAAGTCAAGTATTACGGGAAAGGTGAGCGGAAGAGATCCTAAAGGCAGAAGTCCAATACTCTGGTCTGATTAGATCAGCTGTCTACCATTGGCACCACAAATTATGATGCGATTCATGTGGCCAAGGATAGGTATAGTTAGTCGGCAGAAAAATGTCCAGGAAAAGATCATTAATCGAGAACACGACCCTCAGCATTGTAGACAAACGATGCAAGAAAAAGGAGGAAAGTCAAGTACAACCTGTGCGGATAAACGAGTGCGAGTATAGACGCAAATAGTGTGCGAGCGAGAAGTGAATAGATGCGCCGCCATTTCTGATCCCATTCTTTATCCGCACCGGTTGTACATATATCGCATAGCGGATGCAATTTGCAAAACATACTTCATAACATCGTTCGGTTTATTGGATTAGGTAGTGAATGGCTTTTAATCTATATGATAGGGTCCACTGTCTTGTTTTCCGTGATACAGAACCATAAAGACTCGTTTCGCGTCCGGGGGACTCGAACCCTGGAACCTGTCGCGTTGAATTACGACGACCGGCTTTGCTTGCATCCGACAGATGAAACTAAAAGTCGAGAAAGGATAATGAATATTGACTCCGCGTTAGGAAAGGCTATGCACAGCAGTGTGATTGTAGGTTAGGATGGTGCATAAAAGGATAAAAAAACCGACTAGTTATACTAACCGCAAAGACTCGCGGCAATCGGTAGAGAATTTCATGAATTATAAAGTATGATATAGTAACAGGCAAGTGAATTCAAAATGGTAAGTAGGTTTAAAGGAAAATACTTAATAACCTCCTCCGGCCGATTACGGATACGGCGGCCAATTACAACGATCAGCCACGTACGCAGGATATATTATAATGCACAAGTGTGTGCGCAAACACAAATGCACTCTCTATTCCCTAACCCTCATATTCCGATACCAGCGTGATACGACCAAAATCAAATCAAAATCAAAATGAATTTTTTCAATTTAAGTCCATAGGTAGGTACATAACATTTATGAGTGTCAAATATTATGTAATCTACCGCTGATTCGGAATGTCAATTTCTACCGAGAAGAATCAGCAAGAAACTTAGTAGTTACTCTTTTCAAATAATATGGTAATTACAATTCCGGAGACCGGAGAGGGATGGGCGCAGGACCAACGACTTGACGTGCTTTTCTGAGGCCCAAGACTGCCAACTTCCAGACTCCGGGCTGACACTAACATTTTCTTACCGCAAACTTAGGTACATGTTTTTGGCCCGACCTGGGGATCGAACGACGGCTCTTGCGCAGCCGTCGTGTGTGCGACCTACTAACTACTACACCACCAAGGCAGTCCTATAAATAATTATTATTCGAGCCAAAGACTCGTGGCGTTGTTTACCTCCTCCCACCTCATCTTAGCGTGTAATTCCCATTCGTGCACGCTGGGACTATGATTCTTGATTTGGGGAGTCTGGTAATTACAATGAAGCGGATGCTGTCTGACCTTCGCAACCCTTTAACAGGGGGAACCGGACCAACGGGGTCATGTTTACAATTTCCAGACACTAGTTATCCGAAACGTGCAGGTTTCCTCACGATGTTTCCCTCACCGCCGAGCTGGTAATAAAGGTCGTAGCGTTGGTGTCATATTTAACTAATAATTAATAATGAAATATTCTACCGTCTACTGCCGCGAGTCCTTGCCTTTACTACTTATAGTATATTCTCACACTTATTCATACCTTGGTATGTCAAAGTGACAGCTAAGACAACGTGACTGATATACTACGGGAAATACTGGCGTGTGAACTTACCTTTAGTCTAAATTGGTCTACGTCACTTTGAAATGAAAACTATGCTTAAACTATAAACATGAAAACAAACTACATTTGTAAGTGCTGTGAACGACGTGTGATAAATAGCATGTTAAGCTTCGATATAACATCGAGTAGATTCGAGCACTTAATAACGAGCACATGTCAAATATGGTTTCTGTCTAAAGTGCGTATACGTCACTTCTAAGGTTGCGAGGCGACGGATTAAAGCCCGACATTGTCAGGCAAAAAGCTTGACACTGGGTTGGGCTATATCCCTGAATATCCCTGGATGGCTTCGGTTTCAATAATATTTAAAGTATACATACGAGTACAATTAAATTAAATCGGGAGACCCCCGGATGGGACCCCACCTTCGATTACCAGGGTGCTAAAGGATTATTTCCTTTTTGTTGTGTACCAAGCCAAATTAATTTAGTACCAACTCACGACACCAAGGTGTAACAGTAGAACGCCCCAACCCTCATCCTTTTCAGGGCAGAAATGCAATCCTTTCTATTCTTCACAGGATTGAAAAGGGGATTGAGAATCCGACATTTTGTGCGCAAATCTCGTTCTGGGTAAAAATCTTACTAACACATGTTTAAGACATTTACCCAACTGTCCGGCTAAACTGATAAAATTGTCCGGCTACTGACTTGTTCGCCCGACTACCCTAGTCACGTCACAAGTGTCGGGCCAAACGTGTGCGTGAGTCATGCCTCGGTTCGTAACCGGTCGCTCGACGCTCACGATTGAATAGGGTCGCCAATGACATTCACTCGGTGTTTATGCTAAACGATCAAAACTTATCAGTCGCCGTAACCGTCTAGCAGTCTCGGATGTGTTTTATTTCGATGTTAAGTGAACAGATGAGAGAATCGAAGTCTTTGGTGGCTTTGGCGAGTGTATTTTATTTTAGCTTCAACCAGAGTACTCTTTATTTTAACTTACTTAATGGCTTTAACGTTCTGTATAATATATAATGCTAAAAGACTTATCACTCGAATGTTCTTAATCTTATCGTGACTTAGCAAGCGAGGAAGAATATATTTGTCTTATTAATTTATATCAGTGGTTCTTGACCTTTTTAATATTGTCACCCCCGTTACCTAAAAGGAAAACTAATTTTATCCTCGCATTTGTGTCCTATTAGGTACTTTTTGGCCTCCAATCGAGGACCCTTTCGTCCGTCTGTTCTCCTTGCTATGTGCCCTGCCTATTGCGACTAGAAGCATGCAATCCTTTGGGCTATGTCAGATGGCCGTTGGAGCGGAAAGGGTCCTCGAGGAGGCCACGTACAGTCAGCGTCAGATCAAGTTACCCCCTGTTGTGGAGAAATAACATATGTGCCCCAGACATAAGGACAGTCCAAAGGTCAACAAGGGTAACTCGACGTGACGCCATGTGTACAGGAAGTCGCAGCCGTTGCAGGCCTTCCCCAAGGTGGACCGACGATCTGGTGGAGGTCGCGGGAATCCATTGGATGCAGGCAGCATAAGACCGATCTATGTGGAGAACATTGGGGGAGGCCTATGTCCAGCAGTGGGCGTCTATTGGCTGAAATGATGATGATGAGTACTTTTTTCTGTATTTTTTCATTTTGCGAACCTAATAATTAGGTTCTTTGTTACTTTCCTAAAATAGTTGATTGAAGTCGAGTAAGAGATTTGGTTGATTAAGATTGTCGACAGTGAAATCGATTAGGCCCTCGAGCTTAAGAATCAAGGATCTAAGTACATGAATAAAATTAAATGTATAATTATTTTATTGTATTATCGTAGTAATTTTCATACTGATCATCTAATCTCAAACTGTAGTTATTACCTGTACTAAAAGTACTAGATAGGAATGGCCGAAGGAAATAAAAGACCTTTTTTGGTATTAACTGAAAAAATAACTTAGTGACGTTATATTAAATGATTTAATGAACCTAAATTATTATTGTGTAACAGGGTTAATCACCCATGGTTTGTAATAAGTAACTTCCATAATTTTAAAGTTTGACAGCCCTGTCCAATAAAGTAAAGCGTGAAGTGGTAATTAATTTTTCAATTAATTTGGTACATTTGTCACAAAAAGGAGAATAATGTCGCCTGATGTTTACCTTTAAATCGATGCTAATGAATGTCGCTAAAGATTTATTTACAGCCTATTACCTACTTTAATCTGATACTTAAGCAGTGTCATTTTATTAAGACGCTTGTTAACAGTAATGTAACATTATGTTTCTTTAATCAGTAAACTCTTATCCCCTTATTATAAAGTGCGATTTAAGAATAGTTCTGGAACTTAACTCGTGCCACTTCTTACGAACGAGATGACATGGGTTTTAGTACAGTAATAACTTTAGATGACATTTTGTAATAATAAGGTTAACAAACTATTTAGCGCAGTGGTTTGAGCGTTGATATGCAAGAGGTTCGATTCCCAAACTCACGACTTGTTGCGATTACTGTTGTCTCTAGGTGTTAATAGTACTTTGTTGTTTTTGGTTTCCATAATACAATATAAAATTTTACTCGATCAGGACAATGTATGTGAGATTGTCTTAAACATTTTTTTACTTGTAGCTCACAACTTGTTTTGGAACTTTACTTCCAAACTGGATCAATAGATGGAGCTGGTCATTTATTGCATCGCGCAAGTGTTCCACCTTTTCAGTTTACCTATAAACCTTATCGTTGTCTACAAAATTTACCTCTTTATAAAAGGTAAAAAAAATTGAGTTACGTCTTTTTTACTCGTATGTTCAATTGTGTGTTTGGTAATGTTTATGATTACGTACTTCTTGTTTTAACCAAAGAATATAGATATTTTACCTTTCGGTACTTGTAAATATTTTTTTTATATTCTGGCTCTACCCGAAGATATCTTGCCATTGGCAAGTAACTTACTGAGAATAAGTGGTGGGTATTTGTAGTCAACAGACGAAAGTCAGTCACAGTCACTCAATAAAACGACGGTGTTTTACGTTTTATCGAACTACGGATTCTGCCTAAACACAATCGCGGGTTTAAAGACTCTATTAGGTCCAAGCTAAGTTGTCCGTGACAACTCACTCGACACACAATAGCAGTGTTAAAAATGATACAATTCAACGATTTTTACTATCAGAATCACTTCGCAGTTCTTCGCTGCACAAATAAACACCAGTTTGGTTCACTAAAAACCAATAGATACTAATTTAAAACTTTTGAATTGCATCAGCCCAAGCGGAGTGTTTAACGCCCACCGCCAGAATCCGTTGTAAACATATTAATTTAAGGCATAGTAAACGTCAATATTACCACATATTACGCTTACAGACTACGTACTTTAACTGAGAAAATATATATCTTACTCGTACCTAGTAAAACAGCTCTGTATTTGAATTGAAAGGGACTTGCATTCATTTATTCCACACCTGCAGAGATGCATAACATATTTTCTAATAGAAAGGCCGCTGGAATTTATAGGAACTCTTCCTCATTAATAAGATATAAAGTAGAATCTGCAAGTTTGCAAATATGATGATGTCTTTTGTAGGTTATGATAAATACAGCAGTTAAGGAGCGAGCTAGTGGTTCATAACGCGCCTTCCATAAGGGGGGGACCGGGTTCGAATCCGAGCATGCACCTTTGGATTTTTCTCCTCAGTTTTTTGGAACGGTTTGGCTAAGGGAGTATTTCCCGACGGCCCATAGGGACCTTAAAGACAAGAGCATACTCTTTTTAAAAAGGCCGGCAACACATTAGCGATCTCTCTGATTTCTCGGATGTTCATGGGCGGCGTTGATTACTTTCCATCAGGTGACTCGCCTGCTCGTTTGTCGACTCTAGCATAAAAAATAAGCTCGGCGGTAAGGGAAAACATCGTGAGGCAACCTGCATGTTTCGGATAGTTTCTGAAACGTGTAACCATGATTCAGTTGGTCTGGTTCCCCTTTAAAGGGTTGTGAAGGTCAGACGGCAGTCGCTTCATTGTTATTATCAGACTTCCCCAATCAAGAATTATGGTCCAAGCGTACCCCGGGCTTCAGAGCAACGATGCCGGCCTACAAATTTTACGCAAAACACATTATCGGCTGGCACATTTTCATGGACGGCCTCAAAACATATAGAGGCCACCTAAATGATCTCCTTTAGTGGTTTTGATTGCCGCTAAAACAAGATCCATCTCAACTATCTGAATAAGATCATCAATAAATATTGCGTATGCCTGAAACCAGTAGCTTACAAATAAACCATACAATGTCCAGTAAACATCTACCTTTTAAAACTCTTAAATGGCCATTACATCGGATCGCTATGCAAATCGGCTCACAACAGAACGGTTACACTATCGTCCGGGCCGTAAAGTCGAATTGTATCGGCCAATAAACCGGCCGGTAAGCAAGCCGATAAATCTGTTCGGCCCATTATGTCATCGGCCGGTGTCGAGGCCGGTGCCGCACCGCTGAATATTCAAACCCCGGACTGGACAACCTGCGGAACCCGTCCCGTGCACAGATGTAGGATGTGTACACACGCAAGTCGTCCGGTGATTTTTTTGATACGTTTCTTTAAGCCCTTTTAGCTTTTTTTTATGTGATAGGTGGCAGGCGAGCAGACGGATTACCTGATGGTAAGCAATAGCCGCCGCCCATGGACATCAGCGATACCAGCAGTGGAGTCTCAACTGTGCCGCTAACCTTTTAACCCCCTCTTCCCCCGGATTGGGCCTCCGGTGCCCTCACTCACGCAGCGAAACACAGCACAGTGCTGCTTCACGCTGGTTTTCTGTGAGACCGCGGTATCACTCCGGTCGAGCTGGCCCATTCATGCCGAAGCGTGGCTCTCTCACGGTTAGCTTATGCTCAGTTCAACAGTATAGAACTAGATGGCAGTCGAGTGCTTATTTTCCTCAAATCCTTTTGAGTGTTATTTCTTATGGGTTATGGCTGTTACTTCGGGTCGGCGCGTCGATTATTTTGGTATTTTTAGGACCAAGTAATCTTGAGATTTAGTTTTAGAATGTGCACACATTATTTAGTCTATATTGAAACTTACACTTAAGTCAAAGGAGTACAACAAGGTCAGACTAGTAAAAAATCTAATGCCTAGCTAGAGTTGCTTTGTATTTGTCATCATACTGGTAATCATTGATACCTAATTACAGTGATATTGAAATTACGACGATTTTTTAAGTAAACTATCCAACATTTAGATTTTCAAGCTTAAATCCATTCCATTACTTTAGGTGATTAAACAAGGTTTTGTTAGGTCATAAAGCTGCGAGATGTCGGAATCTCTATTAAGTCATAAATAAATTGTAAAATGTAAATATCGTCTATTGAGTTAAATTATGAAAATTTTGCATATTTTATTCATTTGGTATGTTGTCAATTAATATCGACATACCATTACCGTAATTGATTGAATCACTATTCATAACTTTTTTTTTCAATATTTAGTTATCGGAATGAAAAAAACGGATCCAACAATAAAGTTTAAATATAAGTTTGTATTTTCCTGACACTACAATATGAAAGTGGCCGAAAAGTTATACCTATAAGTGGGCCGAACTGCGCACCGCATGCATACGCCCTAACGATTTCTCTGCACGCGCCTACAATAGCCAGCGATTTGTTGTCGCCGTAAAGTACTAACTGTTACATCGTTGGATATGTTCATTCAAGGCTTGGGAGGTTTTCCTTTGATTCATAAGAAGTAGTTTTATAGAAACTTTAAGCGCGTGAAATAAATTGTCAGATGAAAGGCCCGATTCGACCAATATTTACCCGTGGATAAATCTATGGTATAAAGTCAGACTTACCATACATTCAGTATCGGATTAAGATTGGTCGAATCAGCCTTAATAAAATACACTATGTAAAAAAAATGCAGGTTTTTTGCATTTTTGAATAAACCCTTAAAATGTTTCGTACATAAAGGTCTTCGAGAAATCCTATCCCAAATATTCAATATTATGACTTGCAATGTGGAATAATAAATGTGGAAAGATAATTTACATGTCAACGGCGAAGAACTAAATTCGCCTAAATAGGAGAATGACAATATGTGCCTTAATAGTATATCTATGCATCTTTAATCACATACCGTGTAAAACTACACTCAATCCTTAAACGCAAGCATACATTTTCATTTAATCCGAGTTTAATATCAACTGAACTGTTTCAAATTATTCACTACTTTTTCTCGTTATCAAGTTGTCATCTATGGCTTCATACTGTGCAAAACAAATCATCAAAGCGGTATTTCTTACACACTTCTATTAAGTAATTGATATCTAATCAAATTAAGCGAATCATTATGTAAGTACAGCAAAAACATTCCTATATAAAGAAGCACAGACCCTCACCGAGACGTAAGCAACTAAATCTAAGTTCTAAACCATTGAATACCAGGATCTCTGTACAGGCTTTAAGCTTAATTAATACACTTTTTGCTTAATTTAAGTCTCACGATGGACCCCTTAGAATTGCCTTTAAAGTCACGCTCGCGACCAAAACAGAACATAAATGTTCCACAGACTCTACACGATGTCTGGAATGCGCGGCTGCTCTAGCTACCAAAGAGTATCTGGCATATAATAGAATAAATTTTCATGTTATTATCTGGTAAAAATCTCGTTGGGATGGAAAATGTAGAGTTCTAGTCGTTACGAATGTGGTCGTGTTTTAGCTTAAATGTAAAGATCCTGTTCGACTCTATCATGAGAAAAGAGCATTTAGACCAAAAAATATAATAGTGTTACTATCCCGTTCTTTTAATCTTATTATCACAGTTAAATGGATAAATGGATAAACGTCCTTCTTTGAGTTAACGAATCATCTTTATAATTTTTAAGATTACTCACACATTGACCCGATTCTCTACTGTGTAACGGGTATTAGACAATAACAGAGGAATCACGAATATAAAATGTGTGATAGGTATTTTAATACATAATATATTACACCCAGACACTGAAAAAAAAACACAAGTTTTCATCACGCTGTGTTTCGCTGCAAGAGTGAGGGTACCGAAGGCCCAATGCAAGGGGGCGTTTAAAGGTTGGCAGGGCTCTTGTGACTCCACTGGTGTGTGCTTCACGCTCCACGCTTAACATCAGGTGATCCGTCTGCTCGTCTGCCCCCATCACATAAAAAAATCTAGGCAGGGTTACATAATAAATATCAGGTGAAAAACTTGGTTTCAAAACTTCTTAAACATGCTGTTTTATCATTAAGGCTTTGTTATCGATATTCTCTAGCAAAATACATCATTGAAATAGTAGGTATCTATCTTACATCCTAGAGGATTTGGAACCTATTCCTCTTTACAACAAATCGCGAACTAAGGATAATCCTAGAACAAAACTCGTGCCAGGCCCTTTTAACAATGCATGGTGGAACGGGATTACATGAGCTTTATTACGGTAATAGATCGTGATTTGTAATAAGGTGGCAAAAGTTATGAAGCTATACATAAACTTGCATCTAAGTTCAATTCTATTCAAATCAGATATACTAACCGATGTTGATAGAAATTAATTGATAGTACTCAGCAGAATTATCTAGACCGAATCAGCGCTGCGGTCTCTATGAATAAATCTCGGCCCGCCATTAGCCCGAAGATATTTATAACTGCATCAATTAAATCATACTGCTCATAAAGCCAGTGGCCTGGCTCTACTCTCTTTAGTGGGTGCTAGTAGCCATTCTAATTTGAGCAGATCAGCAGAGTACTCTAGTCAGTAGGGCTGTTGAAGCGCAGGAGCCCGTGTTGAAGCGCAGGAGCCATTCTAATTTGAGCAGATCAGCAGAGTACTCTAGTCAGTAGGGCTGTTGAAGCGCAGGAGCCATTCTGATTTGAGCAGATCAGCAGAGTACTCTAGTCAGTAGGGCTGTTGAAGCGCAGGAGCCATTCTAATTTGAGCAGATCAGCACATTACTCTAGTCAGTAGGGCTGTTGAAGCGCAGGAGCCCGTGTTGAAGTGCAAGAGCCATTCTGATTTGAGCAGATCAGCAGAGTACTCTAGTCAGTAGGGCTGTTGAAGCGCAGGAGCCCGTGTTGAAGCGCAGGAGCCATTCTAATTTGAGCAGATCAGCAGAGTACTCTAGTCAGTAGGGCTGTTGAAGCGCAGGAGCCCGTGGAGCCATTCTAATTTGAGCAGATCAGCAGAGTACTCTAGTCAGTAGGGCTGTTGAAGCGCAGGAGCCCGTGTTGAAGCGCAGGAGCCATTCTAATTTGAGCAGATCAGCAGAGTACTCTAGTCAGTAGGGCTGTTGAAGCGCAGGGCCGTGTTGAAGCGCAGGAGCCATTCTAATTTGAGCAGATCAGCAGAGTACTCTAGTCAGTAGGGCTGTTGAAGCGCAGGAGCCCGTGTTGAAGCGCAGGAGCCATTCTAATTTGAGCAGATCAGCAGAGTACTCTAGTCAGTAGGGCTGTTGAAGCGCAGGAGCCCGTGTTGAAGCGCAGGAGCCATTCTAATTTGAGCAGATCAGCAGAGTACTCTAGTAGTAGGCTGTTGAAGCGCCAGGGAGCTATTCTAATTTGAGCAGATCAGCAGAGATCTCTAGTCTAGTAGGGCTGTTCGAAGCGCAGGAGCCCGTGTTGAAGCGCAGGAGCCATTCTAATTTGAGCAGATCAGCAGAGTACTCTAGTCAGTAGGGCTGTTGAAGCGCAGGAGCCCTTGTTAAAGTGCATGAGCCATTCTGATTTGAGCAGATCAGCAGAGTACTCTAGTCAGTAGAGCTGTTGAAGCGCAGGATCCCGTGTTCACTACCTACACGCCTCACGCACGCGTTTGTTCAAGACATAATTTTGCCAACCTTTGGGCTAAGAAAAGTTTTTTTTTCATAAATTACTGAACATATATTCAAAAGCTAATAGGTTGGAATTTGGTACTCGTAAATTCGCAAAAATATTTTTGTAACATTTTATTTATTAACTTTTTTATTTCAACTATTTGGTGAATGACGAAAACCTACGAATGTCCATTAATAAGCTGAAGTTGGAATTTCACCCGTTCAAGTTTTTATTACATATTTTAATTTTTTCTTCGATTGTTCAAGTGATCTTCGAATCCTTGCAGCGTTCGTCAGTTTTTTTTTAACTTTAAGAAGAACCACCTGGATTGAATTTCCATTCACAACCAGGCCAGTCTAATAGTCTAACTCTACTCTTCCTATGTAATGCTATTGGCTATCTCTGTACTGTGGTTAAACTAAGCCGACTGATTGTTTTCATTTCCTGCTGCCGTATACATTATGGGTGATATTTTTCAATCAAGGGTCGTAAGTATAACTGAGGTGACATCAAAACAAACATAAACTTGAATTATTGACGTAGATCTCGGTATGAATTATCTCGGCGGTTATATCGAGTGAGGTTTTATAAAGTGTTGTCAGACTTTCGGTTGATATTAATAAATATCGACTTTTGAAGTCAGTTTTTTTGAAGTCAGTTAAAAATTTATCGAGTTGATTATCTATTGATGGTTTGGTACTATTTGAAACTGACACAATATTACTGATTGAATGGAATACTATGGCTTTTATTAATAGTAGGTACTTATTGTTGCTTATAGATTAAAAAAAGAGTATGTACTTAACTTATAACAACTTATAACTATAGGATTCTACCATCGATATACATATATTTTTCATTATTTTATCAGAAATCAAAACTATCGATAGAGATGATACTATCGATAGTTTTGTTTTCTGATAAAATAATCAAAATATATGTAAATCGATAGTGGAATCCTATAGTCGACGACCCGTTTGGAACAGTGGTAGTGAACTCTGCCTTTTATCAAAGGGTTGCGGGTTCGATCCCCGCACAGTACAAACATTTGTGTGCATGAACATGTGTTTTTGTATTGGTCTGGGTGTTTTTTATGTATATATTTACAAAAAAAAAGTATTATATGTATATATTTGTAATCGCACTGTTGATTCTGATATCCGTAACATAGGTGCTTGAGCTACCTATCTCGGCGTCAGGTCAATGTATGTGATGCAGTGAAATATTATTATTATTATTATAGTCGCTTAGAAAAATTATATTATTCAATAGGACTGCTTTTTTATCTTAAATTCAAGTGTAAGAAAGGATGTGACCCGTGACTAATTTCTGTAATATCTGCTAACAAGCTTAGAACAAAACCAAAATAATATAATGACTTTTATTCATACAAAAAGAAATAATATAGTACAGACGGGTCAAGTTACCCCCTCGTAGTCCAAAATTAGCTCTAATGTCTTAAACATAGGGACGGATCAAAGTCCAGCAAGCAAGGGTAATTCGACGTGATGCTGTGTGTTATAACACATTAGGCTGTTGAAACTATCAATAGAGCTATCGTCAGTCATACTAGTAAATATTATATTATATTATGTAAACATTATATTATATTAAATATTTGCCTATTCCTCGGCAACATTGACTGACTATAATCTGGACGTGGATATTATCTTCTAGTGCAAGGAATTATCGGGTAAAGATGCATATCGAACCTGTTAATGACGCGTTAATAATGTCATGTATTAGGTCGATTAAGGATAATCACGCGTGGTGATGTGTAACCAAAGATTAAGAGATATTAATCTTGTTACTGGGTATCATTTCGCATATTTTAACACCTACTAAAGAGATAGGTATCTCTATCTCATTTATCCTTAATGCAGCTTTTTTTCCTAAGTATTTTTGATAGTATCAGCCTATATACTGTCGCAGGGCAAAGGATTACATGATAGATACCAAATTATTGCTACTATGATGGGATTAGACTTCATCACCACGCTTGCCTAATGCGGCTTGTTGATCAGTGATCACGACCCCGAACTGTGTTCGAAAAATCCGTACTTTTTGTATCACATAATATTTTATTTGTATTAATTGACAAGATAATATTAAATTGATAGTGGTGCACCAATGCCTTAAAGTGGTAATGGTTAAATACCTAATTATTTTACAATTCCAAGTAACAAAAATCTTAAATTAACCTTTTTTACACTACATTTGCAGTATTAAGGTACTTTAAAATGTAATGTAAATCAACCTAATCAGGATTATTTATAACAGTAACTTTAGCATCGGAATTCATTACTTTAGCTCGAAGTTTTAATTGCAATCTGAGGCAATGTACAAGGCTGATATACGATTTCACTTAATCTGCTTTCGATGAGTGTATGACCACAAATCATATAATATATAACTCTTAACATTTCACGGATCTGTTCCCGTTGTATGAAATATAAATAAATTCCCATATTTACCTCTCGGTCTAACTGCAGGCTTAAGAAAGGGATACGACATCTGCTGCGTAGGCCGGGAGCCGCAGACCGTTGTAAAGAATTAATTTCAAGTTAATGTGGGTTTAGTGTAAGCCTCTTAATGCCTTTATAATGTTTATGAATTAAAGTGTCTGTGTACCGAATCAAGATATTATTATGGCGAAACTTGTTCCTCCATTGTTGGGAGAAATCTGCATACTTCGACTGGTTTTGAGACGCTTCGACGGTTTGTGAAGATTGGTCAGATGCAGGAACGAAACCCAGCTTTTAAATTTAAGTACTAGCTTTTTCAAACTCGTTACACAACAGTTTCAAAACTATCGATTTCCATAGATGACACTAGTCAGCAAAAAAAAAACATGTATTCAGTACAGTATGAGGTTGGTAAGAAATCTAGAGTGTCCAAATTTGTAGATTAATCTTACCAGATAAAATTCATCGACTACATACTGACGAAGAAAAAGGAAACACAAGTCCAGCAGTATTGATAGACTAGTCGGGTCTTAACATTAAAAATTCTTCTGTGATTGCGATAATGACATTCCCAATTGAAATTCTAGCCACAGTTTTATTTACAGTAAGTACAATAACAAAAACAGGAGTACTGTGACCGCGTGGATGTTGCTCGTTGCAAACCGCTGCGTCCGCCGGCGGCGGCCATTGCGCATCCTGTCGGACACATGACTAATTCCTTCACTCATGCGCATACTGCACTTGACATTTTTAGCATTGACCGTGGCGTAGATATATCTCGTACTGTTTCGCATTTGTGACTGTTACGGCGAGACAAATGTTTTGACGGATCATAAGCGCACCGTCATTATCCTGTCCCACCCCTCTGATTGACAAAGGCCTCCACCAATTTTCGCCATTTTACTCGGTCTTCGGCTTGACGCATCCAGTCTACACGCGGCCTTACGCAGATCGTCACTAGATTTAGCCATAGGGTGCTCTTCGCTACGTTTTCCAATATGATGATATGAGTGACGTTTCTCAATATTTTTTAGAAAATGGATGACATCACATTTTCTAAAAATAGTTAAGTATCCCACTGTATTGGGAAATCTGAATACGTGAAAGTGTTAAAAAAAACCACGTTCTGCATTTGGCATGCAGCAAAACGGAAGGGATTTTCTTCTTTGTAAGCGTCATTGATTTTTTTTCTGCAGAAAAATAATAAACTTTTGCACACAAAACCAAATTTAGTCATTATTAGAACTACTTAGGATAAATACATTAAACCCTTGTTTTAAGTTTTTTAAGTAAATGTAACATAATTCAAGACAATTTCCATTAAACCACTTGTTGCAAAACTTGCATAGAAATTAACATAGAAAAATGCATTTGACTGCCTTCTAAATACTTCAAAGTCCTAAGAAATATATTGCTTACAATCGGAATTCTTGGCGCAAAAAAGTATGTTGTATTTCCTTCATAAAATAAGATAGGGGTAGCGAGAACAGATCGCAATACTTATGTGGTATACATACATACAAGTTTGGTTGCGAATTCCTTGTAAGTACGATAAATTAAAGATTGGCACAAAGGACCACATAAATATAGTGTAACATGTGCATAAGAATTGTGAGGAAACATGCACATTTCGTGTATGTATTTCTCAAACTGAACGGCTATGCGCTGTAACAAGTTACCAATCCTGGATCATGATCCAAGCACACCCCGGACAGAAACTTAGTAGTTCCATAGCATTTCAGTGGAATATATGACATATACGGTAGCCTTTATTAAGTCATCATAAAAGTTTTGAGCATAGAGTAAGGTAATATATCTTCGATCATTACCGATCAGTCCAATAATCCGGATGGTTTTGACATTATATGTAATTTTCATAATTTCCCGTTTCCGATCAAAAATATCTCAAAATTTTGCTCCAACGCTTTTAAAACCTGGCAACATTGTTATCCGAATTAAAATTCCGACATTTGATCTCACAGCGGCATTTCTGCAAAATGAGTTACACTTAAGGCCCCACGTAGGCTGTTAATGCTTCCAAATGTCTGCAAACCCTTGAGGCTGCGCTAATAAGTCAGGGCGTAATTCTGAGCGGTAGCAGCCGGTAGCCTGGTGAATAATAAGGCGGTCGACAGGCCATCAAGAGCCGCAACATTAGTCACCCGCAGACCGAGGAAAGGTTAGACATATTGCCTGGTGAGCGTTTAGGCTAATATTGCAAGGTATTTGGCGGAAATTAGCAAAATTTATTTAAAACGTTCTTCATTTCAAAGTTAAAAAAAGTAGGCGCCATGTATCGATTACAAATATAATATGCCTTGTCCATGTTTGTATCATTTTCCTCTTTGTTAAGAGTAAGGAAATTTTCAGGGCATAGATTTAGAGAGATGAGGTTGCCGACTTGCTCAGATCACAAAATCTGTTCATCGACGTTTTTCTTAAAGATTTTTGATGCTAGATAAAAAAAAACTGTTGTTTATAAATAGGTAGGTATATTGATATAAACTGTCTGAGAAATTGCCTCTATAAATGTATTAAATGCTTGTACTTATTCATCTTGATAGAGACAAAATGGACATGGAAAATGAACAAAAAAATATAAAAAGCGCTTATTATGAAATATTTTTTTATTCCATTTTATTTTTCTCTAATCGTATTTTGAAGACAGCATTTTAAATCTTCAGATTTAAAATCCTGTCGTTCCTCTTTAGAATACCATTCTTAATTCTTAACTGGGTATGGAAAGTTGAAAAATTTCATTGATTTTGTTCTTTGTGTCTTGATAACTAGGGTTCAAAATCCGGTGGATCTATTTTCCTCGAGTCCAATTAAGGGCTAAGACCAAGTATTGAGTTATATCCCACATCTATTTAGGTTTCAGTTCTGTCTATTCGCTACCAGGTCTATCCTCGCTCAGGTGTCTGTCGCCACGGGCAAGAGAGCCATTTGCGTTTAGTTACGGAATTAAATCCCACTTATTATTTGCCTCGCTTTGTCTCTACCATTAAGCGCAAAAGGTCCTCTCTAATATCAACCTTAGCGTTGTAAACTTAAGGTTTTTAGGTAAAGGATGCCCACGGCAAATCGTAATGAAATATTTTGTAGGTTCAACGAATCAACGGTCTGTAATTGCGTTACCGAGCTCGATTTAAAGTATGTGTCATGTTTATTTCCAGAAATGCTTTAGTCTCTTTAGTTCTTGGGAAATATTGCGGTGCTCTTTAAAGAATTTGTCACTTAGCAGAATTTCGTTATTGTTATTTTAGTGAAGATATTTCGTTAAGATTTCAAATGTCTTCTAAATGCTTCTTTTCATGTTCTTATATGTAAATTGTCTTTATAACACTTGGTAGAATCAAGATCGTTACTTACATTGGATTATCGCTACTTAAATATTGTATCAGTAGGTAGACCCTAAAGATTGTATTCTATTTGTTATAATGTTTCTTTTAAATAACTAACAGTTTTAATATTTTTAAAACAAAAATTTTAAAAAGAAATGAATTCACAAAACTAAACCAAGTAGGAAGTAAAAACTTTGTAAGCAAAGCATGCAAATTCAATACTTTCTTCTTCGTCATCTTAGCGTGTAATTCCCGGTTGCGTGCAAAGCTGTCGCTTTGGAGCCCAGGGTACGCTTAGACCATGATTAGGGGGTCTGGTAATTACAATGAAGCGATTGCCGCCTGACCTTCGCAACCCTTTAACAGCAAAACCAGAAAAAACTGAAGTTTCAGAAACTTTTTCCGAAACGTGCAGGTTTCCTCACGATGTTTTCCCTCACCGCCGAGCAGATGGTAATGGTAGAAATACGCACATAGATTTGAAAAAACCATTGGTGCCTGCTCAGATTTGAACCTCGACCACCTGCGTGGAAGGCGCGTTCGTATCCATTGAGCTAACATCGCTCTATGCAAATTTAATACATAAAAAACTTATCTGTAACACCATACGTGGACATTAAGTCGAATCGACAGCTAATTATATTTAAATCGACTTTAAATTGTTGCCGGCATAAATGCATCGTCAATTTTACGACATGTTGCGCGCTGTCACGGAGGCTGCCCGGGAGCTGCGCGGGCGCAAACGGGTCGATAAACGAGGTGTGGGGTGGAAACACTGACCTCTAATAAGACCGCTGAACGAATGATAGCTTTCAATTGCTTCATTTGAAAAAGATCGCCAGCGTTAATTTAAGAAAGAAAACTTGGTATTTTACAGTGCTATCACACCAAAGTATACACTAGCTAGATTACAATAAAATTTAAATTACTATAATTTTTTACTTAAAAACGTGTTGTATCTTACAACACGTTTTAGAAATAAGTAATCCTGAATTGTCATTATGGACAGTTAATAGTATTTAAGAGCAGTGAGTGAGTTTGGATGGGTGTGTGCTTTTGTTATATTACTAGTACTTAGACTGCCTCGGTGGCGCAATGGTTAGTGCATTAAAGCGACGGTTGCGCTTGGGGTCCCGAGTTTGATCCCCGGGTCGGGCCAAAATTTGTACCTGAGTTTTTCTGTTAAGAAATTCTCAGTGTTATCACGGAGTCTGGAAGTGGGCGGTCTTGTACCCCCGTGCCTCGGAAAACACGTTAGGTCGTTGGTTCTGCGCTTAATCCCTCTTCGGTCGTGTCACACTAGTGTCCCATCGAAATAAGAGGGTACGGGAATAGAGAGTGCACTTGTCTGCGCAAATACTTGTGCACTATAATATGTCCTCCGTCGATGGCTGATCGCTGAGATTGGCCGCCATGACCGACATTATTATTATTAGTACCTAGTAATCTCTCGGTGGAGCTAAAAATCGGCAAGAAAAATATTTCTCATTTTGTAAAACATAGTTAAGGTTTTCGGGATGTACACACATCCCGAAAACCTTAAAATATTTTGTTGATCTAATATGCTCAATGGACTTCGTTCACGATACCTATTTTGAGGTTTTCGGGGTGTTAACGATAAAAAAATAACGGTGTATAAAGAGGTGTTTAGGGGGGTTTAAAGGTTGGCAGCTATGTGTCTATGGGCGGCATTATCGCTTATCATCAGACGATCCGTCTGCTCGTCTGCCACCTATCACATAAAAAGGTAATAATAACTAAACATTAATTTTGTTTGGTTTGCAATAGAGGATACTATCTTTCGTCGAGCGTGGCAGCGTAAAAAAGGGTGGATCATCATGATCCAATATGCATCTGGGTGTGTCGTTATTTAATAAGGCACAAGTGCATAATTGCTAGAAATTAGGTGAAGTAAAATAAGTGCATTGTGCATGACAATTTTGTTTCTTACACTGGAAATAATAGAGTCCAATGTTTGAGAATGGGTAACATCAAGACTTCTTACTAGCGAATTTCAAATACTTGTTTTGGCCAATTTCGAAATCTTTTCCTAAGCAGAATAGGAACAAAGCGACTTCTCATTACATTAAGGAAACGCTGAAACCAGTCACGGATCTAGGTCAATCCGTGTATAAATTAAGTGTTATTCCCAACGAGTTTGTTTACCTTATTAGATTGACTGGGCTAATGGCGCATTTGGAAGTACCCCCCCTCCCCTATCACGCTCCAAGGGTTCATACTACAAATTAAACAAATAAGGGAAATGTCCTCAGACGGCTTGGTTAGTCAGACGTACTAAAGAAATTACTAAACGGATTTATTCCAAAAAAACATTAACAGAAAAGTTGCTACGCTTATTTAAAATAGCTGTCGCCATTATGAGTAAAATATTTCAATATTTATGTTTTTTTTCCTTTAAAAATTGATGTATAACACAATAGTTGCTATGACGTGCCATATTACATTGAACAAACATTTGCTTGAAAAATACTTCAATTATTCAGTGTCTGGGGTTTATAGATGATGAAGATGATAAATTGATGTTGAAGCAAATGTGGACATACCTATTGCAAAAGGTCGAATGAAGAAAGGGAGGAGACTGTCCATACCTTCGTTAAATCTGACACAATACACTAGCAACAACTGTACCATGCCTAAACTTACTTTAGGGTTGAGGTTACCGGAGTCCCAATGGGGGGAAGGGGAAATGGTTGGCAGCGGAATTGCTTACCTTAAGGTGTATATTGATCAGGTGATCCGTCTGCTCGTCTGCCACATAAAAAGGGGGGGGGGGCGATTCTCGCGCACTTGACATTGAAGTCGACTTCATTGTCGAGTGCTTAAGAATATAATAATGTATGATTTATTATCATTCTATCAATCCAGAGAACATGCACTCACACACTTTCATCATCCAGTCACTACCAGCAGGTAGAAGACCTGGTCATCTTTAGTCCAATGAGTAGTCTAATTTGTTATTTACCAAGTCGGCAACCCTACGGCTCGCACGCACTGCCTCCCGCGGCGCGTGCGCACAATTTCGACGCAAGTTTATTGGCGGGCGCATGTATAATTCCAGAGATATCAGGAAACGGGGTTGTTTACGCCAGGGATATTTTACGCAGCGACAACCGATGTCGGGAACGGTTAAATACGTAATGAGATACACGGATCTAGTGGGATAGCCATGTCGGCTTTGACAGGTGGGATATTTCAAGAAAAAGACAAATGTCAGACAACAATACCACATCGACCAAACTCCAATGTAAGTCAAGTTATGAGTATCAAAAGCAACGAAGCAACGGCAAAATATACTCAATAGTTTTTTAGATTTTCGCGTTGCATTATAACTATAATGTATCAATACGGGGATTAACAAGATATTTATTATGTGAAACAACATTGTGTACTCACATATTTGGCTCGACGTTTCGGCTACGTTACAGCAGCCGTGGTCACGAGCGGACTCTGAATATGTGAGTACACAATGTTGTTTCACATAATAAATATAGTGTTAATCCCCGTACTGATACATTATAGTTAAAAATATACTCAAATCGATATTATAACACTCAGACAGTGTACAAACAAACAATGTTATTACCAAAAATTTCTTGAGTTGTTCTCCGCAATCTCAACATTTTATTTGTACTAAACCGGACATATTAAAATTACGCGTTCTAATACAAATGCTCCTCAAATTAATGTGTACTCATTTGCACTTTGTTCAAAAATTAAATTTATTCTTTAAACAATAATTTAGCCAGTTCAGTTTAACTGGCTAAGGGCCGCTACTACTCAACAACAACACAAACAAGATTACTTTGTCGTCGCAATTGTAAAGCTACAATCGTTCCATTGGCCTCTTCTTTACCTGTAGTCTACAAACCACCTAACTTTAAAACATCATATTATCTTGTTTAAATAAGATTATCATGGCTTCGTTAATTCGTATAAATCTCCCTTTCAATAATATAAAACACAATATGCGTAGGTAGGTATGTAGTTTTTGTTACATGTGGTATTCTAACTAAAAAGTAACTTAATTTATCAAAGAGATATCTAAGTACATCACCGGTCAATTTCACCACCACCAACAATTCGTCTCTCTTTATATTTTAACATTGGCAGAATTTACTGTGCTTATCCTTGTTTTTATTGTTGATTCATGGAAACCTTAATGTAGCTTTGACGCTTGGATTTATAATATGGTTAATTCTTCGAAGCTGTTATATTGACGAGATTTGCTATCTTGTAAAATAGAGTCGCTTGTAAGCTAACAATGCATTGTATCAGTGGAGAGTACTACTTATTTATTTAAACATTACCAATGTGTAAAGTAAAGTATACTTTAATTGAGGTCGTTATAAAATGTACCGAGAAAATCATATTTGCTGTAGGTTAAGTTTATAAGCAGACATATCGCAGACTAAAATTGACGCGAATAAAGCTGAATTGTACCTATTATTTATTTAAACATTACTAATGTACACTTTAGAGATCGTTAAAATTGTGCTGAGAAAAGTATTTTATGTTTTAGGCCAATTTTATTAGCAAGCATAATACATCGTGGATCTCACGTCAAATGGACATTTACGCACGTGGCTATATAGGGGCTTTAAATCGATACATGCGGCCAAAAGTCAATAAAACAATATATTGCTTCTACGTATGCGACTTTCTGCAATAATAAAACTAGGTACAAATAAAGTTTACAACTTTAAAATTATCTAGAAGTTATTTAATAGTGTTTTAGACCGGCAGCTGATCGCGTCCAAGTGACATTTCGCACTGGGTTATTTCATTAGCAATAAATTTACCTTGGAAATCATTAATGATATTCATTATGAATGATAGGTGTGTACTTTGAATAAACATTATCAAGCACTGTAAGATTTATCACCGTCCCGTTTAACGATAAGGGATCTGGTACAATTATTTATTGCAGCCTAAGATCTATTTATAAGGAGAGCGAAGTACGAACAATGCGAAATGCAAATTCACTTCGCATTGATTATTAGTTTTCCACTTTGTTTCAATTAAAATTGAATTTTAAATTGTAAAATATTACACTTTTATCGTGGTTTATGTTTTGTTTCGACAGTTTGCTTTGCCCCGTCTCATAATTTCTTAAAGGCTTATAGCGTTAGTGAGTAACACTTTACATTACTAGTGAAGTTGTTACATAGGTCAGCATTATCTTATATACCCTCCACATTGCAAAAGATAGATATAGATAGAGGTCTATCCTAAAGAATGAATTGACCGCCCACGGGAGGAATTACAACCCTCAGTAATGAGGAAAACGACTAGAGACATCCTCCTCTATATACATACTTCACAAGGGGGACCATGCTTAAAAGTTTTGATAAGTTAATTAGAAAATCAAAGCTTATTCATATTCTCCTTATGCTAAACTACTGAACATGACACCTAATTTGAATTAACAAGTCAGCCTAAGTAATCGCTTTTTATACATATATAACTAGAGTGGTCCGCCCTCCAATTCTTTAAACGAATTCCACATACCAAACAATGTATGACATACCTACATTGATGAGTGGCTGTTGAATACGGACTAGAGGAGGATGTTAAAAGCAGTTTGACTTATGAGTTAATTCTGATGTTCATCTGAATGTACCACAGATCACAACCCGAAGTAAAATGCTAAAATACCAATCCATAACTCTTTTGATGACTTAACTAGTGATAGTGATGAACCATCTCCAATAAAAAAGCAGATAGAAGTTGCCCAAATGTAAGCCAAAATATGGCAACAGGTGAAGACATAGAATATATGCGGTCAAAAATGACAGAAATGAAAGAAAAATTATGTATTGCTGACAAAGAAATAGAAAATCAACTTACGGAAAATTTTTCACTAAAAAAACAAATAAAGAATCTACTACTCAACTGACCGGATGGCGCAATTGGCAGTGACCCTGCCTCTTACGCCAAAGGTCGTGGGTTCAATCCCCACCCTGGACAAACATTCGTGCGATGAACACTTGTGTTTGTTCAGTGTCTGGGTGTAATATATGTATTTAAGTATATATTTGTGTTCCTCTGTTATCTGATATCTGTAACACAAGTGCTTAAGCTACTTAGTACGGAATCAGGTCAACGTATGAGATCTTGTGAGAATTATTATTATAAAAAACAGAAAAAAAAACTACTGGGGTAGTATCATACTAAGTTAGGTGGTCATCCACCTATTTTCTATTTATAATAATAATGATACACTCATCAAAATAATCTAGGAATATTCCAAAAAAATATGACACGTTTCAGCTATTCCATAAAAACAATTTCCTTCTATCTCCTTTCGCACGTCGTGTTGTATCGCTCTACAGTCGTGAGGCACAGCCTAGGTAGAGCATTAAATCTCAGCATGACTGCTCGCGGAACCTCCGGGAGTCCCGGCCTTCCCGCTCCGATTCCCAGACCTCATTTGAATGGCAATAAACAACAATGTCCGCTTTAATTGGGACTCTGAATTTTAGATTAATGAGAGCCAAGAAGGAAATCAATTTTGTCGATATTTTATTGCGACTCTATAATGATTTAATGTGTTGGGCTGTTTGTTTTGCTGTAATCAACAGTTTCTATTAAATTTTAATTGGACGGTTAAATTTGAAATATGATTGTTTAAGTGCTGAGCTGTTGAATAGTAATGTTTGCACGAAAATTGTGTTTATGCATCGATATGCAGCCGATTCTGAGCTGAAATATGAGTGTTAATTTAGAACAAAAGACATTTTGCAGTTTTTCTGAAAGTATCAATGCTTATTAAAGTGCAACAAGGCATATTTGGCCGAAAATTACATTGGCAGGGGGGTGTTGCGCCTACTTAATAAAATTCAATGCCCGTTGTAAGAAGGTTACGTTGTCTAATTTTGATGAAGTAATTCACACAACATCTCAAAGGTTGACCTGATTCTGTACTAAGTAGCTTAAGCATTTGTGTTACAGATATCAGACAACAGAGGAACACAAATATATACTTAAATACATATATTACACCCAGACACTGAACAAACGCAAGTGTTCATCGCACGAATGTTTGTCCAGGGTGGGGATCGAACCCACGACCTTTGGCGTAAGAGACAGGGTCCCTACCAATAGCGCCATCGGGTCAGTCGTAACTATTATATATATTTTCATTTAATTGAAATCAACTTGTAGTTAATATCCTATCTCTAATACGTACGTTGTCTATTTTATTATTGTCACAAATTTAAAATTTAGCGTGGCTTTCATTCTGAGAACTAAAGTAAAAATATATTCAAGTAAAGCCAATTACTGACGTTATAAGATCATAAACTGATAAAATGACTGAATTTCTCTTACTTTTAACATGGACTCCGATGTTGTCAGCGGAAACCAAAGCTGTTATTAAATAAACAGAGGACCCGGACCAATTACAGGCTACGGAGATGAGCGCGATATCTAGATACACTATTCAGAGCGGGGTCTAGAATTATTATACATATAACAACTTTTACTGCAATAAATGTAGAAAGAATTATAATTTGAAAACATAAATGAATGACACTTAAAATAATTGAGACATTGACCAGGCAAATAAATGCTTAGAAAATGAAATAAACTTATTATCTGGCTAAAGCATAGCATAACATAAATATAGCCTTTTAACAATGTCTGCGAAGAAGCAACATAAATATAAATTATGTTTTGTTGAATAGGATCTGATGTATTGTAACAAAGAAGACAAACTGTAAGTTGGTACATAATTGTATGTCCAACACCACGCGTCTGATTGCTAGAACTTGCCAAAGTTCCTCAATCAATGTTGACCTATTTGAATCAATGTTGACCTTTTCTTAATTCGCTATACTTTTCCTCTACCCTGAGGTTGTCTGGAAGAGATCGCTATTAGCGATAAGACCGCCTACATTGTTTTAGTATAATAACTTAGGCTAAGATCTGTAAATTTTGTGCAATAAAGTGTATCTATCTATCTATCTATCTATTTGAGTTTGATAATAAGGTGTTATCGGATGAAGGAATTTGACGATGTGATGTTGCTCGTACCTTAAATGTAAGCCCGTTTTAATTTGTTGATCACATTTGCAACGAGAAATTCTAAAGACTTATTTTATATATTAGACGTGTCTCTTGATGTTGGATTCGCGTGACGGCAGTGAAGTGGTGGCGACTGCATCTTATCAAGATTTAGACGATCAGTATTTGGTATTAAAATAATGATTCTTGTTCATATTTTATCTCCACCTTTGATTTGAAATTAAGGACAATGATTAACGATGATTCTTGTTCTTAATATTTTATTTGTATCTTAATGAAATTAATATTCTAGATTTTAATACTTATTTTAAGTTTATGTAGCATTGTCAGTCATTTTGTTTCAATTATCTAAGCTAAAATTAATATTTGGAGTCAAAATTAATATACCTACCTACTTCAGCACGTTACACATTGCAAATGTGTAATATATGCATCTTTTTCGTGATGTTTCACGATTAAAATGTTACCAGAGGGCCTAATTTAAAGCAGACGTTACGACCGAATCGGTGTTTCCCTCTCTTTCACACGCGCTGTGTGTCACCTTTGTTTGGACGCGACAGGTATATTGTATATCGTTCGTAACGGCTTCAAAATAAGGCGCCTGAGTTTTGAACTCGTAGAATTCTAAAAGCTAAATATGAAAATTACGAAAGTAACCGAATTCGACGTTGTGGCACAGTTAGGTTGTGGTTACCAAGTTTAGAATAAAATATGACTCTAGGTAATTTAGTTTTGTAAGAATTGAAGTATTTTTGAGATTATCTCTAAATTGATCAATCTATGACTATTTAAGTTACAAACAAACTGAAACCGTTCAGATTTTACTACTATCTGCAAAACAGATCGCATCTAAAAGTCTGATAATTCCGCCATTTTTAAAACTTGCAATCCGTTAAGGCGAAGTTATTTATAAACGTCGCCTGCAAATACTTTGATAGTGCACTGTGATTTATTGTTGCAATTAAGTCCGCAGTCTTATATTGTACTAACGAGACCGCTATCGGACTTAGTGTTTCTTAATCGCTGTAGCTTCCGATTAATTAGCATTCCGCGTATGCTAATGGGCACACTTCACACCTGCTTTATAAAGGTTTACATATAGACATCTTGTTTTATAAAGTAGTGGGAAAGCAATAGAATCACATAACGTACCGGGGGCTGCGCACCATTCATTAATTTTAATTGCGCGGTCGGTGCGCGCGATAGCCATCTCTTAATGGAGCCGCGCGCGCAGGTGAGCGCTCGTTGTGCGTGCGCGCAGCGCGCTGCACTCGTTCGAGACCTCTGAAAAGGTGTAGCCGTGTAATTTCTTTTAGTTTTAACAGTTTCGATTTGATTGTGTTTGTTGATGCTGGAGTTTATGAAGTGAAGTGAATTGTGAACGGTTTTGTAGAACGCTGTTAAGATAAAGCTGGGTATGTTTTTGTAATTGTGTTTTAGGTTTATGTTAGAAATAATAGTTATAGATTTTGTAACAAGGCTAAGTAGAGAGGTTATTTCAATTTAGATGATGCGGACAGGTACTCTAATTGTGTTTGACTTTCGAAAAATGACATTAGTAATTTGATGGTATAAATAGTAATAAAAAGAATAATCGCGGGAAAACATTCCTTCAAATTCAAATTTAGTTTATAATAATTCTAACAAAATGTAGCTACTAAGTTATCAAGTAAACGAAGAAGAAAATAACATAGAAGTTAATTGAAGAAAAACGCAAGATGAAACATTTGAAGAAAAATGAAGAAAAGAAAACAAATTCGCACCATGCACAGGCAATGGCACTGGAAGAATTCACGGGTTTTATTACATAGCCCCGTGGTCTCTTAGTGGCATCACTGGTGTTGGGCGATTCGTCGGAATTACCTGGAAGAATATCATATGAAGAACTTAACTTATCCTCGCGTTCATTTACCGGAGATCCTAAAGCTGGCATTTTCCTTAGAAAATTTCCATCCTAACAGCATTTATGGAGATTCTGCAACGACCTACATTATTTTTATATTCATTTGTAATTTATATTCATTTCAGTTTTGTTACCGTAATTTGTAGCTATGTGTATTTTTACATTACTATTATTTTCCTGATTTAAACGTGGGAACACATCGTCTGTTTAAGAAAGGTTTTCGATTTAAGTATTTTAACAAAAACGGTGCATTTGATGAAGCTATTTTATTTTGTTAGATAACTGGAAAAGAATATATGTACAGTGAAGTCATTATTTCATTAGTAACCTTATCTTAGAAAAGACGATGGCGTTTTATATTTTTTTATTTTAGTCTGTTTTCACGTAAGAAATTACATAAAAACAGACTAAAATAAAAAATAATAGAAATATTATTTTAATAAATTGATTGTCGCGTGGGCCGTGTGAAACGTGTTGCATATTGTGTGTGTACAATACACATTAATTTGAGTAATTTATAAATGAGTAACTTTTAATGTATCTTTAGTTTATTATTTATTTTGTAAAGTTAGCTATTTCGTACATAAAGTTGTTTAAAGTAAGTTAGTAAACTTTTTAGTAGACTTGTATAGTCCATTTCATCATAAGCTGGTGTAGCGGGTGTCCGTTGGCGGCGGCAATTGCTTACCATCAGGTGATACTGCTTGTCTACCACCTATGACATAAAAAAAATCCAATTTTAAAATAACTTTTCAATCTTAATATCTTTTTAAATGGTATATGCTAATCAAACTAGAAATCATCATCATTTCTCTTCTCTAAGACATTCAAGTAAACTTGATTGTTCCTAATAATGTACAGGCTACCACCTGTTGGGTTACTGTCAAAATTCCTCATTTGACGTTCATTCTAATTTTGAAATTTACCACGGGATAAAAAAAATGACAGATTGTATTAACCCAATGTGTGACTGTTTGTAATTTGACCCCATAATAAGATTGCACCGTCAACCTACAGGTTAATTATAACATTTATTACAATTGTACGATCTTTCTCACTGTCTGACCATGGACAATGGACTCCCATTTCTACGGCCACCAGAACTTTTAGCTTATGAATTCAAATCGTTTACATGAACTCACGTACTATCGCCATTAGTAACGGAAAGTAAATTGGTTTTGTGTTTTCGATGAATGATAGATAGAATGATCGGATGCGTACAGTTGATTGAATGACCGTGGTTTAAGGTGCTTTTTTCCGGTTATAAGTATTTTTATTCTTTTGAGGTACATTTTAATTCCTTTTTCAAATAATATTATTTTATAATTATTGTAATAGGCAGTTTCCACATTTCTAAACCATCCTAAGATAATGTGTTAAATTCTAAATATTCGTGGTGCATTTATTCATCATCTTTCTGTTTAGAAGGAATGAAACGTGAAGCAGTAAAGTAGGTCCGTGTTTATGTATTTTACGCGTAATTTAAAACACGTACAAAATTACCAAACTTTGAATGAAAAGTAGAAATTTGTTTTAACGTATTTTAAAATTATATTCAGGCAAAAGTTGTTCTTAACAACGAGGTTTCACTAATACCATGGACTATTTTATAATAAGTCCATGCTAGTACTCACCATAATTTGTCAACTATCTTCTAAAATTAGGTAAAGGGTCTAGATTGATAAATGTTTGTTAAAATTCTGTTAACTAAAAAAACTGTGTTATATAGCAGTTTTCAATCTTTTTCGAACTTTTTGTATGAAAATCTTTTGTTTGAAACGTCTAAACTGCTCTATAACACCGTTTTATTGAACGATTATGAACAAAGCCCTTCAACTTTATTTTAAATTACAGTAAGCTACTCATGCAGTATATGTAGCGCCTACCTTAATTTTTATCTTTATCTTAAGGGCCCAGGACCTGAACGTGCTCCCAGCCCAGTTCAATTGGTCTTGGCGATTTTTTTTGTTACATAGGTAAGTTCCATTCATTTGTCAATGAACCATTCGCTTCCTTTTTATCAACTACACAATTGATTTCTGTTATGACTTAATATGCATTAATTTTTCTAACATGATTCGCTTACTCCTTTCGTCTGGACCACTCAAATTACTGCGGTGCAGAGAGAGTTCTTCAATTACGTGGCCACAACTCTGTGCCATTTGCTGTCGTATACAAATCCGGTTATATATTATTTAGTTGAAATATCCCACTTTTGAAATATTTTTTAGCGTAAGTATAAGTTAGCTAAGTAAAACAATTAAAAATCTTTCCACGCTCTACAATATTTTAGAACCCGATTTTTTTAAATACTTCCATCGATTAATCAATGCAAGTATTTTTTTTATTAATGTTTTATAATAAGAACATTTAGCGATCATGAAATTAAAAATGATAGTATCTAGAACTCGGTATTTAATTCGCGAACCGTTTAATACCAACATATAGATAAAATACTGCATTCATTGCGGAAATTGAAACCCGAAGAAGTTAAAGGTGGACATGATGTCTTGGAAAAGTTGACAAACGTACCTACATTTCAATGCCCATATAATTATCTGAGATGTAAAATCAATCAATAACCAATAAAACTTTCCTATTTATAATTTATATGTAAATAAATACATTTTGCCTCTTGGTGGCTATAATTATTTTATAGTTCGAGAGTTGTAATCATTGAGGTAAATACCCGTATATATTGTGTTTTATGGAGATCGTAATGGTATTATCCTAACTGATGTGATGAGCGAAGTAGACACGTACCTCTAAGACAAATGTAGAGAACTAATGATTTCAGAAAGATGGCTGGTGTAATTTCTTTCATGCGATAAATGGCAGACGAGCAGATGGATCACGAAATGCGATTGCCGTCACCCATAGACACACGCTACACCAGTGATGCGCTGAAAATCGTATCCTCATCTGCCCGAATCGGTCCTTCAGTACCCTCACTCACTAGGCGACTAGAGTACATGTGAAACGCCGTTTCGCCTATAACGTAGGCGTTTTACATTCTTCACATCGGTTTTCTGTGAGGTCATCTCGAGCCGCCTCATACATGCTATAACGTTGGATGGAGATTGATCTAAGATGGCAGTTGCACTAGACCGGTATGGTCGGCGTTTTTTGGGGGAGGCCTACTTTCAACACTAGATTGGATGATTGATTGGTAAATTGTAGACAAAGGTTTCACATCTCTGTGTAAAATCTTTGTAACAGGACAGGACAACAAAACGACAAATTGCCCAACCGGTTGATTAAACGATTTCACTGGACTAATTTACTTTTTCACGTTTCCCGCCGGTCGCCGAACGGTTTTTCTCCTTTTTACCGATCTCTTTTTCAAATCGATTACTTTTTTGTCGACCGAGAAATCGATATCGGTAAAAAGAGTGGATCTTTCTCAAGATCCGTCGATTCAATGACACGGGCATGTTAGAGCCCGTTATAATTTCATCGGATGGTGCTTTTTACCGTACGGCTAACCACAATAGTTACGTTATTATTGAAGATAGTGGGTTTAAATGCGATCGTGGATATCGATTATGTTTAATGGCGTTTGTTTAGAGCAGGCTGCCACAGTCAAAAAGTAACCAATGGTTCAACCATTTCAATGGCCGTCAAACCGCGAGTGCGAATGGTTCGGCTCTCTGTTATTAAGCAATTTTACGTAGGCAAGTTCATCGTCAGCCCATTTAAGTCCCCACTGCTGGGGCACGGGCCTCCCTCAATCACGTGAGGGGTAATTGCCATACTCACCACGCTTGGCAGACGGGTTGGCGAGGGTTTTGATATAAATGCAGAGTTTTCCTTCTCTGGGTGCTGTTGATCATGCCAGCAGCTTTACCTTAGTCGCCTTTACGACACCTCGGTAAGAGTGAGGGTGGCCTATTCTACTCTGCCGGGGACCACACGGCCACGTAGGCAAGTTACCTAAACTTTAATGCCGTAACTAGCACCGGCTTCGCACAGGTGCAATATTATAAAAAGCCATTAAAAATTGCATCAAAAGCAATTCATTTATCTAATAAAACAATGGCAGATTTTTTGTTCCAGTAAATATTCCTAGGAAACTTTGCGTTCAATCAATACCTAAGCCCTGCTATTGGGATCCATGATACAGTAACGCTGCGCTCGCGCATCGGGTACGAAGTGAAGTTGTAGCCACCTGATGTAATGAGCATGTATGTAGTTTTTTAACTTGTTCAATTGGTATTTGCGTGTAGAACGTACTTGCAAGTATAATGATAGTGATGAGAGGCGTTAAGATTAGCGCCTTTCGGATTGTTTCGTTAAAGCAGATGTGGTATATATACTTGTGTCTCTATTTACATTATCTTTTTTTTATCAGAATATAAACTGTCCCACTGCAGGACAAAAGTTTCCATCATAGAAATCAAGTTATCGCTACTATGATGGGATTAGGCTTAATCACTACGCTTAAAAAAAGCGAATTGATCACAAACCCAAGCTATGTCCGAAAAATTCGAAACATACTTTTCGCTCAACCCGGGAATCGAACCGAGGACCCTAAGATCACGGCCTGGTACTTAAACCGCTAGACCAACAGAGCGTTCTTATATCTTAAATTATTCCTCTATAATTCAGGCGTAAGTTAAATACAGTTTACAAACTATGGGTACCTAAGTCAAAAATTCTTTATTTGCATGGGCTTGTCCACAGCTCTTGCAAATTTTCATACATTAAAGAAATCTTTATAACTATTTTTAGGTAATGTAATATGCTCCAACTGATTACGGCAACGGCGGCCAATCTCAACGATCAGCCACGTACGCAGGTGTGTAGTGCTCAAGTGTGTGCGCCATCACAAGTGCTCTCTCTATTCCCTTACCCCCATATAACGATGGGATACCAGCGTGACATGACCGGAGATAGATTGGGCGCAGAACCAACGGCTTAACGTGCTTTCCGAGGCACGAAGTACAAGACCGCCAACTTCCAGACTCCGGGCTGAGGTACACATTTTTGGTCCGACCCGGGTATCGACCCCGGGACTTCTTGCGCAGCCGTCGCTTTATAGTGCGACCCACTAACCACTACGCAACCGAGGCAGTCAGTCAGTATTTAGGTAGGTATGTACAAATATACATGTAATAGCTTGTGTCCTATTTTTTTCTTTTGTTGGTAATATAAGAACCCCTCAAATGTGAAAACATCGGTGAAAGAATGGATTTATTAGCTTAGAAACTCTTCGAGATAGGACAATCTGAAAATCATTGAAATACAAACAGCGTCGCGAGGCGTGACGTCAGCCCTCACTAGATTGTGCGCATCGCGAGATAGATTTGTTCGATAGCTATATGAAATAGTGCGTGGTTTCTTAACAAAAGGTGCTATAAATTGAATAAGATCGATTGCTATATAAATATTTCGTAAATTTAAGACTTAAAATTTACTTGCATATCTTTGCCTTTGAGGGCTCATAACAAAAATAATACATAAGGTTTCAAGCTGAAATTTTGTACATAGCTCCTTTTGACCGTTATTTCTCAATGCTATTTAAAAAATCTGCCAACCTACCTAGTACACAAGCCAATTACAATTGTAATTGCTATACAAAATAAGTAGTTGCCTATATGAAGGCAAATAAACATTCTACTTTATAATACTCTACCTACATATTCTATATTACTAATGAGTAAAATAATACTCTATTCCATATTAGTAGTAGGTACAAAATCCATTATCTCCGAAATGGAATGGAATGGATGATGCTCAATGTATGTGTAAAAGTTGGAGAATGCGTTTTGCGTAAATTTTATTGAGAAAAAGTTAAAAGACAGCTGAAGTTAGGTATGCATTACAATACTCTTGCCAAAGTAATTTAATGCTACAGGTTGGTATTGCGATTACTCTAGATGCCCTTTATCCAATCATTTGAGTTCTGAAATCGCCTCAAGATCCCCAAATACTTATTATTAGTAAACCCATTAGTTAAACCTTATAAGCGCACTATCAGTCTATCAGTGACGTTTAGATGCATTAGAGAGGGACAATCGCCACCAAATCTGAAGTGTCGGTAGAAAGCTCGCTCGCTCTAACGCAGATCGTTCAGCGACACGTGTTAACAAATGAGTGAGTAGCTGATAATTTAGGGCTGGTACATCTGTACAAGCTCTTCGGGCTGCTGGGAGTTAAGCACACATTAGACGGATCGGAATTGCCAGTAGAAAGTGCTCGTGAGCTCTCGCGCTCGGATCTCTCAATGAGGCGTAGAGTAAGTAGCCGATAATTCAGGGCTGCTGAGTGTTAGAGACTTTAACTGAAGAAGACCGACTGTGAATCTGAAACATCGGCTTAAAGCGCTTGTTCACTCTTTTGTGCGCGTAGATTTTTCGTAATATTTTCAAATCTTATTCCTAAACAAACTCCAAGATATTCACGTAAGGGACGCCTGTTTTTCCGATTTTCATAATCATCTTCATTAGCCTGTTTTAGTACACTACTGGACATAGGCCGCTCCAATGTATTCATTTTTCGATCTTGGGTTACTCGTATCGAGACCCTGCCAGCTATCTCAGCTCACCATGGAACTAGAAGTCAGCGGGTGTGGTATTTTCGGAACGCATAGTCAAAGAGTGTGAAAGAGATCCAACTGGCCCTGACGCAGATTCTATACGGGTGCGGCAGAGATAGAACGTCGCCCAGCACGCCACGCTAGTAGTTACTAACGGCTTCGCACTGTTTTTCAAGTGTGGCTTTCTACGAAAAGGCACAGTATGTTTAGGGTGCATGTCTATGCAGCTCACTCCATCTGCCCTGAAGATGAGAATTCAAATTTTAAAATTTAGAATTTTAGAGTCGCCACGTTTACCAATAAGAATTAAGCTGCGTACCTTACGCTAATATTTGTACGTAGTATGTTATTAACTGAATAGTAAGTCGCACTTTTAACCAACGGCTGCGCAAGAGGTCTCGGCTTCGATCTCCGGGTCGGGCCAAAAATGAATACCTAAGTTTTCGTTAAGAAATTCTTAGTGTCAGCCCGGAGTCTGGAAGTTGGCGATCTTGTACCCCTGTGTCTGGGAAAGCACGTTAAGCCGTTGGTCCTACGCTCGATCTCTCACTGGTCGTGTCACAGTGGTGTCCCATCGGAATATGAGGGTAAAGGAAAAAAGAGTGCACTTGTGTTTGCGCACACACTTGAACATTATAACATATCCTGCGTAAGTGGTTGATCGTTGAGATTGGCCACCGTAGCCGTATTTGGTTGGAGGATATTATTATTATTCCTGCGTCTGGTAGCCCTACCGAGCTGTTATTTATTATCGACTGCCTCTAAATACAGTCTGGTCGATTTGTTACGGTATCTGCCTGCTACTCAACGAGTGGCCGAGATCGTCCATCATCATAATGTGTATTATTCTCATTGTTTCTCTACCACACATCTGTCTCAGGTAACTATTTGGGTTTGGTAATCAGGGCAAAGTAAATGACACGAGTACAGAGTTTTTTAGATTTTCGCGTTGCATTATAACTATAATTAATCAAGACGGGAATTAACACGATATTTATTATGTGATACAACATTGTGTACTCACATATTTTGCTCGACGTTTCGGCTACGAAACGTCATTTAGGGTGTCAAGCCGAAAGACATAGCTACAGGTCCCTTCGAGGTGCCCTAAGCACCCCCATGTATGTTCTGCGGTTGTTTCTAGATTTCGAGTTACGAAGTTTTTTCCGAATTTTGGGGTGTTTTCTACTTCATCAGCTTAACGCCAGCCGCCAACAGCGGGCGACTTTTGGCGTGAATCCATTTTTTTAGTACAAAAACAGACCCAGCAATTGGGCATCGCTATTAAATAAATAGTATAAGTGTTTGCCGAGAGACTAAAGTCCCGTAATTATTTAAAATATATTTGTTTTGGTAGCTAACAATTGAAATCATTTTATCGCTCGCGTCGCTAGTGTGCCCTACCCGTCGCCTTAAGGCAAATGCCTTGAAATGTAATACGGTCAGCATCAAAAGTAGCTTAACACACTAGTACCATGTCGAAGTAACATTTTCTACGTACCCCTTAGAAACTGACTTTAATAGGCAGAACGGTTACTTTGACATGGTACTAAAGTGTTAAGCTACTTTTGATGCTAACGTACCAACTGCGTCCTCTACTAAAAACTCTTAAATATTGTTCTGTGATTTTGATGCATTATTTCAAATACGAACTAAAAGTTATTATCATACAGTTTTCTGTCTTTATTTTCTCAAAAGAATAATAAATGTCGCAATTTAGACAATTCTGTAAATCCTTTATTTGACAGCAACAAACATTATGCTGAAAAAAATACGACCGAAACTGGTCATTCTAACCATCCCAAGTTTTCCATGGCGTGCAAACTCCTCATAATTAACGTTAATAATTTTATGGAAACATCCATTAATGTCGGAACACTCCATAGAGCTTTAGATTCATAGGACCAAGTACCATGAAATAATGTGTGGAATAATGTTGGTGTCACATGGTAAGATATAGCTTAGTTAATGTCACGTGTGCAAGTATTAAGGCACTACTTTACGTGCGCCATTGAGGCGTGTGCGCACTAGTGTCCGACCTAAGGTTTGGTGCCGAACCAAGGCCGAAAGTTTGAAAAAAGCTATGTTTAAGGAGAAACTAAAGAGTACCACTAATAATAGGCCACCCTCACTCTTACCTAGGTGTCGTAAAAGGCGACTAAGGTAAAGCTGCTGGCATGATCATCAGCATCCAGAGAAGGAAAACTCTGCATTTATATCAAAACCCTCGCCAACCCGTCTGCCAAGCGTGGTGAGTATGGCAATTACCCCTCATGTGATTGAGGGAGGCCCGTGCCCCAGCAGTGGGGACTTAAATAAGCTGATGATGAAACAATACCAACATTGCTTTATGTAATTTATTTTAAGGATTGTAAATAACTACTGGAGATGATTCAAATTACTTTATCAGCTTCAAAAATTGCGACCAAAATTGTAGCTAACAGGAGCCCAATTCTCGTGCTGGTGACATTTTGAAAACATGGCAGATATCACCGGAAAACCATACAAAAAAACAGTGTTTTGGTGATATATATCGTATGAAAATAAATATCACGAGCACGAGAATACGGTACATGACTATTTTTTTTTTATTTTTGCAATCAAAAGACCTCTCAATGATAGAAACATCGTTGAAAAAATCACTTGATTCTCATTTAAACCACCTGAGATATCACAACTTTAAAATCACATTATTTTGGGCAAACCCAAAACGCTCCCTACAAATGGCTACTAAAATGTGACGTCACACTTGAGTATTTTGTATGCATTTCATTTGAATTTTGTATGGTAGCTATATCAAATGTTTCGTTTATGTCAATGGTTTTATTATAATAATTGGTGCAAATTGTATGGGTTATTTAATGGTATAATTATTTTTTAATAATTTCATAGTTTTAAAATGGACTTGCCCATGAATCTTTGAATGATCATAAAACCGGCTAGACGTAATATTTTTAATTGAGAATTTTTGCTATTGGCACATATTGACCTATATTTTGATAAAATATTTATATTTTGTAAAACCTTGAGCTTAGTCATATACCCTATTGGGCTCCATTAAATGTCTGTAATACCTACCTAGTTCCTGCCAGGCCGGAACAAAGTTCGTGCCAGCCCCTTTTAATATTGCGTGTTGAAACAGGATGACATGAGCGGGATGACATTAGTACGGTAATAACTTTATATCAGGAGTTATAATAACCTGGAAAGTGACAATTCATAAATGTTTGTTAAACCTTTGCTAACTAAAACGGTGTTATAAAGTGATCATTTTTTCTTCGAAATTTTTTGTATAGATTTTTTTTGTTGCAAACGTCAAAACTACTAAATAACACCGTTTTAACTAACAACAGTTTAATAAAAGTTTGAATAAAGCCTAAAAAATTGCTGCCCCTAAATTCTACCGCCTAACTTTTAACCTCACATTCCTATCGAGCGCCTGCTGATAAATCCGCCACTGCTTTCGTTTACGGCCAAAACTTCGGCTCATTTCGGCCGAAATCAAAACTTCAGTCGAACCCTACTGCGTACACAGTATGTGTACTGATGTCCGTCCATTCATTGTGCCGTATCGGCGGGTCCCAGGGCGCAGTCGCTGGGGAGATACCAGTTCGGAGCGAAAGGAAGTGCCCACCGGGTTACTCTGTTAAGGCGAGGAAAGTAAAAAATGTATGTGTGGTGAAGCATTGCTAATTTAGTGCTAATATTAAACATATTTATACACGACAAAAAGCGACTTAAAAATCTACTCCAATGGTTGAAATTCATCACTTGGTCACTGGTCAGCTAAATGCATATTTGGAGATGCCTGATGCTTCCTATTTTTGAAGCAGTTTTTATTTCAAAAATGGGAACGTAGATTTGAAAAATCCAAAATTCATGCTCAGATTCAAACCTACGACCTCTCGTCCAGAAGTCGCCAGTCATTATCCACTGAGCTACCATCACTCAATCTGTCTCACTCATTACTCGTTAGTAAGTAAACATGCAGACGACTTTGATGCTAATAAATCTTTAATATTTTGCTGATCTTGCAGAAAGTTTTCGAGTGTATGTTCTACGCATTAGATATTTTCGAAAGTACACTTACTTGTCTATAGATGCAAATGTGTCGTAGTACTTGTGTGGTGCGTTTATCACGCAACGCGCGCGCACCTGGGCTGTGACGTCATGCGGAAGCGCCCGCGCACCTTATCGATAGGGTTGGAAACGAGATTGTCATTCGAGTCTGCAAATAATGTATGAGCAATCCAAATATTTTCCTTGAAATCGAGTGCCCTGAGGCCCGATATCATATTCATAAGGCCCTATGGCCTTTTGCGCTGCACAGAGCAGAACTAAAGCAGTGGCAATTTCACCGTGGGAGAGCTACGCTTCAGTATGAGTTGATACCACGGCCTCATAGAAAACCGGTAAGAAGCAGCGTCTGTGCTGTGTTTCGCCAATTATTTATCACATAAGTTACGTGTTACATACGTTAGGTAGGTAGATATTAGCACCAAATTACAAATGAGTGAGAAACCAGAAGCCCAATTCGGAAGGCCCTTCCCTCCCGAGATTAAACTTTCAGAGTGCATTTGTGACTCCACTGGTGATGCGGGTGTCCATGGGCGGCGGCAGTCGCCTTCCATCAGGTAATGCGTCTATTCGTCTGCCGCCTATCACATAAAAAGTGGCAAGCCAGCCTATTATTATAATACTGATGGCATATTGTTACCTCCTCTCAGGAATACAAAGTCCTCTTTCTTCCGACAGCCAGACGATCAAGGCTTGCAATGTCCTAACCCCACTGGGACGACTTGCAATCAAGTGGTATGTAAGACAACGGTATTTTTTGTATCCCAGGGACACGATCATATCCGCCACGTGTTGCTAACAAGGTGATGTTTGGGAAACCCCTCGTTCCGGAATGACAGTGGGAAGAGCCACGGTCTCTCAGAAAACCGCCGTGAACAAGCTGTGCTGTGTTTCGATCCGGGGAAAAGGGGGGTTTAAAGGTTGGCAGCGCACTTGTGACTCCACTGGTGTCGCGAGTGTCCATTTGCGGCGGCAATCGTTTTCCATAATATGGCGATCCGTCTGCCGCCTATCACATACACATAAAAAAAACAACCTCATTTTTTTAAGCTAGGGGGAATAGGCTACTTCTGTGTTAGCTCGCTCCTTCGTAGGCTTTTCTCAACTCTTAGAAACTCTTTCTCTCGATGGAAAAGCCAAGAGCAAACCTATCACCAAGAATAAAAAAAAATACTTCGAGTCTCAGTATTAAGTAGACTCGATGCGTAGGCAACTCTACTTTCCCATTAGCATATCCCGAGGCTCGCCCGCTGCGTCCCGGCCTACTGTATGGTATGACTCTTATCTTCATATTTGTAGCGAAATAGATAAGGACAGGCTATAGGTAACTTATTTTAAGGTGGTACGCCCCTCTAGATATCGGAGTACAGTAAAATGGGCTAAGATATAAGCTAGAGTTTGAAGATACCTACAACTACTACAATTTAAAGCCACAGTTAACTAGACGTCATCATCATCATCATCATCAGCCCATTTAAGTCCCCGCTGCTGGGGCACGGGCCTCCCTCAATCACATGAGGGGTGATTGCCATACTCAGCACGCTTGGCAGACGGGTTGGCGAGGGTTTTGATATAAATGCAGAGTTTTCCTTCTCTGGGTGCTGATGATCATGCCAGCAGCTTTACCTTAGTCGCCTTTTACGACACCTCGGTAAGAGTGAGGGTGGCATATTCTACTCTGCCGGGACCACACGGCGACCAGAGAAGGAAAACTCTGCATTTACATCAAAACCCCCGCCAACCCGTCTGCCAAGCGTGGTGAGTATGGCAATTACCCCTCATGTGATTGAGGGAGGCCCGTGCCCGAGCAGTGGGGACTTAAATGGGCTGATGATGATGATGATGATGACAGCATCAGTACATAATTAATTCCGGACCGGACCGTTCATGTACAACAACAGCACGTCTAGGCAACGTTAACAATCCAATTTCTAATTTGATATTGATTCATATGTACTACCTGTGCGGATAAAGAATGGGATCAGGAATGTCGGCGCATCTATTCACTTCTCGCTCGCACACTATTTGACGCAAATAGTGTGCGAGTGAGAAGTGAATAGATGCGCCGCCATTTCTGATCCCATTCTTTATCCGCACGGGTCGTACTTATTTAACAGTAGGTCTGAATAACCCAGCGTTGCATTTTAACACGTTACTTACTAATAATAACCAGATATTCCGAATCTCGGTTCATGGTCCAAGTATACCCCGGGTTCCAGAGCAACAGCTTTGGACGCAACTGGCAATTACACGCTATGATGATAAGATAACATCAAAGAAGTACATTGTCCTGGTTTTCTCTTGTACTATACCCGACCCTTGCGTCCTTACAATGAAACTGCGAAAAATTTAGAACCTGCACCTATGTGCAAAATATAGTGATTTTTCAAGCTTTCATATATATATATACGACGGTTTGACGACCCGTTTGGAACAGTGGTAGTGAACGCTGAAGTTGAAAATCCCGAAATTGTTTATAATAGATCCGGTTTAGTAGCTCACAATTAAAAACGAATGGTGTCGTTAGTTAGGGACGGCCCTACGACTAGACGGCCCTTAATACGCATGTTTAATATCAATCTGCCAGTGTACCTACCTACCTATAACTATTTGCATGCTATCTTATTAGCGAAACATGAGCACATTCCCAGAGAGCAATGGAGAGGGCTATACTCGGAGTATCCCTGCGTGATCGTATCAGAAATGATGAGATCCGCAGGAGAACTAAGGTCACAGACATAGCCCAAAGGATTGCATGCCTCAAGTGGCAATGGGCAGGGCACATAGCGAGGAGAACAGATGGCCGGTGGGGCAGAAAGATCCTCGAGTGGAGGTCACGTACAGGAAATCGCAGCCGTGGCAGGCCCCCCACAAGGTGGACTGACGATCTGGTGAAGATCGCGGGAACCCATGGATGCGGGCGGCACAGTGGATGTCTATTGGTATATCCACAGTGGATGTCTATTGGCTGAAATGATGATGATGATGATGAGCACATTTCACTACTTTTATGACATAACTGTATGCCATGTTTTGTGCAAATAAATGATTTATGATTATTATTTGAGGACAGACCTCCTTGCCGCTTAGGCGCCGTTATAAATAGAAAAAGTATTTCTTTGACGTTTCTTCTTCTTCTGACGTTTCGGCCAATAACATAAAAAATTCTGTTTTTTTCTTTATTTTTATTATTTTATTTTGATAGTATATTAATTTTACCCCCTTACCGGTGTCTCCTTTTCTGTCTGCCACATCGTTTGGTCCTTCTTCGCTCGGAATTCGCTTAAAAGCGTACTAACAAAATTATTTCAAAATTCAAAATTATATGAATTTTGTGGCAGGGCACCGATTCCTACGTAGTCGAGGACATTGGGGGTACGCTCCTTGCTAATATAATAGAAAGCGTAGCTACTGGCGGCCGAAATAGCCGCTCGTGAATTGGAAGTACTAGCTGCTGCTGAGGAGAAGGCTGCGCGCGCGGCCTGTGAGGTTGAAGCCGCCGCGATTTGGGCGCAGAGATTGACGCAATACATTCCTGCCCTTCAAGATTCTTCCGACTCACCGGGTGGCGGCCTATGCGGACCTGGTCCGCCGCCGCAACCATTTGGCAGGTGTCGCACATGCGCGACGTCCTCCACCGTGGCCCTCAAAACGTCTGCCTACATCCTACTGTTCGCGGTTTTCGTGAGGATGCAGCGTTCCTGGGGGCGGAGGACCCTCGCCGCGTACTGTGCGCCCTTGGCCTGCCAACGATGTCGGATATAACTCAGGAACCAATCGGAGTGAGTGTTGTGAAGCCAGCAGCCAGACGCACCTTTGCTCGGGCGCTGCAACGTTGGGCGGAACGCCCGCGCCCTTAGCCACCACAGTGGTACCATCCAGCGCCGCCACAACCGCCAGCGGTATCTTCTGTGGTGATCGACAGTAATTTCTCGCATCCTCGTCGTGTGAAAGTTTTACGAGGACATTGAGACGTCTATATGACCAGTGCAGTGTTTAAACAAATATGTGTCTAGGTAGGCCCACAATGAAGTTTGCCTTCCACCTCTTGGTTTTGTAGTAAGGTCCATTGGTCCCTTACGGGGAGGGCTATGTCGAGGACAGACCTCCTTGCCGCTTAGGCGCCGTTATAAATAGAAAAAGTATTTCTTTGACGTTTCTTCTTCTTCTGACGTTTCGGCCGATAACATAAAAAAATCTGTATTTTCTTTACTTTTATTTTGATAATATTAATTTTACCCCCTTACCGGTGTCTCCTTTTCTGTCTGCCACAATTATGATTATAGTAAATAGAATATATGCCTATTTATATCTTTATTTCAATACAAAGAAAAGAAATGCTATTTGTTGCTCTTATTTCCTTGGACAATGTTTGAAGAACAGGTCTTCAGCGGTCTTCTCTATCCACTTGCGGTTTGCGATGACCCCGGTATACAGGCTGACTCCGTTAGTCACGAGAGATAAGACCCCCGCTAGTTGTAAGGGGTTTGGAATCATAATTCCATCACCAGCATCATCTCTGGAAAAATGAATAAAAAATGCAGTGGTTACGGCTACGCGGCTGCACATAGGAAATTAGACCGGCGAAAAATTTAATGGAAAAAATTACCTTAATGAATTTATTAAGGTGACGGGTAGGGCACACTAGCGACGCCAATCGATTTTAAGTTTTAGCTACTAAACCTTGAACTATTTTAAACAATTTCGGGGTAACAACCTCTCGGCAAACATTTATACTATTTATTAAATAACCATGCACACATTTTGGGTCCGTTTTTGGACGCGAAAAATTTATTCACACTAAAAGTCGCCGCTTTTGGCGGTAATCCAAAGGGCCAAAATTTGCACCTGAGTTTTTCTGTTATTCTCAGTCTTAGCCCGGAGTCTATAAGTTGGCGGTCTTGTACCCCCGTGCCTTGGAAAGCACGTTAAGAAGTTGGTCTTGCGCCCGATCCCTCTACGGTCGTCTACTAGTGTCCCATCGGATTATGAGGGCAAGGGAATAGAGAGTGCACTTGTGTTTGCGCACACACTTGAGCACTATAATATATCCTACGTAAGTGGCTGATCGTGTAGATTGGCCGCCTTAGCCGAAGTCGGTTAGATGATATTATTATTATTATGATATTGATGTTTATAACATCAAAATCGCATATCAGAATCAAAATATAGGTATACTCAGATCACGCATACCATTTCACTGGGTAGTCAGAACAGATCACCCGTAGTCAGTCAAATGATTATAAAATATTTAAAAGCTTCCAATTGAAAACCTCCTCCGTTGTTTGTACAGGTTTCCTTACGATGTTTTCCCTCACCGCCGAGCTGATGGTAGAAATACGCACATAGATTTGAAAAATCTAGAGGTGCGTGGATTCGAACCACGACCAATAGTATCCACGGAGCTATCCTGAATGCGAGTAAGTGTGTAGGTAAGTTAGTAGAAACAGAAATATTATGAAATGTATGTTATGATTTAAGTTGACTTACTTATAAAAATACCCCATTATTGATACAGAGCACATGAACGTTCCCCTTATTTTAAATCCTACGTAGCCACTACACATTTTCGAGTTAATCACCCTTTGTCGAGTTACTTTTAAAGTCCGTAAGTACTCAAAATCTCCTAGTTTGTAGTCTTTCTCAATCTAAAAAAAAACAAGTTTCTAATCTTTATTTGAAGTAAGTTACACAATTTTTATTTTATGGTACAAAAATAAATAAAATAAATATTATTGAAAAAACCACGAGTACTGTATAAATACTTATACTTAGACAAAAGAACAGAGCAGTTTAAAATATATATTACTACTTTTAATTATGTTATTTTTCCAATAGGTACATACATAATTTGTTTTAAATAACGAGAGTACCTACCTTGTTCAGGGGATATAAAGACCTGCCGTTGGAACCTTGTTCAGGGGATTAAAAGACCTACCGTTATAACCTTGTTCAGGGGATTTAAAGACCTGCCGTTGGAACCTTGTTCAGGGTATTTAAAGACCTGCCGTTGGAACCTTGTTCAGGGGATTTAAAGACCTGCCGTTGGAACCTTGTTCAGGGGATTTAAAGACCTACCGTTCGGAACCTTGTTCAGGGGATTTAAAGACCTACCGTTCGGAACCTTGTTCAGGGGATTTAAAGACCTAGTTCGGAAGGCATGCTCCTGTTTTTATGCGATATGTGCCCAACGAGTAGGAGATCCCTGACGGTAAGCGCATGTAAATGTTTTTTTTTACAAAATGCTTTTTAATGACCTCCACATAATACGACGTGTTTGTCATTTCCTAATGATATCATAATAAAACGATTCCACATTGAAAATATATCTGATCATATCCTTACCTTTTGTTTGCCCCAACCAACAGACAACACGGTCGTGTCATCCTGGGCATCGTCTTCTGCCAGCGGGATTATCCCGATCGAACGGCCCAAAGGAACTTGGTCTTCCAAAAACAAGATTCCTAAATTGTTTGTACCCCTGTGTGCATTGTATTTGGGATGAATTTTAGACTCAATGATCTTCCTTACGACCTTGGCTTGCTGAGGGACTGTCCCTCCTAGGAAGGCGTGTGTTTCGCCTCGGCCGTAGTGATGTTCATAAGTGCAATGGGCAGCAGTGAGCACCGCCTGAACCGATATCAAAGAAGCCCCACATGACGCGGGTGAGGTCGTTTCGAAAAACAGGAACACTGCGAATGGATATTCGTAGATACTCGCATCAACCCTGAAACAGCATCAAAGTGTGAAAAAAGAAAATTCTTTATTCCAGTTAAGCCCATACAGAACACATATGACGTCAAAATAGATACACATATAATCTAGTCTACCGCTGGTTCGGATACTCAAGACACTCAGTAGTTTTATAGTCATTGATGATGTTACAGAGTTTCATTGGAGAAGAGAAAAAATAAGTAGATATTATCAAAGTTAACGGACTACTATTCATTACATTTATGAACTCTAATAGATTAACATGTCCAAGAATCGTCATCCTTTAAATAAATAAATAATAAAAATGTATGGAAAACAGTGTTAATAGTACATTATAAAAACCTTTCTTTATTATACAGGTTCATAAATCATAATTTTTATTGCACTATAACATTTTTCAAAGATGATAATTTAATATTATTGTATGTACGGTGTGATACCCAGTAAGGGTGCCGGCAAAATCAGTGGTTCCGGTCCAATGTTGAACTATAAATTATATTTAAAAATTATGTACATCAATTGAAAATTATCTAAAAATTAAAAAGAATAAATAGTCGAGTAGAAATAAAATTAAAATAAAAAATCTAATATAAATAAATAATAGCAACTACAATTGAAAAACACACATAAAACATAACAATTTTAATTTAAATATTATTATAACATTTAATCACTTACATACTTAATCAATTAATTAAAAACTTAAATATTTTAACGTCAAGTTTTAATATGAGTAAATAAATAAAAATGCAAAATTTTATCATTCTTCAATTACAAACTCTACAAATTCTATTACAAAGACTAATTGAAATGCCAAACAGAATTTAATTTTTAGACCCTCGAGGCGTTTCGACAGTTGCTGTGTCCTGCAAGAAAGTAAGCCAGAGGCGGTTTTCTGTGGTGTTGCCCGTCTTAAGTTCTAGGTTTTCAATATCATACGAACCCTCTATAAATACGTCGAAGATCGTATAGTTCGTCGGATTGATCCGTTATATAATCATCGACTGAACGACATCTCAAGGGAAAAAATAAGAGTAATATTAAATACCGACGCGCCATTTCAACTTTTAACAAGCCTAAAGAACACTAAACCATTTTACTCAGATCGAATACTTAGTTTCTAATTAAGTACGTAATCGTATCCATACAAAGTACTTAATTCCGTTAATTGACTCTACCTCTAAATATTTTATAGTTTTTCCCATAATCTTGAGGTTTTAACAATTTGTGGCTTAAGGTGACGGTTGGGGCACACTAGGGACGCGAATTGATTGAAATTGGTAACAACTAAATCGGATATCTTTTCTAAGCTGCAGCCTCTTGGAAAACACTTATACTATTTATTTATAATAATAATAATAATAATTCTTACAACATCTCATACGTTGTTCTGATCCCGTACTAAGTAGCTTAAGCACTGTTGTTACAGATATCAGACAACAGAGGAACACAAATATATACTTAAATACATATATTACACCCAGACACTGAACAAACACAAGTGTTCATCGCACGAATGTTTGTCCAGGGTGGGGATCGAACCCACGACCTTTGGCGTAAGAGGCAGGGTCACTATCAATTGCGCCATCCGGTCAGTCAAATATGGCGTTAATCTAATTTTCGAGTGCAAAAACAGATCAAAAAGTAGTGCACAATTATTAAATAAATAATTTTAATGTTAGAGACCCCCGCTCCGTAATTGTTTAAAATAGGTTTGGTTGCTAACAATTAAAATCAATTGGTGTCGCTTGTTAGGGCTACCCGTCACCTTAAGAGGCAATTTTTCGTATTTTCTTCATTGGACCAAACACTTTTTAACCGACTTCAAAAAAAAGAGGTTCTATATCAGGATCTTACGATGGGATCCTGGAAAAATTGAGGGGAACTTTCAAATTTTATAGGAACAAGTAATGCTTTGATATCTTTTTCAAAACTGCACCAGTATTTACGCCTGACTGCATTTATTTTGTGGCTCTGCTGATGATGGAAGGCAACTCCTCAACGGCAAGGAGTTAAAGGATAACTCTTTCAATACTGTACTCACAATAAGTTTGTTACTTATTTGGCGGGGGTGGAAGAGGAGGAGAGGGGGGGGGGGCTGCCAAAAAATGACAACCCTCAAATTTTAAAGGCACACAGGCTCTATTGAATAATTGAATAAAATAATTGATTGTTGTATTAAATTACAAAACTAAGTATTGGGCGCTGACTTCGGTAACACCTTTTCTCGAGTGTACTGTTATAAAATGTTATTTGAAGTGTATAAAGTGATAAAAATATTATTTTACACTTTTTAGTTCGTGGTATTTGAAGGTGTTTTTTTTTACAGAACCTAAACAAACGTCCCCAAAACAAATTAATCTCTTCATCATCTAAGCGCTTTCCCGGTTGCGTCACTTCCCATGGTCTTGTGCATCCGTAGTGATCAGTTTATTAACACGCATGTCATCCTGTACGATGTCAAGCCGCATCTAGCTCTACCCTGCTCTGGCAGTAGGGGAGGAGTTACAGAGGTGTGGTGACCCGGTGTTGGTGGCATGGCCAGACATTTGTTTCCCACGTACCGGGTTTTGGCAGGACATGACATCGTAGGCCTCTCCAACAGTTTGTCCGCTGTGTCACGGACATGAAGGCTTGAACTCTTCTAGGCGGTTGCGTCCAATACTGAGCCCGGAGTATGCTTGGACCATGATTCAGGATTTGGGAAGTCTCGTAATTACAATGAAGGGACTGCCGTCTGACCTTCGCAACTACAACAAGAAAAGCAGACAAACTGAATCATTTTTTTTTTATATGAGAGGTGACAGACGAGCAGACGGATCACCTGATGGTAAGCAATTCTGCCGCCCATAGACACCCGCAACACCAGTGGAGTCACATTGGGCCTCCGGTAACCTCACATACACGGCGAAACAGCGCAGGCGCTGCTTTACGCCGGTCTGCTGTGAGGCAGTGGTATCACTCCGGTCGAGCCGGCCCATTCATGCCTAAGCGTGGCTCTCCCACATTTAAATATGATAAAAAATATTTTTTGGGTCAGTATAGTAATGAGTGAATGACCAACTGAATCATGCTTACACGAAACTACGAAATGGGCAGGTTTTCTGACGATGTATACCCTTACCGCCAAACACATAGATTTGAAAAATTCAGAGGTGCATGCTCGGACGACCACCCGTTTGGAAGGCGAGTTTTGAACCACTGAGCTACCATCGCTTTTCTCATAGTTACATAGTAAAGAAAGAAAGAAAGAAAATATTTATTATTATAGACATCACAACACAGAACATATAGCAATTATAAACAGAACACAATTTGGTACAAACAGAAAACAAAACATAAAACAATCAAAAATACATAAAAATAAAACAAAAGGAAAAAAAAGAAACCAAAACTATATTCAATCATGTCCAGACAGTGCCAAATGAATATAATGATGTGTTATGACGTCTAGTATAAATGGCCCTCACTCAGCTTATGTCACAGCCCAGACAAAGGCCATGACGCTGGTTTTCAGTGAGACCAGCTGAATGAGTGCCACGGACGCTTGTCTAGTGTATTTTGTGTACCTAACGTGTATGTGTAATGTGGGTATATATATCTACTAAGAAGAAAATATCAAATAATAATGAGATACATACTGAGGTACATACTGAGATACATAATGAGATACATACTATTAAATTATTATAATGAATAAATAGGAGTGTGGGTATCTACAGTTTAAATATAAAATTATTACGGCTAACAAATCAAAACAACTTCTAGCGCGCGCATACAGTTATTATGCACCTATAATTAAGTACCTATATCGACCCATTGCTACCGGACGAGGCATCGATGATGAATGCGGGATCAGTCTGCACTGCAACATGCTCAACAGCCTCGCCATTAATGCTAATATTCAGCGGAATGCTGTTAAGTTTAGCCAAATTCCCTTTTGAGCCAGTCACCAGCAGCTTTGATTTTTTTGGGTTTAGAGAAAGACAATTTGATTTGCACCACTTTGAAATTCGGTCTAGATCTTCGTTTATTTTAGTACTAGCTTGGGCAGAGTCATTTAGTTTGAAGGAGCAGTAAAGCTGCACATCGTCTGCATAGAGGTGGAAATTACAGTTTCTGATGCAGTTTACGATGTCAGCCCCATAAAGGGCATACAGCAGGGGACCGAGGATCGAGCCCTGTGGGACACCTCGAGTTACAGCCAGTCTAGCCGAGCGTGACCTGGAGCCGTCAGAGTTCACCAGCTCGACAAGCTGCCACCTGTCTCTCAGGTAGCTATCGAACCAGCGAACCGCAGCAGCATCGAACCCGTAGTACGACAACTTGGAAAGCAGGAGAGAGGTGTTGATGGTGTCGAATGCTCGAGAAAAATCGAGCAGTATCAGAGCGCTGACCTCTCCGCGATCCTGACCCACTAACAGGTTATCCACCACATCAGCTAAAGCAGTCGCTGTACCATGGCCCCTACGGAAGCCAGACTGTAATTGCGGCAGTATGTCATTAGCCTCCATATAATCTGTCACCTGTTCGCAGACCACCTTTTCCAAGACCTTAGAGAGACACGGTAGCAAGCTTATTGGCCGGAGATCGCTCATGGTGGTGGGATTGTTGGTCTTTGGTAGAGGCTTAACTACTGCCACCTTCCAGCTGCTAGGAAAAACGCCACTCCTCATTGAGTTATTGATGATGAGAGTAATGGCAGGCAAGATTTGAGGCAAGGATAGGACGATCATATCCAGTGATATCTCATCTATTCCCAAAGCATTGGATTTGAGCCCCTTAATTATTTTAAAAACTTTGTCCTCTGTCACTGCTTGTAAAGAGAATTCGGACGAGCTAAAGCGGTGATGCCCAAAATATGACAGTTGTGTCATTTGTACATCTCCGTCTCCAGGCACATTTAAAAAGTGAGCGTTTATTGCATCCGGGTCCCTAAAAGACAAAGGTAGATCGGTGGTCTTTCTAGCAATGACAGAGGCCTTGAGATTTTGCCAAAGCTTTTTTGAATCCCTTAAGTGCCTGTTTATGTGCCTGCCAAAATAGCAACGTTTCTCACGTTCAATCGCCTCAATCACTATATGTTTCATGGTTTTGTAGTTTTCTTTGGCAGAACCAGTGCCATGGCGTTTCCAGACTGTATGGTAGTCATCCCTGATTCGCATCATAGATTTTACTGTGTCCGTTATGTAAGGATGAGGGGAATGACGGAATTTCCTAGTTTTGGTAGGAGCGTGCATATCAAAAAGACCAATGATGCAGTCAGTGAGAGCACTGACCAGGGCATTAGTGTCATCAATCTGCAAGTAGTTACTCCAGTCAATAGAATCCAAGTCTTTATTAAATTGCTTCACTAGTATATCCTTTATAGGTCTATATGTAACCCACTGCGGAAGGGGTTTCTCAGCTTTAATTTTAAAGTCTGCTGTGATCATGGCATGGCCTCCCAAGTCCGGAGTGTGTTTAACAACTACATTAAGGGTTCGAGTGTCCGTGCATATGACATCAATGAGGCTGCAGCTGTGCTCAGTGAAATGTGTTGGCTCCGAGACTACCTGGTTAAGGCCAGTACTGCCTAGGAACTGATTGAGAAGTCTTGTCTTGCCGCTACCGGTATCCATGAGGTTAATATTGAAGTCCCCTGTCACGATAAGTGCATCATAGTTTGCAAACGATGCAATAGAATCTGCGATCGCATCGAGGAAAGTGTCCACGTCTTGCCAAGGGGGTCTATAGGCAGTACCCAAAACCACCCTCCTTCCACATGTGTGAACCCTGAGCCACATCTGCTCAATCCCCGAAGCTAATGGCCAATCGCACAAACGAGTGTTTACACCCCTGCGAATATAGAACCCCACTCCACCCCCTCTGCCACTGCGGATGTTGGATGGTCTAGGTCTGTGCTTCAGTCGGTAGCCAACAATCTTGGGGGCCCTATCCTCTTCACCGGGCTTGAGCCACGTTTCATTCACCGCAAGGATGTCCGGGCCTAGCTCCTCCATTGCCACTATGAACTCCTCATGTCTCGTGCTAAGTGAACCTGCATTGAACAAACCAATTCTCAGATTTTTTAAAGGAAGTGTAAAAATGTAAATATGTAAAATAAAAATAGGTGTAGATTATGAACAGTTATAGCATGTAGAATAGTTAGAATTGTAGATTGTATAGTGTGTGCTAGTGTGTTGTATAGTGTATGTATAGGCTGAGTATAGTTAGTAAAGTATATTATGTTTGGATATTTTTGACCAATGATTAGAGTTAGTGTTAGTGTATAATTTTGTGAGTGTATATGTGATGATAGAACTATGTGATATATTAAATACTTTATTTTCATTACTGTGTAAAGATTCTTCCTCCTTGGAGGTCTACCCTGAATACTCAATAGCATAGACACATAATAGATGAGAACAGGTAAAAAATCTGATAAATAATAAAGTTATGAAGCAAGTTAGGCAAGACAATAATAATTAGACTAATAAATTCACTGTACTTCCAGGTGTACGAGTCAGGGGTTAGTGGAACCCAGCACGCGGTCGACATCGGAATCAGATCGCAACTGAAACACTGGAGACCCATCCGCCTGACGGACGTAAATGCGGCCACGTCTCGTCCAGGAATACCGCCAACGCAGCCTGCGGCACTCCTCGCGCACCCGATGGAATAGCTGACGATTAAACCGTGTCAGGCGTTCATTGACGAAGACGCGGGCCCCATCCGCGGCGGTGAGCGTGCGGCGCACGCGCGCGGCCTGCAGCAGCTCGTCGCGCAGCCCGCGCCGCGCGAGCCGCACCACGACGCGCCTCGGCCGCCCGCCCGCTTCCTTCACTGGAGGGCCCACGCGCTCCGCGAAGACGATGTCCCGCTCTTCCAGCTGCACGCCCAGCCGCGCGGCCAACACAGTGACCGACTGGGCTACGGACGTCCCGCTCTCCTCAGGCAGCTGCCCGATCTCGAGGTCTGACAGCAGAGCCTCCTGGTCGCGGTCGTTCAGTTCTTGCTTGAGCTCCACGATGGTCTGCTCCAGCTCGGCTGTCCCACCATGGCCAGCGGTGCCCGGCTCAGCCTGTTCCAACGCGTCAAGCCTGCGCTCAACGCTATCCATCCGACATTTTAAAGCGCCCAGCAACTGGGTCATCTCCTTGCGGAACTCCCTCATCTCCGCCATGAAGACTGCCAGCTCTCCATCTCCGCAGCCCCCACGGCCGAGAGCATCCGAAGGCGTCCCCTGTTTTGGTGGAGACGACTGCACAGCACCAGCAGCGGCGATCGGCTCGTCGTACAGGCCTTTCACAGGTGTATGGTTGTTGTCACCCTTACGCACATTCTTCTTGCAGTTCGGGCACGACCAGTCTTTCCCGACAGGCGCGCGCTCTGGGATCGCAAGGCAGGCCCGATGATATTTAAGTACGCACGACGTACACGCAACGCCCCCTGTCGCCGCCATAAATTTACCGCACGCACCACAATTGACCATGGTGACGGTCTTCCGCTACTCGTCGCTAGATGGCGTCAAGCAAAGCAGAGCAGAAGGTTCAGACCTGCGACGGGTTTGTGAATCGGTGTCTAGTATTACCGCTAGGTGGCGTGTGTACTATTGCCCACTAGATGGCGCTGGTTGCGGTTGTAAAAGGGAGGCAACTGGAGAAGCCGCTAAGCAGATTTACCCTCGTGAAGAAAAAATCCAGTTCGCGAGCAGCAGATAAATTGCGATTCCAAAGCACTGCCTGCAAGAATACTGAAACCCACACTCGTACAGTTCGCAGTCACTACAGGGATCCACCAAACACAGTCACGGAACCAAACAATACGCAGAAGCAGACGAAACTTGATAGAAAAACAGCACAGTGACCTCGCAGTATGGCGCACGAAACGTCACCCGTACTAGAGATATTCATTTCAACTCTATGCTTCCAAAAAATCAGAAAAAGGTTTACCTACTGACATACTGCCGTAGTAGCAGAGTAGAATAGGCCACCCTCACTCTTACCGAGGTGTCGATAAAAAAAAACCCGTCTGCCAAGCGTGGTGAGTATGGCAATTACCCCTCATGTGATTGAGGGAGGCCCGTGCCCCAGCAGTTGGGACTTAAATGGGTTGACGATGACGATGACTGACATACATATAAATTAAATAAAACATCTTTTAACTATTTGAAATAGGACTTTAATTTTAAATATGATAATCATGATATAAGCGTTTTATCTACCGCAATAAACTTTTGCGGTATTCCTTGTGATCCAGTTGTGATAGTAACACACGTCGGAGTAGACGATCAAATTATTACTGATTTTAGGTATCTTGTAGGATACTATTCCTATTTGGACGAAGTTGTCTATCATGAGCGCGCTCCCGGAGTCACCCCTGGAACGGAAAGGTGTTACTAGACGATTCAACCGATCGGCATCGATCATCGTCGATCTACTGGTCTGGTAGCATAAATTGTTCGATGGATACCGTTGGATTAACCAATCAATTGAATCTATTGGACGAGGTAACTTTAATAGATCGACGGATACCGTTCGACTAACCAATCGATTGATTGCATCAGTCAACGTCGATCGACTGGTCTGGTAGCATAAATTGTTCGATGGATACCGTTCGATTAACCAATCAATTGAATCCATTGGACGAGGTAACATTAATTGATCGACGAATACCGTTCGACTAACCAATCGATTGATGCTTCGATAAACGTTGATCGATAGGTCTGAGAGCTAATAACGATCAATTGGTCTAGCCTGGTTGGTCTGGAAACTATCGAATAACTTCGACTTATCTTTTCTACCAACCATTAGTGCCTTTGATCGATCGATTGGTCGAGCATTCAGACTTTTATCTGCATAACATGTACAGTATATAAATGTTCGCCCATTTGATCGATCCTCAGCTACTCGCACCCAGAGGGCCAACAAGGAAACTATATTCCCGTTCCTATCACACACGCTGTGCGTCTTTAATTTTTGGATGTGACAGGTATCTTCTCGGTCGGTACGGAACGGCTTCTTTATAGGCCATCTGTTTCTGCCCGCCATTTTGAGCCAATCGTCAATCGTCTTCATCATCATCAGCTAGTATTTCGATCCCACTGCAGGGTATAGGCCTCCTCCTGTGCTCGCCACTCGAAACGGTCCTGTGCGGTCTGTCTAACCCACGGCTCTGTCTATTTCATCAACCCATCTGGTTAGCGAGCGTCCACTTTATGCGTCATAGACGACGGCTATCGATTACCATCAGGTGATCCGTCTGCTCGTCTGCCACCAATCACATAAAAAAACTAACTAGAATTCGTCCGTGCAGACAAAATAGTGTCCCAACAGCTTCGATCCTATAATATATCGATATTTGACTATCGGGTCAACAGTTTGATTGTTACCATTATGGTTACAACATAGAGGAATAGTTAAGCTATTCAAAGTATTAAAAAAAGAAACCGAACATCTTACTCGGTAAACTCTTGAAATTTTCAAAGATAAAGATACGAGGATCGCTTCTTTATGGATTTTTTCATTGCTGAAGGTCGTGCCTTTATCGAGGCTGTGACACTGTCTTTCATTTCCTATTTTCGGCTTGTGTTATGGAAATTTTTACAAAATTAACCATTTAAAAACCCCCGACAAAAAATAATAAAGTTTACGAATTTAAAAAGTCCAAAAATAGGGACTCCCCTTATTTTTATTTTATTTACTTAAGTACAAATCAGTTCCCGCTTTTAATCGCCATATTTTTGTATTTTGGATTTAAAATTTTAATAGTGTAATTGTCTTCTGCCCTATATCGAGGTTGTCATAGATTTTTTTATGATATTGGTGGCAGACGAGCCTATGGATCACCTGATGGTAAGCGATTACCGCCGCCCATGGACACCTGCAACACCAGTGGTGTCACAAGTGCGCTGCTTACTTGCTGCTATGGTTGCTCAAAATGTCATATTAACATATTATAATATGTTATATGAGCGGCCATCTTGGATTACTTTCTATCAAACATAGCTAAAACACTCGACTATCCACCTTTCTAACAAAAAAGCTAAATCAAAATCTGTTCATCCGTTTGGGAGCTACGATGTCACTTGACAGACACGTCTTAAATTAAATTTAACTTAAAACACCCCGTCGTTTACTTTACAGTACTAACATTGCCGCGTAACCATGACCTTGCTTGATTCCAGCGCAGATGGCACCTTCGGACAAACGGCCAAGCTTCTTGCGGCACTCGTCCCTGGACCAAAGCTGTTGTTTCGCAAACTTCAGAAAGTTCGAGGTAACCATCATGACCTCCTAAATAAATAAAAAATAATTACTATAATATATTTCAGAACGTATGGCAATAATAACTGAATAATATTAGCAATCATTTTAATACATAATTATTATTATTTTGCATTGAAAATCTAAATATTATCTAAGATCCTATAGATAGACAGGAGCAATAACTCAATAAGTAACAGGGTAGTAGAGCCCGGCAAAAACTAAGATAAAATTTCTACGATAAAAAACCACCTAAAAAAATTATATTTTTAACACTTCAGATAAATTGCATACCGGTAGATACGTACACGAGAGAAGGGGACTCAGGTGCATCTACCTCCACGAGTGGCCCTGCTGATAATCAGTTCTGTCCTGATTCCAACTTCGGTTGGTATTAGGCAGAAACGGTTACCGCGGGGCACGGTTTTCTGGGCAATGGCGGGAAGTAACTCATTCGTGGATTGCTACCTGTCAGCCGAAGGATGCACACCCGACGGATCGGCCCTGGCGTGGGACCGCGGCCGAAGAGCACATCGTTACAAGGGCCTACATTGTCGCCCCGAGGGTCTTCGCTTCGTTCCCTGACGGTGCACTAGGGCCTGTGAAAGCGAGTTAAACCATCGCACATCGGGGTAGCAGGCGCCATTTTTGTCCTGGAGATGCTGTGTCCGGCTACGTCCGCGCGCGATCGCGGCGGTTTTTGCGGCGGGGCACTTTGACGTTGGAATCCCCCAGGATGGAGCGCTTTCGGGCGCAGGCGCCACAAGGTCCACGTTTGGAAACCTGCACTGCAAGGTCGCAGCCAGCGGATTGCGGTGGCAAGTCAGAGTTTTAGCGTCGCGGATTTTCCCGGCAGCCAGCGGAGTCGGTTTCTGCGACGTGTTTGTGTTGGAAGCCTGTGGGTTTGTCCATAACTTGCCCTGCATTGCAACCAGCAGTGTAGGTGCGAGGAGGGGTATACGCAGTCCTCCTTTCGGTTATGCTTGCACTGCAGCCAGCAGTGTGGGTGCTGCCCGGGAGGTTAAGCAGGAGAGAGCGACCCGCTTCGCCCTCCGTGGCAGTCCTCACCCCGGTCTGAGTGTTTCCTGGGCGAGGGATGGAAACGCCCTAGTGTTTTTATTGGGTATGCCTCCGTCGAACGGTGTCTGATCAGCCTCTGCTGACTCAACCCGGAGAAGAGCCCCTCTCAGCGTGCATAAGGAGCATTTTCACTGGGTCATCAAAAAATAAAAAGGTACACGACAAGACATTACCGAAGTCGATTTCTCTGGGATCATCAGATCATGACATGGTGGCAATGGGACCAACTTGGAAGCGTGTTCTTTCAAATAAAAAATATTTTCGCAAATCGGTTACTAATTGGCGGAGAAATCGGTAAACATACATAAAAAAAAGAAAGCATACATACAGTCGAACATATAACCTCCTCCTTTTTTGAAGTCGGTTAAAACTATACTTTATTGCAATTATTAGCTATCCTAAGAGCGAATAATACTTACGTCTTTAAGTCCCCATCCAGCCACGTACGCATTAACATTAATATTAAGACGTGAAGGGGCATTAGGGACTAGAATGACTCTCTTAATATCTTCTTGCAGACGCAACGGGTTCCTAAGCCTCACCAAAGCAATGTCATTATCCATCGTTTGATCATTGTAATTTTCATGAATTTTATATTTGTCTGCAGCCACATGCACGCCCCTATTTTTATGGGAATTGCCAACGCTCGCGATTATACTCCCCCGTGATGTACATTCAAATACGCAGTGGGAAGCTGTTAAGAGGAACCATTGGTTGATGATAGAAGAGCCACAAATCCATCCCACAGCTGAGTTCGTCTTGCAAGCCATTTCTATAAAAGCTGAGTGAGGATATTTGTCTATATTCACTTCTTCACCACCAACTATTTTCCCTTCCATATGATCTGCGGATATTTTGGAAAATAATCCTAAGATTAAGATTAAATTAAGTCTAGAGTACATTGTTGCTACTTCCTGGCTTAAATCTGCGCTTGCACATTAAAGAATGGTTAGAGTTGATTAATTACTTTATAGACGGCAGTTTACGACTAAATGTAATTAGATTTTCGGTGGTTGTTTTCTTTCTGCAATGCTTGATTGATTGCAACACCGATACAAATATTTGAATCTCATATGTCAGTTGGTCAGTTCTGTGGTTTTTGTGTGTTACGATTTTTAGAAATGATTTAATTCACATTATATAAAATTTGCTCGGGTAAATCAGCAAATTTTGTCGGCTTAGGGGACAATTCGTCGTATTAAAACTCGGCCTAGAGTTTAAGGGTTTCTAATCTAACTAATATTTGATATAAATAACTTTTTTTTTTATAATTAATGAAAAATAAAATGATTATCAAACGAGAGAGGTCTGCTGCCAGTTCAGCAGTCCAAAATAGTAGCGTTTGATTCTTTAAATGAACAACTGTAAGCGTTATTCGAGGCATCTGCCAGCATTTCATTTTCTAATTCCATGTTTTTCTTAAGTTTTGTGTAAATTAACTATTAATCTTGTTAGTCCGTAAATCAAAAAGTATGTTTTTTTATTCCATGTGCAAAATATAAAGTTTGATTTGAGATTTAAGAGGTAGGATGTAGGATACTCAGACGGGTTAGGTGACAACTCGTAACCGCCTGTTGGGGATGCAGATGGTTCTAATCACTCGACTATCTACACCCCCTTCTCGACATCGGGAGGGGCGTGGCCCCTAACCCCACGTAGGGGCTCGTGGCGGGACGGTGTTGCGGGGCAAACCCTTTCGGCAGTTCATGTGACACCATTCCCATTTCTACAAGTGGGTGAGTCGCTGGATAGGTTTAGCTGGTATGCCTCGCAAGAGGGATTCGAATCCCGCCGCGGAGAGCCCAGCTGTACCTGAGCACAGGGTGTGCTGACAGGCTAGGGTCGGATCCAGGTCTGCTAAAGGGTGCCTTTCCCCTCCACTTTGGTGGTCTACGTGGTTAAGTGCGGGTTAGGCACGCCTCCTCTCAGTACCCAAGATTCGGGACAGGGTCATTCCTCCAGCGTTACCAAAAAAAAAAGTGACAACTCGTCCTATTAAAACTCGTCCCCAAATTTTAGGATTCTTTTGCTGGAGCCCAATTCTCGTGCTCGTGACATTTTGAAAACATGGCGGATATCACTTGAAAAATATACAAAAAATCTATGTTTTATCACTTATCATAAAACTATGTCGTATGAAAATAAATGTCACGAACACGAGAATTGGAGTCCTGTTCACTGTTAACTTAACCAAAAAATATTGTTTTGTAGAGTTAAGTATTTATTATCATCTCCAAACTGAGACTGATTGCATCGATGAGGGTCATTGTTCTTCAATTGCAAATATAAACAGCTCACCAGGCCATGGCGACTCGTCATTATTATAGAAAAACGGGGAACTATTTTGACCGTGGGAGAGCCACGCTTCGACATGAATGGGTCGGTGCGACCGGAGTGATACCACAGCCTCACAGAAAACCGGCATGAAACAGCACTGTGCTGTATTTCGCTGCGTGAGTGAGGGTGCCGGACGCCAAATCCGGAAGAAGGGGGAAATATTGGCAGTGCACATGTGCCTCCACCGGTGTCGCGGATGTCCATGGGCGGCGGCAACCGCTTACCATCAAGTGATCCGTCTGTTCATCTGCCTCCTATGACATAAAAAAACACGTATGTTTGAACACGTAAATAGCAACCTGCTTGTAAAATTTGCTCCTAAACTAATTATTATAGAAAAACTGAACTATTTTGACCGTGGAAGAGCCACGCTTTAACATGGGCCGGCTAGACCGGAGTGATACCACGGCCTCACAGAAAACCGGCGTGAAACAGCACTGTGCTGTATTTCGCGTGAGTGAGGGTGCCGGACGCCAAATCCGAAAGAAGGGGGAAAGATTGGCAGTGCACTTGTGCCTCCACCGGTGTCGCGGATGTCCATGGGCGGCGGCAACCGCTTACCATCAAGTGATCCGTCTGTTCATCTGCCGTACGTAAATAGCAACCTGCTTGTAAAATTTGCTCCTAAACTAAATGAAATTCCAAGCTTCACCTTTCTTTTATCTTTTTTTATTATAGCTGAATCTACACACTAGTCGGACGGAGTGCCTCTGTATCCAGTCGAAGTGGTACGACACGTTGGTATACACCACCAATGTGTATTCCTTCACCTTGTATGAGACCAGGCCGATTTGAATGTAGTCGTGGAAAATCAGAGCGCTTCCAGAATCTCCTCTGAAAAAAATAATTAGGTAGGACTGACCGGATGGCGCAATTGGTAGTGACCCTGCCTCTTACGCCAAAGGTCGTGGGTTCGATCCCCACCCTGGACAAACATTCGTGCGATGAACACTTGTGTTTGATCAGTGTCTGGGTGTAATATATGTATTTAAGTATATATTTGTGTTCCTCTGTTGTCTGATATCTGTAACACAAGTGCTTACGTTACTTAGTACGGAATCAAGTCAATGTATGAGATGTTGTGAGAATTATTATTATTATTTTATTATTAGGTATTTCTCCAAAGTAAGAATATATGAAGGTACATATATAAAAAATAAGTTAAAGATTTCTTTATTGGCCACAGAACACAAATCAAACATGAGTGACATAAATACACAAGTATGATAAATTCTGTAGCCAACAAGGCCCAACCTCAGCATTTGCTGCAGTGGCCGAAGCCGCTACAGCGCTGGTTTTCAGGCAGAGCCTTGGGCGACGTACGTGCACACATACATACAACAGGAAGAAAGAAGAAAGACAAAACAATGAAATAAGCAAACATAAGGCTAACAGAAAGAGTATTTGTGTCAGTTTAACGAAGAAGATGTATAGGATCATCATCAACATTTCAGCCAATAGACGTCCACTGCTGGACATAGGCCTCCCCCAATGTTCTCAACACAGATCGATCCTGTGCCGCCCGCATCCAATGGATTCCCACGATCTTCACCAGATCGTCGGTCCACCGGTCCGCAGGAGAACTAAGGTCACAGACATAGCCCAAAGGATTGCATGCCTCAAGTGGCAATGGGCAGGGCACATAGCGAGGAGAACAGACGGCCGTTGGGACGGAAAGGTTCTCGATTGGAGGCCACGTACAGGAAGTCGCAGCCATGGCAGGCTCCCCATAAGATGTTTAGGATAGAGAAATATTAATCGCCTGCCCGTCACTCACGTAGCGAAACACAGCACAGTGTTGCTTCACGCGGTTTTCTGTGGGGCCGTGGTATCACTCCGGTCGAGCGGGCCCTTTCATGCGTAAAGCAACACTGTGCTGTATTTCACTGCGAGAGTGAGGGTACTGGAGGCCCAATCCGGGGCAAAGGGGGATTTATAGGTTGACAGTGCACTTGTGACTCCATTGGTGTGGCGGGAGTCCAATGGCGGCGGCAATCGCTTACCATCAGGTGATCCGTCTGCTCGTCTACCACCTATCTCGTAAAAAGTAGACTACCGAAGGCCTGATAGTGTACAAGTAACCTCCTTACAGATCAGGGGCTCCTGGGCCATTAATGGGCCCCGCGCAGAACGTGCCCCGCGGCAGGTTGCCGATGGCCTCATTGCAGATCCTGAGGCTTTGCATCTCTTGCACCGTGTTCATCAGTGTATTTGTCTGGTCCATCCTTTCCTGAAAAGGAATTAAACCTTAGTAAAATATTAATGTTCCTCGATTACGGAAAGCAAAGCACTTATTCTTATTCTTTGTGATGCGCACTGCCAAGGAGAGAACGCCCTGCCTTCGTTTGGTGTTTTTTCATGTGATAGGTGGCAGACGAGCAGACGGATCATCTGATGGTAAGCGATTGCCGCCGCTCATGGACACCCGCAACACTAGTGGAGTCAGACTGCTAACCTTTAAACCCCCCTTCCCCCGGATTGGGCCTCCGGTACAATTACTCACGCAGCGAAACACAGCACAATGCTGCTTTACGCCGGTTTTCTGTGTAACACCGGTCGAGGCGGCACGTTCATGCTAAAGCGTAACGGTCTGTGTTTTTCCCAGTGAATACAACTCTTTCTGTTGCTTACCATCAGGCTGAGGAGAGTTAATATACTGTGCCTCTATAAAAAAAAGAAGCGAAGAGCAGACCCATTAATAAAAAAAGAAAACCATTTCCAAATTTCAAAATTAATACAGGAAACAAAATAAATACCAAGATGATTAAGGAAACAGACAATTTTTATCGAAACATCTGGCTAAAAAAAAATACCGACTTCAAATGCGTGAACACAAAAGAAACTAAAAATTAAAAAATAATTCCTAATATCTATTACCTAATACTATAATTTTCCTAAACTATGTCAAAGTAATTAAAGTTAAACCAGATAAATATCTTACAATAGTTATACTTATATCTCCCTCCTCCCAGCCCGAGGAGGGGCGTGGCCGCACACCCCGTGTAGGGGCCTGTGGGGGAGTGGGGTTGCGGGGAATAGCCTCGTGCAGTTCCCGTGACTCCATTCCATACCCACGGGTGGTTGAGCCCCGGGAGTTTTAGTGGGTATGCCCTCAGATCGCTTCTTGTTAGAAGAAGCGGCCCGGAGGGTGAGTCCCACAGTACCCAGTCGCTCCCCGGCGGCAGGGTCTGCGTAATGCATTTCTCCCGGGAAACCAAAAAAAAAAGTTATACTTATACCTATTGTTTTTTGGAGTCGGTGCCAGCCGTATTAAGTTTAGCCGCGAACAAGAGACGTGCGGCGCGATGGCGGGGGACACAAGGCGCGAGGCGGCGCCGCGCGGTGCGGCGGGGGACGCGGGTGCGCAAATTTTCAAATTATTGCTTTCTTTTTTGTTTTTTGTATTCTATTGTATTTGTTATTCTTAGTTGGTATAGGTTTTGTTGTACCAGGCTTAACATACAAATTATTTCTTCATATTTTTTGTTTCATTGGGTACTTTTTCTTATTTCATTAGGTTTTAATATTCATTTATTACTGGCACCGACTCCAAAAACAATAGGTATATACGTATAACTATTGTAAGATATTAAGCTGGTTTAACTTTAATTACTTTGACATAGTTTAGGAAAATTATAGTATTAGGTAATAGATATTAGGAATTATTTTTTAATTTTTAGTTTTTTTTGTGTTCACGTATTTGAAGTCAGTATTATTTTTTTTTAAAAGTTATTTATTTTATTTTAAAATTTTTAGTGTTACTTTTTTTGTAGATACCCTTAGTGCATTTAATATGGGTAGGCCTACTTAACGCCCAGCTCTAATGAGACAGCGCCGTTCGGAGGAAACAAAAGTGAAGCAGTAGGTACTTATACAATTTGATGACGCGACTGTGATTGGGTTAAGAATGAAGGATAAAGATGGGTACATATCAATTTCACCTGTTTGTACCACTTTCACTTTCCACTTAATTAATTATTAAATCGACCACACGACGACAAAGCTCTCACTGAAATGATGAGGTTGCGTAATCTTAGTGAATAGAATGGAATTATTAAGATTTGTCAAACTCTACGCACGCCGCTCAGCACTCCCAGTGCCATTAGATATCTCGTAACAACTAACGTTCTATTCTTGGTTGTGAAATATTTTCTTCAAATTCCATTTTGGGACCTCCCTTGTGATTATTTACGCAACAAAAAAATAATCGTTCAAATCGGTTCATAATCGGCGAAGATTTCGCAGAGAAAAGTTTACACCCCAAAAGTTCTACCCTTGGGGGTGAAATATTTTCTTCAAATTCGCATGAAACCACCCTTTTGATAATACCTATTTAACAAAAAAATAATCGTTCAATTTGGTTCATAATCGGCGGAGATATTGCGTATAAAAAGTTCATCCCCAATTTTCCACCCTTAGGGGTGAAATATTTTCTTCAAATTTGCATGAAACCACCCTTTTGATAATACCTATTCAACAAAAAAATAATCGTTCAAATTGGTTTATAATCGGCGGAGATATTGCATATAAAAATGATTATCCCCAATTTTCCATCCTTGGAGGTTGTTTTTTTTATTATTAAATTTAAATGGGACCACCCTTGAGGTATTACCTATACGCCGAAAAAATATTTGTTCAAATCGGTTCATAATTGGCGGATTTATCACGTAACAAACATAGAAAAAAACATACGGGTCGAAATGAGAACCTCCTCCTTTTTTTGAAGTCGGTTGAAAATAAAACAATTTATACTTGTAAAGTTAAAGATCAGGTCAAAAAAGCATTCAACTAATTGGTTTCATGACTTCACCCTGCTTATGAACTTACATTGATAATACCCCATCCCGCCATAAAAGCCAACTTAATATTTCTGGGAGGCGTCGGCATCACCGCCACTCGCTTCACGCCGAACCCCAGCCTGAATGGCTGATCAGCTGACGCCAACGCAATATCGTTGTCCATCATCAGAGAATCATATCTCTCGTGAATATAATATGCTCTCATTTTCGTCGTCCGCATCCTGTCCAGTTGCTCATGTCCATACTTTAGATAAACCTCAGCATTTCTCGTAGAACACTCCTCCAGACAATGAGCAGCCGTCAACACAACCAGCTGGTTAAGAATCGATCCTCCACATATGAAATTCTCTTTGCAAAGAATGTTCAAATATATGGAATGAGGATAGTATTTTATCCGCGTAGTTTCACCACCTACAACGAACACCTCCATTTGGCATTTTGCAGCTTTCAGTAAAATAAGAACTCCTAAAATGTTTAACCACATTACGGTCCGTATTGTTGTTGACTGCCACTCGGACTATTGAAAATTTATGGATATATGATTGCTTCGTCATTCGATCGTATTGGTTAATTAATTGCCCGAATAGGATTGCGCGGTCAGATGACTTTCGCAAAGAGAGTAATTGCAGATAGTGCAATTAAAAATTGTATGTCAATCTACAATCCTCATCTTAGAGAGTAGGTAATTAACAGTGGAGGTTGGACCTATTTGACTGCCTCGATGGCGCTGTGGGTAATGGGTCTCACTTAAAAGCCACGGCAGCGCTTGGGGTTACGGGTCGGGCCAAAATTTTTGGGTCTGTTTTTGTACTAAAAAAATTGATTCACGCCAAAAGTGGCCGCTTTTAAATAAAGAGTATAGGTGTTTACCGAGAGACTGAAGCCCCCAAGTCGTTTAAAATAGATCTGGTTTAGTAGCTAACAATTAAAATCAATTGGCATCGCTAGTGGGGTATACCCTTCACCTTAAGAAATTCTCAGTGACGGCCCGGAGTCTCGAAATTGGAGGTCTTGTACCCCCGTGCCCCGTGCACAACAATCTTATCCTGCGTAAGTGGCTGATACACGTACAGGAAGTCGCAGCCGTGGCAGCGCCCCCTCCAAAGGTGGACCGACGATCTGGTGAAGATCGCGGAAATCCATTGGATGCGGGCGGCACAGGTCCGATCTGTGTCGAGAACATTGGGGGAGGCCTATGCCCAGTGGACGTCTATTGGCTGAAATGATGAAGTGGCTGATAGATATGAGATTGGCCGCCTTAGCCGAAATCGGTTGGAGGATACTATAATTACGATTGGACCATGATTCAGGTTTCAGGAAGTCTGTTAATCACAATGAAGCGACTGATGTCCTTTTGACCTTCGCAAATCTTAGACAGGGAAACCAGACCAGTCTGATCACGGCTACACGCTCTGAATAATTATCTCAAATATTGTAAGTATCGACATATATGAACCATGGTCTAAGCGTACCCCGGGCTCTAGAGCGACAGCTTTGTTGGACGCAACCGGGATTTACTCGCTAAGATAAGACTATTGTAGTTAGGTATCCGCCATTTATGAGACTATCCGAGACGTGCAGGTTTCCTCACGATATTTTCCTTCACTGAAGACCTTTTGGTAGAAATATGCACTTAGATTTGAAAAAATTCCAGAGGTGCATGCTCGGATTCGAACCACGACCTCCGGATAGAATGCGCGTTCTTATCCACTGACCTACCATCGCACTTTAAAGCGACGCCTGCGCAAGAGGCCCCGGGTTCTATCCCCGGGTCGGGCCAAAATTTGTACCAAATTTTCGGTAAGAAAATCTTAGTGTCAGCCCGGAGTCTGGAAGTTGGCGGTCTTGTGGGGTACAAGTGCCTCGGAAAGCATGTTAAGCCGTTGGTTCTGCACCCGATCCCTCTTCGGTCGTGTCACGCTGGTGCATTTTCATACTCACAATATATATAAATAAGATGACCAAAAAAGCTGATCACAAATTGTCAAAAAAGTAAATTCAAAATAACAATATCCCTCTTACTCCAAAACGTGGTTTAAAATAAGTGGTGGGATTAATACTGGGAATAACTGAAAAACTAGAATAAACATTATTACAAAACTAAGTTTAACGTTATTTAGTATACCAACTATAATGTTAAGTTAAACCACCCGGACCCCTAGTTTAAAATGAGTACTAAAATAATAACCTCGAAATGTCGATTCAGTAACCATGACAACTTATCCCTGGTACAGGTCATTCCGTTTTACGCTAAAGTCATTTGTGAGAAAGTAGTTAATTTGTTTTTTGAATTTAATCCCAAAAATATAAGCAATTCCTATGCATATTACTTGGAAACCTTACTTAGGTCAATGTTTTAATTTACTGTTGCTCAAAAACAATTCTAAAATATTTTTACTTCAGACAATAAAATAGGGTTATGTAAAATGAAATGTCACTGAACGAATGATTGAATTATTCGATCAATTTTGACACTATCCTGTGGTACTAAGTGGTCTATAGTTAGTCGAGGATTTGTGATCAAAATTTAAGAACCGACATTACTCCGTAACAATCATGAACTTGCTAGTTTAGGATTAAAAACAGTATCAGAGCAGTTTTTTGTAATAATAGGTTTAAAATCACTTTTAAAAATATCTACAAAGGGGATGTTTCTAATTTGGATACAAAAATAAACACACAAATTTTGTTTTTATTTGTATTCCGATTTATTTATCTCGTCCGACACACCAGTCTCTTGGAGGTTTTCTTGATCCACTCATAGTGGTAGGACACATTAGTATACACGACCAAACTATATTTTTTCACTTTGTATGATACCAAACCTATTTGGATATAATTTTGAACGACAAGAGCGCTGCCTGAGTCACCCCTGCAAAGAACAGATTTTATATTATTTATTATAGTTATTTAGTAAGATGAGACATACTGCAGGTAGGATATACTAAAATGATATGTTATACCACGAATTTATTTCTTTAAGGTGACGGGTAGGCCACACTAGCGATCAATTTTAATTTTTAGCTACAAAACCGGATCTATTTTAAACAATTTCGGGGTTACACTCTCTCGGCTAATACCGTACGTACGTTTTGTACGCCGGTTTGTACGCGAAAAATTGATTACCGCCAAAAACGGCCACTATTAGCGTGAATCAATTTTTCGCGTACAAAATCGGACCCAACATTAGTGCATGGTTATTTAATAAATAGTATAAGTATTTGCTCAGAGGATGTGGCCCCGAAATTTTTTTAAATAGATCCGATTTAGTAGCTAAACATTAAAATCGATTGGCGTCGCTAGTGTGCCCTAGCCGTCACCTCCCTTAGAGGGCGCTGTAGTCAATTAAATGTGACGTCATGTCGCCTATAAGCAAAAGACAGTCAAGACACTTGAAACGACACCTTATCTGTTCAAATACGATAACTAGTTTAGAAGTTATGAGGGAAAAGATGAACAACCATACATACATACATAGAGGTCAGAATCATAAGCCTCCTTTTTGCTTCGCCATAGTCGGGTAAAAAACACAAAGCTGTATCACCTTAATAATAACAACTTAACGTTTCAGTATGAGGAACTAGGTTTTACACACACAACCATAGGACTAAAAAAGGTATGTTAGGACCACACATAAAATAGGTGAAAACAGCCAGTGCATTTTCAGCAATAGGCAGTGCACACATGTATGTTAGGTTAGGTCCACGATAAAATAGGTGAAACCAGTTAGGCATTTTTAGCAGTAGGTAGGTGCCTGGTCAAGCATCATTTCGATTAGTATCTCAATCATAGCTAGGTATACCTGTCAGGGCCCCCACATCCTTCTAAGCACCCTGCGCAAAACGACCCCTCAGGCAGGCGTCCAAGGAGCTTGCACACTTCAGGTGAATGCAGTTTCTGTGCTGCGTGTAAAAGTGTTTTGGAGACTTCATCGTGTGCCTGAAATGAAGAATGATAAAAAAGTAGGTACTTCAATAATTTAATAACATCATTGCTGTGTATTTTCCCGCCGCGGTATTTCCAAACCGGTAAAACATAGCCTATAACTCTCGGGTGTAGTGTAGCTGATGTCTATGGGCGGAGGTTTTCAGTTACCATCAGGTAACCCACCTGTTTGGTTGGCACCCTATCTCATAAAAAATAATCCCTGATATCTTGTAGTGTCACCGACATAGCCCACCGAATTAGCAAACTGAAGTGGCAGTGGGTTGGTCATATTAGCCGCAGAACTGACAGCCGTTAGAGCCGTAAAGTCCTTGAGTGGAGACTGCGACTCGGTAAGCGTAGTGTAGGACACCCTGCGACAAAATGGGATGATGACATTCAGAGGCTGGCTGGTGTGGGCTGGTTGAGAGTGGCCGAAAATCGGGAGCAGTGGCGTGCATTAGGGGAGACCTATATCCACAGAGTGTGGGTTGCTGATGATGATGATGATCTTGTAGTGTAATTTATCAATAAAAACACGTTATACGGTTGACCTCAACCTCACAGCGTCAATCATTTTTTTTATGTGATAGGTGGCAGATGTGCAGTCAGCAATTGCCGCCACCCATGGACACCCGCGACACCAGTGGAGTTACAAGTGCACTGCTAACCTTTAAACCCCCCTTTCACCCGGATTGGGCCTCCGGTACCCTTTACGCCGGTTTTCTTTGAGGCAGTGGTATCATTACGGTCGAGCCGGCCCATTTATGCCGAAGCGTGACTCTCCCACGGTCAAAAACTCAAAATTACCTAATTGCTACCCAGTAGTAGATGAAGGACTCACGTTCATAACTCCCCACCCTGCCATAAAGCCTTCGCTAAATTTCTTCGGGGGTGTTGGTGCTAGAGCCACTCGCTGCACGACTGCACTTAATTTCAAAGGTTGGACCAAAGAGACAATGCCCAAATCGTTCTTCATGTTGAATGGGTTGTAGCTAGAAAAATACACAATGGTGTCATTGCCAGGACTTAGATAAGATGATAGATATGATGTTGCAATGTTCTAACTCAAGTCCTCCTTTAATGTGTTACCAAAAAATAACAAGACCGTATTCAACATCATCAGCTTGTACTTTGCTCCCGCTTTAGTCATCGGCCATATTGATAAAAGATAAAAAGATAAAACACATTTATTTGTAAAACACACACGACACACATCATTACAAATGAAGAACAAAAAAAACAAACTTCTGATGTTTATACCAGTAAAAACAACACATTAAAACAAAGGAAAAATAAACAAAAAAAAATCCTACAAGTTAAAATATTTAAGGCGGGCAATATATACCTACATTGTGTCCAGGTGTGTCGCGGTGCATACAAAAAGGAGCTCACTCAGCTAAAGCCACGACTTAAGGAAGGGGTAGGTACCTTCCTGTAGGCTAAGGCGCTGGTATTATGTGAGCCCTGATTGCTATGATGCACGGACGGTATAAATACATATAATAAGTGTGTGTAATAATACCTACATAGTTATGGGGAATAAAATTTATCATAAAAGCGAAGATATACCTACGTACCTAATAAGAAGTCTACGTACCTATTGCATGGTTAAAGGGTCATTCTACGGTTAGTTGATTACTCCAACCTGTTGTATTTTGAGTTTGAGTTTATTACAAGTAACTGTAGAATCAGGTTAAATTAAAAAAAAATAATGACACCCGCGTTCCCTTTTTTTATTAAAGTTTAACCTTATTCTACATTGAGTTGCAATAAACTGAAACTCAAAATACAACAGGTTGGAGTAATCAAATTACCGTAGCCCAAAATAGCTAAAAGTAGGCCAAAACATAAAAAATTGTTCCGCTTAAATAAAAGATTCATTTGATAGAGAAATAGTACATCGGCATTCGAAGGTTCCATCGTTATGGAACGTCTTCATCTACCCTGCAGGTAGTTCTAACAACAGGGTAAGCTTAAATAAAGAAGATAAGTCTTAGACGTACTCTTCGTGTACCATGTAATCCTTCATCCGGATCGACTTCATATTCCACAACTGCTCATGCCCATACTTAATATTCACTACATATTTGACCTGCGAACACTCTTCGAAGCAGTGTCCCGCTGTCAACACCACCAGCTGGTTCAGCACCGACCCGCTGCAAATGAAGGACGACTCGCAAGTAATGTCCAAGTACACCGAATGCGGATACTTCGCTATATTTGTCTTTTTGCCCCCAATAACAAATGGTTCTATAGCACACTTTATCATCCCCACAAAAATGAAAGCCAGGAACAAATTTAAGAGTATTACATCCATGTTAGGGATCTTAGTTGAAATGATTGGCTTATCTCAGTTTATTGCCGCGATTGGTCAACCGGTGATATCGGTTAATTGCTATGCCATTTTTCGCAATTTGGTTTAATATCGGTTTCAGTTTATCAGTCATTGCTAGTCTCTAAGCATTTTATGGGAATATTTTTATCTGAAGCCTCGTACGTTCTGTAGTCCTACCATTGATCGATTGCATCAAACGTCAAAGGTCGTGAGTTCGATCTCTAGATACACATTCTAGTCATGTGTGCATTACACTAATGTGTATCTATTAAAAAAATATATATGCCTACAAGTGCTCCAACTACTTAGTCTTCAGAATCGCGTCAATATATGAGATGTTGTTATTGTATATTTTCGGCAGATCTACCGCAGTGTCTCAAGACGAAAGTCTTTAATGCGTGTTGCCAGTGATGACATACGGAACCGAAACGTGGCCGCTTAGAATGTGCCGATTAAGGAGGCTCAAAGTAACCCAGAGAGCAATGGAGAGGGCTATGCTCGGAGTCTCCCTGCGTGATCGTATCAGAAATGATGAGATCCGTTGGCTGAAATGATGATGATGATGATGATGTTATTGTATAATCTCATACACAAAATTCCAGTCTGGGTTACAGAAAACTTTGAAAGAAAACAATGGATATCTTAGACAATATAATTGATATTTAACACGAAGTTCAACTTTGGTTATTAAACTACAATATGATGAAGCACAATAACTCCATCATCATAATTGTAAGTCCCAATCCACTTTTCAATGTCTAGTATTAGCATTAGTATTACATCGGGAATGCACTAGCTGCTGCTGAAGTAGACAGCCTCTCAGCTATCATTAGAAAGCGCATCACAACCCTGATGCAGCGATTACGGGACAGCTCCAATAGTCTCCTGCGATTTTTATTACATTTCAATTACTCATAATCAAATTAGTGACGATATTGGATAGGCCGCTGATAAAAACTACACGCGTCAAAACGAAGACAGAGTAAAATGGCAAATTGGAGGAGGTGTATGTCCGTCCATCAAAGCAAAATTTAAGTGTTGCTGTTTCGACAGTGAAATTAGCTGTAGTTTCTATTTAGATCTTTTCTTTGTGATCCCAATGCAAATCCGTTATTATAGGTAAATCTGATGTCACTTGATGACATCACAATGGGTTGTGTTCTTGTACTACCGGATTGTATATGTACATGGCGCTAAACAATTTACCCCTTCGTCCTTCATATATCGCCACCTCGACTTCAAACACTAGCAATAAATTACCTTCAGCAGTCCAACACCATGGAATTAAGTCATTACATCTATGTTTGCTTTAAGCGTGCCTACTTAAGCGTTTGGCTCGGGGTGATCCAATCGGCCAATAAATCAGGACGGTATCATAAAATCTTCAATAACTGCTCTTGACTACCGTGGCCCGTTAGTCGGTCTGTTCTAATACTAGCTGTAACAATACTGATTGCGGCTTGGTAGGCCAACTTTTATTGATAGCATTAGATGTTGTAGACAGACACAAGTAGGCCCAACCGTGGGATAGCCACGCTTCGGCATAAATGGGCCGGCTCGACCGGAAGACCTTGAAGCAGCACTGTGCTGTGCTTCGCTGCGTGAGTGAGGGTACCGGAGGCCCAATCCAAGGGAAGGGGGAGTTTTAAAGTTGACAGCGCACTTGTGACTCCACTGGCGGCAATCGCTTACCATCAGGCGATCCATCTGCTTCTGCCGCCTATCACGTAAAAAAACATGTTAAGTTACTACAATCTGACACATTTTTTTATTTAGCAATTTACCTACTATCATCAAGACCAGGCGAATGAATATTTCTTCACAGAGAGAAATACAATAAAATACAGTTAAAAGGAAACAGCTAAATTATGACAATGGAAGCTACTCTTATGTAGGAAAAAGTTTGAAGAAACAGGAGAAAAAAAACGTTATTTGGATCTTCCACGCTAATCGATCAGAAGACTAAGCACTATATACCTAAAGACTGAGTGAGTAAATACTCATTAGAATCCACAAAAACCCTAAACTGTATTTACAAAAAACATTAAAACAACTGAGGAACTTCATTGTATAGTGGATCATGATAAACAAAATGGCCGAAAAACCAAAAAGTAGAAAACTAAAATAGGTAGTAATAGCAACAGTAAAACAAAAATATCATAAGCACGGTGAATAGACACGAACGATGAAGCCGGTACCAGTGTAATGAACTCGCTTAGATGTGGCGATATCTGAGTGAGTTCGATGACACCACACCACACACATACACATAGATAGTTTAACAAAGAAAAAAATAATCAACAAGAAAAAATAAATGAACTAAAATATAAGAACAACAAAGAATATTTTTAAAATAGGAATGAAAACAAATACAAGAATAAGAAATGCTGCAAAAATCTAGTATTCCTTGAGAATAATGATACCTTTTTATCCTCATAAAAAAGAGGTGGAAGTTTCGCTTTAGTAATGTTATGGTATGTAGGTACAGAAATGTGCATAATACATACATTCGACGAATTTAACTTTTTATAACGTAACCGTATTAAAAATGGGAAGAAAAACTATTACACGGTCTAAGCGAATGCCAGGAAAGGGCATTCTTATGCAGAATAGTTGCAGATTAACCATCACCAAGTTGAAAACAAGCGGTAACGTCAACAGACAAAAATATGTAAAAACTCACGCACACGAATTTCAAAATGAGATGAGAACAGATCGAGTTCTTAGCAAGCAGTAGCACTGGCAGACGAACACAAAGAAAAAGTACAGCAAATGCCGGCACCGTTAGCTGCAGAAGAGCGCATAACTGTCGTGTTCCGGTTTCCGAGCTGAGCTAATCCCGTGGCTTGATTATCTGCGTGCTGTGAATTTGGACTGTTCTTCTATTTTCAACTTTTTAATAAACTTTTTAAGTGGTTTACCTATTTTAGCGTTTTTAATTTTTTTACCCGACTGCGGCAAAGCAAAAAGGAGGGTTATGATTCTGAGCTGTATGTATGTATGTATGGTTGTTCATCTGTTCCCTCATAGATTGTCTTCTAGATAAAAGTGACATAGCGTCACGTTAAATTGACTACAGCGCCCTCTAGGGGACTTAGAGTAAGAAAGTAAAAAAAAAATTGCTTGACTGTACTCTGTGGGGTATCAAATGAAAGAGCTTTTAGCACATTTCAAATAATATGTAATTTTATTTACATAACTAAAGAATATTTTTAAATATATAAATATATATATTTTAAATATATATAATAAATTAAGTTTAAAAACTAAAACTGTAAACACTGCGCGATACGGCATAATAATTTCAGCAGAGACAATTTTCTTGTTTCGTACTTTTTAGAGCGTGGTTTTTTGGTAGTCGGGTTTTAGTTTTTAAAATTTTTCTCAAAAATTCTAAACTTTAATTTTAAATTTTACCTGCGAACAATGCGTTTTCAATTTAGTCTCTACATATTATTGACATCACGATTTTATTGAGCACACCCCGGGCTTCGAAGCGGACAAAACCCTAAGATAATGGTAGATGATCTTATTGACTGACTGGAGAGCGCAGTGGCTAAGTAGTTTACACTTAAAAAGCATCGGCTTCGTCGCTTGTATGAGGTCGCGGCTTCGTTTCCCGGATTTGCCGTTCACCGCCCTATCATGGATCACAAATCGGTGCCACTTTAGTATTTAAATTTTACAGCATTGTGCAAATTATGTATAATATTTGTTAATAACCATACTCCATTTTCCCACCCTTTATTACACACTTTCGTTGCTACATTCATAATTTCTGGCAAATTCCTAACTTTCACATTATAAATCAACCATTGTATGTCTTGCAAATGGTTAATGCATGAATCTCGGATTGTCTGCTTATAATTATAATTTTCGAGAAAGGCGGACATTTTTTCGACAGTAATTTATGAAATGTCGAGGATTTTGGTAAAGAATTATCTGAGAAGTAGGAGTAGAATTAATTCGGCAGGGTTTTTGCTCAGTAGACAAGTAATGAAAACTTTTAGGTTTGGTAAAATTCGAAAGTAGGAAGGTACCATAATGATACCTTATGCTTACCTTATTTTTAAAATAACCATACCTTATATTTAAAATTTGAAAAAGAAATTTTCGTACTGTTTGATGGTCTTTGTAAACAACGAGTCACTATTTTCATAAAGCAAGTGTAAGGTATTTCAAATTTGTTTTAATTGAGACAATAAACAATTACACACATGTACCTATAACACTACCTATTTGTTTTAATACTAAGTACCTTAGGGCCGATTCGACAAACCTTATTCCAAAACTAAATCTATTGTAAAGCGATGTCATTCCATGCAAATCTGACGTTTTACGATAGATTTATCCACGAATGAAAATTGGTCAAATCGGATCCTAATCAGATTAGAATGAAAAAAGGGATAAAATAAGCAGGTACATATAATACTGCTCGGTTTGTATAAGCAATCACCACACGATAATAACGGACATACTAAAGCGACCGAGTTGAACATCATCATAATCTCAGCACGTGACTCCCAGTTGCATCTATAGTCATAGCTTCGGTCTGAGCCCAGGATACGCTTGATCCAAGAATTGGAGAATCTGGTAATCGCACACTAAAGCAACTGCAGTCTGACCTTCGCAACCGTTGAGGTGACGAGTAGGGCACACTAGCGACGCCAATTTATTGATATTATTAGCAACTAAACCGGATATCTTTTTAACATTTTCAAAGCTGCAGCCTCTCGGTAAACACTTATACTAATTATTTGAAAGAAAGAAAGAGAGAAAATATTTATTATTATAGACATCACAACACAGAACATATAGCAATTGTAAACAGAACACAATTTGGCACAAACAGAAAACAAAACATAAAACAATTAAAAATACATAAAAATAAAACAAAAGTAAAAAAAAAACAAAACTATATTTAATACTTATACTTAACTTTTGGGTTAGCTTTTGTACTCAAAATTTAAATAACCGCCAAATAACGGCCACTTATGGCGTTAATCCAAATTTCAAACAGATCAAAAGGTAGTGCTAAGTAATTAAATAAATAGTATAAATGTTTGCTTAGAGACTCGCGTTCCAAAATTGTTAAAAATAGACAATTTAAATCAATTGGTTTCGCTAGTAAGGGCTACCCGTCGCCTTGAACAGGAGAACCAGACTAATTACATCATAACTATCCGAAACATGTAGGGTTTCTCACAATTTTTCCTTATTAAAATAGGGAACTTTTTTCAAGTATCCGCTAGGCATCAAAATTACCAAAGTTTCAACAATAATAGCAAAAGTGAATAAACCAATTTACCTGCAACAAATTGAAATAGTTACATTGAAAATTCACATAGGTAAATGTCATTCACATAAATAAAACAAAACATTGCTTTTGAAATCACAGCCCCACATTTGAGTATGCATTCGCTAACAGGGCCGTTTTGCTTCCACATCTATTTCATTTAGCCGTTCTCGGCGCAATTTATTGTGATGTAGAGACAGGTTCTCACCGTAAATCGCTCATAATTCGAGCACTAGTCAGCTTGTATTCCTGGGGGGTTAGTCTATTATACATATTACTACCATTTCTTGAAATGATTCCCTACACTCAGGCAAAACCAGTACCATATTAAATTTCGGTAAAGCTCATTATGTACCCGCTTATATTTATTTCACATTTTTTTAGATCATCATCGATTAATACATTGAAACTATCTTAAATACTTAAATTTAGTCTTACATAATACTAACATTTTTAATTAATTTGCTAAGAGAACAAAAACACAAGAAAATTAAGACAATAACTAAGAAATAAAATTAAACTAAAAGTAAATAAAAAGGAAAGTTAAAACAAAGTAGGTCCCCGTGGCAATGTCCCCAAAATGCTGGCAGCATTTCGGTAGATAAAAATTAAAAAAGTTGACGTTCTTATACTCGTGCCTCGAAAAGCAGATTAAGTCATTAGTCCTGCACTGTTTACCCATCCAAATTTAGATATGTGGAAAATAAGGGATGTATCTAAAGACCTGAACATAATTATGTTATTATTGTACACTAGAAAAATATGTGCCCTGCGTACTTGGCTAATCGGATTAAAAAATAGGACGGGTGAGATAAAAAGGATGATTCTTTATAAATAAAATAAAACATATCGACCATGCCCTGTTGATCTAGTGGTTTTAGTACCGGTCCGTGATCTCGGGTTCGATTACCGGGTCAAGCTAAAAATATGTTTCCACTTTTTCGAACATCGGGTTTGTGATCACCAATCCGCATTTGGCAAGCGTGGTGATTAAGCCTTATCCCATCATAGTAGAGATAACTTGATTTCTATGATTGAGGCCTTTGCCCTGCAGTGGGACAGTTTACAGGCTGATATTTTTATATCGAAAATGTAACAATGCCATACCTGACAACACTAGAGACGATCGCTATACTTAGCTATCGTCGTGAGTTATAAAGTTACCCCACAGCTTTTGTTTGGAGGGATGCCTTCCTTTCATGACCTGCTTCGCTGGTCGTAGTGCGACTGTGGCGAGATGTGCGAATAAACGAATATGCTTTTAGATTTTATTATAATAAACACACAATTTTATGAGAGTGAAGATACTTTGTCGAATCAGCACTCAGGCTATGCTTTCATCATCATCAGCCCATTTAAGTCCCCACTGCTGGGGCACGGGCCTCCCTCAATCACATGAGGGGTAGTTGCCGTACTCACCACGCTTGGCAGACGGGTTGGCGAGGGTTTTGATATAAATGCAGAGTTTTCCTTCTCTGGGTGCTGATGATCATGCCAGCAGCTTTACCTTAGTCGCCTTTTACGACACCTCGGTAAGAGTGAGGGTGGCCTATTCTACACTGCCGGGGACCACACGGCTATGCTTTAAACACACAATTATACCGCTAGGTGTACACATCCCCACTTACATTATTGTGTTTCAAAGGGACCTCTTCGTGTTGGATTTGTACGTACGCACGTACGCCTTCTAAAAAGACCGATCTTGTGCCGTGATTAACCGCAGGAGAGATTAAAATAATAATATTTTTCATCCGATTCGGCGGCCAATCTTAACGGTCAGTACGCATTATAAATTATAGTGTTGAAGTGTGTGTGTGTACACTGTATATCCCTCCCTTAGCCTCATATTTCAATGGGACACCAGTGTGACACAACTGGAGAGGGTTGGGCCTAAGACCAACGGTTTAACGTACTATTCGAAGCATGAGGGTAGACAGCTGTCAGCTTCCAGCTTCTGGGCTGACACTAAGAATTTTTTCATATTAAAACTTAACTTCCTATGTTTTTTTTATGATATAGGTGGCAGACGAGCCGACGGATCACCTGATGGTAATCAATTGCCGCCGCCTATGGACACCTGCAACACCAGTGGTGTCACAAGTGCGCTGCATACCTTTTAACCCCCCTTTCCCTAAATTGGGCCTCCGGTACCCTCACTCACGCAGCGAAACACCGGCTTCACGCCGGTTTTCTGTGAGGACGTGGTATTACTCCGGTCGAGCCGGCCCTTTCATGCCGAAGCGTGGCTCTCCCACTATATCCCCTGGGGTGGTGGGGCAGAGGGCGTCCACAGTGCTCCGCCATCTCAAACGGCCTCGAGCTTCGCGCTTTACTTCGCTCCAAGTTAGTCCTAGGGTTTGTTTTCGAGAATCAAACACGGGACCAATAATTAACATAGACAGAAATGAATGATAGTTGATATTTTTTATAGCAATCTTTTGAAATTTATTCTTAATTTTTAAATGTGTTATTTACTTAAGAATAAATTGCAAAAGATTTCTATAAAAATATCAACTATAGATTTAGCAGTCTCATCTTAACTGGTGGTCAAATATTTGTAATAATATTTCCACTGGATATTGTAAATATACCTACAATATTGATGATACTATCGACAGCTCATGTCGAATCAAGCACTTACAAATTTCCTCGGCTTATTAACGCGTTCAGTGGTCTAATTGGTAGAACTTTCACCCGGATTGTGGAAGGTGTGGGTTCGAGTCCCGCCTGAACACGAGATGAAATTTTTAAGTGTTATACACTTAAGAAATGAATGATGAACTATAGTTAGCATCTTTCTATGCCAATTAGTATCCCCTTACCTAAGTATTTGTATTTGGCAACAATGTATTGTATGAGGGACCTATACCAAAACTATTATTTAACAACAGGTAACAATCTGCGATATGGAACTTTATGGTAAAATGGCGGCAGTCACGGTCTGGTGCGGGCAATTGTTGAATCACCATTGAAATTATATTTACGCATAGATCTGCCATTCCAGACACCACTCATTATTTTAGCAACATTCTGGTAGTAGGTTTTTGGTATTATATTTTATTACTCTATGTGACTGTAACAGACGAAAGAAAACGCGCATAAAAATAGTGAAAGAATATTATTAAAATAAATAAATAAAAAATACAAACCAAACTTCCAAGCAAGATTTTTACGACAAGAACGAAACAAAAAAGCAATGACAACTTCTGTCAATATAAGTAAAAACATTATAAAAAACTAAAGAGACCCAAGGAGTCTGTACTCGACAGTGACTATTTTACCATTAGCTCGGCGTTTAGGAAATTCATCGTAAGGAAGTACCTACACATGTTTCAGTATCATTCTATTAAACATTGAAGGTATGCACAGTTTCGAGAAACTATCCGAGACGAGCAGGTTTTGATTCTGTTACCGGTCACCGACAGACGACTCGTTACATTCAACACGTGCGCGATGTAATCTTCACCCAGCGCCATCTATTGGTAAAGTTTGTAAATAATAGCAAAATACTTACACTAGTTTGGTATAAAGTCAAGAAAATACTGGAATGATAACAGACATTCCTATCCTAGCTTTAGCTTTCCTAGCTCCAACATCATTTTGTAATGTTGGTGTCGCGGGGCGTTCCGCTCCATGATTTGTGGTGCCAGCCTCACCTCTTAGCGGCTACTTTCTAGCGAAGCTTCTATACCATCTTACCGGGCCGATGTGTTGGCATTTAATGAAGGATTTTGTAGTAATATTTTAGAACTTATACTTCGAGTCGCCTACGCTGGTAATGTATGTCCTACGAAAACCGGATAGCTATGTGGGAAACATTTTTTTTATGTGATAGATAGCAGACGAGCAGTGGGAGCGGAATATCTCTTGGTAAGCGATTGCCACCGCCCATACACCAGACACGGCCAATACCTGTGATCCTACCTTTAGGCGCAGGACAAATACGAGTACAAGAGGCGTAGAAGCGCGGGCGTGGTGCGGGAGCCTCGCCGATGCAGAAAACGGGATGAAACGAGGTTTCGGAAAGTCGAGGTACGGTCTACGGTCACAGCCTCCCACCGGATTGGATCTCCGAAACCCTCACGCAATCGCACGCAATGTGCACAAACACACGTGCACTCTCTATTCCCTTGCCTTCATAATCCGATGTGACACCAGTGTGACAGGACCGGAGAGGAATCGGACGCAGGACCAACGGCTTAACGTACTTTCCGATGCACGGGGATAGTGACCGCCAACTTCGAGACTACGGGCTGACACTGAGAATTTCTTAACAGAAAAGGTCAGGTACAAATTTTGGCCCGACCCGAGGGAGGAACCCGGGACCCCAAGCGCTGCCGTCGCCTTAAAGTGCGACGCACTACAAACTGCGCCAACGAGGCAGTCATCAATGATATTAAAATAATAAAACAACGTAGACCAATCGCAGGTCACGTGACACGGCGACATTAACATACGGCGCGCGCGCAAGACGGCCGGGCGCCAGCGACAGATTTATTTATTGACTGGCGGGTATCAATGGGTCGCCGTGTGGCAGGTCAGGGTAGGCTGGCTGGGTGGGGCAGCTGGTTGTTTACTGGACACCATTTGGAGACAGTGGATTTCATTGTCTGGCCTCATGCTAGGCCATCTATATAGGTACCTAGATAATTCAAACTCATATGCCGTGTGGTCCCCGGCAGAGTAGAATAGGCCACCCTCACTCTTACCGAGGTGTCGTAAAAGGCGACTAAGGTAAAGCTGCTGGCATGATCATCAGCACCCAGAGAAAGAAAACTCTGCATTTATATCAAAACCCTCGCCAACCCGTCTGCCAAGCGTGGTGAGTATGGCAATTACCCCTCATGTGATTGAGGGAGGCCCGTGCCCCATTAATAATAATAAACAGATAGGTAAATTCGAATGACAAAGACAAGGCTTAAGGCGACGGGTAGCCCTAACTAGCGACACCATTCGTTTTTAATTGTTAGCTACTAAACCGGATCTATTTTTAACAATTTGGGGGTTACTACCTCTTGGCAATCACTTATACTATTTATTAAATAACCACGCACAAATGTCCGGTCCGTTTTTGTAATTGATTACCGCCAAAAGTGGCCGCTTTTGGCGTGAGTAAATTTTTCACGTACACGTTGGACCCAACATTTGTGCATGGTTATTTAATAAATAGTACAAGTGTTTGCCGAGAGGTTGTAACCCCTAAATTGTTTAAAATAGATCCGGTTTAGTAGCTATAAATTAACATCGATTGGCGTCGTTAGTGTGCCCTACCCGTCACCTTAAGGGTAACCGAAAAGGGGAAATGCGTGCACGATGCAATCAAAACTCAACACCATCTATTGATAGAGTTGGACCGTGGAGAGAACCACGCTTCGGCATGAATGGGCCGGCTCGTTCGGAGTGATACCACGGCCTCACAGAAAACCGGCGTGAAGCATTGTGCAGTGTTTCGCTGCGTGAGTGAGGGTACCGGAGGCCCAATCCGGGGAAAAGGGGGGTTTAAAGGATGGCAGTGCACTTGTGACTCCACTGGTGTCGCGGGTGTACATGGGCGGCGGCAATTGCTTGTGTCAAAGGGAGCCATTAATTCCAACAATAAGTGTTACATATGTAATAAGATATGAATTTATTAAATTAATATATTTTTGTTACTTCAGATCTAGGGACAAATCACATTTTTGTAGCGTGAAAACATGTCAGACTAACTATAAGTACATAATATAGTTCAATGATTTATAACTACCTACAATTTTACAAAACATACCTAATGTTCATATAGTCGCGTATTATAGTTGGTATATCAGTACTCGACTGCCTCGGTGGCGCAATGGTTAGTGGGTCGCACTTTAAAGCGACGGTTGCGCCTGGGATCCCGGGTTCGATCCCCGGGTCGGGCCAAAATTTGTACCTTAGTTTTTCTGTTAAGAAATTCTCAGTGTTAAGCCCGGAGTCTGGAAGTTGGCGGTCTTGTACCCCTGTACCTCGGAAAGCACGTTAAGCCGTTGATCCTGCGCCTAATCACTCTTCGGTCGTGTCACACTATTGTCCCATTGAGGGTACGGGAATAGAGAGTGCACTTGTGTCTACGCAAATACTTGTGTACTATAATGTCCTGCGTCGATGGCTGATCACTGAAATTGGCCGCCATGACCGAAATATCGGTTTGGAGGACATTATTATTATATCAGTATTAGTAGCTACACACTCGCGAAAATTCTCACTAAACAGATCTGATCCCAGAGAGGTTGATGACCACACGATTACATCCCAAATAAACACTTTAGCAAACAGTTTCCATAAAATACTTGAAATGGATTGAGTTGCTTCGAAAATGCATAAAATCTGATGGATCCGCGCCCAATTAAAATGGACTTTGCATTTCACATTTCCGTGTGAAAAATTCGTCAAAGACGCCGGTTCGTCAAAATATTCCACTCGCCTCTGAATATTTAAAATCAAAATATTTCTCACAAGACCCCATATCAATAGTAATCTGTAGAGCGTTATATTTGATATACATAAGTACTAATCACATATTAAATCTGTGGTACTACTACCTACATAACATTTTTTGATTTTAATATCCTCCAACCGATTACGGCTACGGCGGCCAATCTCAACGATCAGCCACGTATGCAGGATATATTAAAGTGCTCAAGTGTGTGCGCAAACACAAGTGCACTCTCTGTTCCCTTACCCTCATATTCCGATGGGACGACCAGAGAGGGATTGGGCGCAGGACCAACGGTTTAACGTGCTTTCCGAGGCACGGGGGTATAAGACCGCCAACTTCCAGACTCCGGGCTGCCACTAAGAATTTCTTACCGAAAACTTAGGTACAAATTTTTGGCCCGACCCGGGGATCGAACCCGGGACCTCTTGCACAGCCGTCGCTTTAAAGTGCGACCCACTAACCACTGCGCCACCGAAACAGTTGATTTTTTGATAAAAATCTTGTAGCGTGTATTTTTTATATAAAAAATTATGGCTCTACCCTTCTCTGTGAGGATTATTTCGCCAATCCCTCTTCGGTCGTGTCACACTGGTGTCCCATCGAAATATAAGGGTATAAGAATAAAGAGTGCAAATGTGCCTGAGCAAACGTAATAATACGTCCTGCATTGATGGCTGACCGCTGACATAACTCAATAAAACAAATACAAAAAATTTATTTGTAAAACATAGGTGGTATTACAGATGTTGCTGAAGAGCAGGTATTGTGTCACTATGCCTTGTCTTTCACGGACGTACAAATTCAGGTAGTCATAGTCAGGTAGTTCATAATAATTAAATTCATAACAGCGCTAAATGTCCAAATTAATTAATTTCAATGATCGAAATACACATATTTTTTTTATAAGAGGTCAAAATAAATCCCTCAATTTAATGTCAAACCGTTATTTATTCTAAATACTCAATAACGGAGTAAAATGCATTTTGAATTAAATAGTTAAACCTTTTTTCTTAAATATTGCAATTTCATTACATTGTTTTATTGTGTTGGGAATTTTGTTATAAATTGTTGGTGCCTTAACAAACACACTTTTGCTGTAAAGAGCGGTTCTATGTTGTATGGGATTCACAGTGCAAAACAACGTACGATTTCGTTTTCTATTGATGATTTTAAATAAGTTAGGATTTTATCCAACAAACAGAGGTACTTTAAATATATATAAGGAGGGCATTGTCAGTATCTTCAGTTCTATAAAATGGGGCCTGCAAGTGTCGGTTTTTAGGGTTCCGTAGCCAAATGGCAAAAAACAGAACCCTTATTGATTCGTCATGTCTGTCCGTCTGTCCGTCTGTCCGTCTATCCGTCTGTCCGTCTGTCCGTCCATCCGTAATGTCACGGCCACTTTTCTCCGAAACTATAAGAACTATACTATTGAAACTTGGTAAATAGATGTATTTTGTTAACTATATTACGATTTTTACACAAAAATTGGAAAAAATAAAAAAATTGGGGGGCCTCCATACTTGAAACTGAAACTCAATTTTTTTTATCTAACCTATACGTTTGGGGTATTTATGGATAGGTATTTAAAAATGATGTTGAGGTTTTTAACATCATTTTTTTCTAAGCACAATACTTTGCGCAAGAGACGCTCCAAAAGTGGTAAATCTGGCTGGTTTTGATTTAAGTTTGCCCATTGCAAAACTTACAAGTTTAGCGTTCTATCGACTTACAGAATCTGCCTGACCACTCCCTCCACTCCAAATCACAGGAAGGCACAATGGCAGTGTTACAAACGATAGCAATTCAAGGATCGATCGGTTCGAATTCAAGGATATTATTAGAAGGGGCGTTCATATTACCTACATCAGTCAACGAATTTGCTATCACTGACTTACATATTGTATCCAATTAAAATTATTTTTATTTCATTAGCAACACACCTAATACCTACTTAGTTTACTTCAGAATTTACTTTCAACGTCGCTCCTTTGTAAGACCTCAGGAAATTATCAGGCTTTTAAAATCTAAATTGGACATTATACTTGTAATAGAAATTGAATTTTAAGGTTTTCAATAAATAATAACTGCTAATCTTTTTAGAACAAATCTACCTACTTTTTGATCGGTTGCTTAAACATAATTAGCATTCAATCTAAACCTTTACCTAACCCGCCTGTAATGTTTGTTACCTCAAAAGTTATTTATTTTTAATCACTTTGATTAATACCGTTAGCCGTCGCCGTGTGGTCCCCGGCAGAGTAGAATAGGCCACCCTCACTCCTACCGAGGTGTCGTAAAAGGCAACTAAGGTAAAGCTGCTGGCATGATCATCAGCACCCAGAGAAGGAAAACTCTGCATTTATATCAACACCCTCGCCAACCCATCTGCCAAGCGTGGTGAGTATGGCAATTACCCCTCATGTGATTGAGGGAGACCCGTGCCCCAGCAGTGGGGACTTAAATGGGCTGATGATGATGATGATTACCGTTAAACAAAATATATATCCACTGCAGCATTCATCTCCATGACATGAGACTCCTGCTTGTGTCTCTCAAGTTCAGGCCAAGTTTCACTGCCATAAAAGAACCGGTCTAATGATGGACTTATAGACCTGTCCCTTGGGGTCAAAGAAGAAGCCATTTTGTCAATCGTGTGTGGACATCCAAATTGCGGTAAAGGAACAATAAATAAATAAATACATATTTCACAACATTACATACATTCATCCAACTCCGAGATAGGTACCTAGTTCAAGCACCTGTGTTACGGATATCAGAACCAACAGCGGAATTACAAATATATAATACTTTTATTTTGTAAATACATACTTATAATACATAGAAAACACTCAGACCAATTCAAAAACACATGTAACAAAACTATAATAATATCCCAACCGATTACGGCTACGGCGACCAATCTCAACGATCAACCACGTACGCAGAATATATTATAGTGCTTAAGTGTGTGCGCAAATACAAGTGCACTCACTATTACCTTACCCTCATATTCCGATGGGACACTACTGTGACACGACCGGAGAGGGATCGGGCGCAGGACCAGCTTAACGTGCTTTCCGAGGTACAAGTCCGCCAACTTCCAGACTCCGGGCTGCCACTAAGAATTTCTTACCGGAAACTTAGGTACAATTTTTTGGCTTGACCCGGGGATTGAACCCGGGACCTCTTGCGCAGCCGTCGCTTTAAAGTGCGACCCACTAACCACTGCGCCACCGAGGCAGTCAGACCAAAACTATACCAGAGACTTAAAAGCTTCATGTTAATTTGCAAACTAAATTTATTTCTAAGCATAACTTCAACGCAATAAGCAACTTATTACTCGGAATCCGAACTCATTAACAGCAACATTAACCTAGAAAATTAAATTTTCTTATCCAAAGCTGCGGTTAATTAAATTAAAGTGTAATGAAGGACCACCCTAAATGGTTCTAGACCAGCGTTTCCCAATCGTTGTTCTTCTAATAAACTATCCACAAACAAACCTTCAAAAAAGAGCATATTGTATTTTATAAGGTCGGCGGGACACCTGTGACTCCTCTGGTATTTTATGTAATAGGTGACAGACGAGCAGACGGATCACCTGATGGTAAGCGATTGCAACCGCCCATGGACACCCACGGAGCCACAAGAGCACTGCCAACCTTTAAGCCCCACTTTCCCCCGGATTGGGCATTCACGCAGCGAAACACAGCGGTGCTTCCCGCTGGTTTTGGTCGAGCCGGCCCATTCATGCCGAAGCGTGGCTCTCCCACGGTAAACGGTAATTTTAATCTGATTAATAAATCCGATCTACCTGACCCGACCACCCAGAACAGATTGTCCTGGCGCAGAAGAATAAGGAGAGCCGAACCCACCTAACGTGGGAAGAGGCAAAGAAGAAGACTCCTGTTTAGAAGGTCGACGGCACACCTGTGACTCCTCTGGTGTTACAGATGGCCATGGGCGGTGGTGATTGTTAAACTTGTCTGCCCCAAATCTCGTAAAAAAAAATTATGAAGAAATGTGACTATTGGTATTTTAGTGGGACCCAGAGGAAGTGTTCAAGGTTTGCCAGAAACTCTTCTCCACCACCAAATTTCTAAAGAGACTCTTCTTTTTGTCGCAATCAACATGCTCGGTGACAACGTGGTCATAGCGGCCATGCTAACAACAAAATAAAAGATGTGCTCCATTGTTTATATCCTCCAACCGATTACGGCTACGGCGGCCAATCTCAACGATCAGCCACGTACGCAGGATATATCATAGTGCTCAGGTGTGTGCGCAAACACAAGTGCACTCTCTATTCCCTTACCTTCATATTCCGATGGGACACCACTGTGATACGACCGGAGCGAGATTGCGCGCAGGACCAACGGCTTAACGTGCTTTCCGAGGTCCCGCAATTTGTACCGCCTTAGATTTTTTAATATTTTGATAGTTATTCTCCTATTCTGGGACGGAGACTAAACAAATGAGCTCAATTAAATCGATTCAGCCGTTCTTGAGTTACTACAAACAGTGTAATTGACACAACTTTGTCTTATATACCTACGTAGAGTCAGCTATGTGGACAGACTCACTACATTTTTATTATAATAAAGACATATTTTTATCGCGGATAAGATACAAAATAGATAAGATAGATAGATAACAGTGGCAGAGCCACGCTTCGGCATGAATGGGCCGGCTCGACCGGAGTAATACCACGTCCTCACAGAAAACCGGCGTAAAGCAGTGCATGCGCTGTGTTTCGCTGCGTGAGTGAGGGTACCGGAGGCAAAATTTAGGGGAAGGGGGGTTAAAAGGTAAGCAGCGTACTTGTGACACCACTGATGTTGCAAGTGTCCATGGGCGGCGGCAATTGCTTACCATAAGGTATGTGGCAGATCACCATATCATTTTTTTTTTCACAATATCACGAGCCCGAGAATTGGGCTCCAAGACCTCTTGCGCAGCCGTCGCTTTATAGTGCGACCTACTAACTACTACGTCATTGAGGCAGTCCATGGTTATGAAAATGTTGAGAACCCTATTCGAAACCTATGCATGGTGGTCTGATTGCACTTAATGGGTCCAGAGTAGAACTCGGGCGAACGTAAGGCCCATACACTTTTATAGGCAATATGAGTAGTAATATAATGAATACTATACACGCCAAATGCCATGGTAGTCAAATCGTTCTGCTAAATGATAAGCCGAAGTCAATATATTGAATTTCAAACGAGAAATTCTAACGAAATAGGCTATTCTAACTCTTTGAGTTAACTATATAACAGGGCTTTCAGAATAATCTTACAGTTTCATGGTTTATGGTAAACCTCTAAACTTCAACAATGTATATTATATTTGGTTTCGAACTATGTGACAGTCTGAAATCGAAACAGACGAAGCGGTCGAAAGTTTTATTATAGTAAATACATGTATGTTTTTCAATCTTAGATAATCCCAAGTAATAATATCCTTCAAACCGATATTTCGGTCATGGAGGCCAATCTCAGCGATCAGCCATCGACGCAGGACATAATTATAGAGCACAAGTGTTTGCGCAGACACAAGTGCACTCTCTATATCCGTACCCTCGACGATATGGGATCGTCGAACGTCGAACGTCGATCGGGACGACATCGAAATATATGGGTCACCAGGGTGACACGACCGAAGAGGGATTAGGCGCAGGACCAACATCTTAACGTGCTTTCCGAGGCACGGGGGTACAAAACCGCCAACTTCCAGACTCCGGGCTGACACTGAGAATTTCTTAACAGAAAAACTCGGGTACAAATTTTGGCCCGACCCGGGATCGAACCCGGGACCCCAAGCGCAGCCGTCGTTTTAAAGTGCGACCCACCGACCATTGCGCAACTAGCCAGTCGAATCCCAAGTACATAGCAGTTGATTATAAGTCTAAGTTAATAAACACTTAGCCGTGTGGTCCCCGGCAGAGTAGAATAGTAAAAGTAAAAGGCGACTAAGGTAAAGCTGCTGGCATGATCATCAGCACCCAGAGAAGGAAAACTCTGCATTTATATCAAAACCCTCGCCAACCCTCTGCCAAGCGTGGTGAGTATGGCAATTACCCCTCATGTGATTGAGGGAGGCCCATGCCCCAGCAGTGGGGACTTAAATGGGCTGATGATGATGATGATGATGAATCAACACTTGAAATTGACTTTTGTTCGACTTTTTTTGAAAATGTTGGTGATTTTTTCTTAATTCTGATTTATGATTTCAGTTGTCACATGATATATAGAACATTATACAAGCTATGTTTATTTTTAGAAAAACAAACGTCTTTTTAAAAGACCACCTGCCCGTTGGTCCAAGGATATTGAAATTGTGACTGGGAGTAGTAGATGAGGTTTGCATAGAAATAATCAGAAACGAGTTTGCTCAACTTAGCGAGAGCATTACTGTGCCTCCAGATTAGTAGTGGAACAATGAGGGCTGGTTTGATGATATCATTAAGGTGACGGGTAGGGCACACTAGCGATGCCAATCGATTTTAATTTTTACTACTAAACCGGATCTATTTTAAACAATTTCGGGATTCCTACCTCTCGGCAAATACTTATACTATTCGTTTTTATAAGCGAAAAATTGATTCACGCTAAAAGTGGCCGCTAATAAATTTTTCGCGTATGCGTTGGACCCAATATTTTTGCATGGTTATTTGATAAATAGTATAAGTGTTTGTAGCCGTGTGGTCCCCGGCAGAGTAGAATAGGCCACCCTCACTCTTACCGAGGTGTCGTAAAAGGCGACTAAGGTAAAGCTGCCGGTATGATCATCAGCACCCAGAGAAGGAAAACTCTGCATTTATATCAAAACCCTCGCCAACCCGTCTGCCAAGCGTGGTGAGTATGGCAATTACCCCTCATGTGATAGAGGGAGGCCCGTGCCCCAGCAGCGGAGACTTAAATGGGCTGACGATGATGATGATAAGTGTTTGACGAGAGGTTGTAACCCTTAATTGTTTAAAATAGATCCGGTTCAGTAGCTAAAAATGATAATCGATTGGCGTCGCTGGTGTGCCCTACCCGTCACCTAAATAATCTCCAGTATCACAGGAATAAAAGTACATCAATTCTACTATTATACATTATATTTGACAGTGGGAGAGCCACGCTTCGGCATGAATGGCCGAGCTCGACCGGAGTAATACCACGTCCTCACAGAAAACCGGCGTGAAGCAGTGCATGCGCTGTGTTTCGCTGCGTGAGTGAGGATACCGGAGGCCCAATCCAGGGGAAGGGGGGGTTAAAAGGTAAGCAGCGCACTTGTAGCACCACTGGTGTTGCAGGCGTCCATGGGCGGCGGTAATCGCTTACCATCAGGTGATCCGTCTGCTCGTCTGCCACCTATATCATAAAAAAAAATGTCCCCGTAGTTAAGTTTAGTAAACGAGTTCACGAGTTAAGATTATTTAATGCAACTTTAGTCGTAACACGTGAAACGGTGAAAACACTGGGTGTCAAGAAAACCATGGAAATTTTATAACCTGTACATAATTTACAACTAGGTAAGTGAGAATGAGCTTTCCCGCAAAAACCCTATGCAAATAGAGGTCATTATTTTCACCATCAGAAACCTGCGCATGCACATGGTGTAAATTACCCCGAGTCGATCGCGGCATCGAGCGGATTCAAGCGTTAGGTTAGACTAAGGCGTCCATTATATTCGGATTTAGGTAGGATTGTACCATTTAGGGGTCCCGGTTCCCTGATTATCCCGTTCAGCAGGGCGGTAGATATGGGACCACATTACCCTCCCCCTACTCCCATGAATTTATCTTAGTTTTTGATTTTTAAGGTCTTCATCATCAATATTTTTTTTAATTTGGATCAAGTAGGATAGCCCACGTAGCAAACATGCATCTTTCATCTCGCAGGTCAGTTTGTTTGTAACCTGGCCCGCGAGATGAAGAATTCTATCCACTAAGCTTTTCCCCTTCTTGGGCCTCCAGTACCTTCACTTACTCGGCGAAACACAGCGCAGAACTGATTTTTTATGAGGCCTTGGTATTACTTCAGTGGAGCCAGCCCATTGCCGCCGAAGCGTGGCTCTCCCAAGGGTAAATGATTCGTCAAGTTTCCTGGATTGCAAGAACAATACTTTTCTATAAGCTACCACGCTTCCGATATTAGAATAGTATAAAGCTTTTGTTATACTGTGAAATGTGAAATGAAATATCGTAGCGTGTAAAGTACTGCATATCGTCAATTCAATATAGTGCCTACCTTTTCTTTTCTTGTTTGGATCGAATGATTTTGATGAAATATTTCAAGGTTCCATAAATTCCATAAGTTCCGTTTCTAGGGTTCCTATCGACATATTAGACAACAACTAAAATTACCGTTAGAAAACCGAGCCTTGTGTCCCGCTCTAAAACAAAAAATGGTCATGTTAGGTGAGGTGGCCTCGTAAATAAGGCCGGCTCATTACGCGGGCCTAACGAGCGGGCGCAGGCGCACGCGCCGCGATATATTACTGGGAGAGTGCACACCGATGCAGAGTGAACAAACTTTTTTAGGAAGGAAAATAACAATCAATCAGCCAATCGGCGTTCACTACTGGACGTAGGTCTCTCGCAACGAGCACTAACTGTCCTGTGTAGGCAACTTACGCCATCTTTCCTCTTGGATGCTCTGCAGCATCCTACACTAGGTACCTACTTAAGATTCCTAACGTTAGAACTATTTCACTCTACTACTGTTCAACTCCATTGTCAGTTCATACAAAGACATGGCCGGATCACCATGTGCAGCAAACAAAGAGCGTAGGCGATATTCCTGCAGTTTTTTCATATATTACGAACATGAAAGCTGCCGCAAATTTGAGAGTTTATCAGGTAGTCTATCCAGCCGCGCGGAAGAACCACGTGACAAATTCTTACACACATACGCACGCACGCACGCACTGACCCTCACGCACGCTTGCACGGATGCACGCACGCACGCACGCTTGCACGGACGTACGCATGCACGCACGCACACACACACACATCCCCAAACACACACACACACACAATATCTATTCTCCAAATTTAAATTTTATACATTTTAAGTTTTATTGTAACTTTGTTAGATTTGTTAGCCGAATACATTTTTCTCTGCGCCGCGGTGTAAATGAGGTCCGATTTAAACGCCCCCTGTAGAGACTTTACATGCGATTGTGGTTAGTCGCGGTAATTATTGATTTTCTTATGGGAAATAGTAAACACTAATGGGAAATGCTTGATCTTCCTTATTAAGTACCTCTGCAATTAAGTGCACTTTAAATAATTTTAGTTAATAGTTGCAATAGATTTTGATAATAATACGAGTAACTAAGGTTTAGTTAAAAGTGTATTGGCAAGAAGTCGTTTTTTTAAATGGCTTTCAGTAATATTTGGTTATGAATAATTGATTCAAGTAAGTACCTACCCAAAATTATACTAAAATGGGTTTTCTCTGAGTTTAAAAAATGTAGTAAGTTGGGCATAGGTAGGGTAAAATCGGGCTTGAAAGATAATGTAGACATTGAAAGAGAGTATTGTCTGTTCTAGACAAATTGATAGTCCGCAGATTTTCACGTTGTTTGGGCGGGCAATAAGGCTACACTTTTTACCGCTTATTGAAATTTTATTGTATTTAATTTGATTTTTAGTTCTGCTAGAAAACTATTTTTTATGGAACAATAAATTTAAAGAAACCAATCAAATTGTGCGCCAACGTCTGTACTCCCATATGTTTTGTACCTACTTATTTTCTGAAAAAGTATGTAAAGGTGGGAGAGCCACGCTTTGGCATGAATGGGCCGGCTCGACAGGAGTGATACCACTGCCTCACAGAAGACCGGCGTGAAGCAGCGCCTGCGCTGTTTCGCCGTGTGAGTGAGGTTACCGGAGGCCCAATGGGGGAAAGGGGAAAAGGTTGGCAGCGCACCTGTGACTCCACTGGTGTTGCGGGTGTCCATGGGCGGCGGAATTGCTTACCATCAGGTGATCCGTCTGGTCGTCTTCATCATCGTCAGCCCATTTTAGTCCCCACTGCTGGGGCACGGGCCTCCCCCAATCACATGAGGGGTAATTGCCATACTCACCACGCTTGGCAGACGGGTTGGCGAGGGTTTTGATATAAATGCAGAGTTTTCCTTCTCATGGTGCTGATGATCATGCCAGCAGCTTTACCTTAGTCGCCTTTTACGACACCTCGGTAAGAGTGAGGTTGGCCTATTCTACTCTGCCGGGGACCACACGGCAACGACGGCGTCTGGTCGTCTGCCACCTCTCATATAAAAAAAACCTAGTTAAGTAGACCATCAATAACACCATTTCAAATGTTGATCTCACAGATTTCCCTCTCCCATATCTATCTTGTAAGTCACTAATAAGTGCAATAATGATGCTTATTATTCTCCCTTACACTTTGGTGGGCAGATGTTGTTAAAATGCTATTAGGCGTTAGTCACACGAAAGCGGCGTGGTCATCATCGCCCACTCGCATGAGGTAGGCAATTGTCCCGATCCGTCTGTGCGTCATACGTCATCTTTGCATATGGTCTAGTTAGTTTAGTGTTATCTTTATCTTCATGGGCATATTCTATTGCATCTATCCAGATGACACTCTCATTGGATGACTTCATCAATAGCTGTGTTGAATGTAGACCTCATATTTTATACTTCGACAGCCAAAAAAGGTACCTATACTGCTTATACAGTTTTTATATCGATTTTAATTTTTAGCTGATAAACCGGATCTTTTTTAAACAATTTCGGGGTTACAATCTCTCGGCAAACACTTATATTTATTAAATAACCATGCACAGATGTTGGTTGGGTGCATGCTTATTTAATAAATAGTATAAGTGTTTGCCGCTGTGCAATAATTAAAACCGATTGGCGTCGCTAGTGTGCCCTACCCGTCACCATGGCGGACCACTCTTCAGATATAAAGATGTGCTTAAGCGCCACATGAAAGTGTGTGACAGTCAATCTCGACTTTAGTGAAAACCAAAGACCGAGACTTCGAAACCTCTGAGCTTGACTCTAAGCAGGATGAGTTGAATGCTACATGCCCGCAATGTATGAGAATATTTTCGACAAGTTACATAAATTAAATTGAAAATTTAAAAAAACTCCTGACGGCGGCCATCTTGGATTTGAAATTTGTCACAATAAATACCTATAGTCTGCTACTCAACGCCTTTTGTATGATACCCAGATTGTGGGAGTTGTGTTAAAACATACAATCCATATCTTTGTGACGGCGGCCATCTTGGATCGATTTTTATCCAACATTGCTAAGAACACTCCCCCCTTATTCATCTTTCAAAAAAATCGAAACCGGTTCATTCTTTCGGGAGCTACGATGCCATAGAGAGACACATAGACAGACACGTCAAACTTATTACACCCCGTCGTTTTTGCGTCGGGGGTTAAAAACTATAGGTTACGTCAGTCACATGCGAACACACCAACGACATTTGGCTAGGAGTTGAAGCAGTCGCTTAGGTCGAAATCAGCCGGACTCCATCATCATCATCATGCAGTGTTACTGATAATAGTGCCTTTAGTCCGCGACACCAAAGAAGGCCGGAGAAAAGCGCGCTTGAGTCGCCATCAATATTAATATTTCAGCTTTATGCTCATAGACACAGGGAATCTCATATTTTAATTCCATATTTTTCCACGGGACTTTTTTCGTGGCACGGACTCTACATACGGGAAGGTTTTAGTCGCCCCACGGTTATTTGGCCTTTGGCAAAAGTCGGAACTAATGCCATTTTGACATTTTCCCATACAAAATGAACGAAATTCTGCGAAATAAAACCGCCTTCAAAAACCATGAACTAAAAGTGTAAAATAATATTTTTAGCACTTTATACACTTCAAATAACATTTTATAACAGTACACTCGAGAAAAGGTTAATAATAATGATAATAATTAACACTATGGTTTTACCGACTTCGGTAAAACCATAGAATAAAACCTTTTCTCGAGTGTACTGTTACAAAATGTTATTTGAAGTGTTAAAAATATTATATTACACTTTTAGTTCGTGGTTTTTGAAGACGGTTTTTTTTTCGTGTCTCATTTTCTAGCAACACCCCCCCCCCCCCCCCCGCTCCGTCCCTCTTCCACCCCCGCAATAACTACCAAACTAATTCTGAGTACAGTATTGAAAGAGTTATCCTTTAACTCCTTACCGTTGAGGAGTTGACCTTCCATCGTCAGAGTCACAAAATTAATACAATCAGGCGTGCCTTTTAAATTTGAAGGCTCCCCTCAATTTTTCCAGGATCCCATCATCAGATCCTGATATCCTTATCATGGTACCAATTCGGGACTATCTACTTTCCAACTAAAAAATAATCATCTAAATCGGTTCATAAATGGCAAAGTAATCGGCGAACAAACATAAAGAAAACAAAATATATACATGTCGAATTGAGAACCTCCTCCTTTTTTTCAAGTCGGTTAAAAAATCACTGAATCTGAATCACTGAAGTGCCTTATGATCGTGGTTCATTCGTGGTCGCACTTATAGTCGTAGATTGGCAGATAATATGCAACATTTTTTTTCTGATGTTTATTGATCACAGTAGTGACAATCTGTATTTGTTTATTTAACCTACACTCAGAAAGTTTTGCGAAAGGAGAGCACTGGCCACTAGCTAATATTTTGACAATGAAAATAAATTTTAAGAATAAAAATATATCTGTTTGACAACAGGTTTGACCTTCGAATTTCCATTCATGTTTTTTCGAGAAGAAAAAAAATTTATCTCATAACAATAATCTTTATTTTCATGAGATAAAAATATTCTTTTTTTATCTCATAAAAATAAAGAATCGAGCACCGAGTACTTTTTCATGTAATTAGTCTTTGAATTAGGTAATACAATGTTTTCGTACCCGAAGGGCTATCTTTGGGTTCGCAACCCTAATAGAGCATAACTTGCGACGCAGCAGTTACAAACTACATTACTAGTGAAACATAAGCATCATTATACCATGGAATCAGATTACAGTATAGATAATTATAATCACGTAAACTACATCATGTGAACGAAAACACCGCTTTCATAAAATTTATCGCACATTACATCTTAAACCAGAATCAGTGTCATAAAACAATTGAAGAGCAGCTGTCCTTAAAATTGAGGTCTTCAGCATATAAAACACAGTGCAAAGAATAGCAGCAAGTTAACTATTTCCGATAAGCAAATGCACTCTACCCTGAAAGCCTACTACGAACCCGTATAAAAATATATTTACAAGAAAACAGTAGGTACCTGACAATTTGTAGGTAGTAGGTACTAGTAGTACATACCTACCAGTATAGTCGAGCCACATTTGACGTTTCTAAATTTTAGCTTCATAGAGAGGTGAACTACTAAAAAACTTTCGATTAAAGTGAATAATCGAATTGTACTTCAAACAAACGTGAATCGAATACTATAATAATGGAAAAGAGGTTATCAGTAGTTTTATTTGGGAAAATGTGAATCAACATTATTGAAAAAAAACCGGCCAAGTGCGAGTCGGGCTCGCGCACAAAGGGTTCCGTAGCAGCAAAGTCCAAAATTACAGTTAAATCAACCTATCTCAAAAACTATAAGAGATACTTTGATCAAACCAAAAATCGTTGAAAGAGTTAATTAGCATGCATCACCTCTATTTTTTTTAGAATTTTATACCCCGTAGTTATAAAAATAGAGGGGGGGGGACATACTTTTTACGACTTTGAGAGCTGATATCTCAAAAACCGTTCACTTTAAGAAAAATGTTTTTTAGAAAACTTTATATCATTTTAAAAGACCTTTCCATTGATACCCCACACGGGTATGTACATCGAAAAAAAAAATTTCATCCCTCAGTTACATGTATGGGGGGCCCCACCCCCAATTCTTTTTTTTACTATTTAGTGTCATATTTTTGTAGCGGTTCATACAACACATATTCCCATCAAATTTCATCACTGTAGTACTTATAGTTTCCGAGTAAATCGGCTGTGACAGACGGACAGACGGACAGACGGACAGACGGACATGACGAAACTATAAGGGTTCCGTTTTTGCCATTTTGGCTACGGAACCCTAAAAAAAGGGAAAGTAGGTAACGATTTTAGACATCGACCCGCGGCCTGTTTTTTTATTTTTCTTCGAAATCAAAGCGCTTATAATGGTGTGCCATATTTTTTTTTCTTTTTAAAAAGTTATTAATGTATCTATATTTTTAAACAAGATAATAATACGTTTTATTTTAATCAGAAAGTGGCTTTTCATTTATGGATGAATATTACACGATTAACATTGTATTCGTTCGATTATTTGGGGTACATCACTAGAGCTTAAAAAGAAAATGGGTTGACACATGTAACATTGTACCAACGTTCAATCTCTAAAAAGTAAATTTTTAATAAGTTTATAAATAGTTTAACAGAGAAAGTCAATCGTGAATCTTTTTTGTCTTTATTGAAATAAATGCAAACAATTTTAAAAGGGTAAGAAAATTGTTATTTTATAACATAGAAAGATTGATAAATTCAATGATCGTTGTTACAAGGTTACACTGTCGAATTTAAGTTAAGTTTCAAATGTGGCTTATTATTTAGGCCCAACTATACTCGTAGTAAGAGATTAGTAGGTAGGCAGGTATACCTAATAGGTTTAGGTAGTACGCGTACATTGATAAATAGCGTTTAACATGTTTTTTTCCAATTCATAATGGGATTGCTCTTGGCTTCACACTGAACCACAGAATAAATATGACTGAAGTTTAGAGTTGAGAAGACGCCCACGATGGAGTGAGCTTACCCAGAAGCAACATATTCACGCTTAAAAATGTTGAGGTTGTGGTCATTCGAGAAGCTGGACGTAGGAAGGACTTCTGTTTCCCCTAATTAAGCGCATGTACTAAATAATGTAATACGTTCTTAATAGGTACATATTGGGTAGTTTTATACGCATCAGTTTGCGGGCGAGTGTCTCCTGTTGCGCGAACTACACCGCGACCTTTAAATACACAATTGGCCACAGCATCTAGAAGATGATTGTCGCTAGGAGGTTGGTGAATGAATGAATGAATGAATGAATGAATATACTTTTATTGCACTCAAAGTATAGTAAGAAAACTTAATACTAGGTATTACAGGATATGTACAACGAAGGCGGCCTTATTACTATGAGCAATCTCGTCCAGGCAACCTTTGGGTAAAGGACACTTGATGGAGGTGTAGGGCAGTGCAATATTAATATTTATATACTTACATACAAAGTTTAAATATTAATACATAAATAAAAGTTGGTGATAATCCACATCGGCGTTGATGACTGTAAAGCCCTCCCCATAGGCGCTGTATGCCTGGGACGCAGCTGTAAAAGCACGGACTTGCCCATCATGCATGTTCTTCTCTCGACCTCTCCAGCTGTGTCCTCAGGAATGATCTTAAATAAGGGCAGAAAAATTGGTCATTGTTGGTAACATTGAAGGGATCACGGGGCCGATCACCAACACGATAGTCTGACCAAATAAACAGAGCTACTACCCTATCAAAGTTCTACAACGTGGTAGAGGCTACTTCCGATCAGAATCAATGGAGAAAGTTTGTTTGGTTGATGAGTTCCAGTGACTATGATCCTAAGCAACGAGGGACCGACTACAGAGAGAGGATAGGTGCCTAGTCTGTTACTTTGCTGTGACCCCTTCCACTATGCTTAAGGGCACTCTTCCGTCGTTCCTGTCAAATAAATATCTCGTCCAATTAACAAGGAGCATTATTATAGTTGGTACGGCACCTGCTACTATGAGAGAGCGGCATGCTCGGCCGAGCGCGTCGCCTGCGCACCCGACCGTGCCTCCAAGAAGCCGTTAAAAATAAAATAGATTTGAAATCGCGCTGTGTTCTGATTTTAAGTTTTTCGTCTAGTAACTTCGAAATGGATTGAAAACTATTTGGTTTTATTGGTGTTGAGCAACTTTCTAATAGCAATTCTGTTACATAGGTACTAAATACCTACTCTAGTTTAAAAAACTGTTTATGCAAGCATCAGGTTTTTACTTTCAGTCGAAATTTGTTATTAGCTAATTACAATTTTTTGTGTAGGCATAGAAATGTTGGCGTGAGCTCGTGCAAACTAAAAATTTTGCAAAAGTTTGCATTTTCGAAGTTAACTAGATAGTATTTCCATATTTACGAGTAGAAACTAAAAGTCAGCATAATTCGACTAGACCGAAGTGATACCACGGCCTCACAGAAAACCGGCGTAAAGCAGCAGTGTGCTGTGTTTCGCTGCTTGAGACACCTGCGACACCAGTGGAGTCACAAGTGCGCATTTAAATTCTCCTTACCCCCTGATTGGGCCTCCGGTACCCTTACTCACGCAGCGAAACACAGCACAGTGCTGCTTCACGCCGGTTTTCTGTGAGGCCGTGGTATCACTCCGGTCGAGTCGGCCTATTCATGCCGATACGTGGCTCCCCCACGGTCAGTTTAATGATACAATAATTTTATAATTTATTCCGCAGACTATTGAATCCAAAACAGAATCAAAATTCATATCAGCAAATGCCGTCGTTACTTCTAGTTGCGCAACTGATGATAGCATTCAAAGCGGACCCTCAAATGCAGAAGCCCTACCGATAAGTCTTATCTTTCAAATTATGTAACGATATGCAAGCCTACTTACGCCATCCCGGCCCTAAATCGTCATCAGGCCAATATTGTTCGCGCCTAACTAGCCGCCGCTGAAATACACCGACAGGCCTATAATAGGCCGTATTTCAGACCAATTATGCCCCATCGTTTTACGGCTTAAATCCTCTTTATGTGCCTTTAATTTGTTTTAAGGGCCTTATTTGTTGCGAACTGTTGTAGTGAAATGTGAGCAGCAGTTCTCAAAGATTTGCAACCGTCGAATTTTATTTTTAGAAACTTGTGTTCCAGTTCTGGTTAACAATGCCTTTTTGCGGCACTTTCGATCAGTTTTACTTTACACTACCTGTAGGGATAAACTAGCCAACAGTCTTCTTCTCTAATGAAAACAAAACAGTTAAGGTGACGGGTAGGGCACACTAGCGACGCCAATCGATTTAAATTTTTAGCTACTAAACCGGATGTATTTTAAACAATTTTGGGGATTACAACCTCTCGACAAACACTTAAACTTTCATTAAATAACCATGCAAAAATGTTGGGTACAACGCGTACGTGAAAAATTGATTCACGCCAAAAGCGGCCACTTTTGGCGTGAATCAATTTTTCGCGTACAAAAACGGACCCAACATTTGTGCATGCTTATTAAATAAATAGTATAAGTGTTTGCCGAGAGGTCGTAACCCCGAAATTGTTTAATATACATTCGGTTGAGTAGCTAAAAATTCAAATCGATTGGCGTCGCTAGTGCGCCCTACCCGTCACCTTAAGTAAAGGACACAGCCAATGGTTGGGTTGTTGTGCCTGCTAACATTAAAAAGTTCTTTCTTATATTGCACCAAATCAATTGATTGAAGAATTGGACAGTTTTTAATTATGGCTGTTCCATCCAATCAGTCTCAAATTAAGTAACCTTTTGTTTATATTATTAAATAAAAATTAGCGCTTGTAAAACGGAATGTTACGTGCGTACCTACCTACAGTTTCCAATCCAAAAGCCAAGCTTAATTACTAAAACGTTATCCTTAACAAAACCCAAGTATTTGAAACTAAACAAAAACTTAAGCACTAATCCAGCAACATAGGAATTAAATTTTCCAAGATTACAATCAAAGCTTGAAGGCAACCGAGTTTGTTGACTGCCACGCAGCAGAGCGTGGCGAAGAGATATTAACTAGATTCTCCGTCTCCTCCCAACTAATAAGACTGAACGAGACGGAAAATTATATCTCAGTTCTTGTATGAAATAATTACTTGATCGTATTCTTCTTCGAGTGAGCGGCCGTGAAGAAAGCCTTTCAAAATATATCTTGAGCGGAAACGTAAGCATAGAGGAATGAGAAAATTTAAAAAAGATGAAGGTAAGTTGGAACGTAATTGACTATGAATTTTTATTTAACGGTTAAATTAACATTTTACCGGAATTATATTATCTACTTTATATCAGACGATCGCTTACCATCAGGCGATCCGTCTGCTCTTCTGCCATCTATCACATAAAAAAAAGAAAACGCCGGTATTTTCCGCAGGTGTTTCATTCATCTCTTTCTCTCTGTCTCTTTCCCATTCCTATTTATTCAGAAATTAAGTCAGCAGTGTGGTTCCCGGCAGAGTAGAATAGGCCACCCTCACTCTTACCGAGGTGTCGTAAAAGGCGACTAAGGTAAATCTGCTGGCATGATCATCTGCACCCAGAGAAGGAAAACTCTGCATTTATATCAAAACCCTCCCCAACCCGTCTGCCAAGCGTGGTGAGTATGGCAATTACCCCTCATGTGATTGAGGGAGGCCCGTGCCCCAGCAGTGGGGACTTAAATGGGCCGATGGATGATGATGATGATGAAGTCAGCAGTGTCATATCATGCTCTAGTTCTTCCGATATTCAGGCCTGGATTTGTAGAACGGCAGAAGGGGTGGCAATAGTAGGGGCGAAAAATCTTCAAATCCCTCTCTACCTACATTCATAAATGGGCCGAATGCATTATACTCTAAAGCCAGCTTTGATCTTTATAATAGGCTTGCGTCCTATTATTCTTTCTGGTTGGTAATCAAATAACCTCTTAAAAGTAGAAACATCGGTAAAATGATGACTTGCAGCTTGAAAACTTTCTGAGATATCGCAATTCAAGGATCACTTATTGATAGACCTTCCCAAAACGCTCCATGCAAACACCATAATACTTGTAACATCTTGTAACAACCACATGTAATGCAAAAATATTTGAATTTTAAATTCGAATTTGACCGACACATTCTACGATGTCAGCGAGTGTAGATTTTACGCATTGCGACATAATTTTGTTTGATAGCTAAAGTAATTTAAATAATGCGTTATATAAAACAAATACAAATAACTTTATTGTGCATAAGTAACTACAATTTGTACACACTGTAAATAGTTCAATAACATACTTATTAGATAGGTATATTAAACTAATTAGTTAAATCTTGTCTAAGCCAAAACAATGTTTAATAACACATAATGTAGGTAGATACAGAGACAATAATCCTTGTACCTTCCGTACTAGTACAAGACTGTGTTCGGCAAAGTAATTTAAATAATGGGTTATATAATAATAACATATTAGGTATATAAATGCTGAAGTCACTCTTTTTGTTGAAGCTAGTTAAAAAGTGGAGTCCGAATGGAGAGTAGATACCTAATAAAACCGAAAATCGGTAAGTATTATGAAGAGGAATGATTATAGAAATACATTACCTCTGAATTCTCTGATAGCATAAGTTAGGATATTTATTACTTAATAAATTTAAAAAAATTAAGTCCAACCGTCCCAACCGAAGCCGGGGCGCAGTCCTAGTATCTATATATACATACTATTTACAAAGTTCTAAACGCAACGATAAGACTTATTACTAAACCGAATGACGAAACACTTGCGTGATATAATCGACGCCCAACGCCATCTATTGATACTGTGTGGAACTAATGACCCGAAACGAAATGAGGGCGAGCAACTAGTCTATATAGTGTAGGAGAACTAAGGTTACAGACATAGCCCAAAGGATTGCATGCCTCAAGTGGCAATGGCAGGGCACATAGCGAGGAGAACAGACGGCCGTTGGGGCAGAAAGGTCCTGGAGTGGAGGCCACGCACAGGAAGTCGCAGCCGTGGCAGGCCCCCCACAAGGTGGGCCGACGATCTGGTGAAGATCGCGGGAATCCATTGGATGCGGGCGGCACAGGACCGATCTGTGTGGAGAACATTGGGGGAGGCCTATGTCCAGCAGTGGACGTCTATTGGCTGAAATGATGAACTAGTCTATAAAGCTCCGACCAATTGAATCTCCGTCCATAGAATAAAGTAAATATGAGTTCGTCCATTACCTTTGCAACCATTACATCATTCTCCGAGTGCAGGTATTCTCAAGCAGACGATTAAAGCCGTGCTCCGAGGGTGGGTGACCTGCGCAGCCGACCGCGGAGGAGGGCGACACGGCTGGCTGCGCGCGCGCCGCTAACGACATCGTCTTACAGAAATCATATCTCACTGCCGCTGTTCTTTAATTGCTCGTAATTAACGCTAAGCTTCGGAAACTTTTAATTGATATTCGCATTTTGGGGCCCGCTTTCTAATAAAACGCAAAATAAATAAAAGCATAAAATTTGGTAGTACAGTTGCTTGAGCCACAGACAGACTACCACAATATGAAAAAACTACTACATACAGGTACTTATATAATAAGTGGTTATAGAGAATATTACAGTACTTAAGCCTATTTAGCCTTATTTTAAGACATGCGAATAGTTATTCTTCATCGGCAACTGGTTGTGAATCTTAGTTGCCAATGTGGCCAGAGGGATTAATCATGGTGATTAATAACTTTAGATATATAAACTCTCTCTATATACAACTAAATCGCCCTCTTGGTCTAGCGGTTTAAGTAGCGGGCCGTGATCCTGGGTTCCTGGGTTGGATTCCCGGGCCGGGCGAAAAGTATGTTTCGAATTTTTCGAATATTGCTCGGGTTTGTGATCACCAATCCGCATTAGGCAAGCGTGGTGATTAAGCCTAATCCCATCATAGTAGCGATAACTTGATTTCTATCATGGAGGCCTTTGCCCTGCAGTGGGACAGTATATAGGCCGATACTTAACCTATATAAACTAAAAGTATAAACTAATATTGAAACTATTTACAATACAGTCTATTCTTATTCTTTAATTAAACATTAATCGAAGCATAACATTCCATAGGTATATGAACCTATGGAATGTTATGCATCGATTACAGTTAGATTTTTTTGTTGTTACAAGTAAGAAACTCATCAATTGAATAAAACAACTGTTCTAATAACCAATGGTACAAACAAGTTTTAAATTTATTAGTAGGGAAATGAGAATTTTTATGTTGTCAGGGATTTTATTAAATATCTTTAATTACAGAAATCAATCAATCAAATTATTCTTCATTTGCATAGGCTTGTACAGCACTTACAAATCGTCATACATTTGAAGAATTTAAGACTATTTATAAGTACTTATGTATAATTTACATGTCAATACATATATATGTTGATACATAAAATATACTAAAAGAAATAAACATACTTAATGCGATTCTACCACCGGCTCGGAAAGTGGTTTCTGGTCGAGAAGATCCGGCAAGAAACTCGCCAGTTACTCTTTTTAATCGCCAAACTTTCATTACAATGTTGTGTCTTCATAATATCAAGCCATACAGTTTAATTGTAACACAAAATAAAATAATAGAAATAATAAAATAAATATTATGAGGTAAGCCGAAGCAGCCATTATTTCACTCAACCATATTAGAGGGAATGTTATGACCCGCCACATAGCGCCACCACCCCAGAGACATTTGAGTGAGCATGACTACTTAGGTTCCCCTCAAGTCGACATTTGATGATTAAATTTAACAGATTTGTAAAGTCTCTTGAGAGTCAGTCATAAGAACACTAGTTCCTATAAGGCCATATTGTTGTTTTTTTTTTTTAATTAAGTAAATTTAAAGTTTGAGCAACATTACGCATCCTAATAGAATGCAAGTTTCTTGAATTTTAAATGGCGGGACAAATTTTGCATTTACGAGCAAATTCAATAAAGTCGTATTTAATACTGTGAGAATTTATTTATTGTTTCAATAAATCCGTAGCTGTAATCCGGTTTCATTTGGCATGTGAATAAATAGGTAAATACCATATTCATTGCTTTACTAAAATATTGAAAAGGGAATCTATATACAACATTTAGTTGCCATGGACAAATTATGTAATAAGTAATCGCTCCCATAACAAAACGCAGGGCAGGTTATGTAGCAACTTTACGCCGATTTTCTGTGAGAATGTGGTATAACTCCGATCAAGCAAGCCCATTAATTCCAAAGCATGGCTCTTAACAATTTAATCAGAGGGGCAATTCTCGTACACTCAACATTTTTTTTATGCTAGAGGCGACAAATGAGCAAGCGAGTCACCTGTTGGAAAGTAATCAACGCCGCTCATGAAGATCCGCAAAATCAGAGAGAAAGCTAATGTTTTGCCGGCCTTTTTAAAAAAAAGTACGCTCTTCTCTTGGAGGTCCCTAAGTCATAGCCGTCGGGAAATACTCCCATAGCCAAACCGTTCCACAGATTCAAGGAACGTGGTAGAAAAGTTCTGCGAGAAACGCACAGTATTACACCGCCATCTATCGAGATGATGGGGATGGAATGACAATCGCTTGCATGTGGTTCGATGTAAGAATTCAGCTGCAGGGAGTGGATCTAACAATTCCTCAGAGCACTCTCCATGATAGATGCGGTATATAATGCTGAGGGAAGTTATAAACCGCCGCAGTGCTAGAGGATTTTTTTTTTTAATTCTATTTTTAGTTTAGGGACTTTAACCTTGTGTTATGTCAGTCCCATCGTAACCTAAACATAGATGCTAGAGGATCAAATGGATGAATGAATGAAATCTCTAAATTCGACTTCAATGTCAATTGCTCGAGAATAGGCCCCATTAAAAGCCTTGCCTTGCCAACAATGCGCCGTGCGCGCTCTCTTAATTTTCAGGCGCCATCGCAACGATCAACCGAAAATTATAAGTATAGCCACAGGTATAGGCATTAGGCATGGTTCCTATTATATGGGTTAAAATATGCTGCTAAATGAACAAATGAACTGTAGCTATCTCCCAATCGTTTAGCACCTATACGTGCCGAAAGAATCATTGAAGCATTATAATACCGTCAAGTAGTCACCAACAACTAAATTGATTTTCAAAGCTGGAAGCGTCAAGTGTACCGGAGCGTGACAAGGAGGCACACAAACAAGCTATATACATTGTACAATGTCAATGCGCACTAAGTGTGTGCTCGAGAGTGATTTTACGAAAACAAGATCATGTATGTATTATAAAGATATTATCTGCTTTACTTTAAATTTAAAATGACGTTCCAGAATGGAAATCGTAGTTATTTTTTGGTGCAAGGCATTAAAGTGCAAAATGCCAATCGACTTATTTTATCTTCTAAAATTCGTCCAGCCAGGTTTAAGATTGCCGCCCACGATAAGTAAACAGCACGGCATTAAGTACTTGTCTACCTACAGAATCATCATCTCGGCATGTCATTCCTAGTTACGACCAAAGCCGCTGCTTCGCGATTGGCAGACGAGCAGACGGATCACCTGATGGTAAGCAATTGCCCCCGCCCATGGACACCCCCGACACCAGTGGAGTCACTAGTGCGTTGCCAACCTTTAAACCCCCCTTTTCCCCCTGAATTGGGCCTCCAGTACCCTCACTCACGCAGCGAAACTCAGCACAATGCTACTCAATGTTGCACAATGTTGTCCCAGGGGAAATGCGTTACGCATACCCATCCGCCGGGGGGCAGACGGGCTATTTCGGACTCCCCCCCCGTAACGGCGGGGGTCTACCGACTAGAACCCCTGGGCACCCTCTCATCGTCCATAGTGGGAGGTCGTGGGGACGAGCACGAAGCCACGTACACGACCCTCCGGACGGAGCCCGCCGGTGGGCTGGGGAGGAGGGGCGTTAGGGACAGCCTAGGGTGAGTCCAAGATCCAAGGTATGGGAATCTGAACTTCGTGATTACAGGTTCAAAACAATTGAGAAACTAGGTATTTGAAACGTGCCGGTTTCTTTATCATATTTTACCCTCACTGCTGAGCGAATGGTAGATACACGCACATATTTTTAAATATACCTAATATTTAAAAATCCAGATACGCACTTGGATTCGAACTTATGTTATCGACATAGCTATCTGCAAGATGAATCTTGACCAATAATCTGTGAAGCTACCGATTCTGCAAGAATTAACACGTTAATTAATAATTTACGTTTATTTTGTTGCTAAATGTACTGTAGCTGACGCTCGCCCACAAGTGTCGAAAGAGTCATTGAAGCGAAGATAGAACAAATGTCAAGTGGCCACCAATAACCAAATTGATTTCCAAAGCTGGAAGCGCCAAAGAGTACCGAAGCGTAACTGGAGGTACACGGTCTGGTGCTTCTGTACACATTACTTCACTCAAAACATGAATTATAACAAACTATCTATCAAATGAGTAGGGATGTTCAGTTTTTAGCTTGATTTTACAGTATTGCAATGCATTCAAGACTTTTCGACTGCCTAGAAAGAACTATTTAGACCGAATGAGAATAATATTACCCTCCAACCGATTACAGCTACGGCGCGGCCAATCTCACCGATCAGCCACGTACGCAAGATATATTATAGTGCTCAAGTGTGTGCGCAAACACAAGTGCACTCTCTATTCCTTTATCCTCATATTCCGATGGGACACCATGGTGATACAACCGGAGAGTAATTGGGGACAGCACCAACTGTTAATGTGTTTTCCGAGGCATAAGACCGCCCACTTCCAGACTTTGGGCTGACAAAATTCAAATACGAATTCGGGACCTCTTGCGCAGCCGTCGCTTTAAAGTGCAACCCACTAACCACTACGCCACCGAGTCAGTCATATCATCAGATCAGAATGAGAAAAATAAATGAATGAATGAATGAATATACTCTTATTACACTCAAAATAAAGTATGAAAATTTAAGACTAGGTATTACAGGATATGTACAACGAAGTAATAACGAACGAATAAGTAAAGTTTAATCGTTAATTAGTGTCAGTAATGTGCTATTGTTTCTGGTACTAATGTACGGTACGGAGAATAAAAAGGTTCGTCATCGTAAGGTAAATTTTCGCTTGGACAGCAAGAATCAGTTATACCAACATACCGTATTAAAAAGGTCTGCCAACTTCGTTTAAATTTTATGTACATCAAAAGAAATCGATGTTGCTACAAGCAAATCTGAACTTTCTAATCTAACAGTTGAGCATTAATTTTCTTTGCAACAGGTATTACTCTAACAAATTTACGAAAGGTAATAAGTGCTCATAGCATATCAAACGAATCAATTTGAAAACTGACGAACCTTTTCGTACTTTCACTGTCCAAATCTTTAGTCAACGCAAAGACTCACAGCAGATGGTAGAGCTACACCCATTGCCGCGAGAACTTAACTGCCATATAATATGACAGTAAAGTTGATTAAAATTATCAGTAGGTTTAAAGGGAAGACTCGTGGCCGTCGGTGTCATATTTCATTCATAATTAATTTAAAAAAATACTAATAGTTTATTATTATTTTAAATTACAGTTGGTGATCTTATCATCATCATCAGCCCATTTAAGTCCCCACTGCTGGGGCACGGGCCTCCCTCAATCACATGAGGGGTAATTGCCATACTCACCACGCTTGGCAGACGGGTTGGCGAGGGTTTAGATATAAATGCAGAGTTTTCCTTCTCTGGGTGCTGATGATCATGCCAGCAGCTTTACCTTAGTCGCGTTTTACGACACCTCGGTAAGAGTGAGGGTGGCCTATTCTACTCTGCCGGGGACCACACGGCCAGCTTGGTGATCTTATACTCGTGAATAAATAAATAATGACTCTTGCAAGATTCATGCCAAAGCTATAAAGCTAAGTGCGCTTGCAAGAGTGCTAAGCTGTTATCAGCACTGTATGAAAATAGTTGTCACGCAGAGAGACTAAAATATTTTAATGTGCTAAAATAACAACTGCATTTTTACAATCAAAATACAAACAATGTTTGCATGCTATAATGTAGTTTTAGAGTGACTTTGTTCTTTTAATAGTAATCTCTAATGAAAATTAGATCTTACAAAAAAATAGAACACAAAAAAGGCAAAGGGCTCAATAACTTATTTCTTGATAATAAACTAGTTGTAAAAGTGATTATTACCATCTAGATGGTATTTGGAAAGATATAATTTAAAAGACTTGCGAGAATTTTTCTGCAAGAACACAAAATAACAAACCAAGAGAAGACCAATGCATAAATGCAAAACCATAGATGGGTCTTGCATTTGAACAACACTGAAGTCAACCCACGCTGACCAGCGCACCTGAGGGTCATTGCCCGCAGCAGGTTGGGATAATTAATTCACTTGATCTTAGATCCTGGTATTGTCTTGTCGGCCCTGTTACACAAGTAGATGTCACTATACCGACTTAATACAATGAGGAAGCGACAATTGAATTAACTGATGACCGTCTATGTTTAGGGCTGTCCCTGCGACACATTTATCCCTAGATCTTGACTCTAATCGACCGGTTATTTTCGGGGTTCCTTCTAGGAATTTAAAATTGTACCTATTCTTTATTATTTGATAGAAATGGGGTGAGCCCTGCGACTCATAGCCGCTGCGACCAGTAGATGATCTATTGTGGCAGCCCCGTAACCTATTACAGCACCTCATGTAGCTTCAGTTCCAAGATAAACCCGAGAATGGAGTTGATGGGGGAGCTCTTGATCTCGTCAGCTGAGATCATGTGTGCTCCCAGGTGCGAGCTTCTACAGCGGTGCAGCGCAATGCACTCGCCGAGGACGTGGATAATCGTTTCCTCGTCCTCGCGATGCGTGCAGATTTTGGTATCTGAAAGGCCCATGTGCAGGTGCTTGTTTAATTTGCAGTGCCCTGTGAGGGTCCGAGTGAGTGCCCTAACATGTCCTCTACTCAGTCAAATTGTACCTATAAACTTTTGATTGGATTCTGTCGAGGGTAGTAGAATGAAATGTTTCGGCTGATGCAATTCAAAAGTTACAAATCCGTATCAAGATGTGTTTGTGATGTGTTAAGTGATGTTTAGTGTAACAATAATTTTGGTATAATATTTTGTGTGAAGTGCCGCTACATTATTGGATTGATATTTTTGACACTACTGCTATTGCGTGTCTAGTGAGTTGTCACGTGCCAAAATTGCTGGGACCATACGGTCCAAGCACTTTTAACAAAATAACAGTTTTAAGACTCTACCTTTAAAGGTAGAGTCTTAAAACTTGTTAAAACCTGCTATTTTATTAAAAGTACAGTCTCAGCAGATCTGTAGGTCGATTTATTGAGTGACTGTGACTTTAATAACACGGTTGACTTCGACGACCCACTTTTTTAAAAGTTCAGAAATTACTTGACTTTGGCAAAAACTCACATTACAAGTTGTCTGTCTGTCATAATGAATATCCTAACATGAAACTTAGTTTTTCAGTCTGATGTGATTCATAAAAATTCAATAAATATTTTTGACTCATTTGGAACAGTTGAAGTGAATACTGCCTTTGGTTCAAGAGATGCGGGTTCGATCCCCGCACAGTACAAACATTTGTGTGCATGAACATGTCTATTTGTATTGGTTTGGGTGTTTTCTATGTACTATAGGTAAGTAAGTAGGTATTTAAAAAAGGAAAGTATTATATGAATAAATTTGTAATCCCACTGTTGATTGTGATATCCGTAACACAGGTGCTTGAACTACCTATCTCGGAGTCAGATCAATCTATGTGATGTTATGAAATATTTATTTATTTGTCTATTGACTTAAGTAAAACTTGAAAGATATTAGTTAGAAAGTTAAAAATTTAATTATTGTGAAAAAATTATCTCGTGATAGAGAGGTGACCCTAAAACATTATCATTGTTAATAGAACAATAATGTGTGTCACATCACGAGAGGTTCGTGTAATCTGTACTGTGACGCTGCGATCGGCGGACCGTTCCCGCGTAAATATAATTATAACTTTTTTTTTATACTTAATCATTTTTTTCATCACGACCGCGACCTCTTTAGCGGCCAGTGCATCGAACTGTGGTTTAAAAAGTTGAGAAAAAAAGTTAGCGTGAATGTGGCATTTTTTGGCGCGAAATAAGCACGTCGCTGCCATGCTAGGGGTTCTGGGCGTGGCGGCCATAGTGGTTATAGTCCTGACTACGAAGGGTGGCAGCCACAATGTGGAAGAGGATAGGGTCGAGGAACCAGCCGATGTTAGCGACGATCCACATATTTTCTCGACGTATACGTAAGTAATTGTATTTTTTTTAATTTCCGTCAGTCAATGTTTTAATGTAAAGGTATTTTATGATCAGCGTATTTTTTTATATTGTTTATATTTTATAAGTACTTTTTTATTTGAATGTCAAGAGGCATTCTCTACCAGTTCGTTGGGCATTGCAGGACAGTGGTAGGTACAGCGAAAAGAGACCTGTGTAAGTAGTAACGCACAAATTTAATTTAATTTAATTTTTAATGTTAAATTGGTATAAAAATTATTATGTATGTACATACATTATAATTATTACTTCGCTATCGCAATGGGTGTCCTGTAATAATAAATAAATAAATTTTTAATTCAAATCAAATGGCACTAGGTCACAACAAAGCAAGTTGTTACATGCGAAGCGATATCGTCGCCTGACTACCCGTTTTGACTCATTAAAAACAAGGATTTTGTAACGAATGAGGAGCTCCTGAACAAAACCGATAAATATAAGATATTTTTGGTCGGTTTCAATGCTAAGGACCCCAATTCTCGTGCTCGTGACATTTATTTTCATACTACATATATAAATAAAACATAGTTTTTTTGTATGGAGCCCAATTCTCGTGCTCGTGATATTTTGAAAACATGGCGGATATCACCTGAAAACCATACAAAAAAACTATGTTTTAGTGATATATGTCGTATGAAAATAAATGTCACGAGTACGAGAATTGGGATCATGGTTTTCAGGTGATATCCGCAATGTTTTCAAAATATCACGAGCACGAGAATTGAGCTCCTGATCATTTTGAAGATGACTGTAATATCACGTTGTCGAGAATAATTATGTTTATTTTTCAAATAGGCACAGTACATATATTATAGAATAATTACTGAAGCCTTCTTTTAAGAATAATATTGCTTGTGCCAGAAGGCTCCGCTCTTCTGTATTTGTGCATACATTAGGTATTTTATGATACCTAAATGTGCACACAATAACAACAATAAAGAATATCAAAGAAATAAAACAATAATAAAATAAAGGTTCAAGAAAAGGGTTTATTCCTTTCTTAAGAACCGGCAACGCATATGTGATACCTCAGGTGTTCCAAATGTCCATGAGCGGTGGTGATCACTTTCCATCAGGTGTGCCATCTGCTCGTTTGTCCGCTATAATGTAAAAAAAAGGTTAGTTTTAGATTTTTTTGAGATCTAATTGTGTAATATTATCTTTGTACAAGTAACCATAATTCTGTTTATTGCCTAATGTAGCCACTATTAGAAATGCCAAAAAATATGGTTGTTTGTTGGAAGAAATTATAGCATAATTTTGTCTCAAACAATCTTAATACTTTCCTTAATGGATTATGGATCGCCGTAATCAATACAAATCTAATGGTGGCGCTAGTTTCGTCGATGTGTCACAATCCACCTTATTATAAATCGAAATCTTAAGTCATTACCGTACTAAAGCTCAGGTCATCCCGTTCCAATACAAAATTTCAAAAGGGTATGGCACGAATTTTGTTCCGGGACTATCCTTAGTTCGCGATTTGTAATAAGGGTGCTTAGTTTCTTGTTAACCAAAGTGTAAAGAGGGGCCACGCGAGAACTCAATTATCTCTTTTTTTAAAATGTGATAAGTGGCAGACGAGCAAACGGAACGCCTGATGGTAAGCGATTGCCGCCGCCCATAGATACCCGCGACACCAGTAGTAACAAGTGCGCCGCCAACCTTTAAAACCCCCTTCCCACCGGATTGGGCCTCCGATACCCTCACCTACGCAGCGAAACACAGCACAGTGCTGCCCTTTGCGAATAAAGATTTGGTTTTGGGTATTTTCGTGACTATCCTTTCTTCTTCTACTCATAACACTATAGTTTGTATGTAAGTAGATATCTTTAGAACGGCTTGAGTGATATATAATTGCCTAACTGTTAGCAGAGCAGATTCCTGATACAGAAGTGCCATTCCTACGACCGTCGTTACGGCCGAACTTACGACCTGCGGACTATTAAGGTTAAGTGCGCGAGAAATGCATTTTTAATGCGAAATAAAAATAGTGCGCAAGTAGGTAAGAAGCAAAGTATCCAATTTTAAGTGACTGGCCTCAATTTTATAAAAACCGTAGAATGAAAGGTGGAGCCGACCGTGGGAGAGCAATGGATAGGCTGGCTCAACCGGACTGATACCAAGTCATCGTCATCGTCAGCCCATTTAAGTCCCCACTGCTGGGGCACGGGCCTCCCTCCATCACATGGGGGGTAATTGCCATACTCACCACGCTGGGCAGACGGGTTGGCGAGGGTTTTGATATAAATGCAGAGTTTTCCTTCTCTGGGTGCTGATGATCATGCCAGCAGCTTTACCTTAGTCGCCTTTTACGACACCTCGGTAAGAGTGAGGGTGGCCTATTCTACTCTGCCGGGGACCACACGGCACGGTGGTGATACCAAGGCCCCACAGAAAAACGGCGTGAAGCAGCACTGTGCTGTGATTCCCGGCCTGAGTGAGGGTACCGGAGGCCTCCAGGGGAAAGGGAGGTTTAAAGGTTCGCAGCGCACTTGTGACTCTACTGGTGTCGCGGGGGTCTATGGGTGTCGGGAATCGCTTACCATCAGGCGATTCTTCAGCTCGTCTGCCACCTATCATATAAAAAAGAGCGAGTGTGGAGTCTTAAAATCCTTGGACTTGCGTGGTAGGTAATACTGAGATCTATTCACCTTCCACAGAGAAGTCTAAGCCCATGGGGCGTGATTAAGATGGAGGTGTGATTAAGTAGGCAGGAAAAGGTTGGTGCCTTGTCACGTCTACTTAAGGTGACGGGTAGGGCACACTAGCGACGCCAATCGTTTTTAATTTTTAGCTACTAAACCGGATCTATTTTAATGAATTTCGGGATTACAACCACTCGGAAAACACATATAGGTACTCGTACTATTTATTAAATAACCATGCACAAATGTTGGGTCTGTTTTTGTACGCGAAAAATTGATTCACGCTAAAAGTGGCCGCTTTTGGCGTGAATCAATTTTTCGCGTACGCATTAGACTGGTTTAGTAGCTAAAAATTAAAATCGAATGGCGTCGCTAGTGTGCCGTACCCGTCACATTAAAGCGACAGCTACTTCGCTTAGGGTTCGCTCCCCGGGTCGGGCCAAAATTTGTACCTGAGTTTTTCTGTCAAGAAATTCTCAGTGTCAGCCCGAAGTCTGGAAGTTGGTGGTCCTGTACATCCGTGCCTCGGAAAGCACGTTTAGCCGTTGGTCCTGCGCCTAATCCCTCTTCAGTCGTGTCACACATTTCCTATCGAATTATGAGGGTAAGGAAACAGAGAGTGCACTTGTGTCTGCGTAAACACCTGTGCACTATAATATATCCTGCGTCGATGGCTGATTGTTAAGATTGGCCGCCATGATCGAAATATCGGTTAACTTTGTGAATGTACGCTTATCGTACTTTGATTACAATGAGTTACGGTTATTATGAGGTCCATGTAATAAAAAAATAGCGATAATGACTTTTCAACTTGTTAACGTTTGAGGAAAAAATCTCAAAGTAGTAGGTACAGTTTCACCAATTTTATAAGTTACACCAATGTGCCTGCGCAGAAGTCTTATTTTCGAATACTGCGGCAAATCTTAACCAATCACAACGCTCCATTTACACGCGCCAAAAATTAAAATTTCTTATTGGTTGATGCGTCAGCGCCAAGTTCGGCTAAGATAGAGATAGCATTCCTCTCTGGCAATAAAGCCTGTATTTTAACTGCTTTTGCAATCGTAATCAATCGGATTTAAGTTGCTCTTCTGCGTAGACGAAATTTGCCGATGTAACTTATAAACGTGGTACACCTGTACCTACATAAATATAGATAATTATACTTGTCAAACTGTTAAAGTTTCAGGAAAAATTGTCAAAATAGGTACATAGCAACCAATGTATAAAAATGTGTTTTATTATGTGATAGGTGGTAGACAAGCAGGCGATTCACAGATGGTAACCGATTGCCGCCGCTTATAGACGGGTATCCAAAGGCAACACAAGTGGAATCAAAAGTGCGCTACCAACCTTACCCCGAATTGGGCTTCCTGTACTTCACTGGGCGGTACATAGACTCATTTATCCTCAAAAAAGAACTCAAAAAGAAAGTGCCTACTTATCGGTTTATAGCAAATTCTCATGTTGATTAATAGAGCCTTGCATAAAACTTCTCACAATATCGCAAGTCTCATAGTAAATACTGACTTCATTACAGACTCCCATCCGAGGACCGCTTCATGCCCTCAATCGGGAATGGTCACATCGCCACCAACATCTTCAGCGACACAGTATACATGAACGGGCTGTACAATGGCCGTAAGGGCGAAAGTCACCGAGCAAGGATCCCCGCTTACGCCAACATTCGCCTCAACTCTACATTGACGCCTCACCCTTACAAACCAGAATACAGCCTAGATACGAAGGATGGAGTGTTCAAAGTGAAGGTGGATAGAGAAAGGTCTGTGGTGACCCAGAGGATATTCGCACACAGGTTCTATACAAGAACTATTGTGAATCAAATTCAAGTGGTCGCGAAGCCGCATGTTGGTGAGTAATTTGTTGTTTCTTTGTTACTTTGCTAGCTTCAATTTCGTAGGAGTTATCTCTCCTAGTTTTAATAAGTCTCTTAACATTTTTTTTCTACTCGTAGGGGAAATTCTATGTTAAAAAATTCGTCGCCATAAAGTGGGTCCCTTGCGCCACCGAGGCAGACCTTATAAGAATTTAAGCTGAATTTAGGATAGATGCGATTTATGATACGTATCTTTTGAAAATATTAATGTGGGTATCATCTACCTAGGTAATGTAGGCATCTATGTAGGTATTTTACGTACGAAAATCCCACGGAACTAGGTATAATTATTTCTGTGGAAAATCCAAACACTTTTTGATCATGTGCTGGATTTCCCTTTAGTGTAAATTACAAGTTATTATTTTAAAGAAATATTGTTATTTAACTACTAAGTGGCTATTTTTGAGCCTTTGCACATAATGTTAATTTTAAGCATGTATGCATGCAACGCAATAAAATAAGTTAGTTATAAATTAGTATGCGATTCGGTCTTTACTGAAAATAAGCGCTATGGTTCAGGCCATAGCTAAATGCTGAGTGGGGACCGTTTCGGCACTTAGCTTTTAAGATATTTCGTCCGTAAATGTCCATGTTAAGTGTCTAATAAATGATTTCTTATCTAATCTTACCTTTCTTATCTTATTCGTTACAAATACAAATAGTAACAAAATTAATTATCAAATTTATAGATCCAAACTTCACACACCACGAGATCTGGATAGCTGTGCAGCTCCAACCAGGACCAGAAAGCAAAGACATTACATTTGAAGAGCCAATCCCAGAAATCTACGACGAACGGGCCATTTGGAGTTCCTGTGGGAAGACTAAAGAGGTCGAGGATGCCACGTACCAGCCTCTCCTGGCGGACGTGTGTGTGTACTGGACCTCAGTGCCAGACCACCTGGTGGTGCCACAGCATGGGGCGAGGGTCGTGACCTTTGCCATGACAGTGGACAGTAACAGGACTGTGGCTAAAGAGGAGCTGCTGAAAGGTTGGTGGTGTTCTTTTGGACTACATTGTCACAGATTGATGTTCGGGTTGTCGCCTATGACAATAGATTATAATATCCCTCTGACCGGTTTGGCTACGGCGGTCGATCGCCACGAAAGTATGATATAGGTATTATCATAATATAATAATAATAATAATAATGTTTATTCAATATCTTTTAAATTACATACATTACAAATGGCTGGGGTCTCTATTTAAGTATGCAATACCTGAGTTTAGAGACCCCGCTCCTTCTTGAAATTTACAAAGATAAGGATCATACCAAACTAATGTGTGTGTGTGTGTGTGTGTGTGTGTGTGTGTGTGTGTGTGTGTGTGTGTGTGTATTTGTTCGTATCTATAACTATGTGTGTGTTGCATGTGTATCTCTGTATGTGTATCTTTAGTGTGTGTAACTAAAGTGTAAGTATATGTGTGTGTGTCTGTATCTATGTGAGTTTGAATAGCGTGTATCTGGTGTGTTAGTGAGTATGTACGTGCATGAGTGTGAGTGCGTGTGTAGTTCTGAATTTGTACATATGTGTTAGTTAGTTTCGGGTATGTATGTGTTATATAATAAGTATATATTAATACATAAAACTAGTAAAAAATATTATTATAATGCATAAGTGTAAGTGCAAACAATAACCTTACCTTACCATCATATTCCGATAGAACAAACATGTTACACGACCGGAGTGGGATCGCGCGCAGGACGAACGACTTAAAGTTCTTTCCGAAGATCGGGGTACAAAGACCGCCAACTTCCAAACTTAGAGATTTTTTGCGGAAAAAATTAGGTAAGTGCTTAGGTAATTTTCGCGAGATCCAGGCATAGAATCTGGGACCCGAAGACCAATCATCGCTTTAAAGAGCTACCCCCTGAGGCTAAGGACGTCAATAGATAAATAGGACTATGACCAAGGAAGAGCTGCAGAAAGTTATTTTATGGTTTTTTTTTATGAAATTGTAGACGAACAGACGTTCCAATTAATAGTGAGCCGCCCGAATGGACATCTGCAACACCAAAGGAGCCACAGCGTTGAAACGCTCTTTTCTTGTTTTTTTTTTGTGAAACAAGAACAACATTTGTAAATTTTGGATGCGTTCTCAGACGTGACATGACAATTCACGTGTGCACAGTATTGCAGGAGGATGGCGAGGAGCTGTACCAGAGGCACGTGGAGGAGTGGAGCCATCTCTATCGGCACGGAGGGCTGGAGATAGAGGGAAATTTGCAGCTTGTAAGTTTTTTGAATGTGATATTGACCTCCAAACCGATATTTCGGACTCAGCGATCAGCCATCGACGCAGGACATATTATAGTGCACAAGTATTTGCGCAGATACAAATAGAGAGTCCACTTTCCTTCCCCTACCCTCTTATTTCGATGGGACACTAGTGTGACACGACCAAAGAGGGATTAGCGCAGGACCAATGGCTTAACGTGCTTTCCGAGGCACGGGGGTACAAGACCGCCAACTTCTAGACTCCGGGCTAACACTGAGAATTTCTTAACAGAAAAACTCAGGTCGAACCCGAGACTCCAAGCGCAACCGTCGCTTTAAAGTGCGACCCACTAACCATTGAACTGAATATGATAGATAGTAACAGACGAGCAGACGGATCACCTGATGGTAGCGATTACCGCCGCTCACGGACAACCAACACCAGTACTGCACTGGTACCGGTAGGTACCCTCCGGTACTGCACTGTACTGTACCCTCACTCACTCGGTGAAATAAAGCGCAAAGACGCAGCGATTTTTACTATTTATCTTTTTTCTTTTTATCTTTTTTTTTGACGACCCATTTGGAACAGTGGTAGTGAACGCTGCCTCTCTGGTCCAAGGGTTGCGGTTTCGATCCCCGAACAGTACAAACATTTGTGTGCATGAACAGTGTTTTCTATGTATTTATTATATTTATATATTTGTAATCCCACTGTTAATTCTGATATTGAACTACCTATCTCGGAGTCAGATCAATGTATGTGATGTTGGGCGATTCTCCGAAATTCGACGTTCCGGTTTCTCTGCGTCTCAATTCCATGAGTTAAAAATATTGTTCAAATTAGAATTTTAAATTGCAAAAAGAATCACCCTGTTGTGAAATATTTATTTATTTTATTTATCTTATTAGCTCAATTCTCTGTTTCAGTCTAAGATGGTGAATGGCATCTGGTATTATTTCCTGAGTTCTCTGCCATCAGAGACATCCTACCAGCCATTGAACCGGTTCTTCGGTCTCAGTCCTGTAGGACTTGCGAGGGGAGGCACTTTTGAGGACTACGAAGGTAACTTTATCCTGTACCACAAGCTTGTGTATCCAATTCTACTATATCTGGATGGTAGAAGCTCTCGCCAGACGGAGAGCCTCATATAACCCGTCCGCCCTCCCGTGAACGGATATCAGCTCATTGCACATTGGGCTGGCGGCATTTGCCCTGCGCTAACAAAAAAAAGGCGATGGGTACGAATATAATGTCTGTCTGCTTTGTCTGCAAATACAGAAACATCATTGGAAAAAGATAGCTATAGGACTATATAGGACAACTGCCCCTAAGGGCGGCTTAATAACAACAACAGCCCACATGGTCTTGAGATAGCTATCTTATAAAGTGAAAAAAGTGTAGTGTTGATAAGATAGCTACAAAATTATTATTTTTCATATTTCTAATAACCAAGGAAGTCCTTGAGTGGAGACCGCGACTCGGTAAGCGTAGTGTAGGACGCCCTGCGACAAGATGGGATGATGACATTCGAAGGCTGGCTGGTGTGGGCTGGATGAGAGTGGCCGAAAATCGGGAGCAGTGGCGTGCATTAGGGGAGACCTATGTCCAGCAGTGGACGAGTGTGGGTTGCTGATGATGAAGGAACAAGGGTTTGGGTCAAAAATTCTCTACAAATGTCGTCTTTTTGCAGGTCACAATTTTTGGGACACGGAAATATTGGATGTTCCCGACCATTCTTCTATTGTACCCAAAATATGCAAAGACGTTACTGCAATATCGTCTAGATAATACTTACGTGGCCTCCCACCTCGCAAAAAGTACAGGAAACAAGGGTTACAGGTATGTAGGACTTCAAAAACCTAATTGAGGATTACACTAGTCAACAAGAAAACACAACCTGAAATAAAAATATGATAAATATGAATAGCTTAATATGCTGAATCTAATCAGTCCGTGGCGTTAATACAGGCGTTTAACCAGAAACGAGCTGTAGAAATAATAAAACTGAGCAGAGGACATATTAGGGCACTCACTCAGACCCTCACGGGGCACTGCAAATTAAACAAGCACCTGCACAACATGGGCCTTTCAGATATCAAAATCTGCAGGTTCTGTTGCGAGGACGAGGAAACGAGTATCCACGTCCTCGGCGAGTGCATAGCGCTGCACCGCTGCAGAAGCCGGCACCTGGGAGCACACATTATCTCGGCAGACGAGATCAAGGCTCCCCCATCAGCTCCGTCCTCGGGCTTATCCTGGAGCTGGGGCTACTTGAGGTGCTGTAATAAGTTTTGGGGCTGCCACAATAGATCTTCTACTGGTCGCAGTGGCTATGAGATGCAATGCTCACCCCATTTCATTCAAATAAAAAAAATGCTGAATCTAGATCTGTTATCAGAATTTTCATATCACGTCTAGTTATTAAGTTACATGGGTTGAATATCTGAAAAGTAGCATTTTGTGTATTTTTTGGGATTTATTTAAATATGTATCAATTGGGATATAACAAAATTCGATCAAATTATGAAATGCTTTTTGGTTTATAATACAGACTATAGACTTGCCCTATTAGAGTCCTAAATTTTATCGAGGTATTTGATTGCTTTCATCGTCAGCCCATTTAAGTCCCCACTGCTCGGGCACGGGCTTCCCTCAATCACATGAGGGGTGATTGCCATACTCACCACGCTTGGCAGACGGGTTGGCGAGGGTTTTGATATCAATGCAGAGTTTTCCTTCTCTGGGTGCTGATGATCATGCCAGCAGCTTTACCTTAGTCGCCTTTTACGACACCTCGGTAAGAGTGAGGGTGGCCTATTCTACTCTACCGGGACCACACGGCTGATTGATCGCTTTATTAGTATTGTATTATTTAATTAATTTGGTTACTTACCTACTTGTCAAATGTGTGCTTTGCTTGCCTCATATTTTGTGATGTTACATGTACTTATGCTCAGTTTATGTTATAATACTGAACTGTGGAAACTTTACTGATTTATGTGTTACTAGCGGCCGCCCGCGACTCCGTCCGCGTGGAAAAGTAACTTTTTACCCCCCTTTCAACCCCTTACAACCCCCTTTTCGCAATAAAAAGTAGCCTATGTGCTTTCTCAGGGTCTAGATTATCTGTATACCAAATTTCATTTAAGTCCGTTGAGTAGTTTTGGCGTGAAAGAGTAGCAGACAGACAGACAGACAGACAGACAGACAGACAGAGTTACTTTCGCATTTATAATATTAGTATGGATTTGTATTTGTTTTAACTTTAAATATGTATGTTTCCCAAATAAATAAATAATTTTACGTGAGTTTCCTGCAACGCTAAAGCCAATTAAGCTATCCATTTCCATACAAGAATTAAGTGATTTGTATGCGCTATAGAACACGGATGTTGAAATGAATACTACCTACTAAACATAGATTAAAAACTAGACAAAATAAATCTTATTGATTTATATATCTAACAGAGAAAATGAGCTTTACTGATATGCCGAAAATAAATTTTTGAAGTGCTTGAACTTGTTTTGAAATTGCCAATGAAAAAGAGCCTGAAACCAAATTTTGCGACCTATCTGACTCTCTATAAATCAAAAACTAAACGTGGTATCAAAATTTTGAAAACAGATTCATAATCGGGGATGCAATTTAGTAAAATTATGGACCTCTGATATTTGTTGCGAAAAAAAATTAAAAATTTATTGACTTGATAATATCACAACACACAACTGACTAAACTGTAATGAAACGGTGTTGGAGCGGATGCCCTACTTCAAGTAGTTTTGTCCTCTCAGCGTGTACCGCCATAAATGAGATATTGGCAGACGACCGATAAGAGTCACGGGATCCGTAGGGGAGACCTAGGAGGGTTGTGACAGAGGTGAGTTGTGACAAGGACGATTTCTTTCTACTTTAAGAGTGAGCCAGATAGCAACAACGCGTGTTTATCAACATCCAGGCGCGGCGGCGCACGAGGCGTGACTACGTTGATCTGACGTCTGTGCACAAAAAAATGCGAAAAGTAAGTTTTTCTTCAAAATTTTGTAAAAACTTATTTAATGTCTGAGTATAAGTGCATCCTTGTGTTGTTTTTTCTTAATTTGCACGGGTATTCAGGTCTCTAACGGTTGTACTAATATTTTGTTTGCGCATCGTGTTACCAAAATATGAATTATTATTCGGCCCGAGTAGTCATTTTATACACCTAGGCGAGTTGTGACAACCTGTCACAACTCTCCTATCTTACTTCATTTTTCTGTTGGGTTATCACCACAATATTTTTCAAGTGTTTGTTTGTTGTTAATTTATATAATGGCATGCTGCACATATTGAATGGCTAGTTTTTCGTTACAGATCTAGATCAGATTACTACATCGGATTATTTTTGGGCCTCTAAAAAAAGCAATAAATACAGCCTGCGCTACAATTGGATGCGAAGCAACGCCAGAAAAGTCATGACCATTTATGACATCCCATCTATTGCAAATTCTGCATTTGATGTAGCAATCATTGCAAAAAATATGACTGCTGGTTTTGCTGCAACTGGAATATGGATTGTTAATACCGACATATTTGGAGAAGCTGATTTTCTGCCCAGTCAAGTCACTGATCGTCCCAATCCTGAAGAAGAGACAGTTTCAGAAATTGTCGACAACCCAGCAGAAAGAACCATAACTCTAACTCTTAATGTTAGTGCAGTTGATAATTATGAAGCAAGAGCCGTTACTCCAGGTACAGCTGGAGCAATGGGTCCAGTGCCTTGAATGTAAAGGCTGGGCTGACACGTAGATTGTACTGGAGACAAGCTTCGTTGCGTGTGCCATAATTGTGAATCAGATTAGATTAGGATTTTCGACTGATTAGCTATAATAATAATAATATGATTGATCTCAAAGCGATGCAATATTAGTTAATTAAAAGATATTATTACTTGTTATGGAAATTTTACTTGTTTATTTGGTTCTAAAAGTTGATTAAATATTATTTTGGTAAAAAAACATGTTTGATTTATTTAATTTAAGCCCAATGCTATTTTCATATCAAATAAAATATTATATACAATGCTGTCACAACTTACCTCGGCACCTGTCACAACTTACCTCGGTGGTAGGAGAGTTGTGACAGGGGGAGTGGTCCTTGATTTCGTTGATTTTCTCAGAAACCAATACATTTATATTAATTTTGGTAATTGTTTTAAAAAGAGAAGGAATGACGCTAAACTTATTTATATAGGTCATAACTGTTAAATGTTTCTTGATCGAGATATGGCCTCTGAAGTTAAAATTGTCACAACCCTCCTAGGTCTCCCCTAAGCTCCGCCGTAGAGCCGATATCAGCGGTTGGCACGGACCCCCCGACCCGTGCTGCAGTTGCTGCCGCATCACCTCGGCATCAACACCCAAAAATGGAAGAAACTGAAGGTGACACCAACATTGTGTCCACCGAAGAATAAGTGCGATAATGAGGGCTTTATTAAAGTGGCGAAGAGGAAGAAGCCCATCAGCCGTACCTAACCACCGAGGCACTGCTCCGATAAGAACGGAAAGCTCGTTACAGCCAGAGACGCACACTACGCAGCTGTACGTGTCCCGCCTACACTGGTCAACGAAGGTCGAACGGTTGGAGTCTCGCCACAAAGTGAACTTTAGCTCATTCGTGGTGAGAGTACAAACCCATTCCTTGGCCACCTTTATTAGGGAGGACTTCTGGCCGCAGGGAGTCGTCTTTCGGATGTTTCAAGGACGGCTACCAGCTGACTCTAAGCGCCGCACGTAGTAATTTGAAAAAAAAAAGTGTATTTTATTTGTTATGTATGCATGTTAGACTGTAAGGTACTCGTATTTATTATATGGGCCAATGAAATATTTTTGAATGTTTCTTGTTGCCTGAAATAAACGAATTATTATTATTATTATTATAAAGTCTTCCCGCAAAACTGTGGATGATATGAGTACTTACAAACTTCTTATTATTATTGCTAACGTGTACTGTCCCACTGCAAGGCAAATTCCCTACCTCGCCTTCCAACGTTTTCGGCCACGAGCCACAGTCGTCCAATCCTTTAGGTAAGCATCGAATTCATCCCTCCAGCGCTTTCTCGACCTTTACTAACTTAAACTTCTGACGCATAAAATTCTGAATGTATTTTTAGGTTCCCATGGGAGAGCGCGTATACGGGAGTAGATGTAACCCAGCCCTGCTGCCCTGAAGTAGCAGAGTTTGAGCAGCACATAACAGGCTGCATCTCCTTCGCAGTGCGCCAGTATCTCGCCACCACCAGAGACGAGGATTGGCTAAAGGTAAGGATAGTTTATTATTGTTACCAATGAGATCCTAAATACAGACTTTGATGACGCAATGGCTCAGCTATTTTGTCACCTAGCACCAACTGGAAGAAGAAGGGTCTAAAATAAATTGTTTTTTTCAGCACGGCGGTTGTTCCATCGTCACGAACATAGCCGACTTTTGGGCATCACGGGCCATCATCAACTACAACACTGGCCTATACGACATTGAAAGTAAATACTTACCTAACTATTACAATTGACTGTTACTTCATGAAAAGATCGTACCTTTTCCTTTTAAAAGGCCGGCGCAGCAGCCACTTGTGACTCCTTTGGGTGTTGCATGATAGAAAGAAAGGTAGAAACATTTTTGACTTAATCTTACAATTTTTCATTCCAGATGTGATGGGCCCTGATGAAGACCACCCTAATGTCACCAACTCAGTATTTACTAACGTCGTCGCTGGATACTCACTTTACTTAGCACAGTAAGTAAGCAAAGATAATACTCCTAAACGATATTTTAGACAGGCGATATCAAAAATCAGCTATCGACACAGGACATCAAATTTATTATAGTGGTCAATACACTTATCTAGGCACAAGTGCATTCTCTATACCCTTACCCTCATATTTAGATGGGAAACCACCAGAGTGACACGATCACAGGGTACAAGACCGCCACCTTCCACTGACACAGAATTTCTTAACAGAAAAACTCAGGTAAAAATTTTTAGCCCGACACTTTATTTTGTGACTCAAGCCGATGTGCGACCGAAGCAGCCAGGGGCGTCTTTACCTTTAGTGCAGAGAGCCCCTCGCTACACATAGAGCCTCCACTGTAACGCTCCGCAAGGAGCGGGCGCGAGAACTGATCGTTCTCCTCATCTTAGCGTGTGATACCCAGTTGCATCCAATGCTGTCGCTTCGAAGCCCGGGGTACACTTGCACCATGATACAGGATTCGGGATGTCTGATAATTACAATAAAGCGACTATCAATAGGTAGTCAAACATGTTGTAAGTATACCATTTTGTTTTGAAAAAAGAGGGCGCCAGATTATTGATTGCATCCGGGCGCTTCTTTGGCTAGAGCCGCCCCTGGAAGCAGTCAAGCTAGGCTAGGATACACAGACAACCATACGTTAATCACATGGCACGTAACGCCTGTAACCAAGACCGTAGCAAACTTACCAACACCACAAATCTACTATTTCCAGATACGTAGCCTGCCTGTGCAAGGCGTACTACAGGGCCAAAGAGCCCGACCACTGGGCCGACATCGCTTGGAGTCTGTCTCTGCCCTACGACCAGGAGTTGGACTACCACCCACAGTTCGCCGGGTACAAGCGAGGAGAAAGCATCAAGCAGGCTGATGCCGTGCTGCTGGGGTACCCGCTGCAGTATCCGATGAACATGTAAGTTGACATGAATCATGAACTTGCATTCATGGTTTTTTTGTGATAGGTCGGATCACCTGAGCCTATGCGATTTCCGCCGCCATTTGAGTCACAAGTGCGCTACCATCCTTTTAACTCCCCTTTCCCCCGGATTGGGCTCCGGTAAATGTCAAAATGTATAGGAACATGACATTTACATCTGTCAGTTTAGTCCACATAATTAAAAATAAGAGTATAAGTATGAACGCTAAGATCATTTTAATGCTGCCAGTATCTATCAACTATTCGACAAACACGCCTACTGGCACTATCGAGTTAACATTCATAGCTGACAATTCTATCCATATTCTCAGGAGTACCCGCATCAACGACTTGTCATACTACGAGTCGGTAACTCGCAGCACGGGTCCTGCCATGACGTGGAGCATGCACACCATCGGCCACCTCGACTTGGAGGACAACCGGGCAGCCGCCAAGCTCTTCAACAGGACCTTTAAGGGATATGTCAGGGAACCCTTCAAGGTTAGAACATTATTAACCTGTGATTAAAAATGCGTAAAAGGCGACTAAGGTAAAGCTGCTGGCATGATCATCAGCACCCAGAGAAGGAAAACTCTGCATTTATATCAAAACCCTCGCCAACCCGTCTGCCAAGCGTGGTGAGTATGGCAATTACCCCTCATGTGATTGAGGGAGGCCCGTGCCCTAGCAGTGGGGACTTAAGCTCACGATGACGATGAACCTGTGATTACCAGCCAGCCGCCAAGCTCTTCAATAAGACCTTTGAGGGATACGTTAGGGAACCCTTCAAGGTTACAACATTATTAACCTCTGATTACCGGGCAGCCGCCAAGCTCTTCAACAAGAGTTTTGAGGGATACGTCAGGGAACCCTTCAAGGTTTGAACATTATTAACCTTTGATTACCGGGCAGCCGCCGAGCGCTTCAACAAGACCTTTGAGGGGAGAGATAGTACGTTAGGGAACCCTACAAGGTTAGACCACGACTAACCTCTGACAATTTGACGTAGAGGGCCACTGGGCAGTCGCCAAACTCAACAAGACTTTTGAGGAATAGATCGTCAGGGAACTCTTACAAACCTCAGCTTGTCGAATACCTAAAAGAGATGAATTTTTGTTACCTAACTATAGGTGTGGAGCGAGCTCCGCAGACCCAAGGTTGGAGCTGTGAACTTCTTCACTGGTATGGGGGGATTTCTGCAGACACTTGTCTTCGGCTACGCAGGAATTCGGGTACACCTCGACCGACTAGAAATCACCAGGCCTCAGCTGCCGCCTCATTCTACCAAATTTACCATTAGAGGTAAGTTGAAAGCTGAGACTACGACAAGTAAATACACTATACTTTCACATATACTTTCAAATTTATGTATTATGTATGTATATGCCTCTGAAATTTGTATGAAAATTAGGTTCCGAGTTGATTAATTTGTCTCCTCGTAGTTACCTAAGTACTTTTATTTTACATTGCCACTCTCTTACTCCATCCTTGGAGTACCTACTTCTACTTAGGTACAGTTTTACCAATTTTATAAGTTACACCAGCAATGTAACTGCGCAGAATTCTTATCGAAAACTGCGGCATAATCATTACCAATCCCAACGCACCATTTACGCGCGCCAAAAATTACAATTTCTTATTGGTTGATGCGTCAGCGCCATCGTGTGGTTAAGAGATAGATAGCATTCTTCTCTGGATTTATTGTAATAAATCTTAACGTAACGCAATAAAGTCTGTATTTCAACTACTTTCGCAATCGTCATCGATCGGATTCAACTTGCTCTTCTGCGTAGACGAATTTTGCCGATGTAACTTATAAATACTAACTATCTTGCCTCTAAATCTTTCTGTGAATATCATATCAAACCGTGCAGAAATTAGAGAATTAAGCCTCTCATTCTTCACATTGACCCATAGAAAAAAAATGCTCCTAGTCAGCAGCCTGAATTTTTTCACAGGTTTAAAATACTTAGGAGCAAACTTGAAGTTGGAAATCGAAGAAAACGAGTCTTCGCTAACTGTGACTTCCCTTGACGACCACTGGTCCCTAGTCATGAACAACGGGAAGTACAACGTTACTCTAGTCCCAGGACTAACAGGTAAATATGGTGCGTAAGGCGACGCTGCGATCTCACTAGCGCCGCCTACTGATTTGTATTAATTGTGACGAATAAAGGATATTGTTGCAAAAATGGTGCAATTAGATTCTAAAAAAAAGTATTTGTGATTTTTCAAGATATATCGGGTACAAAATATCTATTTAGAAGAAACCAAATTTTTGAGAATCAAAAATTAAGTTACTTGTAGAGGGATAATTTGTGCAAATATATTAGTGATTTTTCAAGACATATCGTCTTGAAAAATCACTAATACATTTTTTTAGAATCGCATTTTTTGCAACAATATCCTATATTCGATAGGCGGCGCTAGTGAGATCGCGGTGGCGGCTTAAATAAAATTTAGTGAAACTGTCAAGTTTTTTTTTTATGCTAGAGGCGACAAACGAGCAAGCGAGTCACCTGATGGAAAGCAATCATCGCCGCCCATTAACATCCGCGAAATCAAAGAGATCGCTGATGCGTTGCCGGCGTTTTTTAAAAAGGAGTACACTCTTCTCTTGAAGGTCCCTAAGTCGTAGCCGTCGGGAAATACTCCCATAGGTAAACTGTTCCACAAAACTGAGGTACGTGGTAGAAAGTTCCGCGAAGTTTTGGCAGTGAGTATCACGATGGATCGCCGATGTCACTAAATAAATGGGGGGATCACATGGGTGCGAGAAGCTCAAGATAGGGAACGATGACGTAAGGTAAGAGGGCCTATACTCAGCAGTGGGTACTATCGGGATGATGTGGCAGTGGGCTGAACCACGTCACCGTAAAATCGACAATATTGGGAACAGATGTGAAGACTGCGGTGACAAAGCTATTCCACTAGTTAGAACCTATGTTCCTACATAAAGACTACTAACGGGTACCATTGAACCATATTACTAGCTAATTACAACTCATTGGCGGTAACTAGATGAGGGACGCCAGGGATAGAAATCTGTGACGCAGCATAAGGGAGACCTGTTACAGTCAGCAATGGGCTTGGTCGAACATTTTCAAAATACCACGTTTTAACTACTTAGGTCGATTCCGTATTAGAATAAACATATTTCCTAAACAATATTTTTCTTACAGCTGGTGTTAATGTTTATTGTAAAAGAACACTGAGTTCATTTATTCACTACCTCCTTATTACGCGAAATCTAAAGTTATTACCGTACGAAGGCTTATGTCATCCCGTTCCAGCACGTAATGTTAAAAGGGGCTGGCACGAGTTTGTTTCCGAGACTAAGTAATACTTAGTTCGTAATTTTATTTGTAATGAGGGAGCTAGGGTTACCACAAACTTTTAAATCTAAGTAGGGCTGTCTATAGGTACTATTAAACACTAGGGTAACTTAAAAAAAGGATTATATTTATATAATATATTTTTAACCACATTATTAGAACAACTTTTTTCTTTCACAGTGACGTTGTCTGGTAAAGGCCCGTTCACACTGCGGACGACACCGTGGGAACACTGCAAGCTACCGAACGACACCATCGGACAAAACTACTTACGACCCCTCTGAATCTGAACGATCATCATAACTTTGGCTCTTCAGAGAAAACTGGTTTCAGTTTACATAGAAAGTGGCCAGAGGTACCAAACTTAGAATGAGGGTTTTCGCGTGTGACAAATTCGCTAGATGGCGTACTGTTGGACTAAAGTCCAACATCAACCGCATTGGTTGTTTAGTTTGTCAAATTGACATTTTGACAGATCATGTTTTAAAATAACCAATCACATTGTATATGGACCTCACTCCTATAGTACTCCATCTAGGGGAATGTTCACACGCGAAAACTGTCATTAAAAGAAATTAGAAGAATGGCCAAAAATTAACCTTGTTTATGTAGGAATTCATTATCTACCGAAGGTGAAGGAAAAATAACGCCAATATTAAGACATTTTGAATTTAATAAGGTTGTGAAGGATTTAGAATAATTAAATTATTTTTTAAAACTTAACAAAGTAAAATGTCTGATTAAAAAAATGCAATGCAATTCAAACGTGTCATAATCATAAAATACACATAAAATCTGTTGCCTTATAAAGTCTAGTCTTTAGTTACCCTTAAATACTTTGAAGTTGTAATAATAATTATTACAAATCTGAAATGGTGTCAGTAACATTTTTCCACTTTTGAATGACTGAGTTATTGAATGTAAAAATATTTTCATACAATTTGAAGAGTGTACAAAAAATAAATTAAAATGAAAAAGAAATGGCTTACACATTCTACGTACCTACCTAAGTAACCAACATGTCCCTCATGATATATTTTATGTTATAGGTGGCAGACGAGCAGACAGATCACCTGATGGCAAGCGATTGCCGCCGCCCATAGACACCCGCGACACGAGTGAAGTCACAAGTGCGCTGCTTACCTATAAACCCCCCTTTCCCCCGGATTGGGTCTCCGGTACCCTCATTAACGCAGCGAAACACAGCACAGTGCTGCTTCACGCCGGTTTTCTGTGAGCCAGTCCATTCGTGCCGAAGCGTGGCTCTCTCACAGTAGCATAAGAGTTCTATATGATTGCTGAAGTATGCACTACCCACGCTCCCCAGATAAACCACGTTAGAAGGTAAAGGTAGCCCAAATGGACAACATTTCAAAATTGCTAAGCTCTGAAACAAAAAATATCATTTCTTCATTTACTTTTCCGCTGCGCGAGCATATATTTATTATTTTTTTATATTGCTTATTTACTCAGAAAAAAATTAAAAACTAAAAAACGTAAGATGACGTCATCGGACGGCAGAATGTAAAATATTTCTTTGCCTAGCACATTATAGTTTTAAATTTACGAAATGCCAAACCCATGACATGCAACTGTCAAAAAAAAGACAACTTGTCAACGTTGAATGAATGAATGACGTTGACAATGTTGACACTAGTATTATTTACCTTTGACAGTAGTACCTTTTTAGGGTTCCGTAGCCAAAATGGCAAAAACGGAACCCTTATAGTTTCGTCATGTCCGTCTGTCCGTCTGTCCGTCTGTCCGTCTGTCACAGCCGATTTACTCGGAAACTATAAGTACTACAGTGATGAAATTTGATGGGAATATGTGTTGTATGAACCGCTACAAAAATATGACACTAAATAGTAAAAAAAAGAATTGGGGGTGGGGCCCCCCATACATGTAACTGAGGGATGAAATTTTTTTTTTCGATGTACATACCCGTGTGGGGTATCAATGGAAAGGTCTTTTAAAATGATATAAAGTTTTCTAAAAAACATTTTTCTTAATGTGAACGGTTTTTGAGATATCACCTCTCAAAGTCGTAAAAAGTATGTCCCCCCCCCCTCTATTTTTATAACTACGGGGTATAAAATTCTAAAAAAAATAGAGGTGATGCATGCTAATTAACTCTTTCATTTTTATTAAAACAATGATAAGCAAAGAAATATCGCTGTATTCAGCCGTCCGATGGCGTCATTTGGCGCTTACGTCTATTTAGAATATAAAGAATTTTAATAATTATTTTATGCATGAAAATGGACAAATTTAAAAAAAAGAAAAAATATGGGTCCGTTCATTTTATGTCTATTTTCATATAAAAAAACAATATGGACATGTTAAAAATATGAAATGTTGTCCATTGTGACTGAACTGTAAAAATGGAGATATTTGTTTCTATCTAGACACCCTAGTTACAAATACCTAAGTACAGTTATAGTCCATTCAGTATGTGAAGGTGAATAGGACAGTTAAAACGTTTCGGATCATGCATTCAACTTTCATATGAAGCTGTAAAAATCATTACCTTTTTGTGTTCTCATTGTTCCAAAATAACATGTATTAATAATTCTCAATTAATCTGAACCAGGCCTTAAAATAGTTATTACCAACAAAATTTGTAACAAATATCTTATGAATTGCATAATGCGCTAATCGGAATTTTTGCTCAATAGGATTGACACAAAAAATCACCTTAAATCAGTAATCGGTATGGCAGCCATCTTACCATCGAATCGCGATCATTTTCTCATGCAAAATATGTCCGCATGGATTGCATTAGGGACCAAGAACTGGTAATTTCTCTTGGTGATGAAGGTGGTTCCGACACGTCAAGCGTGAGTTGTTATTTTTCAGATGAATAACATGCAATGAATAAGATACACTGAACCAATTTAGGGATTTGTTCAATTCACTAGATTCGTTAAAGGAAATGATAAAATAGTGTTGTTATTTTAACATCCTCCGTGATTTGATCAAATCCCTGGTTTTATTATATCCCTACGACAAATATATCTACTGTGGCATAGCGTTTCGTGCCTACTTTAATTTTGAATCTAACTTTTAATTTTGAATCTAACTTACAAACCCAATAATCAGGGTGTGCGTCATAACCTAGAATGTAACCCGCCCGCCTCACCCGCCTCTGGAACAACATGCCCCTATCCATCCGGCAATCCGAATCCCTCTATATTTTCAAGTCCATTCATTCAAGATCATTTCTTATCTTTCTAAGCCCTTGTTCCTTTCATTGTCTCCTATTTCCCTGGTTACGTACCTATCAATCCAATAAACTGTTAGAATGTATGTTTATTTGTTTTGTAATGTACTAGTATGTATTAGTTTTTATAGCTAGTATATATTTATTTCATATAATGTATGTATGTATATACCATACTCGTATTTATACAATGTCTTTTCTTTCTCTTTTTCTGACTTGCACTGCCTTACCCCTTTTTACCCGACTACGGCAAAGCAAAAGGAGGGTTATGATTTTGTCAGGCTATGTATGTATGTATGTATGTATGTATGTATGTATGTATGTATGTATGTTCATCTGTTTCCACGTAACTTCTTAACTACTTATCAGAATTCGACAAATGACATATCATTATAAGCGTCTTGATCGTCCGCTGGTTATAGGCTATATGAAGTTTCACAAAATCTAATGTGGCGCCCTCTAGCGGACAAAACATACAGAGTAAAAAAATAAAGTTATGATAAATATGCCGTGTTTGGTATCATTTGAAATCGCTTGACTTGTACATTTTGAATATATATATATATATATTACTAGCACTTGGACACCAAAATAGTACAAATAAAATAAAAGTAAAAAAACTTAAACCCAACTACGACAAAAAACGTCGCTGAAAAAGTATAAAACAAGCCTTCGTTGTCAATTTATGCAATATTCACTATGTAGAGATAAAATTTCATGTTTGGAAAGGCGTAGTCACACGTTAAATATACCTACTACCCTTTGACAACGTGTGACTGCGGATTTCCAAACATGAAATTTTATCTCTACATAGTGAATATTGCATAAATTGACAACGAAGGCTTGTTTTATACTTTTTTTGTCGTAGTTGGGTTTTAGTTTTTTTACTTTTATTTCTTAATTCGCTTTACTTTTCCTCTACCCTGAGGTTGTCTGGAAGAGATTATCGCTATTAGCGATAAGACCGCTTACATTGTTTTAGTATAATAACTTAGGCTAAGATCTGTAAATTTTGTGCAATAAAGTATATCTACCTATCTATCTATGTAAGCACCTTCGTAATTTCACAGTAACGCTTACCCCGAGGAATGTAACAATCAGTTATTAGTATAACGACACACGATTTATTGCGTCTTAGCACCGGGTTAGTACTAGTAATATTAGGTAGATAGTCCTAGAGGTAGTCTTGGGCAATCCAAGATGTCTGGAAAATAGACGTGTGTTTTTTTTTATTGCTTATAGTAGGTAGACGAGCTTGCGGCCCATCTGATGGTAAACGGTAACCGCCGCTCATAGACATCAACAACGCCGGAGCAGTCATGCCGCTGCCTACCGTGAGAGAACTCTTTTCAAACCTCGTTTAAAAAAGGACATGTCATAGCGAACAGGGAACACCGCGGCTGGAAGCTCATTCCAGAGTTTGCACGAGCGCGGGAAAAAGGAGCGCTGGAAACGAATCGTTCTGGAAGGGATTGGTTCCGGGTAGTATTGGTGAAGTTTGCCGCGGCGTCTAGTCGTGCGATTGTAGAATGGCGACTGTAATGTCTATGAAAGTTAAATAAATGCCGCGCGCTCGCTTGTACGATGACCGGTGGGAGCAATCCTTCACTCGCTCACCCGGTCCGGTCACTTGTCACCGAACGCCAGCGAGAGCGTGTGCCTGGATATTTATTTGTGGTTTTATTGGTAAATTAGTGAACCCTACAAGTGGCGATCCTGCCAGTGGATTAACTTACTCGGGGCAAGTACAAACACAAAAGGAAATAACTAATTTCTGTCAAAACAAGAGGTAAATTGTCAAAATGTGACCAGTGGTTGTTGTTACTTGTTGCTGTCAAAGTTAACTTTTATAACAAAAATATTGCTAAATTCATTTGGGTTGACCTTGTGTTATATAATTAATTACGCTAGAAGTTGTTTTCGTTGTGCTTCACTCTAATTTATAGGGCACAGAGGTTATTACTTCACGAAAAGTTGCAGAAACGAGAAACGCATTTTGAAGCACTTATCGATGATTTGAATATCTGAGAAATAATAATTACTGGTCTTATTACGTCAATTGGTACCTAATAAATAAAGTGTACATTATATTTAGTACATACATACAACATTATTGTAAAATGCACGGTAAGTACCTACAGTGCGTCAAGGAAGTCGTGGAACGAATGTTGACAAACAGCTGTATTATAACCATGCTATAGTGCGTCAAGAAAATCATGAAAAAAAAACCTTGGGGGCTAACCATGGTATTTCATAAGTAAGCGACAGTGGCGCCACCATTTATTTTCAGGACTTGATTGACGCATTGTATGTATGTAATACCACTTACCGTCGCGATGGGTTGTGTCGGTGGGAAAGACCTAATTAAGCACCAAATCGATTTATCGTCGGAAGGGATTTCGACCAAGAGGTAGTTTAGTAAAACTAAACGGTACCTATACGATGGTGCAAATACGATGGCGTAAGAGGTAGTTTAGTGAAACTAAACGGTACCTACTAAATGTGATGGCGCAAAAGGTAGTTTAATAAAATTAAACGGTACCTACCTAATAAGTTGACGCAAGAGGTAGTTTAGTAAAACTAAACGGTACCTAATACTATGATGCAAGAGGTAGTTTAGTGAAACTAAACGGTACCTAACATGATGATGCAAGAAGTAGTTCAGCGAAGCTGAACGGTACCTAAAATAAACCATGATGAGGTGTTTGACAAGAGTTAAACGGTACCTTAAATATCAAATCATTGATTACAGGTAACCGAAATTATGTCACAACTACCCCCATTAGAGTCACTAGACTGCGAAGGTGACCCAGCATCCATGGGTTTGAGATGGGAAAAATGGAAAAGAGCCCTTGGATTATATTTAACTGCAGCGAGCGTAACTACGCCGGAGGCGAAAAGAGCAACGCTTTTACATATGGGCGGATTAGCTCTACAAGAAATATATTATAATATACCGGGCGCCCACATCGATGTTGCTGAGGCGGAAAGCGATGTATTCAATACAGCAGTTAGCAAACTAGACGAATACTTTGCTCCAAAACAAAGCCGAGTCTACGAGCGACATTTGTTTAGGCTGGTTAAACAAGAGCCTGCGGAGAAGTTTGAAAAATTCCTTGTCAGGCTTAGACAACAAAGCGTTAAGTGTAAGTTTTCAAATGCTGATGAGCATTTGATTGACCAAATTACGGAGAAATGTGAGTCAGTGGAGTTGCGGAAAAAGATCTTAACTCTGGGAGATGACGCTACGTTAGATAAGATAATTTTAGAAGCCAATGCCTTGGAAGCAGTTAAGAGGCAATTAAATGATTTTGATCTGGCTAGTAAGGGACAGTTGATAAATAGAGTGGAGACAACACCCAAATCTTGTTTCAATCTATGAAGTCGCTGTGGCGGAAACCATTCCAGTAATGATAAGGTTTGTCGTGCTCGTAACCAAAAATGTCTAAAATGTGGCTACCTAGGGCATTTTCGAAGATATTGCAGAACTGCACCTAAGAAACGCAAACCTACGGCAAATAATAACCCCTCACCGAAAGTTGATACTATTCCGAAAAAATTCAAACCTGAAGAAATCGATTACATCTTTCATTTAGATGGTGATGACACTGTCAAATGTTCAGTTGGAGGCATAGACATTGACATGATAATCGACTCGGGAAGTAAGTACAATATCATTAGCGATGTTACTTGGGAAAACCTTAAACGCTGTGGTATTCGTGTCACCAACCAGGATAAAAATCCTAATAGAAAATTTATGGCCTATGGAAGCAATAACTCTCTGGAAGTATTAGGGTCATTTGAAGCTACAATTACTCTTGGAGATAGATCGTTAAAAGATACAGCAACCTTTTATGTCATTAAGAATGGGACAAGGAATTTACTTGGCAAAGACAGCGCTATTAAACTGGGAGTTTTGAAGGTAGGTTTACTAATAAATTCTATCGAGCATCGGGCATTTCCGAAATTTAGAGATGTCAAGATTCACATTCCTATTGATGAAACAATTAAACCAGTTTCTCAACCATGTCGGAGAGTACCGATACCCCTTGAGACCAAAATCAACAACAAGATTCAGGAATTACTCGATTTAGACATCATTGAGCAGGTCAATGGCCCGTCCGACTGGATATCTCCTTTGGTGCCCGTACTCAAGGGTGATGGCGACATACGAATTTGCGTGGACATGAGACAGGCAAATCAGGCAATCATCCGCGAGAAACACCCGTTGCCGACTATGGAACAATTGCTTCCCCAATTTAGGAACGCTAAAGTGTTCTCCAAATTAGATATCAAAAACGCTTTCCATCAGCTAGAGATCAGCGAAGGTAGCAGGCCTATTACAACATTCATCAGTAGCCGCGGACTATATAGGTACAAACGCCTCATGTTCGGTATCTCATGTGCTCCTGAATGTTTCCAAAAAACCTTAGAAATGGTTTTGTTGCCCTGCCAGGGAGCGGTAAATTTTATTGATGATATTGTCGTATTTGGGAGCAATGAAGCTGAACATGATGCAAGGCTTAAGAAAGTATTGCAAGTCCTGAAAGATAATAACGTACTCCTCAACGAAGAAAAATGTGCGTATAAAGTAAGACTGGTTCATTTCCTTGGGCATGAATTGTCGGAAATTGGGGTCAAGCCCTTAGATAAATATGTGAAATCGATTGAGACATTTAGGGAGCCCTCCGTATTGGAGGAAGTCCAGAGTTTTTTAGGACTCGTGAACTACGTAGGGAAATGGATTCCCAATTTGGCGACATTGACCGAACCATTACGCGAACTATTAAAACTTAAATTGCCTAAAGGTGCTGATATTTCATCACATTGGCAAGATAAGCAGTCCCAAGCCTTCAAAATGCTAAAACGTGCCATGACCGATATTCAAACCTTAGGATACTACGACCCTAATGATAGGACACAAGTTTTTGCGGACGCTAGTCCAGTTGGGTTGGGAGCTGTCTTAGTCCAGCACGGCGACGCCGGGCCCCGAATCATTGCCTACGGTAATAAAAGCCTCACAGATCGCGAAAAACGCTACTGTCAAACCGAGAAGGAAGCTCTTGCATTGGTTTGGGCGGTGGAACATTTCGACAAATATCTCTTCGGTAAGGACAGTTTTGAGCTCGTCAGCGATCATAAACCTTTGGAAGTGATATTTGGGCCGAATTCCAAGCCATGCGCGAGGATAGAGCGTTGGGTCTTGCGCCTCCAATCATACAATTTTAAAATTGTTTACAAGCCAGGGAAACACAATATTGCTGATCCCTTGTCAAGACTCAGTTCGGGTACTATGACACCGCGATCTTTCGATGACGATAATTATATTAATTTAGTGGTTAGTCATACTTGCCCTACAGCAATAACATTAAACGAATTGAAACAGTCATCGGACGCAGATAGCGAACTGAAATTAGTAAAAACCGGTGTGTACAGCAGTAGTTGGGACCAGAGTGTAAAAAATTACAAGATTTTTGAACATGAATTATGTTTTCAAGATAACATACTTTTGCGTGGAAACAAAATCGTAATTCCTTCTAATTTAAGATCAAGAGTACTAGCCATCCTGGCATCGTAGCTATGAAAACTCGGTTACGTTCCAAGGTATGGTGGCCTAAAATTGACAGTGATGCTGAGCGTTATGTTCGGTCTTGTAAGGGTTGCACTCTGGTCTCTGCTCCAAACCCTCCAAATCCTATGCGCAGAAGAGAGATGCCAACACAACCATGGATTGATGTAGCCATAGACTACCTGGGGCCATTGCCGAGTGGACACTATCTTCTCGTTATAGTAGATTACTATAGTCGATACAAGGAAATTAAAATCACCAAAGTTATAGACGCGAGACAAACAATCGGGTTGCTAAAGGAGATATTCTCTCGGCTAGGTACACCGTTTAGCATCACAGCTGACAATGGTAGGCAGTTCACTAGCGGTGAATTTTGTAGTTTTTGCCAAGAATATGGTATTCGGATATTTCACAGTATACCCTATTGGCCACAGCAAAACGGTGAAGTCGAAAGACAGAACCGTGACATATTAAAACGACTAAAAATAAGTCAGACTCAAAAAACGTCTTGGCAAGACGATATGCTTAAATATTTAACCATGTACAATAGTACACCTCATTGCACCACAGGTAAATCTCCGGCTGAGCTCTTTTATGGACGACAATTTAGAGACAAGCTGCCCTCTGTGGTGGATGTAGAACATACAACAGATCTGGAAACAAGAGATAAAGACACCATGATGAAAGCCAAAGGGAAAGAGTATGCTGACCGGAGACGTCATGCTGCAGAAGCTAGTCTTGAGATCGGGGACCAAGTTTACGTGAAGAATATGATTAGAGAAAATAAATTGACATCCGTTTTTAATGATGCTACACATACGGTTGTCCAGAAAAATGGTAATGATATTGAAGTAGAGAACGATGAATCAGGGCAAAGACTACGTAGAAACGTAGTGCATTTGAAGAAGGTAGAAGGAACATGGAAAGTTTGTGATTATGAGAATGATGTAAATGAGCCTGATAGTAGCAATGAGAATAATAATTAACAGTATTCAATTTCAGTTACCATAAAAATTTTATAAATATAATTTCGTTATTTGATAATGATTGAAATGCCATAAATAGAATAATGATTGTCAAACTTATTTTGCTGCTTGATCAGCTGGTATTATTAATGTTAGGTTACCTACATGTGATTGATATCTTTATGCTTTAGATTGATGCTAATTGTTTTCTTTTCTTTTTTGTAAAAGGTAGATGTAATGTCTATGAAAGTTAAATAAATGCCGCGCGCTCGCTTGTACGATGACCGGTGGGAGCAATCCTTCACTCGCTCACCCGGTCCGGTCACTTGTCACCGAACGCCAGCGAGAGCGTGTGCCTGGATATTTATTTGTGGTTTTATTGGTAAATTAGTGAACCCTACAGTGACCCTGGTATGATATTAAACAGCTCCAAAGAGCACTCTCCATGGAAGAGCCTAAAGAAGAGGCAAAGTGAGCCAAAATCTCTTCGCGACTCCAACGACTCCAATTTGTCCGTGAGATCGGGATCCCCGACAATCCGGACAGCTCGTCTCTGCAAGGCTGTTGAAAGAATGTTTTTTTCGTATCTTATAATCCAATCCATACCTATCTATAAATACTCAGGTAGGTATAATATATGATATTTTTAAGGATTTAGCGCTAAAATGCGTTCAATCATCTAATCTTACTTTACAATAGGTAGTTTTATCAAAAAAAAAGACTAAGCACCGATTTAGTTACAAATTTTTTATTTAAATATATCATGCATGATCACCAATTTCACTTTAAAACCATACATTTTAATATCGTATATTTAAGTGCTACAAAACAAATTGCACAATTCATAACATTTTTTTACAACAACCACTGAGAAACGTGCAAAATTGCGAAAATTTTATCAACGATAGATGCGTCCAGAGCTTGGATTAAAGCAATCCAATTGTATTCGTCGAAGGTTCGGAGAGTTTTTTTTCGTGCACTCGTTATTGAAGTCGAATTACAGATTTGTATGTCGAGTGCAAGAAAATAGGATTCATGGCAGAGAAAGTAAATGTCATGGGGTCATTCTTTGCGTTATAACCTTATTAAGGTGACGGGTAGAGCACACTAGCGACGCCAATCGATTTTAATTATTAGCTACTAAACCGGATCTATTATAAACAATTTCAGGGGTTACAATCTCTCGGCAAACACCTATACTATTTATTTAATAGTTATAGTTAACTGTTTGGTCTGCTTTTGCACTCGAATTTTGGATTACCGCCAAAAGTGGCCGCTTTTGGCGTGAATCAATTTTTTGCGTACAAAAACGGACCTAACATTTGTGCATGGTTATTTAATAAATAGTATAAGTGTTAGCCGTGAGATTGTAACCCCGAAATTGTTTAAAATAGATCCGGTTTAGTAGCACCATTGTCCTTTCTGCATGACCCAAAGGTTGACTGGTAGAGAATGCCTCTGGGAATTAAGTTCGCCTATTGTATCGTTTTGTGCAATAAAGTTTAAAATAATAAATAATAATAATAATAGCTAAAAATTAAAATCGATCGGCGTCGCTAGTGTGCCCTACCCATCACCTTAAGATGAGAAACGTTATCTAGTTCAAAGGCTAGTATTTTGAAACATCAAAATCTCATATACAGTTATCAGTTAACAATTACACCCTTCTATACCATTACATTAGGCATTAACGTAGGTCCGAAAACTATTTATACATGCTATATACTAAGGACGTTGTGAGATATACCTAACCTCCACGGTATGAATTAATAGAAAAAATACTTTCTTGTACTTAAAAAAAAATCTACAGAAAATACCATTCTAATGATCAAATAATCGTATGCACACTCACACATACGATTTTTTTATATTATATAGAATATCATTATCTGTTCGTGGTCTTAGTTTGTATAATAATAGCATTTCCCAGAAACTTTTCAACAAAAAATTCTACATTTAAAAAGGTTCTAGGAAATTGTATCATTCATTTATACATACGGTTCGCTGAGCCGGCGAAGTAAGTAATTATAATTGCTTAAAAATATATAAACAATAAATAGATGAAAATAAAATATTAAAACTAAAAAATATACTACAACAGTATTGCAAATTAAAAATAATATCTATTCTTACAACAAGGCTCACTGTGTCACCGGACCCCGAGCGCCGAAGCGAAATACAGTTTAGACGCAATCGGAAAGACGTGCCGTTTTGACCAATATTATTCATAAATAGTCTATGGTATACTATATTATCCGCAGAATTGACAGCCGTTGGAGCCGTAAAGTCCTTGAGTGGAGACCGTGACTCGGTAAGCGTAGTGTAGGACGCCCTGCGATGGGATGATGACATTCGAAGGCTGGCTGGTGTGGGCTGGATGAGATGTGGCCGGAAATCGGGAGCAGTGGCGTGCATTAGGGGAGACCTATGTCCAGCAGTGGACGAGTGTGGGTTGCTGATGATGATGATGATACCTACATAATGCTACGAATCGTATGGTATAACAACGTTATACCATATATTTATTCTAGGATAAAGAATGGTGTCGAATCGGACCTATGATAAAGAAAAAGACAACAATAAATTAGGTCTACCGCGAAAGATCTTATTAGATGCGCCATCTTGACCACGTGAAATTCAATTTCAGCACAGCAATAACGTGCGGCAAATATGTTTTGGCCAATGGCAATAAATGGAAAAGAATGTAGAAGTGTCTAATTCGGTATTAGATGATTAGTAATAACACGATAATTATCTATAAAGAAAAGGAGATCCTCGCACTTTCATTTATTTTTGGTCCAAATATAAAAGTGGAAGCCAAAATAATATTTTGCTGTTATTCTGTTAGGATTTGTGCCCTTAATGTTGAAAGATTTGACAAAACCAAAAAAAAAATGTTTTTGTTATAGTTATATAGTTTATTCACTTTAAATTTATGAAGATGCTGAAATTTCAAGATTTTTCAAAACAAAAAAATATATATTTGTTAAACTACTTTGCACTGCCTTTCCTTATTACGAATACAATATTTCTTTCCTCTACCCAAAGGTTGTCTGGTTGTACTGTCTGTTGTTGTTGAATCATGCTTTTATTTTCTTTTTGTGCAACAAAGCATATCTATCTATTTATCTTCCTATATTTTTGTTAGTTTATTCACTCAAAATGTAAATTTTTGTCCTTAAATAAAACTAAGGATAACGATCCTACAGTTTTGGTGCCATAGTGATAAATATCCAGGGAGACATGTCCTACAGAATACAGCAAAAGATTTTTCAGGCCGTCACCACACCAAAAAAGAGAATGTCCCTTGTAACTCGCCCCCCAGACAATGTAATATTTTTGCCAAAACACAGCCTTGACGCGCGTAACGTTTTTTTCAGGAATGTCTATCATAACAATGTGAGGCACATCGTGAAATTACAACATCGGACGAAATATTATACAGTTTAGAATTTGTTACTAAGGTTTTTAAGTAATTTATAATTTCGCTAAATGAACAGTTGATGCAAACTTAAACATGATTTAAAAATAGCTCAAAGATACCACTGGCTTTCAAGAAGTATTTTTTTTTATTGCTTATAGTAAGGTAGACGAGCTTGCGGCCCATCTGATGGTAAACGGTAACCGCCGCTCATAGACATCAACAATGCCGGAGCACAGTCATGCCGCTGCCTACCGTGAGAGAAGATCTCTTTTCAAAGTATGTAATATTTTTAGCTTATCTTCACTATGTAAATATCAAAATTAATGTTTTATCATATAAAATTAATCATTTTTTACCTTTAATATCAAATGTCATATAAACTTACAATAAGTTAACAACATACATTTTAATATTGAAATTTAGGGACTAAATTAATGAAGCAAGGTTCAGGAATAACTTTTGATAGGAATTCATTGGAATGGTTTTATGGTAGCTCAATAAGAGCGATGGTAGCTCAATGGATACGCACGCGCCTTCCACGCAGATGGTCGAGGTTCTAATCCGAGCATGCACTTATGGTTTTTTCAAATCTATGTACGTATTTCTACCATTACCATGTGCTCTTCGGCGAGGGAAAACATCGTGAGGAAACCTGCACGTTTCGGAAAATGTTCCTGAAACATGTAACCATGATTCAGTTTGTCTTTAAATTAGTAAATTGTAGATAACCCTTGTTTCTATGAACATAAAACTTAGCGTTTTTTACGGGACGACTTTGGTGGCGCAGACTCTACTATCCAATCTACAACAGTACTTACAAGTAGGGTTGCCAGGTGAGTCGCGAACAAATACCGGCCAACCCAAACCTGTTGTATGCTAGATTGCAAAAAAGTGAAAAAATAAATTGTTCTGTCCGGTATGACCATTTATTTTTTACCGGACAAGCCTCAAAAATACCGAACGGTACGCTTAAATACCGGACATCTGGCAACCCTACTTGCAAACCACAGAATAAAAAATTTTACTTTTATTGTGCGTGTAAACATTTTTCTTTTTCAATCGATATTCATAATAAATTATGTAATTTGTTGATTACGTAGAATATATTTTATATCAAAACAAAGTTGATTATGAGAGATTTAACAACCCATTTCTAGTGATGTGATTATTTTAAAAATCTTACGATTGGATTGCATTCCACATATGTTTCCTCTATTATTATCCATAAAAATGCGTTTCTGTTTGGGCAAATGCTGTAAAGGGGTGAAAATTAAAACTGGGTCCAGCCCAAAAATATTAACTCTCACTCACAAAAGTGGCATAAGAAGTCGACATACTTGTGATAAGGAAATAAGTCGACCTGCTCCCAAAAGTAAGGAGTTGAAATAGTTCTGTTATGGATATAAGAAGATTCGTTGATATTAAGGTACTAAAAATATTAAATAGATACAACCTATAGAACCGACACTGAAGGAAATTGAACTCAATAATGGACTACATTTCATATTTTTAACATGTCCATATTGTTTTTTTATATGGAAATTGACATAAAATGAACAGATCCATATTTTTTCCTTTTTCAAAATTTGTCCATTTTCATGCATAAAATAATTATTGAAATTCTTTATAATTTAAATAGACGTAAGCGCCAAATGACGTCATCGGACGGCTGAATACAGCGATATTCCTTTGCTTATCATTGTTTTAATAAAAAAAAGGTACTACTGTCAAAGGTAAATAATACTAGTGTCAACATTATCAACGTCATTGATTCATTCAACGTTGACAAGTTGTCTATTTTTTGACAGTTGCATGTCATGGGTTTGGCATTTCATAAATTTAAAACTATAATGTGCTAAGCAAAGAAATATTTTTAATTCTGCCGTCCGATGACGTCATCTTACGTTTTTTAGTTTTTAATTTTTTTCTCAGTAAATAAGCAATATAAAAAATGAATAAATATATTTCAGAGCTTAGCAATGTTGTCCATTGGTATTTGTTATTGTGCGAACGTACATTGTCTGGTGTTGTCATAATGAAAGAAGAAATTGATTTATTAAATTGTTCTCTCCGTTTCTACGAACACATTTAGCATTCAACAAATTATGCAAGATTTTCAAATGCATTTAGTATCAAGTAACATTCGACCCTGGTTCGCTAAGTCGCTGACAACATAAAAAACCGACTAGTTTGGTGGCAATAAACTCGGTATGATGTAAGGTAGTAATTTTATAGATTCTACTACGTTATTATGCCTTACTGCTCACGATGATAGCTCTGATACTTGTTTAACGGTTTCATATTTCAAACTTGTTTGTGGCGTACATATTTGATAGGATGAACACCGCAAAAATATTATGAAAATAGTTTGTAAAAAAAATTTACGTTGCAAAAATGTACATCCAAAACACTAAGTTCGTGACTGTACCTAGGCCTGTACCTACTTCAGATAGCTAAACATTACCTAATAGGTATAACTAGATTAAATATGTCACACTGTTCTTAATTAAGTAACTTTTAAGAACATTTCGTTGTATTAAGTACAGTGGCGGACACATCAAGCTATACAAAACTTTCAAATTTCTTCATTCGATTATAAACCTTATATTGTTACACATTGAGTTCGAAATCGATTGAGGAAATATGACATTTTTGTATAGCTTGACCTGTCCGCCACTGTACCTACCTATACATTATTTCGCACAACCTGTGAAAATTAAGCATAAGTGGGTCTTACTTCGAATTATCAATTTTATCATATTTTAAAAGTACGTTTAAAGATAAATATGTTGATTTTTTTCATATTTTTATTCTTTATTTTAACGAATTAATGGAAGAAATTCTATATTATTTATATTTATCTTTAACCTACTTTTCAAATATGATAAAATCTATGGTTCCTATAGTAAGACCACTAATGCTTATTTTCCAGTGGGGGTGCGATTTGTACAGTCAAGCTGCCCTGACTCGTCGCAGAATATCACACTGTGAGTAATTCCTGCGCATATGATATGACATGCAAACCCTTGTCCAAACCATCGTACCAAATGCAGAACTTAACTACATATTCAAAAAAATCAATTACACAGATAAGGAAGTATATAAAATAAATTGATTTGTCAGTGATTATATGTACATAATTAATATGTAATTCACATAAAACAGTTTCTATTCTATTTGTACTTATTGCTATAAAACATTTTTATACACAATTCAGCTTCTATGTCTGACAGAAGTAAACAACTAATGTATATTAATAAGAATATGAATTTAAAATAATATACCTACACAATATCAACAAATAACAGATGCATATTTCAACTGATGAAATTATTACCACTTGTACGGTCAATATCAAAATTAGCTTAATACTTTTGTACCATGTCGATCTAACATTTTTACGTACCCCTTAGAAACTGACTATAATAGGCAGAACAGGTACTTTGACATGGTACTAAAGTGTTAAGCTACTTTTGATGCTGACAGTACGTAATATAGGACGTTAGCGTAGGCAGAAATTACAACATAAATAGACACAGAAGGCCTTCTCCAGATGACATAGATATAGAAGAGTTCGTTGACCTACGCGTTCGTATATCGTAGGACGTGTCTCTCTCGCATACGTTTCGAATGTATGTCATACCGAACCACACCAAGATGTGTGCGGACTATGTACCTATGTGTGAGTAGCCTGTTAAGCACGCCATGTAGGCAGCAGGCGTTCTGTGTCTATTTATCTAATGGCATAGGACAGCAATATTTTAAATAAAACAAATACCCCTGTCCACTCACACAACCCACTTTCTGCGAGAATTTCTCTAGTATTTACGAGCAGTTTGACTTACACAAAGTCCACCGCTCGGTTCTTGCATACGTCAATAGACAAAAGGCTATCCATTACCCAAGATCGAACCCGACTATGTTGTCCAAATCGTAGTTGAATATCGCGTAGTCGTGCCAGTACAATTTGTACAGTTTCCTGATGAGTGGCAGCTCCAGCTGGGAGAAATACTTCCGAAGCTTCTCCGAGGTGCCCGAAGTGTGACTGAGACGGGGAAACTGGATCTGGGACGCGTTGATCGTGTTCAGCGTGAGCAGGGAATCTTCTAGAAGAGTCTCGTATTTACCTGGAATTGTTGAACGTTCGTGTTATTATTGGCGACGAGTCCGAACCGTGATAAGGTTGTCGATAAGACAAATGGTCACAAATATTTAACGATTAATGACCCGTCACAATGCCATTTCAAAGTAAACATTAATGAAATAATAATAATAATAATAATTCTCACAACTTCTCATTCATTGACCTGATTCCGTACTAAGTAGCATAAGCACTTGTGTTACAGATATCAGACAACAGAGGAACACAAATATATACTTAAATACATATATTACACCCAGACACTGAACAAACACAAGTGTTCATCGCACGAATGTTTGTCCAGGGTGGGGATCGAACCCACGACCTTTGGCGTAAGAGGCAGGGTCACTACCAATTGCACCATCCGGTCAAATAAATCAATGTCAAAGGGTCCTTTTCTCTAATAAAGTAATTTCATGTCTATGGGTCATTAAGGCTCGATTCGACCAATCTCTTTCCGAGAATAATCTATGTTAATCGCAATATGACAGCGTGATATCATATTATTTATTTTCGGATAAAGAATGGTCGAGTCAGTACCTACTTACCACCGAATATTAAAGATAGTTTTATTTCAACTACATAACTAACTACCAGGTGCAAAACTTAGCGAAACTTTGTTGCGTTAAAGTTAAGGTGACGGGTAGGGCACACATTCCGAGGCACGGGGGTACAAGACCGCCAACTTCCAGACTCCGGGCTAACACTGAGAATTTCTTAACAGAAAAACTCCGGTACAAATTTTGGCCCGACCGACCCCGATCGAACCTAGGACCCCAGGCGCAAACGTCGCTTTAAAGTGCGACCCACAGTCTATAGTCAATAGTATAGGTGTTTGCCGAGAGATTGTAACCCCGAAATTGTTTAAAATAGATCCGGTTTAGTAGCTAAAAATAAAAATCAAATGACGGATTTTAATTTTAGCTACTAAACCGGATATATTAAACAATTTCGGGGTTACAATCTCTCGGCAAACACTTATACTATTTATTAAATAACCATGCACAAATGTTGGGTAACCGTTTTTGTACGCGAAAAAATTATTCACGCCAAAAGTGGCCGCTTTTGGCGGTAATTCAAATTTCGAGTACAAAAGCGTATAAGTATTTAATAAATAGTATAAGTTTTTGCCGAGAGATTGTAACCCCGAAATTGTTTAAAATAGATCCTTAGGTTGTAAATTTCATAGTCTTAACAGTCGGTTACTTTACAGTTTATGCCCCTACGTATGATGTCATAGTAATTACACTCTATGTAAATAAAAAAAGTCAGACAGCTTATTTTTTGCAAAAAAATACGAACGTAAAAGTACGTACGAATAATTAAGCATTGCTAATTTTAACACGCGAATAGCATCGTCACGGCACTAAAGTTAGTTTTATAGTTGAGTTTAGATAAGAAGACAACTGTTAACCCTATTACATTAAATAACTGTAAAGTATACAGAACTTAGTATTCAATGTAGAATACCGCTGAAATTGTGAGATTTGTAACTTGAGTTCAAATTTTCTGCAAAAATTATCTAGATATTCTTCGGTCGTAAAATGAAATGTTTGTACTTTTAAAAAATACTGCTACATCATATCATTCGCATTTAATTTTTAAGCGCATATATTTTTAAACAAAAATCATAGGTCATCCTTTTACGACAAAACATGCTAATTTTGTGACGTAAATGTTTTTTCAATGGCATTAATCAAAAGTGTTAGATATTATCGTCAAACGACGAAACATTAACGTAGAGGCACAGATATTATAATGTAGAGGTCACACTGTCTGAATATACAAACACGCGATACCTATTGTCTGATTGTGGCCTAAAAGAAATTAAACACAAAAGACTAGCAATTACGTATTTGTGTAATATGCTTAGATTTAGACAATGTTGAATATATGTAAAAATATAACATCTAATGACAAATAAATTTTGGACTTAATATCATCTAATTGATATTGAACTTAAAATTACAGAATTTAAAGTTCAATATCAATTAGATAAATAAATATCATCATCATTATCATCATCAGCCCATTTAAGTCCCCTCAGCTGGGGCACGGGCCTCCCTCAATCACATGAGGGGTAATTGCCATAATCACCACGCTTGGCAGACGGATGAATAAATATATTTGAAATGAATACGCTATCGTATTGTTGTCATATCTACTAACACATTAACTTCATTTGTAACAAAAGATCTTTTCATTTAAAAAAAATGCCTATAGAATAAAGGGTATTATCTCAATTATGTACTTTTTCAATATTATTGAAGCAGTCATGGTCACAATAATTGTGACAATTACCATAAGTTTGGTCTTAACGATTAACCGATTCTGTTGATTCGTTTGGTATCGAATGATGTCAACATTGTTGGACAAATTGTATTCGCCTTGTGGGGCAATAAAAATACTAAAACATATGAGATATAATTAATTGCTGCCAGTTATGTTGAGTTTTTAAGGTGCCAAATCTCAATTAATATGTAAATTACTTTATTTGCGTCTAACAAGAAAGTGCTGACGCTGCACGTCTAACTAACTCATCGAGTTAATGAAAAAAAAATCTACGAAAAAAAACCGCCTTCAAAAACTACGAACTAAAAACTGTAAAATAATACTTTGAAGACTTTATACACTTCACATAACAGTTTATTACAGTACACTCGAGAAGAGGTGTTGCTGAAGCGGCGCCTTATCCCTGCTGATTAATTGAATGTTGCATTACAACAAAGTATTAGGACCCGACTTCAGTAACACCTTTTCTCGAGTGTACTGTGTGAAGTGAAGTGAAGTCTTCAAAATATTTTTTTAGTTCGTGGTTTTTTTTCGTAGATTTTTTTTTACACGCTTTTAGTATCTTATTTTTTTGGCAGTGACGTGTTAAATAAAGGAGCATCAGCGGAACAACATAGAATAAGTATTGATAAAAAATTAGACTTGACAAGTTATTCCAAAACGGTATACGGCTCCAAAATATTCCTAATGAATTTTAACCGTCGGAGTTTGCCTCCGATAGTAACATAAAGCGTAGATGACGTCAACAGCCGCAAAAAAACGTCTGGAGAAAAAAAAACCCACCGCTTCCATGAAGTCCTTTGTCGGTTCTGCGACCATTCGGCGCGATTCGCGACGTGTAGCGATTCTTTAATCGATTTTGAGCCAGCCAGTTTAGGTCTTTACCACAGCATTGCTACTAAACCGACCGCTGACCGTGGGAGAGCCATGCTTCGGCATGAATGGAGCGGCTTGACCGAAGTAATATTAAAGATCACACGATCCAGCAGCGCTTACTTACACACTGTGTTTTGCAGAGGGAGTGAGGATGAGTTTCCAACCGCCCCTTAAATAACATATCAAAAGGCCTTATGCTCGAACACTCGACATTGAAGACGATTTAGAGATTTGTATGGACAATTTTATGAAATCACTATTGAACTTTAAATGTAGAGTGCACGAGAATTGCCCCTCAGGGCAACCGATAGACGGTACATCGCAACTTTGTGGCGAACAGCTTTATAAAAACCGAAAGTCGTTAAAATAGTGATGACGAAATGGTATGTTACCCAGTCTTACCGAACAAAAAAATAAACAAAAATTTGACAAGGATGTTATGGCCGACGGTGATAATTGGTTTTTTTTCTTAAATTTGATATTTGCTAGGTACCAAATGACGCAATAGAAAGATACTTTTTGGTTAAGAGATAAGAAGTCTAGCTCTACCTTTAATTCATGAAAAAGAAATATAATTATCGACGCAAATGTTTCAAATCTGGGTTATTCTTTGTATCTTCAAATGTTTCTATAATTTAAAATTGTTACTGAGTTGAATTAATATATGTTTAAAGAAAAACGAGAAAATAGTAATTGCACACCTTAGTGTATAAATGGGTTAAAAAAATGGAAATGCCAGCTGAGCCGTAAAGCTAGATATTTTTAGTCAGCCAGTCAGTTATGTGAATATTCTAGGATTCTGTGCGGCTATTCTACTGCAGAGGAGTGCGATCTCGTAATTAACTGTACGAAGCAAACTAGCCCAGTCAAAATGATGTTATCCTGTTAATGATGCCCTGACTTCCTCGGTAGCGCAATGGTTAGTGGATCGCACTTTAAAGCGACGGTTGCGCCTGTTCGATCCCCGGGTCGGGCCAAAATTTATGCTGGAGTTTTTCTGTTAGGAAATTCTCAGTGTTAGCCCGGAGTCTGGAAGTTGACGGTCTTGTACCCCCGTGCCTCAGAAAGCACGTTAAGCCGTTCTGCGCCTAATCCCTCTTCTGTCGTGTCGCACTATTGTCCCATCGAAATAAGAGGGTACGGGAATAGAGAGTGCACTTGTGTCTACGCAAATATTTGTGCACTATAATATGTCCTGCGTCGATGGCTGATCGCTGAGATTGGCCGCCATGACCGAAATATCGGTTTGGTGGACATTATCCTGTTAATATTAACTTCCTACCTCGTACAAAAAAACTATGGAATGAACTATCGTCTGCGGTATTTCCGAACCGATACAAACCTTAAAGAAAAGAGCGTATTCCTTTTTAAAGGTCGGCAGCGTGTTGCAGGTGTCCATGAGCGGCGGTAATCGCTTACCATCAGGCGATCCATCTGCTCGTCTGCCCCCTATCTCATAAAAAAATCACGCAAAGAACTGAAAATCGTACGAAACGTCAGGAACAGTGTGCACGATGCGCCTAATTTTAGTTTATGTAAGTTTGTCTATGATATATATTTTGATACGTCTTTTGTTTTGCTGTCTCAATGGTCTATTTTCCTATACTTTGCTTGATACATAGTTTTCCTTTTCATCCAGTGTTTTCATCCCTTATCCCTAAATTTCTAACCAGCACACCACAGTCCCGTACAAACAGCATTTAATGAATGAAATGTCAAAAGTACAACCCAACAATCCCATATCTGCTATTTTTAAAAAGATACTAAGGGTAATTGTTGGGTCTACTAGCGCCGCCATTTGAATACGAGACAAAAAGACATTACCGCTATATTACATTTTCCAACTTATAACATTAATATAGCTTAAAGTCATCATCAAACCTTGTAACGGAGTATACCAATGTAAAAAATAATCATGAGTACTAACGACTCGGTGTGTAGATATAATCAAGTGGCTATCAGCAGAGTTCGGTTAAATGAAGCAATTCAGCCCACAAGTTACTCAGCCACTTGGGTCACATTTGATGATCAGACAATATAAATTAACCAATACTATCACGTCATAGCAAGCGACCAATTTTTTTGTGTGACCGGGACGTTGAAACTGGGTGCAAATTTAAAATTCTAATTTCAATTTTTTTTTTTTGAACTGGAGTAACGCACAAGAAGACAAAGCAGGCAAAAAAATTTGTAATTCGTATAGTGGGCGGGCATAGAGTGAAACCCATGGATTTGAAGAGTATAGGGTTCCAGATGCATAACCAGGCTGCAATTCAATTCAATTGACATTTAGTTGGTAAAATTTCTTCGTTTTGATTATTAAAATATAAAATAGAGTTAAAAACATTCAATAAGGTGTTTTTTTTTATTTTTGATAAATCACTTTTAATCTGAAAAGTAACAATTTTAAAATCTGCTTATTCTAAAACAACGTAAGTACCATTACAGGACGAACAGTCGTAATTTCTTTGCTTGTGTGTTTGCCAAAAAAAAAACAATATTCAGCTCCAGTCAGTCAACTGTCAATCAAATCCAAACGCACCACCTGAAAAGTCCCGCGGCAAAGCATGGAACTAAAGTTTTAGATTCCTTATATTCATATACATAAAGCTTAAATTTGAATGCTGATAGCGACGTATATAGGCTATTAATCCTATAATATTATTTTTTTTTGATTTGTCGTAACTTTGAGAGTAATAAATACTGAGAGAAGTATAAATCATGTTCAGAAAGCCTAAAAACATGAATGGAGTTAAATTTTTATATAATTTTTTCGATGTAATGTGGTCAATTCAAATTTCTTTATTTCGGACAACATTAGGACTTAAGTTATGAGTAGGTTAATAAAAAAATACATTTATTTCCTTATTGAATCATGTACCTTAGGGGCACTCGCTGTGAACTAGACCTGGAAGAGGTGCCGGTTGCAATTTCGGTCATATCGTTCGCACAAAGTGCCTTAACCACAGGTGTATGCGGATCATCTGCCACTGCCCTCAGGATGCTATTGTCACTTCCTCGCACTCGATTTATCAGTGACGCCACTTTCTTTCTCATGAGAGCTTGAAAATAATCTATTCCAGCTTGCGCAAACATTCCAGACGCACAGCAAAAGCGAGGAAGTTCCAACATCATCCTACGCTATCGAAGCTTCTTTACGGAGCAGACGTAGGCATAGTCGGGGTCGTGATAACCGATAATCAAGAGTTATTTTGCTTTTTTCCAGTGATTTAATCTTCAGTCTATGATTCCTCCAATTAAATTATAGGTAAGGTTGCCAGATTGGGGCACATTTGCCTTTGCTAGGGATAGCGGGACAATCCCGTCCAAAGTGGGACGTGTGTTCACCCTAGCCATAGCTCTATTAGAATCAGTCCAAAATGTACAGTAGGGATGGGCAAATTGAAAAAAATATCGATATTTATCGTATCTATATTTTTTCAAATATATCGATATATATCGCCCAAGAAACATCGATATTTAGATATATCGATACTTTTTGCCCCATTTTCAATTATTTATAAAAATTGCCAAAGTTATCGGAATTTTAAAGTAAAATTAAATACACATCTGGCTGTTTCAACAAAATTGTTTGTTTGTGTTTGAAGCAAAGAAACTAAAACTATACAGCCTACTGCATATTTTCTAAATTTAAGAAACCGGATTGGTCAAAAACATGATGTGACGCATGAGCAGACAGCAGAGCTTTAAAATTATATCGATTTTAATATCTGAAAATAAATATCTAAAATTGATACATCGTCAGCCCATTTAAGTCCCCACTGCTGGGGCACGGGCCTCCCTCAATCACATGAGGGGTAATTGCTATACTCACCACGCCTGGCAGACGGGTTGGCGAGGGTTTTGATATAAATGCAGAGTTTTTCCTTCTCTGAGTGCTGATGATCATGCCAGCAGCTTTACCTTAGTCGCCTTTTACGACACCTCGGTAAGAGTGTGGGTGGCCTATTCTACTCTGCCGGGACCACACGGCAATTGCAAAATTGATACATCGCGGAAAAAAGTATCGCTATATATTGCTAAAATTTATATTGATATTTATATTGATATTTTCCTAAAAAAAAAAATACTTTGATACATCGATATTTTTTGCCCAAGCCTAATATGCAGAGGTTAAGTGTATTATATTACGCCGTCCTCGCTGTTTATTGCTGCTCAATGTCTTTGCATTTCCTGATGGTATAGGAAATTATAACATTCACTAACATAGTTACTTTGGAATTTCCTTTTCATATTAGGTAGTACAAAGAGGAAGGAAGTACAAAGACTGTAGGTCCCGAATTATAATTCTACTTTCGAAGAATATTTATTAACTGTTTTAAATTTTTTTTACTACTCGTACTTCAAACCTGTCTACTAAAATTAGATGCCCACACATAAGTTTAAATTGTATATAAAAAACTGTTTAATGAAGAAAGGCTATTATAAAATAGACGATTTTTTGGATGACAATAATTAAGGGACATATTAGTAACACAAAAATGGTAGTAGTAGTAACAAAAAAACTATATTTTTAAGTTAATGGTGACATTTTGTAAAACATTTTTTTTTTTAAAAGAGTAACTGCTGAGTTTCTTGCTGGTGTCTTCTTGGCAGAAAACTACATTCCGAACCAGTGATAAACATGTTGACATTCATAAGTGTTCTGTATGGACCTAAATTGAATAAACAATTTTCATTTCATTTCAGATAAATGTCATTCATTAGTATTTCTACTTCCGAATAATATCATAATTATTTAAAACGAATGATAACAGCAAGGGTAAACTACTAACTAACAACAGACAAGGATGCTCAACGATGATGATGCAACGAACAAAATGCTGATGAAGATGAACATAACATCGAACATCGACTGCAGAGCATGGAAGGAGGAGACGGAAACAATAGAACATTTTTATGTGAATGCGACTCACTAGCCAGAGGCAGAATGTATCTTCTAGGTAACGCTTATCCAAAACCAGGAGACTACAGGCACTTCAATCCGAAAGACATCGTGACGCTGATGAAACGAATCTTTCGTGAGTAGGAGCGCAAAAGATAGGGGAGGTACAAAAGATCCCTTAGGGTCGACGTGCCCCATGAAAATGACCCCTAACAGATAAGATAAGAAGGGTAAACTAGATGTTTTCGTTTGTTTTACTAATCATTATTTTACCTCTACCTACTAAAATTAAATGAAAATATTTATAGGAATACAGGGTGTATCTGTAAACTTTACATCCCTCTAACCACGTGTTCTACCAAATATTCTAAACAACATTTGTTCAACGACTTTTCGAAATTCATCATTCATTTATTTTTATTTTCTGTCGCTCGTATCGTCCATGACTGATAGATTTAGAGAAAAATCGTGAAAAATAGTGTTTGTACTAGTCTCGGGATGCTATATAAAAGGCAAAATATGATTAAGAATTATAAGCCTTGCGTGCTCCAATCTACGAATTACACCATCGCTCCGACTTATGTAGACAGGTATTATACTCAACCACGTTAAAAGGAACTGGTTGTAGTATATTACTGGTTTTGTGAATGATTGCCGTCATGAATTTAACCCCATGTCAGGTAATAACGACAGTGATTGATTTCGTATGTGATCAATGAACATCACATGTTTGTGATTTTCTTTATTTTGATTATTCACGCTCCGATGTCGTGTTTTAATTTTATTTTGCAATATTATTATTGTTTTGACATGAAAAAATATGTTGGGTTCGATTTCTATATCAATAAAATGGTACAGTCAACTCCAAAAATATGTATACACTTTAGGATGTTGTCACAATATATAATATAAGAAAGTAGACCTCTACTTTCTTATAGGTAAGTATTGTGACAAGGTCCTAAAGTGTATACATATTTTTGGAGTTGACTGTACCAACTCATAATAACGTCGTATCTCGCTCCTTCTCAATTCTAGAGTTCAGTAGGTATAAAGCCAAGATTTTTTTATTTGATAAGTGGCAGACGAGCAAACGGATCAACTGATGGTAAGGATTGCCGCCGCTCATGAACACCCGAGACACCAGTGTAGTCACAAGTGCGCAGCCAAACTTTAAACCCCCCTTTCGCCCGGATTAGGCCTCCGGTACCATCACTCACTCACGCAGCGAAACACAGCTTAGTGCTGCTTTACGCCGGTTTTTTGTGCCGTGGTATCATTCCGGTCAAGCCAGCCCATTCGTGCCGAAACCCACTCTCAAAAACAAGTAACCCCATCAAAAGTTTTAAACAATGTCGTGATTTGTTGCTATAATTTTACTATTTCCAAAATATGTAAGTATCTATAGGAAAATACAGAGTGTATCTGTGAACATTAACATCCCTCTAACCACGTGTTCTACCAAATATTCTAAACAACATTTGTTCAACGAATTTTCGAAATTCATCGAAAAAATGTTTGACTCCCCATACAAAATAACCAAGTCACGTGACCGACTCTGTATGAAAAGTTGAAATTTTTTCATGCGAATTTCCAAAAGTGATAGAACAAATGTTGTTCTTTCTAGCCATAAAAAAAATTTAAGACCATAAACCGCTATTTATAGTATAAAGATCTAAGACAACGGATTCGCATTGTTCGATGTCCTCGCGAAGGAACAATTACTGTACCTTATAATTAAGATTCACATGAACAGCTATTGTGATACTATACAAACTCCACGAATATTCTGTTGGCAGATAATAAAATGCTTTATCTGAAAGGAATCAAAAGCGCCGTTGTAAAACCGTGAATAGAAAAATAGTTCACAGTCGGGTGCGAAAAATGTTTAACACTCTGGCACCTTGTCATAATCTAAATTCTCATACGGAAGGTATAAGGTGCTAAAGTGTACATACGAGTACACATTTTCGCAAATGACTGTACCGACATACATTACAGTGCAAAATTTCTTAGCATGCCATAAAGTTTCTAACGTTACAATAGCGTCATCATACAAGTTATGTTTTATGTTAGTTTTTTATTAACCCTGAACTGGTTTCGGGGGTACAAGACTCTCTAAGGAGGTCTATTTTTTGACCGCCGGTACAAGTTTTTTATGTAACAACAGCCAAGCATTTGACTTTCAACATACTTAATGTAAAGCGAAGAACGCCAACTTCTAGTCTTTGGGCTGAAAATGACAATTGACTGAATTGAAAACGAGGTTGGTATGTATTGTTAGCGGAACATAAACATCCAAGGACTACATCACTACGCGATAAACGCTCAATCCTAGTAACGGCACTCACTTAAGATTTTTTCCATAAGATTCGCGCGTATTGTATTTGTTAATGAATTACTTCAAGTAAAACGACGGTCAGTATCTGAACCATTGCAACATGGTTCATGTATGGAGTGACGTCAGAATACTGTTCTGATACTGTGTAACCTGTATTTTTTTTTAATATCTGTATATGAGGTATTCGTAATGTCAATGTATTCATTAATTGCAATTCTTTATTTATTATTTTATTGACATCTAATTTTAATTAATTGATTTTATATAAGTAATTTGATTGACATTAGGACTATGTGTATTTCTGTTAAATCTATATCTGTATTCCGTATTTTATTGTATATGATCCGCATGATGGTCGAAATAAATGTTTTTCATTCATTCATTTAAAACTGTTATTCTGCCAAAAATGCGCTTCGTTGTTAATAGTATATATTAAAATCTAATTGTAAATAGATGTTTTAAAGGTTGGGCAAAGTAGTTGCCAAATTTTAATTTACCCCTTCGTCTCGCGACATACGTTGCATACCAACATAATAACATAAGAAACAAGGAGTCTACCGAATCTTATACATATAATATATAGGCAGGTTTACTTGTTCACCTAACAGTCTAACAAACAATAACGCAGTTCATGATAAATACACTTTTGTCTACATCCGACAAGGCAAAGGTTAATGGTAATTAGTACCATTTATGTTTACCACATAAATACTTATCTTATAACATTTAGGTACAAATCATCATCGTCATCGTCAGCCCATTTAAGTCCCCACTGCTGGGGCACGGGCCTCCCTCAATCACATGAGGGGTAGTTGCCATACTCACCACGCTTGGCAGACGGGTTGGCGAGGGTTTTGATATAAATGCAGAGTTTTCCTTCTCTGGGTGCTGATGATCATGCCAGCAGCTTTACCTTAGTCGCCTTTTACGACACCTCGGTAAGAGCGAGGGTGGCCTATTCTACTCTGCCGGAACCACACGGCGTACAAAGCGTAGGTACAAATAATAAACATTAATATCATTTGTTCAATATAGACAGTATCTTTTAGCTAAAATGGTGCACTCCAAATCAAGCTCGGATCGAGAGTGGGTTCATGGGGGCTATGAACAAATGAGCTTAGGAATTTAATCAAATACACGTACATAGAATGTTATGAAAATTTGTATGTAGAGTGAAAGCACCCAGTAAAGGCACAACAGTGGATATGAATTCGTTAGCTGACAATTTTTTGTGAATTCGTTTTGCTTCTGACACATTCATCGCCTACAAAATCTTTAATGACATTAATAATGCGATATTCATCAATCTAGATATTCGTCAATCTTCGATCTTCTAATTTTAGAAACTATGGCTTGGCCATCACGAGAGGTCCCGTGGGCCGACGCCCAGTTGTCCAACCTAGGTATCACTAGAATGACGTTGTCGAGACTGATCTGCGCAAGCCTGGTCAATAACTGGCATTAATTAGCGCAGGATCGACCGAAGTGGCGATCTCTTGTTTCGGAGGCCAATACTGGGACAAGATTTGGGTCGCTGAGCCAACGGTAAGTAATTTGTAATTAAAACTGAGGTGTAAGTATTTGTGATTAAAACTCTATAAAAACATTTTTGACGGAAAGGAACACAAAAGCGGATTATTAATAGCGTTTCCATTACGTCATCAAGCGGATGACAAGTAAAGAATATACCCAGACGACACAACTTTTTACTTATGGCGATTCGGTAAACCTATTTTGTAAGACCAAGTATTGACCAAGGATAAGCTATTTGACGTCAATATGAACGGAAACGAATAGATTCACGACGAACTAAAAAAAAAATGTGATGTGAGGTATGCCAACCTGTGTTGTAATAATTATAATTTGTCTTTTTTTCTAAAAACTCAGGCTACTACGGCTAGAATTGTCTTCTTGGCAGAAAACAACATTCCGAACCAGTGGTAAAAACCGCCTTCAAAAACCACGAATTAAAAAATGTGAGATAATATTTTTCTTTATACACTTCAAATAACATTTTATAACAGTACACTCGAGAAAAGGTGTTACCGAAATCGACGCCCAATACTATCTTGTAATTTAATACAACATTCAATTATTCAACAGGGATTAGGCGCCGACTTCGGTAAAACCTTTTCTCGAGTGTACTGTTATAAAATATTATTTGAAGTGTATAAAGAACAATTTTTAGTTCGCTGTTTTTGAAGGCGATTTTGTTCGCAGAAAAAAAATTTAAGCTTTATATTCTATCATGGTACTAATCTACTTTCCAACTAAAAAAGAATCATCTAAATCGGTTCATAAATGGCAAAGTAATCGGCGAACAAACATAAAAAAAAGTTTTTTTTAGAAGTCGGTTAATAAACTATTTTCATCTTTCCTTTTCATAGGAGACCCTAAAAGCTAATATCTAGTTGCTCTGTCTAAACGAAGATGATTCTGAAATTATGACGTTAATTTATTTTATTTATATTTTAAGAAGAAAAACTCAACCTATAATTAGTTAAGTGGGTATTTTGACCGACAAACATAATAGGTAATTGTAGGTATAATAGACCTCGGAACAAACGTATTAACAACGCTCTTCGGGCCACGAAGAGTCTCAATGCCGAATGCTCGAATGGCATACATCCATCCGGAATCACTCCTTCATTTAAGTTATTATTTATAATTAACATATATATTTTCAAAATTTAATTTATAATTAAATCAACAGCACAGAATAAATAAGTGATTCAGAGGGCCTATTCTCAAGCACTCGACATTGATGTCGACTTGAAGATTTGTAATGAACGAATGTATGAAATCTCTACATTCGACATCAATGTGGAGTGCAACGAGACTTACCGCTTAGACAATTTTATAAATAAAAATAATAAATAAATATTTCACAACATCACATACATTGAACTGACTGTACGAGATAGTAGCTCAAGCACCTGTGTTACGGATTTCAAAATCAACAGTGGGATTTACAATTAATAGATATACTTATCTTATCTATCTATTGATCCTGACTCCGAATAGGTAGCTCATCGCCTGTGTTAACGGATATTAGAATCAACAGTGTGATTACAACATACATCATCAGCAACCCACACTCGTCCTACTGCTGACTACGGTCTCCCCTAATGCACGCCACTGCTCCCGATTTTCGGCCACCCTCATCCAGCCCACACCAGCCAGCCTTGCGAATGTCATCATCCATCTTGTCCAGGCGTCCTACACTCCGCTTACACGATTCGCGGTCCCCACTCAATGACTCTACGGCTCCAACGGCTGTCAGTTCTGCGGCTAATATGAACCAGGCCAGCCCTGCCACTTCAGTTGCTAATTCGGTGGGCTGAATGGTCGGTGACCTTCATGTTTCTCTGTCGGATTACATCATTTCTGATGCGGTCCTTCAGAGATACTCCGAGCATAGCCCTTTCCATAGCTCTTTGAGCGCCTTTGAACCGTGGACTAAGTCCAGCCGTGAGTGTCCACGGTCTCGGCACGTAATTACCAGACCGTGATCTCGGGTATTGGGTTCGATTCCGGGTCGAGTAAATGTATGTTTTTCGTACGAATTTTCAAACATAGCTCGGGATTGTGATCACCAATCGCATTAGGCAAGCGTGCTGATTAAGCCTAATCCCAGCATAGTAGCGATGACTTGATTTCTATGATGGAGGCCTTTGCCCTGCAGTGGGATAGTATATAGGCAGATACTATTTGGCTTAAAACTGTTAGCCCTCAGTAAAGCATGTAAATAAATAAGTAATTTATTTAGTAGGTCAGGTTTTCCTGTTAAAAAGTTGCGACGGTCTGACGGCAGTCGCTTCATTGTACACACACAACATTGTGGGAATTACACGCTAAGATGAAGAGGCCAAATACATTTTCCTTCGATACCAAAAATGAAATTAGTCCGATGGTAGCTCAGTATAAGCAATGATAGCTCAGTATGAGCGATGGTAGCTCAGTGGTTCAGAACGCGCCCTCCATACGGGGGGACCGGGTTCGAATCCGAGCATGCACGTCTGGATTATTCAAATCTATGTGCGTATTTCTACCATTAGCTCGGCGTTGAGGGAAAACATCGTGAGGAAACCTGCACGTTTCCGATAGTTCCTGGAAACGTTTAACCATGATTCAGTTGGTCTGGTTCCCCTGTTAAAGGGTTGCGCAGGTCAGACGGCAGTCGCTTCATTGTAATTACCAGATTCCCCAAATCAAGAATAATGGTCCTAGCGTACCCCGGGCTTCAGAGCGACAGCTTTGTATGCAACTGGGAATTACACGCTAAGAAGCCAAATGCATTTTCCTTCGATACCAAAAACAAAATAAGTGCAATGGTAGCTTAGTATGAGCAATGGTAGCTCAGTAACTCAGTGGTTAATTGTAATTACCAGACTCCTCAAAGTAAGAATCATGGTCCGAGCGGCTTTAGACGCAACTGGGAATTAAACGCTAAGTTGAGGACCAAAAACAAAATTAGTATTGAAGACAAATGGACAACATTTCATATTTTTAACATGTCCATATTGTTGTTTTATATGAAAATAAACATAAAATGAACAGACCCTTATTTTTATTTTTTCAAAATCTTGCCATTTTCATACATTAAATAATTATTGAAATTCTTTATATTCTAAATAGACGTAAGCGCCAAATGACGTCATCGGACGGCTGAATACAACGATATTCTTTTGCTTATCACTGCTTTAATAAAAAAGGTATTACTGTCTTTTCAACGCCATTCATTCATTATGTAAACGTTGACAAATTGTCTTTTTTTACAGTTGCATGTCATGGGTATGGCATTTCGTAAATTTAAAACTATAATGTGCTAAGCAAAGAAATATTTTACATTCTGCCGTCCGATGACGTCATCTTACGTTTTTTTTCTCAGTAAGTAAGCAATATAAATAAATAGATATATATTCGAGAAGCGGAAAAGTAAATAAAGAATTGGTATTTTTTGTTTCATAGCTCAGCAATTTTGAAATGTTGTCCATTGATTATAAAGAAAAAAAAATTACAAAGATATTCTGTGACTGTTGAACCCATTAAGGTGACGGGTAGGGCACACTAGCGAAGCCAATCGATTTTAATTTTTAGCTACTAAACCGGATCTATTTTAAACAATTTCGGGGTTACAACCTCTCGGCAAAAACACTTATACTATTTATTAAATAAGCATGCACAACTGTTGGGTCCGTTTTTGTACGCGAAAAATTGATTCACGCCAAAAGTGGCCGCTTTTGGCGTGAATCAATTTTTCGCGTACGCATTGGATCCAACAATTGAGCGTGGCTATTTAATAAATAGTATAAGTGTTTTCCGAGAGGTTGTAACCCCGAAATGGTTTAAAATAGATCTGGTTTAGTAGCTAAAAATTTAAATCGATTGGTGTCGGTAGTGTGCCCTACCCGTCACCTTAAATCTGTGGTTGAACCATAAACAAACACGTGCATGAAAAAACGCAATTCTTCTTTAAAATGTAGGACATGAACTTTATCAGTTCATTTTGATAGCGCTTAGATAAGGAATATTTTATATTGCAGGTGCGTCAATAGCAAAATTAATAGACTCATTCATAATTATAATTTTGCCTATGCACACACAAATTATTACGACTTGAACCTGAATCAGACTTTGAACTTTACTTTGATGCAATTATAGTTGATTATTGCGCAAATATGCATTACATAATTTTTAGTATCAGTATTTTTGCTGTAAGCCTTCAGTTAAAGAAGCAATTTTTAAATGTGGGAGAGCCACGCTTAAGCATGAACGGGCCGGCTCGACCGGAGTGACACCACTGCATCACAGAAGACCGGCGTGAAGCAGCGCCTGCGCTATGTTTCGCTGTGTGAGTGAGGTTACCGGAGGCCCAATGGGGGGGAAGGGGAAAAGGTTGGCAGCGCACTTGTGACTCCACTGGTGTTGCGGGTGTCCATGGGCGGCGGAATTGCTTACACTCAGGTGAACAGTCGTAATTTCTTTGCTTGTGTGTTTACCAAAAAAAAAACAATATTCAGCTCCAGTCAGTCAACTGTCAATCAAATCCAAACGCACCACCTGAAAAGTCCCGCGGCAAAGCATGGAACTAAAGTTTTAGATTCCTTATATTCATATACATAAAGCTTAAATTTGAATGCTGATAGCGACGTATATAGGCTATTAATCCTAATTTTTTTTTTTTGATTTGTCGTAACTTTGAGAGTAATAAATACTGAGAGAAGTATAAATCATGTTCAGAAAGCCTAAAAACATGAATGGAGTTAAATTTTTATATAATTTTTTCGATGTAATGTGGTCAATTCAAATTTCTTTATTTCGGACAACATTAGGACTTAAGTTATAAGTAGGTTAATAAAAAAATACATTTATTTCCTTATTGAATCATGTACCTTAGGGGCACTCGCTGTGAACTAGACCTGGAAGAGGTGCCGGTTGCAATTTCGGTCATCGTTAACACGAAGTGCCTTAACCACAGGTGTATGCGGATCATCTGCAACTGCCCTCAGGATGCTATTGTCACTTCCTCGCACTCGATTTATCAGTGACGCCACTTTCTTTCTCATGAGAGCTTGAAAATCTTCTATTCCAGCTTGCGCAAACATTCCAGACATACACAGCAAAAGCGAGGAAGTCCCAAGATGATCCTACGCTATCGGAGCTTCTTTACGGAGCAGACGTCGACGCACAGTCGGGATCGTGAAAACCGATAATCAAGTGGTCATTTTGCTTTTTTCCAGCGTTCTAATCTTCATTATCATTCCTCCAATTAAATTATAGGTATGATTGCCAGATTGGGGCACATTTGCCTTTGCTAGGGATAGCGGGACAATCCCGTCCAAAGTGGGACGTGTGTTCACCCTAGCCATAGCTCTATTAGAATCAGTCCAAAATGTACAGTAGGGATGGGCAAATTGAAAAAATATCGATATTTATCGTATCTATATTTTTCAAATATATCGATATATATCGCCCAAGAAACATCGATATTTAGATATATAGATACTTTTTGCTCCATTTTCAATTATTTATAAAAATTGCCAAAGTTATCGAAATTTTAAAGTAAAATTAAACACACAATTGGCTATTTCAACAAAATTGTTTGTTTGTGCTTGAAGTAAAGAAACTAAAACTATACAGCCTACTGCATATTTTCTAAATTTAAGAAATCGGATTGGTCAAAAACATGATGTGACGCATGAGCAGACAGCAGAGCTTTAAAATTATATAGATTTTAAGATCTGAAAATAAATATCTAAAATTGATACATCGCGGAAAAAAGTTTCGCTAATTTATACTGATATTTTTCTAAAAAAAACAATATTTTGAGATACATCGATATTTTTTGCCCAAGCCTAATATGCAGAGGTTAAGTGTATTATATTACGCCGTCCTCGCTGTTTATTGTTGCTCAATGTCTTTGGATTCCTGAAATTATAACATTCACTAACATAGTTACTTTGGAATTTCCTTTTCATATTAGGAAGTACAAAGAGGAAGGAAGTACAAAGACTGTAGATCCCGAATTATAATTCTACTTTCGAAGAATATTTATTAACTGTTTTCAATTTTTTTTACTACTCGTACTTCATACCTGTCTACTAAAATTAGATGCCCACACATAAGTTTAAATTGTATATAGAAAACTGTTTAATGAAGAAAGGCTATTATAAAATAGACGATTTTTTCAATGACAATAATTTAGGAACATATTAGTAACACAAAAATTGTACTATATTTTTAAGTTTTTTTTAAAAGAGTTACTGCTGAGTTTCTTGCTGGTGTCTTCTTGGCAGAAAACTACATTCCGAACCAGTGGTAAACATGTTGACATTCATAAGTGTTCTGTATGGACCTAAATTGAATAAACAATTTTCATTTCATTTCATTTCAGATAAATGTCATCCATTAGTATTTCTACTTCTGAATAATATAATCATAATTATTTAAAACGAATGATAACAGCAAGGGTAAACTACTAACTAACAACAGACAAGGATGCTCAACGATGATGATGCAACGAACGACAACATCTTCGATGATGATGCCACGAACAAAATGCTGATGAAGATGAACATAACATCGAACATCGACTGCAGAGCATGCAAGGAGGAGACGGAAACCATAGAACATTTTTTATGTGAATGCGACTCACTAGCCAGAGGCAGAATGTGTCTTCTAGATAAAGCTTATCCTAAACTAGGAGACTACAGGCACTTTAATCGGAAAGACATCGTGACGCTGATGAAACGAATCTTTCGTGAGTAGGAGCGCAAAAGATAGGGGAGGTACAAAAGATCCCTTAGGGTCGACGTGCCCCATGAAAATGACCCCTAACAGATAAGATAAGAAGGGTAAACTAGATGTTTTCGTTTGTTTTACTAATCATTATTTTACCCACCTACCAAAATTAAATGAAAATATTTATAGGAATACAGGGTGCATCTGTAAACTTGACATCCCTCTAACCACGTGTTCTACCAAATATTCTAAACAACATTTGTTCAACGACTTTTCGAAATTCATGACTCATTTATTTTAATTTCCTGTCGCTCGTATCGTCCATGACTGCTAGATGTAGAGAAAAATCGTGAAAAATAGTGTTTGTACTAGTCTCGGGATACGATATAAAAGACAAAATATGATTAAGAATTATTACACTTGCGTGCTTCAATCTACGAATTACACCATCGCTCCGACTTATGTAGACAAGTATTATACTCAACCACGTTAAAAGGAACTGGTTGTGGTATATTACTGGTTTTATGAATGATTGCCGTCATGAATTTAACCCCATGTCAGGTAATAACGACAGTGATTGATTTCGTATGTGATCAATGAACATCACATGTTTGTGATTTTCTTTATTTTGATTATTCACGCTCCGATGTCGTGTTTTAATTTTATTATGCAATATTATTATTGTTTTGACATGAAAAAAGATGTTGGGTTCGATTTCTATATCAATAAAATGGTACAGTCAACTCCAAAATTATGTATACACTTTCCTAAAGTGTCACAATATATAATATAAGAAAGTAGACCTCTACTTTCTTATAGGTAAGTATTGTGGCAAGGTCCTAAAGTGTATACATATTTTTAAAGTTGACTGTACCTACTCATAATAACGTCGTATCTCGCTCCTTCTCAATTCTAGAGTTCAGTAGGTATAAACCCAAGATTTTTTTATTTGATAGGTGGCAGACGAGCAAACGGATCAACTTATGGTAAGGATTGCCACCGCCCATGAACACGAGACACCAGTGTAGTCACAAGTGCGCTGCCAAACTTTAAACCCCCCTTTCGCCCGGATTAGGCCTCCGGTACCATCACTCACTCACGCAGCGAAACACAGCTCAGTGCTGCTTTACGCCGGTTTTTTGTACCGTGGTATCATTCCGGTCAAGCCAGCCCATTCGTGCCGAAACTCACTCTCAAAAACAAGTAACCCCATCAAAAGTTTTAAACAATGTCGTGATTTGTTGCTATAATTTTACTATTTCCAAAATATGTAAGTATCTGTAGGAAAATACAGGGTGTATCTGCGAACATTAACATCCCTCTAACCACGTGTTCTACCAAATATTCTAAACAACATTTGTTCAACGAATTTTCGAAATTCATCGAAAAAATTTTTGACTCCCCATACAAAATGTATGAAAAGTTGAAATTTTTTCATGCGCATTTCCAAAAGTGATAGAACAAATGTTGTTCTTTCTAGCCATAAAAAAAAATTAAAGACCATAAACCGCTATTTATAGTATAAAGATCTAAGACAACGGATTCGCATTGTTCGATGTCCTCGCGAAGGAACAATTACTGTACCTTATAATTAAGATTCACATGAACAGCTATTGTGATACTATACAAACTCCACGAATATTCTGTTGGCAGATAATAAAATGCTTTATCTGAAAGGAATCAAAAGCGCCGTTGTAAAACCGTGAATAAAAAATAGTTCACAGTCGGGTGCGAAAAATGTTTAACACTTTGGCACCTTGTCATAATCTAGCTATCTGACGTCTCATACGGAAGGTATAAGGTGCTAAAGTGTACATACGAGTACACATTTTCGCAAATGACTGTACCGACATAAATTACAGTGCAAAATTTCTTAGCATACCATAAAGTTTCTAACGTTACAATAGCGTCATCATACAAGTTATGTTTTATGTTAGTTTTTTATTAACCCTGAACTGGTTTCGGGGGTACAAGACTCTCTAAGGTCAATTTTTTGACCGCCGGTACAAGTTTTTTATGTAACAACAGCCAAGCATTTGTCTTTCAACATACTTAATGTAAAGCGAAGAACGCCAACTTTTAGACTTTGGGCTGATAATGACAATTGACTGAATTGAAAACGAGGTTGGTATGTATTGTTAGCGGAACATAAACATCCACGGACTACATCACTACGCGATAAACGCTCAATCCTAGTAACGTCACTCACTTAAGCTGTCAGATTTTATCCATAAGATTCGTATTGTATTTGTTAATTAATTACTTCAAGTAAAACGACGGTCAGTACCTAAACCATTGCAACATGGTTCATGTATGGAGTGACGTCAGAATACTGTTCTGATACTGTGTAACCTGTATTTTTTTTTAATATCTGTATGTGATGTATTCGTAATGTCAATGTATTGATTAATTGCAATTCTTTATTTATTATTTTATTGGCATCTAATTTTAATTAATTGATTTTATATAATTTGATTGACATTAGGACTATGTGTATTTCTGTTAAATCTATATCTGTATTCCGTATTTTATTGTATATGATCCGCATGATGGTCGAAATAAATGTTTTCATTCATTCATTTAAAACTGTTATTCTGCCAAAAATGCGCTTCGTTGTTAATAGTATATATTAAAATCTAATTGTAAATAGATGTTTTAAAGGTTGGGCAAAGTAGTTGCCAAAATTTTAATTTACCCCTTCGTCTCGCGACATACGTTACATACGAACATAATAACATAAGAAACAAGGAATCTACCGAATCTTATACATATAATATATAGGCAGGTTTACTTGTTCACCTAACAGTCTAACAAACAATAACTCAGTTCATGATAAATACACTTTTGTCTACATCCGACAAGGCAAAGGTTAATGGTAATTAGTACCATTTATGTTTACCACATAAACACTTATCTTATAACATTTAGGTACAAATCATCATCGTCATCGTCAGCCCATTTAAGTCCCCACTGCTGGGGCACGGGCCTCCCTCAATCACATGAGGGGTAATTGCCATACTCACCACGCTTGGCAGACGGGTTGGCGAGGGTTTTGATATAAATGCAGAGTTTTCCTTCTCTGGGTGCTGATGATCATGCCAGCAGCTTTACCTTAGTCGCCTTTTACGACACCTCGGTAAGAGCGAGGGTGGCCTATTCTACTCTGCCGGAACCACACGGCGTACAAAGCGTAGGTACAAATAATAAACATTAATATCATTTGTTCAATATAGACAGTATCTTTTAGCTAAAATGGTGCACTCCAAATCAAGCTCGGATCGAGAGTGGGTTCATGGGGGCTATGAACAAATGAGCTTAGGAATTTAATCAAATACACGTACATAGAATGTTATGAAAATTTGTATGTAGAGTGAAAGCACCCAGTAAAGGCACAACAGTGGATATGAATTCGTTAGCTGACAATTTTTTGTGAATTCATTTTTGCTTCTGACACATTCATCGCCTACAAAATCTTTAATGACATTAATAATGCGATATTCATCAATCTAGATATTCGTCAATCTTCGATCTTCTAATTTTAGAAACTATGGCTTGGCCATCACGAGAGGTCCCGTGGGCCGACGCCCAGTTGTCCAACCTAGGTATCACTAGAATGACGTTGTCGAGACTGATCTGCGCAAGCCTGGTCAATAACTGGCATTAATTAGCGCAGGATCGACCGAAGTGGCGATCTCTTGTTTCGGAGGCCAATACTGGGACAAGATTTGGGTCGCTGAGCCAACGGTAAGTAATTTGTAATTAAAACTGAGGTGTAAGTATTTGTGATTAAAACTCTATAAAAACATTTTTGACGGAAAAGGAACACAAAAGCGGATTATTAATAGCGTTTCCATTACGTCATCAAGCGGATGACAAGTAAAGAATATACCCAGACGACACAACTTTTTACTTATGGCGATTCGGTAAACCTATTTTGTAAGACCAAGTATTGACCAAGGATAAGCTATTTGACGTCAATATGAACGGAAACGAATAGATTCACGACGAACTAAAAAAAAATGTGATGTGAGGTATGCCAACCTGTGTTGTAATAATTATAATTTGTCTTTTTTTCTAAAAACTCAGGCTACTACGGCTAGAATTGTCTTCTTGGCAGAAACAACATTCCGAACCAGTGGTAAAAACCGCTTTCAAAAACCACGAAAAATGTGAGATAATATTTTTCTTTATACACTTCAAATAACATTTCATAACAGTACACTAGAGAAAAGGTGTTACCGAAATCGACGCCCAATACTATCTTGTAATTTAATACAACATTCAATTATTCAACAGGGATTAGGCGCCGACTTCGGTAAAACCTTTTCTCGAGTGTACTGTTATAAAATATTATTTGAAGTGTATAAAGAACAATTTTTAGTTCGCTGTTTTTGAAGGCGATTTTGTTCGCAGAAAAAAAAATTTAAGCTTTATATTCTATCATGGTACTAATCTACTTTCCAACTAAAAAAGAATCATCTAAATCGGTTCATAAATGGCAAAGTAATCGGCGAACAAACATAAAAAAAATTTTTTTTTTGAAGTCGGTTAATAAACTATTTTCATTTTTCCTTTTCATAGGAGACCCTAAAAGCTAAGATCTAGTTGATCTGTCTAAACGAAGATGATTCTGAAATTATGACGTTAATTTAATTTATTTATATTTTAAGAAGAAAAACTCAACCTGTAATTAGTTAAGTGGGTATTTTGACCGACAAACATAATAGGTAATTGTAGGTATAATAGACCTCGGAACAAACGTATTAACACGCTCTTCGGGCCACGAAGAGTCTCAATGCCGAATGCTCGAATGGCATACATCCATCCGGAATCACTCCTTCATTTAAGTAATTATTTATAATTAACACTATATATTTTCAAAATTTAATTTATAATTAAATCAACAGCACTGAATAAATAAGTGATCAGAGGGCCTATTCTAAAGCACTCGACATTGATGTCGACTTGGAGATTTGTATGAACGAATGTATGAAATCTCTACATTCGACATCAATGTGGAGTGCACGAGACTTACCGCTTAGACAATTTTATAAATAAAAATAATAAATAAATATTTCACAACATCACATACATTGAAATTAAATTGTACATTGTATCTCTGTATACCTAGCTTTTAAGTTCTGTATGTTGTGCAATAAAGAGTACCTATCTATCTATCTATTGATCTGACTCCGAGATAGGTAGCTCGAGCGCCTGTGTTACGGATATTAGAATCAACAGTGTGATTACAAACATACATCATCAGCAACCCACACTCGTCCACTGCTGGACATAGGTCTCCCCTAATGCACGCCACTGCTCCCGATTTTCGGCCACCCTCATCCAGCCCACACCAGCCAGCCTTCGAATGTCATCATCCCATCTTGTCGCAGGGCGTCCTACACTCCGCTTACCGAGTCGCGGTCCCACTCAAGGACTTTACGGCTCCAACGGCTGTCAGTTCTGCGGCTAATATGACCAGCCCACTGCCACTTCAGTTTGCTAATTCGGTGGGCTATGTCGGTGACTCTGGTTCTCTGTCGGATTACATCATTTCTGATGCGGTCCTTCAGAGATACTCCGAGCATAGCCCTTTCCATAGCTCTTTGAGCGACTTTGAACCGGTGGACTAGTCCAGCCGTGAGTGTCCACGTCTCGGCACCGTAAGTCATGACCGGAAGGACGCACTGGTCGAAGACTTTCGACTTAAGACTTTGAGGGATGGGTGACGAGAAGACTTGACGAAGTTTACCAAATGCTGCCCAGCCTAGCTGAATTCTTCTATTGGCTTCTCTCTCGAAGTTGTTTCTGCCTAATTGGAGCACTTGTCCTAGATAGACATATTCCTGAACAACAATATATACATGTAATACTTTTATTTTTGTAAATACATACTTATAATACATAGGAAAAACCCAGACCAATACAAACAGACATGTTCATGCACACAAATGTTTGTACTGTGCGGGGATCAAACCCACAACCCTTGGACCAAAGGCAGCGCTCACTACCACTGTTCCAAACGGGTCGATACCATTGCGTTTTTTTTAAATCTTATTCATCATCATCATCATCAGCCCATTTAAGTCCCCACTGCTGGGGCACGGGCCTCCCTCAATCACATGAGGGGTAATTGCCATACTCACCACGCTTGGCAGACGGGTTGGCGAGGGTTTAGATATAAATGCAGAGTTTTCCTTCTCTGGGTGCTGATGATCATGCCAGCAGCTTTACCTTAGTCGCCTTTTACGACACCTCGGTAAGAGTGAGGGTGGCCTATTCTACTCTGCCGGGACCACACGGCCACATTAATCTTATTATGCCTTGCATGGTTATGCAACCGGCTAAGACCGATTGGTCTTTGTATATGATGTTAGCTCAATGGTTCAGATCGGGCGCCTTCCATAAGAGGGTCCAGGTTCGAATCCGAACATGCCTCTGGATTTTTCGAATTTATGTGCGTATTTCTACCATTAGCTCGGAGGTGAGGGAAAATATCGCAAGGAAACCTGCACGTTTCGCATAGTGAAATATACTGAAACGTGTAGCCATGATTATTCGTAAACAAACATATTTTTTTCTGATGAGGCAGAATTGGTTTTGACGTTCCATTTAAGTGATATGGAGGAGAGGTTGATTTGGTATAAAAATACCAAATGTATGTTGTTTTAGTATTTATCTTCTTTTTTAAGGGTCATAAACATTTTTATATACCTACTTAGAATAAGGCATGTTACAGGCTGTGTTTTAATAATAGTGTAACAATTAAATTATTACTCCAGGGCACTTGGCTTAATGGCCCCGTTGGTCTAGTGGTTTAATTACCAGGCCGTGATCTCGGGGTATTGGGTTCGATTCCCGGATCGTGTAAATGTATGTTTTTCAAACGAATTTTTCAAACATAGCTCGGGATTGTGATCACCAATCCGCATTAGGCAAGCGATTATGATTAAGTCTAATCCCATCATAGTGGTGTATGCATATCAAATGGTTTAAAATAGATCTGGTTTAGTAGCTAAAAATTTAAATCGATTGGTGTCGCTAGTGTGCCCTACCCGTCACCTTAAATCTGTGGTTGAACCATAAACAAACACGTGCATGAAAAAACGCAATTCTTCTTTTAAATGTAGAACACGAACTTTATCAGTTCATTTTGATAGCGCTTAGATAAGGAATATTTTATATTGCAGGTGCGTCAATAGCAAAATTAATAGACTCATTCATAATTATAATTTTGCCTATGCACACACAAATTATTACGACTTGAACCTGAATCAGACTTTGAACTTTACTTTGATGCAATTATAGTTGATTATTGCGCAAATATGGCATTACATAATTTTTGGTATCAGTATTTTTGCTGTAAGCCTTCAGTTAAAGAAGCCATTTTTAAATGTGGGAGAGCCTCGCTTAGGCATGAATGGGCCGGCTCGACCGGAGTGACACCACTGCCTCACAGAAGTCCGGCGTGAAGCAGCGCCTGCGCAGTGTTTCGCTGTGTGAGTGAGGTTACCGGAGGCCCAATGGGGGGGAAGGGGAAAAGGTTGGCAGCGCACTTGTGACACCACTGGCGTTGCGGGTGTCCATGGGCGGCGGAATTGCTTACACTCAGGTGATCCGTCTGCTCGTCTGCCACCTCTCATATATATTTTTTTTATTAAAATGTTTATGAGATAGGGAGGCAAACAAGCAAGTGGGTCAACTGGTATGTGGATGCATTTCTTTTAACATTATAGTGAACAAACGAGCAGACGGCACACCTGATGGTAAGTGATCACCGCCGCCCATGAATATCTGCAACATCTGAGGTATCACATATACGTTTCCAGCTATTACTATACCTAATATACGCACGGACTCGCGGGAGACTGAAATAATCTATATTTCATTCATTAATCATTAATGAATAATGTCACCGACTGCCACGAGTGTTTGGCTCGAGTATCTCTCGCTAACTTAAGTTATTCCTGCATTATGAGTTCTAGCTGACAATAGCCAGGGCATCTCCTAAAACACCCAGACTCGAGCCAATCTAGTAATGTTTTCTTGATTGACCTGACCGGAAACCGAGATTCGAGATTAGGTTATGTTTCTAATTAAGTTTCCTTGTTTTGTATTGTGCCAAATAAAGTTTCATTCATTCATTCATTCATTCATTCCGCGCTAGGATACAACACCATAGCCACTGTTCCATCAAGGTCGTCATATACTAAGGCTGAATTCGGCCAATCTTTATCTATGGACAAATCTATGGTAAAACATCAGATTTGTATAGAATGGCAGCGCTATAATATAGATTTATTATTAGAATAACTTTTCGGTAAGAAATTTTAGTGTCAGCCCGAAGTCTGGAAGTAAGCGGTCTTGTAACCGCCGTGCCTTGGAAATCACGTTAAGCCGTTGGTCCTACGCCCAATCGCTCTCCGGTCGTGTCACGCTGGTGTCTAATCGGAATATGAGTGTAAGGGAATAGAGAGTGCACTTGTATTCGCGCAAACACTTGAGCACTACAATATATCCTGCGTATGTGGCTGATCGTTGACATTGGCCGCCGTAGCCGTAATCGGTTGGAGGATATTATTATTTTATTAAAGTTGGTCGAATCGGCACTAAGTAAACCAATTTGAATTGGCTAGTATCTACTACTTTTACTATAGGTAATTGCGTGTATAGGTGTAGGCCGTGTGGTCACCGGCAGAATAGAATAGGCCACCCTCACTCGTACCGAGGTGTCGTAAAAGGCGATTAAGGTAAAGCTGCTGGCATGATCATCAGCACGCAGAGAAGGAAAACTCTGCATTTATATCAAAACCCTCGCCAACCCGTCTGCCAAGCGTGGTGAGTATGGCAATTACCCCTCATGTGATTGAGGGAGGCCCGTGCCCCAGCAGTGGGGACTTAAACGGGCTGACGATGACGATGAATTGTGTGTATATAATTTATAATGTTGAAACAGTTGCAACAGCTACACGGATGGTTACTATAAGCTCATAAGTCTAAAAATAGAAATTTTATCCGTCGTATTATCTTGATACCAAATCAATCACGAACATGTCATGTTACTCCGCTCTTATTTATGTAGGTACCTATGCAAGGTAATATTAGTAAGCAGCGATGGTAGATCAATGACGACCAAATAAACTAATATTACCCTTGATGAAAACAGCTATGCGCTCATGGAACAGCCGCTCTATGGCGATCAAAATGTATAATAAATTACCCATAGACGCACGGGAATTGACATTAAATAAATTTAAACGCGACCTTAAAATGTGGCTAATTTACCATTGTTTTTATAGTTTAAGCGAATATTTTGACTACAAAAATTTACATGACGTATATTATTTTAATTATGATTTTCTAATAATTTGAATGTATTTTAATTATTATGCAATGGGCCGAGTGTGGGATTATGAGAGGGTGAAACGGAATGGAAGACGCGTAGAATGGAACGGAGTAAGAGTGAACAGAGAACGAGTGAAAGGAGGGAATGATTGAGTTATCTGTGGGTGTGAGACGACGAAAGACGCGAAAAGGCTTGCTCTGCGATTTTGTAAAATAAAGAATATTGGAAGACCCTGAAATCCTTTTTACTTATCTCAAGTCCCACATTTGATGTTTATTTAAATTGAATAATTAATTAATTAATTTTATAACTAAGTAAGTAACAATGATTTGCATGCCCTGAAGGGGTGAATTGTGTTTAGTTCCTCACAATTAGCTTGTATATGCAACACCTGAAAAGTACCTCATTCTTGCAAATAAAAATTCTATTCTATTCTAATGATTTCTTGGCGCGTATACTCTAGTTAATTTTCCGGTGTTGCTGTCCACGAAACCTTAGGGTTCGCAAAACAATACGTCTAACATTTCGTTTACTGACATTTTGACATTTCGTACATTTAGCTTACTAGTTCCTAAAGCGACACTATGGCTTTTTGGGTGTTTGTGGTACCGTCCTTCTGGTTCTGGTTTCCATAGTACAAGGGAAAACCTTAGTTTGGGATTAGGACGATGTATGTGATGTTGTATCAATTTTTTTATTTAATTGAAAAAATGCATTTAAAACAATGCATAACCAACATACTTAATTACTATCTGAAAATTTTGTTTATTAATTTTAATAAAATTTAATGTTACGTTAAGTTGATAGTAATCGTATCATTAGGACCCTTATCTGGTCCTGAATCTTCAATCGTCCAGCTAAAGGTACGTAGATACAAATGATTGATTACTTTTTATATTTTGTAATCTGTACCGCCCCTTTTTTCTCTCCCAGGGGAAACCGTATTTTTTTTATGTGATAAATGGCAGACGAGCAGACGGATCGCCTGATGGTTAGCGATTCCCGCCGCCCATAGACACCCGCAACACCAGTGGAGTCACAAGTGCGTGGCAGCGCACCTTTAAACCCCACTTCCAGATTGGGCCTCCGGTACCCTCACCCACCTAGCGAAACACAGCAGTGCTGCTTCACGCCGGTTTGGCGTGAGGCCATGATATCACTCCGGTCGAGCCGACCCATTCATGCCGACGCGTGGCGTCATGGCCGTCACCTTGCTACATGTAGGTGGTGTGTGGAACTCAAACCGTACCTAAAACCCCTGGGGTGTCCATCTCCAGGCAATCGCGGTCGGAAACCCCACAGCCGGAATTAGACCGTACCGCTAATCGCGCTCGCCGCTTCACCCCTTTATGGCGCAACGGTGTACGACCTACATACCCGGTAACGTCGTCCCCGCGGAGTCGTATTCTGAACAAGCCACTCCCCAGAAGTGGGTACGTCCCCTCTTAGCTAGTATCTAAAGGCATTCCTGCGATCTTCGACAGGTCATCGATCCACCTAGTGGCACATCTCGAACGGCTAGCATTACATCAGATATCGTAATATTTCAGAAACTTACCGACTAAAGTGTACTTGATGAGACACGGATGGCACAAGCTGGTGATTGGTTGCCAGTGCTCATTGTTGGCCACATCCGCCATTTCCTCAGATCGGTTGGTGAGGAACAGGGCGAACTCCCTGAAGGTCACGTCGTGGCCCAGCTCCAGCGACTCGTTGGAGGGATTCTCACGGAATGCTTTTATTATTCTTCTGCCCACGCGATCCTGGTGGCAAAAGTATGGGTTACTTTATATCGCTGGTAGCTCAGTAAATAAGATCGTGCTTCTACCGAATGGGAGGACGAGGTTTCGAATCCAAGCATGCACATCAACGAGTTCGTATTTTTAGCTCGACAATGAGGGAAAACATCGTGAGGAAACTTCTACATTTCGGATATTTTCTGGAACATGTAACAATTATTCAGTTGATCGGTTCCCCTGGTAGAGGGTTGCGAAGGTCAGTCGGCAGTCGCTTCATTGTAATCACCAGAATCATGGCCTCAACATACCCCGGGTTTATGTCTGATTGTAATGTTGAGAACACGCGATGAATATCTCTTGATGTAAGTGGTCATATTTAGACGCTACAGAAGTCTCATTATCCAGTGAAAACATTATTTTTAATGTAATTCGGCAAGTGATAACCTTTTGATAGGAAGTTTAACAAGAAATGATTATGCTACTGGAAGACGCTGAAAAAAGGCGGCTTATACAAACATTATTAATATTTTAATGCATAAAGATAAAAACCCGCCTGTAGATGATTATTTTATAATTCGGCTATGGCGGCTAATCTCAAAGATAAAGTCAAATACCTACTTGAGCTGGAGCTCTCTAAATTCTCAACGGGACACATTCTAAACTAGGTCATATCCGAAGAAACCTGGACAGATGGCCACCCCACACATAGGATTGTCAGATGGTCAGGTATTGACGGGATTCTCCCGACAAAGTTAAAAAAATCTTGATTATAACTTAGACTACTTATATTGGCAATAAATATATTTTCATTTTTCATTTCATTTTCACTTTTCCCGGAGGGATTCCCTTCAATCAGAGCACCATTAAGGTCATTAAAATCTGTATACTACTAGTTATTTATAATTAATCAGTATGAATTTACTAATGATATTAAAAATCCTTATCAAAACAATATTAATGTGTTTATTTAAATTGTAAAGTTCAAAGATAAACCTCGTTTAGATAACAAGAAAAATAAAAGTATACTTATTCATATACATAATAAATGTTTTGGTTACATTACAATAAATATCTATATATGAAAATGAAAGTATTTTGCAGCAATAGTTTCAAATGCTATTATTTTAGCATGCATATGTACATGACCTGTCATCATTGCAATTTAAATGATCTGGAGCATTAATCTGGAAAAAATGGAAAACATTCCATGTTTTCTATTTGTATGAACCAGAAAATCCATAAGTAATTTTAATTACTCGTCAACATTTATTGAATGATGGATGAATTTTCTATAATGATAAATAAAAGTTGTTTATCTCGGTTAAACAATATACAATGATACAATTGCCCTGACAAGATTTCAGGAATTATAGGTTTAGTAAAAAGTTTATGACTTCTTTAAAAACCCCCCCCCATTTGTAGGGTTCCCCAGCGGCTCGTATCATATATGATGTGTGGATGTTTAATTTATCTTAGTGTTTGGTTCCCCCTATTTTTACGTAGAGCATGTGATTTTAAGGTGGTTAGTCCCAAAATGACCCCCCCCCCTCCGCCCCCTTCTGTTAATATGATTTAAAACACCCACTTCAATAATAACCCAATCCCTTCAGCCGCATATTATGCAACCAGAGCTTTTTAACTAGATGCTTATCGAGATATTATTTCTTAGGAAAACTAATTTCATTCTTAAAAATTTACCTGAAAATATTTCGCACTCTGTGTATCCCCCTCCAGCTTATTCCGATAAGCAGACAGTAGCCTCTCAAATGGGTTTCTGACTATGATCATCTTGTGGTAGTTCTCCAACATATGGTCCCGTTCTTCCAGAGGCACGCTGCTTAGGTTCCGGAACATTCCCGGGGAGTGGGCCAGGTGGGCTGGGATGGAGAGGACGTCTGTGTCGTTCCATTTCTCCGTCAGTATCATAAATATCCTCTTCCAGTTGGTGCAAGCCACCTGTACAATAATTAAAATTAATAAGTAGGTTAATAATTCCTTACCTAAGCATTTACAGAATAGGATGATCCTAGTAAAATTAAAATAAAACCTTAAGTCTAGTATTTTTAAATTAAAAAAATAATGTTTTTATGTGCAAGAGATAAAGAAGAAATTACCTTAATTTATTATAACTAATCTATCAATACTATATATTAAGGGAGAACATAGGTATGTTCTCCCTTAATATGAGGGTAAGTCTAGTCTCACAGACAGGATGTTTAAGAATGATAAAAACTTATGATCACATCACCTTACACAATCATTTTGTATTATGTACTCTTAATTTAGTAATATCGACATGTCGAGTCACGGATAACTCTGTCACAGTTCTTCGGAAATTAATCACGCCATATGTAGCTCACCTTGACACTTACCTTAGGCACATAACAATAAAGAAGTTTATGCGTTTCGTCTACTAAAACGTGCTCGAACTGGTTGTCCGGCAGATTCTCCACGGTCCATCTCGGATAAAACCTCTGGCACGACTCTTGAATTTGTTCCTGGCGAGCTAAATTCATAGATTGGGTCAACTCCAAAGAGTGCTCCGCGGAGTCGGCGGTCAACTCATTGCTTGTTATTTCACTCACGTGGCCACTGGCACACAATAGAATACTCAGCAGCACAACATTAACATCCGATGCACGCATCTTTCACTTAGATTAACATCACACACTGAATAAAAGAAAACAATAACTTTCATCAAAATCGTACTTTACTTTTTATGTAGGGCATTCAGTTCTAAAAGGTTTAAAAGCACGAAATCACACTACATATGGCGGTTTTGTTGATTCTTTCCCTGTTTTAGTTACGATATTGTACATAAAGTAGTCATTATATTTTCAAATAATTAAACATTTCGTAAAACTTTATTCAAGCAGCATCACGCGTCCCACACCGCCGAAATAATGTTGACAACTGGCAATTTGACAGTTCGTTACTTCGTTCATTCACTTGCGTGCGGCAGATTGAACGAATGAATGAAAACAGTCGACGAGACGAAGCCAAAGATTGTAAGGCATGTTTTACAATGGACGTGATTAAAACAACAAATTATATTTTTTATTAATATTATTTAAGGAATCAAAGGAACATTTTGATCTTTTCAAATATGATTTGTGAAATATTATAAGTATTTCATCCTAATTCGCTTTAATCCCATCATTTCGAGTCAACTTCTCGGGAATATTGTTCTGAAATGAATACAAAAATAAATTTTCAGACACTATTAAATGTTTTTATTGTAAAGACACTATGCCACCATACATAAACACGAATACTTTTTACTATTTTAGGTAGGAATATTAATGTTTTGATTGATAGTTCGTTAAGTTCGTCTTTTATTGTTTATCAACTCACCCTGAGATGTTGTATATAACAGACTTGATGATACTGATGTATTAGCGCAAACGCCTCCTCAGCCACAGGTAACTGATGATGCTGCCACGCCAAAACAGCTAGACAAGCCCACAGCGTCTCATCTTCTACTGTACGACACAGCTGCAAGAAAAAAACCGTTTTAAATTATTAGGTTAACTCAACATGCCAAAGATTTTACATTGCCACTCAATAGGTATATGACCGGACTGGATGGCGCAATTGGCAGTGACCCTGCCTCTTACGCCAAAGGTCGTGGGTTCGATCCCCACCCTGGACAAACATTCGTGCTATGAACACTTGTGTTTGTTCAGTGTCTGGGTGTAATATATGTATTTAAGTATATATTTGTGTTCCTCTGCTGTTTGATATCTGTAACACAAGTGCTTAAGCTACTTAACACGGAATCAGGTCAACGTATGAGATGTTGTGAGAATTATTTTGTTTAAAAATCTTGCTAGTTATCTAATGTAACAAAAAACGTTTAAATAAAGGACAATAATGTCCTTTAAGTTAATCCAGATCATATTCATTAGGGGTCGCAAACCGGGATACCGAATTTCGAAAATACCGGAATACCGGAACAAATTTAGGTATAATTAATACCGGTATTCATTTCATAAAAACCGGCATATTCGGTATTTTTGGTTTTAGTAAAATAAATAAGAAACCATCGCCATAAATAAGAAACATCACCATAAATAAGAAAGATCACCTTACGACCAAGCCGACTAAATGTTCAATGTTCCAATGCTTCCCGCTATATTTTAATTATGTTTTTTTGAGAATGAATTAGAAATGTATTTTTTGGCTTGTTTCGTGTGTGTTGAGACTGTTGTGCGATGTTTATGTATGTTGATAAATATTTTATTTTTATAACTGATTCCTAGTCGGAATCGTACGTGTAGTAAAACACTACATTTAATTAAAGTATTTGAACATGTAGACCTAATTTAATAAAGGAATAAATGGGCATATAGTTACAATAATAGGTATTTGTAAATTTTAGCTAAGAAGTAACTAATTGATTACCAACACAATTATCACATAATAAACTTTGTATCAATGATTTGTGTTTATTTAGAAGATAAATTCATTTACCTACTTAGGTACTTTTCCTCCGCAAACTAACTTTATTACATACTAAATTTGCTAACTTTAGATTAATCCCGGAAATATTGAAAATACCGGATTATCGGTATTGGTTTAGAGCTAATACCGAAAATACCGGTTTTGTTTCAATGATTCGGTATTGCGACCCCTAATATTCATTATCATAGGCATTATTTCGATCCGCCCAAAAACCCAAAATGAGTTTAGGATGCCTATCATTACTTAAAGTCCAATATCTTACCCATAAAAAATTTGACAACAACGGATGCATAATTATACAGAGATACAGGATATTCCTAGTTCAGGCAACAAACTTAAAATTTGTTCCCTTAGTATAAGTAGATTATAAGTATTTATATTGTTCTCGTGGTTTTTTCAATAAAGTTTAGTTTTTTTATTATTATTATTAATTAGATTTAATGATTGACGGGTATTTACCTGTAAAGCGGCTTCCCACATGTTAGCCGCAACATGTCTTAACAATTTTTCAGGAAAAGCAGCTAGTGAAATGTGCAGAATAGAACCGTTCCCGCGGCATATTTTTGCTACGCCTTCTTCCACACAAACGATTGTGGGATTGCGACCTAAGTCACTGAAGCAGAAAAAACATAATGTATTCCTAAGATAATTACAATAACAAGCCACTTATGAAACTATCAAATAAAGCTGGTTGGTTCTGAACACTAATCTTATTAGTGTAAATCACGAAAGTTTGGGTTTGAATAAAGAAAAGATATTACTTATTTTAATGTAGGGCTTCCAGTTTGGATAACTGAGACGTAACAATTCCTACTCCGGAAGAAATATTGAGACATCTGATAAAGTTTTCAGGGGATATTTGGATTTTCAATATCAGAACTAAAAAACTCTCGCTAGGAAGAAGTTTACGTATTTTCATAGAACCAACCTAATTTCTTTAGTAACCGTCGTTAAAGCCAGCCAGTCAGGTTGTGTGGCAGCCCGCGGGCAACACCAGGCTACAGCCGAGTTGGCACGTAAGCCTACTAATAGCTCAGTCTCTGCACTCCAGGCTATGCTTAGAATCTGGGAACCTAATAAAAATAAGATAACCAATAAAATATAAGACTGCATAAAGCTAACACCAAATAATAATAATGTTCAAACTTACCAAGTTTCACAAACTTTGGCTTATTATCCTTGACGGTGACTACATACAAATCTCTATTGTAGTCGAGCAACGCCAGTTGCCTTTCATTGATCGGCCCTGTTTGACTCAAAGCAATAGTTGATACAGTCATCTTATGGGTTAGTTTCGTGACAGCATTGTCTGCAGAACTGCGGACTACAAGTCCGGTAGGAAGGTCGAATACGTGAATTACTATTGACAGAAAAAAACAATTTAGAATTTGAGAGAGAAAAAAGGAACTCTCAGTTTCAATTAGTTTTACATTGTTTACTATAGATATTTTATTCAATTGGGTGTTTCATTCAAGTTTAACTGATAAAAATATGGTTACTCACACTTCCTGTCAGTTTGGTCGATAGCAGCTAATGCATCAGGGCCAAGTGATACTGCAGCCCTGCCAAGTGTATCCGGGCGAGCACCCCAGCGAGGACTTGCTAATAAACGTCCCATATAGCTGTATACTGAGAGCCCAGCTCTTTCGACTATACAGAGGCACCTAAACATTGATAAAGTAGGATTCATATTGGAAGATTTTGGGTTCGAGAAAAAACAACATTGTCAAAGAGATGAAGAAAAAGGTAGGTACTAAGCATTATTAAATGTTTAATTAACTAGTACAAATAATTAATCGGGCGTAGCTGACCTTTCTGCCAATAGAATCATGCTGATAGTCCCCTCTTTCAAATCAAAAGTTACTGGAGTATTCCAAGAAGTAAGTTTATGTATAAAACATTGTTTCACTGTTGCTATAACCAGGTGATTGTGTCCCAATGTCATTTGTATAACCCGATCGGGGTAGTCCAGTTGATCAGTTTGATCAGTGATAATATCTTTTATAGATATCACCTTTCGCCCGACTTGTGTACACGCAAAGTTTTTCCAAGTGAATTCCCTGTAACATACCCGGGAAAAAAAAGATAAAAAACGATTGATCGTAATTATTCTATGCATGTCATATTTCATGACTATACATAAAACTATTACATTCTTAGTTAAATAAATCTCCTCCTTCTTCATCTTAGCGTGTAATTCCCGGTTGCGTCCAAAGCTGTCACTTTGGAGCCCAGGGTACACTTAGACCATGATTCAGGATTGACGGGTCTAGTAATTACAGTGAAGCGACTGCCGTCTGACCTTTGCAACCCTTTAACAGGGGAACCAGACCAACTGAATCATGGTTACACGTTTCAGAAACTTTTTCCGAAACGTGCAAGTTTCCTCACGATGTTTTCCCTCATCGCCGAGCAGATGGTAATGGTAGAAATACGCACATAGATTTGAAAAAAACCATTGGTGCATGCTCGGTTTCGAACCTCGAACACCTGCGTGAGAATTAGAGACCTGGGGAGAATAAGATAAAGAACTATTGATCGTAATTATTCTATGCATGTCATAATTCATGAATATAACTAATACATTGTTAGTTAAATAAATCAATCCACCGATATTCACGGGGATAATATTTGCTACAAATAAATGTTTCATTATTCTATGAAGACTAATGACAATATTCTTTTCTATACTAATTTAATGTTTTCTATGTTAATCCAAAAACCTCGGTTTTTGGATTATGTTAGGATGATTTAAGATGTGCTATATCAACCAACAATAATCTGCGTGGGTTGGTTCTTTGCCTTAGTGTGCAAGTTTCAGAGTTCCAAGTTGATTTCACTTGAGTAGGAAATAAAATATTTTCAGCTATCAAATTTTATTAATTAAATTCACCAGTTAATGGCTATTTTGATAATCATAACTGAGCCGTGCGATATTTACCTGTCTATAATATGTGCAAACAAGACATGACCATTAGCACAAGCAGCCGCTAATTGAGTGCCATCTGAAGACCATGCAATACTGTAAATACTGCCTGTTGATGGACGATCTAGGCAATGGGACCACTAAAATATGAAAAAAAAAATACATTTTGACCAAAAATATAAATATTATGTAAGTAGTTATAATTTATTGCATAGTCACAATTTACGGTTTCATAGTCAACGAGGAGCCCTTATAGTTTCGACTTTTAACCAATTCGACATCACGGTACAGTCTATAGAAGGTGAAATTCATCATAAACAACTACGGAACCCTACATTGCTTGTGGGCTGAAACGCACTTATAATAGTTTTTTCAGCTTTGATTCTACATTTATTTAAAATGTTTTGTACCTGTAAGTATAAACAAAATAATATCTACATATTTTAGCATTTCAAATTACTCTATACTTACACCATTAGAATTACAGAGCCTTATCAAGTTGTAGCTGCCAATAACAAACAAATCACCAGCAGGTGACCAGATTACACTTGTGATGGGCTGATCGTGTTTTACGCTTACTGATATTTGCTGTCCAAACGTATCCCATATCTTAAACAGATTATTAAATTATTATAAAAAAATTCTGTCCTACTGATCTTGATATTGTAGAATACAAAAAATACAAAAATGTTTACTGCAGTAACTTAGTCTAATACAATATTTTGTGTATGATGCTCCCTTTTAAGCTCATTTGCTTGTAATAGGCAACACCGCTCTTCCGTAGCATAGTGACAATAGACTAAACTCACTAAATTTACAAACTGTAATTTATACTCGTTTTTTTTCTTTTTAATGAAAGGTACTACCATAAACATAAATAATCAAACCTTAGTTAAACCATCTTCGGAGCCAGAAATAATCAAATTATTATTAGCATTCCACGCCACACATAAAATTAAACCTTCGTGAGCTTTCCACTGAAATAAATAAAGATTTTTCATAAAATGTAATCCCTCGATATTTTATATAAGTAGGTACTGAAACACAAAGGCAGGCATAAATCTGAGCATATTATCTAAGTCTTCCCACATTTACGCAGGGTATTAACCTCAGGAAGTCAAAGAACTTTTGTCTAATCGTTGGCTAATAACAGGGCGGGTACCAAAGCAACAAAAGTCGTTTGGCATCGTAGTTATCATTATTATGATAGTATCACATTCAATACCAAAAAATTTTAAACTATTTTATGAGATTATTTACCAAGAACAAAATAAAATGCATTGTGTTTCTTAAATCTTTTTGTAGATATTTTTTTCTTACGCTAAAGTATAAGTAAAGTTACATAATGAAAGCTATATTTTCTTACTTTGATAATCTTATTGCTAGAATTCAGCTGCTTTATAACAAGGAAGTTCCCCTTAGTATACAAAATAGCGGTGCTATCAGGGTTCCACACTGCGTTGTAACAGGGAACATCCGATTGGACTATTGTTGACCTGAGAAGACCATTTCTAGACCAAACTTTTACAAAGCCATCTTCACCAGCTGCAAGAATAGAAGGAAAATAAGTGAAAAACATTATACAGGCATTCTTAACTAGGATTTTTTTTAAATAGGGGCTGACGCTGACGTATCACCTGGTGGTAAGTGATAACCGCCCCTCAATATACCACCCACAACACTAAAGGAGTCACAAGTGAGCTACCGGACGTTTAAAAAGGAGTAAGTACCCTCTATTCTTGAAGGTTCGTAGATTTCTGAAAATGTAAAATAAATAATAGTAAAGGTTTCTTACCTGTAAGCAAACCAGCACCGTCTGGGCTCCATTGTGCCGTAAGGCATGCACCTTGATGAGCATTGACACTTTTTTCTATACGCCCATTATGGTTTACGATGTTAAATCTACAACAAAATGTAATGTAAAACAGTATTTTTTTACTGATAGCAATAAAAATATTAATTTAGTAAATTAATTAGATAGGTACTGTATTACTAACATTTACATAAGTTTTTGCTACACTATCACATTGTAACAACTGTACTACGTAAGATGTGATAAGATTAGTATTTTAGCTGTCTGTTTCCTTAATAATGAAAAAAAAAACATGTGCAATAAAATATAACAACGAATATTCATACAAAATCTTACATTGACCTAATTCCAAAATAAGCTTAAACATTTGCGTTACGAATATCAGACATAACAAATCATACTTAACCGTAGACGACCCGTTTGGATCAGTGATATTGAACGCTGCCTCTAGTCCAAGGGTTGCGGATTCAATCTCCACTCAATACAAACATTTGTGTGCATGAATATATCTATTTGTATTGGTCTAGGTGTTACAAAAGAAAGTAATAAAAGTATTTATTTGTAATTCCACTGTCGACTCTTATATCCATAAAACGGGCGCTTGAGCTACCTATCCCGGAGTCAGAACAATGATCACTTAGATGTAGTGAAATATAAATATTCAAAATCGGTAAAATGCGAGTCTGACTCGCGCACGATGGGTTCCGTACCATTGATTATATTATATATTTTTAAAGTAAATATCCAATTAAGTATTTTGCGGATACCTACTTTAAATATTACCTGTTGCCATTTTTAATATCGGGATAAAAAGGCAAAAAATCACGTTTGTAGTATGAGGGGGGCTCTCTTTAAGATTAATTTAATTTTTATTTTATTATTTATTAATAAATTAAAAACAAAATTCAGTATTTGATGAACAAGTTGAGTGCCTGCCTATCACCGTTTATTAACATCGAGCATAAATAGCTAAAAAACGGCAATTTCGTATGCGAGCCACTCCCTAAATTTTTTTGTTCATATATGTATAAACACAACTGAGTATTTTGTGCTCATATTTCAAGTGCCTACCTGTTGTCATTATGATTATTGAGCAAAAAACGGCAAAACAATCGCGTTTGCTTTATGAAAGCCCCCTTTAAATATTTATTTTATTTTGTTTTTAGAATTTATTGTTGTAGCAGCAATAGAATTACTAAAATACGTAAGCTAACGCCTATTTTTAAAAGAATTAGGAATTTAAAAGATGATAAAACTAATAAAATGTTATACTTCACTTTGTGCCAGTCAATAACCTCTTATGGTCTTTCGGCTTGGGGTGCACTCGAAAATGCGCCCTTTTGAAAATTGAAAGAGCTCAAAGACTTATTATAAAAGTTATTAATTTCAAACCCTATAGATAACCACTACAACGTTATAATATAAGGAATTTGGTGTATTAAGTGTTCGACATCTTTTCATTAGAAGCATAGTTCTTAGACAGCATTCATGCATGAAACGGACCAACACTTCAGCCAGACGAACACATGAAGTCTATGACGTTCCTTCTTGGAAGACCAGTTTTGTACAATGTTTCTCGTATTATCTAGCACCTATGCTGTATAATCAGCTATGCAAAAGCAAACCTTTGAAAGACTTATCAAGACATGGTTGTAAAAAGACCCTGGATGAGATTCTGAGAAATTTAGATTATGAAAAGACTGAATTAATAATAAAAGTGTGTAAGTAAATAATTGAATTAATTCGTTTTATAACTGGTCAACATTTATTACATTTATTTTAATTAACGTTCATTGCGAATGCATTATACCCAATAGGCGACAATATAAAATAATACTTCATTATAATAATACGTTCAATATACGACAATATATTTCATTTAATGGTTTATGTATATATATATATATAAACGTATACGTAGACGTTTTTGTATGGGTTATATGGTAGGCCCCCTTTAATACTTTGTTTTTTTAATGTGATAGGTGGCAGACGAGCAGACGGATCACCTGATGGAAAGCGATTCCCACCGCCCTATTATTATTTTGTTTTCAGTATTTGTTATAGAGGCAACAGAAAACCATAATATGTGAAAATTTCAACTGTCTATGGTGGTTCTTGAGATACTTACAGCTTGGAGAGAGACAGACGGACAGACGGACTAACGGACATCAAAATCTCAGTAGTAGGGTCCCGTTTTTACTCTTTGGGTACGGAACCCTAAAAATACGAATGTTTGACTAACGTAACGTAAACCCACGACCTTTGGTATGAAGAATATCAATACCGAACACACCATTGGGAGAATCAATTATAATACTGCTAAAGTTAACAAACATTAGTTAACAATTTTTTTACGATACTTACTTGCCATCTGCAGAAGAAATTAGGATGACATCGTGTTGATGTTTGTTACCGCTCACACTGACTTTCGGGAACAAATGCATCCCAGTGGGATAAAAATCGTCCGAAAATGTTGTAATGATCATGCATTCGCTGTTTACTAGATTCCATTTCAGTAGTTTATGATCATCTCTAAACAAAAAATGAATGTTTTAGTGTGTCTTCGCCTTAACTCAATGAATTCATTTAGCTTCATTCATTCACTCATTGACTATAATTTTATATATTACATATTTAAAAAATCGATAACATAGAGAATATAGTACCTCTTTATAGGACCTACGTATCGATATGAACACAAACTAAGTAGAAGATAGTGATATTTTCATATCACAATGATTAATTATTTTCATATCTTATTAGAATCATTTTAAGATGTTCATATCAGAACATCATAGGGGCCGTCCATTAATCACGTGATCTTTTTTTAGCATTTTATATGAAAACCATTAAAATAACAATGTATTTGCGGTATTACCGATTTTTGAAGAATATCACAAGCACGAAAATTGACTTAAAAGTATTATAAATTCATGCAAGAGACTTTTATTCTCTTTCGATCCATGATTAATCAACATTTTTAAAAATTTGAGAATCAAATAGGTACTTCCCAAATAAGTAATTAAATTTAAAGGCAACTTAAACAACATTAATAAAATTATCAGATTTTTCAACAAACACTTTCCACTTAGTAAATTAAATAGGTACCTAAACATACCCACAAGAAAACACATCTTCTGTATTATTCCAGCTTACACAAACAACAACATTAGAATGTTTAGGTTCCTTAAATGACGATATTTTTAATTTCATTTTTGCTAAAAACGAGCACTTTCCTCAAGTCTTCTCAATAATTTTTGCTGTGTTTACTTATATAGTTACCATGGTAACACAGTTTACGTTTTCGCGCTTTTTATGTTAGACATGCACCCTAAACACACTGTGCCGCTGTGTTTCATACAAAGCCATGACTTGAACAGCCGCCCGAAGCAGTTATTAGTAAAAAAGGTTATAGTATAAAGCACAAACTGAGTAGAAAATTATAAAGCTTTATACCTAAGCTTTATACTTATACTATACCTTTATACTATAACCAGTATCTTCTACTTAGTTTGTGACTGTAACCTTCTTGGTTATAGTCCTTTCGCATTATCATGATATCGGTGACAGCACAAACTATATAGGGATACTACGTGGTGACAGGACCCCAATTCTGGGGATTTCGCTGTGTGTGGATGTCACCTGAAAACCATACAAAAAAAACTATGTTTTAGTGATATATGTCGTATGATGATAAATGTCACGAGCACGGTGACATTTATCATCATACGACATATATCAACAAAACATGGCGGATATCGTATGAAAACGTTTTTGCTTATTCTCGCGATGGCAAATAGTGACATATGTCACATATTTTCGTGCGACACGTATCGTATGGTCTTGACCATACGATATGAAGTATCACGGTGATTTTGGTGATATTTCTCCAATTCAGCGTGACGTTTGAGTCGTTTCGCGTTTTGTTGTTTATTTACGTTTGGTTGTTCAAATCACATAACAAGTTTAAATTAACTGCACAAACTAAGAAGATGATTGATTCTCTGTGTGAACGATTGTTTAGCTGAGAATTTTAAATTTTCTTATATTTTCTTTAATTGGAACAAATTTTCACCAGTAGGTATTACCTACATACCTTAAAATATTCGTCATTAAGCCTTTTGATCTCAGTAATAAAATCAGTGTAAAGAAAATTCTTTATTCCATTTTTTTATTTTACCGCGTCTTTTACTGAAAACAAATCTTTTGGCTTTCGGTCGGTGTAACGGAATTACAATTTCATAAAATCAATTTCCTTTTTCGTCTTTTTTGATCGTATTTTAAAGCAGTTATGATAATTATGATGTTATACAAACATAAAATTGACTGTTGATATAATAAAAGGCTAGAAAATGTTGAATTAATACTTAAACAATAAACATTAAGATTTCTCGATTGTAAATTTGTGTCAATGAACAAAATGGAACGTATTAGCGGAAATGGTATGGGCCACATTCTCTATGGAAGTGACTTTTACTGTCGCATGGGCACGAGAATAGAGTTTTTTTACTTTTGTGACATTTTGGTGACATTTTCGTAAGACATTGGAAAAGTGACATTATAGAAAATACGACATTTTATCGCACGTCCCGAGAATTGGGCTCCTGGAGCCCAATCTCGGGACGTGCGATACATACCAATGTCATACGGACCAATGTCATACGAAAATGTCACAAAAGTCAAAATAATTTCTCGTGCCCATGCGACAGTAAAAGTCACTTCCATAGAGAATGTGATGTGGCTCAAATCACAGATTAGTAAAATAGCAGGAGCATAATAGGGTATATGACTCAGCTCAAGATTTTACAAAATATAAATATTTTATCAAAACATAGGTCAATATTAACCACTGGCAAAAATTCTCAATTAAAAAATATAATGTCTAGCCGGTTTTATGGTCATTCATAGATTCATGGGCAAGTCCATTTTAAAACTATGAAATTATTAAAAAAAATATTATACCATTGAATAACCCATACAATTTGCACCAATTACTATAATAGAACCATTGACATAAACGAAACATTTGATATAGCTACCATACAAAATTCAAATGAAATGCATACAAAATACTTAGATGTGACGTCACATCTAAGTAGCCATTTGTATGGAGTGTTTTGGGTTTGCCCAAAATAATGTGATTTTAAAGTTGTGATATCTCAGGAGCCCAATTCTCAGATTTTCGATATGAAAAAACATGGCGGATATCACCCGAAAACCATTCAAAAAAACTATGTTTTAGTGATATTATGTCGTATGAAAATAAATGTCCGAGCCCGAGAATTGGGCTCCTAGACCCCAATTCTGGGGATTTCAATATGAAAAAAACTTGCCGGTATCACCTGAAAACCATACAAAAAAACTATTCTATTCTACTAGACCCGGCATCATGATTGATGCGCGTTTTTCATGGGACTTCTTTGTTGGCGCGGATTCTACTTTCTGAACGGTTTATATATACGTCAATTTGGCATTGACAGTAATGACACATTGTTAATGTCAAACTCTCACATGTTCGCAATTTGCAAATTTCGCTTCGCAATCACAAAGTTTTGTTAATTTTTGTGTAGAAACCTTTTATAAATAACCATGTCAGACGTACCAGATTTAAGCAGTGATGATGAAAACTACGATGATGACGAGTGGCAAGAAATGGAGTCCAGTAACACGATGGTAACATGCTTATTCTGTGCTGAAGTTCTGCCATCAGTTGAAGACGGTCTAACCCACTGTAACACTATTCACAGTTTCAATTTGAACGATTTGAAGGCTAAGTTTAATATGGACTGTTACTCTTACATCAAAATGATTAACTACATCAAGACACACAAGTCAAAACCAGAGGATGTAAGTAACGCGACTCGCTCCCTGTGGGAAGACGAGAAGTACTTGAAGCCGGTTGACAACGATGAATGGTTGATGTTTGATTTTGATTCTTTACCGGAGAATCCCAGTTCCCCCAAGACTTACCATGCTAATGTAGAAAACGGTTTAGTAACACTGTCCCAAAATCATTTTATTGAGCTTCAGAGGACGATACAAAATTTAACGACGCAGCTAAGTGAGAGCCAGACACATTTGCAAATGGCGAGGGAAGATATCAAGAAAATGCAAGACTCTATGAAGAATGTTGTGGATGGTGGGAGGTCTAGCAGCCATGGAGACGAGGGCGATAAAGACACGATCGTAAATTGCGTTTCTAGCGTGCCTTTAGAAGAAGATGAAGGCTACTTTAGCACTTATGCACATTTTGGCATTCACTATGACATGCTCTCTGATAAAGTTCGGACTGAAAGTTACAGAGATGCAATCCTAAATAACAAGGAATCAATAAAAGATAAAGTTGTCTTAGATCTAGGTTGTGGTACGGGTATTCTATCTATGTTCTGTGCAACAGCAGGAGCCAAAAAAGTGTATGCATTAGATCAATCAGAAATCATTTATCATGCAATAGACATTATCACAGAAAATAACCTCAAAAATGTGATTACAACGATCAAAGGTAGACTAGAAAATACACATTTAGAAGAGAAGGTTGACATTATTGTGTCCGAGTGGATGGGATACTTTTTGCTCTTTGAAGGAATGCTGGATAGCGTAATATATGCAAGAGACAATTGCCTCAAGCCTGGAGGGTTGCTCCTTCCTAATCGATGCAATATAAGTCTAGTCGCAAATGGAGATGTTAATACACATGAGAAGTTGATCAACTTCTGGTCAGATGTTAACGGGTACAAAATGAATTGCATGAAGTCTGAAGTTGTCAAAGAAGCAAGTGTAGACATTGTCGATTTAAAACATATAATTTCAGATTCATATGTTGTAAAGGAAATTGACATGATGAGCTGTGACATAAGTACAATGGACTTTACATCTGACTTTGAACTTACTATCACCAGAGATGGGGAATTAACCTCTGTCGTGGGTTACTTTGATACTTTCTTTGATCTTCCTAATAATGTTTATTTTTCTACCGGACCTCATAAGACACCTACTCATTGGAAACAAACTGTATTCTATTTTCGGGACCGTAAAGAAGTAAAACAGGGTGATATTGTGAAAGGTAGTATTGTTTGCAACAGACATAAAAATAATGTTAGAGGATTATCTGTGATAATCACTATATTTGGCAAAAAACATAAATATCTTCTTAGTTAATTTCTATGACATAGAATTTTAGAGTAAGAATAAAAGATATTCAGATTAATTACTTTTAAATCATAATGTTTTTAAGTTGCATAAAACCTGTACAGTGTGTCTGTATGTTGCATTTAAAAATAAGTAGTTATAGCTATGACATTTTTAACTAGTGCCTTTTCTAGATCTGTTTTATATTTTAATTGTTCATAGTTATGCTTGGAATACATTCTCTAAAAGCATAAATATTAGCAACTTTTTATATTATGATAAAAAGTTACCTTAGCGGTCTTTGTCTACAATCATATTGATGTATATTGAGACTCTGATATAAATGAAATAAAAGGCATTTTCTACGAAAATCTTTATTTTATTTTACATATAATTTACACATACCTAAAGGTGTTTAATCTCTATTTACACAATGTAGAAAAAGAATCTAAAGTTGATAAAAAAATCACCACATGAGATTTAAAAGTTATATAATACAATAATAAAAAATAGTGAGAAAATGCTTTGTATTGTTGAGTGTACATTTTGTAATTACTGTTTATTAAATGCATTATAAATAGGTGAGGTGCTATATTATTATTATGCACTCAACAGTAGGTGCTGTGAGTGGTAAATAGGTACTTATTTCTTAATTAGGAAGGTATTTTATATCTTTTAATAATATAGGAGTCTTTTTAAAGGCTTCGGAATGTAGGCATATACTATTCAAAGCAACATGTGATAAGAAATATATGCAGACACTAATAAGATACAGGGACCCTATGTGCCACTGCAAGCTATTTTAAGGCGTCTACAGACATAATAAGTCACAATAGTCGATTTTCTGTACCTAACTAATCATCGTCAGCATAGTATGAACTTTTATAATGAATAACATGGAGCGTTTGAGATATTTCATTCAAAATACTTAAATATGTTGTTTTTATTTTGATAATCCTGACCTATTGTGAGCGTGTGTAAGTATTTATACATTATATTTCCCATTTCATACTTGGTATGTCTGTAGGCGTCCCAGCAGAAACAACAATAACAATATCCGTAAGGCTCAGTATTCTAAATTCTACAATTTTATAAAGCTATATACCCAATTAGAATGGCATCAATAAACTACATTCTAGATTATACTGATTTATTCTTAAACTTTACTTCAATAAATACACTAAATGCACAATATACAGAATTTGTCATAAATCTATAATAATTCAAATAGACGATAAATATATAAAAAGATCTATTGTTAAATTTCTCTACAATAAGCGTCACCATGTTGGATTACATCTACATACATCCCCGAAATAAAAGAGACCTTAAAATATCATGATTATGGATTTATTTGATTTGATATTCAATGAGAATGGTCCCATGTTCCTACCAGGAAAACTAGGCCTCTGATATACGATATTATGTTAAAATATTTTCATGATAAAATGTCTTATATTATTTCCTGTTTAAGCGATTTTTATGAATTGGAAGTGTTGATAAAACGTCTGTTTCAAAAATTCTAAATTCTGTTTCTTCACCCGCCAATAGATAGTCTACAAGAAGGACGGTACATTTACTTTGGGTCCTTCTTACCTCTTTATATTTTGTTTAGGTACTCTTACCACAGTTAAAATAGTCAATAGGTCGACATTTGTTCTCTCAAAGGTCTACGCTATAGATATAGTAGGTACCCTACGCCTATCTGCACGTTCGCTTAGACTCCATTGGGAATTTTTATTATTATTTGATAGAAATGGGGTGAGCCCTGCATCTCATAGCCACTGCGACCAGTAGATGATCTATTGTGGCAGCCCCGTAACCTATTACAGCACCTCATGTAGCTCCAGTATCAGGATAACCCGAGGATGGAGCTGATGGGGGAGCTTTTGATCTCGTCTGCTCAGATCATGTGTGCTCCCAGGTGCCGGCTTCTGCAGCGGTGCAGCGTTATGCACTCGCCGAGGAAGTGGATAATCGTTTCCTCGTCCTCGCGACAGAACCTGCAGATTTTGGTATCTGAAAGGCCCATGTTGTGCAGGTCCAGTGGGAAGGGCTGCCTCGGCGTAGTCTCCTGGGTTTACTGTGCCTATGTGAACTAAAATCTTTCCTGTTTCGATTCTAACCTGCGACCCCCTGTTCAGAAGGCAGCACGATCTTTTCCTCTGAGAAACCGTCGCTCAATGTCAATTCCTATGTCTTGCCACTTACAGGATGCATCGGTAATTTATTTACATTTCTTTAACCTCATCTTCTACCAACCATTCTGAACAACATTTGTTCTTCGACTTTTGGATTTTTTTTAATTCCCCATATAGAAGGAACAAGTCACGTGACCGCCTTTGTGAGTTTCTATGCGCAAAGTCATGAACAAATGTTGTTCAAAATGGTTGGTACGAACCTAAAAAAATAAAAATGGTTCTACCAACTTGGTAGAACACGTGGTTATAAAGGAATGTAAGGGTGTTATTCATAAACATGTTTGTTAAGTCTTGGTTAGCTACAGCGGTGTTATAAAGCAGTTTTTATTATTAAAAAAAAAAAATGTTATGTGTTTTTTTGTTTCAAACGTCAATAGTGCTCTATAACACTGTTTTACTGAACGTTTATGAATAAAGCCCTAAATGTTTACCGATACACCGTATAAGTTACCTAAGTACATTTTTACTTCGCTTTGACTCTTCCAATCCCATTCAGTCTACTGGCCCTAAGATTACCTTTGCGGGCGTTGAGCGTGATCTATGTATGTTTATATTTTTCATCAAAAGCATCATATTAAATAGTATAGTGTAGCTTATTCATGAATAACGATAATCAAAGGAGCAATCGTCTTGTTAATTGAAGTCTCATTAACTATAGGTAATACTATCCACCTATAACTAGAATTTGAAATTGCAATTATTTAGAAAATAATTTCATATTAAATAACATTTGGTCAGGAATATCAAGATCTCCAATTTAATCGGAAACATTAAAATTAATAAGCGTATTTTTCATATGGGTTAAATTTTACACTAATTTATTTAAGCTACGTTTATTAATTTATTATTAATGTTACATTCAATTATTTTACTATTTAAAGTAAGTGTTTCATTCCTTGAAAAGAAGTGCACATGACATTTATGATATAATTTGCTCCATCACCAGCATTTTTGATATAGAAATTACTTATAATGTAAAGCAGTTTCAATAGAAAAGTCCAACCATGTAAAGAAATATGGCCGACGGGCATTGACACCGGATTCTCTTTATGTAAGACAGTAATAATAACAAGTCCTTACATATAATTAGGTATTGTATCTATACTTCCAGTAGCTCTGCGGCGAGGTAAATCATTGTTAGGAAATCTGTACGTTTCGGATAGTATCTGAAACGTGTAACCATGATATAGTTAGTCTGGTTCTGTCAAAAGGCTGCGTAGGTCAGGCGGCAGTCGCGTCATTGTATTTACCAGACTCCCCAAATTCTGAACCATGATATAAGCTCACCCTGGGCTCCAGAGCGAGAAGTTTGGACGCAGATGAGGAGGTATTGTGTCTTCGTACCAACAGGCGTTGGGGGTTATGATGTGAACTCGAATTGTGACCTCAGATTTGCATAAAATTATTTTCCTATAAATGGAGGCGGAGAGGAACAGAGGCGCAACAATGTCTTAGGTTAGCCGCTGAAAAGCAGCTTCGGCGCTGGCTATATTCGGCCAGTGTCGACAAAAGCTGAGCGGTCACCTATTTGACACTTTTTTTTTCATTTAAATTTTGTATCTGTGTTTGTTTTTGTTATTGTTCTGTTGTATTACATATTATCTGTATGTTCTTTTTACTGATTGTGTCATATAAAGATTTATACATTAATTCCTACAATGAACTTTTCTATTGAAACCGACTGCAGTTAGCTATTACTTACCTATTTTCAAAATAAGTTCAGTACAATTTTATAGTTACATATAGGTACGTATGTTGAGTAGGATTAAAAAAAAAGATTAAGTAATAATCTATTGCGACGTCTTCATAGAAACTCACAGAATCCATTGTGTACAATGAATCCCAAATCAAACGTTACATTTATAGATAATTCGAGTCTTATGTTCTATTAGAAAATGTATCCTACCTATTCACATAGGTACACAATAAATTCTCGGCCTATGTTTCTTTAAAAGCTTAGTTAAATGGTGTCAACAGGGCCGTCTTAAGAGTGCTTGGTTGGTTCAATAGTGCTGCCATGTTTTTTTTTATTAAATAGGGTACATGACTAAGCTCAAGATTTTACAAAATATAAATATTTTATCTAAATATAGGTCAATATGTGCCAATGGCAAAAAATCTCAATTAAAAATATAACGTCTAGCCGGTTTTATGGTCATTCAAATATTCATGGGCAAGTCCATTTTAAAAGTATGAAATTATTAAAAAATAATTATACCATTGAAGAACCCATACAATTTGCACCAATTATTATAATAGAACCATTGACATAAACGAAACATTTGATATAGCTACCATACAAAATTCAAATGAAATGCATACAAAATACTTAAGTGTGACGTCACATCTAAGTAGCCTTTTGTATGGAGCGTTTTGGGTTTGCCCAAAATAATGTGATTTTAAAGTTGTGATATCTCAGGTAGTTTAAATGAGAATCAAGTGATTCTTTCAACGATATTTCTATCATTGAGAGGTCTTTTGATTGCAAAAATAAAAAAAAAATGTCGTATACCGTATTGTAAAAAAATAAAGACATTCAAAAAATTAATTAATAAAACTTCGTAGTAGGTATGTCCGAGGAAACACATATCAATATAGGTATATAATTATAGCGTAGGTACAGTTTTACCAATTTTATAAGTTACACCAATGTACCTGCGCAAAAGTCTTATTTTCGAAAACTGTGGCAAAATCTTAACCACTCACAACGATTTACGCGCGCCAAAAATTAATTTTTTTTATTGGTTGCCAGTGTTCGGTGCCAGTACGGTTATGAGGGAGATAGCGTTCCTCTCTGGCTATATTGTGTTTAATCTTAACGTAACGCAATAAAGTCTGTATTTGTATCATGTCCTATCGAATCCCGAAAAATCCCACCAAAAATTGTCTTTGAACTTTGGAATTGAAAATTGTATTTAACTGATCTCATTTCTCCCGGCAAAAGTTCAACCTACTAAAATACCGAAAAAAATATATTTGCTCCCAACATTAGGAAGATTTGATCTGGCAACCCTACCTGAGGCACTTGCCTACGTAGGTATCTAATGGTAGGTATATCCGGCCCTGTTTCAATAAAATTGGGGTTGCCCATATTATCCTTAATGGCGAATTACAAGGAAATCTTAAACTACCGGCGTATACCGCTCAGCGGCTAACCGCCATCTTGAATTGGCTCACTATGTTGTCTTCCACATAGAGATTTATACATTGAGGCTTCGCATTGTGCTTCAAAGTCATAATATTTGTGCGTACACACATTAGCAACGAATAGAAGCTCCGCACACTTAACAAGTTTAGCTTTTCTTTAACAGAGAGTTAAATACGCTGTAGCAACTAGTTTTAACACTATTTACAAATGTGGCCAAATATTATTCTTCTGTTGGGGCGGGAGCACTGCTGCTCTCTTCCTCCTGCTTGGCTCGGGCTTCTGCGTCTGAAATGGAAACGTTTATTTGTAATTTTATTGCGTTTAGCAATTATGTGCAATTTATTCTTAAGTAAACATAATGCATGCAAGTTCAAGCTTAGTCGGTAGAGCAGTTGCCCGGTTAGCAAAAGATCATAGGCTCGAGTCTCACCCGAAGACTGTAATTTTTTTTTAAGTGCATTGTTTACTTTAGATATAAAAATAAACTATACCTCCCAACCGGTAGAGCACTACAAATAGTGAGGTCAGGTCCATACTGGATGACAATAAATATATAAGTATAATGATATTCCTAACGCTATAAAAGATATAGAAAACATAATTTATTCAAAAAAAACTGAAAAAATACTTAATACACAAAACTACTATACACCTAAACCATGAACCTACTGCGAACCTAATCATCATCATCATCATCAGCCTATCGCAGTCCACTGCTGGACGTAGGCCTCTCCAATTGTTCGCCACCGTGATCTATCCATGGCTTCTCGCATCCAGCTCTTGCCAGCTATCCTGCGCAGATCGTCCCTTCACCTAGCCAGAGGGCGCCCTACATTATGTTTGCGAACCTAATACACACGACAAATTAATTTAATATTTTTTTGTATCACACAAAGATTTAAATCTATGTTATTACTAGCTGACCCGGCAAACGTTGTTTTGCCATATAAATAAAAGGGTTGATCGTAGAAGGGTGAAAATTGAGGATTGTATGTATTTTTGTATGTTGTATCATAAAAAAAGAGAAATTAAAAATTTTGTCTAAAAAATAAAAATAAAAATTTAGGGGTGGACTACCCCTAACATTTAGGGGGATGAAAAATAGATGTTGGCCGATTCTCATAGATACCGGATAAGCACAAAAAATTTCATCAAAATCGGTCAAGCCGTTTCGGAGGAGTATGGCAACGAAAACTGTGACACGAGAATTTTATATATTAGATATAAAGATCGAAGTTACTCTCTAGATATTGCAGCGCCCTTACAGGGTGTCACGTGATCAATGTTCTGTTACCGATTGTACCCACAGAAAACATGATTATACCAACCAACTGTAATACTCGTAATAAAGTTCTCCAAACCGATATTTCAGTCATGGCGGCCAACCTCAGCGACCAGCCATCGACGCAGGACATATTATAGGTAGTGCACAAGTATATGCGCAGACACAAGTGCACTCTCTACTCCCGAACCCTCTTATTTCGATGGGACACTAGTGTGACACGACCGAAGAGGGATAAGCCGCAGGACCAACGGCTTAACGTGCTTTCCGAGGCACGGGGGTACCAACCGCCAACTTTCAGACTCCGGGCTAACACTGAGAATTTCTTAACAGAAAAACTCAGGTACAAATTTCGGCATGACCCGGGGATCGTCGCTAGTGTGCCCTACCCGTCACCTTAAATAAATAAGCCAGGTGTAGTGGTACCTACTTTACCTGCAGACTTAAGGTGACGGGTAGGGCACACTAGCGACGCCAATCAATTTAATTTTTTAGCTACTAAACCGTATCTATTTTAAACAATTTCGGGGTTACAACCTCTCGGCAAACAGCTATAATATTTATTTAATACTTATAGTTAACGGTTTGTCTGCTTTTGCACTCAAATTTTGAATTACCACCAAAAGTGGCCGCTTTTGGCGTGAATCAATTTTTCGCGTACAAAAACGGACCCAACATTTGTGCATGGTTATTTAATAAACAGTATAAGTGTTTGTCGAGAGGTTGTAACCACGAAATTGTTAAAATAGATCCGGTTTAGTAGCTGAAAATTAAAATCGATTGGCGTCGCTAGTGTGCCAGACCCGTCACCTTAAATAAATAAGCCACCTGGCTTATTTATTTAAGGTACCAACTTTACATAACCTAGTAGTACCAACTTTACAGACTTAATAGAAAGCCGGTTCGGTATATTTGTTTTGGTATTTACCTATTTATAGGATAGCCAACAAATCTTACACTATAAAAGCATTGTAGGTAGGTATATAAGCTGTTGGTCGTGTGTGTTGTTCGTTCGTGCTTATCACAAAGTTGGGATAAAACTCGTGCTTATTAGGTTCCTACTCAGGGAACAGTTTCTGAAGGTAGATTTTAGTTATTTACCTTTCGCAGCTTGCTCTTTCCATATCTTCTTATTGTCACTCAGGCAGGCTATCCACGGCTTCCTTATCTTGAACTTCGGATTCACTTCACTTACTGAAATTAAGAAAAAATAACATAAGTAAAGTATATCTTCTTTTTTAATACGGCTCTACTCGAAGATGATTCGCCAATGTCAAGTAACCTATTGAGAATGAGTAGACACCTAGTCAACAGCGAAGTCAGTCAAAGTCACATTCACTCAATTAAACGTGTTTTACGTTTTATCGACCTACGGATTCAGAAGATATCACTCTAAAAGCAATCGCGGGTTTTAAGACTCTATTAGGTCCCACCAAGTTGTCACGAGACAACTCACTACACACGAAATAGCGGTGTTAAAAACGATACAATCCACCGATCTTATTATTAGGATCACTTTGCGGCACTTCACTGCACAAATAAACACCAAATTTGTACACTAAAAACCACTAGACACTCATTTAAAACCATTGAATTGCATCAGTCCTCGCGGCTTGTTTTAGCCCTACCCGCCGAATCCATAAGTAAAGTAAGTATTTTATTTAACCATTGGCAGATGGTGACAGGACACTAAACCAGACCTATCTCTTACATCTTGGTTACTATGATATGCTGCCTTAGAAATACCTAATCTGTAGAGTTATATCATGTATCTACACAAATGTCACAACCTTTTATCTCTTAGGTACTCGTACTGAGTCAAACTGTTTTGTACCAACTTTTACTAAACCAAAAAAATATATATCTCAACTCTATTCAAACGAACTCGCACATATAAACTAGTCTTGTCGACGGCAAAGGAGTTTCACGGACTTCCATATATTTTAAACAAATATGAAAGATTTATAATTTTTTTTGGTGTATTCTGTCAGGATATGTTCCCCAGATGTTCAAATGTCAAGATTTGGCACACTAAAAAAAACACTGAAAATGTATGGAAGATGTTGATTTTTGAACTCAAATAAAACCAAGAATAATGACTACAAATTTGGTGGCATAGTAGTAAACACTCAAGGGGAGAAGTCCTACAAAATACAGCAAAAAAAAATTCTGGCTGGCACTTGGAGCAAGTAAGAGGATGTCCTTTATATTATAATGCTTGGACCAAGGAAAACGCCCTATTTGACGGATTGACGGATGGTCCTTCGAGCCGGATGATTTATGGGAAACACCAGATGGGACTGTTTACCAGCAAGATTGAGACATATAGGTACCAACGGTCACCCTACGGTCATTTGGCACTCGGCAAAAGTCGGAACGAATGCTGTTTCCTTTACAAGTTTGGATGACATAGTCCTAGTATTTCCCGACAGCTGGACCTTCAAGGGAAGAGCGTATTTTTTTCAAAATAAACCTGCAATACATTAATTTCGCGGATGTTCATGGGCGGCACAAACTAAGTAGAAGATCTTGATTACTTTCCATCAAGTGACCCGCTTGCTCGTTTGTCGCCTCTAGGATGAAAAAAAGTGTTAATGTTTTTGACATTTTCCCCATAGAAAAAACATACAACGCGTCGTGTGATCTACGTGTGATTACAATGTGGGAGGGTGGACGCTCTGACGATGGCGTCTACGTGTGATTGCAGCCACACGTATTATTCGTACGTGTAGAGTATTAGATACGTATAAAACTCACAGATGCAAATATCCAGTTCCCATGTTCCCATAGGTAAGTATTACTTGATATTTGCAGTCAGTTAAAAATCAGAATAGAAAACATGGGGACAGTGGATGAATAAACGCTAGACCAAAAATAAAATTTCTAAATTTATCTGTCCGGGACTCGAACCCGGGACCTTCCTCGCTTAGCCACGGCCGACATTCGGCATGCCATTCACGTCTTCAAATATACCAAGATACTTTATTCCTTACCTTTACCTGTATTCTCCTCATTAATAGGCTCATGGCCAACCGTGCTCGTGTTATTCTTGGTGTTAGAGTGGAGAGGCCCGAGCACCACCTCCAGCATATCAGCGCAGACCCCCATGCTGGGCTCCACTATGAACTCTATGAAGCCAATCTGGGACTCCGCCACGAGGGTGTTGTTCCTGTCGCAGAGTGGGCTGAAGGGTAGTCCCAGGTCCCGCTCCTTGTCGCCCTGGAGGAAGAACTCGTCCAGCAAGCTCATCGTCCATCGGTGGTGGAGGTCCCATCTCTGAAATTTTAGGAGGAGGTTTACATCTTTTTTTGCGAGCATGGGCACATAAGCCAACTACAAAAATAATTTTAATATGTAAGTCTTTCCATTGGCCGTGTGGTCCCCGGCAGAGTAGAATAGGCCACCCTCACTCTTACCGAGGTGTCGTAAAAGGCGACTTAGGTAAAGCTGCTGGCATGATCATCAGCACCCAGAGAAGGAAAACTCTGCATTTATACCAAACCCTCGCCAACCCGTCTGCCAAGCGTGGTGAGTATGGCAATTACCCCTCATGTGATTGAGGGAGGCCCGTGCCCCAGCAGTGGGGACTTAAATGGGCTGATGATGATGATGAAGTCTTTCCATTGCTTTTTATTAGATGCTGACCAACAAAGAGGTGAAACCTCTTCGTCTTTTACGTTTGACCTTCCCCACAACAACCAGCTTATCCAAGTGGTCGGACTGTCTCCGGGCGATATGGGCAAAGTAACCTAAGTAGTACTCTTTGGTAACAGATAGTCGACAGTCTGGTTTTGATCTTCAGTTAACCCAACTGAAGATCAAAACCAAACTGTCGACTATCATTTACCTACCCAGGTATACTTCTAATAATAATGGAAGGAAAAGTGGAAGGAAAGAGAGGAAGAGGAAGACCAAGAAGAAATTAAGCCCAACAACTTAAGGAAAAAGCAAATGTCGTACAAGGAACTGAAGTTGCTGGCAGAGCTGGCAGAACCAGCAGAGCCGAGAGAGGAATGAAGACTACTCCACAGACAAGAGCGTCGCTCCTAAATTAGAGAGAGATACTTTTAGATACTAAGTAGGTAGAACTTACCTACTTACTCAAACTTATATTTAATAGTATAGTGAATACAATTTTATTGTAGATCAATTTGAAGTTCGTCTGAAGCGGATGTACGTGTAAAAACTGAGCGGCCCACAATTGTGTGGTGTGATAATTTTTAACATAAAACACATGACATGTTATGACACGTCTAAGTTTGGTTACAAATGATGTTACATATAATAGATCATACGGGATGTGGGGATGCTTTTTAGCTTTTAGGAGGAGCTTATTAGCTGGAGAGCTATATTAGCTGAGGTAGTGGAGACTAAGTGAAAAAAAGATTACCTTCGCAGGATGCGAAATATCACAACAATGCAGCACTAATGAAGCGGCCTTGGACTTGTCCACCGTAGGCTCAGCCAGCGTCAGCAGCGACCGCATGTTCTTCAGCTGCTGGAAGTGGAACGACATGTCCGTCGCCAGCACCATGTCGATCACCAGGGTGCGAAACTCGCGGAACTCATCTCGTGACAGGTTCTGGAGTATGTTGCAGTCTTCGTCGCGCATTAATCTGGAAATGTGAGTAAGTAGAATTAAAAAATACGCCTATTAACCAGATGGGCTGTCACAGGACCATTGCGAGTGGCGAGAACATGTGGAGACATATACCCTGCAGTGGGATCATGATGAAGGATGATGATGATAAGACTTAGAAATTTATAGGTATTAGCTATCATCAACCAACGGTGTTTTTGTTATAGGCAGCAAACGACCAAGCAAGTTACCTAAAGGCAAGGTTACTACTACCGTCCATGAACATCTGCAGGTTCAGGGGACTGACACGTTAAAGACCTAATATACGGTCTTCCTTTTGAGAGTAAAGTAAGCTCGTTTTTTGAAGCGAGTTTCATCTAATATTATCATAACCGTCAGGAAATAGTGATTAAGGCTACGGCTGCCAATCTCAACGATCAGCCACGTACGCAGGATATGTTATAGTGCTCAAGTGTGTGCGCAAACACAAGTACACTCTCTATTCCCTTATCCTCATATTCCAATTAGACACTACTGTGACACGGACCGAGAGGGATCGGGCACAGGATCAACAGGAAGTTGGCGGTCTTATACCCCCGTGCCTCGAAAAGAACCTTAAGCTTCTTTTCGAGGCACGGGGGTACAAGACCGCCAACTTCTAGACTCCGAACTGCCACTAAGAATTTCTTACCGAAAATTTGGGTACTAATTTTTGGCCCCACCCGGGGTTCGAACCTGGGACCTCTTCCCCAGCCGTCGCTTCAAAGTGCGACCCACTAAACACTACGCCACTGAGGCAAGCAGAGTTGTTTTACCTATATATGAAAAAACAGTAATTTAAAATTCGTGTTCATTGCAAACTCCGCTACAATTAAATCATTGCGCTTCAAAATCCGTTAAAAATGCCCGGACCAATCACAGCATAGGATTCAAGTTATGTATCGTCCACCCGTCAAAATATGTTTCAACCAAAATCCGCCATTATTATAAAATTCGTTGCAAAACGCTCCAAAATCAAATGTTCCCAGCAAAAGCCACTAAAAAAAAATTAGGTACTTTTTGTAATTTTTCGGTTAAATACCGTATTTTCCGTAGTAAATCATGTTGAAAGTGTTTGTGAAGCACTAATTATGAATATTTAATGCTTACTTTAAGTTTAATTCTGTTTTTTTGATAAGAGGTATTTTTTTGTTTGGCCAAATTTTAGAAAAACGATTTTAGCCGGGTTTGAAAGTAGACTCCTGTACTTTCATAAAAATCATTCTATGAAAGTAGGTATATTTAAAATTCCCAATAACTTCCTAATAATCTGGGCGCGAGAGGAGGGGAATCGGGAGTAACCATCATAATTTCCTAACTCCTATTAGGTATTGAACACCTTGGCCTTGTTTTATTCTGAACAGGCTCTTTAAATTCAAAACCTTAATTAATTAACGTTTTGATAGACCAACTAAGTATACCAAAACCGTCAACGTTTCAGTAGTGAGTCAAGTTTCTGGTTTACTCGCTAAAGTTGAAAATCTAGCCTCGAGCAAGATTAGTCTGATGTTTGTCTGACACCACAGTAGGAATAAAGGGTCTCTTAGTGCAGTGTAACAACCCAAGATAATTCCCCAATTTTTAACTTATGCTGCTCTGAACATAAACTCAAGATTCTTTGATGTTACTTGTAGAAAATTGTAGAAATTGCGATGTTGCGATGTTGGGGCTTGGGGCAAATGAAATCCGATACACACAGCACCCCGGGTTTTATTCTTCTTGCACAATAAAATAGGCACAAGCTTAGATATTAAATATAAATTTTCTTATTTTAATTCATTTGGAACCTCTTCTCGTGCGTCTTTCGTCATGCTTCTCCATCTTTTTTCTCTCTCTTTTACACCCATCATCCCCTCTCACTCGTCTGCGTTTTCAACCTTTTCATGATCCTTTGTTTGGATCAGGGTCGGTCATAGACTTCGAAGGGCCGTCTAATAATTCTATGCTTCAGGCACGTTTGCAGGTTGGGACAATTTCAGCAGCAATTTCAGCAGAGACAATTTTCTTGTTTCGTACTTTTTAGAGCGTGTTTTTTTAGTAGTCGGGTTTTAGTTTTTAAACTTTATTTTTTATTTAACATATCCTCAGTTATGTAAATAAAATTACATATTTGAAATGTGCTAAAACATCTCCCCACCCCACACGATACCGTCAAGCTAATATATATTTTTTTAATTCTTACTCCTAAGTCCCCTAGACGGCGCTGTAGTCAATACGTAACGTGACGTCATGTCGCCTATAACCAGATAACAATCAAAACGCTTCTAACGACACCTCATTTGTTCAAATGTGATAACTAGTTTAGAAGTTATGAGGGAACAGATGAACAACCATACATACAAACTCATAACAGGTCAAAATCATAACCCTCCTTTTTGCTTCGCCACAGTCGGGTAAAAAGTAGCGCTTCCATTATTGGTTTAGTACTTCATAATTAGAAAAATCGTAATGAAAACCTAGCCGCCATCATTATTATCATTATTTCAGCCAAAAGATGCCTACTGCTGGACATAGGCCTCCCCAATGCTCTCAACACAGATCGGTCCTGCGCCGCCCGCATCCAATCGATTCCCGTGACCTTCACCAGATCGTCGGTCCACCTTGTGGGGGTCTGCCACGCCAGCGACTTCCTCCGTGGCCTCCACTCGAGGACCATTCCGCCCCAACTGCCGTCTGTTGTCCTTGCTATGTGCCCTGCCCATTGTCACTTGAGATTATATAATAAATGACCAGTGGAAATTTTGAATTTGCCTACAACTCAGTTCAAAAACCATCTTTTTAGATGGTTGACCAACAAATGTTTTTATTCTGTTTCTGAATATTTGAGTAAAAATTATTAAAAATATAATATTAATTATTTTATTTTATTTTTTTATTTTATTTATTTAGGTTTACTTACAGTTTACATATTAACTCTAACTTAAATAAAAGAAGATATAACATACTTGCTTAATATATAAACCTATTACAAGTAAACTCCACTTGTTTGTTTAAAACTATGTGTGCGGATAAAACATTAGACTTATGACTATTTTATAATTTAAGGTGAGAGCTATTTTGTGCTTAAAATTAATTTACGTACTTTATTTACTGTATCATGGAAGACGTCAACTTGGCTACTGTGGTGATTTAGAATCTTAGAAAGGCGAGGAATGGCAGAGTTGGCACCAAAGACTGTGCGGCGGAGGGGAGGGCAAAGGGGCGTTATAGGTTTTCGAGGGACTCTACGAGGTTCTACGAATTATGTATGTCCTGACATGTAAATTGATTGATTTTATGATTTAATTGATCTTTATTATTATTATTGAATTATTTTTATCTACTGGACATATCTCTTCTTAGTTACTGTTTTTTTTTATTTCTTAACTATAGATAATAATTATATAACTTTTGTAAGCCAGAAATGGTAAATGTGCAGTGCTTAAAATTTGTATGTCAGCTCATGATACCCACATTTGTGCAAAATAAATAAATGAAATGAAATCAAATGCAATCCTTTGGGCTACGTCTGTGACCTTAGCTCTCCTGCGGATCTAATCGTTTCTGATACGATCACGCAAGGAGATTAAATAAAAGCTAAGTAGGTTTTTATTTACAGCTTTTGTTACAGGCCGATTTATTTCAATAAACGTTGACAATTGTTATAAACACGCACAATTCGTCTAAACCATTAGTCGTGCGTGTCACCAGTTAGAAGTAAGTATATTAAACTGCCACCGCCAGCGATGAGATATGGCCTATCCCCAGTGCCTCGTTATATGTTCCGCCAGGTTTTGTCCCGGGGGGCACACCTAAGCCGCGGTTATTTTAATGTTGTGCTGCTAAACCGGTGATTAATGAAAGCCCGTTTGTAAACATTAAGGGACGGCTTGTACAGTCGGGCACAATATCTTCGCACGATTCTTTCGTTTAGGTACACGTGTACCGCGTTTATAAGTTACATCGGCAAAATTCGTCTACGCAGAAGACCAAGTTAAATCCGATTGATAACGATTGCGAAAGCAGTTGAAATACAAACTTTATTGCGTTAGAAAGAAAGAAAGAAAAATTTATTATTTTGGACATCACAACACTACATACGAGTACAACATTAGTTACAAAAGAACAAACAAACAAAAAGAAAAACAAAATAGATACAGAAAATAAAAACAAAACAAAACAAAGGCAAAACAAAATAATGAGTACTAATAACCAGGCAGTGCAAATAGTATATTGTGTGTTGTGACCTCCAACATAAATGGCCCCCACTCAGCCTATGTCATGACCCTGAAAAAGGTCATGACGCTGATTTTCAGTAGGGCCAGCTGAGTGAGTGCCACGGACGTCAGCCTTGTGTACCTAGTGTGTATATATATATGTGTTGGAAAGTACTAATGTAATTGTGAAAAAAAAAAAATGAACGAAATAAAAATTACGTTACGTTAAGATTAAATACAACAAGGCCAGAGAGGAATGCTATCTTTGTTTAAACCGCACTCCCACCGAACATGGCGCTGACGCATCAATCAATAAGAAATTACAATTTTTGGCGAGCGTAAATGGAGCGTTGTGATTGGTTAAGATTTTGCCGCAGTTTTCGAAAATAAGACTTCTGCGCAGGCACATTGGTGTAACTTATAAAATTGGTAAAACTGTAATTGCGTTGATCAATTATAGTGATACCACGATCAGAAGGCACTTCTGTGACATTGACAGGGGGGCGTTGTAAAACATATTTTCTATGCAAAAATGTTAAAACAGCATTAGTTTCGACTTTTGCCATGTGCCAAATAACCCCGAACGGACTGCAATCTAATTCAAAGTTGCTACTCACAAACTTGTTCTCATATTAATTAGCACAGTCATCATCATCATCATCAGCCTATCGCAGTCCACTGCTGGACGTAGGCCTCTCCAATTGTTCGCCACCGTGATCTATCTATGGCTTCTCGCATCCAGCTCTTGCCAGCCATCCTGCGCAGATCGTCCCCCCACCTAGCCAGAGGGCGCCCTACATTACGTTTGCCAAGACGCGGTCTCCACTCTAGAACTCGTTTACCCCATCGGTTGTCGGCTCTGCGGCTAATATGGCCAGCCCACTGCCACTTAAGCTTGCTAATCCGGTGAGCAATTTCGATGACTTTGGTTCTCTGCCGGATCACCTCATTTCGGATTCGATTTCGGAGAGAGACGCCGAGCATATTATAACAAATAATATTGTTAAAGATACTGTTATTAGTCTGTAATTACTCGTAGGAGCGATAGTAGCTCAGTGGGTACAAACGCGCCTTCCATACGGGGGATCGTGGTTCGAAACCGAACAATCCGAGCATGCATCTTTGGATTTTTCAAATATGGAAGGCGCGTTCTTTTCCACTGAGCTACAATTGCTCTTATTGCCTGAAATATGTTTATTAGTCACAGAAAACCGGCCTGAAGCAGCACTGCGCTGTGTTTCGCTGCGTGAGTGAGGGTACCGGAGGCCCAATCCGGGGGAAAGGGGGGGTTTCAAAGTTGGCAGCGCATTTGGAGTCGCGGGTGTCCATAGTCGGCGGTAATCGGTTTCCATCAGGTGTTCCGTCTGCTCGTCTGCCATCTATCACATAAAAAAAAATGGATTTCAACGATAACTCGTTGAGAGTTATCGTTGAAATCCATTTTTTTCATGCATTTAATGTACCATTTAAGCGGTGTTAACCGCTTAAATGGTACATTAAATGCATGCAATGCCTATTATTGTATCTTATTGCAATAAAATATTGTGTATCTATCTACAATTTCCATAAACTGTACGGTCAGCATCAAAAGTAGCTTAACACTTTTGTACTATGTCAAAGTAACTGTTCTGCCTATTATAGACAGTTTCTAAGGGGTACGTTAAAAATGTTACTTTAATAGTACTAATGTGTTCAGCTATTTTTGATGCTGACCGTACCTACTTAGAGAAACATCAGACGAACTTTCCATTACTTCAAAGGGTTGTAAGCTCTTTGAATTGATTAGCAATTTCCGTACATTTTATTCCTTCAACAGCTCATCTTGTTTCGGCGTTCGTGGTGTCTGCCTAATTTAAGGTGACTGGTAGCGACGCTAATCGATTTTAATTTTTAGCTACTAAACCGGATCTATTTTAAACAATTTCGGTAAACACTTATACTATTTATTAAATACTTATACTTAACTTTTGGGTCTGCGTTTGTACTCGAAATTTGAATTACCGCCAAAAGCGGCCACTATTGGCGTGAATCAATTTTTCGCGTACAAAAGCGGACCCAACATTTGTGCAAGGTTATTTAATAAATAATACAAGTTTTTGCCGAGAGGTTGTAACCCCGAAATTGTTAAAAATAGATCTAGTTTAGTAGCTAACAATTGAAATCGATTGATGTCGCTAGTTAGGGCTACCCGTCGCCTTAATTAATCATTAGTGCGATGAACACTTGTGTTTGTTCGGTGTCTGGGTGAAATATATGTATTTAAGTATATATTTGTGTTTCTTTGTTGTCTGATATCTGTAACACAAGTGCTTAAGCTATTTAGTACGGAATCAGGTCAACGTATGAGATGTTGTTAGAAATATTATTATTATTAGAGAAACGGTTCCAGTTTTCGCTTTCGGTGCAATGGGAGCCAGAATAATCTGCTACATAGCTTATTGTTGGGCAGAGGTCCAATTTCAACAGCATTAATTATTTCGACCGTGCGTCGTCTATACAAACCCGGCCTCGCCAACAAGGCCTAGATCCATTCCCTATAGCCCAACACTCACACTCTCGGGAGGCGCCTGCGCTGCTAGATTGCAAGTTGCAACGCAGTTTTTTTATGTGATAGGTGGCAGACAAGCTGACGGATCACCTGATGGTAAGTGATTGCGACAATCGCAACACCAGTGGAGTCAAAATTGCGCTACCAACCCTTAAACCCCCTTTTCCCCGGATTGGTCCTCCGTTACCATCACTCACGCAGCGAAATACAGCATAGTGCTGCTACACACCGGTTTTCTGTGAGGCCGTGGTGTCACTCTCGAGCCGGCCCATTCATGCCGAAGCGTGGCTCTCTCACGGACGAACGCAGTTTTAGTGTAAACTGGCGCTCTCCTGGTATTTGTATATTTGTATCGTATACCGGGTGACCACGATACAGGATTTTTTCTAGTTTAGGACCCCCTGTAATGCATCGATATGTATCAATATTTGCACTGCAGGGGGGGGAATGGCACAAAAATAAGTACGATAAGTGGCATAGGCCACTTCCCTACGGGCATAGGCCCGAAGGGTAACAATAAGCTGAAGAGAGGGAATACAAGGAAAATAGGTGCCTCTACAAATTTGTTTGTTTACGTCCGCAATGGTTCGGCGGATAAAGCCCCGGGCAACGTTAGGGCCCGGCTTCGATATCGGGATCAAAGCAAACATTTTTATTGGTGGGACGCGTAGAGAGGTTAGAGAACTTTAAGAGACCTTAGACCTTAGTGCCTACATATACGGTTTATATTTTAACTCGATGTAGAGTTAACAAGATAAATGGTCTTAAAACAAAGACTGACGACAAAATGATCTTATAAGGGGTTCGTTTCTGCCTTTGTTTCTTGCGGTTCTTGAGGGTTGGAACTGTTAAAATTTAAAAAAACTGAAAAACTCCACAGCGTGAGAAATCCCTAAAACTAAAAAATCAGTCATAGTCATCAATCATCAGTACGCCTCCATTTTTAGAATAATAAATTAATGTTTTTTTTTAATACATAATTCTTTTATTTTTCCTGTCACTAGGAAGGTAATGCTTATGAATGTGTCCCGACTACGATTTTTTTAAGATGAAGCGGGTATCGTCACTCTCTTGTTTCTTTGGGGTATTTTTTCCATTTAGTCAGATTTTTATACGCTATAAGTTATAATACGCTCGAAAGATATTTTAAGTGAAAGTACCTAGGTGCTTTATCGAACACACTTCGCTATTTTAGAAGGAAAGTACAGCTTTTTTAAAGGATTAGGTGATAAGAAGCATCACGAAAGTAGGTGTTCAAACAACAATCACATAGTTTACTACTGGTCACAAAACACATGTTGACTATTATTGGTACATATAGTAGGACGATCAGATGGATGGATGATCGTTAGCAATTGTTGACGCCAATCTGTGCCCCATTTACAATGCGACTTTTTGCAGCGATACAAACGCGCATTAGGCTGTCCCGCGACTGATCGCGGCATCTACACGGCGATACTGTCGCCACAGATATCTATCTATGGTGACAGTATCAATGCCGCATCGAAACTGAGTAGCATTTGTATCGCTGCAAAATAATAAGTACAATTAATTGCAACACCAGTGGAGTTACAATGCCAGCCTTTTTAAGGTGGGTTCAACCTCAAGCCATTTTTGAGTTATGACAGCTTAGCGGGGAAAAACACTCCAAGTCAGTTGAATGGTTGTCATTTCGCGCACAATCAAACATTTTAAATCGCATGTTTTGCGAACCATAGGATATCTTATCTGTTAGGGGCTATTTTCATGGGGGACGTCGACCCTAAGGGATTTTTTGTACCTCCCATATCCTTTAGGCTCCTACTCACGAATTCTTCTCATCAGCGACACGATGTCTTTTGGATTGAAGTGCCTGTGGTCTTCTGCCATTTCTGGATAAGCGTTACCTAGAAGACACATTCTGCCTCTGGCTAGTGAGTCGCATAGGATAAGAACTGGTCATATATTCTGTTCGGTTATACTTAGTAATTATTTGTTTCTTTTCCAATCTATATTTTTGTAGTAGAATTCTTCATAATTTCTTCAAACTGGAAGCTTAAACATCAGTCTCTATGTCAGATTCGAGAACGAGGCTCGCCTTAAAAGGAATGCCTGTGCCATTTCCATGAAGCTTTGTTTTCTAAAACTCAACTGTCCTTTTCTACACGTCTCAATCTTGTCGGCAAACAGTCCCGTGCAGTGTTTGCCGTAAAATCGTCCGGCTCGAAGGACCATCCGTCAACTGGAGTAATTTGGCCCTGGTCCCCGCATTATAATATAAATTGCCTGTCGACATTCTAGTTTATATGACATCCGATTATGTGCGAGCTTGTTGGAATAAACCCATCGGTTGAGACATTAAGTGGGGGTGTTGATTTTCTGGCTTCAGTACTTGGTTAGAAAAATATAGCAAGGTTTTTTTTAAAGTGACACAGGCATACATATGTTGGCTCTCTTCAGTCTGATGATTAGCAAGAGGAGAGCCCACGTTCCAATTACAACGGACGCGATGTCAAGGCATCACAAAGGTGAGACAGAAATATTTTGTTCTCTCATATTTTTTAGGGATTTTTTTTCTCGTAAACTTTTTGAGGGAACTATGTACTTACTGCTGAAAACAACGAAAGGTTTGGTATGTAATCTATAAGAAATACATGTATGGTATAGACCACAGACGCATCAACAAAAGTTGTTGAAATTCATAAACATTTTATAATGACAAAAAAATTGAAGGTCTGGAATCTCTGATGTGAAACTCTTAGATACCAGTTGCAATAAAATGGCCTGAACCTAAGTTATCAAATCTGATGATGAGTAAGTTTAGGTGACACTTTAATAAATAATAGATACAGCTACAGATAGATACAGCTTCACTCGCGTGGAATTCGGTTTGATACAAAAAGTATAACCGAAATCTATGTTTTTCTTTGAAATCACAGGTACCTTATTATAACAAACCGAATTCCATGCGAGCGTTGCTGCGGGCGGTTTCCGCTAGTAGGTAAGACAATAAGGGCCAATATACATACTTGTAAAAGTGTGAAAAGTGTCATAAAATCTCGACGTATTCACATACATTTTAAAGCCTTTTGTCTTTTCATTAATCCTTCATAGTTTCATAGGCGAAAATAAAATACGACATCGAATAAATATTTTTGCTTTACGCCCAACTCTATGATTGAAAATATTTATTTTGTTCATATCGGTCAAAACAAACACAGCATGGCAAATATCGAATCTCGTTTTACGACTATCTGAATAGTTGAAAATATTTTCTGTTTCTAGCTAGGCCAATGTTTCTCAAAGAGTAGAAAGAGTAAGAAAGTGGGGGTGGGTTAATCTGTTCTAGACAAACTGGTATAGATGATGTATTCGATACATATTTCAGTGTTGTTGGCGACTGGCTGCGGTATGACTCTTTAGGTGATACTATCTTAATTTTTTAGAAAAAAAGTCGATAATGTTTTATAGCAATAAAATTTTATAGTAATAAAATATTGCAATTTATTCTTAAGTAAACAACGCGCATTGAAATTTCATTTCGTGTCTAGCCCACATCTTCCTCACTCCGGGTGGCTGTTTTACCAATTAGATCACTGAACGCGTTCCTAAGCTGACGAATTTTGTAAGTGATTTGACTTGATTTGATTCGACATGAGCTGTCGATAGTTTCATCAATATTGTAGAAGGTTGTAGAAGATGTAGATTCGAGTCTCGCCTAAACACTAGATGAAATTTTGAAGTGTGTTATTTACTTTAAAAAATATTGTTACTATGGTAAAAGTTTGTGTTTGTTCTCTGCATAAAACTATCCTGAATACATTATTTAATTATTTACAATTAAACAGTGTTTCCATAATTATTTCCTTCATCACACAGTCCATTAGCTTCTCCGTAGTTAACAAATGGCGTGGTTGCCATGTAGGGAAAATGAGCTTAGGGCGCCTGCATAGCGCGATGAGGAATTCGGTTTGTCATAATAAGGTATAATAAGGTATAGCCGTGTGGTCCCCGGCAGAGTAGAATAGGCCACCCTCACTCTTACCGAGGTGTCGTAAAAGGCGACTAAGGTAACGCTGCTGGCATGATCATCAGCACCCAGAGAAGGAAAACTTTGCATTTATATCAAAACCCTCGCCAACCCGTCTGCCAAGCGTGGTGAGTATGGCAATTACCCCTCATATCATTGAGGGAGGCCCGTTCCCCAGCAGTGGGGACTTAAATGGGCTGATGATGATGATGAAACATTTAACTCTTTTAGGTCTTTTCTACTTCCATCATTATCAAATTACCAGACTCCTCAACAGTAGAATCATGGATCACGCGTACCTCGTGCTCCAAAGCGACAGCTTTGGACAAATTTATAGTTATCTACAGATCACAAGTGTTTACTGTGGGATTGCCACGCCATTATCAAATTACCAGCTCCTCAAACAGTAGAATCATGATCACGCGTACCTCTGTGCTCCAAAGCGACAGCTTGGACAATTTAGTTATTACAGATCACAAGTGTTTACTGTGGGATTGCCACGCCTTGATATGAATAGGCCAGCCGTTTGATACCATGGCTTTACAGAAAACCAGCAGCAGCTTGATACAGCGTTTGCTCTGTATTTTGTGTTAGTGGGGGTACAGCGTACTTACGACTCCGCTGGTTTGGCAATGGGTGTCAATAGGCGGCGTATGTATGAGTATGGCAATTACCCCTCATATGATTGAGGGAGGCCCGTGCCCCACCACTTAAATGGGCTGATGATGATGATGATAGCGTGATGAATTCACGATTTGAGAACGATGACTGTGTAAGATGAATGCAGACTGCGCAGGACCGGGATGAAAACCGGCACCCTTTAGTGGAAGCCAACGGTCAGCATTGGAAGGCAACAGTCTGATTGATTGGTTTACATTTCACCTGTGTAGTTGATAAGTGGAACAACAGGAAGGAAGTCGAATGCAGACTCCATGAATATCACGATCCTCAACAAGGAGGGACCAACTGAAGAGACGGTGTAGTTGATAAGTAAGTAGATTGATGGGCAACATTAATCTCAAATCTTGCAAGGTTTTACCCACTTTTCGGTATTCATTGGGCTGGCATGCAAACCTAAATTGGTTGACAATAAATATATAAAAAACTGACCAAGTGCGAGTCGGACTTGCCCAGGCATGAAAGGTCCCGTAGCAGCAAGTAAGATATATGGAAGGTAAATTGCGGTTTACGGTTTATAACGTATAAAAAAACTACTTACTAGATCTAGTTCAAACCAATTTTCGTTGTTAGTTTTCATGATAATTCAATTTTAATTTCATAATTATTTTATTATAGAGGTTAAATTACACACACCTTTTACCACTTTGGGAGCGCCTCTTGCGCATAGTATTAAGTTTAGAAAAAAAGTATTTTAGAAACCTTAACATAATTTTTAAGAACCTATCCATTTTGGGTTTGATGAAAAAATAATTTAGAGTTTCAGTTCTAAGTATGGGGATCCCCATATATATTTTTTTTATTGTTGAGTAGAAATCGTAATATGGTTAACAAAACCTATTTACTATTCTATAAAATCTATTTACCAAGTTTCAATAGTATAGTTCCTATAGTTTCGGAAAAAAGTGGCTGTGACATACGGACGGACTCCTACGGCCACATTGGCAACTAAGATTCACAACCAGTTGCCGAAGACGGACGGACGGACGGACGGACGGACGGACGGACGGATGGACGGACGGATGGACGGACGGACGGACGGACAGACGGACGGACAGACGGACGGACGGACAGACGGACAGACGGACAGACGGACAGACGGACAGACGGACAGACGGACAGACGGACAGACGGACAGACGGACAGACGGACAGACGGACAGACGGACAGACGGACAGACGGACAGACGGACAGACGGACATACGGACAGACGGACAGACGGACAGACGGACAGACAGACATACATGACGAATTTATAACGCTTCCGTTTTTTGGAATTTAGCTAAGGAACCCTAAAATCATGAATAAAATTACATTTCCTATTCTTATCTTAAATTACTCTGCCATAGAAACTCTGCTGCAAAATCAGCACTATCTCGTGTAAGTATCTCGTAGTCGAGGATATCGTTATGTGAAAATCCCAATGCCCCAACTAGATTATATCGATGATAGAAATAAGTTTGAGATCTTGTGGTCTAGACAAACAAGATTTTTTTATTCTCGATACATATCAGTTGTAAAAGCGAAACCTTTTAAGGGCCCAATAAACTTTATTGGCCATAATAAGCTGCCAATCACGTGTAGAGTTCATACCCGATTTGAACACTCGCGTGAAAAGACTTCGATTCATATCCCTCGGGAAATTATATCGTAATATAACGAGTACGCATCCCCGTTTCTTTTGTTCGGGAAAGTCAGATTTTTTCAGATTTAGGGTTCCTTTAGAGATAGTGATTGACGGCGAAAAGCCGCGTTTGCGCAGAGCGCCACAGGTTGATTTTTGACCGCATAATAGACGTGTGTAACTCTTTACCGAAACGACTCAGTGATCCGACTCAGCCAATAGACGATACACTGTTCCGAATCTCTGTTCGCTCCGAATGAATCATTCGAATCAAATGAATCTCGAGTCCGAGTGAACCGAATGATCCGAATGAGCTGAATGATCCGAGTGACCCGAATAATCCGAATGTGCGGAATGATTCGAATTTCGAGCAAAAGACTAAGTTGTGGGCTGTTCGGGGTGAATAGGTAACCGTCTTTTCATATATTACGCGGGAAATTATTCATTCATTATAAAATTAATTAATCACGGATCTATCTGAGAATTGATGTTCCAAATGATTTAAATGAAGCGATTCACTGTTCAGCATCTTTACACTGATCCAAATTCAAATGTTCCAATCTTTTTAAAGATAGGTTTTTGCCAGGTAACCGCATTCTTGTCTTTAAAAGTAAACTATACGTTTTTGGGGTTTCCTATGTCTCTGGCCCAGTTGAGCATGAATTCTCCCAAGTACCAGCCCTAGGCGATAATAGCTTGCACACGCAACGGGGTGAGCGAAGCTAATTCGCAGCGCAAGCGATTTTACCGTCTAACTAGCACACAGTTCACTGACCGAATGTACATACTTACTATTGAAATGATCATCATTCGTTGCGAGGTGTATACACGTTGGGTTATACAATTGCCGAAAGAGACTACTGTTTTAAAATTGGATGAAGGATTCTGGCGGTAGGACTAAAACACTCCGCGTGGGTTCTAGTGGTTTTAGTGAACCAATTTGGTGTTTATTTGTGCAGTTAAGTGCCGCGAAGTGATCCTAATAATAGTTGCCACGTAACAACTTACTTGGACCTAATAGAGTCTTAAAACCCACGATTGAGCATCGAGTGGTATCGAGTGGTATGTCGATGAAACGCAAAACACCGTAGTTTTATTGAGTGACTGTGACTTTAACTGACTTCGACTGTAGACTACCTACTTATTCTCAAAAATTTACATGACATTGGCCAGGTCTACCGCATAGCTCCAGTAGTATACCTTGTCTTTAAAGGTAAAGGTACGTTTTTGGGGTTTCCTATGTCTCTGGCCCAGTTGAGCACGAATTTTCCCAAGTACCAGCCCTAGGAGATAATCGCTTGCACACGCAACGGGGTGAGCGAAGCTAATTCGCAGCGCAAGCGATTTTGCCGTCTAACTAGAACACAGCTACGTTCACTGACCGAATGTACATACTTACTATTGAAATGATCATCATTCGTTGCAAGGTGTATACCGAAAGAGACTACTGTTTTAAAATTGCATGAAGGATTCTCGCGGTAGGACTAAAACACTCTGCGTGGGTTCTAGTGGTTTTAGTGAACCAATTTGGTGTTTATTTGTGCAGTTAAGTGCCTCGAAGTGATCCTAATAATAGTTGCCACGTAACAACTTACTTGGACCTAATAGAGTCTTAAAACCCACGATTGTGCATCGAGTGGTATCAGCAGAATCCGTATGTCGATAAAACGCAAAACACCGGAGTTTTATTGAGTGACTGTGACTTTAACTGACTTCGACTGTAGACTACCTACTTATTCTCAATAATTTACTTGACATTGGCTAGATATCTTCGGGTAGAGCCTTATAAAAAACGTACGGTTTTTTTTGCCTATAGAAGTGTCGCGACCCTCAATTATTTATGTTATGAGGAATGCAGCGCGAGGAGTGCTTCAGGTGAAATGTAAACTTTTGAGTTCTCTCTCTAACTGGCAAGCAACAAGACCCTTTTCCTTTACGCTTAGGCATGAATGGGCCGGCTCGACCGGAGTGATACCACTGCCTCACAGAAGACCGGCGTGAAGCAGCGCCTGCGCTGTGTTTCGCCGTGTGAGTGAGGTTACCGGGAGCCCAATGGGGGGAAGGGGAAAAGGTTGGCAGCGCACTTGTGACTCCACTGGTGTTGCGGGTGTCCATGAGCGGCGGAATTGCTTACCATCAGGCGATCCGTCTGCTCGTTTGCCATCTCTCATATATAAAAAAAAGGAGCGGATCATTAAGTGATGAGCACCGCCGATTGAATTTATATCTTCTCAATTGCTTAAAATCTACATTTGAAACTCAATTAAAAACCTTGTAGAGGTGTTTGCCGTTCCCCTAAAGTTACCGCTGACATGTAACAAATATCGGAGAAAAGTTGACCAAGTAGGTAAGAATGGGATTTTAAATTGTTTGGTAAATAGATCATTAGCCAAAATGTTAGCGCAATGTTAACATACGTGTTAACAACATTAAGTTCTGTAACCTTTTGTGCAATAAAGAGTATCTATCTATGACAATCAACCAAAAATGTCGTAAAAAGATTGACGCCCCCGAGATGTGGTGTTAGAAGCGCCTGCTTAGGTGAAGTGGACTGCTCACCGCACCAACGTTTCGATCCTAAAGGAGCTTCGAATCAAACAAAGACTTCGGTCGATTGTGCAAGTGCGAATACTCACCATCTTTGGACATATAATCCGAAACTAGAGCTCCTTGGAACGTTTAATGGTACAGGGAAGAGTGGAAGGTCAATGCTCCCGAGGCAGATCACCTACAATGTATGAGGGCGACACTGAAAGTTCTTAGAAAATCAAAAACTGAACAATTTAGCAAGTTGTTACTTTTATTATATCTTTACAAAATAGTGTCCCTTCACATCAATACATCGCTGCATTCGATGAAACCACTGAGAAAAGCACTTGGCCCACTCTTCTTTAGGGGTCTCTTCGACGGCCTTTTGATACGCAGCCACTGCTTCTTTGGCGTCCGTGAAACGTTTTCCTTTTATTTTTTCTTTTATTTTTGGAAATAAATAAAAATCGCAGGGTGCGAGGTCTGGGCTATATTGCGGGTGACCCAGTAATTCTACGTCTGACGTCGCCAAATACTCAAGTGTTTGCTTGGGGGTGTGCGGCGAGGTTGTCGTGGTGAAGGAGGTTCCTACTGCGAGGTAGTTTTTTGCGAACTTTTTCCAAGACAAGTGGCAAACAGTTGTTAGTGTACCACTCTGCGGTAACTGTTTTTCGATCCTCTAACAAACTGTTGCGATATGACCTGTCAGAACGAGGCGACCATCTTCTTTCCCACGCTGCGATCTCACTCTCTCTTCACTTTAGTGACACCCATTCAGCAGATTGTCTTTTAGTTTCAGGATCATAACAATAAATCCAGTAGTATCCTGTTAGTATGTCAAACACAGCATTTGAGTCACCTCCGTTAAATCTTTGAACCATTTCGCGGCACCAATCAACACGACGTAGTTTTTGGGCCTCTGTCAAATTATGAGGTATCCACCGGGCACAAAGCTTCCAGGCCCCTAAATGTTCATGAATGATTTTGTGTACTTGACTCATACCAATGCCTAAACTTGTCCGAATCTGCTGATAGGTCACTCTGTCAGCCTCTATCATACGTCGCACAACACTGATGTTATCTTCGGTAGTCGCTGTACATGGCCATCCCTCACGCAAATCATCGGTGAGATTAGTGTGACCACGTTTAAACTCATTAAACCAGTTGTAAACAGTGGCACGAGATGGAGCTTCATCGTGAAAGGCCGAATCGAAGTCTATCATAACTTTCTTGTTGACTTATTTGACATCGAAAGTCATAGAAAATCATTGCACGGAAATTTTCTCGCGTTAAATTCAAGCTCACTTGTTAAAGATTATTTTCAATTTGCCGCCAAATCGGAGAAAAAGAGAATCGAATTAAATGCATAGACAATAATATTGGCAAAGAGTTGCATTTTCAAAATTTAAACTTATTTTTTTAATCATCGTCTCACCTATAAGTGGCCAGTTCTAAAAACTTTCAGTGTCGCCCACGGACAGTATCAAGTCTGCTACAAAGTGTTCCTTGACTAAATGTGCACGCAGTGCCACAAAAAGAGAAAGATGGAGAAGTTTCGCTAAAGCCGCTACCCAACATACAGACAATCCATAATCACGACCACTCCTTCAGGAGTGTACGACTGAGAAGAAGAATCTATCTATGACCAGATACCTCAAGGTCACGAAAAAAAAGCTGCTTTATTATATTTTTTCTATTTCGTATTGTATGAAACAGCTGAAACGGCGAATTATTTCCGCAACTTCTTAATTGCTGACCATGGATATCGATCACGATTTTTATTAAGTACGAATTACGTATACTTAATAAAAAAAAAACAATTCTAGTTCCGTACCCACGTGTCCGACTCGAACTTGACCAGTTACTTCTTTTATTTCGTTTCTCTCTATCAAAAAATCGACTGACTTTCTTTGCGACAAAATTGGCGATGTCATCGTTTTGGGTCGTGACGCACATCTTATTTTTCGGATACAAAGGATGAAATGGGCTTTGAAGCAAATCTAAAATTATCAGTATACGTTTGTAAGCATTATAATACCAAATGCTTATAAAAATATTCTTAGGGCTTAGAAATCCGATCTCCTTATTCAATTCGTAAAGTTATTCAATGAATCATCAATTTTTTTGTTCCATCTCCTTGGTTTACCTTCTTAAGTGACTTTTAATCTTTTAAAGCAAATACAAAATCTCTTTGAAAATGAATTTCGATTCAACTTTCTTCAATTAATCTAGTCACGTAATGTTAAATTAAAATTGTTTATAAGTTTACAACTTTCTACTAAGTTAAAATGGAGAATATTTCTCAAAAAACAGATTTTTAAACCAAGTAGGTACTTAATTTACCTAAGGCCCGCCTCGCAAGTATTGGTTACTGTTATTTTATCGTATCAGACACATCTACCTGATCGGACGAAAGTAGGTACTACTACCTAACTATGACTGTGGGAGTTCCACGCTTCGGCATGAATGGGCCGACTCGACCGGAGTGATAACACGGCCTCACAGAAATCCGGCGTGAAGCAGCACTGTGCTGTGTTTCGCTGCATGAGTGAGGGTACCGGAGGCTCAATCCGGGGGAAAGGGGGTTTAAAGGTTGACAGCTAACTTGTGACTCCACTGGTGTCGCGGGTGGCCATAGGCGGTGGCAACCGCTTACCACCAGGTGATCCGTCAGCTCGTCTGCCAACCATCACATAAAAAAACACTATAATGCACTTAAATATACTATTATAAATATTAAATAACCCTTTGGAGATGGCAATGCTATCTATGTCCCTAATTATCATCTCCCTACTCGTAGTCACACTGGATTGTGTGAAAAACTGATTTTTTTTTCTTGTTTGTCACATTACTGATTTTCTCACATGCTTTATACCATCATTGCTAGTGCAGTACCTACACACTATAGTCGATGTGATCTGAAATACTAAACTTTTTCAATATCCTACGGCCTTAGCTTTTTCTAGTATTGGCCGGTAGGAAACGCAATGCTATATATAATGATTAAAGAAACAGTTCATAGAAAAGAGAATATAACATAATCACTACATTATTCATAGCATACATGGCTCGACAATAGATAAACGATGAACAAAATATCGCCCACTGGTCAAAGGCATAGGAGCCCAATTCTCGTGGTCGTGACATTTATTTTCATACGACATATATCACTAAAACATAGTTTTTTTATGGTTTTCGGATATCAATCCGCCATGTTTTCAAAATATCACGAGCACGAGAATTGGGGTCCAGGACTTACCATTTTTATGAAAGTTGTCACTCCCAATTAAATAAAAATATAAACAAAAACTACGTAACTATACTAAAATTACTGACAGTATTATACGATCAAAAGGAAATTAACATTGAAAATAAAAGAATCGACAAAACTGATAAATATAATATTATAATTATTTGCCAATGAACCCTTTTAAAAGGTGAAATATCATTGGGACGTTTTCTTGAAACATTGCGTAAAAATATATTTTGAAGGTTTTATTTTCATTTAATAAACTATGTAGTTTTACTGAACAACTTAACAAGTTGTTAATAATGACTGGGCATTGTTCGGGAAGCTACGCAGCATATTTTCGGCCCCTCTACCGCAGTGTCTCAAGACGAAAGTCTTCAATGCGTGTGTGTTGCCAGTGATGACATACGGAAACGCAACGTGGTCGCTTACAATGTGCCGGTTAAGGAGGCTCAAAGTCACCCAGAGAGCAATGGAGAGGGCTATGCTCGGAGTCTCCCTCCGTGATCGTATCAGAAATGATGAGATCCGCAGGAGCACTAAGGTCACAGATATAGCCCAAAGGATTGCATGCCTCAAGTGGCAATGGGCAGAGCACATAGCGAGGAGAACAGACGGCCGTTGGGGCGGAAAGTTCAAATTAACAAGTTGTTAAAATGACAGACAAGTCATTATAACAACTTGTAAACTTGTTAGTATATGGTGTAGAAAAATTGGTAGCTAGATAGATAGATATACTTTATTGCACAAAATACACAACTTAAGTACTAGGCATTACAGAAATTTTGTGTACAATTTCGGCGGTCTTATTGTTGCAAGCGATTTCTACCAGAAAACCTTCGGGTAAAGGATATTTAAGTAATAAATCAATAAGGAAAAAAAATAATAAAAGAGATAAACTGTAAATGTTAAAATATAACTTATAACCCTAATACATAAATAAAATACAATATTATGAACAAATAAATAAGTTATGCTCAAATAAAATAAGATAATAGACTATATACATACACATAATATTAAAGTAGTGTGACAAACAAGAAAAAAAAACCTGTTTTTCACACTGATGTGACAATCTAACTACGAGTCGGGAGGGCTAATTTATCGTAAAAGAAACGAACATAATAATAAAAAAAACTTCAAGAGAAGAGGTTACTAATTTTTAAAATACCTGGAACGCATTAGCGAACTCTCTGATTTCGCAGATGTTCATAGGCGGTCTTGATTACTTACCACCGCTTGCTCTTTTGTCGCTTTAGCATAAAAAAAGTGGAAATCGAATAGCTGGTACGCCTTCGTTGTACACATCCTGTAATACCTAGTTTTCAAGTTTTCATACATTATTTTGAGTGCAATAAAAGTATATTCATTCATTCATTCATACGACTTAGGGACCTTCAAGAGAAGAGCGTACTCCTTTTTTATAAAGGCCGGCCACACATTAGCGATCTCTCTGATTTCGCGGATGTTCATGGGCGGCGCTGATTAATTCCCATCAGGGGACTCGCTTGCTCGTTTGTCCGCCTCTAGCATAAAAAAAACATACTTAGGCACAAGAGGTACATGTTGCTTCAAATTATCATGAATGGGTTTGGATCGATGATCTTAGGAGGACTAATGACTGGCAGAGACTGCATGACGAAAGCAGGCATTCGTCAGTCTATAGACATGTAGAATTATATGGTGAGGCATGAAGAAGCTCTAGGTATAGCATTGTACGGAAACAGATATTGATTGTTACGCTATTGAATCTACCTGAAGCACCTATTAATATAGCAACTGGACGAGTAGGAAAACAAATGCAAGCATGATAACCCTGCCTATCAAATGACGACGAACAATCGCTTCTTCTCTTTGAGTGCCTATTCAGTTCTGAAGGTTGGCTGTCAGCTTTCCAAAATCTTCTCTGTTCATTGCGAGACGAAACAGCCGTTCCACTCCCTTATATTGCGCAGCCACCATTTTTTCCTTCTTCCAACACGTCGCCTCCCCTCTATTTTACCCATCATGATGAGTTGAAGCAACTTGTACCTCTCATGCCTAAGTACGTGACCTAGGTATTCGATTTTCCGCTTTTTGATGGCATTCATAAAGTTACGGGTCATGGCGACACGTTGGAGTACCGTTTCGTTTGTCACTCTATGTGTCCAGCTGATGCGGAGCATACGGCGGTAACACCACATCTCGGATGCCTGTCGGATGTGTGTCCTCCTTCAAAGTCCAGGCCTCGCATCCATAAGTGACAACAAGCCCTTACCAATCACAAAATAACTCATTTGCATCGGTTCCCATCCAATAGCGAACACAATAATTTTCCCCCGACTGTGAGACTGAGGATAGGTACAGTCGCCCGGTTAAATAAAAGGTATACTCTACTCGTATTACCGGAGGGTTAAGGTTTACATTTCAATGAAGTGGTATACATGTTAGCACCCGCGACTGTTCGTCCCCGGTCAGTGACGGGCTGGCTTTGATTAAAATGCAAATGTTCTAGCGCAATGCACGGCATGCACAACCCAGCACAATATAGTAATAGCTGCACAGCTTTCTTCTAGGGAAAATTGCAACGGTGACGCTTAGATTGATACGAAGAGGAATTTCAAATTGTTGGTGCGATTGGAAAACTAAGGTTTAGAGTTTTTTTACTAATTTGATCCTAATCAAAAATAATTTGAGATCAAGTCGATCACGTCAAATACATCGACCTGTTCTTTCATAGATATTTATTTAGCTAATCGGTCCTTGGAAGACAAATTATGTACTCATACCGACGAGAAAATACTTTCCTTCGTACTTGAACGAACAAAAGAAGGCTTTCCTAAATAAACATCCCAAAAAGTATCTGTCAATGTTTTTACGTTTATAGGTTTCGTACCTCAAAAGAAAAGACGGAATCCTTATAAGATCACTTTATTGTCCATCTGTGTGTACCCTTTATTTCGGGAATGCGTAATTTACCTTTTTAAAAAGTAATGTAAGTATTTTGTTTGTTTGTTACTTTTGTTTGTTTGTTACTATAAATAAGGAGTAGATATACAAGAAGAGGTGTGAGCGTGTGTGGTGAATCAGGTCCCAACCTCAGCATTTGCTGCTACGGCATTATCCGCAGCAGCGCTGGTGTTTTCGTGGAACCTGGTTGCGAGTGAGTTAGCCAAGTGGATCTAAAAGAAGGAATACAATACTCGTGTATAATGTAGTACACCTACCTACCTCACCAAGCGAGTGGAATGCGCGCGCCTCGTATCTCGGTATACCTACTCTCGAGTAACCACTAGGGTTACCAGATGGAATAATTAATTCCTTTTTTTTATTTTGTGTAACAATTGAACTGTATGGCTTGGTATGATCATGACACAACATTGTATGAAAGTTTAACGATTAAAAAGAGTAACTGGCGAGTTTCTTGCCGGATCTTCTCGACCAGAAACAACTTTCCGAGCCGGTGGTAGAATCGCATTATGTTTATTTATTTCTTTAGTATATTTTATGTATCAACATATTTATGTATTAACATGTAAATTATACATAAGTACTTATAAATAGTTTTAAGTCATTCAAATGTATGACGATTTGTAAGTGCTGTGTACAAGCCTATGCAAATAAAGAATTATTTGATTGATTGATTGATTGAATCTTGTTATTGTATTTTTAAATACGTTTATGATATTCCTTTTGCGGATACTGCAGGCGGTAAGCCCTACCATACATGTTGACGTTCCGCGCGGCTTTGATATGATTTCAAAAACAGGGCTAAGATAAAATACTGATAAAGATACTAATATCAGAGAGAGATACTAAGAGTATGCTATTACAATGGTATAAATAAGACCCTTACCTGAATGCAGCACTTATGTGGTGGTTCTCCAACACTGCCCGGTCGTTGTACAGCAATGCAGTATCAGAGCCCGACATGACGTGGAAGTTGTTCGTCGTCCCAGTGTGCTCGAAGTCGTGGACTACTGCAGCCACCAGGGTCGCGAAGATCTCCAGATCTGATAGCCAGTTCTGAAAAGATTGTGTATTCATTGTTATACGGTCTTCTTGATCTTATTTAGGTTACAGCGATGGTAATAATGATTAGTGACAACAGCTATTGAATATAATTTCGGTCTACTGTTATTTTTTTATTCTGATGGCAGGCGATTAGCCGCCGCCTATTGACACCATTGCAAAACCAGCGGATTCGTAAGTACGCTGTACCCCCACTTAACACAAAATACAGAGCAAACGCTGCATCAAGCTGCTGCTGGTTTTATGTAAAGCCATGGTATCACACGGCTAGCCTATTCATATCAAGGCGTGGCAATCCCACAGTAAACACTTGTGAAATGTAGAAAAGTATAAATTCGTCCAAAGCTGTCGCTTTGGAGCACGAGGTACGCGTGATCCATGATTCTTCTGTTGAGGAGTCTGGTAATTTGAAAATGATGGAAATAGAAAAGACCTAAAAGAGTTAAATGTTTCATCAACATCATCACCCCATTTAAGTCCCCACTGCTGGGGAACGGGCCTCCCTCAATCACATGAGGGGTGATTGCCATGCTCACCACGCTTGGCAGACAGGTTGGCGAGGGTTTTGATATAAAAGCAGAGTTTTCCTTCTCTGGGTGCTGACGATCATGCCAGCAGCTTTACCTCAGTCGCCTTTTACGACATCTCGGTAAGAGTGAGGGTGGCCTATTCTACTCTGCCGGGGGCCACACGGCGGTTAAATGTTTATGATTGGTCAAACTAGGCAGAAGACATGGTTACGTGGTGCTCTCTCTGGTAACAGGAGACCAAAATCGACTTTAAGTCGTTGACGTTAATAAGTATAGTTGTCTCTTTGGTGATAAATAAAATTGCGTGATCACTCACCATGAGTCCTGTTTGACACAGCATATAATGCACGGTCTGGGCTACGTCGGCTGCGTGGAGGTTGTTGTGGTACGGGTTCTGGAACCTGCAGTAGCCCTCCTCTATTCGACTGAGGAAATTCTCTAAGATCGTTGGAGGCACCTGTGGAAAAATAAAAGGCTTTTAGATACATTTTACAGAAGTAGTTTTTTAAAACCCGGCAGTCGTGTATTCAAATTCCAAGAGATTCCAGTTTAGTTAGGACATATCAGGCTGCCATTACCTGATTGTCTTTAAAAAAAAAGGTGATCTCATGTTTCAGGTGGAACGCCAAGCAGAGTCGGTCTCGTCACAACTGTGAATATTCATATGTGGAGATTGCTATTGGTTTTTGCGACTACTGTAGGATTATCATCGTCAGCCCATTTAAGTCCCCACTGCTGGGACACGGGCCTCCCTCAATTACATGAGAGGTAATTGTCATACTCACCACGCTTGGCAGACGGGTTGCAGAGTTTTCCTTCTCTGGGTGCTGATGATCATGCCAGCAGCTTTACCTTAGTCGCCTTTTACGACACCTCGGTAAGAGTGAGGGTGGCCTATTCTACTCTGCCGGGCACCTCACGGCCTAAGATTATACCTTATAGGATTATTGGAACTGTTAATCTTCCAAATAATGAATAAATAAATAACCACGCGAAGACAGGTTTTTAGACGAAGACACGAGGTGGCAGTCAAGTAGCCGGATTATCTGTATAGATTAGTAAGCAATTGCCGCCGCCCATCGATACTCACATGAACAGTGGAATCAGAAATGCAATGACAATCTTTTCCTCTCTCCCCCGAATCAGGCCTCTACTACACTAAATCACTTGGCGAAACATCGTAGATGCTGTTTCATCAGTTTTGTGTGAGGTTTCACGGTATCACTGCGGCCCGGTCCCATTAATACCTATCAGATACCAAAATAAGTCAGATGGGTGAGAATCGTTCCTAATTTAATTTTTTTATTATGGCTCTACCCGAAGATATTTCGCCCATGACAAGTAACTTATTGAGAATAAGTAGGTAGTCAACAGTCGAAGTCAGTCACAGTCACTCAATAAAACGCCGGTGTTTTATGTTTTATCGACCTTCGGATTCAACGGATATCAAGCAAGTTGTCACGAGACAACGCATTCGACACACAATAGTAGTGTTAAAAACGATACAATCCAACGATTCTTATTATTAGGATCACTTTGCGGCACTTCACTGCACAAATAAACACCACATTTGTACACTAAAAACCACTAGACACTAATTTAAACCTTTGAAATGCATCAGCCCATGCGGCTTGTTTTAGCCCTACCCGCCGAATCAATCGTTCCTAATTCGGATCATATGTAGTTTGATAAATGTATACAAATGCATTACGATGCTGCAGTTAGTAGTGTTAGCAATAATTAACTTGGGCAGCTAAGCGAAACGCGCGCTTACACGAGCGATAAACGGAATGTTCGCTTACACGAGCGACGCTAAGCGAAATGTGCGCTTACATGAGCGCAGTCTTCAGTTATCTCATTAATGAAGACACGCTACTTGGTGTTGTGAGATAAAAACCACTAGTTTTAATAGTACCGAACCATAAATACTATCAGGAGCTATTTTCATCCATTAGCATTAGTATTTTTGCCACTTTTCTATTCTATTTTGATGAATGATACTTCCTTTGATTATATACTACCCTAGATGGAGCTTCACCCAACAAACACGTCAAAATAACATGCCAACTTTTCAATTCTTGTGTTGCGCTTGTGTGCGACAAGCATAGAAATCGCTTTGCCCTACACCCGAGTCATGTCATTCAAAATTTCTATTTTTTGTGCAAAATACCGCCCAATAACGTACCTCCCAATTAAATGGGTACGGATAATACATTTGTGTATAGTTCGTTGGTACGATACATTTCGTTAGTATGTAAGTAAATATTAAATAAGTATATATGCAAGGTGTGTTACGATGAAACAAGTAAAATAGAACGCAGACCGCACATACATACCCGAAACTAACTAACACACATGTACAAATTCAGAACTACACACGCACTCACACTCATGCACGTACATACTCACAAACACACCAGATACACGCTATTCAAACTCACATAGATACAGACACACACACATATACTTACACTCTAGTTACACACACTAAAGATACACAGATAGAGATACACATGCAACACACACATAGTTATAGATACGAACAAATGCACACACACGCACACACACACACACACACACACATTAGTATGATCCTTTTTGTAAATTTCAAGAAGGAGCGGGGTCTCTAAACACAGGTATTGCATACTTAAATAGAGACCCCAGCCATTTGTAATGTAATTTAAAAGATATTGAATAAACATTATCATTATCATTATCATATCACTATCTATAGAAGACAAGGATGGAACATGATGGAATTACACAGCTTTTTTAAAATCTTACTAGAGATGATTGAGACATAAATGGCATGTGCAAGATAAGCTTGGGAACCTGTAGCAACCAACCAACCATAGTTGTTCGTGTAGTGTACGTTTTTGTTCATCCACAGGAACCTGACATTTTTCAGGATAAAAGTATACTATGACCTTCCCCTGGTTCTAAGTTACCTCTCCACCGATTTCCAGCCAAATCCGTTTAGTCGTTCATAAGTTATACATAGTACGGTCAGAATCAAAAGTAGCTGAACATTATAGAACTTTGTCACACTAAGTTTTGCGCAGCTTGAGTAAGTCAAACACTTATTAAAACTGCGCAATGGTTAGTGTGACAAAGTTCTAAAATGTTCAGCTACTTTTGATTCTGACTGTACAACTAACACGACTTTTTTTTTCATTTATAAATATAGATATCTTGATTTTTTTTTTATTTATGAAGCCCAATTCTCGTGCACTCGACATAGATATCGAATGAGAGATTTTCATACATTCGTCCATATAAATGGTCGTACCCACTCTTGTACAGGTTGGAAGCGCTACACTGGAAGTTGCGGATGTGTACTCATCCACAACATCCAACGGAACCGAAACGTGGCCGCTTACAATGTGCCGATTAAGGAGGCTCAAAGTCACCCAAAGAGAAATGGAGAGGGCTGTGCTTAGAGTCTCCTTGCGTGATCGTATCAGAAATGATAAGATCCGCAGGAAAACTAAGGTCACAGACTTAGTCCAAAGGATTGCATGTCTCAAGTGGCAATGGGCAGGGCATATAGCGAGGAGAACAGACGGCCGTTAGGGCGGAAAGGTACTCGAGTGGAGACCACGTACAGGGAGTTGCAGCCGTGGCAGGCCCCCCACAAGGTGGACGGACGATCTGTTGAAAGTCGCGGGAATCCATTGGATGCGGGCGGCACAGGACCGATCTTTGTGGAGAACATTGGGGGAGGCCTAGTCCAGCTGTCTATCTATAGCCCGAGAATTGGGCCCTTTGTCTTAATTTTGTTACCATCAATAAAAACTGGTGACGGCGCTACTGATCAGTAAGAGGGCTTTTAAGCAATAAAATACAAAGTTTATGTTTTGCTCCACTTGATAGCGGATTCATGAAGCCAGTAATTTAAAATTATCCTTTGCAAAAGTTCGAGAGTAGCAAAAGCTATGCAAACTATTATCGGCTAATGAACTCAGCTTGGGTGCAGAGATTTTTATTCAAATCAGTTACTGGGATGGAATAAATTGGTGATGCAATATCGCTTCATCTTCTTTATACTAACGAATGGAATATTGTTTCTTCTTCTTGGTACCTACTAATGGAGAGTCACATTTTTAAAGGCGGTACATCTACGAAACTAACGCCGTCAATAGATGTACCTATATTGACTGTGGCTGTGTGACGTAGGTACTTTACCTACGTCTATAAAAACTTGAAACATTTCTGATGAGAGAGACGAGATGTAATATAAATTATTACTGACAGCCATTGGAGCCGTAAAGTCTTTGAGTGGAGACCGCGACTCGGTAAGCGTAGTGTTGGACGCCCTGCGACAAGATGGGATGATGACATTCGAAGGCTGGCTGGTGTGCGCTGGATGAGAGTGGCCGAAAATCGGGAGCAGTGGCGTACATTAGGGGAGATCTATGTCCAGCGGTGGACAAGTGTGGGTTGCTGATGATGATGATAAATTATTATATCTTATGTGGTTTAACACTGTGCTGTGTATTATGTGAAAATAAATATTTTCTATTTCTATTTCTATTATACTATTTTATTTGCATTTCACAGTATAATTATAAGATCTTAAATAGTACCTAGGTATACACTGTGAACCCTGTCGGGCACAACCAAAGATGGAGGTTTCAAATCTGACAGTCTGCAATTTTACGTTTACATATGCAATACATTTTGAAAGTATTCAAAGATTTATTTAGACCTAGTTTGCGAATTCTAGTAAATTTATTCTAGGTCCTTTCTCCCAGAAAAGAGTCAAGGATTTTACCCGAACATTCCCGTCTTTTTTTGCCGTCGCTCTTAGACACCCGCGACACCAGTAGTGGAGTCAAAAGTGTGAAACCTGTAAACCCCCTTTCATCCGGATTGGGCCTACGGTACTCACGCAACGAAACACAGCACAGTGCTGCTTCACGCCGGTTTTCTGTGAGGCCGTGGTATCACTCCGGTCGAGCCGGAGCCGGCCCATTCATGCCGAAGTGTGGCTCTCCCACGATCCAACGTCTTCTCATCAGTCATCGCTACTAAAGATACTATTACCACAGGAATAACAAGAGCTTTCCTCCTTTCCCCCGGACAAGATAAGATAAAGATTTTTTTTTATCTTTATCTTATCTATTTGTTTTAAACTTTCATGGTCACTAACATACGGAATAGTTATTTACGCTGATTTCTTCCATGTAACTTATTTTTGAGTTTCAGTAGATTTGTCTGCCAGTAAACCATGACCATGGCGCTTGCAACAGTACCGAAATATCGGAAACTCAAAAATAAGGTACATGGTAGAAATCCCGTAAATAACTATTCTAATTTATATTTATCTTATTTAATACGGGGGAAAGTGAAAAGTTTGGCACGTTCAGCGTAACTCCATTGCGTGTTGTGTGTATTCCATGGGCGGCGGCAATTCGCGTACCATCAGGTGATCCGTCTGCTCGTCTGCCAACCTATCAAATAATAAGACGTCACTGAGTCTTCCCTTACACAAAGTTATTATGAAGGAATGCGGGGTTCTATAAACAAGACGGGAAACTAGCAAAACTTGAACCGAGCAAGGCCAAGAAACTTGAATGGAACTCTGAGAAATTGGGATAATTAGAAATTAATTACTTATGCTACGAGACGGGAATGTTCGTGTAAAATTCTCGATTCTTTTGTAGGAGAAGGAACTATGAATCGGTTGGAGGATTACCAACCGATTGTGGAACCAGCCACGTACGCAGGGTATAATGCTCAAATGTGTGCGCAAACACAAGTGCACTCTCTATTCCCTTAACCTCATAAATCGATGGGACACTAGTGTGATACGATTGGAGCGGGATCGGGCGCAGGACAACGGCTTGACGTGCTTTTTGAAGCACGGGGGTACAAGACCGCCAACTTCCAGACTCCGGGCTGACAAGAATATCTTACTGAAATGTTTGGTATAAATTTTTGGCCCGACTCGGGGATCGAATCTGGGACCTGTTGTGAAGCCGTCGCTTTCAAGTGCGACCCGCTACCCACTGCGCCATCGACGCAGTCACTTAAACTTTTTTTTTTGTGAATTCTAAAATACCTAATAGGTTGTCTGGAAGAAATCGCTAAAGGCGATAAGACCGCCTTAAGGTAATCTTTGTTGTAGTTGTATCATACTTGCATTTTGTTCTTGTGCAATAAAGAATATCTATCTATCTATCTAGGTATCTATACCGAAATGACGACGTTCCGGTAAAACGGCGTAGGTATCAATGTTATTCTTGTATATAACATTTAAATAATATCTAAATAAATCGTTTATTTCTCTCCCAGTACTAGGTCATACAGGGTATATATTATACTATTTTATGTGATGAGACTAGTGCCTCAAGTGGGTTTGAAAAACCTTTAGTAGATACACTCACTTAGCTGGCCCTACTGAAAATCAGCGTCATGACCTTTTTCATGGCCATGACATAGGCTGAGTGAGGGCCATTTATGTTGAAAGTCACAACACACAATGCGCTGCCTGGTTATTTAATAAATAAATAATATTTCACAACATCACGTACATTGATCTGACTCCGAGATAGGTAGCTCAAGCACCTGTGTTACAGATATCAGAATCAACAGTGGGATAACAAATATATACATATAATACTTTTCTTTTGTAAATACATACTTATAATACATAGAAAACACCCAGACCAATACAAACAGACATGTTCATGTACACAAATGATTGTACTGTGCGGAGATCGAACCCGCAATCCTTGGACCAAGGTCAGCGTTCACTATCACTGTACCAAACGGGTCGTCAAATTCTCAATCAATATGTAGCCAAATAATTTTTATAGTTTTGCTTTGCTTTGTTTTTTTCTGTACTCATTTTTTTTTGTTGGACTTAGTGTTTATGAAACTATAATATTAACATGTCCAAAATAGTAAAATTTTCCTTCTTTCTTTCTTTAGTACTGGATTTACGACGAACACAGCAAAACCAAAGCACACACTATACCGATCACTAATAATCATTCAAATAAGACCAAAAGAACATTAAATCTCGAGATTTCTTTAAAGGCAGGCCCCAAATCGCGAGTTAATCCAATTTGTCGGCCTGTTACTTCGCACAAAGTTCGCTTTTCTTCCTTTTACTTCTCGTTTCAAACTAAAGAACTCAATCGGAATTTCTTATTGAAATGTTGTTTGAACTAAGTAGAAACTTACCTACGAAGTCTTACTTAGGTCACTAGCTGTTAGGAGTTTCTCGTACTGTTAATTATAGTAAGACTGCTGGAGCTACCGCGTAGATATGGTCAATAGCAATATATCAGACGTTATGACAAACACATCTTTAACAAATATACGAACAAGACACTAATAATAAGCTTTTTGTAGCTCATCTACTCGTAGTAATTATGCTCAAATTCAATAGTAAATAGGATGCACCGTGCGTACAACAAAATTAGCATACCCTTGGACTTATTTTGGGACTCCGTGTGGGAGCCTTTAAGAAAAAAGTCCTTGATATTCTTCTTGAAGCAACATTCGTATGATTCGATTGGTGACACACAAATACACACGCCCTCTCATACTCACACAGACACACACACACACACACACACACATACACACACACACACACATAAATACATGATTACGTGCAAGGTACGTACAGCCACACATCGATGTATAATAAATAAATAATAATATAATAAGTGTGGTAGCCCGTTGTAACCCCGAAATTGTTTAAAACAGATCCGGTTTAGTAGCTAAAAATTAAAATCGATTGGCGTCGCTTGTGTGCCCTACCCGTCACCTCAAGCTTAGACTAGTGACGGTACGGGTATATCGTTAAATGTGACCCGTCTACTCGTACGCCCTCCTAGTATCTAAATAAAAATGTATTTAGGATTTTTTTTTTGCGCGGAGAAGCATTATTTATAATTTGAAACCAGCAAACAAACTATGTAACTAGCAAAAAAGGCACGGATCTACAGTCTGTGGTATGTAATTAAACCAAAAAAAATTCAAAATGTTTATAAAGAAAGCCCCTAGATTTCAGGCTCCGTTATGCTTAAACCATTCCCTTATTAAAACCGAACAAATAATGTAAATTATGATCTTAATTTTATTCTCCTTTGATGATCCACTAAACAGACCATTATCGCTTTTTAGCTAATAAGCAGTTAACTTGTGTAATAAAACAATTTGGTATAATGAAACGATTCACCCTTATCAAGTTGAATTCTTAACACTTAATTATGAATATTAGTTCATAATTAAATTAAAATAACGTTATTATCACGGATTTTTTTGTAGTGATGTTTCAACTTGAGTAATTATCACTCGAGATTGGTTTAACTGGAGTTTTACCTCTAAATTTAATTATTGAATAAATTACTCAAAACAAAATAGGGCCTACTATGTTTTTATCCCGTAATGGAACTAAACCAGTCCTTTTGGAAGGCGATCCAACACGAAGAGGCCCCTTTGAGACATAACAATGTAAGTGGGAATGTGTAAGTACAACTAGCGGATATTTTTATTATTGTAAACCTGTACCTACTACTGTCCCCTGCAGACCCTTCAAAGTTTTCGGAGGTGTCAAATTCGTCTCTCCATAGTTCATTTGATTCGCCGCGCGGATTCTTCTTCATACATACATATAGGTACGTACGAGTAATATCCTTAGTAAATCTGTCGTGTTAACTAGAGCCATATTTGAGATACCTTTACAGTTAGGTAGGTACTTTTGCAATTTCTAGACCATTGATACTAAATAGATTTTTAAATTTTCGCGTTGCATTATAATTTACCAAGACGGGAATTAACAAGAATAACATATCGCAGCTGTTAAAAATCGACAATAGCAGAATATCTACTGGAAATGGGAGTTAATCATTGGATGGAACTACATGACCCGATAATCCTCTCCACCGATCGTCATTATCATACCAGGATAGTACGTGAAGCGATTGAGATCAAAAAGTATAAGACTTTCAATCGGGAGGATGAATTTAAAATATCATCGACATGGAATCCAGTAATTAACAAGTGCAAACCCCGTACTAGGCCGTTACTAACGCAAACAAACAACGATACTGTTAGTGTAGTGTGTCGGAGTAGCTTTACTGACAATTCATCTAGTGGCGAATTAATTTAAAAAAATGTGAGGGTGTCCGAAGATTCACAGCCCGGCCCCAGCAGACGACGCCGTGCTCCGCCAGTCCGCTCGTGACCACGGCTGCTGTAACGTAGCCGAAACGTCGCGCCAAATATGTGAGTACACAATGTTGTATCACATAGTAAATATCGTGTTGATTCCCGTCTTGATAAACATTGATTATAATTTGATAAAAGGAGAATCTTGGGTCCCCTACATCAATTTATTCCGGGTAAGACGAGCAAGATAAATTAAGAAAATCTTTGAATTCATATTTCTCATGAAAAAGTTATATTTACGTTGAATGAAGATGTCTTTGAAGATTTAAAGCCCCTTTATCAATTAGGATCCACTATTTCGATCCACCAGTGGATTGAATAGCACGCCGAAGTTCACTGTGATCCACCTATTGTCTCGGTGGATCCTGTGATACTTGAATCTAAAGCTTCTCTAAGTCTTTATATAACGACTTTTTCACTACGAGCTTAGAACCGAACTCTTTTACTTTTGAAGAATACAAAACATAACTTTCGATTTTTTTGCTAAAGCAAGATCGACCCGCGTAATATTAACAAATTTTTTTTCACTGAGATACCTCGAGTCGTTTTAGCCCGATTTGGCTACATCCCTAAATCTTTCCTCTTAATATTAAAGACATGATTTGGGAAATTTTTCCATCAGCAGTGGAGGAACTTTTAATAGCCTCCTAACTTGAGGAAGTAACTTTAGTTCTTCAACAATTTTGAGCAAACGAATATTTTTATGCTTTGTAAAAACTCAGATTGGGCAAAGATTGTGATATCGTAAAATCTGGTTATTTTGCCAGGAGCATAACTGAGTGGTGGCAATAAAATTAACTTATTAGTAATTATAATCATTAATTCATTACGTATCTACATTTTGAGTAAATCCTTGTTTGCTATATTTTCAACAAAACTCGCATTAATTTTTTTTTAAAGCATTCAAAACGCGCAGTCACGTTATCTCTGACTTCACGATCCCGCTCTCAAAAATTGCTCCGTTCCACTCGGTAAAGCTCGGCGAGTTTAAAATTTTTTTTTATCAAAATTGTAAACAATAAAGTATACATTGATGGTAAATAAAATCATTAAAATGTAAGTATGCAGATTTTTTTTGAGTTAATAATGCTTCTGGTTTAGAGATTTGTATTAGCAACACTTGAATCGGAACAACGTGCAAAATAGATTTGTTGACGTAATAATAACCCCTGCCGGCCCCTGATTATATATTAATTTCTAATAACGTCATTATCATCATTACCAGCCTGTCGCAGTGCTTACTTTGGACATATGCCTGTTGAAATGTTGGCCACTTGATTCGATTTTTGGCAATTTTTGGCTACTCGCATTCAACTCCAGTGAGCTATGCTATCTTGTGCAAATCGTCACTATATCTGATCACTCTAAATATTATTTCTAAAGTTTGTTGTGGATACTTCAGCAATCAAGTTATGATCTATAGTCGAGTCGACGGTAATTTAATTTCTTATTCTGGTTTTTGTGTCTTATCTCGTGTTATGTTATAAGTTTGATGTGTGAACTTCAGCACCGCTAGTAAAAATATAAAAGAAGATCTTCCTAACAGCTTACCTTAAACTTATGGATCATCCCATATCTGTTGAGTAACTCGTACCCGAGGTATTTGACTGGCGCCCCGCACGACGCTTCGTGTAGCGCGAACACGTCGAATGACCACTCGTCCAGTGTCTAAAACAGAAGAAATCGTTTTATTAAGCGAATGCAATTTCGGGCTCGAGGGAAATGTCCTGATACCATTCCACCGATTACGCTGAACGGCACTGTACTAAAAAGGGTGGAAAAGTTTAGATATCATGGGCATTTGGTAACCTCTGGCCTGAGGGACGATGTGGACGTAGGGCGTTGTCTGTCAGGGCTAACATGATTGCGCCCAGGTTTACTCGTTGTTCTGATGGCGTCAAAACTGCTCTATTTAGAGCATTTTGTACGTCATTCTACACGTGCAGTTGACATGTTCACAGAAGCAGCTCAACGCCCTTCGTGTACAATACAATAATGCGTTCAGAATGCTGATGGGGCTGCCTCGGTACTGAAGCGCTTCGGGGATGTTTGCTGAGTGGCGCTTCGATTGTTTTTATACGACAGTGCGGAAGCAGTGCGCATCCCTAGTGCGCAGGGTCCGGAACAGCCCCAACACCATCCTGAACCTGTTCTCGCGTAGGTTTGACTGTCGGTACCTGAATCATTGTGCAATGGTTTAGTTGCCGACTAATGAACAAACAATGAGATACTAAAAAATACAAAAATAATTATTATAAAATTTAATTTTAATTTTCAATAATGACATGTATGACCTTGAGTTGAAATAAATGGATTCTATCTATCTATTTTATCAATTGATTCACGTAATAAAATACGCGGTAGTAAAGCCGCTCGTGACCACGGCTGCTGTAACGTAGCCGAAACGTCGAGCCAAATATGTGAGTACACAATGTACTGTCACATAATAAATATCGTGTTAATTCCCGTCTTGATACATTATAGATACACATCAATCTTCACATCAGAGAGTTAAAGATGTAAAGAGTTATAAAGGAAGCAAAGGAGTAACGGAGCTATTTACTCTTTTGCAAGGATGTACCTACATCTTTTAGTCCCAATCACTCTTGAGTTACACATGTCTAAGTTTTAGTCCAATACACGAGCGTTTGTTGTGACATTGTGTTTACTTAATGTACTTTCAGTTTATGAGAATGGCTTCTTAGACCGCTTGTTATTCTTTCAGGAACCACTAGTGGTCTATAGAGTCAAGAAAAACCATACCTACCTAATATTATATAGGTGTATGCACGGCATGTTAATGCTCATACGGATAATTAACATGGCGTGCTTGCACATACATAGAAATACATTCATCAGTTCTTCTCTAACTTGTCTTCCAAGCTGGATCATAGCTGACCTATTTTTCCCCTACTTATTTTAGGTACACTTATCATATAGTGACCGTTCACTCAATTTTCATCCTCATTCTAATTACAAATTGTAATTCTGCGTTGCGTCCAAAGCTACCATCAGGTGATTCGTCCACTCGTCTGCCTACCCTGAGACCAAGATGGGTGTTAGGAGAGTCTAATAATTACAATGAAGCGACTGCCATCCGACCTTCGCAACTCTTAGACAGAACCAGACCAACCGAATCATGGTTACATATGTCAGAAATAATCCGAAACATGCTGGTTTTCTCACGATGGTTCTTAAATGGGTAAATCCGATTGCATGGTATTTTAATTTTAAATTTATCTTTTTGTAATGCGTGCGCCTTTCAAGAAAGGTATCCGCAGAATTCCAGCGCCACGAGGACCTCATGTGTCCGTGCCAGATCAATCTTATCAAATAATTCTTTATTTGCATAGGCTTGTACACAGCACTTACAAATCGTCATACATTTGAATGATTTAAGACTATTTATAAGTACTTATGTAATAATTACCATGTTAATACAATATATGTTGATACATAAAATATATTAAAAACAGTAAATAAACATAATGCGATTCTACCCCCGGCTCGGAAAGTTGTTTCTGGTCGAGAAGATCCGGCAAGAAACTCACCAGTTATTCTTTTTAATCGCCAAAATTTTATACAATGGTTTATTATCCTCATACCAAGTCATACAGTCTATTGCAACACAAAATAGAATAAAGCAAATTAAAAGCTAAATATGAGCTGCTGAGCGGAGACCTTTGCCGCATTGAGAAATATGTACTATGTTGCTTTGTAATTTTTATTTTTGGTATTTAAATAAATAATTTCAATTTCCATTTCAAGTGGCATAAAAAGCTCACCAACTCTCCAAACCGACATACACCGAATGACAAACACCAACCAAATCCACATAACAAACGGCAGAGAAATTATAATTACATTCATCGCTTAGGGCAAACCCAAACAGAAGGGAACGAACAAAGCCAGGTCACAGTACAAACATTTTCAGTAGTCAAACAAAGGACGCAACACAAACACACAATATTACTTTACTTATATTATTAGCGATCGGATAATCGTGCGCTTATTTACCTGAACTTAACATTTTTAATGATTATTACGGGCATGCCATTTTGAATCCCGCATGCGAAATTGCTCTAAGGGCCCTGATATTGATGAAAATGTTACCTAAGTGTAAAATATTGATATTAAGAATTATAAAGGGGACAGGTAGGGCACACTAGCGACGCCAATCGATTTTAATTTTTAGCTACTAAACCGGATCTATTTTAAACAATTCGGGATTACAATCTCTCGGCAAACACCTATAATATTTATTTAATACATAAAGCTAATTGTTTGATCTACTTTTGCACTCGAATTTTGGATTACCGCCAAATGTGGCCGCTTTTTTTTTTGGTCAATAGGCTAACGCTTGGCCACAATCGCACCTGGTAAAAAGCGACGATGAGGTCTAGGATGATACGCGTTTGCCTAAAAGATGCCTGTTCACTCTTGCCTTAAAGATGCCCAGATTATAGTGGTCAGGAAAAACAGATCTCGGCAGAGAGTTCCATGAGCTTTTGGCTTGAATTAATTTTTCGCGTACAAAAACGGACCCAACATTCGTGCATGGTTGTTATTTAACAAATAGTATAAGTGTTTGTCGAGAGATTGTTTAAAATATATTCGGTTTAGTAGCTAAAAATTAAAATCGATTGGCGTCGCTAGTGTGTTCTACCCGTCGTCACCTTAAACTGAATTATTTCATCTTTTAAAATAAATTTGGTTAAATAGTCATGTCCATATTGATCTTTAGTCCTAAATTTAGGTAAAGTGTCCGATCACTAAATATTATAAACGCAAAGGTTTGTGGGTGTATATGTATGTTTGTTGCTATATCACGTAAAAACTGATAAATGGATTTTGATGAGATTTCACAATAATAGCATACATAACAAAATCACACGTAGGCTACATTTCATAAATAATATTGTATATTATCCAAAATATAACGGTAACTTTACCACCATGCGGGGGTGCAACCGCGGTGCGCAGCTAGTCGAATATAGTTTAAGAATAAATAAATGAAACGTTTTGATAAGCACCGCTTCAAGTTTCTTGTGGATGGATTTTTTTTGGATGATAGTTGGCATCTGCCAACAACTATCAGGTGATCCGTCTGCTCAGATGAGCAAAGCCAATGGAGCACAAGTGCACTGCCAACTTTTGAAACCCCAAACATTACGGCTACGGCGGCCAATCTCAACGATCGGTCACGTACGCAGGATATATTATTTTGTATTGTATTGGTTGTGTTTGCTGTTTTAGTTTGTATTTGTTTCTTTTTCTCTTAGTTTAAATATTATATGATTATACTTGTTGCGTTCTTATCTGTAAAATGTGGTGTGTCGTATTTTTCAGTGAATAAATGTTTCTATCTATCTAGTAGTAGTACAGGATAATTAATAAAATAACAGATAACTTTCCTTTCAATAAGGAAATACTTTATAAAGTAAATAAATTGTAGCAAGATTATTCTTAACATTAAAAGATTATAAGATCTTTATGAGAAACAAATAAAACTTCTAAGCCTCTTTAAACTCTCAAAATTTTAATAAAACTTTCTACAAGAAAGGTTAAAAAAATAATAACCATGTATTCATCAATAAAAAAAGAGTAGAAAAACAATACTACTCCTTCAATACTTACCTATCTGTACTATAGATCTATTCATGAATAAGTCGAGCTACTAATATTTTTTACATTGTGTCCAGGCCCCCAGGGCAAGGGCAGATGAACAAAAGGTCAACCAAACACTCTGGCTCAGGAGTAAGTACAGCGCAAACTTGGAAATGCGTTTAAAATTATTCGCAAGAAAAAGGCACGTAGGAACTGGAGCCCAATTCACGTGCTCGTGATATTTTGAAAACATAGCGGATATTACTTAAAACTATACAAAAAAAACTATGTTTTGGTGATATATGTCGTATGATGTTATATGTCATGAGCCCGAGAATTTGGCTCTTGGAGCCCAATTATGCTCGTGATATTTATTTTCATACGACATATATCACTAAAACACAGTTTTTTTTGTATGGTTTTCAGGTGATATCCGCCATATTTTCAAAATATCACTAGCCCGAGAATTGGGGTCCTGGTAGGAAGAAATCTTGAGACTGAAGTGAAGAAGGCCTTTTTGTTACTGCAATCGTAATAGAGTGTATGTCGCAGCCATCTGGTTCAATTAGCCTTCCAATTAGACGCCTAAGAAGTTCGTTAAACGCCGGCATTCAATGAAATGTCTGGAAACTACTAGCCACGTGTTTGACCGAAAGGTTTAATAAGAAAGCTGAATGTTTAGTTGTTAGAACTAAAATCACTCAAATATCAAATTTCTCTAGGCATCCAATTTGCATCCATCTAATATTTTTAAAAATCGCTCTGGACTCTAGAGACTATGGTTCCTATTTTATCAGAACACTAGCGACCCGCTTTCATTTCGTTTTGTTACTTAATTTAGTTATACCGATAGATGGCGCTGGATATCGATTGCGTCGCGTAAGTGATCCGCCTTATTGGTTATCTCTATATTCCTTATGGTTGTCTAAAGAATTCACAAATAGTATTCCACGATCGAAAACTGAAAAGACGGAGTGACGTCAGCGAAATTTTGCTGTGACGTAAAATAGTGACGCCACAGTTTTAGCCACCTTGATTTAACTTTTGAGTACCCGTATATCGGATGAGGACGAAGTAGGTCGGTTTTACTAAATATAATAGTAAGTTATTACAATAGGCATTTGCATATTTAAGTCGAAACTTGGTTAAGGTTGGATAACCCCTTCAGCTCCGGAGAGACATTTCAGTTCGAAAATTATTCATACTTCACACTATTATATTAAAACATTCCACACTACATTATGACTCCACTTTAGAAAGCAAAAGAAGGCAGAACAATATTTGTTCTTCTCAAAGCTTTAATACATATTTTGCACGTAAGTTCTTTTGCTTTCTGAGGGGATATATCTACAATAAATTAAATGTAACCATATCGTATTACTCGCTACCAATACGAGCATGTAAGAAATTGCTACAAAATTGGCTACTTAATTTAGATTATGACATGTGACCGTATAAGTATATACGGCACAAAAGCTTCATCAATACAGTACATAACATTCACACACGTTGGCACTCACACACACACACACACACGCACACACACACCCACGCACGCACGCACACACACACACACATGCACACGCATACACGAGCAAACACACACACACACACACACACACACACACACGCACGCACGCACACACACACACACACACGTTTAATTCATGCATGCACTTTTTTGTCTTTTGTTTTTCTTTTTCTTTTGTAAAATTAAGATATAATATTATCCATAAGTCATTAAAATACAAACCTTTACTTGTCAACTAAGACAATAAGTCTGAGGGTGGGGTCTGGCGATCCGTAACACAGGGATTACCCTAGTATGGACACCAGTCTCTCACTAGGTTATACACCTCAAATATTATGTAGCCTTAAGTAATGTATTGTCATTGACCTTTGTGATGAAAAAATAAAATGATTTATTTTATTTCCAGTCTTAGTGTTTTCTACCGCCTCTATGATGGGGAATGCTTTGATGAGTTATTTCAACTTATCCCAACCTCCCCTTTCCACTTCCGAACAAATCGTGCTGCAAACCGTTGCCATCCGCATACCATCCAAACAATGGCGGCGCACACCAAGAGGTTTGGCTCCTCCTTCCTGCCCCGAGTCATCAAGACATGGAATGCCCTCCCAGCTCATGTGTTTCCTCCTTCATACAATCCGGGGTCTTTTAAGCGGCGCGTGAAGCGGCATCTCAGCAGGCCCTCAGGGTGAGGATGGCAGACTCAATGGGTACTTTGTTAGTTCTTTTGTGCCTGTCAGCCTCATATTTGGATTTCACGGCCGCTTACCATCAGGTGGAGTGAGGTCATCCTGATTGGCTTTTCTATAAAAAAAAGGGCACTACGCCTGTGTTGGGCTGTACGAACAAGCCGATTCGGGAGTGTACATTTCGTCCCCATTTCGTAACTAGGTACATAATATTTCTCTTGAAATATTTTCCCTTTCTGATACTCTACAAATATTTTCGCGAGACCCACAAGCTTACGCATAGTTGTTAGCTCATGCTTTTAGAGCAGGATGAAAAATCATAGGTACCACGTTAGCAAATGACGCGTCATAAAAATATACCACAAACTAAAAGGTGGATAATAAATCTGCTTGCGAAATGAGCTGCTTTGGAGCTGTTTGGGTATTTTTCATTTTGATATCGTGTAATATTTTGTTCATCAATAAACAATCAGATTTTCTGTATAAAAAAAAACTACCAAATTGTCGAGATATGTAACGCTTAAGGCAAAGCTTGCCTTACTATTTTTTTTACCTGTGGTGGTTAGAACCACAGATCACATTTTAAAATTAGTGAAAAAAAACCCTAAATAAAGTTGGAGTTTTCGGATACGATGGTAGAGAAATGCTTTAACTTTTAAAAATACCATTTTAGCTACTATTTTCAATGTTTTAAACTTTCATGGTCACTAACATTAGAATAGTTATTTACGGGATTGCTACCATGTCGTACCTTATTTTTGAGTATCCGATATTTCGGCGCTGTTGCAAGCGCCATGGTCACGGAGTAACTGAAGATTCTGCGGGTAAGATGTTATTGGCAGACATATCGGTCTACCCTCCTTCTTAGTCTTTTACTGCGTTCACCTCCGGTACCACTGTTTCCTAACTCACTATTTATTCGCACCTGTTCTCGACACACAACACTCACAGTATCTGCCCGCGAAACGACACTTTGTTTAGTTTTACGGTTCCTACACTTACAAATCACTGGATTCCAGACATTTGACAATTTAAACCCATCCTCACGATTGAAATTTCTGAATTTCCGGATTTCAATCGCTTCCCTGACCAGTCTCGGTATGTAGTGGCGTTCTGTCGAAATTATCTGAGGGTTATAAAACTCAATCCAGTGATTTGGACCCGATTCCAACAAATGTTCTGCAATTGCTGATTTCTGCTTGTCATTGTTTTTGACCGCTTTTATGTGTTCTTTTAGTCGGCATGATATGGTGCGTTTAGTTTGGCCAATGTATGAACTACCACAGCTACAGTCAATTTTATAGACACCAGGCTTTTCGAGCGGAAAGCTGTCTTTGGGCGATCGCAGGTATTGTGCCACTTTTTTAAGAGGAGTGAAGACAGTTTTTATAGAGTATTTATTTAGCACGTTGGAGATCTTGTCTGTCACACCTTTAATGTAGGGAAAAAATACCGGCTGTCTATCTACCCTGTCTTTATGTTGCTTAATTGTGTGTCTTGGCGGAAGATGCCCTTTATATCCGTTGTTCTGTAGGACTCCCCGAATATGATCCAGCTCCTGATCTAGGTGTTCATCATCGCAGAGATCATAAGCTCGGTTCGTCAATGCAGTCACTACAGAATTCAGATGTCTCGGGTGATGATGAGACATGGCACTTAAATAGCGGTCAGTGTGTGTGACTTTCCTGTACACTGAATGGCCCAGTGATCCGTCATTCCGCACACATATTTTGACATCAAGAAACGCTAAACTCCTGTCTTCTTCCGTCTCCGAGGTGAATCTCATTTTCGCGTGGATGCCATTTAAATTGGCCAGATGGGACTCCACATCATGTCTGTCACCCTTCAGTACACAAAATACGTCGTCCACATACCTCTTCCATAGTTTAATTTCCGTGGGTGCCGTGGCAAGGGCTTTATCCTCGAAAAACTCCATCCAGATGTTAGCAACTACTGGAGCTACCGGACTGCCCATAGCGACCCCATCTATTTGGAGGTAGTATTGACCGCGATATACAAAGAAGTTAGTAGACAGACAATGATGTAAAAGTGATGCATACTCCATCGGGATGTTGTGTTCTTGAAGTTTCACCTTTACTACTTCCATACAATCTGCTACTGGCACATTCGTGAAGAGTGATTCTACGTCAAAACTGACCATCAACTCATTCACGCCCACCTTGTTTTGGTGCAGAATGTCTATGAAATGACGGGAATCCTTGACGTACGACGACGTCCGTCCCACTAATGGCTGCAATACTTTTGCTACGTGCTTGGCCAATTCATATGTCGGTGAATCAATCTGACTCACAATCGGACGCAAGGGCACATTCTGCTTGTGAACTTTTGGCAGACCATATAGTTTCGGAGACTGGGCATTCCTGGGACGAAGCAAAAACTTCAGACTATCATCGTCAAAGGCGTCTGTGTTCTGGTGAATTAGTGAGTGAGTGCTTCTGTCAGTTCTTGCCGTCGGGTTGTAGTTCACCTTTTTGTACGTATTTTCATCACTGAGTAGATTAAGGATCTTACTATCGTACTCAGCGATGTCCATAACAACAGTCACATTACCCTTATCCGCTTTTAACACTATGATGCTTTCATTACTTCGAAGCTCATTCAGCGCAGCTAATTCTGACGAAGTAATATTTGGTCTAGGGGGTGCTACATGTCGTAATATCACGGCGATGTCCTGTCGTAATGTATCCGCGTCAACAAGTGGTATTTTATTACGTGTGATACTTTCTTCCACTGAACCAATCACTTCCTCATAGGGAATACGTTTAGGTGTAACGGCAAAATTCATACCTTTTTCCAGTACTTTATGGGCAGCATCAGACAACTCAACATTTGATATGTTGATAACTGTTCGAGTTGCGTCCGTAAAACTAAACAAAGTGTCGTTTTGCGGGCAGATACTGTGAGTGTTGTGTGTCGAGAACAGGTGCGAATAAATAGTGAGTTAGGAAACAGTGGTACCGGAGGTGAACGCAGTAAAAGACTAAGAAGGAGGGTAGACCGATATGTCTGCCAATAACATCTTACCCGCAGAATCTTCAGTTACTCCGTGACCATGGCGCTTGCAACAGCGCCGAAATATCGGATACTCAAAAATAAGGTACGACATGGTAGCAATCCCGTAAATAACTATTCTAATATTTTCAATGTATTTTAAAAATAGAGTAAGATAAAAACAATAATAGTGTGGGTAGGACACAAATGTAATTATTTTCTTTTGACCTATATTTATGGTGTACTTATTAAATAGCGTCTCTTACTAAATAATACAGCATGAGGTTCTTCAAAAAAGTAGCCTTAAGGTTTTTAAGGGGTCGACAGCGCGTTTGCAGACGTCCATCGGCTGCGGTAATCGCTTGCCATCAGGCGAGCCGCACGCTTGTTTGCACCGACGTATTTAAAAAAAAAAAACTAGAATAATTTATCTGAATTGTAAAGCAACACAATATGATTTAACTTGTGGGGGATAATTTATCTATTGTCAATTGAAGCTTTAGTCACATGGAAACACAATCAAAACTGTTTCACCCTGCCAATGGTGCGTATCTTTGAATGCAAAACATCAAAGATCCTCATAGACGGCAGAATATTCGAATGTACGTATGCTGAGCTGGTATTAGTATGCCGATGTTTGTGTATACCCAAATTAAATTCCTTTGATCACAAAGCTGGATGCGCACACACCTACCCAGTGAATTGGGGATGGCGAAGTCAGTGACAATCTCCGGGTCTCTGAGCTATGGTTAATAGGATTGGACTACAGTCAGAAAATTGATATTCCTGATGTGATTAAGGTGACGCATCGACGAATCGACCAATAGATTTGTATTAATTGTAATGATTAAGAGACATTTTTTTTAAAGTACGGTACAGAGAATAAAAATATTAGTCACCTTAAGGTAAATTTTCGCTTGCACGGCAAGAATCAGTTATACTAAATACCGTTTTAAAAAGATGTGCCAACCTTCTTTAAATTTTTTTTACATGAAAATGAATCAATGTTGCTATAAGCAAATCTGAACTTTCTGATATAAACTGGCCGATGATCGGGGTTGTAATTTAAATCTATGTGTGTGATGTTGAGGGACCAAGGCTGCCAACATTAAATACTGAAAGGTACATTCATGAGTGTTTAGAACCTCACGTGATGCCATACGCGGACTATGTGGGCCCAAATTTTCTTTTTATGCATGATATAATGCAAGGGCCCATATGGACGGCATCGTCAGGGAATATCTTCAGGATGTGAACATCACAGTTATGGACTGGCCAGCCAGAAGCTCAGACATGAACCCCATGGAGCACATGTGGGATGAGCTAAAAAGACGTGTTAGGGCTCGTCAGCCAGTTGCCCAGACGATGCAGGAGTTGAAAAACACCATAGAAGAAGAATCGGAGATGATCCCATACTCCCCCATACTCCCATACAAATTTCATAGAGCGGTTGGTAAACTCTATGCCTAATCGAATGAGAGCTGTGGTAGATGCCCATTCATGCCCAGGGAGGCAACACGCGTCATTAAATTAAACCTTTATTTGAAAAACTATTTTTTTAAATAAAAATACATTATAAGGCGTAGCTCCATGTCGTGTGGTATTCTGAATCCAAATCTAAAAGAATACGATTGAAAAAGATGGTAAAATGTATCATGTTTAAATCTGCATCAATAGTTTTTGTTCTATCTAGCAGTCATATTTCAGTTCCTACTGATGGCTCCTGCCATCGAAAACTAAACTCTAAGGTGGGTCAATAGATGTCAATAGATGTCCAGAAGTGTAGATAAAATTGAGGTTCTATTGTGACATTATGGGAACATGTTTAATTCGATTTGATTTTGACAAAGGTTGGTCTGGATCATATGTCAAAAGAGCCTTAGTCTTGCAACTAATTTGATTTTCCTATTTCAAATAGACCCTCGGCTTAGCTTCGAGATTTTAGCCTATCCAAGCTAAGACTAAGCCCTAAACCTATAGAGACCGGTACATACGAGCGTCCGCATACCTACATGGACATTCCGATCATGCGGCATCTAAACAATGTTTCCTATTGGCCCCAACCGGGCTGGAGATTTTAATTTGGGCATAGACAAAACAAAAAGAGTTTTAAACTTTCATGGTCACTAACATTAGAATAGTTATTTAAGAGATTTCTACCATGTACCTTATTTTTTAGTTTTCGATTTCAGCGTTTCCATATTGGATCATGGTTCAAGAATATCTTCCGAGGGTTCCGAAGCGACTGTTTTGGACGTAACTGGCAATGACAAGCTAAGATTATGACCAAGAAGATTTTTGCTGAATGCTTGTCCCATCTCGAGAGCATGAACGTGTCCTGCTACTGGGTATAATTACACTGTACCTACTTTCGTCTGTTCTGAAGCATCCAAAGTGGCTACTTTTTACCTGACTATTGATCTCGGTTATCTCCGATGGTTATCATTTAGAATACATACATTTTTTCTTATTTACATAAGTTGAGCTTATTTACATGTTTATAAGTAAACATGTAAATAAGCTCAACTTTGAGATTTTGTTACGAGTAACTTTAATTTAGATTTAACTACCTAATAAGCTTTCTAGAGTTCATAATACGATAACTAGTTTGGATCAGTGGTAGTGAACGCTACCTCTGGTGCGAGGTTTGTAGGTTCGATCCCCGCCCAGTACAAACATATGTGTGCATGAACATGTTTGTTTGTCTGTCTGAAAATCTGCGCAGTAGCAAAGGCTAATTACTTAAAAGAAAAAATCAAGAAGTCTAATAATAAAATAAAGGCCACTTGGAGTATGATTAATAAAGAGAGCACAAGTACTGTTTGAAATTTGATAATAAACTAATAAACTTGACGTAGCAAAGGCCTTTGAATTTTTCTTTTCGAATGTGCCTCTAATTACCACTAGTAAAACGTAAACTCAAGTCCTGAGCTTGCTAATTGTCTTCTTCAATCGAGTGTGGACGAGTGCCTAACTTCTTTTAGTTTCCATCATATCAACTCGGAATCAATACTCAATACTATTAAATACTTAACATAAAGAAAACAGAAGATTTGTGGGGAATATCAGAAGAAATAATTAAATTATAGCCCCATATTTAGCTGTAATATTTAATGAATGTGTAGATATTGGTCAATTTCCAAATCCAATCAAATATAGCTAAGTTCTATCACTGTTTAAATCAAGTGACAGAAGTGACCCATCTAATTATAGACCAATATCAATTTTACCAGCCCTTAGTAAAATATTTGAAAAAATTATATTACATCATTTATTGGGTCATTTTAATCTCAACAATTTATTACACGATAAACAATTTGGATTTACAAAGGGCAGATCTACTACTGATGCGCCAGTTTCACTCATCAAACACATTTTTGATGCATGGCAAAATAAGCCTACAGCATCTTGCTGTAGGTATTTTTTGCGACCTATCTAAATCATTTGACTGCGTTAATCACCAAACATTACTAATGAAGCTACAGCATTACGGTCTCACAGATAGCTCTTTGAGCTTAGTACGGTCTCACCTAAGTGATAGAACACAAAAAGTCAATGTTAATATAACTAACTTATCTGGCGCCCGTTTACAGATGGGGTGCCCCAGGGCTCGATATTAGGACCCTTACTGTTTATTATATATGTAAATGACCTTCCTTACTTTACTGTAGACTTCTGTGACATAGTATTATTTGCAGATGATACTTTTTTAATTTTTAAAACTTTTAGACACAGATAACTTTGACGATGTAAATAATGCTTCGTATATTTTATGTATCGACATATATGTGTAATTACATGTATATTATACTTACAAATAAATAGTTATAATTTCTAATGTATGACGATTTGAAAGTACTGTATATATACAAGCCTATGCAAATAAAGATATTTTGAATTGAATTGTTTGTATTGGTCTAGGTGTGTATTATAAGTATGTTTTTACAAAAGACAAGTATCCAATGTATATACTTGTAATTCTTCTTCGGTTCTGATATCCGAAACACAAGTGTGAGCTACCTATCTCGGAATCAGATCAATGTATTTGATGTTGTAAAATATTTAGTAAAGAAAAAATTATTGTAACAAAATTTATGAAAAATAATGTTTTTCGTAATTTGTGTTTGCACGTCACACTTAGGTACAAAAAAAAACTTACTTTGAGAACTCTGACAACATCCTGAGGGAATTGCATCAGCGCCGTGCTCGTCACCCTCCTGTAGATCCTGTCCACGAAGATGCCCGCACGGATCGCGTGCGCAACCGACCGGAACTTCGGCTTCTCGTCCGACTTCCGCTTGGCCGTCGCCAGCTGCCTCGTGAAGGTGGAAGCCAGCCACTCCCGCACCTCCGGGGGGACGGCGTCGGGCTGCACCTCCGACAGCTCATCGTCCTCGTCCGCCAGTCGCCTGCGCACAGCACAATAAGCCAATTAGACTGGAACTAACTGACGTGCGAAAGCCCGAAGACAAAAGCTCGAGTTAGTATTCACTCAATATGGAGTAGCAACAGTTTAGCTGTGAATTTTTGAGCTCCAATAATAGTCAAATAATAATCGGTCGCTGAAATAGTATCAATATTACAAACATTTACTGACCAATACTTGCGATTAGTTGATAAAGATTACTATCGATATTACTATAACTATAGATTTTCATCAACAATTTCGAGAAGATATTTTTACCATGTATCACTACTCATATAGATATTGACTAATAACTATGATAACTATAAAAAAGTTGTAATATAAAATCTAATAACTTCAAAATATCTACTATTAACATTATTAACATCGATACTATCGGCGGTGCCGCTATCTATTCGACGATTATTTTTATAGCTCATTTATCGATAAGTCCAACTATCGATACTCCAGCAACACTAGTAGATGCAAGCATCCCCATTACCATATACACTCCGAAACAATTTCAACTTTCTATCTCCTTTAATGAGTTATGCTCACGGCCCCATTGAAAGCTGCAAAGCTGTAAAATTAATTACATAAAACCGTCCTTTCCAGTCCTCAAAAGCATTAGAGCAAACACTTGTTTTGAATTCTGTTCGTATCAATATAAAATATAAATTTTACCTATTTTTAGATTGTATTGTTCTTAAAAATTAATTCAGCAAGATGCTTAAAGTTAAAACTAAAGAGAAAATTAATACTTAATACCTACCTATTCAATTACAAAGAAAAGATCTAAAAAATATAGTTGAAGAGAATCAATTTTCCGTCTAGCCTCTATTATTTTTAATAGTCATTCATTTAAATTGATCATATTTGACTTAAACTAAATTCTACATCTATTTATATGACTATTTTCGTTAATACAATAGTGAAATTAATTTAATGCATGTTTTAAAAGCTGCGAGATTGTTTAAAATTTGCACATGATTTCCATTTGCTGAAACAAATTTCAGATAGTCTCACCTAGCAGATCGTTAAAAAGATAAAAAATTATACAAGCAGTTTAGTAAGATCTATTGGTGAGTAGTAAATCTTCTAAGTGAGACAAAAAGTATAATAATTTATCATTTCCCTTTTACCATAGCATAAACCTGTTTATGCTGAACGTGATGTGTAGTTTGCAAAACTAGCAAAACATTTTATATCGGGATCCCTTTTAGGAATAATTATTTTAAAATTTTCTGATGTTTTGTAGCCGTTCGAAAAGGTGAAATATAGGATCGAAAATGAGAACATGCGGTAGTTATAACAATGTTCACAAACACACTAGCTTATGAATATGAGTTACTTACATGCAACGTGCTCAAGAAGATCTGGCTATGAACCAACATTGCTTGCCATTGAATTAGCGTAAACAATTTGAACAGTAAAAAAGTTATGTTTTAATTTGGGAAGAATTTTATTACAAAATAATTAATGAGCCAACTGAAACTGTTAACGAAGGAATAATTAATTATGTGAAATTTAGATTCTTGATGAAAAAAGTTCCCGAAAATTGCTTGTAACCGATGAGAAAATTATAATGTAGATCAAGGAAACGCAAAGTGCAAGTCGGTGTCTTTAACTAAAAACGTGTATGAGAAAATTTCTGTTCATGCAATTATTCTTGCATTCAAAATATTTGGAAACAAACATGTATTTATAAACTAATATAACATTTTTGAAAGCACTTTTATATTCCGATCTATCTATCTACAATCATAGTGTAAATAGTATATTTATTCATTATTCAACATTTTCAAGGAAAGCAATGTTATATTATATAATCACATGGTATATCAAGCGGCTCTTGTAAGAAATGCTGAAGGTTAGTAAGGGTCGTTTGGTTTCCATTACCACTTGAATAAAATAGCTGCAATACTATACAGGTAAATGTGAAAGTGTTGATAGTGAACAAGGCCTTATTCAAGTAGCAATAGAGTCTAAAATAACTGGGAACATCGACACACCTAAACACCAGGGTTGGGGCCGACTGCTGGCGCGCCACTGCCGGTCTAAAATAAAAGACGACGTCATTGGGACACAGATCGGGAATAATACAGGATTCGGAGGGTCATGACGAACAACATTTATATGGATGACCGGGTGGTATTATCTGTTGTGTAATAGGAACATTTCAAAATATATAGTTTAAAACAATAGGGACGATTGATGTAAATCTCGTTATTAATGTTAAAACAGAGTATACCAACCGATCAAAAAAACTTGATTACACCACTTATAACTGCGTTGTCAGTAACAATAATAGTTTTAATGAAATTTGTTTAAAAAACAAAGAAAAATTTGATAAAAAGTATCATATTCATAAATTCAATATAATTTTCAGTAAAAGATAATAAAAGCGCGACAGCAGTTAACAAAATAAAAATATATAGTAATTATAAAACATACTACTTATAAAAAGATCAAAATATTATACAGGTCAAAGTATAAATGAAAAAATAAGGTAAATCGCAAACAACACTTAGTGGATAAAGAAACACAATAAAGCGGACTATGTGAAAACGGAAGAGCTGCCCAATGAATAGAAATATTATTTACACATGCCTAGGAGCGGACAAATGGTAGAACGAAGACAGGGGCGAAGACAGGTCACAGGGTTCAAAACGACACACGGGGCTAGTCGGAAACTAGTCTAAACGAACAGAGAAAACGCTATTCTACGTGAGAACAAGTTAAGTCAAACTTCTACAACTATCATGTTCTTTCTTGTCTAACTTGTCCTCATAACGTTAGAAAGAAATGAACCGACTAAAACCCAAAAAAGAGGTGCAACTATCAGTTTGAAGTTGATAAAGTGGCTCCAAACTGATAAAAACTGCAAAAAAAGTTGGGAAGATAGAGACTAATCTACCAGGAGGACAGAAAACGGAGAGAGTTGAAGCATCAACAAAAAAGAAAGACCTAGCACAGATTGGACAGAAGGGAGGCGCGACTACTTGGCCATTGTCGGCGTTGTTGTAACGGTATTAACTTTGCTTCGTTCGGTTTGTCTACGGAGCACCTCGCCCAGCAGGGGGTGCGCAGGCGGCGCATGTGGAGTGTGGACTGCTGCGCGCGCGGCTGCTCCTCGTCTCTCCTATCCCTGCGTTAGACATAATCACTGACGACGCGGCGCGCGCCCGCTGCATACAACGTTACACACCCTAAAATCTTTGGCATGCGTTGAATCCAATTTTTAACAAATGAAAGTGATTAGATGAAAACATAAATGATGTCGATATCGGAGCATTTTGATCTGCAGAATATTCTCAGAAAAGGTTAATGAAGATAGTTTTTTACAGTTAAGTTTCTTTAAGAGTCTTTCAAGGCAGTGATTTGCGTGAATTTTTTAGTAAATAGCCATGTTGTCAAACATTGGGTTAGGTTGTTAGGTCTCGATCGGACTGTTGGGTTACTGTAACAAATCTCAACAGCGGACGTCGGAGTGTACCTATTCATGTAGGTTTCCTCTGGGAAAACTTTTCCAGAGGGAGTCTCTCACACCACGTCGAGTCCTCTGACCTGAGGGGAAAATGCCTAATGCATTTTATCTATGTTAAAAAATGTGAGGTCTCATATACCTAAACAATATAATCGATCGATTCAACTAAGGCGGCCGATCACAACGATAAGCCATGTACTCAGGATATAACATAGTGAACAAGTGTGTGCGCAAACACCGGCTCCCAGTGTGACATGACCGGAGAGGGATCGGACGCAGGACCAACGGTTCAACGTGTTTTTTGAACACGAGAGTACAAAACTGCCAACTTCCAGACTCAGATAGGTCTCAAATACTCAGTTTTCAGAATGGTGAAATTCTAAATATTTTCAATGAACTTGCAATGAACCATGTTATGAGCCGTGGGGTACCGACGCTCTCTCTTTCTTCCAAGTCACGGGAGAGCCAAAGGCTGGCATCTACCTCTCCCAGCGAATTAGCATCGCGATCCAGCGGGGTAATCCTGCCAGCATTTTGGAGGCATTGCCACAAGGACCTACTTTGTTTTAACTTTTTTTTTATTTGCTTTTAGCTTAGTTTAAGGTCTCAGTTATCATTTTAATTTTCTTAAGTTTTGGTCTTTTGTCCAATAAATATGTTTTTAGACTATAACAAAAATAACTTATGAAACGTACGAAGTCAATCAATGCGACGTTGGCTCGGCTTCGAAGCTCTGTAATTAAATTACATGCATATTTGTGAGGATTCATTTTCCATGCGAACTTCAAAGTAATTGATTCCCTTAGTATGATTAACTTTGACGATAGATTCTACTTGCTAGTCTTGTTGTGACTTAATTAGAAGTTATTAAAATGAATTAAAAAGTCACATAATTTTATTTTTTCAGTCGATAATGAGTCGTGAATTTCTTTTGACCTTACCTAACTTTAAATCAATTTTTATAATCTAATACTGTGAATAATAACTATTTTGTAGACAAAAATCAGACCTAAAGTAGGTATCTTAGTCAAAATTCGTCTAATATAACTGTATTGATAAAACTGATCCAGAAGTTAGGTTATCCTTTCATTCGTTCATAATTCGAATATCATAACTAGGATATCTACTAGTATTTTCAAAATAGAAAGTTTACCAATTGCTTTATTTGATAGAAATGGGGTGAGCCCTGCGTCTCATAGCCACTGCGACCAGTAGATGATCTATTGTGGCAGCCCCGTAACCTATTACAGCACCTCATGTAGCTCCAGTTCCAGGATAAACCCGAGAATGGAGCTGATAGGGGAGCTCTTGATCTCGTCAGCTGAGATCATGTGTGCTCCCAGGTGCCGGCTTCTGCAGCGGTGCAGCGCTATGCACTCGCCGAGGACGTGGATAATCGTTTACCTCGCGACAGAACCTGCAGATTTTGGTATCTGAAAGGACCATGTTGTGCAGGTGCTTGATTAATTTGCAGTGCCCTGTGAGGGTCCGAGTGAGTGCCCTAACATGTCCTCTACTCAGTTTTATTATTTCTACAGTTCGTCTCTGATCGAACGCCTGTATCAACGCCTTAGACTGTTCTAGTCGAGGTAGTCTTTTCCAGATAAATTAAATTAAATTTACCAATACAATGGTATTCGTATTGTCAACGATTATTTATTGGCAAAAAAAAAAAACAAATCCATTGCGCTATATTTACTGTACCGCATGAAAATATGCGTATTACTCAACCAAAATAAATCAAAGCATTAAAAGGCCACCGAAAGATTTTGTTTTCGCTAAACCACATTCAAAGGATAATAGGATATATCTAACAAAGGTTCTGTTTCCGACGAAACATAATTCATTTGGCACAAAAACCGGATTTATTCATGATAAAAGCTGTTATTGGAAAGAAAGATTTGTGGAAATCGCCAGCACCGCAGGATTTCGAGCGCCGGTGAAATATAAATCCTAGCACCGGAATATTTGAGAAAAATATGTATGTAAATCAGTTCCTAAAATATGTTTATGCTAAATTTATTTACTGTGACTAATAAATCTATATGAAACGTAAACATTATGCTTATTATTCACATTATATATTTCCTCAATTATTAAAATACTTATACGAACTTTAATTAAAATACTAAAGATATTTAGTAAATTTATTTGCTTGCGACCCAATTGGAACAATGGTAGTGAACGCTGTCTTTGGTTTGGACCAAAGGAAGCGTTCACTACTACTGTGCGAGGTTCGAACCCGCAACCCTTGGGGATTGTAAAGTAAATTAAAGTGTTGGGGATCCCTGTTAACCTGTAGTCAATAATTCCTAACAAACAAGGTAACTTTGCTGTAGTTACTAATAAAAACTAGCAAAGAATATAAACAATGGATATATTTACATACACTCAGATGAATATTTAAAAAATTTAGTCCAGAAACGAAGTTTCCACGGCCCGTTTGGATCAGTGGTAGTAAACGCTGCCTCTGGTACAAGGGTTGCGGGTTAGATCCCTGCACAATCCAAACATTTGTGTGCATGAACATGTGTGTTTGTATTGGTCTGAGTGTTTTCTATCAATTATAAGTATGTATTTACAAAAGAAAAGCATTCAATGTATCTATTTGTAATTGCACTGTTGATTCTGATATCCGTAACACAGGTACTTGAGCTACCTATCTCGGAGACAGATCAATGTATGTGTTGTTGTGAAATATTTATATTTATTTACGCGATCGCTCATAAATCTTTATTAGTAATTTGATTAATATTACCTACGAGATATTTTTTTTTACATTATAGCGGACAAACGAGCAGACGGTACACCTGATGGAAAGTGATCAATGCCCCCCATGGCCATCTGCAACACCTGAGGTATCACATATGCGTTGCCGGCTCTTAAGAAAGGAGTACACCCTTTTCTTGAAGGTCACCAGGTCGTATCTGTTCGGAAACACCACGGATGACAGCTGGTTCCACAGTTAATAATTGTCTAACGATATTACAAATAAACCGAAAAAAAAGATTTTCGCAATGGATCCTAAATCCAACGTCATCTTTTGATTGTGTTCGAAAAATATTTACCGAAAAGAAGTGTGGGGGTGCCACTATTAGTAAATCTTTTTCTCTCTAGTAAGTAAATCTTCAAAGTTTAATTAAATAAAAAAAATCACAAATACATTAATTAATGTTTGATTAATAAAACATGAAAATGTGTGCGAACTTTACATTTGGTGCAGTTCATTCAGACGTAACATGAAAGCTTAAACCCGAATGCATATTTTTGCAACTATTATAGCTTTCAATCTGAATATACTCGTATCATGCAGTTTCGTATGCATTTTCTGATGAAAACGGCCGCGTAAGCCTTTAGGGCGCTCGTTTACGTGCATTAAAGTCAAAGTTAAGTATATTGACTGACCGGATGGCGCATTGGTAGTGACGAGGGTCGTCATCTCTTACGCCAAAGGTCGTGGGTTCGACCACCCACCCTGGACAAACATTCGTGCGATGAACACTTCTGTTTGTTCAGTGTCTTGGTGTAATATATGTATTTAAGTATATATTTGTGTTCCTTTGCTGTCTGATATCTGTAACACAAGTGCTTAAGCTACTTAGTAAGGAATCAGGTCAACCTATGAGATGATGTGAGAATTATTATTTAATTATTTTTTAACCGACTTCAAAAAGGAGGAGGTTCTCAATTCGACCCGTATGTTATTTTTTTTGTATGTATGTTACTCGATTTCTCCGCCAATTATGAATGGATTTTAATGATTCTTTTTTGTTTGATAGGCCATCATTCAGAGGTAGTGCCATAAAAATGTTATCAAAATTGACTTAGTGGTTTTTGAACAAAACAACAATAACCAAAAAATACAGAGATTACGTCGTTGTTTGGAGATGAAATTCGGTATATATATGAAGATTGCGGTCTGGAATTCGGGAAGTATGCGATCTGGAAAATGTAATGGTGGAAAAGTGGTGGGAGACCAGGTCAAACTCAACAACCCACAGAATTTATAACAGATTGAGTGGCAGCTTCCGAACAATTATTACTATTTATTATTATTATTATATTAGTAAAGAATATTTTGGAGACCAGGTTATGGTGAACAGTCCGACTAAACGGTAACACATAGAAAGGTGGTCCTAAATAAATATTATTCAAAATCTTGGGCAAATGCTAAGTGGTCATTTTCTTTTTCAAAATGGCCTCCATAATTAACATCACTCTCAACGACTTGAAAATCAGTATAAAATATGAACTGCATGATCATAACTAAGAATTAGGTCCCAATAATATCAGAAATGTCGATGACATTCTCGAAATGTGGTCTTACATCTCTATAGAGAATATTGTTTGACATTAACCAGGTCAAAGCTTGGTACAACCTGTTTGTATCCACAATAAACTCTTGGGAGCCTTGCAAGTTCTCGAGACTTTCCACAATAAGAACTAATCCCACTTGGTTTGGCGCAAGTGGTAGTTGTTCCGCAACTTCAACTACGTTTTTGGTATCTTCTACAAGGCGATGAGAACGTTGCTCTTCGGTCTCTTTTGATAAACGCTCATGAATCAAGGCAAGGCGATGAGAACGTTGCTCTTCGGTTTCGTTTGACAATCGTTCATGTATTAAACCGAGTCGTCGAGCGCGAATTTCTGAAGTTTCATAACTTCTTGGCAAATTTGTATATGTCCTCATCAAAGAAAGTCTGTGAGCCCGCTGCTCCTCACTCTCATTCGCAATGGTCATAGAATTTCTTTCTCTATTCTTTTGTAAGCGATCTTGCCTCTCGGCGTCACTCTCCTCTAAACGACCCTGCCTCATTTGGGCAGCGCGTTTAGTAGGCCTACCCATACTAAAATCACTAACTTTCCACCAAAAAGTGAAAAATAAAATAAATTTTTGAAAAAAAATAAAAACCGACTTCAAGACCACACTAACAATATATACAATTGAACTAAAAAGTATAAAATAATATTTTAATTATAAGCCAAAGAACACTAAAAGAAAATCAACGAAATTATTGATACTTATGCATACTATTTACATTTTAAAATCAGTTATTTTTGGAGTAGGTTGACCTTCCATCATCAGCAGAGCCACACAATTTGAGGGTCCTCACCACCAGATCCTGATATCCTTATCATGTTATCAATCCGGGACTGTCTACTTTCGAACTAAAACTCATCTAAATCGGTTCATAAATGGCAAAGTAATCAGCGAACAAACATAAAAAAAATATACATGTCGAATTGAGAACCGCCTCCTTTTTATTGAAGTCGATTAGAAAGTTTAAAAATAACAAATAAATTAATTTAAAATAGACATTACAAACACACACACACACAAAATTAATTTAATATAAACACATACGAGTTGCATATTTTTGTAATAGCGCATAGCGCTAAACTAGTATGGTAGGCAATAATTATTGCTACTTACCAAAAATTTAGTTTTATGTGTTCCGCCGTTCCATATAAAAAAAAGGAAAAATATTTTTTGCCCCTAAATTATTAATCTTAAAAAAATGGTAAGTAAACGACATTAGGTGCTCAGAAGGCTAAGGCAAATCCTTTGGTACAAAATAAAGGGACAAAAAGAAGCCGGACCATGCACACGTCCTGTACAGTCTGTGTCAGCATTCCCATGCCGAACCATGCTGAGATCACTGTACATGCGCATGTATGTGTGCGCCTGTTTAGCACGCGATAGAGGCAGCCGGCGTAATATGTCTAATTATATAATGGCCCGCCTTCACTTCGTTTCGGGACCTTAGTTCCATTTTAAACTAATAGATGGCGTTAGGTGTCGATTACATCGCGCAAGCGTTTCGTGTTTTTGGGATTACCTATAAGCGTTGCAGCTGTCTGAAAAATTTGCCTCTTTATAAATAGTAGTATAGAAGTATAGATAGTAACGTACTTATGTTGAATTACACTGAGTTATAAAGATACTTATATATATAATACTACCAATCTCCTCTGAAAATAACAATTTTATCATGAATAATATAAATTTAATCATTGTAATAAGTATTATTGTAGGTATTGTTTTGGAGTTAAAGCCTTAATTTAATTATCCTTCGGTACAGAAATAATATTTTAAGCCAGAGGAATCCGAGAGGATCTGTAATTGAAAGTGATGTTATGAAAGTTTAATCTCAGAATAATGTAATCTAGAGTCTAGTCTAATAATCCGTTTCTGAAACCTGATAGTATAAGTAAATAATAAATACAACATTTATTTCTTTTCCACCAAAACATTTCTTTCTTACAACGAATGAAAGTGTACATTCGGCGAACGTTTTTGTTGGAGATTGGAGCTCAAAACTAAAGCTTAAATAGGTTTGATATTATTGGGTCTCCAGTATCTGAATAAAAACTAGTTGTTACTACAACCTGTGCGGATAAAGAATGGGATCAGAAATGGCGGCGCATCTATTCACTTCTCGCTCGCACACCCACGAGTGCGAGTATAGACGCAAATAGTGTGCCGCCATTTCTGATCGCATTCTTTATCCGCACAGGTTGTAGTTTTTTTTTTGTGATAGGTGGCAGACGAGCAGACAGATTACCTGATGGTGAGCCGCCGCCCAAGGACACCCGCGACACCAGTGTGACCTTTAAACCCTCCTTTCACCTGGATTGGGCCTCCGGTACCCTCACTCAAGTAGCGAAACACAGCACAATGCTACTTTACGCCGGTTTTCTGTAAGGCCGTGGTATCGAGGTTGGTGGTTTGAGTCGGTTCATTCATGCCGAAGCGAGGCTCTCACACGGTAAAGATTCCCTCATCTAAGCGGGTGATTCCAAGCGACAGCTTTGGAGCCCAGGGTACGCTTAGATCCAAGATTCGGGAAGTCTTGATTACCAATCAATGAAACGACGGCCGTCTGACCTTCGAAACCCTTAGACAGGGGAACTAGACGAATTATAATAAATATAATATTTTTAGAACTGGATCGGTGGTGGTTATTTAACAAAATAATAGAAAAGCTGTCGTATCTACCTTGGTTGTAGAAAATTGATGTTTACTCTCAAGGGACGCGGGTTCCATTTTAATATTCAACGTCTAGATTTATGTGGATGCTTTACCTAATTCAGTTTGCCTAGAGAACTATAATATCTAGACAAACCTAATATAGGCTTTTTGGTACTATTAAGTCAAATAATGTTCACGATTTTTTTTATAAATAAAATAAATGTCTACGGAGGCAAGCCCTGCACTGGAAGCCCCAAGAAAAACGAAAAGGCGGCCGCCCTGAATAAACCTGGCGAAGTCGCCATCACTATCACTGAAGAAGTTAAGGCTCTAGAACTAACTTGAATATGTAAACCCAGAAGTTCAAGACCTTTCTGCCCCATCCAGACGTCCTTTGGCCTATTATTATGTATAGCGGGCAAAGGACATTAAGTGAAGTTGCCTACTTAAATTAGTCGTTGAACACGATAAACGCGCGGACGCGGGTACGCTACTAAGGTCACTCGTGCTTTTTGTACGTGAACACTTCTATACAATATCATACGTTTGATATTTTGCGACCGCTGCCTCTACGGCGCCCGCTACTCAATGTTTTAAGGCGACGAGTAGGACACAATAGATTTTAATGTTTAGCTAGTAAACCAGATTAATTTTTAACAATTTAGGGACTACAGTCTCTCGGCAATCAGTTAAACTATTTACTTAAATGTTGGGTCTGTTTTTGTACTCGAAAAATTGATAATTGGTAATCCAAAAGGCGAGTGCAATTGCAGACCAAACAGTTAACTATAAGTATTATATAAATAGTTTAGGTGTTTGCCGAGAGACTCGAGCCCCGAAATTATTAAACATATATCTGGTTTACTAGCTAAAAATTAGAATCAACTTGTGTCGCTAGTATGCCCTACCCTTCGCCTTAATGTAACTATAAAGAAAGTTACACAAACATATAGTATCACTTATAGTATTTGTGAAACCTTATTCTGTTTATGTAGTGTTGTCTGATATTCATTTGTACAACCAATTTTCTTCCCGGAAAAAGTTTAATTTCCAAAGCAAATGCAGAAGATTAAGCCAAACAATCTGTTCCCGGTAGACGGCTATTTAAAAATTCACGGACCCCGGATGCAGAGTAACCTTGTGCCTAGCCAAGACCTTTGTGTTTGGCCGGAATTATAGGGTTGCCACCTCATCTGGCTGCCACCGCGGCCGTTGTCAGACGTCCGGGAAAAGCATTCTGCATGATCATAAGGTAGAAAATGCCTCTGGGCATAAAGTTCGCCTATGGTATCGTTTTGTGCAATAAAGTTTTATATAAATAAACCGGACACCGAAAAAGAGATGGCGTGACGTCCTGGACCAATACTCCCGTAACTGGCAAACGCTGGCAATGAATAGGGAGCAGTGGAGGCTATTAGGGGAGGCCTTTGGCCAGTAGTGGGACTATTTGAGCTAACAAAACCCTACGCAGTCTCCTTGGTTAAGTTGTGTCCGATAAGTTAGACAGTGTTAGCCTTTTGTTTTTGAAGATTATTTTGATTTTTTTTTTTACTTTTGTTCCACAGGTACCTTAATTGTATAATTAGTGCAAAAGAGTTGAATAGTCTGAATACAACGGAAAAAGATTTAATGTTGTTAAAGAGCAACAGATTCAATATTTTGTTTTATGTGAATTACAAATTGACTAAGTACTCGTATTAAAACTAGGGTCCCCCTTTATACCGTAAATGTCATGCTAAACTTAGTTGGATGGGGCGGCTTCCTGTCTCATATGCTAAAGGTAGGTTCGATTCCCACTCGAAAAAAACGTTCGTATAATGTGTTTAATGTTTACTAATTGTGTGTATATAATATATTATATAATATTATATATTTGTAATTCCTCTGTTGTGTGATATTTGTAACACAAGTGCTTAAGGTGACGGGTATGGCACACTAGCGACGTCAATCGATTTTAATGTTTAGCTACTAAACCGGATCTATTTTAAACAATTTCGGGGTTACAATCTCTCGGCAAACACTTATACTATTTATTAAAAACTTATACTTAACTTTTAGGTCTGCTTTTGTACTCGAAATTAGAATTACCGTCAAAAGGGGCCACTTTTGGCGTGAATCAATTTTTCGCGTACAAAAACGGACCCAACATTTGAGCTTTATTTGCCGAGAGATTGTAACCCCGAAATTGTTTAAAATAGATCCAGTTTAGTAGCTAAACATAAAAATCAATTGGCGTCGCCCTACCCATCACTTTAAGCTATTTAGTACGAAATCAGGGCAATGTAGGTATCAAATGTTGCAAGAATTAAATTTATTCATTTATTTTAAGACCTGACAACCCTAACGGAGAGAAACTACTGGTAACTCCTGGCGATGGAGTTTTGAGGGTGAATTGTTAATGAAGTGGAAAATTAGTTTATGAGGCACGTTATAGAAAGCGTACGCAATTGAGTTACGATTACAAACCATGTTTGTAGCAAATTATTATACCTACGCACTTAAAAACACATTAAAATTATAAATGGGAAGGTAAGTGTGTACCTGATTTTTGTAAGTCCATCTTTTACGGCAAAATGGAGCGACAAATGTTAAATAAATTAAAAAAAAAACATTTATAACAGGCTTCGCCCATAATAATATTAGTATGCAGAAATATTTAAAAAGTATGTTATCTTATCTTATCTGTTAGGGGGTCATTTTCATGGGGTACGTCGACCCTAAGGTATCTTTTGTACCTCCCCTATCTTTTGCGCTCCTACTCACGAAAGATTCGTTTCATCAGCGTCACGATGTCTTTCGGATTGAAGTGCCTGTAGTCTCCTGGTTTAGGATAAGCGTTACCTAGAAGACACATTCTGCCTCTGGCTAGTGAGTCGCATTCACATAAAAGATGTTCTATGGTTTCCGTCTCCTCCTTGCATGCTCTGCAGTCGCTGTTCGATGTTATGTTCATCTTCATCAGCATTTTGTTCGTTGCATAATGCCCTAACGCTCCTAAGATGAGTAAAAAGTATGTTAGTAGAACCAATTAAAATGGGTATCTGCCGCGCGTTGCGACCCCTGGACGCGCATTTTTTTTTATTGGAGATGGGTTTGCTTTAGGCTTGAACTCTAGAGTTGAAAGGAAACCTACGATGGAACGATCTTACCCAAAAGTAGCCTATTCACTCTAGCTTTGAAAATCCAATATTTTTGGTTGTATTTACTGGGAAAAACTTGCACTTGGACCCAGTGCCGGATGTCAGAAAGGGGTTGCCTGACTTCTGGCTGAGCACCCTCAGACTCGTGTTAGGGCTCCCGCGCGCGGTGCATCAGCATAAACCAATATAATAGGTCTCCTCTTTTTAACTCCTCTTCTTCCCTAAAATGGGGTACCTATGGAAGTTTGCCGTATGTGGATAGGCCACCCTCACTCTTACCGAGGTATCGTAAAAGGCGACTAAGGTAAAGTTGCTGGCATGATCAACAGCACCCAGAGAAGGAAAACTCTGCATTTATACCATAACCCTCGCCAACCCGTCTGCCAAGCGTGGTGAGTATGGCAATTACCCCTCATGTGATGGAGGGAGGCCCGTGCCCCAGCAGTGGGGACTTAAATGGGCTGACGATGATGATGATGGAAGTTTGTATGGAGCAGTCGGAAATTTTCAAGGATAAAAATTAATATGTGTCATCTACTAACCGTGTCATCTCGAATTTAACGCGAGCGAAGCCGCAGGCCTGGTATAGTACAAAATGAGATTTTTAGTAACAACAACTAATAAAACACATATTTCAACGGAAAAAGCGTCCTTCTGTTTCTACCCATTCAAACCAACCAGCCAACCCATGTTATTCTCCGTGATATTCTTACACGTTTTCGTAATTAAATGCCTTTTATTTTTAAGGCGAAAAAAAAGGAGGGAATGCTCGGCGTCTCTCTCCGAGATCGAATCCGAAATGAGGTGATCCGGCAGAGAACCAAAGTCATCGACATTGCTCACCGGATTAGCAAGCTTAAGTGGCTGGCCATATTAGCCGCAGAACCAACAACCGATGGGGTAAACGAGTTCAAGAGTGGATACCGCGTCTTGGCAAACGTAATGTAGGGCGCTCTCTGGCTAGGACGATCTGCGCAGGATGGCTGGCAAGAGCTGGATGCGAGAAGCCATGGATAAATCACAGTGGCGAACAATTGGAGAGGCCTACGTCCAGCTGTGGACTGCGATAGGCTGATGATGATGATGTTGATAAAAAAGGAGGGTTATGATTTTGACCTGTATGTATTTATGTATGTATGGTTGTTCATCTGTTCCCTCATTACTTCTAAACTAGTTATCATATTTTAACAAGGTGGTGACACCACCACCTTGTTAAAATTATCGTTAGAAGCATCTTAATGTCTTCTGGTTTTAGGTGACATGACGTCACGTTAAATTGACTACAGCGCCCTCTAGAGGACTTAGAGTAAGGAACTAAAAAAAAACTTTATGGTACCATGTGGGGTATCAAATGAAAGAGATTTTTTAGCAAATTTCAAATATGTAATTTTATTTATGCTAGAGGCAGACAAACGAGCAAGCGAGTCACCTGATGGAAAGTAATCACCTCCGCCCATGAACATCCGCGAAATCAGAGAGATCGCTAAAGTGTTGCTGGCCTTTTTAAAAAAGAGTACCCTCTTCTATTAAAGGTCCCTAAGTCGTAGCAGTCGGGAAACCGTTCCACAGAACTGAGGTACGTGGTAGAAAGTTCCGCGAGAAACGCACACGCACCGCCATCCATCGAGATGATGGGGGATGAAATGACAATCGCTTACGAGTGGTTCGATGTAAGAATTCAGCTGCAGGCAGTAGATCAAACAGTTCCTCAGAGCAATCCTCATGATTAATTATTTCTTTTATTTATTTATTTATGATAGATGCGGTATAAAATGCTGAGGGAAGCTGCGGCGGGATATACCCGCCGCAGTGCTAGAGGATCAAGTCGACTAGAGACAGTCCTGTCACTAACAATTCAAGCAACCCTAAGTTATCTTTATCTTTTACTGTCCTATCTGTGTCAAGTAAGATTTTTATGTTTAAATCATAAATGAGTTTGTAACGCGACGGGGGAGTTCATTTTACTCATAGTTTCCTTTGGAAGATCCCGCAGTCAGTCTGGTCGTGAATATTTCAGGGAACACCTTACCTTAGCTAATTAGGTGTGCTCGGTAGTGATCCCAGCTTAGGACTATTGGTGCTAGATCTAGCACTATTTTTAGTGCCAAAAAGTTTAGAATATTTTATAAAAACTGGCTATGGCGTCAAAACAATCATACGAATAGGATTAGTAACATACATTTAATGCTATAAATGAAAAATGATATTTTTTTTCCTAAACGAGCTTATCGAGTCTTCAGCGATCTGTAGTACTAAAAATGTTCTTCATAATAGAAAACCACATTCTTAAACACCAGTAAGTAGCAGCAGATTATTAAATTGACATTTGAACTAAATAAGTTACATCAAGCCCTATCAATCAAGTTCACGATGCCTTTGGTAGCAATTTGGGGACATTTTTGATTTGTAAATATTTACGCATATTAGCCTCCTCAATTGGCACATTGTAAGCGGTCACGTTTCGGTTCCGTATGTGATCACTGGCAACATACACGCATTGAAGACTTTTGTCTTGAGACACTTTTGCGGTAGATGGGCCGAAAATATGCGGCGTAGAACGCTGCCCAGAATAGATGGATTCGTCGATCGACCTCTTTCTGGAAGTTGGACTTACCAAGCTGGACTTTTTGTGGATGTACTCGTCTACAACTTCCAGTGTAGAGCTTCCAACCTTTACAAGAGTGGGTGCGACATGGGAATTCAACATAATCTTCGTCTTGTCCAATGAGAGAGCAATGGAGAGGGCTATGCTCGGAGTCTACTTGCGTGATCGTATCAGAAATGATGAAATCCGCAGAAGAACTAAGGTAAGTCATAGCCCAAAGGATTGCATACCTCAAGTGGCAATGGGCAGGGCACATAGCGAGGAGAACAGACAGCCGTTGGGGCGGAAAGGTCCTCGAGGAAGTCGCAGCTGTGTCAGGCCCCCCACAAGGTGAACCGACGATCTGGTGAAGATCGCGGGAATCCATTGGATGCGGGTGGCACAGGACAGATTTGTGTGGAGAACATTGGGGGAGGCCTCTGTCCAGCAGTGGACGTCTATTGGCTGAAATGATGGTGATGATGCATATTAGTCAGCGCATGAATTTTCCTATCTTCAGTTCTAAGTTTGTACCTTACGAGTATGTATGTTAGAATCTTGGTGAAAGAGATTGGCTACGTAAGCTACATCCGAGCACACCAATGACAGCTGATGTAGGAATATGAAACGGTCGCCATTGCCCAAAATCAGCCGGACTCCATCGTCATCCATCATCATGATGTTACCATGGTTGTTAAACACAAATTGAATAATGAATATTTTTAACGGTTTTTTTATTAATCATGGCACCTAACATTAATTCGTGAATCAAGTTGGCAGCACTAATTTTCAGAACAAATGTACCGAGTTTCGAGTCCTTATTACGACTTTCTCTAATTTGCCACCTTTCCGACCCGGGACAAGCTCTCGTTACTGCTCTTTGACATGTTTATGAGATTTTTTTTTAGTCGACTTTCTCACATTGTGCCTTACTCTTCTTTATGGGTTTGACTTGTACAAAATTAAAAATCTCTACTAAAATACTACAGAACCAGAATCTTTATTGCTTGTAACTGAAGGTATTACGATTTGCGGATGACAATGCAACTTAAACAGTTTACCCATATCGGTTAACCTTATAATATTTTTTATATGATAGGTGGCAGACGAGCAGACAGATCACCTGATGGTGAGCGATTGACACCGCCCCTTAGATTGGGTCTCCGGTACCCTCACTCACGCAGCGAAACAGCACAAGTGCTGCTTCACGTCGGTTTTCTATGAGGCCGTGGTATCCCGGTCGAGCCGGCACATTCATGTCAAAGCGTGGAGTGACGTGGAAATTAAGTAGTATTTTAGTAAAAGGCTTAAAGTTTAATACCTTTTCATGTGATAGGTGGCAGACGAATCACTTGATGGTAAGTATACTTTGTAAATTCGATGGTCAACCTTGTTTTTGAATTTTTCATAGTTTCTGTTTTCTTTATTAAAACGTTTGAAATTATTCATAGAAATGATAAGGATAACAATTTGAAATATATAGAGCTAGTAACAATAAGGTAAGACAAGGTAAAGGTAAGGTCCATTCAATACATTTGTAATTTACAACGATTTGAAGAATCGCTAAGTGCCGTGTGGTCCCCGGCAGAGTAGAGTGCCGTGCGGTCCCCGGCAGAGTGGAATAGGCCACCCTCACTCTTACCGAGGTGTCGTAAAAGGCGACTAAGGTAAAGCTGCTGGCATGATCATCAGCACTCAGAGAAGGAAAACTCTGCATTTATATCAAAACCCTCGCCAACCCGTCTGCCAAGCGTGGTGAGTATGGCAATTACCCCTCATGTGATTGAGGGAGGCCCGTGCCCCAGCAGTGGGGACTTAAATGGGCGGATAATGATGATGATGATAATGAGGAATCGCTAATCTTCCATTATACAGTTGAATCACAAAGAAACCCCATTTCTTTAAATGCTAACCTTTTTTTAAATAATAGAAATTAAAGTGAAATTCACCTCTTACTAATTATGAAAAATGTAATCCTTTGATATAAAATTCGTTTCAATTTAGATAATAGGCAAAATTCCTTTCACTCGATTCATCTAGTTAGCAAAATGCTCCGACATTGAACTAGAAAATAATGAAGCGAAAAATATTCATTGCTAATTGAGGGTTTATAGATTAGAAACGAAACGGAATTATGGCTGGTCGAATTTTTTTATATCAACGACGTAAGCCGAGATCGGATACGCATCTGAAACATAAACTGTATGAATGGGTTTCTTGATTCAAAAGGTTTATTACGATTACGCTTTACAAGTCTGCATGGTGGACTCCGTTTTTCGCAGATAAACTCTCTTTCAGTCTATTGTACGGACGTACTTTACAAGGTTAATTACAAATGTAGATACGAGTATTTAACTCGAATATTTAATACGAACGCCTGAAAAGAGATGTTTTAAGTGAATGAGTAACGTATTATTATAGTTCAGTAACTTCATATATTTAATAATTGAATCAGATACTTAAAGTTTAATAAATGTCTTTTTTAAAGACTATATGAATCATGACTCAGTGTGAATTGTCACAGGCGTAATAATAATGGTTATTAAATTCAAATCCATTCATATTAATTACATCAAGCTTTAGAACTAGAACGGATGATTAAAATATCACTACATGATTTTGATATTGCCTACCCAATCTTTTTAGGCCCGATTCGACCAATCTTTATCCGTGGAAAAATCTATGGTATATCATCAGGTTTGTATAGAATGACAGCGCTATACTATAGATTTAGTATCGGAATAATATTGGTTGAATCGGCCCCTAGAGTCAGACTTTGTGTCAAAATAAAAAAAAATACACTATAATAACGTTACGATTGAAAACACAACCATTCAGATTATAAAAAGACAATTATTTTTTTTACAAAAGCGACGTAACATAATGAGATCTTTAGGTACTTTCGAAGAACGTATAATACTTTTAATATTCCTTTACGGGCCCACGATCGCGAAACCTTGTAAAACGTAATCTCACTTCAATAATGAAAGCACTTTGTCATCAAAGGAAGTATAACAGAGTGGTAGGTATACGTACTTGGTTTCATCTATGTAGACGGCTTCTAGAACCTTCGCGGCATACTGAAGGTTTTTTTGTAGGGTCTCAGCAGATATTTCACCTCTGTTTAACTGTCTTAGGAGATAGCGTAATCTGTGGACAAATAAAAAATGCGTTAGGTACATTTGTAACGTGTCGGAAAAGATAAGTAATATGCGTTAGGTACATTTATAACGTGTAGACAAGAAAATGAATATGCGTTAGGTGCATTTATAACGTGTGGGCAAGAAAAGGAATATGCATTGAGTATATTTATTTCATGTGGACATAAATAGACTATTATGAACATATAGATAAGTATTTACTAGAGTCATTTTATCATCATAAGAGTGAACAATACTAATGTTTGGCTTTTTGTAGCTTTTTTACCTGCCTTTAACTTTGCCCGCGTCAAATACATAGTTTTTTAGCCTGATTGTTTTTTAATTTAAATAATTATTTTTGAAATGCCTATCATGCCCTTGTATTCTAAGCAACCCTGATTTCGTTAGCAGTATGGTAAAACTTTGCCCTTTTCAACTGTGTGCCCTAGCAAGGTCTTTACGAGTAAATTATGAAATATAACTCCTACCTCCTTATTACAAATCGCGATCTAAAGTTAATAATAATATAATAATAATTCTAACAACATCTCATACGTTGACCTGATTCCATACTAAGTAGCTTAAGCACTTGTGTTACAGATATCGGGAGGAACAACAGAGGAACACAAATATATACTTAGGTACATATATTACACCCAGACACTGAACAAACACAAGTGTTCATCGCACGAATGTTTGTCCAGGGTGGGGATCGAACCCACGACCTTTGGCGTAAGAGGCAGGGTCACTACCAATTGCGCCATCCGGCCAGCCATTTCAGGTCAGTTATTACCGTACTTAAGCTCATGTCATCCCGTTCCAACACGCAATGTTAGAACGGGCTGGCACGAATTTTGTTCCGGGTCTATCCTTAGTTCACGATTTGTAATAAGGGGCTAGATAATATGAATAATGAATGAATGAATGATAACTTTATTTGGCACAATACAAAACAGGGAAACTTCATAAGAAACATAACCTAGACATAAATAATAACGAAAAGTAGGACAACATTATCCCTGTATGTCCCAAACAGGCGGCCGCTCAGCAATAGTCGGTGATGATCCATGAGACTAACCTCGAAGATGGATTTCAGCGACTACCATTATATTATTGCACATCTGTTCCATGGGGCCTCTTTTTTCATGAGATTGAGACAGAAAAAAAAAGGAATAGATAGGTAATTGAACAGATGCGCAATATAGGGACAGGCAGATTATACAAAACCAATACAAAAAAAATACATCATCATCCTCCTGCCTTTTCCCAAGTTATCAGGGGTCGGCGCAGTATGTTTTCCTTTTCCATACGCCCCTGTCATTCGCCATCGAATCATCCACCTCTTTTTCCATCATGTCATTCTTCACACAATCCATCCATCTCTTTTTCGGCCGTCCTCTGTTCCTCCACCCACATACCTACGTTTAAACTCTTAACTTTACAAAAGAAATACAATAACAAAAAGATGAAAGAGAGACGCATCAATACTCTACTAGGTATTAATATTAGCAAATCGCATACTATATGTAATAAGACCACGAAGTTATAAAAGGAAACCTTCTTGAATACGACCGACCAAGATCAGAAGGCACTTCAGTGACATTGTTTTTCTATCCGACAATATGTGCCAAATAACCGTGATCGGACTTTAAATCACACTTCTCTGACCTATTCTGTATTCCTAGACCGATTTCCAGTACAATTTCCCTTAATCCACACTATATATGCACATAAATACGAACGAATCAGTGCTGGATAGACATGACATTTTTTTTTAATATTTCACAACATCACATACATTGATCTGATTCCGAGATAGGCAGCTCAAGCACCTGTGTAACGGATCAGAATCAACAGCGGAATGGACAACATTTTATATTTTTAACATGTCCATATTGTTTTTTTATATGAAAATAGACATAAAATGAACAGACCCATATTTTTTCTTTTTTCAAAATTTGTCCATTTTCATGCCTAAAATAATTATTGAAATTCTTTTTATTATAAATAGACGTAAGCGCCAAATGACGTCATCGGACGGCTGAATACAGCGATATTCCTTTGCTTATCATTGTTTTGATAAAAAAAGGTACTACTGTCAAAGGTAAATAATACTAGTGTCAACATTGTCAACGTCATTCATACATTCAACGTTGACAAGTTGTCTTTTTTTTACAGTTACATGTCATGGGTTTGGCATTTCGTAAATTTAAAACTATAATGTGCTAAGCAAAGAAATATTTTACATTCTGCCGTCCGATGACGTCATCTTACGTTTTTAGTTTTTAATTTTTTTCTCAGTAAATAAGCAATATAAAAAATTAATAAATATATATTCGAGCAGCAGAAAAGTAAACAAAGAATTGGTATTTTTTGTTTCAGAGCTTAGCAATTTTGAAATGTTGTCCATTACAAATATATACATATAATACTATTCTTTTGTAAATACGTACAACCACCCAGACCAATTCAAGCAGATATGTACATACACACAAATGTTTGTAATGTGCGGGGAACGAACCCGTAACCCTTGGACCAAAGGCAGCGTTCACTATCACTGTTCCAAAGAGGTCGTCCAAATTATGAACCATAAATAAATATAAATATTACTTCCATAAATTCTAATAATTAAAATTAAGGATTTGGCTGTATGTGTAATAACAGGCCGTGACACAGAATAGAAAAACGATAAATAGAAAAAGATAATAAGTATCATATTGTACATTAACCATAATACAATAAATTATGTCATTAATTACATTACGATCTAGATAGAGTAGTGTAAGATAGATATACATGAACTAATTAGGCCCCTCCACTATCGTCTTCAGATATTAGATTCGTTTTATCTACTTCGTTATTATTAATAATGATATTTCCTTTCATTTCAAAAAGTTCTTTATTCAACATGTAGATATTGGAACCGTGAAGGTTAGAACCTCGTAAGACCTTTTCTATGTGATGGGAGGCAGACGAGCTAACGGATGTTAGATATACCAATCGCCCATGGATACCCGCAATATCAGTAGAGTCACAAGTGCACAGCCAGAATTTCAAAAAGTTTCTTTCCTCGCAATATGAATTTTCCAGTGCTCAAAATACTGTTGAAATACAAAACTACTGTACCAAAGTACTGTTGAAGCGATTGTCATTCCATCCCCATCATATCGATGGATGGCGGTCGTATACTGTGCGTTTCTCGCGGAACTTTCTACCACGTACCTCAGTTCTGTGGGACGGTTACGCTGCGGGAGTATTTTCCGACGGCTACGACTTAGGGACCTTCAAGAGAAGAGCGTACTCTTTTTTAAAAAGACCGGCAATACATTAGCGATCTCTCTGATTGGGCGGCATTGATCACTTTCCTTCAGGTGACTCTCTTGCTCGTTTGTGCGCCTCTAGCGTAAAAAAAACAAAAGTTTTTTTGACAGACTTTATCTGTTGGTGTCTCACAGGGTCATTTCACTTAGTAATTTATTTCTTAGTATGGGAAAAATAGTTCAGCGGTTTTCGTTAGATGGAGCTTGTAAAAAGCAGATGTAGCTTAAAAAACAATCAAGCAAATGGTACAAATGCAATTTCACATCGCGCTAGTAAAGCGTGTTTCCGAAACAAGGACCTCAAGCCGCCCACATTAGCAATTATAAAAATAAGGGATATAAACCAGAGATCCAGAAGTTATTGGAAATTATTTTGTATAGTAAATAAAATAATTTCTGATATTTTATTTAATCGTTTCCCTGACTAATTCTCGGAGGTAGGCCGTTCTACATAGCCGTTCAGCTATTGATCGTTTTTCCTCTAGATGGCGCTAGCACTGGCTAGCCATCTGATGCCTCAATCTCGGTATATATTATATGAGTTACTCTATGGTGTCTCGCGTCGCCCGTCGTAGTAGCGACAAGTACTACACAGCTACGATCTGCTACGAATGTTTTGTGTGCTACGATATCCGTAGCAGGTATGTGGAAAAGAAATTTGTAGTAGATCCCTTACACTGAAGATTAAAAAATAGGCTGGGCTAAGCACGGAGATTCTAAGAATTCGAAGCTTGCCCAAGCAATACTTTGCCACCTTTTAAATGAGAGAGAGTGAGAGAGAAGATAGTTATACTTACGTACGATAGGAGCTCTTCAGTTTTCAAACATTTATAAGCAATTTTGCTTTACGATACGCATACGCTACGATTCTTCGAAAAGTTCGTACTAGCTTTTCTGGAGTATGTTTGATGATGCAGATTACGGGAAAGGGATTTCCATTTCGTGTATTGGTAAGTAATGCAATGTATTAAAGATGCGCCTACAACAAAACCGTCCCTTAACGTATGAGAATATACCTATCGCATCCAAAAAATGACGCGCAGCGCGCGTGAAAGGGACGGGGATAGAGATTCTGTCGTGTATTCCGTTTCGTTGAAGACCTCATAAAAATCTTTATTTTTTATGATATGTCACCAGTTTGTACACATATTACAAAAGTATTGTATTTCAATAAACTTATTCTGCTGCAATGGCACAAAAGCTGTAACTCACGCTCGGTGACTTTTTATGTTCGGTATGGCACGATACAAGGTAGATATTGCTTGGTTATTGCTCATAAAAATGTAAGCTTCTATAACCGCATATCGCTACATCGCAGAATTTTAAATGAGTTCTGTTAACTGAAAATGAATTCATTACGTTTCTTTTTATAGGTATTTTTAATTTTACAGGAAGCAAAAAGCCATAAATTTAAGTTATTTACATGTTATGGATAATATTTTTTAACGCAAGTTTTTCTTTAAATAATTTAAAGAAAGTGTCAGCAGGCCGGACTCTAACTCTATAGTTTGATTCACAAACATAGACTCAAATATAGAAAATGCCCGTTGAAGGTCAAATGTCTTCAATCGTTGCTAATCTTAGCGTGTAATGGACAACACGACAAAAACATTTTTCGAAATGAAAAATACTATTATTTTCTAGATTAGACACATAGAAATTTAAGAAAAATAATTCCAGATTTTTCAGCCAGATATTTATGGAGAAAAAAATAAAATGTAAAAATCCTCCTGTGACGCAACACTCGGCAATACAAATTAAGAACGCTTTTGCTTGCTTAATTAAAAAAAAGTAAAATCTCTGATTATAAAATGACAAGATAAAATAATGACAGTTACAGTAAGTAACTTCAAGTCGCCTAAACTTCTTTTATTGGGCATATAGCACCGACATCACAATACGTTGAGCCTCAGGACTACGTCACTTCCGGTATATTAATTAATAAATTTATAAAATAAATCATCATCAGCCCATTTAAGTCCCCACTGCTGGGGCACGGGCCTCCCTCAATCATATGAGGGGTAATTGCCATACTCACCACGCTTGGCAGACGGGTTGGCGAGGGTTTTGATATAAATGCAGAGTTTTCCTTCTCTGGGTGCTGATGATCAAGCCAGCAGCTTTACCTTAGTCGCCTTTTACGACACCTCGGTAAGAGTGAGGGTGGCCTATTCTACTCTGCCGGAGACCACACGGCAAAAAAAATAAATATTTTAATTAAAAGACACATTTAATGATACCTAAAAAATATGGGTCATCTTTTTTCTCTTTCTTTATTCGAAAAGCTTATAAAAATGCGAATATATATTTTTTCGTATAGTCCATTTCTAGTTGCGTCCAAAGCTGTCACAAGAGCCTAGTGTACGCATGGACTATGAGCCAGGTCTGGCAGGTACAATGAAGCTACTACCATCTGACATTTGCAACAAAGACAGGGGAACCAGACCATCTGGACTATTCAGAATCATTATCTACACGTTCAGAATAATTATCACAAATATTATAGGTACCTACAATTTTAAAAACTATCCTAGACGTGCAGGTTCCCTCACGCTGCTTTCCCTCACCGCCGAGCTAATGGCAGGTATAAGGACGGAGATTTGAAAAATTTAGAGGTGTTCGGATTTGAACCACGACCGCGTCCCCCCGTAGGGAAGGCACGTTCTTATCCACTGAGCTACCATCTCTCAAATATCGTCATCATTATTCCTACTTAATGGTAATTGCCGTGTGGTCCCCGGCAGAGTAGAATAGGCCACCCTCACTCTTACCGAGGTGTCGTAAAAGGCGACTAAGGTAAAGCTGCTGGCATGATCATCAGCACCCAGAGAAGGAAAACTCTGCATTTATATCTAAACCCTCGCCAACCCGTCTGCCAAGCGTGGTGAGTATGGCAATTACCCCTCATGTGATTGAGGGAGGCCCGTGTCCCAGCAGTGGGGACTTAAATGGGGTGATGATGATGATGAATGGTAAATGATTTAACCAGGCTATCCAGTGCCATATGGCATTCTGGATAAACTGCTCATGTTAACATAAACTATTTGGAGCATATTGCACTCGGTGCAGAATTGAAAAATTAATTATATTTGCCGCAACGTTAAATTCCAGATCAAACAGATTTAATAATTCCAGGCTTCCATAGCTGGAGTAATTATTTGGTGAAGTCTATTGTAAGTATTCACAACTCGTTTTGAAAATGAAAATTGAAATGATACAGTAAAATGGGAGACGAAACCAGGGGCGGCTCTAGCCCAAGAAGCGCCCGGGCGCAATCAATAACCTGGCGCCCTCTTGTTTCAAAATGCGCGAAAAAAATGGGATACTTATATGTTCGACTACATATGGGCAGTCGCTTCATTGTCATGATCAGACATCCCGAATCCTATATCATGGTCCAAACGTACTTCGAAGCGACCGCATTTCTTTTTTTTAAGTAATAGGTGGCAGACGAGTAGATGGATCACCTGATGGTAAACCTTTGCCGTCGCCCATGGACACCCGCGACACCAGTGGAGACACGCGTGCGCTCCCAACCTTTAAACCCCCCTTTCCCCCGTATTGGGCCTCCGGTACCCTAACTCACGCAGCGAAACAGCACAGTGCTGCTTGAGGTCGTGGTATAACTCCAGTTGAGCCGGCCCATTCATGCCGAAGCGTGGCTCTCCCACGGTAAAAAATTGGACGCAACTGCCCCGCGCCCGACCTTGCGGAGTGTTACAGTGGAAGCTCTGGGGCTCTTGGCGCCCTCTAAAATTCCAGCGCCCGGGCGCACCGCACCTTCTGTACTATAGGTAAAGACGGCTCTGGACGAAACAATACACATTCTTTGTTAACAGTACACTCGGTCGTTCCGATTCTGTAGCCTATTTACCATAACGGGGAAAGCATACACTCCTACTGAGCGTCCGACCGTAACATAAAACACAAATACTGCGTAATAACCGCTTCAACCACTAGAGGGCGCTTGAGTCGGAATTGTTTTTAAGGACCATTGAATACTTATAAGGGGCATTTACAGCATTTCAGATTCACCGGCTTATTTTAAGAACTCATTATTTACAAATAACATCGAGCACAAGTTGAAAGTATAAATGTCGATTCAACGTAAGACTTTAAGTTAGGGATCCATTCAAAATTCGGCAGTGTCCTCCAAACCTTTATTTTGGTTATGGCGGCCAATCTCAGCTATCAGCCATCGACGCACGACATATTATAGTGCACAAGTGTTTGCGCAGACACAGGTGCATTTTCTATTCCCTTGCCATCAAATTTCGATTGGGACACGATCGAGGCATCAGGCGCAGGACCAACGGCTTAACAACCTTCCATTTGACATTTTTCTTAACAGAAAAACTCAGCTACAAATTTTTGCCCAACCCGGGGATCTAACCCGCTACCCTTTGCGCCAACGGGGCAGTCTCATCCTTCGTTATTAAGAATCTGTGTTGTAAGACGGAACGATGGCAAAAGGCCCGATGGGATGACCCTCATCTCATGGAGTCAGGGAAAGGCACTGGTTTGGGATGCGACCTGTGCGGACACGTTGGCTCCTTACCATGTCCACGCCACTTAAAGGTTAGCAGCGCACTTGTGACCCCACTGGTGTCACGAGTGTCCATGGGCGGCGGCAATCACTTACCGTCAGGTGATTCGTCTGCTCGTCTGCCACCTATCACATAAAAAAAATATAATCTATAACTGAGCTTGTAATTTTTAAGTATCAGAAAACAGGATTCTCCTCGAATTGAGACCATAGGGTCGGAAAAGACTCGTCGGAAGACCAAAGATGTGGTGGAAGGACGATGTGGCAAGGCTGGTGGGCAAATAATCAATACCAATATGGCAGAAAGTGGGCTGAGATTATGATGATGAATCTATAACTAGTGGCTCACCCTCACTTCGTTTCGGGAAATTTGTTCCACTAGAGATAGAAACGTTTCGTGTTTTCGGATTACCTATAAGAGTTGCCGCTGTGTAAAGGATTATAAATAAATAAATATTTCACAACACCAACTAGATTGATCTGACTCCGAGATAGCTCAAGCACCTGTGTTACCAGAATCAACAGTGGGATTACAAATATATAATAATAATAATAATTCTCACAACATCTCATACGTTGACCTGATTCCGTACTAAGTACCTTAAGCACTTGTGTTACAGATATCAGACAACAGAGGAACACAAATATATACTTAAATACATATATTACACCCAGACACCGAACAAACACAAGTATTCATTGCACGAGTGTTTGTCCAGGGTGGGGATCGAACCCACGACCTTTGGCGTAAGAGGCAGGGTCACTACCAATTGCGCCATCCGGTCAGTCTATATCCATATACCTAATACTTTTCTTTTGTAAATACATACTTATAATACATAGGAAACACCCAGACTAATACAAACAAACATGTTCATGCACACAAATGTTTGTACTGTATTATGGACTAATTAATTAGTGCATGATAGGATTTACCTCTTTAATAGATAGATAGAAGCGTATATGACTCGTGTCCACACCGCGGTTTGTCACATTGGTGTGGGTATGAAGAATTCCATATTAAATGATTAAAAAACAATCATATTCTCCAACCGATTACAGCTACGGCGGCCAATCTCAATGATCAGCCACGTACGCAGGATATATTATAGTGCTCAAGTGTGTGCACAAACACAAGTGCACTCTCTATTCCCTTTCCCTCATATTCCGATGGGACACTACTGTGACACGACCAGAGAGGGATTGGGCGCAGGACCAACGGCTTAACGTGCTTTCCGAGGCACGGGGATACAAGACCGCCAACTTCCAGACTCCGGGCTGCCACTAAGAATTTCTTGACGAAAACTTAGGTACAAATTTTTGGATTCTTGCGCAGCCGTCGCTTTAAAGTGCGACCCACTAACCACTGCGTCACCGAAGCAGTCAAAAAAGCTCTGGGTCATGGGTTCGATTTCCGAGTCGAGCGAAAGGTATGTTTCGAATTTTTCGGAAATAGCTCGGGCTTGTGATCACCAATCCGCATTAGGCAAGCGTGGTGATTAAGCCTAATCCCATCATAGAAGCGATAACTTGTTTTCTATGATGGCAGGCCTTTGCGCTGCAGTGAGACAGTTTATAGGCTGATTGATAGTTTACTTACACGCATCTCTTCTTCTAGACAACGGTTTAAAATTGTAAAGTTAAAAACTCACTTCGAAATCTGTCCATCCTTTTAAGCATTAAACCTGCACAGACAGACGGGCTTTAAACTTATAACAACTCTATTTTGCATCAAGAGATAATAAAAAGTATGACGTTGTGCGGTTACAACTTTTACAGGACACTCACATTAATTTGTTTTTAGTAGTTAAAAACAAAAAGGCAAAGTGGTTTTGGAAATTAGAGTCATCAAAGTTTTCTTAAGCTATTTGCCTCGGAATTTTTCAATGTGATAATGGGAAAGACTAGTGATGGCTTTCCATGCGGGAGGTCGCAGGTTCCAATTCAAGCATGCACTTTTGATGTTTGTTTGGAACAGCACCACCTAGCGCCCCAATGCGTAAACATCAACACACATGAAGTTGTTTCATGTGTTGCCGAGGATCACCACCAGGCCGCTGCGCGCTGGAATCGCCTCAGCTTCGTAGCATTATATTAATTCGTTTTTATCTCTTGTAAAAAGTCGTCACATCATTCTGTCCGTTATGGTACATTACATGGAAATAAATAATTTTAATTTAAATAAAGGAGCTCATTGAAGATTTCCCCAACAATGTTTCTTTATGTGCGTATTTCTATAGCCCGGTGGAGAGGGAGAACATCGTGAGGAAACCTGCACGTTTCAGATAGTTTCTGAAACTTTGTTTCAATTGGTCTGGTTTTCCTGTAAAAGTGTTGTGGAGGTCAAACGCCAGTCGCTGGATTTTAATTACCAGACTCAAATCCTCAATCATTGTCAAAGCTTACGCCGGGCTCCGAAGCGACATCTATGGATGCAAGCTGGTAATTAATCTCTGAGATGAGACGGATCTCCTAATGGTAATCCGTTTTTCGCTTCCCATGAACGCCTGCAACACCCCCCGGTGTTGCATGCGTCCATACTGTGGTGTGGAGTCAAAGGTGTTGCAGGATGCGACATATGTAGTTTGCTCTATTTTAGAGAGTCAATATAAAGGAATTAGCTATTATTTTGGTTAAATTGAGTTAGCTATCAGTATCCATCATCATCAGTTTCAGTATTCCATTTGATTAGCCAAGTTATCGACTGGAAATATAAGCATGTGTTTAGATCAATAGGCTTTAACATTAATTTTAGAAATAGAACGCAACCGAGCTTTTATGCGGTCAAATATCATTAGCTGCTGATTAGATAATTCAATAGCATTTAGAAGATCGTCATTAGTAAAAACAATAAAAAACTTAATAAAGATCACAAACAAGGAAAACGAGAATGTGAATATTTACTAAGATAAATATATCGGAGAATTTGCTTATTCGTCTTTCTTAATCACCACCACTTATACATTGTTTCCCCAATAAATGTTTCTCTAGCACAAACACACACTGGTTTACATAAACACGCACACACACACCCAATACACACACACAAACACCTAGTATATATTTTTTTGTTATTAGTTTTAAGTTACTTTTATTCCTTTTGTTTTGTTTTTGCCAATGTATTAGTTTAACATTCTACATTTGTTTCTGAGACTTCTATTTTTGCGACATATCGGTTTTATCTGTCGGGGGGCCCTGGTGACCTGTACTACAGGTTTTTCAAACCTACTTCAGGCACCAGTCTCTCACAAAGTTAAGGTCTGAGTGTCACATAAAATAGTATCCTATCACTGTCTGTATGACCTTGTACTGTGAGAGAAATAAACAATAAACTTAAACTTAAACTAAGATAAATACAAAAAATACCTACTCAGCAATTAAGTACAAGAAAGGATGTCTTTAATAAAAAAAAAACTTTTTTTTAACATTTTCCATTTGTTATTAAAATCTGTCTGAAAAAAAAAATGATTCTTTTTTTACATTAAGGCAGACAAACTTGCAGACGGCTCACCTGATGGTAGGTGAATTACCGCCGCCCATGGACATCTGCGACACACGGGACATCACAGATGCGTTGCCGGCTCTTAAGGGAGGGATAAGCTCTTTTCTTGAAGATCATCTGGTAGATCAGATTCTGTTTGAAGCCTAAGTAGTCTATTACAAAATTTAAAACGACATCTTCACCCCCCTCCCCCCCTTTTTTTCTGCGTGGAGGGCAGCACAAGTACTATTTTTTGACCGTCCGGATGGTTCAAAGTCCAAAAAGTGTAATTCAAAGTGTCGCCGTAAGTACCTACACACATAGGATATTTATATAATAATTTTAATGTTAAAAAATGATTATAATTGAGTCCAATGAATTTAGCCAATATAATAGTAGTGTATTATACTGGCCGTGTGGTCCCCGGCAGAGTAGAATAGGCCACCGAGGCTCTTACCGAGGTGTCGTAAAAAGCGACTGAGGTAAAGCTGTTGGCTTGATCATCAGCACCCGGAAAAGGAAAACTCTGCATTTATATCAAAACCCTCGCCAACCCGTCTACCAAGCGTGGTGAGTATGGCAATTACCCCTCATGTGATTGAGGGAGGCCCGTGCCCCAGCAGTGGGGACTTAAATGGGCTGATGATGACGATGAACAGTAGTGTATGTGAAATATAATTGAGTATTATTAAGATCTTTATATTGTTTCAAACTTTCATGGTCACTAACATTAGAATAGTATTTTTTTCTACCATGTACCTTATTTTTGAGTTTCCGATATTTCGGCACTGTTGCATGCGCCATGGTCACAGAGTAACTATGAAATAAGGTAGGTACATGGTAGAAATCCCGTAAATAACTATTCTAATGTTTGCTCTTATCTAACATCTTATGTAACAACTCTAATATTTTATGTAACATCATGATGTAATGTGACATGCAATAAACTATTTGAATTGAATTGTATGTAAAAAAGATTTAATAAGCATTTCTAGATTCTGAGAATAATGAATGGCGAACATAATGTAGATAGGTACTTATATTTTAGAAGCGTATGAATTTACTGACAAGAACACATGTTCCATTACAAAATGCATGTAAGGCCGCGTCATCCATCACGAGCTCTGGAGACTTCGTCTAGACAAAAGTATCTGGTATTTCAGACAAATTGCTAGATTATATCCCTCTGAGGAGCACATTTCAGGTCGTAGCAGGATCATAATACTAGAAGTTATTATATTGCTGTCTTCGTGTAGTAGTTATATTTTCTAGTAAGTTGCGAGTGAATGAATTTATAAAAGTTTATTTAGTTAGACGACATTATACAGGGTGTATCAGTGAACATTCACATCGCTTTAGACCACGTGTTCTATCAACCATTCTCAACCACATTTGTTCTATCATCGTCAGCCCATTTAAGTCCCCACTGCTAGGGCACGGGCCTCCCTCAATCACATAAGGGGTAATTGCCATACTCACCACGCTTGGCAGACGGGTTAGCGAGGGTTTTGGTATAAATACAGAGTTTTCCTTCTCTGGGTGCTGATGATCATGCCAGCAGCTTTACCTTAGTCGCCTTTTACGACACCTCGGTAAGAGTGAGGGTGGCCTATTCTACTTTGCCGGGGACCACACGGCCAATTTGTTCTATACCTTTGGGAAATTCGCATAAAAAAATTTCAACTTCTCATACAAAGTCGGTCACGTGACTTGGTCATTTTGTATGGGGAGTCGAAAAAAATTTCGACTAAGTTCGAAAAGTCATAGAACAAATGTTGTTCAGAATGGTTGGTAGAACACGTGGTTAAATGGATGTAAACGTCCACAAATACACCCTGAATAGACTAATAAATAATTAAACTGTAACCTGTAACTCAAACAGCATTTTCTATGTGTACAGAAATCCTAAAAAGCGGCAGTCTATATTATTTTATTCAAATTATTTATACTTAGTAAATTTGTAATTGTTTTAATTTATTGCTGTGTTTAAACATCGTTTTGTTTTTAAATTATTCTTGTCTCACTAATCGTACTGTTTACACCTCTGTTTTAGGCGTCGTTGTACATCCCTGCTATGTTAATTTTTATGCATAGTGCTTCTGTCACCTACCCGTAGGTGCCCCTGAAAACTAGCGCCTGGGCATTATCTATGTCTTAATATTATGCTGAGGGTCACCTTTTTGGCACAAAACATTATTTTACTAGTTATGTAAGATTAAAATGTAATTATTCATAAGTTTTTGTTAGCTGAATAAATATTTTCTATCTATCTATCTAAATTATACAAGATAAAGCATTTAAAAACTATACATTATATTGATAAATTGAAGGCAAATCGTCTTTCCTGGTATGGCCAAAAGAGTGATGAGTGTAAATGTAAGTGGGTGGAGGAACAGAGGACGGCCGAAAAAGCGATGGATGAATTGTGTCAAGAATGACATGATGGGAAAAGGGGTGGATGATTCGATGACGAATGACAGGGACGTATGGAAAAGAAAGAACATACTGCGCCGACCCCAGATAACCTGGGAAAAGGGCAGGAGGATGATGATGTCTTTCTTTCTTCTTCTTTTTTTGTATAATTTACACTTTTTTTTTGTATGATTTTGTTTGGGTCTCGTCTTTGATTATTTACATAATCAAAGGGTTTTGTATAATCTGCCTGCCCCCATATTGCGCATCTGTTCAATTATTTATTTCTTCTTTGCTATTTAAATCTCAATTTTATGCATGTGACTGTTGCATAGATATAGAACAGATGCGCAATAATGTTATTTGGTCTGGTCTCTTGCATCAGCACCGACTAATGCTGAGCGGCCGCCTCTTTGGCACATACAGGGATAATGTTGTCCTACTTTTCGTTAATGATTTATGTCTAGGTTATGTTTCTAATTAAGTTTCCTTGTTTTGTATTGTACCAAATAAAGTTTTCATTCATTCATTCATTCATTCACTTAAATGTCGAATCTTATTGTTTTTAGTGTGTAGGCTGTTAATCCTGTCTTAAAATCAGGCTGAAGTACTCAACAATTGTTGATACAATAAGGCGCAGTGGAAATTTAATGTTGTTGTCATTTGAGTTAAATTTTGTTGTTTTTTGAGTTGATCATTACTTGCCTACCTTATTATTGTTCAGGACAATTGGGGCGGAGATAATTCTGAGGGGACTTTACCTATTCACAACTTTGTCAATTAAATTCCTTTTGAAATAGATAAGGCAGCCAAATAAATGTAAACACTAAAATATCTTATGTCCCGAAAGTAAGAGACATTTTCCAACCATTTAGATTTTGTGGGGGAATTGCAATTTCTTGGATTTGGTTTTAATGGATGCTATATTTTCAATAGTTATTGAAAATTAGAAATGCAGTCACTACATTTGTGGCCGTTCACAATGCGGTAGTATTTTTTAAATATTATGATAACAACATCAAATTATATAAGCGACGCCAATCGATTTAAATTTTTAGCTACTAAGCCGGATCTATTTTAAACAATTTTGGGATTACAACCTCTCGGCAAACACCTCTACTATTTATTTAATACTCATAGTTAACTGTTTGGTCTGATTTTGCACTCGAATTTTGGATTACCGCCAAAAGTGGCCGCTTTTGCCGTGAATAAATTTTTCGCGTACAAAAGCGGATCCAACATTTGTGCATTGTTATTTAATAAATAGTATAAGTGTTTGCCGAGAGGTTGTAACCCCGAAAATAGATCCGGTTTAGTAGCTAAAAATTAAAATCGATTGGCGTCACTAGTATACCCTACCCGTCACCTTACTTAAGGTGACGTATCAACATCTAGCCCCGCCAGTAGATTTGTATTAGCTGTGGCGATTATGAGACATGTTTTGAGAAAGTACTTGTGTAATATTATATTTTGTACAAATAGCCATAATTCTTTTAATTGCCGAAAGTGACCACTTTTAGCAATTACAAAAATTATGATTACTTGTAGGAAAAAATATATAATTTTGTCTCAAAAATTCCTTTCTGGATTAACCGTTGTACTTTTTATAAAAATATCTCATAATCGTCACAACTAATATAAATTTACTGGCGGCGCTGGCTTCACCGGTGCGTCATCTTATGTTTCCAAATAGAAATTAAGTTGTACATAAATATAGCTAAGCACCATATGAATACCATTCATCTTCATCACATGAAATAATCATACCAATAGCCTAAAAATAAAAAATATTAAAAAAGCTAGCCATGTGGTCCCCGGCAGAGTAGAATAGGCCACCCTCACTCTTACCGAGGCGTCGTAAAAGGCGACTAAGGTAAAGCTGCTGGCTTGATCATCAGCGCCCAGAGAAGGAAAACTCTGCATTTATATCAAAGCCCTCGCCAACCCGTCTGCCAAGCGTGGTGAGTATGGCAATTACCCCTCATGTGTTTGAGGGAGGCCCGTGCCCCAGCAGAGGGAACTTAAATGGGCTGATGATGATGATGATGATGAAAAAAGCTGTTGATGAACAATCTCCCTATCCATCATAATACCTGGGTAATTTCGGTGGCATTAATCATAATGTCCATGGCGCAATTTTTTTTTAAATATTGCTTCTTAATTTATAACATACCTACGCCTAACTAAATATTACTCGCTCACCGCTCTTTAAAGTCTATAAGATGAAACATAATTAAAAAGTAAAAAAAATCACCATTAAAATAACATCGAACAGCTGTTTCAAAAATTGACAACCTGATAAATAATTGAGACTATTTCATCGTTTAAAACATAGTAATTATTTAAAACGTAGTAACTAATACTACATTTTAATTTTATTCTAATCACACACCATTAGGTACAATCACAGATGTCATTACGATTATTCCGTCGGTAGACAATGAAATCTTTTGAATAGCACCATAATCAGATACAGCGTAATTTGCGCTAGTAACGTCAATGGAGCGAATATAATACCTCCAATATTGTTTGATGCGCCGGCCATTGATTGAGCATAATAGCGCGGTCAGCTTACCAATGTAGGTACAGCCACACATCAGGGTTCCACAATCTTATTGATATTGAACCAAACGTGTTTGATATTAAGGTCAGAATCGACTGAAGAAAATTGACAAATTGGTGTGTGGCCTACTGTACGTACGTCCAGCCCTAGATTACTGGACGTAATCTATTACTCGAAGCGAAGATAGCAACAAAAAGATTTAATTTTTACCTTGTACTTTTCACAGTGAGTTTGTTGTCAATAGATTTTGTAGAACTTATCAGACCAAAATAAAAATTAAGTTCGGGTTCCAAATTTAAAGTTCACACGTCTTTTGTTGTCATGTGAAAATTTTACTTCTTCTCCTCAAAGTCAAATGGCAAAAAACGGAACCCTTATAGATTCGTCATGTCTGTCCGTCTGTGTGTCCGTCCGTATATCACAGCCACTTTTCTCCGAAACTATAAGAACTATACTATTGAAACTTGGTAAATAGATGTATTTTGTTAACCGCATTACGATTTTTACATAAAAATTAGAAAAAATAAAAAAATTGGAGGGGTCTCCATACTTGAAACTCAATTTTTTTTTCATCAAACCTATACGTGTGGGGTGTCTATGGATAGGTCTTTAAAATTGATGTTGAGGTTTTTAACATCATTTTTTCTAAGCACAATACTTTATATATCTTACTTGTTGCTACGGAACCCTTCATGGGCGAGCCCGACTTGCACTTGGCCGGTTTTTTTTTGTATATTTGTATGGATTAGTTAGTTTATTTTTATTTACAACTACCTTATTAATAAAACGCCACACATAGGTATGTTCCCGAATCCCTCCGGCAGAAGCCTGCCGGTACAAGCTGGGGGAGGCTCAAATTCTGCGTGAGGAAAGTGCTTTGCGCTAAGATTTATTTCCAGCTGTGAACTATATTTAGTTCATCTTTCCATCTGTCAAAACCCTCCCAGTATTTGTAACTGCCAGAGTAATCCATTTGAAAATCTCGCTATGCATGCACAGATTAAAGGGGAGGAGTTTCGTGATTAGAATCTAGAGACTCAGTGCACATCTGTATATAAATTTTAACCGTGGGAGAGCCACGCTTCGGCATGAATGGGTCGACTCAGACCGGAGTGATACCACGGCCTCACAGATACCGGCGTGAAACAGCACTGTGCTGTTTTTCGCTGCGTGAGTGAGGCTAAAGGTTGGAAATTCATGAGACCCCACTGGTGTCGCCGGTGTCCATAGGCGGCGGCAATCGCTTATATCGCGTGATAATATCACATAAAAAATGATGAGGATTATCATTATTTATGTGATATTATCTAATCTCATCATCTTAGCGTATAATTCCCAGTTGCGTCCAAGGCTGTCGCTCTGGAGCCCGGGGTACACTTGGACCTTAATTCTCGATTTGGGGGGTCTGATAATTATATATAATAATTATCAATAAAGCAACTGTCGTCTGATCTTTCCAACCCTTTACAGTGGAACCAGACCAACTGAATCGTGGTTACACGTTTTAGAAACTATCCAAAACGTGCAGGTCTCCTTACGATGTTTTCCCTCACCGCCGAGCTAATGGTAGAAAATACGCACATAGATTCGAAAAATCCAGAGGTGCATAATCGGATTTGAACTCGGACCCGCCGTATTCAAGGCGCTAAGTCACTGTTAATACTAATGGAATACATAATCCTCCAACCGATTACGGCTAAGGCGGTCAATCGGTGGTTGGCTAAAACGATCAGCCCGCAGGATATATTACAGTGCTCAAGTGTGTGCGCAAACACAAGTGCACTCTAAATAGAGAGTGCACCTTATCCCTTACCCTTATCATCATATTCCTACATGGGATACTACTGTGACACGACCGGAGAGGGATCTGGCGCAGGACCAACAGCTTAACGTGCTTTCCGAGGCACGGGGGTAGTACAAGACAGCCAACTTCCAGACTCAGGACTGCCACTAAGAATTTCTTCCCGAAAACTTAGTTAAATTAATTTGACATTATGTTCTTTATTCATAATCTATGGTTCTAATTTATATTCTTTTTATTTTATTTTTTAATATTAATAATTATTTTAACATTTTGTAACGCATGCTATTTTTCGTATACCATGTCTCGGTTAGATATAGTGGCCTTAATGTTTGTATGTGACATATATTTTATAAACCTATGTTTACGAATAAATAAATTGATTGATTGATTGATTAGGTACAAATTTTTGGGGATCGAACCCGTGACCTCTTTCGTAGCCGTCGCTTTAAAGTGCGACCCACTAACCTCTGCGCCACCGATGTAAACTAATGGTTGTTAGTTGTAAGTTAACACAGAACGTAATCCGCCACAGTTGTAACGGCAATGAAGCATAGATAATCTGTACGGTCGGTCGTTTGATGTATCAGCCATTGATTGCGGATTTTGTGTTCGCGTCCGCCAGACCACAGGCAGCATAGGTACATGGTACACATCACGGAGTAAAATGTATATCTGAAATGCAGTGTCGGCATAAGTATAGGGCATGCTGTCACAAAATATGTGATGCATAATGTATGAAAACTAACGCCACCACTCACGCCACGTCTTACCACCTTATTATAAATCGCGATCTAAGGTTATTACCGTACTAAAGTTCATGTCATCCCGTTCCAACACGTAATTTTGAAAGGCCTTTGTTCCGGAATATCCTTAGTTTGCGATTTGTTTCGTGTCATAATAGCGTCTGCATTTAGAATCTGTTGAAAGACAAAACATTACAACAGTCTAGGCGGCTTGGGGCCATTGTTCCTGGTAACAAGCTTTGCTTGCGCGATGTATAAAATGCATAGTGACATCTACCGGAACAATACTTGCTCTTAAACTAGCAGATACTGAAAAGCAGACGCTTTGTTGTGACACTAAGGCCACCAGGTAGCGTTAGTTTCCATACAGTAAGACTTTTGTTCTAAGTCGCCACAGTCTACTTTTTTAAAGAGCTAAGCTTTTTTAACTGCTAAGTTTCTTTCTGGTGTCTTCTTGGCCGATAAACTACATTTCGAGCCAGTGGTAAATATGTTGAGATTCATAAGTGAAATAAACTATTTTCATTTTTCATGGTATAGATGTCTCTAAACCTTAGACAATGTGTTAAATTGTCTAAGCTCTAAACTAATCATAGATTAAAAATATAACAAGCAGTCGTATAAAAATACTGAAATAGGCGAATGGTGACATCTACTATCACAGGTCAAGGATTTGTTTTGGATCGCTGAGCTATCTAAGAAGGTATGAATTAATATGTTCAACGCAACAGGTATGTAAATTTATTACTTTTAAACATTCCAGCAATCCTATCTGTATCTTTTTTAGCAATAAATATTCTTTTCCAGTTTCTATTGTAGGACCGACATACATATGAACATACTCATTGTTGGTTTTTCATTACTGCAGCTTTGCTTAACCTACCAGGGAAACCTTAGTTGGGGACCCAGATAATGTATGTTATTTTGTCTCAGTTTATCGTTGAAGTCCACAACTGACGTGAACAAAAATTGCACTGTACCCTTACTATGCAGTTTGAAAAACTGTTCTCGCTATCGAAAACTATCGCTTTGTCCCTTTCGAATTCCCGCAATGGCGGTGCATGTGAAAGAGACAGAGCAATAGTTTTGGATAGCGAGGATAGTATTTCAAACACATGGTAAGGCCTCAGGTCCCTTTTTCGTGAAAACCTCGAGTGTACTTTGTATTACGTCTGTCCTAAGACCCTTTTCCCCTTGACGTCATCGGAGCCAATAAACGCTATTCCTTAATCAATCACCCAGTTTCATTAAGAAACCGACAACAGTTAACAGTTTCCAATCAGTTCCCGGACATCTTCGCCTCCCCCTTCCTTCATGGCCAATCAACTGAAATAACTCCTTATAAAATATCGAGGATCCTTTTCTTCCGCGATTTCAATTGAATTGTATTGTGTCTAAAATTACCTTTGTTAAATTCAAACTGGAGTTGACGTTTCAGTTGTTATAAATCATGGTTGAATTCTATTTTTGAAACAGGTTCTCATTTCACGCGTAATTTTAATTTCGAAGCAAATATTTATTTTTGTCCTTAAATTACTTTTGCTATAAGTTAGTCACATCATTTCTGATGCGGTCCTTCAGACCGCATCAGAAATGATGTAATCCGACAGAGAACCAGAGTCACCGACATAGCCTAATGAATTAGCAAACTGAAGTGGCAGTGGGCTGGTCATATTAGCCGCAGAACTGACAGCCGTTGGAGCTGTAAAGTCCTTGAGTGGAGACCGCGACTCGGTAAGCGTAGTATAGGACGCCCTGCGACAAGATGGGATGGTGACATTCGAAGGCTGGCTGGTGTGGGCTGGATGAGAGTGGCCGAAAATCGGGAGCAGTGGCGTGCATTAGGGGAGACCTATGTCCAGCAGTGGACGAGTGTGGGTTGCTGATGATGATGATGATGATGATAAGTTAGTCAGAGAAGGTTCTTGTGGTGATGCCTGGTCTTAATGGGTAGGTATGTAACAAATGCCTTACCTAAGTGCGGCTTTGTCGCATGCGTCGGGCGTGTCGACGGCGGGCAAGCTGTCTGTGTCTAGGTCGAGCTGGTCGAGCTGTTCGTCTGTGGGTGTGGAGCAGCTCTCAGTCTTGCTTCGACTGGACGAGCGGCGGACTATCGTGAGGGCGCCTTGTTCTGCGGACAAAAGGTAGTGGTTATTCATTAGCACTAGGGTACAGATGATAACGTTTATCAAGAGTACAGACTAATAGAAATAGAAGTTGATAGGAGAGCTAGCATATTTCTGGGTCAACGTATAAGCTTGGCCATACGTATACCTATAGTACGTATTGTTCTTAGTTGTTCTTTTTTGTGATTTGTAAATGATTTATGACTAGTAAATTAAATTCCCATGTGGAAAAGCAGACAAAAGAGGAAAATATTAATTCATACAACATCTCATACATTGACCTGCTCAAGCACTTGTTACAAATATCAGACAATAGAGGATTTAAAAATATAATTATATATTTTTTTTATTATTCAACAGACAAGCATTATAAATCAATCTCACCTGATGTTAAGTTAAGATGAGTTTCAACGTGAATTTACAAACACAAGTGTTTATAACATGAAAGTTTGTCAAGAATATGAATTGAACCTACAGCCTTTGGCGTATAAGGTAGGGTCATTACCAAAAAGCGCCATCGGGCTAATGAACAATATTTACGTATTTACGTATTACTGATACGTTATATTAGTAAAATTTTCTACAGTTATAACAATAAATGGACTTAATTCTCATTACTTTAAATTAAATAATTTGAGTACTAATATCTGCAACATTTATGTACATACAACTTTATTGCATTATAAAGTAAACATAAACAGAATAATTAAATTGAAAATTTAAAAAACCCCCGACACAACTAAAGCTTTTTCATTTGATACCTATATTGAGGCAGCTGGAACAACAAATAGGTTATTCGTCATTTTCTGACGGCAGCCATCTTGGATTTGAAATTTTTCACAATTAATATATTCCGCTACTCAAGCCCTTTTACATGATACCCATCTTGTGGGAGTTGTGTTAAAACATAAAATCCTAATCTTTGTGACGGCGGCCATCTTGGATCGATTTTTATCCAACATAGATAAGAACACTCCCTCCTTATTCATCTTTCAAACAAAATCAAAATCGGTTCATTTGTTCGGGAGCTACGATGCCATAGACAGACACACAGACACACACACACACAGACACGTCAAACTTATAACAAACCGTCGTTTTTGCGTCGCGGGGGTTAATAAAAACTTGATTTGTTTACCGCCAAGTGGTTTGTTACTCAAACATTTGCTTTTACTTCGTTATGTTTACACGAATCGCTATTAGGTAGTCTATTTGAAGATGTTAATAAAATCTATTTGCAAATGTTGAATTAAAATAAAAGCATGAACTTGTATTTAATCTCCCTTTTTTCTACATAATAACATAGTCAATAACCCTTAAAGTACAAAATTAAAAATAAATCTGTTTGCATCAAGTTTTTGCAACTTTTTATATTTTTTATTACAATCTCGTAATGCTAGCATCCTGTGTTCATACATATGTGTGCTTGGCATTAAATTAAGAAAACAATGCCTAGAATAGAAATACCAATATGTATTTCTATTCTAGGCATTGTTCAGTTGCAAAATTCAGTTAGGCTTTCAGCGACGAAACGTCCATAGCTACACAAAACTTAAAAGTTAACTGTATTTTACAAGACGTAGCGTTCTACATTTAAAAATCCGTAATCTCCTTTTCGCACATCTAAAATATGCATATGTAAAAAAAATCATTCCCATTCTTGTCTTGGATCCATTTTTCGTTAAATTATTTTGCTCGTCCCGCCTCTTTTATAGCTGGCGAGTTGGGAGTTGCTTTGTGTTTTTTGTGTCCGCTGGCCAGTGGGTGCCAGCTTAATTCAGATTTGAATGAACAGTCACAGTGTAAAAGATAACTTGATAGTCGTTCACAGATCATAAAGCTTAGTTCAACTTGAAACGTCCTACGTTTTGTTATGAACGGGGGTGCTGTCTCGTCTGCATAGGCGTTAGGGAGTTGAAGCTACGTCTTATATCCCATTAAGATAGTAGGACTAAGCACACTGCCCTGGGGGATTCACATCGACGTATATGGTTTGCTTCACAATCCTTCGCCACTCCTCTCGTAGGGATGCTTTTCTAGTGCATTCGTGGAGTGGAAGATTGCGGGCAGTTTTTACTTGAGCGGTCCAACGCATTAATGATCTGCCAGGCGCACGTTTGCCTTCAACTTTATCTTGCACTACAAGTCTTTCCAGAGATGAGTCGTCTCGACGCGTGAATGGATGCCATATCGTGTAGGCATAGTCGCTGTATAGTTCACCTACATTATGCATTCTCATCATCCTCCTGCCTTGTTTCCAGGTTATCTGGCGCAGTTTGTCTTTCTCTTCCATACGTTTCTATCATTTGTTATGGAATCACCGATTCCTTTTCCCATCACGTCATTCTTCACACAATCCATCCAACACTTTTTCGGCCGTACTCTTTTCCTCTCATCATCATCATCCTCAGCCCATTTAAGTCCCCACTGCTGGGGCACGGGCCTCCCTCAATCACATGAGGGGTAATTGCCATACTCACCACGCTTGGCAGACGGGTTGGCGAGGGATTTGATATAAATGCAGAGTTTTTCTTCTCTGGGCGCTGATGATCATGCCAGAAGCTTTACCTTAGTCGCCTTTTACGACACCTCGGTAAGAGTGAGGGTGGCCTATTCCTACTCTGCCGGGACCACACGGCAGAGTAGAATACTAGTAGAGTACTCTTTTCCTCTACCCACTTACATTTATACTCATCACTATTTTGGTTACATGCTCTTACATATTATATATACTCTAGGACTAAATGTTTCTCTATAGCCTAGTCGCGTCACAGAAAAAATAGTACACAGAGTACATGTGGTTTTATTTGTTATGTTTTGTTTTCTTTAAAATTGTAACTTGGATGCTTTTATGTCGTGATGTGTGTATGTTGTTGTATTGTAACCAATAAACGTTTTATCTATCTATCTATGTGTTAAAGTAAAGCATATTTCTTTGGTGAATAGAGTTGACAAATGAATTTTCTGAGAAATATTTAGTAAAACCAGACCAGCTACAGTTATCATGTGCTCTGTGGCTGTATCCATGCAGTAACGTGCAATAATAGAGAGACGGTTCGCAATAGATGCTCCGGACCGTCGCATACACGGCTTCATATTAAATGGAGATCAGAACCATACTATAGGCTATTACTTTCCTTTGCTTTGATCAGTTTATTTTGCTTTTTGTTTTTATTTATCTTTGGGTCCGGTTTGTTAATTATTACCTACCCATTTATCTATTATTTTGAGTCGAGCTAGTCGAGAAAATGAGAATCCGCCAAGAGGAGGCGCCCTATGAGTTTTACTTAAATGATACCTTATCTTAGCGTGTAATGGACAATACGACAGAAAAAAAAACACTATTCAATACGTTTTTTGAAAAAGGAAAGATAAAAAGATGACCCATATTTTTTGGCAATCACTCTCCTATTATTATTATTTTTTAAATAATTAATTAATATGCCGGAAGTGAAGTAGTCCTGGAGCCCAATCTCGTGCCTGTGATATTTTGACAACATGGCGGATATCACTTGAAAACCATACAATAAAACGATGTTTTAGTGATATATGTCGTATGAAAATAAATGTCACGAGCATGAGAATTGGGCTCCTGAGGCTCAACATATTGTGATGTCGGTGCTGATGTTGGTCCAATAAAAAAAAAAGGTGACATTAGGATACTTACTGTCACTGTCATTATTTTGTTTTGTCATTTTATGACCAGATATTTCGTTATTTTTTTATTTCGTTACCATTTACATTTGATTGTTTAAATCTGCTGAAGCTCCACCACACAAACTATAATGATACAATTTTTCAAACGCAACGCATGTCAATGTTTTTTTCTTGTTTATTGGATTACCTTTTTTTTAAATCAACGTGAGCAAAAGCGTTATTAATTTGTCAAGCCGAGTGGTAACGTGACGGAGGATTTTTAAATTTTATTTTTTTCTCCATAATATCAATTTAAAAATCCTGAAGTCTTAGTTCTCTAGGAGTCTAATCTAGAAATAGTATTTTTCGTATCGGGAAATGATTTTTTTATCGTATTGTCCATTCCCAGCTGTGTCTAAAGAAGTCGCTTCTTGATCCTGCGTATGCTTGTATGGAAGGCGCGTTGGTATCCAATACCTACCATCGCTCTTTCTATTAGACCATTATTGATTCACCTTTAAGTCTGTTTGTATTGGTCTGGGTGTATTCTATGTATTTACAAAAGAAAAAAATTGTTAATATTTGTAATTCCGCTGTTGGTTTTGACATCCGTAATACAGGTGCTTGAGCTACCTATCTCGGCGTCAGTCAGTCACATACATTGATGTGATGTTGTGAAATATTTATTATTTATTTATCAATATATTGTTAGTAATTTTAAAAAAATATTTAAAAATGTAGGTATATGGCCATGCCCTTACAGGGTGCATGTATCGACTGGACACAATTTTTATAACATCTCTAATGTGTAGTAAACATGTCTGCAATCAATGAATAAATAAATAAATAAATATTCTTGCGACAGCATCATAAACCTAAGTTAGTGGATCTACTCGAAATTTTGGTAAGTTTCTCTTCAAAGTTCAAATTTATCTCAAGAGCGTCTTTGGATAAGCTCATTTCATTGGATAAGATTTCCCAAATAACCCTTTTGTGACTCCTTTGAACTCCTGTTTATTCCACGTTTTCGTAGGTTACTCGTGATGTAATCCAATTTCTCAAACAACCCGTACAAAGTTTCCAACTGAGAATTTACAGGAAATGCTTCATAACAGGTATAATAGTTTTTGTGGCTTCAGCTAGTCTTTTGTATTGGGTAAGTACTTCAAGGATGATATTATAATGCACACGTGTATTTTTAACAGTTTCAAGTAATTAATTTTTACAAATAAAAAGAAAAAACTGCTCAAATAGAAGCCGTGATCACGCACGAAAAGTTCCTTACTAGTCTTTATTTAGATATACAATATTAGACTTTTTTGTACGGAAGCCCCTATTTTTATTTGAATTTGAATTCTGGAGTTATTTATTTACAATTACTCCTTATTTTAACAGTTAATATGTAGCTAAAATTGGGGAAAAATATATGTATCTTTATTTTGATTGAAGTTGTAGCGATAATAAATGATAAATATTTAATAAAAAATTAAATGTTTTACAAGTAAGTGTAGACTTTCTCTATTAAGTACAATAGCCCCTGTGTCAGAGAAAGTCACTCTTTCTTCGTTCAAGCCTTCCTTTCTTTAAGCTAACTTAAATTACAGTTACTAAAACCATTATCTTTATATATCTTAAAGTAGGAACTTACAGTGTGTGTGTGTGTGTGTGTGTGTGCGCGTGTGCGCGCGTGCGCGCGTGTGTGTGTGTGTGTATGTGAGAGTGAGTGTGTGCGCGCGTGTGTGTGTGTGTGAGAGAGAGTGTGTGAGTGTGAGATACAACCTCGAGCGAGACCGTCATCTTAGCGTGTAATTCTGCTCTGGGTCTCGGGTGTCTTTATTCTGTGTCTCGGGGTACGCTTGAACCATGGTTCTTGATTTGGGGAGTCAGATAATTACAATGTAGCGTCTGTCGCCTGACCTCCGCAATCCTTTAACAGGGGAACCAGACTAACTGAATCATGGTTACACGTTTCAGAAACTTCCTCACAATGATTTTACACTCGCTGCCGAGCTAATGATAGAAATACGCACATAGATTTTAAAAATCCAGAAGTGCATGCTCGGATTTGAACTCCGCCCCTTGTGTAGGCGTGTTCTAAGCCGGTGAGCTACCATCGCTCTAGAGCGAGACCTACAGACTAAAATCGATCCCTATATAAAAGAAAAAGAAGGGAAAAGAGCATAAAATGTTACATGACTTAAATTATGGCAACTCTGTGAATGTCGTGTTCGTGATTTCAGTAGGTACAGATTATATTTTTTGTGAAAACAAATTTGCCTTAAAGAGATTTTCTTTTCATATCTTCTCGCAATGTATTATGTTTTTATGAGATATCAAATAAACCTTTCTAAGAATTGAAAAATGTTTAGGTACCTGTTGTAAGGACAAAAGCCTTTATCTTCTTGAAATTCAATAATAGGTAGGCATATCAACCAGCTTAGCTATACAAACATACACACCTATATTTCAGCTTTTTTATTTAGAAAGAGTGCCATATTCTTCATTCAAATTTCGCTTTTCTTTTGTCATTAATGCCAACTTTACAATATTTGAACATTGTTGGTCAACGGGATTGATCTGTTTTTGGTGAACGACATAAAATTGACCGTGGGAGAGCCACGCTTCGGCATGAATGGGTCGGCTCGACCGCAGTGATAAAACAGCCTCACTGAAAACGGCGCGAAGCAGCGCCTAAGCTGTGCCGAGTGAGTAACCTTACTGAAGGGAGGCCTAATTCGAGGGAAGATATAAGTTTAAAGGTTGGTAGCGCAGTTTGTGACTCCATTGGTGTTGCGTGTGTCTGTGGACAGCGGACAATCAGGTGATCCGCCTGCTTATCTCTCTGCCACCTATCACATAAAAAAGTATAATGTCTCCTTATAAAGTTTGGACGACCCGTTTGGAACAGTGGTAGTGAACGCTGCCTTCGGTCCAAGGGTTGCGGGTTCGGTCCCCGCACAGTACAAACATTTGCGTGCATGAACATGTCTGTTTGTATTGGTCTGGGTATTTTCTATGTATTATACGTATGTATGTACAAAAGAAAAGTATTATATGTAAATATTTGTAATCCCACTGTTGATTCTGATATCCGTAACACAGGTGCTTGAGCTACCTATCTCGGAGTCAGATCAATGTATGTGATGTTGTGAAAAAATATATATTTTTTTAATGTTTATTTGTCTCTCATTTCTGAGGGTTTATTATTATTATTATTATAAAGTGTATCCATTATCATTAGCAATGATCGGGTGTAGGTAGAGCTATTTTTGGTACTTGCGATTTTTTCAAATAATATGGACATGCCTGGAATCCCGGGATGAAAGATATACTTTGTACAGTCGTTTTCGTTTATACATACGAGCATTAACATCAGAACTTATTCATAAACGCTTTGTGATACCATATTAATAAAAAAAAGTTTTTGTTTTGTTCTTTCGAAATTCAAGATACATACGTTAGATAGAAAACAACAAACTGCAAGTAAATATGTTTATGGATAAGCCCTTTCATAATTAAATGCGTTAAAATTTAACTCTTAAATAACAATTTCTTTATTTTAAAACCTGGGTTAAAATAAATAAATTGTTATTTTAGAGTTATTTTAGAGGATCATAGTCAGAATCCCGGGGCATGTCCGTTTTGTTTGTCTATTTTTGAGGTCAATGTACCCAAATAGTTCTACCTACTCCGATCATTGATCGTTAGTGACCAAAATTACCTTTTTTTATTTTAAGTTAGCCTGTAGCATCCCACTGCTGAGCAAAGGCCTCCCCCAAATTCTTCCATTGATCCGTGCCCAATGCCCTGTCTTGCCAATCTTGAACACATTTGTAAAAATCGTGACACCATCTTTTTCTGGGCCTACCCCGTAGTCGCCGTCCAGCGGTCGGGCGTCATTGAGTGATGATTTTTGTCCAACTTTCGGGGCCCAATCCCAATCCCATTTCAGTTTTGCAGCTTTTCGACCGACATCTGTGATTCCAGTCTTGGCGCGTTTCTCAGAATAACGCATTCTACCTGATATTTTGATGCCTAGAATGCTGCGCTCCATGGCTCTTTAACAAATCTTGAGTTTGGACTTCTGATTTTCGGTCAACGACCAGGTTTGTGCTTCATAAGCAAGAATGGGCAGCCGTCGATGAGTTTGCGTTTAAGTGTCTGAGGAAGGTCCCCTTCATGTACGCTTTCATGGACCAGAAGCTCTTCCAGGCATTTTGGATACGACTATCTGGCCCAGATAGATGTACTAATCGACAGTACTCTATCAGTTGCCTATCTACCATTATCCTACCGTTGGTCCTATTGGTCATAAGCTTAGTTTTTGACCTATTCATCTTCAGTCCAATCTCAAGACTTGCTGCGCTCAGTTGTCTGAGCATAATTTCGAGCTCCGCCGATGTGCTAGCAAACAAAACTATATCGTCAGCGAAGCGCAAGTTAGTCAGTCACAGCCCTCCTACATCGATACCTTTCATCATTGTCCAGGAGCATTCCAGCTACTTGAATACTTCCTGTAAAGCACTTGTGAAAAGCTTTGGTGATAGCGGGATCACCCTGTTTTACGCCTTTGAGTATGTTGAATGAAGGACCACGGGATTGCAGCTTTACATTTGCAGAAGTATTATTGTAGAAATTTCGAGGATTTTTATTGTATGTCGGATGTATGTTTTGTTGAATAAGTGCCGATAATATTGAACGATATGTTAGGCTATCAAAGGCTTTACTAGGCTTAGGCTAGGCTAGGCTAGACTACAGTCAACAAAAGCTATATAAAGCGGTTTGTTGAATTCTGTAACTTTTTGTATTATTTGGTTAACTGCCTGTATATGATCTGTGGTAGAAAACGTTGCTCTAAAACCGGCTTGTAAAATGTTAATTGAGTACGATTTGAAACTTGCGTGAAGTACTATAATCATCATCAGCCCATTTAAGTCCCCACTGCTGGGGCACGGGCCTCCCTCAATCACATGAGAGGTAGTTGCCATACTCACCACGCTTGGCAGACAGGTTGGCGAGGGTTTTGATATAAATGCAGAGTTTTCCTTCTCTGGGTGCTGATGATCATGCCAGCAGCTTTACCTTAGTCGCCTTTTACGACACCTCGGTAAGAGTGAGGGTGGCCTATTCTACTCTGCCGGGGACCACACGGCATACTAATAAGAACACTACACGGAAGTACTATAATGTACTTGTTTATTTTCGTCGCAATTAGCCCCGATGTACGAAAGTTAATTGAGTTTTGAGAAGTAAGTAGTACTTGAGAGTAAGAAGTTTAGTTTTGCGCTGCATTATTAACTATTATTATACGTGGCTTATTCTTGCACGTTTAATAAACCAATGTTAATTAAAACGGCTTTAAAAAGCAGATGTAAGTAAAAATCTATGAGATTAACTCTGACATTCTATTTTTTATTGGACTGGTAAAATAATAGGTTTCCCTACCACACTTGTGTACAGTCAGCGTCAGATCAAATTACCCCCCTGCAGTGGAAAAATAGCACTTGTGCCCCAGACATAAGGACGGTCCAAAGGTCAACAAGGGTATTCAGATTATGTGACGCCGGGTATACAGACAGCCACACCATCACCACCGCATCAGGTTATAAGGAAATTTAACAACTGTGTTTTAGTTAAAATATGTTTACTACTTTAAGAATTAGACTGTAGAAGTTTAATACAAAAATTTACCAAGGAATTCCATATAAATGAATAAATAAATATTTCACAACATCACATACATTGATCTGACTCCGAGATAGGTAGCTCAAGCACCTGTGTTACGGATATCAGAATCAACAGTGGGATTACAAATATATACATAAAATACTTTTTTTTTTGTAAATACATACTTATAATACATACAAACACCCAGACCAATACAAACAGACATGTTCATGCACACAAATGTTTGTACTGTGCGGGGATCGAACCCGCAACCCTTGGACCAAAGGCAGCGTTCACTACCACTGTTCCAAACGGGTCGTCAAAAAATATACTATTCAAACACGTTTTACAAGCTGACTAAATCAGGGACAAACTTTGTTTTTTCAGCAGCCCTTGGTACCAAGCGGAATTCACTCTGTTTGCTAGTTTCTGTTGACTCTGCCCCGTCGCCATGACAACCGTTCACACTTGACAGTTCGTTGGTTCACAGGATTTATTGTCACGTAGGTACTTGTGGAACCTTTTATATTTATTCTAGTGACCCGCCCACACCTCGTTTCGGGACTTCATTTCGCACAGAGACATGAAGTGTCAAAACATTTTTTTTCTTCTTTTTGGAATATAGTGACAAGTCAAAATAGATAATTTTTTAAACTAAATTTGAACCCCCGTTTTATCCCCTTAGGGGATGAATTAACAAATTATCCTTTCTTAGTTCTAGCTATCAAGTAATCCCTACCAGAACGCTTCGCATCCAGCGCTCTTCTCAGCTCTCAGCGCTAACTCAGCGCTCAGCAAACTCTGGAATGAATGGAAATTAGCTTCGAAGCTCATTCCCACTCATTCCAAAGTATGCACGAGCGTGTTCCCTGATCGCTATGACATGCCCTTTTTTAAACGAGGTTTGAAAAGAGTTCTTCTTTCACGATAGGCAGCGGCATGACTGTGCTCCAGCATTGTTGATGTCTATGAGCAGCGGCACAGCAGCGGTTACCGTTTACTCTGCCAAACTTTAAATGCTTTGGATATTTTTCGGCGCCAGTTGTCTGGCATATTTTCATTAAAGAATTCACAGAGCACACGTAAACATATTTTCTATTAAAAACTATTTAACTTAGTATCGATAATTAACTCCGCGTACTCCTTGCAAATAACAAGTTTTATCATTAAGGCTTGAATATATGTACTTCCGCTTTGCATTAAGGGAGTTGCCACACTGGCGGATTACGAGCGTTTTCAAAGCGCAGCGACGACGCAGCGTTCACGCCGCCGATGCGCAACGGATGCGCGACGGATCCGCCGCGCAGATAAGGCTGAACGCCATTGTTTTTTTGTGGCGGTCATGACACGCGGACGTTATGGACCGTTACTCATCCGCGGCGAATCCAATGCGCATCCGCGGCGAATCCGTTGCGCATCCACGGTGAATCAGTTGCGTAACCGCGGCGAATCCGTTGCGCATACATGGTGAATCCGACGCGTTTCCACGGCGAATCCATTGCGCATCCACGATGAATCCGTTGCGCATCCGCTGCGAATCCATTGCGCATCCACGGTGAATCCGTTAGGCATCCGCGGCTTGAACGCTGAGCAACCGTCTCATGTTCGCTGCGTCGTCGTTCCGCTTTGAAAACGCTCGGAATTCGCCAGTGTGGCAACTTCCTTAAAGTTGTTCCCTCTTTCATTATGAATAGAAATGTGATACCCAGCTCAGTCAGCATAACAGTTTCTTTGCGGGTATTAAAAGCGCATTCAATTCAATTTCAAACTTTTGAAATGATTGAGCACTCTTGAAAATGGCTTCCCACTCAATTAATTTGTTTGTCCTTCAATAAAGGGTGCATCAGTTAAATATTTACATCCCTCGAACCACTACAACTACAACTATATACTAACCATTCTGAGCATAACTATAATTAATCAAGACGGGAATTAACACTATATTTATTATGTGATACAACTTTGTGTACTCACATATTTTACTCGACGTTTCGGCTACGTTATAGCAGCCGTGGTCTCGAGCGGGGTCAGTCCGCTCGTATATGCAACGGGAAAATTAAATAAAAACTATTAATCATTCTGAGCATCATTTGTTTTCCGACTTTTAATCCAACTGTGTGCGTGTGATCGGTATCTTCAATTCTGAATGTCGTGTCCTTGAAAGTATCTCGTAGCTTCGTGCATTAGCCTCTTCCATTTAGTTTGGTTTTCAGCTGTGCTTAAGGCGGTTAAGACGGGAAGCCCAGTGATAATCGTTACTTGGTCACATCACTGACTGGGAGACCGGCCGCGGGGTCTCTTCCCCTCCAATTAGGGCACCACAACTAATTTATCAAGGTTACCAGACAACGGCAAAGCAAAAAGGAGGGTTATGTTTCAGGCTAGCCCTTACTATAGTGCTATTAAAATATTCAATAATTTACCTAACGAGTTAGGAATGGAAAAAAACACAAAATTATTCTTAAAAAAGCTAAAAATTATGTTAATAGAAAAATGCTTCTACAATTTAAGGGAATATTTCAATTATAATAATAATTAGGTTATAGGTATAAAAACTACAAATTAATATAATATTTTCATATAATAATTAATAATAATGTCTCTAACCTTAAACTAATATACTATCTCTGTGATACTATCATTTAAGTGTTCAATAGTATCGATAAGAAGTGTGAAGTAATTCATAAGTAATGTAGGCGCCCTCTGGCTAGGTGGGAGGACGATATGCGCAGGATGGCTGGCAAGAGCTGGATGCGAGAAGCCATGGATAGATCACAGTGGCGAACAATTGGAGAGGCCTACGTCCAGCAGTGGACTGCGATAGGCTGATGATGATGATGATGATTTTGACCTGCATGTGGGTATGTTTGTTTATCTGTTCCCTCAGAACATCTAAACTAGTAAATTCTTTGTTCAAGTTGAATACATACAGAATACTTATGAATCTCAAAATATGTATACATAAATAGGATCTACCACTGGTTTGGAATATCGATTTATAAGCACATCGTTCCAATTTAATGTAGAAGTTTTAAATGATTGAGCTCTCTTCAAATGGCTTCCCACACAATCATTATGATAGTTCTATTTGTTGTTGCTTCAAGATGGATCGGGCTATTATGGCGATAATAAACTCCGTATCTATTCTGCATTGTTCTTCTAAATATCTTTGCAAGACTAGCGGTTTGGATGTGGGCGAGCGCCTTAGCGTAAAGTAAGTTTGGTAGCTTTTTTATGTGATAGGTGGCATGAGTAGACGTAGTAGTAGTTTCGACCGTGGGAGAGCCACGCTTCGGCGAGAATGAGCCGGCTTGACCAGAGTGATACCACGGCCTCACAGAAAACCGGCGTGAAACAGCACTGTGCTGTGTTTCGCTGCATGAATGAGACTACCGGATGGGGGGAGATGGGTTTAAAGGTTGGCAGCGCACTTGTGACTCCACTCCATGGGTGGTCAAATACCAAACTTTTCTAATCTTTAAGGCAAGAGTGAACAGGCATCAAACGCGTTACAGCTTAGACCTCATCGTCACATTCCATCAGGTGAGATTGTGCTCAAGCGTTGGTCTTTAGTCCATAAAGAATATTTCCTTTCCGCCCGAGCCTCCGGTACCCTCACTCGCTCGGCGGAACACAGAACTCTGTGAGTGTTGAAACGTCACGTAACTCACATGAGCAAGTTAGATAGTAGCTTGTATGACAAGCCGAGTAACTGTCTACTGGCTAGACAGCAGCTCGAACTTAAATTGTAATAAGAACTATTGCGGTACCACCAGATACTTAGGCAATACTACTACATCAACAATTTTATTGACATTGTGAACAAATATTTATTAGTTCAAAACAACTCTTTGAAAATACATTTTGTTTTTCTTCCATTATCTTCGCGCGCAAGGTCTGCTTGTATTGTCTCTCGTTGTTATCTGTTATAGCTAGAGATGGGTAGAAAGAGATCGAGATTTCCATCACTAGCTGCCTGCTATCTTGAAACCTGCACGCCTCGGATAGTTTATTAAACATTGTGGACACCTACAATATTTGAGATAATTATTCTGAACGTGAAACCATGATTCAGTTCGTCTGGTTCCCATAAGGGCTGAAATGGTCATACAGAAGTCGCTTCATTGTAATTACCATACTACCCGAATCCTGGATTATGGTCCATGCGTAGTCGTACCCTGAGCTCCGATGCGAAAGCTTTAGATTCTGTTTGGTGTCCTGAATAAAACTTTTTTTATAGTGAGCTACTCAGCTTGATGTTGAGAAGAAAAGAGCCCACGTACTCTTGTAAATAAGCGAAAAATCTGCTGTTTCGTCTCGAATAGAATTATTCACCTGGAAGTAGGTAGGTAATGTATGAAACAGCTGATTTTTATTTCGCTTATATCGTTGATCTAACATGCTATTCTCTTTGGTATCATGAACAAAACTTTTTTTTTATAGAGAGACAGAATATTGGCTCTCCTCAACTTGATGTTGAGAAGAAAAGAGCCCACGTACTCTTGTAAATAAGCGAAAAATCTGCTGTTTCGTCTCGAATAGAATTATTCACCTGGAAGTAGGAAGGTAATGTATGAAACAGCTGATTTTTATTTCGCTTATATCGTTGATCTAACATGCTATTCTCTTTGGTATCATGAACAAAACTTTTTTTTTTTATAGTGAGACAGAATATTGGCTCTCCTTAGCTTGATCTTAAGAAGAAAAGAGCCCACGTACTCTTGTAAATAATCTGCTGAAGAATCTGCTGTTTCGTTTCGAATAGAATAATTCACCCGGAAGTAGGTAGGTAATGTATGAAACAGCTGATTTTTATTTCGCTTATATCGTTGATCTAACATGCTAAAGGGGATTTAGCTATGATATAAGGTTATAAGGGCTTCGGCATTAAAACGATAATAATATATCTTTATACCTGGATTTTTCTCTTAAGTAATAGTTGCTTATAAATATTAATTTTTTCCCGCTGTCCTTTACAATATCGTCGGACCATCGGGCATGTAGTCTACACACAGGACGTCGCCCCATTCTTACCTGCCATTGGATAAAGCTGGCAGGGGACAGAAGGGAGTGGCGTGATAAAGAAGAGGCCTGTACTTAGCAGTTGGTAGATGTAGGCTGATATGATGATGATTCATTTTTATTGCTGTTTTTGATCTGTGCCAAGATTATTATAAGTTTGTATTAGATATAAGGTAAGTGCTATAAACATTTATTTACTTATTTATACCGGGAGATTTTATTTTCGTCTTTTTCACATTACACGTCCATCTCTACTTATAGCTCCTAAACCTTCGAATAAAACTGCGATTCCACTTCGTTCTAATAATGAGATTCGACGGAGGTTGAATTCAAATTAGCTCCGATCTCGGCTCATTGAGTATTTAAATTTGCCGGGATAACTAAAGGTTTCTTAGAGCAACGCACATTGAGCGACTGGTGGCCTAGAAACGTGACCACTAGTGGCTCAGAGTGGTCGTAGGTCGTAACATCAGCACGGTGTGAGTGTAAGGGACAGAAAAAATATTCGGTCGTGAATTGAAACTTGACAACCCGTTTGGATCAATGGTAGTGAACGCGCCTTCTGGTGCATGGGTTTCGGGTTCGATCCCCGGACAGTAAAAACATTTGTGTGCATTAACATGTCTGTTTGTATTGGTCTGGGTGTTTTGTATATATTATAAGTCTGTATTTACAAAAGAAAAGTATTAAATTTATATATTTGTAATACCACTGTTGGTTCTGATATCCGAAACACAGGTGCTTGAGCTATCTATCTCGGAGTCAGATCAATGTAGGTACGTGATGTTGTGAAATATTAATTTATTATTATTATTAATTCCGTTTTGCTGTAGGCTCCCAAATCCCAAAGCGATGAAATATTAACCGCTTAAAATTCAACTTCAACGTTCGCGTGAAGTGAAAACGAATATTTTAAAGCCCCATTAAAGTCATTACGAGGGAAAGCAGGGCCCGAAAGTTGGGTCAAATAAATTAATCATTGCTCGGTTTCGCGACTTTAAGGACAAGGAACAACTGATTGAGGAGTTGAGTTACCTACGTTAATAAGGGTTTTATTTCGCACTACTGAAGGTCTATCAAATTTTTATAGGACAGTGACGACCCCTCCTCCTCATCTTCGAGTGTAATTCAATGGACAACATTTCAAAATTGCTGAGCTATGAAACAAAATATACCAATTCTTTATTTACTTTTCAACTTCTCAAATATATATTTTTTTATTTTTTGTATTGATTATTTACTGAGAAAAAAATTAAAAACTAGAAAACCTAATATGACGTCATCGGACGGCAGAATGTAAAATATTTCATTGCTTAGCACATTATAGTTTTAAATTTACGAAATGCCAAACCCATGACATGCAACTGTCAAAAAAAGACAACTTGTTAACGTTGAATAAATGAATGACGTTGATAATGTTGACACTAGTAGGTATTCTTTAGTCTATATGTGCTGCTTTTTATTTGTTTTAGATGCTGGTCCTAACAAAAGAAGACCTCAAAATAGATCGGAAATCTAAAATCATAAACCAGTCAATATCTAAATATGTACGTTAAACACTTGACATTGGCGGAATCACACGTGCAGCCGTCACCGTGCGCGGGATTAGGCCCATAAAAAAAAAGATATTCTTTACCTTTTTTTTTATTTATTTATTAAGGACAGCCAACAAAACATCACTTAAGTAACTTAACTCTTACTCTAGTACTATATAGGTGCTAAAGTGACGCCTTAATTACAGGCTGCCACGACATGCATAATATGAGAAAAGAAAAAATACATGTTATGTAATATGTAGTATGTAATACTGTGGCAGCTACAGTAGCCCTGCGACATATTATAATATAAGGATAAGTCTTGGGATCGACCTTTGACATTAGTACATACCTTTTTTATTAAAGCAATGATAAGCAAGGGAATATCGCTGTATTCAGCCGTCCGATGACGTCATTTGGCGCTTACGTCTATTTAGAATATAAAGAATTTCAATAATTATTTAATGTATGACAATGCCGAAATTTTGAAAAAAGAAAAAATATGGGTCTGTTCATTTGATGTCTATTTTCATATAAAAAACAATATGGACATGTTAAAAATATGAAATGTTGTCCATTGCCACCTAAGCTGTCGCTCTTGAGCCCAGGGTACGCTTAGACCATGATACAGGATTTGGGGAGCCTGGTAATTACAATGAAGGGACTGCCGTCTGACCTTCGCAACTCTTTATAGAGGAACTAGACTAACTGAATCATGGTAACACGTTTCAGAAACCATGCTTTCCTTAACTGCCGAGCTATATAGATAGATATACGCACATTGTTTAATTATTAATTATTAAGGTACCTATCTCGGAGTCATATCAATGTTGTTGTGTTCCTGATATCAGAACCAACAGCGGAATTAGGTACAAATATATACATTTAATACTTTTATTTTGTACATACATACGTATAATACATAGAAAACACCCAGACCAATACAAACAGACATGTTCATGCACATAAATGACGACCTGTTTGGTACAGTGGTAGTGAACGCTGCCTCTGGTGCAAGGGTTCCATCCCCGCACAGTACAAACATTTGTGCGCATGAACATATCTGTTTGTATTGGTCTGGGCGTTACGTATGTATTATAAGTATGTATTTACAAAAGAAAGGTATTATATGTATATATTTGAAATCTCACTGTTGATTCTGATATCCGTAACACAGGTGATTGAGCTACCTATCTCGGAGTCAGATCAATGTATGTGATGTTGTGAAATATTTATTTATTAATTTATAAATGTTTTTACTGTCTGGGGATCGAACCCACAACCCATGCACCATAGGCAGCATTGCTGATAGACTTGTATAGTGCTTTTCTCAAATAATGCAAGAAAATTCGAAGAAAGTATATAATGATAGGTAATACGATTTTCCAGTTCATTTCGTTGTACATACTTCGATGAAATGAACTGAAAAATCGACAACAATTTTGTCACGCTCCGTGCCAAAGTCTTCATTAGTTTTTTTTTCAAGTACCCTACTTATAATTTTTTTCGTATTCAGTTGCATTCAGGCAGTCCGAATTTTATGCAAGCATCAAGCATATTGTTAGATCCTTGACTTTATTATTGTAATGTTCCATTTTTAAATAACAAGACAGATATGAGTTTTCATAATAATTTATCTAGCCGTGCGCCCAGCGGCCGGCTAAGGATTTTTAGGCAAATTTGCCGGCCAGTTATTCTCAGTACATGTTCGAATTTCCGAGCATGTTGGAGAAAAAAATATTAACAGTTTAAAATACTGTTCATACTAATTTTGAATCGCGCACCATAAAATCACTCATATTTCGTTAGCACGGCCAAAAAACGTCCCGTTTTACAATAACAATATGTGAAAAGTGGAAAATGTACGGTTGCCGTGGCAACAACAAGGGCGTTCCGTTCCTTTGAGGCCCGGATAGTCTGTATAAATATAATTATGATCTGCGCTCTCCCGAGATACTAGAGTATAGGGCTTTTGACGTCTTAATTACAACCTGGTTATTTTCGGATAAGTGGTGATTTGGTTTGAGAGGACAGTTCTGTAATGATAGTACATAGATAACAACTTACTAATCATATTAAAGATTAGTAAAAGAACGTAAATAATAATATCATCCACCCGATTCGCCTACGGCGACCGATCTCAGCGATATTATATTGCTCAAGTGTGTGTGCAAACCATTCCGCTATTCCATATACCGGCGGCATTGGTCTTGGCATTGGGTCTAGCTGTCGCGTTTAGTGTGTGCGCAAACACAAGTGCACTCTCAATTCCGTATATCGGCGGCGGCTCGTCGTATCATTTGCTACGGGGGAGTCCCCTAGCGACTCATATCATTTACTACGCGAGGTGCCCCAACGGCTCATATCATTTGGGTCTAGCTGTCGCGTTTAGTGTGTGCGCAAACACAAGTGCACTCTCAATTCCGTATATCGGCGGCAGCTCCTATCATTTGCTACAAGGGGGCGGCTCGTTGTATTATTTGCTAATGGGGAGTCCCCCTGCGACTCATATCATTTACTACGCAAGGTCCCCCAGCGGCTTAAATCATTTGGGTGTAGCTGTCACGTTTAGTGTGTGCGCAAACACAAGTGCACTCTCTATTCCGTATATCGACAGCAGCTCGTATCATTTGCTACAAGGGGGCGGCTCGTTGTATTATTTGCTAATGAAGGAGTCCACCAGCGACTCATATCATTTACTACGCGAGGTCCCCCAGCGGCTTTAATTATTTGGGTGTAGCTGTACGCATTCAGTGTGTTCGCAAACACAAGTGCACTCTCAATTCCGTATATCGACGGCAGTTCGTATCATTTGCTACAAGGGGGCGGCTCGTTGTATTATTTGCTAATGGGGAGTCCCCCTGCGACTCATATCATTTACTACGCGAGGTCCCCCAACGGCTCATATCATTTGGGTCTAGCTGTCGCGCTTAGTGTGTGCGCAAACACAAGTGCACTCTCTATTCCGTATATCAGCGGCAGCTCGTATCATTTGCTACTAGGGGGCGGCTCGTTGTATTATTTGCTAATGGGGAGTCCCCCTGCGACTCATATCATTTACTACGCGAGGTCCCCCAGCGGCTTAAATCATTTGGGTGTAGCTGTCGCGCTTAGTGTGTGCGCAAACACAAGTGCACTCTCTATTCCGTATATCGGCGCCAGCTCGTATCATTTGCTACAAGGGGGCGGCTCGTCGTATCATTTGCTAAGAGGGAGTCCCCCAGCGACTCATATCATTTACTACACGAGGTCCCCCAACGGCTTATATCATTTGGGTCTAGCTGTCGCGCTTAGTGTGTGCGCAAACACAAGTGCACTCTCTATTCCGTATATCGGCGGCAGCTCCTATAATTTGCTACAAGGGGGCGGCTCGTCGTATCATTTACTAATGGGGAGTCCCCCTGCGACTCATATCATTTACTACGCAAGGTCCCCCAACGGCTCATATCATTTGGGTCTAGCTGTCGCGTTTAGTGTGTGCGCAAACACAAGTGCACTCTCATATTCCGTATATCGGACAGCAGCTCGTATTATATGCTACAATGGGGCGGCGGTCCGTCGTAATCATTTGCTACGGGGGAGTCCCCCTGCGACTCAAATCATTTGGGTCTAGCTGTCGCGATTCTTGATATAGATAACTGGGATCCCGTTTTTATCCTTTGGGTACGTAACCGTAACAAGGATAGTTCTATCGTTGTCATGTTTTTATTAAAAAGTTTTTGGAATAGTTTTCACAACGTTTGTTCACATAAGATTGTGAAGTAAAAAGTAAAACGGTGCATTTCTATGAAACAAAGTATTCACTTTCCGATACACTTGATCCTCTGTCATTGCGTAGAGATGTAGCATCACTGTGCATCTTCTATCGCATTTACAATGGGGAATGTTCCGAGGAGCTGTTCGGCCTTATTCCAGCTGCAATTTTTCACCACCGCACATCACGTCAGAACGCCAAATTCCATCCACATCACCTGGATGGATTTATATCGACTACAGTGCGTTTCTCACGTCATTTCCTACCACGCACAGTAAAACTGTGGAACCAGCTGTCATCCGTGGTGTTTCCGAACAGATACGACTTGGTGACCTTCAAGAAAAGGGTGTACTCCTTTCTTAAGAGCCGGCAACGCATATGTGATACCTCAGGTGTTGCAGATGTCCATGGGCGGCGGTGATCACTTTCCATCAGGTGTACCGTCTGCTCGTTTGTCCGCTATAATGTAAAAAAAAAACACTCAAGATTTCTTTTTCTTGTCAAGGTACACCCGTTCCAATTTTAATTATCTCATGTCTTTTGTTGGTGTTAATTTTCCTCTTCCTTTCAGTAGTTTTTGCGAGAAAGAGCAACAAACGTACTTACATAGTCTCCTGGAGGTTCGTGTACTTGGCTTTATACGTAATGCTTAAAAATTTCATCATACCTATGACCAAAACAATCAATCTCCTTCTTGTCGTGTCGATCAATAACTATCAAAAGCACACTCAAGCATGTAATATTACAAAAGGTCACATTTCACATACCCGGAACGAATGTTCCTTATAAAGAATTCATTCGGTTGCGGACCATTAATACACCTGTGAGTTGTTACATGTAGAGTTAGGGGCTTTATTCATAAACGTTCAATAAACCTTTGTTAGCTAAAACGGTATTATAGAGCAGTTTTGACGTTTGAAGTAAAAAAAAACATTTTTTCTTTGAAAAAAGAATGTAAACTGAAAAACACCGTTTTAGCTGACAAAGGTTTAACAAAAAATTTTGAATAAGATCCGCTTTTAATGACATCTTGTAACACAACGTATTAAAAAAAAAAGAATAACTGCGAAGTTTCTTGCTGGTGTCTTCTAGGCAGAAAACTACATTCCGAACCAGTGGGTAAACATGTTGACATTCATAAGTTGAAGTTATTGATAGCTTTAAAGAAATTGAGAAGCAGGGCTCACCCCATTTCTATCAAATAATAATGCACTAGAGTTCAAAATACGTTATGTCAACTCCCCCCATGATGGGTTTCCATGCCCGTACGTGTTTTGATGTAGCAGAGTGCAAAGCGAAAATATCGACCAAATTGAGTTTATTATTACAGTAAAAAACCAACTGAGTATTGTGTGATTTCGTACAATACTCACACAATATTTCACACAAACAAAGCATTCACTCATCATTGATTTTATCGTCAAAGTACACCCGTTCCAATTTTAAATATCTCATGTCTTTTATTGGGGTTACTTTTACTCTTCCTTTCAGTAGTTTTTGCGAGAAAGAGCAACATAAAATTAGACTTGTGTAACTCTTTACTGAAACGACTCAGTGATTCGACTCAGCTAAATGATACAATGTTACAAAACTTTAATGTTCGCTCCAAATGTATCATTGTCCGATGTCCGAGTGAGTTGAATGATCCGAATGAGCTTAATGACACGAATAAGCGGAATAATTCGAATTCAGTGCGAAAGAGTAAGCTGTGGGCTGTTCGGGGTGAATAGGTAACCGTCTTTTCATGTATTACGCGCGGAAAAGAGATAGGTAAATTACATGGCACAGCGAGGAGGGGATCAATTATTCATTCGTAACATAATCAATTAATCACGGATCTATCTGAGAGTTGATGTTCTGAAAGATTCAAATGAAGCGTTTCACTGTTCCGCATCTTTGCATTGATCCAGATGCAAATAGTTCCAATCTTTTGAAAGATACATTTTTGCCAAGTCTAACAAACATACTTACATATTACATTACATCCTCACAAACTTTCACGTTTGTTATATGCATTAGAAGGATTGATAGAAGTAAACATGAGTATGTAGGTATATTTATACTAATGACATGTATCTAGCTAGCAGACCGCAGACATCCGTACCCTGCCTGCGGTTGATGCGGCGCGCGTGTCCCCGTAGATAGGGACTTGTTACTAAACTATCGTCAATGTATGTTTCTCCAGTCTTCACTTGATAATTCCTTTCCATATTAAGAATATGCATGTAAAACTGAACTATATATGGTGGAAAAAAATTGGGCTCTGAGGGAAACTACGTTATATCCTTAAGTTAGCTCGCTTTGCTTAAAAACTTACCTCTATTTTATAAAAGAAATATAACTGCATTGAAAGTTATTTTTTAACTTTGTGCAGTATTGTCCGGGACCAGGAAAAAATGTAAAAATTAAGATAGGCCATTTTTCCCACTAATGGAGTCACTTTAAAAGGTGTTTTTTTTTTTCTAAGAAACCTCAGGTCTTACACTTATCTGTTGTGTAATATATCGATTATACCAAATAATGACGACCCGTTTGGAACAGTGGTAGTGAACGCTGCCTTTGGTCTAAGAGTTGCGGGTTCGATTCCCGCACAGTACAAACATTTGTGTGCTTGGACATGTCTGTTTGTATTGGTCTGGGTGTTTTCTATGTATATTATTAGTATGTATTTACAACAGAAAAGTATTAAATATTTGTGATCCCACTGTTTCTGATTGATTCTGATATCCGTAATACAGGTACTTGAGCTGCCTATCTTCAGAGTCAGATGTGATGTGACGTTGTGAAATATTTATTTATTTATTTTATTTATTACATTATAGTACATTCACATCTTATAACTATTTAATTACATCTTCAGACGTTTCAGAGTAGCAGAAATAACCTAATCTGAAAACTGTGGAATGAACTATCGCTTGCGGTGTTTTGCGGGCCGTACTCCTTTTTTAAAAGGCCGGCAGCGAACCTATGACTCTTTTGACGTGACAAGTATGTACATGGGCGGCGGTAATCGCTTAGCATCAAGTGATATGTCTGCTCGCCTGCCCCATCATTAAAAAAAACCTAAAAGTCAACTAATTATTAAGGGGTTTATTCATAAACGTTCAATAAACATTTGTTAGCTAAAACGGTGTTACAAAGCAGATTTGACGTTTAAAACAAAAAATATTCATACAAAAATTTTCGAAATAAAACCCTAAGGTAAGGACCCTTAATATCTTTTTTCGAAAATTTTTCTATGAACATAAAAGTTTCTTAAACCTTTGCTAACTAAAATGGTGTTAGTACAGTACCTAGAATTGTCATTCTATTTTCGAAATTTTTGTTTGTTTCTTTTTGTTACAAGCCTCAAAACTTCTCTATAACTCCGTTTTAGTTAAAACAGTTCATTGAACGTTTATGAATAGAGTCCTTAAAGTCAGTAAAATTTTATGTCATTTAAAAACAGTCATTCTGGTCAAACTATAATAAAAGAGAACAAATTCATAATCAGAAACATCAAAAATTAATTAGTTTTTTAGGTTTTCGCGTTGCATTATAACTATAATGTATCAATACGGGGATTAACACGATATTTATTATGTGAAACAACATTGTGTACTCACATATTTGGCTCGACGTTTCGGCTACGTTACAGCAGCCGTGGTCACGAGCGGACTGGCGGAGCACGGCGTCGTCTCGTCCAGTCGCCAGTCCGCTCGTGACCAAGGCTGCTGTAACGTAGCCTAAACGTCGAGCCAAATATGTAAGTACACAATGTTGTTTCACATAATAAATATCGTGTTAATCCCCGTATTGATACATTATAATCAAAAATTAATGTTTTTCTAACTAAATTAACTGTAAAGCATAAATGTGTACAAATCTGATTAGATCAAATAACCTTTACTTTGAGAATACACCAAATTGTATACTTACCAAATTATTTATAGAGGAAGAGTAACGACATCAAAACAAGTTCAACATTTAACACTTATAAGTATAAACAACCATAGAATATGAATTATTATAAATGAAACACATCATCAACGATAAAATAATTAGAAAAATAATGCTACAAATAGATTTGGTTTTAGGAAAATGGTATCTAAAATGAACCGGTAAAGGTAAGGGCTTTCAGTAATAAAAACGCCATCTTATAAAAGACTTAAAATGTATGTCATTAAATAATATTTTTGGTTGACTTTTGCAAAAATGCATATCACAACACAAAATGCATTTTTTAGTAACACCGAAACAATTATGTTAGGGTCATCACCGGCCTCACACTGACAAAAAAAAACCTTTCTCAAAACGACTTTCGTCAACTGACTTTTTCACTTTTTTTTTTATTTAATAAAATGTTATTACCAAATTTTTTCCATTTTTGGTTCATTTATACCATTTTTCTAATATTATATCATAGGAAAAGTGAACGTGCTAGTGCATGGTGCGCAAGAGACGAGGATGATGACAATGTAAACGTGCACAATTGGCGACGTGGCTGTTGCGATAACATTTTTCATTTAAATTGTAAATACTATTAGTTGGTTTAGTATGAAGATGTTATTGCGAAAGAGTTTAGTAAACATTTACTTTTATCTTTTTTAACTTATGTAATGTTATTAGATTTGTTAATTGATTAGCACTTATTTTTTAAACCCCCAAGTACCTACTTACGATTTTTTTTCTGTAAATATAAATTAATCGTTACTAGTTTACCATATTGCAGACGCTTTCAGAATCCGTAGTTTATGAATAGTTTTTTAGATTTTCGCGTTGCATTATAACTATAATTTATCAAGACGGGAATTAACACGATATTTATTATCATTATATTTATAAAATGTCGAGCAAAATATGTGAGTACATAATGTTGTACCACATAATAAATATCGTGTCAATTCCCGTCTTGATAAATTATAGTCGTAGTTTATGAAATAAGTATTAAATAAAATACTATTTAGATACAATACGCAGGACGACAAATTTTATAACTTACATTTTTCAGTTTGAAACATGTTTTAAAATTAATTATCATGGTTAAAAATATATCTCCCATTATTAAATACAGGATGTTAATTTTAGACTTCCACAAAAACTTAGTTACTAAAGTTTTAGCACTATTATTATAATATATGGTTTTAGTATGAACTTTTTTTTTCTTGAATTTTTTAATTAAACCCATTAAAACAATATCGCAACAGCCACGCTATCCGCCGTGCTTACTCGGCGTGCCGTTGCGGGGCGCGGGGGGCGGCGGCGGGCGCGGCGCCTCGTCCCGTGGTGCGCCCGCGCCGCCCGGCGGACTCGCCACTGGAACACCAACCATCAGCTTATTATATATACCTACCGACAATACGAGAAGAGCATTTAGATACGGTTAGGTTTGAGCTTACAGCCCAGCCAGGGCCTTACCGCGAAGACGTCGTGAATCCAAAAAAAGGAGACACACAGCGCGTGTGAAAGAATAGGGAATCCGATTCGGTCGTAACGTCCGGTTCGCGCTAAAGCCCCAGTGGCGTAACTAGAGGGAGAGGGGGGGAGGGAAATGTGACTACAAACCGCGGCAAGTAACACCAGCGGTCGTTGTAAGCAGTGGGGATGTTTGCACACTTACAACGAAAATAGCTTACATTATGCTAAAAACGATTTCTCACACACACAAGGTCAATGTTTGACAATCGGGACTTGTAAATGTGTACTGGCACCTATATGAAAATAACATTTTCTTAAATTCGACAAAAGAGGGGCACTGACACAATCTCCTCATCTTCCTATAGGTTACCTCGGAAACCTCCCTCCCTCAGCTGATAAAGGTATTGTGACACCGCCACCAGTGGCATCCCTACACCACTGCTTACAACGTTGGCTAAAAGTATTATTATTCACCCTAACAAGTTCATTGCCAATTTGTTTTTAATATAACAATTATCATTCGCATTTTAAATCTACATTTATAATGACTCGGTTTATAGTACCTACGAGTATAACAAGTAGGTAGGTACATTTAAATTATGTAACTGGTGACCGAAAATAAAATAAAAAAAATCAATTTAATTTGATACAAGGATAATAATTATGAGTGGCCAAAATCGTACTTAGGGTGATGAATACTTTTAGCCAATGCTGTTATATCTTAACTTGGGATTCCATTCATTATATGAGAGAAAAAAATATTATTTTTACTGGTTTGACTATGACAACTTTATATAGTTAACGTAAAATAAAAGAGCGAGTAATAATTTATAATTTTTATTGTGCTGTTGACTTCAATTTATCGAAAATTTTTGGAAGAATTTTCACTGCTCCACCAGTGAATTAGTTGGTAAAAAAGCCAAATATTTATCGATACGCGTTGAATGTTCAAAATAACTCTATGAATCGTTAACAAAATGCTGAATACATGAATGTCTGCGGTAAATGAATATCAAATTTAGCTTTGAAATCAATGAGAAAATTATTTCTGAATCACGTTGATTTCCAATATGAATGCGTGACTTGTACATTAGATTCTAAGAATAGCTTTGCTTCTTGTTAGGACATTTCTTGGAATTTTCAGATATAGTTTTACTGACTTTATAAAAATAAGAGGTCTATAGATGTAAATTATTAAATGTATATATTTTTAATCCCACTATTGATCCTGATATCCGTAACACAGGTGCTTGAACTACCTATCTCGGAGTCAAATCAATGTATGTGATGTTTTGAAATATTTATTTATTTACAAGCTTTTATTTAACTTCTTATTTAAAACAGACAAGGAGAGCCGAACCCAGATGATGGGAAAAGGCGCAGACTGATGTTGATGATGATTATTATAGATATTTTAGTATGAAAAGAAACTGTAAGTATAGATATTTTATTATGGAAAAATGCTATGCAGAAAATGTTTTGCAATAGTAACTTATAAACAGATAGTTAAAGTTGGGTCTCCGTTAACACACGGATATCGCTAGTTACTATCTTATTTGGGGTTTTCTGTGAGGCCGTGGTATCACTCTAGTCGAGCCGGCATATCCATGTAGTAAACTAAGTATAAGTAGCAAGTTCAGTATCTGTTAGATAAGTTATAAACCCAAGTTTTCAAAGTAATATCTAAGTTACTCAAGAATGATGAAACCGAGCCGTCGAGTTACTTGCATGATAAATTAAGTTAGTTGTAATCAAAAGTAACTTAACACATTCGTAACATGTTAGAACAGTTACTTTGACATGGTACTACAGTGTTAAGTTACATTTGATGCTGACCGTAGCATTTTAGCTCTCCATGAAAATGGAAAATCGTCAGTGAAGTTCTAACACCACGTAAGTAACTTTTTGGCGGTTCTGACATTTTGATGCCATTCGCTAGAGAATCGATAGATGCGTCATTTCGCCCAATCAGCATCGAGATACGACCAATAAAACCTTTAAAATTACGAAAAACTAACTGCACGGAAGTCATACAATGATTTACGCTTTCAGATGACCCCACGTAGGTCACAATTTAGTTTTTCTATTTTTTTACTAATTTTCTGGTTGCGGTTATGACATTCCGATGCAATTCGTTAGATACTTGGAAGACGGGTCGTTTTTATCAATCAGAATTCAGTTGCGGCTATCAAAATTCTGTTAAATGTTGAAAAGATAAGGAACGGAAGTCAACAATCGAATTCTAATAGAAATAGAACGTAAGTCCCTGATCAGTTTTTTGGTGAACTTACGTGGTGTCAGAACTTCACTGACGAAATATACCAAGCACCTTGTACAAACTACTTGTAGCACAAATACCACAGTATTAAGGTCCTCAGAAAACAGACCATACAACAAGAATATATTACATCTTTGCTTAACAAAACGGGGGCAAAGCGTGTACATTTGAATACACAAGTGTTCCGTAATGAAATAACACAATACACTCGCGACTCGCATTACCGTAGGAAACGCTACAAATGGCGCTGCTTTATTATATTTTCCATTTGCAAAGCTTTGTGGAGTGAATGAAGTAAATTATAAAATAACGCAAATATTGCTAAGAAGAGTAATGCAACTTGAGACTCTTTTTTTAAGCTAGAGCCATGTGGTGCCCGACAGAGTAGAATAGGCCACCCTCACTCTTACCGAGGTGTCGTAAAAGGCGACTAAGGTAAAGCTGCTGGCATGATCATCAGCACCCAGAGAAGGAAAACTCTGCATTTATATCAAAACCCTCGCCAACCCGTCTGCCAAGCGTGGTGAGTATGGCAATTACCCCTCATGTGATTGAGGGAGGCCCGTGCCCCAGCAGTGGGGACTTAAATGGGCTGACGATGAGTCCTCTGAAGGAAAGTATGTAATCAACGCAGCCCATGATCATCCGCGAAATCAGAAAATGAGTAAACTCGGAAAAAAATGAGTTGCAAAAAACAAACATAGATTTGAGTCCGACTTGAGTGAGTCAAGAGAGCGTGTGAACAACCTCAGTCATCGAAAAAGCACCTTGCCCATGGGTAACAATAGATTCAGTTTTCAGATTATTTTTTTACACCATTATGGACGAACAAGCACACGGTATCTGTACCGTTCGTGGGTCATTGCCGCCCATAGACATCTGCAAATCCCAGGGAATCACAAATATGTTGCTCTTAAAGAAATAATAAGCTTTTTTCTTGAATATAACCAGGAAATATCTATACGGAAATACTACCGATGAAAGCTGGTTATACTGTTCTTGCATGCGTATTTCTACCATTACCAGGGTGGTGAAGGAAACATCGAGATGCAACCTGAACGTGTGGGATAGTATTATGGCCAAGAAGTTTCTGATTTAGTTCTTGTTTTCTTTGGGAATCACTAACCTAGCCTAGCCTAGTAATAAACCGCCTCCTAAAATTTGTATATGTGTTTATAACTACGTAAACAATATCCTGACGTGTCCAAACTGCTTTCGCACATTTTACCCATACAATACGTACGTAAGGTACGTAAGCCACACTAGGGCAAAACCAGGGAAATGTGATGATGATCTAGTATTGAGCCAATGCGCATCACTACGGCACAGTACTTCAAGAGCATGTTATACTGTAACTATGGCATCTATGATTTATCATTAAGCCCTTTAGGGCTTTACATAATCTATGTATGCTTTGCATAATAGTAACTGTTCTTTTTAGCAGAATAGCTGGCACTATTTGTTTAGTTCCGGACACAATTAGTTATTAGGAGGGTCCATTCCTAAGTTTCTACTTTAGTCTGAGCAGTAGGTACAAATTAGTTGTTCACGAATAGGTCTCGACGGCTATAATTTTTAATAACTGCGAATGGAATATATGACGATTTTTTAAAGGTTTTTTCATTTCCAAATTACACAGAAATGCCGGTCGCTGTTGGGTTTTTAGTTGTTAATTACCGTTTATTTTAATAGGCTTATTTCTATTACATTGCCATAACACTGACAAAAAACTTTTTAACTTTTAGTTTTGCATAATAACTAGCTATACAAGGTGGTCGTATTTCAATTCTTCGGCGACTCAATGTTATTGCATTAATAATACAGGAGAATTTATGAGTCTGTGCAAATGGTTTAATATTTCATAGGGTCCAGGCACAGTATAAAAATAAAATTCGCAAGACAGAACATTTTAACGAGCGCCCGCTCTAGCGACTTTTAAACAGAAAATCAAGGTTACCATAAATTACAATGAAGCAACTGCTGCCTGAGTTGCGCACAGAGGAATCAACTGGATCATGCTTACATGTTCACAAATAATTATTTCAACATTAGCGAAACTATCCGAAACGTAAGTTTCCTCACGATGTTTTCCCTCACCGCCGAGCAAATGGTATTTTTTTATTCGTAATGAACTTGCTCATGGCTTCAGACTGAAATCTAAGAGTTAACTTGCCTACAGTTGGAGGGTGCCTACTCATAAGTAGCTTTTAAACTACTGAGGTTGTACGGTACAGATAATAAAAAGGTTCGTCACCTAAAAGTAAATTTTCGCTTGCACGGCAAGAATCAGTTATACCAGCATACCGTTTTAAAAAGATCTGCCAACCTTCTTTGAATTGTCTTTACATCAAAAGGAATCAATGTTGCTACAAGCAAATCTGAACTTTCTGATCTAACAGTTAAGAATAATTTTCTGTACAACAGGTATTACTCTGACAAATTCACGAAAGATAATATGTGCTCATAGTATATTAACCGAATCAATTTGAAAACTGACGAACCTTTTCGTTCTTTGACAGTACAATTGGGAAAACAGACGAAAGGGCGTTCCAGTCTCTGGCAGTGCGCATCACGAAGGATACCTCATAAATTTGAAAAATCCAGAGTTGCATGCTCATAACAACTTCCTATAGCAATGTATTTCTCATGTCATTACTGTCGTACTAACTTGAGAGGACAAACTAAAACTATTTACCATCGTACAGCATCTTTCACTTTGTGCTTCGTACGAACTTACCTTACACTGTGGCTCAGGGGTTCAGCTTGCTGCGTTAAGTTTAACGGCATTGTTCAATATTACGTGCCACTGGGCCATTCGAGAACAGAATGTGATACTTTATGAGGGGGAAGATGAATAAATCATACTTGGAGTTCGGCTGGGAGTCCGGAAAATTGAATGGAGATCCAATTTTAGACCTTGGCGAGAAAGCCGAGAGAGCTGTTTAGGTGAAAGATCTTGTCATCGCGGTAGATTCTCGAATTGCTGCCCAAAATAATGTTTTGGGGTTGCATTTAAGAACTACAATATCTATCTATGATATTGCATGCGTGTTCCTACTATTGCCAGGGCGGTAAACGTGAAACGTGGGGCCGTGTGGTCCCCGGCAGAGTAGAAAAGGCCACCCTCACTCTTACCGAGGTATCGTAAAAGGCGACTAAGGTAAAGCTGCTGGCATGATCATCAGCACTCAGAGAAGGAAAACTCTGCATTTATATCTAAGCCCTCGCCAACCCGTCTGGCAAGCGTGGTGAGTATGGCAACTACCTCTCATGTGATTGAGGGAGGCCCGTGCCCCAGCAGTGGGAACTTAAGTGGGCTGATGATGAAACGTGTGGGATAGGTCCTCAAAATTGTGGATACCTACCTAAAATAGGTAAGATAATGAAGATAATGGTTGACTGGTAGAGAATGCTGTATAGCATTAAGTCCGCCAATTGTACTTTACTTTCTTGTGCAATAAAGAATAAATAAATAAATAAATAAAATAAATAAATGATTCTGGACGTGTGACCGTGAACCATTTGGTTTCTCTGTGAAAGACAGACGGATGTCGATTCATTGTAATTACCAGACTTCCCAAATACTTCATAATGGTCCAAGTACCCCGGGCTCAAAAGTAGTAGCTTTGGATGCAACTACAAATTAGATGTTAAGATGAGATGGGACTATTTATGACATTGTGTTGAATTAGTTGAATTGTCCCAAAATTTCTTTTGATTAATGTTACTGTTTACCCATACATAGTGCTGTTTATTTGCTAGTCACAGAAGTTGGAAGCCTATGTCACTAGAGGGACACGTGTGAACGTATTAATGTTTGCCTCTCCCCGTTCATCACGCCCACTCGAATGTAACTCGCGTGTCATTTTGTCAATGTTTACATTATGGATATTAAATCCCAATCTGGATTAACTGCGACGTGCGGCTACAAAAGGCTATTTGTGCGCTGCATATATTGATATTCGTGTGACATAAAGCTGACATTCAGTGTAAATTCCATGAAAGTTACACACACATTTTGCCATATTATTTTACGCGAGTTAACAGTAACAGTATAATAATAACAATTCTTACAACATCTCATACGTTGACCTGATTCCGTACTAAGTAGCTTAAGCACTTGTGTTACAGATATCAGACAACAGAGGAACACAAATATATACTTAAATACATATATTACACCCAGACACCGAACAAACACAAGTGTTCATCGCACAAATGTTTGTTCAGGGTGGGGATCGAACCCACGACCTTTGGCGTAAGAGGCAGGGTCACTACCAATTGCGCCATCAGGTCAGTCCGTATACTGTTGTTATCTTTATCTAACGACTGCAAGAAATGTATGGAAACATGAATATAATATTAAACTCTACAGATAGTCCACATGGGATCACTACAAACTGTCAAATTGTCTCATTTGTACATATTAAACAAAACGTTACTTGACATCAAGATAAAACATTATTTAAGAAAACGGATTTGTAAACATTGTGGATATCTGTACAAAATGAAAAATACTACAATGGAAGAATGACTTTGTTATGAATGTAAAGGGTGCAGGTGAAGCAATTTTTTATACTGAAGTTGTATATGGTTCAAAAAGGGAAGCCGTCGCAGCTTGAAATATTCTGTCCTGACTGCTTGAAGCTGTCCATACCCGGGCATAAGATTTTAAAAATATCTTCAACGAAGTGGTCATTTCATTGAAATGGACTACACCCCGTTTGACCGTGGGAGAGCCACGCTTCCACTTGAATAGGCCTGCTCGACAGGAGTGATCACTACCTCACAGAACACCGGCGTAGAGCAGCACTATGCTGTTTTTCGCTGCGTGAGTGAGGGTACTGGTGGTCCGATCCGGGGAAAGGGGGGTTTAAAGGTTGGCAGTGCACTTGTGACTCCACTGGTGTCACGGGCGTCCATGGGCAATCGCTTACCATCAGTTGATTCGTCTGCCACCTATCACATAAAAAACCCCAAAAGTTTTAAAGTTAAAGTCGTTTGCCAGGCTTGGTAAGCTCGCCACATTGTAACTTTTTTCACGACTCTTCGCGTGAACCTAAAACTAATAAATAATAGAAAACCCTGAGCTGTCAACTAAAAAGCGCAGTAAAGCCTTACGTCATTATAAATCAATAATATCTATTGAACGAACATCTATCAATCATGATCTATTATTGAATGATTGAAGTGTCATTTGAAAGGTAACTTGTTTCTAGGACACTGCCCAAATTTTCATGGCTAAATCTATTTACGTCATAGAACAATATTACCAATGCTTATATGTTGCCTCTATGCAAGGGTTGCGGGTTCGATCTCCGCATAGTACACACATTTGGGGGCATGAACATGTGTGTTTGTATTGGTCTGAGATTATACGTATGTATTTACAAAAGAAAAGTATTAAATGTTAATATTTATACCTGATTCCGGTGTTGGTTCTAATATTCGTAACACATGTCGGTACTTGAGCTACTTACTCATCTGGCAGTCAGATCAATGTATGTGATTTTGTTAAATTATATATTATATAGGCTTGTAACCTATGAACGACTGGCATAATGGGACCGACACAAGTATTGATAGATAGATAATGAATTTAATGCATAAATGGACACGCATGCATATATAATTTTTTTAACATTGAAATAAAAATACACTGAAAAAAAAGGGTGTAAGAAACCCTTTCTTAATTTTTCTGCATGTGTGCCGCAGTAGTGCAAGTGGACCAAAGCTCAGTGAAGTTTTTGCTCAGAGACACAGTCAGAGAGCAAAACACTGATTTGCAGCTTAAGCCCTGAGAGTACACGTGGTGCACCACAGATACCGAGTCATGAATGAATGAATGAATATACTTTTATTGCACTCAAAGTATAGTAAGAAAACTTAATACTAGGTATTACAGGATATGTACAACGAAGGCGGCCTTATTACTATGAGTCATGTCTTTGAAAGTACAATAATTGAAAATTATTATCATCTTCGGCCGTGTGGTCCCCGGCAGAGTAGAATAGGCCACCCTCACTCTTACCGAGGTGTCGTAAAAGGCGACTAAGGTAAAGCTGCTGGCATGATCATCACCACCCAGAGAAGGAAAACTCTGCATTTATATCAAAACCCTCGCCAACCCGTCTGCCAAGCGTGGTGAGTATGGCAATTACCCCTCATGTGATTGAGGGAGGGCCGTGCCCCAGCAGTGGGGACTTAAATGGGCTGATGATGATTATCATCTTAATATCATAATCATATCCAATTAAATTAAATATAGATGATGCCTTATTCAATTAATTATTATTATCATAAGAATATTTTATAATTATGATTACGTACACATAAATCATCGATTGAAATAAATAAATTTATAACAGATATTGATTCTGGATTAAACAAAATAATTAATTTATATGATTAAAATGAAATAAATTATTTGACTGGCATGGTTAAAGATAATTTAAATATAATATTGAAATAAGAAAATTATAATAAATATAAAGCGTTGGTGCACTAGGCCTCAGGAACAATCTACACCAAAGGGACCATAGTTCAACTCCTTCTGTGTTTTTCCAAAAGTAAAGATTTGAATAGTTGCATAAACGTAAATTTCGATTGGGCGTTTCTTATTGGAGGGGGAATATCGTTCCAATATTTGGTCGCTTGGTGAAGAAAACTATATGTATAGTAAGAATAATGTATGCAGTTTAAGACTTGTTCAATAAGCCAAATTCCCTTATGATATTGTTCGATTAGAATAACTGACAACATAACCTTATTTTGTATCGATTCGTGGTCCCTTTCCTAAAGAAAATGTTTTACGCAGAATTCAACATAAGACTTTTTCAGAATTCAGTTAAATAAAAACCCAAATCATGCACCCAGATAGGTAGACCAAAATTATCACACTTTGGCAGCCAGCAAGATGTAGAATGAGTGGCAAGCCCAAAAAGAGGCGTAATGACTTGGAGCACTTCTTCACCAATAATTGGCAAAATATCTCTACAGAAAGAGTATAATAGCGGCAATAAGGGAGGGATTTACCCAGCAATGGGAAAACGTTGGCTAAAAAAAATTAGGCAGGGTTTTTTCTCAAAAAGAGGAAAGCTTAAATGAGGTTTGATAAATCAAAACCTGCTAAAAAATTGCTCTGTCTTAAAACTAGTGCAGTTTGGTAGTACGAGAATTATGTCGATAAAATATGAATGAGGAAAAGTGACGATATGATATTTCAGCATTTTTACTTACAAACTATTTACGTCAATCAGTGCGTCCTTACCTGTAACAAAAAATAGAAGTTTATTAGTATCATTATCAACCAAAACTATAAAACATTGCTCGAGTAAAACACGTTGCAAAAGAAGTTTACGACCCACGTGATGTGAACTGTTTAGGTACGGATAGTCACACATTACTCGTACAAACGCCCAGCACCACACTAATTCAAACCGCACGCAACCACATTATATGTAAATAAAGTTTATTTACATATAAAGTCCAGCCGTGAGTGTCCACGTCTCGGCACCGTAAGTCATGACCATTATTGAGTATGAGTCATGAGTAGTTTATTTAATAAACTACTACTACTACTAACTAGTCGAAAGTCTTCGACCAGTGCGTCCTTCCGGTCATGACTTACGGTGCCGAGACGTGGACACTCACGGCTGGACTAGTCCACCGGTTCAAAGTCGCTCAAAGAGCTATGGAAAGGGCTATGCTCGGAGTATCTCTGAAGGACCGCATCAGAAATGATGTAATCTGACAGAGAACCAGAGTCACCGACATAGCCCACCGAATTAACAAACTGAAGTGGCAGTGGGCTGGTCATATTAGCCGCAGAAGTGACAGCCGTTGGAGCCGTAAAGTCCTTGAGTGGAGACCGCGACTCGGTAAGCGTAGTGTAGGACGCCCTGCGACAAGATGGGATGATGACATTCGAAGGCTGGCTGGTGTGGGCTGGATGAGAGTGGCCGAAAATCGGGAGCAGTGGCGTGCATTAGGGGAGACCTATGTCCAGTAGTGGACGAGTGTGGGTTGCTGATGATGATGATGATGATGAAACTACTGGACATACTATGCTGAAGGAGCCAACGTACCAGTGCTATTACATCTGTACGTGTCATAGAACACCAGAGCGGTCCACCCACTACCTAATAAATTCGTTACTAAGTCCCAATGACAATGTCGAATAACCAGCAAAGTAATCACTGCTCTTATTTGTAGGTACAAAATAAAAACCACACAACCATTACATTCTAAAGTAACCCACAAGAGCTATTCAAGCTTAAGGGTTCTTAAAGACCTTGCAATTTTATTACGGAATGTTGGTTCTTTTTATTACCAACTCTCTTGCTTTATTACTTTCGTCACAATGAAACGGCTGTTTTTATACCATGAATTATTGTCAAAAGTATAACAGAGGAAAACATGTTAGGCTTCAAGTCAAGGGCGGATCCAGCATTGGCGCCAGGTTTACATAAATTGAATTCGTTGTAGGAGTAAAAGAGGATGTCAAATTTTCGATGCATTCCCGAATAATGTGTTTGCAGCCAAAAAAATGAAAACCATACAAAAAAACTATGTTTTAGTGATATATGTCGTATGAAAAAAAATGTCACGAGCACGAGAATTGGGCTCCTGGACTGTTAAACCTACTTGGGTTTCTATAGACAAAGTCAAGACTCTGGTATTAAGAAGACATCCTATATGTTAGTCTGTCCGGTGTTCACTTGTCTCAATACCAAAATATATGTTGTATCTAAATACTAATGAGCCTAACTACTTTGTCCCTCAACCGATATGTATCAACTCTTTATGTCTGACATCGGTACAAGCGTTTTTGAGTCATGCACAAGTCGTAATGTGACACGATTTTGTTCTATGTCAACGTAGGTACATCAGTAAAATAAATTGACAATAAAATTACTACGCAATCAAGGTGTCACGATATGCCACCGGCAAACGTTTAAATTAGTCCTTGTCTGCTATAAACACAATTTATAGGTCGTCAGCTCGCTCACGAGAGATATTATCACTTTGCGTAAGTGCTTTCAATTTGGCTAGTATATTGCAACTATCAATTTAATGTATCCGAAAGAAAGACTCTTCGAGATACGAGACGAGCCACCTAATTGGACCGACTGAGGCTGGGACCCGGACGGAGGCCTTTGCCCTGCAGTGGGACAGTTTATAGGCTGATACAGTACAGGGCTATATAACACACTCACACGATGAATAATCTCACAGATATTCCAGAGAATCAACACTTTTTCCATTTCCGTTATAATGTGACCTAACCATCATCGTCAGCCCATTTAAGTCCCCACTGCTGGGGCACGGGCCTCCCTCAATCACATGAGGGGTAATTGCCATACTCACCACGCTTGGCAGACGGGTTGGCGAGGGTTTTGATATAAATGCAGAGTTGTACTTCTCTGGGTGCTGATGATCATGCAAGCAGCTTTACCTTAGTCGCCTTTTACGACACCTAGGTAAGAGTGGGTGTGGCCTATTCTACTCTGCCGGGGACAACACGGCGTGACCTAACCAAGTAGTTTCCAAATCTTGTAAATTTTCTCTCGTTCTCGGCCTGACTAGAAATACGAGTGTTGTCCCAGATATAAATGTCGTGACCCTCGTGAATATAGTCAGATGGACCGATAAGGGACGTGGCATATAAACAGCGCTGTGCCTAATAACTTTCGTGAAGTGGTATGCGGACCAAGTATAAAAGTTTCACAAAGGAAAACTTTCAAGATAGAAAAAAACTGATGATAATGGGTTGACTAGCGAGGGTGGGGTGGATAAGAATTTTTAAGAAAGGGTCGTGGGAATATTCTGAGCCAAAAACGTGTAATTGACGAAAATAACTTTAATAATAATAATAATGTGTGTCACATCACATTATAGTAAAACTGTCAATTGAACGGGCCTCTACGTGTTGGCGTCGGCCCCACGCACGGCTTCCAAAAGTCCGGGACATAATTGCCCGTGGTTATGGAACAACTGACAAACATAATAAAAATTCTCACATCTCATACATTGACCTGATTCCGTACTAAGTAGCTTAACCACTTGTGTTACAGATATCAGACAACAGAGAAACACAAATATATACTTAAATACATATATTATACCCAGACACTCACAAACACAAGTGTTCGCACAAATGTTTGTCCAGAGTGGGGATCAAACCCACGACCTTTGGCGTAAGAGGCAGGGTCACTACCAATTGCGCCATCCGGTCACTTTGATCATCGATCATCTTATACCGTGGTTATCTTCAGCTGGATCAAACTTCCCACATGACCGTGGGAGAGCCACGCTTCGGCATGAATGGCCCGGCTACACCGGTTTAAAGGTAGGCAGCGCCCTTGTGACTCCACTGGTGTCGCGGGTGTCCATGGGCGGCGGCAATCGTTTACCATCAGGTGATCCGTCTGCTCGTCTGCCACCTATCACATAAAAAATACTGTTCCTATGATGGAGCGAGGGTGGCTCAGTTGACTCCACTCAGCTTTGAACCTGGATTTTATACCCCTGGATTTTCAGTTGTAATCAGAAATACAGTTATTATGTCTGCTAGAAGTGCCTTAGAATTTTGATAATTGCTCAGTGTGTGATAATAACATAAAGAAAATTTGACTGGATAATATTTTAAAATATTTGAAATAACCGTGTTTGTAGAATTGGTTACTGAGAACTCATTCCATTTTATCCACAACGAAGTTATGAGGGGTCGAAAATGGTGCGTACTGCTCCGAGAGAAGGATGGTACAGCCTTGCCACATTTTCGTTCGATTTGCCGGAGAGCAATATTTTAAGAACATTGTATCAATGTGAAACACGGAGTTAACTGTAGTTAATAAGGTTTCCTTAAACGCTAGGCTGTATGCGAGGGCATCTCTTCAAAACTTATCTTCTCCTACAAACTACGTCTCTACTTATCAAAACTTTCACTATTAAAAAGATAGACACAGAAGAAGAGGTCTCCTTTACGTCACTTTGATGTCAAAGTTCGTTGACCTACGCACCTAGGCAGTATTTCTTATCGTGTCTCTCCCGCACAATTTCAGTATACCTAGTATATATAAATAAATAATAAATAAATATTTCACAACATCACATAGGTACATTGATCTGACTCCGAGATAGGCAGCTCAAGCACCTATGTTACGGGTATCAGAATCAACAGCGGAATTACAAATATATACATATACTACTTTTCTTTGGTAAATACATACTTATAATACATACTAACACCCAGACCAATACAAGCAGACATGTTCATACATACAAATGTTTGTACTGTGCGGGGATCGAACCCGCCACCCTTGGACCAAAGGCAGCGTTCACTACCACTGTTCCAAATGGGTTGTCAATGTCAATAGTATGTCTTTGACTCACGTCGAACGAGGCTGAGATCCCTGTAAGCGCGCTTGTATGTGTGCGTAGGCTGTATAGCTAGCAGTCTAGGAAGGAAACCGGCGTTCTGATTGGCATTTTGTGCTATCACTCGTCTGCCACCTCTCATATAAAAAAAAAAAAAATCACCGCTGCACTCTAACCCCAGCCTTACTAGTGTAGACTCAATGGATCCCAGAAGTGCCGTCACCATGGCAACCAAGTAATCCACTCTAGCTACTTGATACTGGAGTGTGGAATTTCACGCTTTGCTAATATATCTAGTGTTTGAAGACGTAGTATTTTAGTGAAATTAAATGAGAAGATCAGGCAAATTACTTTGAAGCCCTGGGGTAACGGTTCTCTGTTCCAATCCGTGCTATTTATTTACTTAAAAAGTACATTATGCAATGTACCTTTCTTTATGCATTTGAATAAAGTGATCCACTGGGTTCCGGCAGAAGGGGTAGACATGAAAAGGTGTGGCTTAACATCGTAAAGAGTGCAACGCGTGTCAATAAATTGACCACAATATGGATGCACAAAACGATCGAGTGGAGGAGTCGAAGTAGGAAAGCGGACCCCAGGCTCCCCGTCCGCAACCGGGATAAAATGCTTAGGATATAATCATCATCATATCAGCCCACAGCACCCACCGCTGAGTATAGGCATCTTCTGTATCACGCCATTCCCTTTGGTCTATTGCCAGCCTTATCGAGTGTCAGTGTTTTTGTTGTTGTGGGGAAACAATGGTTAAGGCTGGCTAAGGATATGATGATGATTAAATAAAGTGATTGTTACCGTTATAGAGCTATAAGTTAAAAATACTGCGAGTATTGACGTATGATTACTCAGTAGGCAGAAGTATATTAGGTCACCCGAGATTTTTGCAATTACTCCTTTAGGAACTTTATAGTGTCTAATGATTGAATGATGAGCTTCCAATGTAAATTATACATACGATATGTCTCACATAGTATATCTAAGACTTCATAAACCTGGGAATTCATTTGTAGGAATGAACATTAGAAAGTGTAATATGTTACCTCAAAATATCATTGATTTACCCGTACATAAGTTAAGGTTGCATGTAAAAAACTGCCTAATGAAGAAAAGCTACTATAAAGTAGATGATTATTTGAATGATGTTGATCTCTTCGCCTGTCCTCTAATGCATATTAATTTCATTATTTTTCTTTGACGATTTATCTAAACGATATTGATTATAAGCATTGTATATCATACTGTCACTGTAATCATAATGTGTATAAGAAGAATATTGTAATTACCATATTATTTGAAAAGAGTAACTACTGAGTTTCTTGCTGATTCTTCTCGGTAGAAATTGACATTCCGAATCAGCGGTAGATTACATAATATTGGACATTTATAAATGTTCTGTGTGGACTTAAATTGAATAAAGACATTTTTCATTTGATTTGTAGGAAGGGTATCCCTCACTAGCGACAGCAATCGATTTAAATAGTTAGCTACCACACCGGATCTATTTTCAACAATCTCTCGGAAAATAGTTATAACTATTTATTAAATAACCATGTACAAATGTTGGATCCGTTTTTGTACGCGTAAAATTGATTCACGCCAAAAGTGGCCGCTTTTGGCGTGAATAAATTTTACGCGTACGCGTTGGATGCAACATTTGCGCATGGTTATTTAATAAATAGTATAAGTGTTTGTCGAGAGGTTATAACCCCGAAATTGTTTAAAATAGATCCGGTTTAGTAGCTAACAGTTTAAATCGATTGGCGTCGCTAGTGTGCCCTACCCGTCACCTTAAGCGATTTTATACACCTATTAACATTCTCCCTAATAAGATAAGGATTTGCGGGGACTCTTGGCTGCATGGAAGTGGCGCAAGACCGACCGCGGTGGAGGCTCTTATCGGTGGCCAACACTCAGTATGGGTCATTGTGCCAATCTTTTTTTTTTAATCAGTCTATAAACTGTCCCACTGTAGGGTAAAGACCTCCATCATAGAAATCAAGATATCGCTACTATGATGGGATTAGGCTTAATCACCACGCTTGTCAAATGCGGATTGGTGATCACAAACCCGAGCTATGTCCGAAAAATTACAAACATACTTTTCGCTTGAACCCGGGAATCGAACCCAGGACCCTGAGATCACGGGCTTATACATACATAAATCGCGCGTAAATTCCAAATTTTTATAAATCAATCAATTAAACTTTTTATGAAAATAAAATCGATAATCGAATAGTTTCGCCTTCGGTTAACATTAACCTCATCCCTCATAAAAACGTCGTCTAGCTAATTTTTACACGCAATAGCCGTCATTTTACCATTGCGATTGTATAACTAATAAATACATTTTAAATTTATATATTAAAGGAGGTGTATTATATCCACAATAATGCCACGAGTTCATTGCGATGTATACGGCTGCTTGAACTCTGCTTCTTTGAAACCGGAGCTATCATTTTTTAGACTGCCTGCTGCTGACGATGAAAGGTAAGAATGATTCATCAATTATTATTTACTAGTGACCTGCCCCAGTTTCGCGCCGGTGGTATTATTTATATTATTATAAGTATAAACCTTCCTCTTAATATACTATATCTATAAAAAAAACCGCATCAAAATCCTTCGGGTCGTTTTATAGACATATGCATACATAGTCACTAAAATTACTTTAACGGCTAAACTTAATAAACAATATTTTTCATTTCATTTCGTTTTTTTATTTTTTACCTACACGGGTCCTACAAGGGTCTTATTTATAAATGTTTGTTAAACCTTTGAATAAAACCGTGTCATAAAGCAGATTTCATAATTTTTTGACAATTTTGTATGAAAAGTTTTTGTTTGAATCGTCAAAACTGCTCCTTAACACCGTTTTGGCCAACAATGGTTTATTGGACGTTTATTCATTCATGATTTAAATCTTAAGAATAATCAAAGAGTGACAACCCTAATGCTGAAATCAAAAGTAGCTAGCTATCTAAAAAGATCTGACTAAAGCTGAGGCTAAGATAGAGCGGTAAACAAAAATATATAATTCAATTTTACGAAAATTAAAGGGACAACCTTGGATCACTCGACAACATGGCGGAGTGTCAATAATGCTTTAGCGTATATATCTAACTGTGGCGAAACCCCTGTACACATAATCACTGAATGCGGACCACTGATGCGCAAACGTAGCATACATCTGGGCAAGCACTTTTTGAGCCCCAATGTACCTAGGGATCTCAGTCCTAAACAATTAAGTTTACTTTCTGAAAAGTGTAGGGTTTGGCACTGATATGTAGCACAGTGGCGATCACAATAGATCGAACTGGTCATAGTGATACTGGTCTGAACAGGATCTGCATAGCCGCCCGCTTAAAATAAATAGATGAACAAAGCTGCAAGCGATATTTGCTCCCAGATTCCCAGACACACAACTGCGTGTAAAAAAAAAACACTTTATCCATACTTATGGACACTTGAAAGGAAAAAAGTTCTCATTCAAAAATTTTAACTGTATAAAAATGGAGTTCATTAGACAATGAAAACTGATGGCTTCCGAAGTCGAGAATATTTATTACTTTTACATAAATCGTGGTGCCGTAACTCAGAAGGGGCTCAGTGCGGCCCTAGGGGGCGCTTCGCACATCGAACACTAAGGGCATGTTACATAAGTTATGGGGGGCAGCGATTACGAATGATAAATTCCATGAAAAATCCTACATATATTTTGACCGCGAGAGAGTCACTCTGCACCGTGAATGGGCCAACTCGACCGGAGTGATAACGGTAATTTAAACTGTCTCAGTAGGCACTTTGGTTTTGTCTCAGATCGCTTCCAATGTGAACAATACTTACTTACTACGATGGCTCAGCAACACAAAATGTGTCTTGGCCTCTGATATAAGACTCCTCCATTGGCACCGTTCATTCGCGGTTTCGCGCCAGTCGCTGACAGGTAGGCTCATGTGAAGAATTCAATTTTAAATTTACCACGGTTCGACCGGAGTGTTAACAGTACCTCACAGAATATTAGCTCGAAGCAGCGCCGGCTCAGTGTTTCGCTGAGTGAGTAAAGGTAGGTAACCGGAGACCCAATCGGGGGGAAAAGGGATCGAAAGGAAGGCAACACGTTTTTGGCTTCACAGCTATTGCGACTCCATTGATGGCTGTTATTGATTACTATCCGGTGGTCCGTCAGCTCGTCTGCTCGTCTACTATCACATAAAAAAAAACTGAATATAAGCGATTATTTATCACATACGGATGACTGGCTTCTCTATGTAAATTACACAGTATAATTTCTTTTTTAATGACTTAGGCTCGATTGGAACAAACTTTATCTGTGGATAAATCTATAGTATAACGTTAGATTTGTATAGTATTACAGCGCTATACCATTGATTTAGTAGTGGATTTAAAGCCGTGTGGTCCCCGGCAGAGTAGAATAGGCCACACTCACTCTTACCGAGGTGTCGTAAAAGGCGACTAAGGTAAAGTTGCTGGCATGATCATCAGCACCCAGAGAAGGAAAACTCTGCATTTATATCAAAACCCTCGCCAACCCGTCTGCCAAGCTTGGTGAGTATGGCAATTACCCCTCATGTGATTGAGGGAGGCTCGTGCCCCAACAGTGGGGACTTAAATGGGCTGATGATGAGTAGTGGATTAAGATTGGTTGAATCGGCTCTTAGGCAGACTTATGTCGAGCCCACATTTTCTGGTTTTAGGTAAGTTACATAGGGAGGAGAAGTTTCTATTTTCATATAACTTTAAACCACAAACAACTAAATCCCAAAAACGACGTTACATTTAGAAACGATTGAGGGAAACGCCAAATCAAAGTGTCAAGCAGAGTTTGCTCATGGAACTTGAAGTCAGCGTAATGTGCTATTTTCAGAAAAAAATGTCATAGAGTGTGAAAGAGAACCAACCGGTCCTGTCGCAGATTCTATACGGGTGCGGTAGAGAAAGTATGTCGCCCAGTACATCACCCCAGTCCTAAATGGCTTTCTATGAAAAGGCACAGTCTGTTTAGGATGCATGTCTATGAGTTAACTTAGAAGTCAATCAAAATCTAAACAGTGCAACTATTTTCCGCCTTCCACCCATGCTTAAGCCAACAGAGAACTTTTTATTGACATTTTTATGGCCACAAAGCAATCATGGCGGCGTGCATCGCGTAAACAGGGCTTTAGTTTTCGATCTGGTGCTATGGATACTGTTTGTTTGTCTTTTCAACTGTCTCGGGAGGCGCTTTGGTGGCAGATCGCTGCCAATGTGAACAATACTTTCTTACTCCGATGCTCAGCGACCCAATATGTGTCTTGGTATCCGATATAATATTATATTTTTACAAACCAGAAGTGAGGGTAAGTTTTTAAAAAATAACGGCCAAACTACAAAATTATGATTTATTGATCAAAATAGCAAATACAACTGGGATTACTAAAAACTAGAACAACTAAACTAAACCTAGGGCTCCTAGGGCGCCTAAGACACCTAGAACACTCTCTGCCTATTTTCCGACGTCCAGCTCGTTCGACTGCTCCGCAAAAAGTGAGCGCGAGCACGCTACGTAAATGCGCTTGGCGCTGCTATTTACGTAGCGTGCTCCCCGCTCGGCCCAGGCTGAGGCTCGTGAGAAGGGGGATCCGCTAACAATATGATATTTACATAGAGAAGCCGTGTGGTCCCCGGCAGAGTAGAATAGACCACCCTCACTCTTACCGAGGTGTCGTAAAAGGCGACTAAGGTAAAGCTGCTGGTATGATCATCAGCATCCAGAGAAGGAAAACTCTGCATTTATATCAAAACCCTCGCCAACCCGTCTGCCAAGCGTGGTGAGTATGGCAATTACCCCTCATGTGATTCAGGGAGGCTCGTGCCCCAGCAGTGGGGACTTAAATGGGCTGACGATGACGATGATGATCCGATATAAGACTCCATTGGTCCCGTTCAATCGGTTTCGCGCTAGTCACTGACACGTAGCTCATATGAACAATGATAGTTTAAATTAGCCTCGCTTCGGCAGGAATGGGCCGGCTCGACAAAAGTGATACCACGGCTTCACAGAAAACCAGAATCTGTGCTATGTTTTGCTGCGTGAGCAAAGGTATCCCAGGCAAAGGGAATTTAAAGGTTGGCAGGCAGGTGCGCACCTGTGACTAAACTGGTGTTTAAAGTGCCCTTGTGCGGGAGCAATCGCTTACCATTAGGTGACCACCCCCAGTAGTCTATAAGTTGGTGGTCTTGTACTCCATTGCCTTGAAAAGCACGTCAAAAGCATATCGGAATGCGAGGGTCAGGTAATAGAGAGTGCACTAAATTACCGCAGCGCTCACACTTGTATATTATAATATATCCTGCGTATGGGGCTGATCTTTGAGATTGGCCGCCGTAACCAGATCTGTAAGAGGTTCATAGTACGGGTAAAGCTGTCTAGAACTGAAACCAAAAGTTTTTAAGTAAGCTATAATGCAGCTATGAATTCATATATAAGTCGTATTAGAACTTTCATTCTAAGAGTATTTTATCTTCAGTGCAGCTGCTTCGAGGACATAGATCTATTGAAATGCATCTCAACTTAAATACTTAAAGTCTTTATTTGTAAAATGTTCTTTGTAAAAATACTGGCTTGTTTTAAAGTTCTAAATTTGGTAAGGATTGGAAAAATAATCTTTTCCCGGACGTATGTACAGTTCATATTTAGAATTTTATCCAAAAAATGTCTCACTTATAACAAAAGTACCTAGCTATTCTCTGATTTCTTATCATATTATCTCTTTGAGGCCATTTCTATGAGCACGTGGACCCTATGGTATCTTTCATACTTTAGGGGAGATCTTTTGCACTCTTATTCACAAAGAGTAGCCCACTGTGAGGTTTGTGTTTGATGTAGCAGCAGGACGGCAGCTAAAACATCCTACATTTGATTTCATCATGATCAGCCTGTTGCAATTCACTGCTTGACAGGCCTCTCCTAATGTTCACCACTCCGACCTTTGCCTACTCGCATCCAGCCCCAGCCGGCTTCCTTGCGTTGATCGTCACTCCATCTGGCCCGAGAGCGCCCCACATTACGTTTATTGAGACGTGGTCTCAACTCTAGAACTCGCTTATCCCAGCGGTTGTCAGTTCTGCGGCTGATATGGCCATTCTACAGCCACTTGAACTTTGATTTAGCCCAAATTAGACAAGTCAGATTTGGAGGGAATGATAGCACCATATCATAGATTTAGTATCGGCTTAAGATTGGCCGAATTGGCCCTTAGAAAAATACTAATAACAACCGTCACATAGATAGATAGACAAAATCAAAAATCAAAATCAAATAATTCTTTATTTGCATAGGCTTGTACACAGCACTTACAAATCGTCATACATTTGAATGATTTAAAACTATTTATAAGTACTTATGTAATAATTTACATGTTAATACATATATATGTTGATACATAAAATATACTACAGAAATAAATAAACATAATGCGATTCTACCACCGGCTCGGAAAGTTGTTTCTGGTCGAGAAGATCCGGCAAGAAACTCGCCAGTTACTCTTTTTAATCGCCAACTTTTTTACAATGGTTTATTATCCTTATACCAAGTCATACAGTCTAATGCAACACAAAATAGAATGAAGCAAATTAAAAGCTAAATATGAGGTAAACCGAAGAGGACCAGTCCCCAAAGGTGGCACCTGTTCACAAGTATGACGTATGTGTCAGCCATCATTTCACTCAACCATATTAGAGGGAATGTAATGACCCGCCACATAACGCCACCACCTCAGAGACATTTGAGTGAGCATGACTACTTAGGTTCCCCTCATAGGTCACAGAGTACTTAATCCAATACTAATAAACTGCAGGACGAGGTGTACAATAGTAGGTGGTTAGCATCTTGTCAATTGTTTGATTAATCAATACTAATCAATTTGTATACAATAATAAATGCTGCTAAGCCTAATTTATTAAAATTGATTAATTATATAATAATAGTGATTTCAGTAAATATTTATAAAATTACTACATGTGTGCAGGCACGAAGGTCATTATGTCCACGAATCCTTATCATTTAAGTAATCTATAATTTTATAGTATCCTTTACTCATTAAACAGGTTTTCACGTGGGATTTAAATTTATGCGTTGGTAACTCAATTACATTTTGTGGCAACTTATTGTACATTTTAATACTTAGTCCAACAAATGAACTATTAATCTTTTGGAGCTTCAGATTTGGAATCGCGAGCTTGTGTTTATTTCTAGTGTTAAAACCATGACAATCAGATTTTTTAGAAAAAATATCAATGTTCTTACGCACGTACAAAATACAGTCCAAAATGTATTGGGAAGCTACAGTTAAAATGTCGATATTCTTAAACAGTTCTTTCAGCGAATCGCGAGGCCTAAGGTTGTATATGGAGCAGATAGATATATACTTTATAGCACAAAAAAAAACAATTAAAAAAAACTAAGCATTACAGAAACTTAAATGTACAATATCGGTGGTCTTATCGCTGGAAGCGATTTCTACCAGACAACCTTCAGGCAAAGGACATTTGATAGTAGAAGTGGTGCAATATTGTAGAGGGAAATAAAAGTAAATTGTATATATATTAAAATGTATAATACTAATACATAAATAAACACAATATTATATACTAATAAATAAATTGTGTAATGCTTAGATAAAATAATATGAAGGACTACATATATATTCATATAAATTATATGGATCTTAGACGGACCAGTATTCAATTTGACACTGAATTAATATGTTGGTCTTATGAAATTATGCAAATAAAATAAGAATGTGCGTATAAAAAAACCATGACTACTATTTCGGTTTGAAATATTTTCTGAGTTGTGGTTATTTGAATTCAATGGGGGGTCCCTAGCCCCCATAGGGGGTGTTATAATGCACACTATAATATTGTAATAATCATTATTACACTTTGGCAGTGAAGTATAGTCTAGTGTATGATCAGTTAAAGCCATTCAAACGGCTGTCGGCACCTGTCCGACCCATTCCTTCGTTTCGATCAGGCAGCTTCCATTAAGGGCTGATAAAGTAGCGATCCGCTGAGGACGACGAATTTATGGCTTCTCCACGTTAGGAGCTATAATCTCTGATGTTCGAGAAAAAATGCGAAAATGTGTAGGTTTATTTTATAAGAATTAGAATCATCATAAGTAATTTGTTATGACGTAGGCATGAATCTCATATTTGAGCGATTTTGTGAGCGAGATGTACGACAGGGTGGTTGTACAAGATTGTGTTATAATCATTATTATTGGATTGTGTTATTTTAGTTAATTTGATTGGCATTTGCTGTGTTATGTTATAAATAAATAAATAAAAATAAAATAAAATAAAAAAGGCAAACGTACAACCGATTCACTTGGTAGTAAGTGATCTATTTTTAATTTGATAGGTGTCAGACGAGCAGACGGATCTCCTGATGGTAAGCGATTGCCGCCACCCATGGACACCCGCGACACCAGTGAAGTCACAAATACGCTGGCAACCTTTAAACGCCTCTTTCCGGATTGGGCCTCCGGTACCCTCACTCACGTTGCGAAACACAGCATAGTGCTGGTTCACGCCGATTTTCTGTGAGGCCGTGATATCACTCCGAGCCGGCTCATTCATGCCGAAGCGTGGCTCTCCCACGGTCAAAAAAGGTGTCACCAACTTTGACATTTAACTGAAACCTTCCATAGCAGCCCAAATCCTGGGTGCTTCCCTTGATCCAAGCGTACCTTGGATTCCAAGGTGACATCTTTGGATGTAACTGAGAACTATACTATGCTAACATTTTCCACACTTTGGGTCTGGCGGTCCTTTCATAATATACTCGAATCTCGTTATGACCGGTACTAAATTCTATTAATAGCTTAGTTTCTGTGGGCTCTTCCCGGCAGTATCGATCGATGCTCTAGATATTGTGTACGTAGTGATTGAAATGGGAATATGCATATTTTAACATGTGTTTATTAATCGTTTACATCCCGAAAACCTCATAATAGGTATTGTGAATTTAGTTCATGCGTGAATAAAGTAGCCGTGTGGTCCCCGGCAGAGTAGAATAGACCACCCTCACTCTTACCGAGGTGTCGTAAAAGGCGACTAAGGTAAAGCTGCTGGCATGATCATCAGCCACCAGAGAAGGAAAACTCTGCATTTATATCAAAACCCTCGCCAACCCGTCTGCCAAGCGTGGTGAGTATGGTAATTACCCCTCATGTGATTGAGGGAGGCCCGTGCCCCAGCAGTGGGGACTTAATGGGCTGACGACGACGACGTGAATAAAGTCCATTTAGCGTGCTATATATTATTGCCAGGTGGACATTCTATTTTATTAACCCCCGACGCAAAAACGACGGGGTGTTATAAGTTTGACGTGTCTGTGTGTCTGTCTATGGCATCGTAGCTCCCGAACAAATGAACCGATTATGATTTTGTTTTTTTTTTGTTTGAAAGATTAATAAGTAGGGAGTGTTCTTAGCTATGTTGGATAAAAATCGATCCAAGATGGCCACCGTCACAAAGATTTGGATTTTATGTTTTAACACAACTCCCACAATATGGGTATTATATAAAAGGGCTTGAGTAGCAGAATATATTAATTGTAAAAAATTCAAGATGGCCGCCGTCAAAAAATGACGAATAACCTATTGGTTTAATATAGGTATCAAATGAAAGAGCTTTAGTTGTGTTTAGCTGTGCCATTAAAATCAAATTTTCTATTTGATTTTATATGGCACAGCTGTATTTTTATGTCGCTTGTTTTGTTAATCTAACATGCTAAATGAATTTTATTCCGGATACCTTATAAGAGGTATTCGAGATATAAACGAAGAAAAAATAACGGTGTATAAATAGTACGCAATACAAGTTTTGGCCTTTGCAATTTAACAATAACGTTTAGCCTTTTGCAATAACCTTTGCCAATACTTACATCATTTTTTATATTATAACGACACAAGCCAAAAATTTGACCTCGTAAGAGATGACAGTGCCAATAACATCACTCCAATGGACGTGAAAGATGGTTTGAAGTAGAGGAGATAAAATTAAAAAATATTTATATTTAGAAATTCAAAAATGTACAATTTTAATGTACACGATAACCAGAGGCGGCTCTTGGCAATGTAGCGCTCGTGTGCAATTCATATTAGGCGCCCTCTTGTATCAAAATGCGCGAACAAAATGGTATAGTTCGGTGCTTTAAACACGCAGTAAGCTGCGCAGTACGCACCCACCACGTTTATACAGGGTATTTCATTTAGGGTGTCAAGCCAAAGGCCATAGATAAATTGCATTTAGGAGGTTCTTGTCGCGAGCAGCACTCGGCGCCCCCTAACACTCCCTTCAATATAGCTAAAGACGCCCCTGACGATAACACCTACATTAGTTTTACAACTGTATCCCAGCTATTAGCGCCCACCTCCGTATAATTACAGGCATCAGCGTTTCCATTATTCAAATCAAGTATGTATAAAGAATAGAAGATGAAGCAGGAAAACGGATGCCGCGCTCCGAAAAGCCAGCTTAGACCGCAACCGAGATCAAACGCTAAGATGATGATGACGTCACAAGCAAACAAGCGTAAGCATACCTGATGGTAATTTACCTCAGCCTATGGGCACCTGAGTGGAGGCGACAAGTTGGAAGGAAGAAAAAGTCGTGGCTACAAAAGTTAGCGAGTGGACTGGCATTGCATCTGTGGAACAGGAGTTTAGTCTCGGAGTAGAAGCTGATGGTGATTCTTCAGAGCTGAAGATTCATCAAAAAAAGAAGATTGGGTACCAGACGACAAAAGACTTGCATCTAGGCGTTGCCGACCCTCATTGCAAAATATGGTTAATCAAATGTAATTTATTTTTTATGTGATAGGTAAGCGAGAAGACTGAGTAAGTGATAACCGCCATCCCATCACACCCGCAACACCAGTAAAGTCAACTCATCCCCTCTCCCCTCGAATGTATCCTAAGCGTACATCGAATCTGCTACCAAAAACCTAGCTAGGTTTCAGAATAAATCTGTACAAGATTATAATTTTTGATTTTGTAATAGGAACTGCATTTCCACATGTTAACATATTTCTTGTTATAGTATCTGCAAACTGCATTATGGACAATTTCCGCCCGAGGCTTTTCCCACGTAGATCTTATATCCGGTTCAATATTGACCCTTAAAAATATCTTTTTATTCATCAGAATAGTTATTTATGGGATTTCTACCATCTACTTTATTTTTGAGTTTCCGATATTTCAGCAATGTTGCAAGCGCTAACAATAAAGCAAGAACTATTCTAATGTTAGTGACCATGAAAATTTATAACAATATATCTATTTATTCATCGTTTTATGGTTGGCGTTGGTGTAGGTACCAACATAATGTTAAAATATCTGAAAAGGTTTTTTGTACATTAAAAGAAAAAAGAGTGGCAAACCGGTTAGATGAATGGTTGCTGTGAATAACAATAATTTGCAATTTAGTATTTTCTGATGTTTATTTCTTTAGCTATTAATTTCCACACATCTTTACAGGTCAGACCGAATACAATAGTGAAACTAGGTAAGTAGATATAACTATATTATTCTTAGAGTTGCTACATACAACTTATTACAAGCAACGCAGTTATGGTGAATTCATTGAGACAACAATAACACAAAGCAATTTTCTCCGATATTTGGCTGAGGATGTGCAGTGCGCGCGTCAGAGAAGCCTTGCCGAGCAGGTTGATGCGCCCGCGCGTAGCGGCCAGCAGCGGTTAAGTAAAGAGTTAGTACCTAGTAGTCTGCTAGCCTCGGCTCGGCTAGCCTACTCATTGACTTCCAAAGAGTCAAATCATAGTGTTAAGGGAATACTCCAGAATTTCGTTTCTTAGCCGTACACCTTATAAAATCCAACTTCAATTTTCCATTCAAGAAATATACTCATAAAATTTAAAAAAAGAATTGGTATGCATTTTTTTCTTCGTTAAACTAAAGTTTAAAGTTGCCTTGTAGGGGGTAGAAAGCGTGATAATGGTTTGTCAATGGGTAAATAGGATAAGAAAATATTAAAAAAAATTAAATTTTGAAAGTAAGGTTCTATTACTTCTTGTGTATGTTCTTATTTGTAAAATGTGGTGAGTCGTATTTTCAGTAAACAAATGTTTCTATCTATCAATTTAATCACCTCTAGATAAAGATATTATACTGGAAAGTAACCACGACTAAATCTCTCGTAGTTCGTACCTGTCTGTTAGATATCTACATGCACAACGACACTTTTAGCTTTTATAAAATGATGAAAGTGTGGCAGGCTCTTTCACTATAAATATGTAAATGAAGTTTGGGTTGGTACCACTTATTTTTGGGTACAATTTCTGTATGAAAGTTTTCAGCCGTCCCACCTCCCAACGGAAATCAACACAGCTGACGTCCAGTATGCAACACTCGTTCGTCCTTCTTACTTCTCATCCCTTGGGTGCAGTCGTTGCGGGAAGCAATAACGCGCAACTTGTAATGACATCGCGACACTCCCTTAGCAGCTGGACATCACGTATCTACTCGGGCGTGGCCGATGTAGGTACTTTTGTGTGGAAAAGTGTTAGTTTATGTGTCGAGTCATGCTTCAGCATAAAGGGGCCAGCTTGGCCGGAGTGTTACGACTAAAACTTCTTCTTCGGGTGCCTTTTCAGTCTTGAAGGTTGGCCGCCAGTTTTTTGATTATGTTTTACGAGACGGAAAAGTTCTTCCACGCTAGTGATCCTGGTCCACTCCTTTATGTTTCGCAACCACTATTTTGTACTTCGTCCAGGACGCCTTTTCTCATCAAATTTGGCCATCATTATAAGTAAGAGTAGACTGTAGCTATCGTGTCTGAACACGTGGCCGAGATATTCAGTCTACCTTTTTTTGACGGTCTGCATCTGCAATTTCCAGGTTTGCCTGACACACTGGAGGACAGTCTGGTTACGAATTTTGCGACCCATCTGATATCTATCACATATAAAACCGGTCACAGACACCCATGGAAATCTATAGTTATTCCAGATAATTAACGTACTGCAACTTTTAAGGATGTACTTCACGATTTCAATGACGCATCAAACAATTTCATCATATTTTTAGTATGGAATCGAAATAGTCGATGTCAGTCACAGTCACCTCAATGAAACTCCAGTGTTTTATCAATGTATGTATTTTTCCGAGACCACTCAAATGCAATTGTAGGCTTTTAGACGTCAAAATGGCAGGTCCACAAGTAGTTTTTTGAGGACAGAAGTTTGCAAACACACTTTTCATCCCAGCGCGGTTTCAAAGCTTAATTAGTTGCACCAGTTGTTGAACTCACTTTTGGTTCTGCCAGTACCAACTGCGATGATTATAGCACCTCGAAGCGACGGGTCCATCTGCTTGATTAAATGGCCGCTTTTGTGAACAAACGTAGGCACTACAGTGTTGCCATCATTGACGTGCCTGCATAATTGAAAAAAAGAAACGAAAAAACGCACCCTACTTAACGTGTTTCTAATTTTATTCTACACAATAAATAAAATAAAAAAATAAATCATCCTCCTCCTCCTCTAGTCGTTTTCCTCATTACTGAGGGTCGTAATTCCTCCCGTGGGTGGCCAGTTTGCTCTTTATAATAGACCTCCATCTATGTCTGTCTTTTCGCAATGTGGAGGGCGTCAGACAGCTTGGTGTCCAGCGTCGAAGGTATTTGGTCCGACCATCTGATAGGGCTATGACCTCTGGGTCTCCTTTCATCCACCTTGCCGGTGACCATCAGCTGTTCCAGATTATGTCCCTCTTTCCGGGCTATGTGACCAAAAAACTCCAGGATTCTTCTCAGGGAAGTGGTGGACAGCCTGGTTTTAATATGGAGTGTAAAATAAATCATAAAACATCTTATTATTGTAGCCTCTAGCAAATGCGCTATCAAATTCTTTTTCTGGATTAAACAAGCTTTAATTACCAAAATTGCCAAGCTAGCAACACTGAGCAATAAACGTGAGTAATACGTATGTACATCCACAGTCAAAAGCGATAGAACTAATTAATTTGCAAACCTGATCCCCTTGAACATTTGAATTGTACAATGTCTATGGCGGTAGTTTAATTAACAAGCTGATACGAATGTTTGAATTGGAGATGTACGTTTGGATAAATTAATTATGTATACTTACAAGCTTTGCCAAAAGGAGCTTTTAAAATAACAATTCAATGCCTTGAGTGATAAAGGATCGATTTTCTGATCCGTCCGTTATTTTGATATATGCATTCGTTCCGGTATTTAAACCAAAAGGTAACTTTTTGTTAAAATGACTATTGATAACTGTCCAACCAATAGTCAAAATGGTGGTGTCAAAGTGACGTAATTCCTTGTAATATGAATATTGGTTAAGTTAACATATTACTTTATTGAACAAAAACACAAGAAAATTAAGACAATAACTAAGAAATAAAATTAAACTAAAAGTAAATAAAAAGGAAAGTTAAAACAAAGTAGGTCCCCGTGGCAGTGTCCCCAAAATGCTGGCTGCATTACCCCGCTGGATCGCGATGGAAATTCGCTGGGCGAGGTAGCTGCTAGCTTTTGGCTCTCCCGTGACTTCGACAAGACGCTTAGCTAAGTCACGGAAGAAAGAGAGAGCGTCGGAACCCCACGGGCCCAGTGTTTCAACACTGAAAGCTACAAAGTTAAGTTAACTATTGCTCAAACAACTCGTTTTCTTAGCGATGTTTTATCATTGGTTACTTTTCAAACCATTAGTTTAAGTATTAACGAATTAGTCCATGGTTTACCTGCGGTTTAAAAAATCGGCCCAATGGGCGTTGCCTTTAAAATCTGGTGGACATTAGATGGTTTAACTTAATAGCAACTAGCTGTTCTAGAGTTTAAAGTTGTGGCAATAACGTTTCGGGTATCCGGTATGAGCGGCAACATTGCTTAGCTGTTCCGTTTGCTCATCTGCCACCAAGTATATTTCATAAAAATTTACTTAGTCATCATTATCATCATCATTTCAGCCAATAGACGTCCACTGCTGGACATAGGCCTCCCCCAATGTTCTCCACACAGATCGGTCCTGTGCTTCCCGCATCCAATGGATTCCCGCAATCTTCACCAGATCGTCGGTCCACCTTGTAGGAGGCCTGGCTCCGATTTCTTGTACGTGGCCTCCACTCGATGACCTTTCCGCCCCAACGGCCGTCTGTTCTCCTCGCTATGTGCCCTGCCCATTGCCACTTGAGGCATGCAATCCTTTGGGCTACATCTGTGACCTCAGTTCTCCTGCGGATCTCATCATTTCTGATACGATCACGCAGGGAGACTCCGAGCATAGCCCTCTCCATTGCTCTCTGGGTGACTTTGAGCCTCCTTAATCGGCACATTGTAAGCGGCCACGTTTCGGTTCCGTATGTCATCATTGGCAACACACACGCATTAAAGACTTTCGTCTTGAGACACTCAAACTTACTTAGACTTACTTACTTACTTAATTTACTTAGTACAACATCAGAAAAGTATTATCTACATACAATATACTTACATCAGTAGTTTAGTGTTTTTCAGTCTTTACTTGGAGAGTATACTTCTGCATAAACTTGTCCGATTTTTCCGTTTTACCAACTGAGAAAATAGACAAACTGCGCTGGTTGCCACTTAAGCGTAAAACTATGCGATTACAATTCGCTGCCAAGGAATTATACCGCTTGCATGTGTCTGTGTTCTCAATTGACCGCAGCTTTAAATTTCAACCGCCTGAGACACCAAAAATGGAAATCATAATTATAAAGATTTTCCATCATCTAATGGACATATTGAACTTTTATTCAAGTTGACTAAATGTCTTTATAAGGCAGATTGTAGATTAGGTTCAAGTAACAAAATATAATCCTTTGGGTTATGCCTGAAAAGTTACTTCTCCTGCGGATTCCGAGCATAGCCCTCTCCATTAGCCTTAGGATTTAGATCTGGATGAGGATTGCGTGCGTCGAGTGCGCAAAGATCCTCAAGTGGAGGTCACGTACATAAAGTCGCATCCACGGCAGTAGGGAACACGCGGGAATCCTTTGGATGGGAGCGGCATAGGACCGATATTTGGAGAACATTGGGGGAGGCCTATGTCCAGCAGAAGGCTATTGACTGAAATGATGATCATGAATCACTAAAAATGAGAAAAAAATTATGAGCACAACTGTACCCGCAGTATTCAGTGAAATTGTTGTTGGACCTAACGCTGTTTCCTTTACAAGTGTCAGTGAATTTGACTTTTTTCCATAGAAAAAGTATTATACAGTACTGCCTTTCAATGTCGCTGAAGTGCCTTCTGATCTTGATCGGTCTTTGTAGTAAATAAAAACTTCATGAAGTTACAGTTCTAAATTGAATGTCAGTCCAGTAAGATTACCTCGTAGAATAAGGTAATAATAGTCAGTTAGCCGTGTGGTCCCCGGCAGAGTAGAATAGGCCACCCTCACTCTTACAGAGGTGTGGTAAAAGGCGACTAAGGTAAAGATGCTCGCATGATCATCAGCACCCAGAGAAGGAAAACTCTGCATTTATACCAAGACCCTCGCCAACCCGCCTGCCAAGCGTGGTGAGTATGGCAATTACCCCTCATGTGATTGACGGCGGCCCGTGCCCCAGCAGTGGGGACTTAAATCGGCTGACGAGGCAGTTAGCGCCAATACTACGAAAAATTACTATTGAAAATGTACCTAATTGTTATTAATTGGGATGATATTTTTTTAAGTAGTGGGAGTATAACTAAATGGCGATTAGCGTGAAGAGGTTTTTAACACAAAAATAAACAGATGTGAACACTAAATCAGTATTTAGTGTATAAAATAGATGCTAATAGTTTAATTTTATTTTCATAAGATATATCTGTCATTTTATACTTAGTTTTTATTGAATTTTAAGATAACATCATTTCTTTTTACATAGATACAGACAGCCACAGGTCATCAGGTTACCACAATGTGTCAAGTTTTCTGAATTGATATTGAACCGGAAGTGTTTGACATTAAGTTGAGAATCGAATAAAAATATTTGATAGTTTTGTATTATTTTATGTGTGACTGTACGTACAATATTTGTCGTCATCATAGATATAATTGATCGAAGAAACAGCTCAACCAAATACTTGTTGAAAAAAAGCCTACCCCGTAAGCTAGGCTGAAGAAAATAGGATACAATATTTTTTATTTATAAAACAATATTTTATGTTTAAAACCTCAACTCAATACTTATTTTATAATGAGCTATAAGACCTTGAAATTACGTGACCTCAGACGTTATTAAGTTTTTGAAGAGACTACTTGCCCCATCTAATTTATTATATTAAGCCCGGTGACCGTTTTCAGTCCCTAATTATACCGAGTACTCCCCTGATATCCCCACCTGTTGAAACATTCCCATTGGGAGTGACAGAAGACAAAGGCCGGCCAGGTGACATAAATTAGATAGAGAATTTTATTGTCACAATAGTAAGAGTAAGGTGAAATTATTTAATGGCAAAAGCCTATTTACAGTTAATGATTACTTAAATGACAAGAATTTGTGGAAATGATAAACTGTTCGCCTACACCCATGATACTGTACTTACAAAAATTTTGGCGATTAAAAAGAGTAACTGGCGAGTTTCTTGCCGGATCTTCTCGTCAGAATCAACTTCCCGATTCCGGTGGTAGAATCACATTATATTTATTCATTTCTTAGTATACATATTTTTTGTATCATACCAGAATGTTAATATAGATTGCAATGCTCGTATAGTCGAGCCAAACTAATATGTCATATTTGATGTTTCTCAACCTTAGCTTCGTAGATTGGGTGACCTGCTAAAAACTTGGATTAAAGTCGATAAGTAGGTACTTCAAAAAACGTGAATCGAATGCTATAATAATAGAAAATAAGTTATTAGTACTTTTATTTGGAGAAATGTGAATCTTTTTTGTCTTTGTTGCAAGAAATAAATGCAAAAATAATTTTTAAAAGTTCCGAAATTGCGCTTTTTAACATATAAAGATTGATAAATTCAATGATCGATGTTACAAGGTAACGTTACGTTATCGAATTTTGTTGAAGTGTCAAATGTGACCTATTATTTTGACCTAACTGTAGCTCAATCTACCTAATGTACTCTCAAAGGTCAATTATATGTGTGTCTATGCCACAGAGGTACATACGCGCACTAAATTAATAAAATAATCACTCAGTCAAGCCACTATTATTATCTTTCTCTATGGTGTAAACCAATTTATTACTATGCAAAATTTCTAATTATTTAATCAATACAGTGAAGTGTAGTTTTAACAAAACAAGGATAATGATAGCGGGTAGTTTTTGTTGGAATACCTACTTGTTGCGTAGGAAAGGCAAATGTGTATGTGTGTAGTTCCATCTCATCATCAGCCCATTTAAGTCCCCACTGCTGGGGCACGGGCCTCCCTCAATCACATGAGGGGTAATCATCATCTTAGTTCCATCTCAGTAAGTATTTATTGGTTTTACGACCGAGCGTCACGTAAATTATTTATCTCATTTATACTTGTAACTCGTATGTATTGCAAGGAACAGACATAAAATGTTTTTCTTTTGTTCAAATATGTTATCACGTAAGTAACTTGTCTTAAGTAATAATAAACCGTAGCAGCAAACGCTGAGTTTGGGACCTGATTGAGCACACACACTCACACCTCTTCTTGTATATTTACTACTTATCTTCTTTGTAACCATGTCGTGTCATGTGTAATTGTATCGTAGGTACTTGTAATATTGTAAACTTGTTTTGTGTTCTGTAATGTTGCTCTCTGTGCTGTGAATGTTCTGATGGTCAATACAATTTTTCTTTCTTTTCTTTAAACCTAAACTGTTTTTTTTTATTGGGTTTTCTTTTGTTTTCTCTAAACTCTAGAGTTGAGAGGAAACCAACGATGGAGCGAGCTTTTTATTATTATTTATTTGAAAGAAATGGGGTGAGCATTCATTTCATTTCATTTATTTCAGTATACTTGTAGCTTACAGAATTATTCCAACACGCACACAAGTTTAGAATCTACATTAAAAAGAAAAAAAAATACAAATAAATTAAAATTACATACCATTTCGAAGGAAAAATGAATAAACAATAAACATTGATGCATTACGATGAATAAAATAATAATAAACAGCACATTACCAAATCAATAAAATTGTCAAACGATATTCGAAAAGTCAAGTCAATAAAATAATTAAAAAATACAAAAATAATGTCAAAGGAATTAAAGTAATATAGTAATTTATGTAGTCAATCAGATTGTTATCGTTTTGTCAATAATTTGATTAAATAAAGTAATTAAATACATCAAGCCATCAGCAAATAAGTCCATGTCGTCGTGCTGAGTGAGTATGTCCCCTATTAGGCGCAATGCGCGATTCGTTGGCGCATATGCCGCCCGTTCAGTTCGCGTCACTGGCCTCTGCAAGAGACGCGGTCTCCGACGAGCCGCCACTGTCACTCCCCCACTCTGTGTCAGTCTTCTGGGCACCAACAGCTTTACCCTTTCAAGAACCGATTGACAGTCTAGCCTTTGGTGAATTACGGATAGATAGTGTCTTATGGTTGCCATTACCCTTCTGACCTTCAGGGTTTCCAAGTCAACCATACCCAGGACAAATGCAGATGGATATAGGTAAGGGTAATACCCATATCGTTTTTTAAAAAGCCAACGCGCAAATTTACGTTGGATCCTTTCTATGAGATCCATGTATTTTTTTTGGTAAGGCTCCCATACCACTGCTGCGTATTCTAATTTACTGCGTACATATGCATTGTACAAAGTTACAGCTACCCTAACATCGTCAAAGTCTGTAGCGGTCCTCATAACGAATCCTAGAGTCTTATTAGCTGATATACAAATTGTTTTTATATGATTATGGAAATTAAGTTTAGTGTCCAACATTAATCCCAGATCACGTATGTCATATACTCTAACCAAAGGCGCGTCATATAGCATGTAGTCAACAATAATGGGATTACGTTTTGCTGAAAATGTTATAATTTTACATTTAGTCTCATTGAACGGTAGAAGGTTAACTCTGCTCCATTCCGAAACTGCATTTATATCCTGTTGGAGGGACAGAGTATCCGAGTTGGTACCTATTCCCAGGCTTAATTTTAAGTCATCTGCAAAGAGAAGACTTTTGGAAAATTTAATATTATCAGATAAGTCATTTATAAAAAGTAAAAATAGTGTTGGCCCGAGCGTACTCCCCTGACTTACCCCAGACCTAGTGAAATAATCACTGGATTCAAAACTTCCCAGCCTAACGAATTGACGTCGATTAGCTAGATAACTAGCAAAAAATTTAAGTAAATGTGGAGTGAAGCCCACATTTGCTAATTTCGATAATAAAATATCATTATTCACCAAGTCAAAAGCCTTCCGAAAATCGAAATAAGCAGCGTCCACCTGTCGACCTGCGTCTAATTCAGCACAAATAAAGTCCACATGTTCTGTAAGGTTTGTGCTAGTAGAACGGCTCTTTCGAAATCCGTGTTGGCAATCTATCAACTTATAATCGATTTGTTTGCCAATTCGCAGATTCAACACCGATTCAAATAGCTTAGCTGGGGTCGCAAGCACCGCCACCGGTCTAAAACCTGAAACATCGTTTCCGCCTTGCCCTTTTGGAACTGGTGTTACTCTTGTCACTTTCCACTTCTCCGGATACTGAGCATTGTTAAGAGACAAATTATAAATATATAACAAAGGTGATTGAAGAGCAGCTGCACAATCCCTAATCAAAAAGCAAGCATTGCGTATTATAGCCAATGCGACCAGTAGAAGATCTATTGCGGCAACCCCAGAACTTATTACAGCACCTCATGTAGCTCCAGCTCCAGGATATACCCGAGAATGGAGCTGACGGGGGAGCTTTTGATCTCGTCTGCCGTGATAATGTGCCGGCTTCTGTAGTGGTGCAGCGCGAGGACGATAATCGTCCTCGCGACAGAACCTGCAGATTTTGGTATCTGAGAGGCCCATATTGTGCAGGTGCTTGTTTAATTTGCAGTACCCCGTGAGGGTCTGAGTGAGTGCCCTAAAATGTCTACTGCTCAGTTTTATTATTTCTACAGGTCGATTCTGGTCGAACGCCTGTATCAACGTCTTGGACTGTTCTAGTCGAGGTAGTCTTTTCCAAATTCAGTGCTTTACTTATGCTCCCTTTTTTAACCCTCGACGAAAAAACGACGGGGTCTTATAAGTTTGGCGTGTCTGTGTGTGTGTGTCTTGTGTGTCTGTCTATGGCATCGTAGCTCCCGAACAAATGAACCGATTGATTTTGTTTTTAGGGTTCCGTAGCCAAAATGGCAAAAACGGAACCCTTATAGTTTCGTCATGTCCGTCTGTCCGTCTGTCCGTCTGTCACAGCCGATTTACTCGGAAACTATAAGTACTACAGTGATGAAATTTGATGGGAATATGTGTTGTATGAACCGCTACAAAAATATGACACTAAATAGTAAAAAAAAGAATTGGGGGTGGGGCCCCCCATACATGTAACTGAGGGATGAAATTTTTTTTTTCGATGTACATACCCGTGTGGGGTATCAATGGAAAGGTCTTTTAAAATGATATAAAGTTTTCTAAAAACATTTTTCTTAAAGTGAACGGTTTTTGAGATATCAGCTCTCAAAGTCGTAAAAAGTATGTCCCCCCCCCTCTATTTTTATAACTACGGGGTATTAAATTCTAAAAAAAATAGAGGTGATGCATGCTAATTAACTCTTTCAACGATTTTTGGTTTGATCAAAGTATCTCTTATAGTTTTTGAGATAGGTTGATTTAACTGTAATTTTGGACTTTGCTGCTACGGAACCCTTTGTGCGCGAGCCCGACTCGCACTTGGCCGGTTTTTTTTGTTTGAAAGATGAATAAAGAGGGAGTGTTCTTAGCTATGTTCGATAAAAATCGATCCAAGATGGCCGCCGTCACAAAGATTTGGATTTTATGTTTTAACACAACTCCCACAATATGGGTATCATATAAAAGGGCTTGAGTAGCAAAATATATTAATTATGAGAATTTCAAATCCAAGATGGCCGCCGTCAGAAAATGACGAATAACCTATTTGTTGTTCCAACTGCCTCAATATAGGTATCAAATGAAAGAGCTTTAGTTGTGTCGGGGGGTTTTAAAATTTCAATTTAATTTTCTTTTAACTCGAACCTGACCATGCAGGCTGGAACGCCAACTTATTGGTTTTGGTCCGAGTTCCGGAGCGAGCTTACTCAAATGTATTGTGTATTCACTGGGAAAAACAGACGCTGGAAGAGCGTTCCACTCCTTGGCTTTGTGGATCACGAATGAGATAAAGATAAACATAAAGAGTTCTTTATTGGCCACAGAATACAAATTTAAACCTAGGTGACATAAATACGTATATAGGACAAATTCTGTAGCCAACAAGGCCCAACCTCAGCATTTGCTACAGTGGCCGAAGCCGCTGCAGCGCTGGTTTTCAGGCGGAGCCTTGGGCGACGTACTTGCATACATACATACAAAAGGAAGAAAGACAAAACAAAGAACATAGTGTAGAGATGTGCAGCTTATATGCCAGTAGTCATAATATTATGCCTAAAAAGAACACCAACCATCCAGTCTTGCGAATACTGCCTCCTCCTCTTCATCTTAGCGTGTGATTCCCATTTGCGTTCAAAGCTGTCACTCTGGAGCCCAGGGTACGCTTGGACCATGTTTCTTGATATCGGGAGTCTGGTAATTACAATGAAGCGTCCGCCGTCCGACCTCCGCAACCCTTTAACAGGGAAATAGACTAACAGCACCATGGTTACACGTTTCAGAAACTACCCGAAACGTTATATTTTAAACGCAATTAATGTACACGGGCTAGGAAATAATGTAAGCTGTGAGTAGATGCTACTACGAGTATGTACTTAAATAGGCGCGTTTTGTTCCGTGCACATCAATTATTCGGAACGTGCAGATGCCTCACGATGTTTTCCCCCTCCGCCGAGCTACTTACATAGATTTACAAAATCCAAGGGTGCATGCTCGGATTTGAACACGGACCCCCTTATGGAAGGCCATCGCCTCAGTCTTGCGAAGTGTGCATACAACTTGTACCAAACTTTTTTCTTAAATCGTTAGTTCATCGTAGTCCTTACTTGGTGACCACTCCAATCTAATCAGCGAACTGATGACTTGTTTGTCCATATAGCTAAACCGAGGGGTGCGCCAACATCTCGCCAATGCGTATCTCGCGTCTGCCATGCGTCTGCGCATTCGCCAGGGCGCTTACTTCGGCATGAATGGGCCTTCTTGACCGGAGTAATACCACGGCTTCAAAGAAAACCGGCGTGAAGTAGCATTGTGCTGTGTTTCGCTGCTTGAGTGAGGGTACCGGAGGCCTAATCTAGGGAAAGGGGGTTTAAAGCTTGGCAGCGCGCTTGTGACTGCACTGGTGTCGCGGGTGTCTATGAGCGGCGGCAATTGCACCAACAGGTGATCCGTCAGCTCGTCTAACACCTATCACATAAAAAACACAGCGCGTGTGATAGAAGAAATCCAATTTGGTCGTAACATACGGTTTGCGCTAAGGCCATAGGTGTGGTAGAAAACCTTCTTGAAGGAGAAAACCGTGTGGTGGTCGAAGGCCTTCGAAGGCATACCTATTTTCGTAGCGTGTAGGTACTGATACTTTCAACAATTCCTGAGAAGCTATCCTTCTTAGTTCCAATTAATGTCTTCGGTCAAAACAGTCATATGACGACCCGTTTGGAACAGTGGTAGTGAACGCTGCCTTTGGTCCATGGGTTGCGGGTTCGATCCCCGCACAGTACAAACATTTGTGTGCATTAACATGTCTGTTTGTATTGGTCTGGGTGTTTCTATGTATTATAAGTATGTATTTACAAAAGAAAAGTATTATATGTATATATTTGTAATCCCACTGTCGATTCTGATATCCGTAACACAGGTGCTTGAGCTACCTATCTCGGAGTCAGATCAATGTATGTGACGTTGTGAAATAATTATTTATTTATTTATATCTCTGTAACCAACACCTTCAAAGACTTCATGGAAAAATATCTAAAAAAATAGATCATCATCAGCCCATTTAAGTCCCCACTGCTGAGGCACGGGCCTCCCTCAATCACATGAGGGGTAATTGCCATACTCACCACGCTTGGCAGACGGGTTGGCGAGGGTTTTGATACAAATGCAGAGTTTTCCTTCTCTGAGTGCTGATGATCATGCAAGGTAAAGCTACCTTAGTCACCTTTTACGACACCTCGGTGATCATGCAAGGTAAAGCTACCTTAGTCACCTTTTACGACACCTCGGTAAGAGTGAGGGTGGCCTATTCTACTCTGCCGGGGACCACACGGCGATAAGCGATAAAAAAATAGATAGAGTACATATATTGTCAAAAGCAATAATGTCGTTCTGGAAATAGCTCGAACGGATCCGCGGAATTGCGGATGCTGTCTCGTCGGTGCTAATAATAGAGAAACGTTTCGATTTTTCCGTTAACAGTTAGAACTGGAATATTTTTAGTGACTTAGTAAAAAATACTTTAACGTTTATATGATTAAATAATAAATCACAAGACAAGAGATAACCTTTGCGTCTAGGACCTGGATTGATTTTTAAGTACCTGCCATAAGATCTTAAAAATAAACCGTAAACCAATTTAATGAAGACATATTGAATTTGGAGTTTTTTTAATAAATTTTGTTTTTTGTGTGTTTAAATGAGGTTTGAAAAGAGTTCTTCTCTCACGGTAGGCAGCGGCATGACTGTGCTCCGGCATTGTTGATGTCTATGAGCGGCGGTTACCGTTTACCATCAGATGGGCCGCAAGCTCGTCTACCTACTATAAGCAATAAAAAAAAAAAGGTGGCAGACGAGCAGACTAATGGTAAGCGATTGCCGCCGCCCATGGACACCCGCGACACCAGTGGAGTCACAAGTGCGCTGCCAACCTTTAAACCCCCCTCTCCCCCGGATCCGGTACCCTTACTCACGCAGCGAAACACAGCACAGTGCTGCTTTACGCCAGTTTTCTGTGAGGCCGTGGTATCGCTCCGGTCAAGCCGGCACATTCATGTCAAAACGTGGCTCTCCCAAGGTCGTATGTGACCGGAATATTATACTAACTATACGAATAGCACATAGAAAAAAAGAGATGATTATTATTATAATTACTTTGTAAACATTTTTTTGTTGTTATTATTATTATTAAGCTTTTATTTCAGATAAATAAATCCATACAAATTCGTTAGTAACATTTTGGTGCTTAAAAACTATGTTAGTATATCCAATTATTATTATTGGGGACAGGAGTGTGTAAGGACCTCCAGTGTCCCATAAAATGGACCATCTATCTGGTACGCTATAACAACGAGGAGGCAGTTGCCGCTGGCCCGTGTCCGCCGCGCCATCGAGGCAGCCCTTTTGCGCATAATCGTACGGAAGCAGTCCGTACGCGCCTCCGCGAATATCTGCGACGCACTGCAGAAGCGAGGCAGCCGCAACAGCGCCCTGAATGCGTTATTATATTAGACGCGAAGGGAATCCAGCGCTCATGCCTAACCCACAGGCTGCACGTGTAAAAGAAGGTACAAAAAGCTTATTATACATACGTAAATGATGTTCCAGATTGGATCACCTTATCCAATAAGTGCCTTATAATAAGTATTAAACTTTTTTTATGAGGAAGGGAGGCTAACGAGTAAGCGAGTCACCTAATAGTAAGTGAACACCGCCGCCCATGGTGGTTATCAGCTAAACCAGAAGGAGTGGATGCGTTGCAGGCTTTTTAGGAAGGCATAGGCTCGTTATATGTGTAGGTTTCGCTGAAAGATTAACTGAACTTCAGGTTTTTGTATGCGATATGTTACCTGAAGTAGAACAGATGCTTATGTTATTTAGTTTGATCATTAATCGTATTTACCAGCAGGCATTACATTACACCTAAAACACATTACTTACAATATGTCCACAAGAAAGTAAGTACGTGTGCGCTCTATTTTTAGATCTCTAAACTGTCTTTGAAAATTCTACCTTATAAGCACCAAGATAAAGTTGCCTTTCCAAAAATGGACTAGCTACCCAAGGAATTAATTTTTCAAGCGGTCTGACCCCTAATCTGGTGGCCTTAATTTTTATGTCCAGTATTAAAACCGCATTTGTGTTTACAACTGTTGTTGGGGTTTCACTCTCGTGTTCTTTCATTATGGGGGTTTTGATCGTTTGAAGGCTCCATGGAGTTAATGTTACAAACATAGATGTTGATTTTTTTTTATTTAAAAATTTACAAACAAAAATGTGAGATTTTCCACATTTCCGACACTAGTATAAATGGGCTACACAAACCAGTAATCATCATCATCATCATCAGCCCATTTAAGTCCCCACTGCTGGGGCACGGGCCTCCCTCAATCACATGAAGGGTAATTGCCATACTCACCACGCTTGGCAGACGGGTTGGCGAGGGTTTAGATATAAATGCAGAGTGTTCCTTCTCTGGGTGCTGATGATTATGCCAGCAGCTTTACCTTAGTCGCCTTTTACGACATCTCGGTAAGAGTGAGAGTGGCCTATTCTACTCTGCCAGGGACCACACGGCCAGACCAGTAAGCCTACAATTAAATGGTATTCACACCTAATCGTTATACCCATCCCCTTCACACCTTGTGCGTCTCCTTTGTTTGGATACAACCGCCATTTTCTCGTTCGCTTTGAAACGGCTTCGTTGTTCGGACCTTAGATAACGGGTCATATGATGCTACATAATCACTGGGTCGTGTCTATGATGACAGCGGGTCAAGTCTGACCAAATTTTTGCAGGGCGTTGCAAGATATCGAAATTATCTACTGGACATAGACTACTGGATACGACAACATACATAATCCGGAATATCGAATTCAGGCTTAGATTAATACAAAATAGCGGAAGATACGCCACGTTTCTTAATTAGACAACTGAAACCGGGCTTGATGCACAACTACACGTACACGTACTCACAGCTCTATGACACATTTGTTTAAAGTTGTACAATATTGGAAGACAGAGACAAACCCATTTTTTGACATAAGCGTGAGTGAGTCAAGCGTGCTACGCGCAGCTACGCTTCAGAGTTGAGTACTGTCAAAAGGACTTAACTCGTCACACATTAATATATCGTATATTTCTATTTCGCTTTGCAAAATGGTGACCAAAACATTAATTAATTTAGAAAATTAAATCATAAGAAATTAAAACTTTTCTTCTTCTTATGAGTGAAATGTGATTCCATGAGATTTGTATGGTCTAGTATGTAACTCAGTTTTATAAATTATGCCATTGTCACGATCATTATCTGTTTGTGTACCGCAGTTAAATAAATAAATAAAGAAAATTGTTATTTCTTTTTGAATAATTTGTACAACGCGTAAAAACGCACGAAGGCATTTTGGTAACCTTTGTCACGCTTAAAACATTTAAAAATCATTTTTGTGTGACACGACCGCTTGTAAAACTCGTTAATTTGCGACAGGCGACGAGGACCTTATTTAAGCGGTCCACGCGATTGAGACAAGTCACTTATCTTCCGCTATTTTGATTTAATCTAAGAATTCAGGATTTAATTTTGCACAGTGACATCAAGTGTCAAAATGAATTTTTCTACTTTTTGGAAAATGTCGTCGAAGCTATGATAAAAATTGTCTGTGTTGGGCACAGACTATTTTTATCAGCAAACTTTAAAGATTAACAGTTAGTCATAAATTTTTTGTTTATATATGTTTAGATTTCGGAAGAGTAGATTCCTAATGAGGATCCACACGCAAAGCTTTTCCCAGATGTCGCTAGCGGCGGGAAAGTGTCAAACTTTGTTGTTGTTGCGAAAGTTTTTATTTTGGTGGATTTAGAAAATACTGTGTATTTGCTTTAATTTTAAAATGTATTCCAATTGGAAAGTGTTGGATCTTAAAGAAGAGTTAAAAAAGCGAGGGGGGAAAGTAACAGGGAAAAAAGCTGACCTTTTAGAAAGGTAGGTGTCGGTTCCACAAAATTAACAATTACCCGATTTTATTGTGTTATCGGTTAAAGTGGTGAGATAGTGACTATCTAATTTAATATGATCATAATATCTGCAATTAAAAACGATAAAAACACAGATTTTTGTATCATAAATATAACACTTGTTTTAGGTTAGAATTCTATGATCGAAATGCCGACAGAGAAAATAATAAAATACAGGGCATACAGGCTGCATTTCCACTCGACCAACACAATGTAAACAGCCTGGTACTGTACAAGACATATTAGTGTCTTATTAGAAAGAAACTAAATAATTTCTGCATACGAATCGTGAAAATGAATGAAATTGACAGTTGTCAATCTAACCATCGACGATACGCCATCTGACGGGATAAATACGCAGTGTGGATCCCCATTAGAGACTCTTATAAGAAATACAGGTTTTGCAGAAAATAGGGACGCCCACAGTACAGCGTCAGCAGTGTCTTTAAAACTGCAGCTGTATGAAAATCGTGGGCGAGAGATGAAATTCCTTTTGATGTACTTAGAATTACGTCCATGAATTAATTTTCAGTGAGTTCTATTCTTATATAATCCTAACTGAATAGATGTTTTTGTAATTAAATTTACATTTTCTTTTTAAAATGCTCCCGAGACGTTCCCGCTTTTTTACCCGACTACGACAAAGCAAAGGGAGGGTTATGATTTTGACAGGCTATGTATGTACCTATGTTTGTATGACTCGCAGCGTGCGGTCGTCTAGAATCGCATTATGTTTATTATACATAAGTACTTATAAATAGTTTTAAGTCATTCAAATGTATGACGATTTGTAAGTGCTGTGTACAAGCCTATGCAAATAAAGAATTATTTGAATTTGAATTTTGAATTTGAATTTGAATACCCAATGTATTAGAAATAAGTCATGTTATATTCATACTTTATTATTACTAATATTACCTCTTTTTTTTGAAGTCGGTTAAAATACTAGTATTGTGTTAATTTGGGGCTGGGGCACGTTGTACTATACTGTTTACGGAGAGGTGCCATTTTGTGACACTTTTTAGGAACAGGCAGACAGCATTCGTGCCATTATTTACCACGTACTGTATTGGCCGTGTGGTCCCCGGCTGAGTAGAATAGGCCACCCTCACTCTTACCGAGGTGTCGTAAAAGGCGACTAAGGTAAAGCTGCTGGCATGATCATCAGCACCCAGAGAAGGAAAACTCAGCTTTTATATCAAAACCCTCGCCAACCCGTCTGCCAAGCGTGGTGAGTATGGCAATTACCCCTCATGTGATTCGTGGAGGCCCGTGCCCCAGCAGTGGGGACTTAAATGGGCTGACGATGACGATGACGATGACTGTATTAGGAGAATATTTCTCAAAGCCAGTCGTCAGGTTTTCTTACTTAAGGTAACGGGTAGGGCACACTAGCGACGCCAATCGATTTAAATTTTTCGCTACTTAACCGAATCTATTTTAAACAATTTCGTGGTTACAACCTCTCGCCACTCTCAACACTTAAAATATTTATTAAATAACCATGCACAAATTTTGTCTCTGTTTTTGTACGCGAAAAATGTATTCTCGCCAAAAGCGGCCACTTTTAGCAGTAATCCAAAATTCGAGTACAAAATCAGACCAAACAGTTAACTATAAGCATTAAATAAATAATATGCAATTTGCCGAGAGGTTGTAACCCCGAAATTATTTAAAATGAATCCGGTTCAGTAGCTAAAAATTAAAATCGATTGGCGTCGCTAGTGTGCCCTACACGTCACCTTAAAACATCTTCACCCGTCACATTTTCAATATTCGTACAAACGTACGTTAGTTTAATCTGCGTACGCACGCACTCATTTGTAAAGGACAGGCAGGTGACATTGCAAAGGGATACAGTATGTCACAAATAAAACCAATCGTTAATTCATAAAATGTCCAAATAGAACTACGCTTAATTAACTTAATCATCCATACTCTAGATTTTACCCACGTTTCTCCCTTCTCCCACGAGTGGGTACATCCCACGACAGCCGCAGGACCCAATTCAGGCAGTGAATTAGTACAAATTGAACCTGCGACAGACTTGCTAGTTAATTGCTTCTAAACTCATTAACCCATCTTGCCAGCTATAAGTTATGGCGAGCAAAAGGATAACCAATTACTGAGACGCCTTTACGACACCTCGATTAGATGAGGGTGGCCTATTTCTCCTCTGCCGGGGACCAACACGGCCAGACCAGTAATCATACAATTAAATGGTATTCACTACCTAATCGTTATAACCCATCCCCTTCACACCTTATGCGTCTCCTTTGTTTGGATACAACAGCCATTTTCTCGTTCGCTTTGGAACGGCTTCGGTGTTCGGACCTGAGATAACGGGTCATATGATGCTACATAATCACATGGTCGTGTCCATGATGCCAGCGACCAAAGTTTTGCAGGGCGTTGCAAGATATGGAAATTATCGCATATACTATTGGATACGACAACATACATAATCCGGAATTTTGAATTCAGGCTTAGATAAATACAAAATAGCAGAAGATACGCCACGTTTCTTCAATTAGACAACTGAAACCGGGCTTGATGCACAACTACACGTACACGTACTCACAGCTCTATGACACATTTGTTTAAAGTTGTACAATATTGGAAGACAGAGACAAACCCATTTTTTGACATAAGCGTGAGTGAGTCAAGCGTGCTACGCGCAGCTACGCTTCAGAGTTGAGTACTGTCAATACTAAGAAAGGAAAGGCGTAGTCACACGTTACATATACCTACATACCTACCGTAGCACTTTGACAACGTGTGACTGCGGATTTCAAAAAAATTAAAATTTATCTCTACATAGTGAATATTGCATACTTCAGAATAGTATTGTATGACATTATTGTAAATTGACAACGAAGGCATCTTGGTAAAGTCTACTGTGTCCATTTACTTGCATCTACATTAGCAACTTTGTTCAGTTCAGTATTCTGAAAATCTTGTTTTATACTTTTTCAGCGTCTTTTTTGTCGTAGTTGGGTTTTAGTTTTTTTACTATTTTTTTAAATGCCTTATAGTCCTACAAAAGAAACATTTTTTGATATACTATCTTATCTTTTTCTATCTAAGTAAGTTAGGTATTAAGAATGCACCACCGTGCACCTTCAACAAGTGTCCTTTACCCAAAGGTTGCCTGGAAGAGATCGCTCATAGTCATAATGCCGCTTTCGTTGTACATATCCTGTCATACCTAGTTTTCAGTTTTCATACTTTATTTTGAATGAAATAAAAGTATATTCATTCATTCATATCGGGCTATAAGGGGCAACAAATAAGTCAGGTTCTGAATTAAGAAGTCTTATTAAGAAATAAAGCCTTAATTAAAAAAAAAATTAAGTTAAACTTCAGTCACTGTGTTATATATATATATTCAAAGTAAAGCTCTTTCAAATGATATCAAACACGGCATATTTATCATAACTTTATTTTTTTACTCTGTAGGTATGTTTTGTCCGCCACATTAGATTTTGTGAAACCTCATATAGCCTATAACCAGCGGACAATTAAGACGCTTATATGTCATTTGTCGAATTCTGATAATTAGTTTAGAAGTTATGTGGAAACAGATGAACATACATACATATAAACATACATACATAGCCTGTCAAAAATCATAACCCTCCCTTTGCTTTGCCGTAGTCGGGTAAAAAAGCGGGAACGTCTCGGGAGCATTTTAAAAAGAAAATGTAAATTAAATTATAAAAACATCTATTCAGTTAGGATTATACAAGAATAGAACTCACTGAAAATTAATTCATGGACGTAATTCTAAGTACATCAAAAGGAATTTCATCTCTCGCCCACGATTTTCATACAGCTGCAGTTTTAAAGACACTGCTGACGCTGTACTGTGGGCGTCCCTATTTTCTGCAAAACCTGTATTTCTTATAGGAGTTTCTAATTAATTCTTCCGAAATCTAAATAGGATAAACGAAAAATTTATGACTAACCGTTAATTTTTAAAGTTGATAAAAATAGTCTGTGCCTAACACAGACAATTTTTATCATAGCTTCGACGACATTTTCCAAAAAGTAGAAAAAATCATTTTGACACTTCATGTCACTGTGGAAAATAAAATCCTGAATTCTTAGATTAAATCAAAATAGCGGAAAATAACTGACTTGTCTCAATCGCGTGGACCGCTTAAACCGCGTCGTCGCCTGTCGCAAATTAGCGAGTTTTACAAGCGGTCGTGTTAGATTTTTAAATGTTTTAAGCGTGACAAAGGTTACCAAAATGCCTTCGTGCGTTTTTACGCGTTGTACGAATCTAACTTTGTAAGTATACAAATATAAATATAAATATATATATATATATATATATATATATATATATATATATATATATATATATATATATATATATATATATATATATATATATATATATGTTAGAGGGAGAGCTAGCTAAGCAGAAAAACCACCAGACATTGGGATTAAAATAATATTCAGCAGAAAAAACTTAGACTATCGCGACATGGCTCCGATCACTCACATAAGCTGTCTAAAAGACATTTTAGGTACCTTTCTTTTTTGTTAACATCAAAAGAGGTTTGATGCGTTTATATATTTCCAACACTGGCCCTTAAACGCAAGCTTAACCTTAAGTTAAAATAACAAAAATAATAATAACATTACAAATTGTTGAAACACTCATATCTCATCAGCGAACAACACTGCACAAGCTGGGTGGATTAGACTAATAACAGTTTTATAAATAAAAACTTTTCTAAAAAAAACCCAGTCAACAATCAATTAAATTACAGATAACATCTGCCTCGCAAACATATAATGTTTCTCCTTGCAGAGCGCTTTCGTCAACACGCATTCTAACATTACTGCAGTTGACAAGTATTTAATTTCAGCTATACCTTTATTTACAATTTCTTTAATAAAGTGGTGACGTATGTCTATGTGCTTTGTTCTAGAATGAAACATAAAGTTTTTACACAATTTTATGGCAGATTGATTGTCATTATAAATTGTTATTTTAGGCATGGTACCGAATATTTCAAACATAAACTGTCTAACAAATAGTGCTTCCTTACATGTGTCAGACAACGCCATGTACTCGGCCTCAGTACTGGACAAGGCGACAGTACGTTGCTTGCGACTCTCCCAAGCGACGACAGACTTACCCACAGTGAAGACGAAACCAGTATATGACTTACGGTCTATGTTATCCGATGCCCAATCAGCATCGGCATAAGCTGAAATATTCATGCCTGTTTTAGAAAAAACAAGATTAAAATCAATCGTACCTTTTAGATAGCGTAAAATTCTCTTTGCTGCTTTCCAATGAGTTTCTCCAAAACAATTGTTGAATTGGCTTAAATAGCTGACTGCATGACTGATATCAGGTCTTGTGCAAACTGCCACATACATCAGCGAACCAATGAGACCTCTGTAGTCGAAGGAATCATCTTGTTTTAGTTCTTTGGCTAGTTTTAGACCTGTCTCCATCGGCGTTGCAACAGCTTTACAGTCCTCCATGCGAAACTTCTTTAGAATCTTGCTTATGTAGTTTGACTGATTAAGGTAAATTTTATTTTCTTTCCTTATCAATTTCATTCCAAGTACATGATGTGCTGGCCCTAGATCTGTGATATCGAATTCATCCTGCAATTCTTTCTTTATATTTTCCTTCCCCTGAAAGTTTGGGGATGTATATATGAACAGATCGTCTACATACAGGGCTATAATTATCATTGACTCAGCTTCTCTCTTAAAGAAAACGCAGGGTTCAGAAGTTAGACGATTAAACTTCATCTTATCGCATAGAACTTTGGTAATCTTGTCATACCAAGATTTGGAGGCCTGTTTAAGTCCATAAACAGCCTTATTAAGCTTATATACCTTTGCTTCACACCCCTTGACTTTGTAACATTCTGGTTGTTCCATGTAGACCGTTTCCTCGAGGTCTCCATTGAGGAATGCAGTCTTCACATCCAAATGTTCAATGTCAAAGTTTTTTTCTGCCGCTAGTGCAAGTAGCATCCTCATAGTCGAGTACCTGACTACTGGTGAAAAGGTTTCTTCGTAATTTATACCATATTGTTGGGTATATCCTTTGGCGACTAAACGAGCTTTAAATTTCAGTAGCTCACCATCAGCACCATACTTTCTTTTAAATATCCATTTACATTGGACAGGCTTATGTCCTGGATCACGTTCTATTAGAGTCCAACACTTGTTTTTAATGAATGAATTATACTCATCGTTCATTGCCTTTTGCCAATTGTCTGAATCGGGTCCATTCAGCGCTTCAGTTGGCGTCTTAGGTTCATCAGGATTGCCGTTTACCATTTCCACAAAATTGGCCGCCAGTGGAGACTCAGGAGCTTCATCATAAGAGCTGTCTGACCGCTCCGCCTCAGCTATTGAATCTTCCCCTGGAACGTAAGTTACATCGGAACAATTCTCTGTGCCATCACTTGAATTTTCGCTGTCAGAGTCATCTACTGTGATCGTGCTAATTCTGGGTTCGTTCTGTGATAATCGCGTGTCATCAGAAACATCAGAACTTACAGTGGATGCCCCTGATTGCTGAACTTCATTTGAAGTCAGGTTGTTGATATCAACAATCAACTGTTGATCAAAAGTATCATCATTTGACACGTTTTTACCCCAACATTTGTTTTCCAAGAAGACAACATTGCGAGAAATGACGCAATTTTTAGGATTGTTTGGTTCAAGTAGTCGGTATCCCTTGGACTCTTCACTATAACCCGTAAATATATATGGTTTACTTTTAGAATCTAGTTTTCTTCTATTCTTTACCATAGAATATGCAACGCAGCCAAAAATTCTTAAATGGTTAAGGTTCACCTTTTTATTGTCCATTTTTCTTCAGGAGTCACCCCAGCAACTGCCTTCGTAGGACTTCTGTTTTTGAGGTATACCGCTGTGTTTACAGCCTCGGCCCAGAATTTCATACCGAGTCCGGCATCTCGCAGCATGCTCCTGACCTTACCTTACCTCACCTACTAAGTGGTAATGATGTAATCTATAATTAAGAATAAGAATAAGAAATTATTTATTTAAGTACCTTAAAAAGAAATTTACAAAAATCAAATTACAATTACATACATTTAGGCATTTAAAAAGGTCCTTACTGAGCATCTGCCACGGACACACCGGGTCCCCGTGGCGCTTGAATTCTGCGGAGATCTTTTTTGAAAGGCGCCGCGTGAACAAAAAAAAAAGAAAAAGGAAACAAATATTTCGTAAATTAATTAATTACACCATGCCTATCACCCTGTATGTTGCCATTATTTATGAGCGATGCTCTGGCCAGCTCAGTGCGAGCGAGATGCATCGGCATAGGCACCTACGCAAACGTATCGCAGCGTGCGGTCGTCTAGATAATACCCAATGTATTAGAAATAAGTCATGTTATATTCATACTTTATTATTACTAATATATTATTTTTATTCAGTTGTATAAGCCACACTCATGTGTAACCGTGTCAAGGACAAACCGGAAAGGTTTTGGTGAAACTCTTAAGTATTGTTATTGTAATATAATAAAATAAATGAAAAAAAAACAAAACAAATTATCAGCCAAAAGTGATTAAAATAAAAGCAAGTGGTTTCTAAATACCGAGTAAAATAAAATGTTATGTTAGTACATATACTTAGCATGCTACGGAATGCTATGATGACGTAGGCGTGCTACGAGCCGTAGCAAAACACTTTTTAGCTATGCACCACTATATAGGTATATAATTGAGATCGAAGGTGTATGTATAGTCACAGATATTAAAATTTTAACAAGGAAGCCTAATCCCTGTTGAATAATTGAATGTTGTATTAAATTACAAGATAGAGCGCCGACTCGGTAACACCTTTTGTGTTGTGTGAATGTACTGTTATAAAATGTTATTTGAGGTGTATAAAGTGTTAAAAATATTATTTTACACTTTTTAGATCGTGGTTAATACTGGTGTCGTTTTGAAAAAATATTCAAAAACATTACGCGTCCCTATAAAATTTGAGAGTTCTCCTCATTTTTTCCAGGATCCCATTATCAGATCCTGATGTTCTGATCTTAGTACTAATCCGGGACTATCTACTTTCCATTTAAAAAATAATCGTCTATATCGGTTCACAAATGGCAAAGTTATCGGCGAACAAACATAAAATATATATATAGGTATACATATGTACATGTCGAATTGAGAACCTCTTTTTTTTGAAGTCGGTTAAAATACTAGTATAGTGTTGATTTGGGGCGCGTTGTACTATACTGTTTCTACGGAACAGTGACATTTTGTGACACTTATTAGGAACAGGCAGACAGCATTCGTGCCATTATTTACCACGTACTGTATTAGGAGAATATTTCTCAAAGCCAGACGTCAGGTTTTCTTACTTAAGGTGACGGGTAGGGTACACTAGCGACGCCAATCGATTTAAATTTTTAGCTACTTAACCGAATCTATTTTTAACAATTTCGTGGTTACAACCTCTCAGCAAACACCTATACTATTTATTATATATTACGGCAAATTGTATATACTATTTATTTAATGCTTATAGTTAACTGTTTGGTCTGCTTTTGCACTCATACTTTGGATTACCGTTAAAAGTGGCCGCTTTTGGCGTGAATCAATTTCTCGCGTACAAAAACGGACCCAACATTTGTGCATGGTTATTTAATAAATAGTATAAGTGTTTGCTATAAACACTTATAATATGTTTTAAATAACCATGCACAAATTTTGTCTCTGTTTTTGTACGCGAAAAATGTATTCTCGCCAAAAGCGGCTACTTTTGGCAGTAATCCAAAATTCAAGTGCAAAGCCAGACCAAACTATTAACTATAAGTATTAAATAAATAGTATAGGCGTTTGCTGAGAGGTTGTAACCCCGAAATAGTTTAAAATGGATCCGGTTTAGTAGCTAAAAATCAAAATCGGTTGGCGTCGCTAGTGTGCCCTACCCGTCACCTTAAAACATCTTCACCCGTCAACTTTTCAATATTCGTACAAACGAACGTTAGTTTAATCTGCGTACGCACGCACACTAAATTGTAAAGGACAGGCAGGTGACATTGCAAAGGGATACAGTATGTCACAAATAAAACCAATCGTTAATTCATAAAATGTCCAAATAGCTTAATTAATTTAGTCATCCATACTCTAGATTTTACCCACGTTTCTCCCCTTCTCCCACGAGTGGGTACATCCCACGACAGCCGCAGACCCAATTCAGCAGTGAATTAGTACAAATTGAACCTGCGACCTACTTGCTAGTTTAATTGCTTCTAAACTCATTATCCCATCTTGCCAGCTATCTAGTTATTGGCGAGCAAAAGGATAACCCAATTGAGACGTTTGATGAATCGGTGACTCGATATTTCTAAATATATCGTTTATTAATAGTTCAGAACATGAGGAACTGGACTTCTGCGTTTGCGTAAGTAGGTACAGCTGTAACACGTTTATAAGTTACATCGGCAAAATTCGTCTTCGCAGAAGAGCAAGTGAAGTCCGATTTATTACCATTGCGAAAGCAGTTGAAATACAGATTTTATTGCGTTACGTTAAGATTAAATACAATAAATCCTGAGAGGAATGCTATCTCTCTCTTACCGTACCGTTACTGTTTATTTATTTATTAAATAGGATATCCAACGAAATGAGTATTTAACGCAGTTCCAATAAAATTAACACATTTAGCATTACTTAATACTATCTTAATTATAGGATATCACAGCATGCATTTAATTACTTTACCCAAAGTAGATAAAGTTCGGCTCTGTGGCTGTAGCTAACAATGAAAAATGAGTTCATTGACTTACGCGCTGGAAAGTATAGCTTATCATGTGCTTCCCATACTCTCGTATTTATATCTTTTTATTTCTTTTATGTGGTAGATGGCAGACGAGTAGACGGATCACCTGATGGGAAGTGATTGCCGCTGCCCATGGACAACCAAAACACCAGTGGAGTCACAAGTGCCAGTTGGCAGACATTTGTTACCTACGAAGGTAGTGTCGCGCTGCTATGGCGCAAAGAAACTCTGATATACGTTTCCTCCAAGGAAATATGCATTAAATGTTTTTTTTTATATATTAAATGGGTTTGCACTTGACCTCATTTCTCCTGATGGAAAGTGGCAATAAGGTCTAAGATGTAGCGTGCTTACCCAGAAGAAGCCTATACACTCTCGACTTAAAGACACCCGAATTGTAGCTCTCTGGGAATACAGAAGCCGGAAAGTTGTTCCATGCCTTATCAGTTCGTACTAAGAAAGAAGAAGCGAAACGCTTAGTACGAAATGGTGGAACTTCCACAGTATAAGGGTGGATTCCTGTCGTCTTCCGCAATATCCGGCGGTAGAAATGAGAAGGTGGTATCAGGTCGTGAAGCTCATTCGAACACTCTCCAAAATGAATCCTATAAAAAACCGATAGACAGGCTACGTTACTGAGCAATAATAGGTTACAGCAACAATAGGCACTCGCATGAGTTAAACCGCGGACGCGACTCCTCCGACAGGGACTGCTGTTCGATAAGCGCCCTCTGGAGGTAGGGCTAGTTTTACCCTCTATCATAAACGAGTTAAACTTTAAGAGTGACCCAGAATCAGCCTCGTAAGAGTATATGTATTCTATGGCATCAGCTCTGTTGGCAATCACATTGACAACCGTCAAAAAATTGAAAAAACTTCTTGCTTTTAAAAATTTTCCATAATGTTAATACGGCCAGCAACGAAGGAGTTCGCCATCTTTACAGTAGCTATCTGGTTTTACCAGCGTTGTACCAGGATAGGCGACTTTCTGCACCGCTAACAGGAGATATTTCCAAAGTTCAGAATACGAGTATTTGACAAACTTCCTGTGGGGTACTAAAAAAAACGGGTTGAACATATTTCGAATAGGTACGAGTATTTAGGTACATTTACTTGTTTGCACGTGTATCTTTTAAAATACCTAGGGGCTATCCGACTTGATTGGCTATTTTCCTTATTAAAAACCTACATAGCACTTGGCCCACCTATTAACGTCATAATTTACATAGTAATTAATACCTTTAAGCTATTAAATGTGCTAACATAATTGACAACATATGTCCCGTAATAGCTATAAATTGCTGTGTACTCGGCTCAGTATCGAAACTGCCTTGATTAAAATGTACTGTGCTAATATTGGTTTATGTCTATGTAGAGAAAATAAACAGCCCATTATCGCACGCACGCTTTGTATAGTAATGGAAATTTTAGATTGTTAGAGTTAATGCTGTGTTAATGAAAATGATTACTCATTTAGCGTTGGTTGTATCCGTAAATAAAAACGTTAACGATGGAAGTTTGTAGTATCGAATCAGAGAATTGACTTCTCGATATTTCAATCTATGTGAGGAAACCTAGGCCTAAACCTACCAATTGATTTGGTTTTCCGCAAGGGTTGCGAAGACCAGTCAACTGTCTATACTGCGGGTTCCGAAACGATTTCTTCGGCCGCAACCGGAAATTACATGCTGGTATTTAGACGATATGAAAATTGTAAGACGTATTGCTGGTACGACGTCGAGACTGATCTGTACGAGCTCCAGCTCATTAAGTGGCTATAAGTGGTGAGCAGGATCGACCGTGGTGATCTCTTGTTTCGGAGGCCAAGACTTAGTTCGAGTCGCTGGGCCAGCGGAGTAAGTGAATAAAATATTTAATTAAAATTCCCTTCGTCGTTTATCTGAAGGCAGTAAACACAACGTCACAAGCAATATCAATAGCAAAACGGAACGTATCTGACAACGATATATCGCTTACTCGCTCACTTGATCCCGTCCCGTCCCGCACCCGACACGGGACCTCAAATGTTCCTGTCATATTTGATTTGACGCCGGTCTAGAGATGGGCACCTATCCGGTACTATTCATTATCATACCATCTACCAATTTTTCTGGGTAAAACTTAAATGTTTTACAATATTTTTTACAAGCTTTAGAGCCACTTCAAGGTTACCGATTGAACTGAATTTTGGTATAGGTACTTGTAGAAATCCGATGATAACACACTAAAATGGTATTAAACACGACTGTCTCGGTGGCACAGTGATTAGTGGGTCGCGAGAGGTCCGGAGTTCGATCTCCGGGTCGGGTCAAAAAATTGTACCTAAGTTTTCGGTAAAAAATTCTTAGTGACAGCCTGGAGTCTGGAAGTCAGCGGTCTTGTACCCCTGTGCCTCGGAAAGCACGTTAAGCTATTGGTCCTGCGCCCGAACCTCTGGTTGTGTCCCAGTAGTGTCCCATCGGAATATGAGAGTAAGGGAATAGGGAGTGCACTTGTGTTTGCGCACACACTTAAGTACTTTAATATGTCCTGCGTACTTGGCTGATCGTTGAGATTGGCCGCCGTAGCCGTAATCGGTTGGAGGATATTATAAAACTGATATCATGACAGACCATAGCTTAAGAGACTAGAGCTTCCACATATAATGAACTAGAATAGTGGAATAGTGGGCTTACATGTTTCGTCGTTGTGAGGGTTTTCTGGTACTTCTGATGATAATTCTGAGTGAGTCTGAAGAGTGTAAATGGAACCTGCATCTATAAGTCCATTGAACGACAATTCTCAAAAGCGTAATCTCGACTAGGTACTTATTTCGGACCATTTTTTCTAGTTCTTGGCGCTACACATCCATCATGAGATCAGCTTGCTGGAGCCATAGTTTTTTCTTTTTATGCCAGAGGCCCAGAGGCGATAAACGAGCAAGTGAGCCACCCGATGGGAGGTAATCAACGCCGCCCATTAACATTGGCTGACCGGATGGCCGAATTGGTAGTGACCCTGCCTCTTACGCCAAAGGTCGTGGGTTTGATCCCCACCTTGGACAAACATTCGTGCGATGAAAACTTGTGTTTGTTCAGTGTCTGGGTGTAATATATGTATTTAAGTATATATTTGTGTTCCTCTGTTGCCTGATATCTGTAACACAAGTGCTTAAGCTACTTAGTACGGAATCAGGTCAACGTATAAGATGGTGTTAGAATTATTATTATTATTATTATTATTATTCGCGATATCAGAAATCAGTATTGCAATTCCGGATTTACACAACTATGCTCAATCGGTGACCTGGAAGTAGGCAAAACTATTGTTTATTTTTTACCCATTAAAAAAATGAGTGTGTAAAAATGGGTAACCCCAAAATCAGATATTTACCCGGGTAGGTGCCCATCTCTACGCTGGACGTGACCCAATAACTAGGGCATGACATGTATGCTTAAAGTGTTTGTCTGTGGGAAAGTGGAGGGATAATGGTCGGATTTTTCTTCGAGTTGGGGGTTTCTGTACATAAATGATGAAATAAAGTAAAAACAAATTCAATACTAAGTTTTGAACCACTGATTAAGACCCCTTTTACGGTTCAGTGGCGCCACCACAGACAGATTTTTACTGATTGTAATGAAATTGGTCAAGACATTTAAAAAAATAGGGTTTGTGATTTTATAAGCTCATTTTGCACACCCTTTCATGTCGCAATCATATTTAAGAAGAGTAAAATTTTAAGATTTAAAAAAAAATTAAGATATTATTTTCCCTCAAGTTTGAGTTTTTTTTTAAATTCTACGCGGGCGTCCGTTGCGTCCATCCTTAGATGTCTTGGAGCAGCGCTTTTCTCTGAAAGACATTGAAATCTTGCGGAATAACAACAAGACCGTGGCACGTTGGACTGTAGAGTAAAACAAAGAATATATCTAACATCTGAGACGCGGAAAGTCCTTTTCAGTTCCCTTTAGTCGATGTTATTATTCTGGATGTAAGGGGATAATCTATTTTGATTGTACCCATAATACCAACTATGTTATAAATGTAAAATAGTCAAGTAAGTACGGATCTGTTTTACTATTTTAGGAAACACCGCTTTGTACTTAGATATTCTACAATTTATCCTTTTTAGAGTATATTTTAATAATTTACGAGTGTCTCTTCTTGTTATGACAAGAAGAGACACTACGTAAATCCAGTCTAAAAATATTCACGTCGTCAAAACACTGATTGGGAAAATAAAAAAGTTATAAAGAAAGACTGGCTCGCCATCTGTTGCAGTTCGGATCTGTTCGGATAATTCTTAAGTTAAAAGAAAGTTAGTTATTTCAAGAGTTTACTTGGGGATCGCTTGGACGGTGTTTTTTACTTTTTTAAATGCATATTTAGCGGCGAAATACTTAATTTGTTGTGATGCAGTTTTCGAAATGAAGTTTGTTTTGTTTTCAAGAACTAGCCATCTTTTATCCGATCAAAGATTAATACAATTAATAAGTCTACACATAGTTTCAAACGCAAGCTCAAAACTATACATAATAAGCAAGTACAACCAGCAAGTACAAACTGCATGAAAAAAATTTCTTTTTTTTTTTTACATTTTTCATTAACAAACAAGCAAACGGCTCGCCGGATGGTTAAGTGGTTACCGCCACCCATGGACATCTGTGATACAAGGGGCATCACAGACGCGATGTCGGCTCTTAAGGTGACGGGTAGGGCACACTAGCGACGCCAATCAATTTTAATTTTAGCTACTAAACCGGATCTATTTTAAGCAATTTCAGGGTTACAACCTCTCGGCAGTGAGGGCCCAATTTGGTTGAAAGGGGAGTTAAATGTTTGACAGCGCACTTGTGCTGTCATCAGGTGATCATTTGCTTGTCTTTACCACCCATCACACAAATGCTCCTTCCAAAGGGAAGCTCTTAAAGGACATGTTCAGCACGGATCTATAGATTTTTCATGTGAATATTTCTACCTCTACTTTGGCGTTGATAGTTTCATGTCGAGGTACAATAGTTTAAATAATGTTTTTAATTATGTAACCATGCTTCGTTTGTATTTCAATGTAGTTACCAGACTTGCCAAATCCTGGTGGCTTAGTTTAAATCCGTTCGATCCCCGCAAAGTACACTTATTTATGTGCATGAACATGTCTTTTTGCTCGTATTGGTCTGGGTGTTTTTCCATGTATTATAAGTATGTATTTACAAAAGAAAAGTATTAAATGTATATATTTGTAATCCCGCTGGTGGTTCTGATATCCGTAACACAGGTACTCTGATATCCGTAACCTATCTCGAAATCAGATCAATATGGGATTGGTGATCGGTAGATGCATTGCAATGAACGTGTAAGAGGTCGATGTTTGAATTATAGAATGACGTGTGAGAGTGAGAAAGACGACGGATGGCCGACGATTGTGATAAGTCAAAGTCAAAGTCAAATAATTCTTTATTTGCATAGGCTTATACACAGCACTTACAAATCTTCATACATTTGAATGACTTAAAACTATTTATAAGTACTTATACAGGGTGTAACACCCTGTATATGTTAATACATATATATCATCATCATCATCATCATCAGCCCATTTAAGTCCCCACTGCTGGGGCACGGGCAACTACCCCCCGCAATCACATGGGGGGTAGTTGCCATACTCACCACGCTTGGCAGACGGGTTGGAGAGGGTTTTGATATATATATCAAAACATATATATGTTGATACATAAAATATACTAAAGAAATTCTACCATCGGCTCGGAAAGTTGTTTCTGGTCAAGAAGATCCGGCAAGAAACTCGCCAGTTACTCTTTTTAATCGCCAAACTTTCATACAATGTTGTGTCATCATCACCAAGCCATACAGTTTAATTGTTACACAAAATAAAATAAAGGAAATAATAATAAAATAAATATTATGAGGTAAACCGAAGCAGACCATTCCCCAAAGGTGGCACCTGTTCACAAGTATGACGTATGTGTCAGCCATCATATCACTCAACCATATTAGAGGGAATGTAATGACCCGCCACATAGCTCCACCACCTCAGAGACATTTGAGTGAGCATGACTACTTAGGTTCCCCTCATAGGTCACAAAGAGTAGTAGTTACTTAATCCAATACTAATAAACTGCAGGACGAGGTGTACAATAGTAGGTGGTCAGCATCTTATCAATTATAGAATAATCAATATAAATCAATTTTTATACAGTAATAAATGCTGCTAAGCCTAATTTATTAAGAAAGGCGTCAAGACGTAGCACTAAGAAGCTTATAATTGTTTTTATAGAAGTATTTATTCCCGAAACCTGGTGTATTATTTATTCTGTCCTACATCAATGTACCTATGTGATGTTGTGAAATTTTTATTAAAAGCGATGACTTTAAACATACAGGCTCAAAACGGCAATACAAGTGTCTGGACGTTTATATGTCAAGTCGTACAGAGCGCTTTTGTGCCGGTCACGTCACGTGCCACCGCCGTGTTCGCCACACGTGATCTACATCCAGATACCGATGTCCGTGTGGGGACACGGTCACGCGTGCTGCCGTAAGCGGAATTAGATTTTAACTGCACAACGGACTGACAAAATATTATTCTACGATTTTAATAAAATAATTACTATGTTTGATCTGGTTCTGAGTGTAATTTGTACATGTATTTATGTTTTTTATCGTTTACATCCTGAAAATCACATAATAGGTATCGTGAAAGTCACGTGAATTCCACTCAGCAAGTTAGCTCAAGAAAATAAGCGAAAAAATAATCAGCTGTTCCATACAAAATATAATATCCACCCGGCAATAATGAATGGAACGGCTGATTTTTTTTTCACTTATTTAGTTGATGTAAACTATAAAAAAATAACGGTATATATCAGTAATTCCTCTGTAAAGAGCGATGGTAGCTCAATGGATACGCACGCGCCTTCCACGCAGGTGGTCGAGGTTCGAAACCGAGCATGCACCAATGGTTTTTCCAAATCTATGTGCGTATTTCTACAATCTGCTCGGCGGTGAGGGAAAACATCGTGAGGAAACCTGCACGTTTCGGAAAAAGTTTATGAAACGTGTAACCATAATTCAGTTGGTCAGGTTCCCCTGTTAAAGTGACCTTGAATTACACGCTAAGATGAAGAGATTAGTAATTCCTCTGTTGTCTGATAATCTGATATCCGTAACACAAGTGATTAAGGTACTTAATACGGAATCAAGTCAATGTATGTTGTATGAATTTATAAAGCTAAAAAATAACGAAACAGCAAAAACATGTATACCCTATATGTTGCCCAGGCTTAACAGCTCACATGACATAATGTAATTCTAGTTTTTAACCGACTTCAAAAAAATTTAGGTTCTCAATTCGACATGTACTATATTTTTTTTTTGAAACATAAAATAATGAAACAACAAACTAAAGTGTTGCGATTGGCCTGTATATAAAACTTTGAAACTTATAAAAAAGTGCTGGTGATAGGATGCTGATAACAAAACCATTAAAAACACGCAAAAATGGTGTTTTCTCGTTCAATGGACATAAGACATCAGAAAACACAATAATATATCAAACTCAAAACATAAACAATATAAAAGAGTATAATTAATCAAGACGACGACGAAAGAGACGACGAGTGAGTCCGCTCGTGACGGCTGCTGTAACGTAGCCGAAACGTCGAGTAAAATAAGTGAGTACACAATGTTGTGTCACATAAATATCGTGTTAATCCCCGTATTGATACTTATAGTTAAAATGCAACGCGAAAATTTAAAAAACTAATATAAAAGAGGCTGGTCCAGCCGTCGATCCGCAACACAAAGTATATTATATGTTGCCTAGGCTTAACAGCTATAACACAAAAAAATCCATTCAAATCCGTCTAGTAGTTTCTGAGATTACGCTTAGCTTACGATAGCTCACGATAGACGACCCGTTTGGAACAGTGGTAGTGAACGCTGCCTTTGGTCCAAGGGTTGCGGGTTCGATCCCCGCACAGTACAAACATTTGTGTTCATGAACATGTCTGTTTGTATTGGTCTGGGTGTTTCCTATGTATTATAAGTATGTATTTACAAAAGAAAAGTATATTATATGTATATATTTGTAATCCCACTGTTGATTCTGATATCCGTAACACAGGTGCTTGAGCTACCTATCTCGGAGTCAGATCAATGTATGTGAAAGAAAAAAAAAAAAAAAAGATTAGCGCAAAAAATAAAACAAACAAAAAAAATTGAAATCATTGATACATTCTGTTACTCTTTCTTTTAATCTAAAGGCTGTAATCTACATACCTAGATGGCCCTATGGCCCTATTAGGAAGCTAGTGAATACTTGCGCATATACAGTACACGTTATTGACGTCACTGAATTAGGTTTGGATTACACTTATCGCATTATCTAGGATAGAAATGTCGTTAATTTATAATATACCGCAAAGAACGATCACACGTTTATCTGAAACGAAAAAAACACTTTGCTGCTAATACGTAAAGATTAGAAGCAGATATCATATTTATTTAAGGTGACGGGTAGGGCACACTAGCGACGCCAATCGATTTTAATTTTTAGCTACTAAACCGGATCTATTTTAAACAATTTCGGCGTTACAATCCCTCGGCAAACATTTATACTATTTATTAAATAACTATGCAAAATGTTGGGTCCAACGTGTACGCTAAAAATTGATTTAATTAAATTGCGGTTGACATTTTATGACGTTTTAAAAATATCTTCAAACCAATTTTCAGTGGAAGTTTTCCTGGTAATCATCATATATTTTTTTAGTTTTTTTCCTTATCTTATATATTAGAAACCTCAATATCATTTGAAGATCTATCTATAGATACATGTATGGGTTTGATATTTTTTTTCAAGTTTCAGTTTTAAGTGAAAACCCCAAAACTTTTTTTTTTAGTTTTAGATGAAAAGGTTAGGCATTAAAATAGTTCTTTACAGGATTTCTACCATGTACCTACCTTATTTTTGAGTTTCCGATATTTCGGCGCTGTTGCAAGTGCGATGGTCACGTTAGGTAATGGTATTGATAAAGATAAAAAGATAAAGATAAAAAATTCTTTATTCAATTTAAGTCCACACAGAACACTTATGAATGTCAAAATAGGTGCATAATATCTACCGTTGGTTCGGAATGTCGATTTCTACTGAGAAGACACCAGCAAGAAACTCAGTAGTTACTCTTATCAAATATTGATGATGTTACAGAGTTTCAATCGAGAAAAAAAATAATTATGAAAGTTAATAGACTACTATGAATAACAACTCAAAATATTAATCAATTAACTTGACCAAGAATCCTTATCATATAAATAGTATTGTACACTATAGTAACCTTTCTTTATTAGGCAGGTTTTAATATGAGACTTAAACTTATCCAGTGATAGGTTAATGACATTTTGTGGTAGCCTATTAAATATCTTAATACTTAAGCCAACAAACGAATTAGCGATTTTATGAAGTCTGAGGACCAGGACGGCAAGCCTATGTTTATTGCTGGTGTTAAGACTATGACTATCGAACTTTTTTGGAAAAGTGTGCAAGTTCTTACGTACATACATAATGCAGTCGAGGATAAATTGGGAAGCCACGGTTAAAATATTATTGTTATTGACCATGAAAATTTAAAACAATATGAGGTCAATGCAGTTGACAGAATACATCTATTTACCAAGTTCCAACAGTATAGTCGTTAGTTTCGGTATATGACGAATCCATAAGGGTTCCTTTTGTCAATGGACCACGGAACCCTCAAAGCAATAACATGAAAAGATTTCTTGAACGAAATATCTCGGTTGCCAAGTTGAAATTGTATTTTCGTTCTTCAAACAAAGACGTAGTTGTTCGGTTGCACGTGCCCATAATTTTCCTGGTTAGCCTTTCATTCCAAAAGGAACTTAGCAACTTATAGATATGCCAGAAATGTTGCTTAGGTTTAATAAAGGGCAGTACCAAAATAGGTACCTATTTGCTTTGTTTATTTAAACATTCTATTGCATTGATTTAGCGATGGGTCTCCCTGCGTGATCGTATCAGAAATGATGAGATCCGCAGGAGAACTAAGGTTACAGACTTAGCCCAAAGGATTGCATGCCTCAAGTGGAAATGGGCAGGGCACATAACGAGGGAAACAGACGGCCGTTGGGGCGGAAAGGTCCTCGAGTGGAGGCCACGTACAGGAAGTCGCAGCCGTGGCAGGCCCCCCACAAGGTGGACCGACGATCTGGTGAAGATCGCGGGAATTTATTGGATGCGGGCGGCACAGGACCGATCTGTGTGGACAACATTGGGGGAGGTCTATGTCCAGCAGTGGACGTCTATTGGCTGAAATGATGATGATGATCATGATGATGATGATCATGATGACTGACTAGGACTGGTAGCTCAGTAATTCAGTCCGCGCCTTCCATATGGGGGGTCGTAAATCGAATCCGAGCATGCACCTCTGGATTTTTCAAATCTATGTGCGTATTCCTACCATTAGCTCGGTGGTAAGGGAAAAGATCGTGAGGAAACCTACACAGCACAGCATAGAACATACAGGCAAGTTGCCTTTTTGTGATATTCCAGTCTGTGAATGCTTTAGATACTGGCTTTAGGTATGAATACAAAATCCCAATATTCCCAATATACCTATCCCACATAGCCCCATACACATTTTAATCAACGTTCTGATGATTCCCACTGCATCGTCATAATGTTAAAACTATTTACAGTGTTTAAAAAGACGTAATAGTATGCTGCAGTAGAGTGTTAATTTCACAGTCACGCTCATAACCGGTCAACAGAATAAAAAAAAAAAGTAAAATAAACCCTAATTTTAAAACACCGACCGAGCGATGCCGGCTCTTAAGGAAGGAATAATCCTTACTTAAGAGCCGACATCGCATATGTTGCATGATACCTCGTGTGTTGCAGATGTCCATTAGCGGTAGTGATCACTTACCACCAGTTGTGCCGTCTACTCTTTTTGCCTCTATACTGTTAAAAATACTACAAAAAAAAAAAAACTTAGATGTCTTAAATTCATCTCAGTTTATAAAAATAAGGAACGGTACAATTAGACCGAACAAGCCTTAAATGAAGGGTCAAAAACGGTTGACACATCGTGTGTAGCTGTTCCCAATTTTCCTGTTAACCTGACACCGACAAGTCGATTAGCAAAATGATCCCGGCCAGTTGACAGCCCGACGAGGGATAATAAGTTGTTGAAGTTCTGCTCCCGTCGCCCTCCTCCTCGACGTGGGCAGAGAAATTGACTAGAATTACCTAATTTTAGGTGGGCTACAAGGGTGTGTAAAAATATACACATAAATAGATTATACAATAATGTCGGCGTAGATGAAACATCCCATTGTCAACATTTTTAATTGAAAATATGTCTAATTTATTTCTCAAGCGAATACTGCGGTATGTAATGCGGTATTTGACTTTTTTTTATATTTTTGTAATTAAAAGACCTCTCAATGATAGAAACATCGTTGAAAGAATTATTTGATTCTCATTTAAACTATCTGAGATATAATAACTTTAAAATCACATTATTTTGAGCAAACCCAAAACGCTCGATACAAATGGCTACTAAGATGTGACGTCACACGCAAGTTTTTTGTATGCATTTCATTTGAATTTTGTATAGTAGCTATATCAAATGTTTCGTTTATGTCAATGGTTCTATTATAATAGATGGTGCAAATTGTATAAGTTATTCAATGATATAGTTACTTTTTAATAATTTTATACAAAAGGTCAATGTATGAGATGTTGTGAGAATTATTATTATTGTGTTTGAAATATATAAATATATTCTCCCATTTTGGGGTACGCTAACAAAATTGCGGGCTTTTAGCCAAGCAAAGTTGTAGAGGAAAAGTATTATGTTGTTATGATGTCAGAATCCGATTCAAGCTGTAAAAATTTGCGGACTATCCTGCAAGTGTTAAGAATCGCTGCTTATTATACTTTTAAAATGGACTTGCCCATGAATCTTTGAATGACCATAAAACCGGCTAGACGGTATATTTTTAATTGAGCATTTTTGCTATTGGCACATATTTACCTATATTTTGATAAAATTTGTTTTTAAATTTCGGTTAGGAAAATTTCGAGTTTAGTCAAATACCCTTTTATCGTTTTCAAACATTCATTTCAACTTTAATCGAAATTTTAAAAATATTCATTTATGGAATTATTCTGCCAGAGCAATATGGCTTCTTCATTAGTACTACAGTCAATAAAAGTTTTGATTATTAAACTTTACAGAATAAAATGCATATCATAGGTAACTATAATCTTGGCGGTCTTATTGCTAATAACAAACTTTATCAGACAACGTTGGGGTAAAGAAAAAGTAGAAAAAAAGTTGCAAAAAGTAACAACAAATTCTACTCTCAAGGTAGGCAGCGGCGGCATGACTGTGCTCCGGCATTGTTAAGTCTATGAGCGGCGGTTACCATTTATCATCAGATAGACCGCACGCTCGTCTGCCTATTTCTCGGCATAAAAAAGTAAGGACTAAACAAATCCATGGTTATTGGCTAAAAAGATGCAACTAAGCTACAAAAACAGTACCTTCCGCCGAGTTGGCGGAAAATTGTGTATATTTGATTCGTCGTCGAACCACGTCCAAGAAAATTATATTCTGACGCCCCAAAAATGACTTATCAAAGTTTGACGAAATTCCAACAGGATTTTTCTAAAATTAGCTCCGGGCAAATTTTATCGGTGGATCTCGTGGCTATTTTAATTTGTTTACAAAAAGAAATCATTCATTCTTAATAGTTGCACAATGTTTATTATAATATACAGAATTATTTTTAATATACAGATTTTTTTATATGTAACCTACACAGATAAAACTGAATATAGACCTTTATTTTTTAGATCCCGAAAACCTGATAAAAGGCATTATTGCCGGGTGGATTTTCTACTTTGTATGGAACAGCTGTTTTTGTTTCGCTTATTTTGTATGAGGAATCTCAAACTCAAGTTATTTAATTGCATAACATAGGTAGTAGGTACCCATACAGATGTTAAAATTAGAAGAGTTTTACTATAAGTAAATAACACACCTAAAAATCACATCTCGTGTTCAGAAGGGACGAGTTGATATTTTTAAGTGTATATTTCATCATCATCATCATCACCCCATTTAAGTCCCCACTGCTGGGGCACGGGCCTGCCTCAATCACATGAGGGGTATTTGCCATACTCACCACGCTTGGCAGACGGGTTGGGGAGGGTTTTGATAAAAAGGCAGAGTTTTCCTTCTCTGGGTGCTGATGATCATGCCAGCAGCTTTACCTTAGTCGCCTTTTACGACACCTCGGTAAGAGTGAGGGTGGCCTATTCTACTCTGCCGGGTATTCTAGTGTGTTATTTACTTAATAATAAATTGCAAAAGATTGTTATAAAAAATATCAACGATTGAGTTTCACTATATTAGGCCTAGCAAGGGAATGCAAATTTTAAAAGTTACTTCCATAATTCATTCACTAATAGGTAAGCTCATTAATATTTAAATGACAATGTTTACATACATAATAAATAATGTATCCAAATTAGGTAGGTACCTATGCTATCTAATATATTTGAAGAGTAAAGACTCATAGACGTGGACTACCGAACAAAGTCACGACTCTTTTCAGGATTCCGTAAAGAACAAATGAAAAGCTGTGATCAAACGTTAAATATAGCCGTCGTATAATAAAGCTTTCACACGTCTCGCGTTTTATTATTTTGAATTAAGTACGTACTTTCAACCGCGAACGGACTATATTAGTCTCTCACCTGCGAAACCCGCAAAGTCTCAAAGGTAAAATTTACGAGCAAGACGTGCCAACCCTTGCGTTTAAAGGCTTTCTTAGTATACGAGCAAAATATATGAGGATGTGATTTTTTGCGGAAAAATTGTTTACTACATGAACTCCATTTTTTATGTGATATGTGGCAGACGAGCAGAGCTAGGCGTCGACACCAGTAGAGTCAGAAGTGTTCTCCCCCGGATTGTGCCTATCTTTTTTATGTACAATGACTCACGCATCGAAGCACACAGCACAGTGCTGCTTCACGCCGGTTCTGTGAGGCCGTCGTATCACTCCGGTCGAGCCGGCCCATTCATGCCGAAGCATGGCTCTCCCACAGTAAAGTCTATAGCAAAACGAATGTATTGCGATACGGTTCTTATTGCCTTATATAGAACACCTAGCCATACAGGTAAACTAACATGCATTCCACTCAACATATCGATACTTGCATCACAATTTGTTTGCGATAATTATTCGTGAGCGAGCAAATCTGATTCCCTTGAGTGTAGCTCAGTGGTTAAGAATGAGTCGTGGTTTGATCATGCACTTCTGTATTCTTCAAATCTATTGTTTTATGAAAAAAGGGAGGTAAACTAGCAAGCGAGTCACTTGATCGTAAGTGATCAATCACCATATGTCATATTTCTGCCATGAACTGAATGAGGGAAAATATTGTGAGGAAACCTGAACGTTTCGGATAGTTTCTAAAAATTGTGGATATCTACTAAATTGTAGATGTTGGAATCATTGTTAATGAAAATTCGAATCCACCTGTCATCCATACACGGATCCGCTGAAACATTAGCATAATTTGTAACAACAAATTTATTACCCTAGATAGTAGAACACCTAGCTTTGCAGGTAAACGAGCATGCATTTCACTAATCACATCGATACTCGCATCGCAATTTGCTAGCGATAATTATGCGTGTGCGAACTGATCTGATACTCTGCTCATTTCATTTACCGATTGATTCAGAGTCGTGGGCTTATTGCAAGAACTTATTATTGAATATCATCATCAGTACAAAGTAAAAAGGTTCCAGTTCCTAGTTGCTTCTAAAGCTGTCGCTTCGAAGCCTTGACCATGATCCAGGGTTTGGAAAGTCTGAGAGCGAGGTCCGCTCGCTAGCGCGCTCCGAAGGGTGAGGAAGGGGAGGAGACGCCGAGCAGATGCGCGTCTCCCCCCTCTCCGCGGAGGGAGCCCGCTGGTGCGTGGTGCGGGGCGCCAGCACCAGCATTGCATAGGCTCCTACAGCTGCCCGATAGGGACGGCTCTGTTCTCCTGGCTATCCCGAAGAGGAACCGCATAGTCCGCCGTATAGCCGGACATCCGCCCGGGGAATATCGTGGAGGGAGGCTTCGGCTGTATCACCATGATATTCCTCAATATGGGCGATGAGGGAGAACCGCAGGAGGTTTAGTGGGTATGCCTTTGCCTGGCTTCTCTTTGGGAAAAGCCCCCCGCCAAAAGAGAGCCCCACATAACCCGGCCGCCGGTGGTCCTGTATGCATAAGGTAGTCGGCTCATCTCTTGAGCCGGCGGGATTCCCCCTGCGAAACCAAAAAAAAAAGGTTTGGAAAGTTTGGTAATGTTAAAAATAATAGCGTAAGCTGATTTTAAATATGGATTTATTAGAAAGTTAACAGTGCATAGGAAAGGATTTTTATAGAAGTGACACACTTTAATCAGTAGGTAGTATTTAAAATAGAATTTCAATTATAAAAGAGACATTTAATATAGCCAGTTATGCTTATAAAGTCATGTCTATGTGTCTGCCTGTTATTATTATTACTTATATTGATACAGGGTGTATCTGTGAACATTTACAACCATTTAACCACGTATTCTAACAACTATTCTGAACAACATTTGTTTAACGACTCTTCGAAAATCACCGAATTCTTTTTCGACTTCCCATACGAAGTGACCAAGACACGTGACCGACTATGTGTGAAAAGTTGAAATTTTTTCATGCGAATTTCCAAAAGTGATAGAACAAATGTTATTCATAATGGTTAGTAAAACACGTGATTCATTATCATTCATCATTATCAGCCCATTTAAGTCCCCACTGCTGGGGCACGGGCCTCCCTCAATCACATGAGGGGTAATTGCCATACTCACCACGCTTGGCAGACGGGTTGGCGAGGGTTTTGATATAAATGCAGAGTTTTCCTTCTCTGGGTGCTGATGATCATGCCACCAGTCGCCTTTTACGACACCTCGGTAAGAGTGAGGGTGGCCTATTCTACTCTGCCGGGGACCACACAGCAATGAAACACGTGATTAAAGAGACGTAAATGTTCACAGATACACCCTGTATTTGTTCGATGTTTGGGTTGATACCCCCGTAGTGCAAAACTAAGTCCAAAAAAGGTAACTTGTGTGTGAACGTGTGTGAACGTTAGACAAACTAGATTCTCTTTGCTTTGTGGAACAAAATGCTTCATTAAATATGCAAACCTTTTACGTTTCCTAGAAAATGCCTCGTAATATGTTCCTGAATATGACCCATTTGTTTCACTAAGGGTTTTATCTATCGAAAATGAGACGGAGTTTCCCATAATCTTCTCTCTCGCGCTTACGTCACGTGACAGGAATATCAAGTAGGCATTTGTTTTCTTGTCCGGACAAACATTATTAGATCTGGGCTCTTCGCATTCTGTCCTGTTATTTACAGCTTATTATGTAATAATGGTGGAATAATTTATCGACTTTCGTTAGTAGATGTAAAGTAAAAAGTAAAAATAGTAAAGTATCAGCCTATAAACTGTCCCAATGCAGGGCAAAGGCCTCCATCATAGAAATCAAGTTATCGCTACTACGATGGGATTAGGCTTAATCACCACGCTTGCCAAATGCGGATTGGTGATCACAAACCCGAGCTATGTTCGAAAAATTCGAAACATACTTTTCGCTCGACCCGGGAATCCAACCCAGGACCCCGAGATCACGGCCCGGTACTTAATCCACTAGACCATCAGGGCGTTAGTAGTTAGTAGATGTTAAGACTTTAATTTGAATTAGGTATAACAAGAACTTTCCTTAAGGTGACGGGTAGGGCACACTAGCTACGCCAATTGATTTTAATTTTTAGCTACGAAACCGAATCTATTTTTAACAATTTCGGGGTTATAATGACTAGGCAAACACTTGTGCCATTTATTTAATAACCATGTCGTCCAAATTCTTGTTATACTGTAGTAGGTGAACCAAAAAGTTCTTACAAGTAAGCACTTAACGTAATGAAGTCCTTATACCACATCCTAATTACAATTGTGATTCCAGAATTATGTTAAGTATAGGGTACAAGTGTTTGCGCAAACACAAGTGCACTATTTATTCCCTTACCTTCATATTCCAATGACACCAGTGTGACTCTAACAAGAGGCGCAGAGCCAACGGCTTATATTGCTCTCCGATGCACGAGGTACCTACAAGACCGCCAGCTTTCTCACAGGGCTGACACTGGTAAATTCTTGAACCCAAAAACTAAGGTACTTTGAGCCGAAACAGAAATCAAACATATGAGACCATTAAAGTGCGACTCACTACCCACTTTACAACCGAGGTAGTCAAGTCAAGCTCCATACGAGTGTACCAATGTTTAGAATAGTTATTCACGAGATTTCTGCCATGAACCCTATTTTTGAGTTTTCGATATTTGGGTGCTGTTGCAATCGCCATGGCCATGGAGTAACTAACTATTCTATTGTGACCATGAAAGTTAAAAAAATATATTATGTCCTTATTTTTTAGTTTACCAACAAGATCCTGCAATACAGTAAGATCCAGCATCCTGCATTCCCAATTTCCCACGTAATGTGTCACATTATTACGTTGGAATAATGTGTGTCTAGAATTGTCCCGCTCATAAACGGTATAATGAAACCGTTGGCCGACATAATAGTCCACGTCCGATCTTCCATTGTAGTGTTGTGCGTTGTATTCATTATAACAAAAGTGGCATTGAAAAAAAAATCGAGCGTAAAAAGTATCAATTCAACTTCACTCGGACGCAAAAGACATCCGCAGGGGGACGAAAGGATCACTTTTCAATCATTTCTACAATATTGTAGATTTTTTTTAAATGATAGGTGGCAGATGGGCTGACATATCAACTGATGGAAAGCTTTGATTATTTCCGGGTGGATATTCTAATTTGTATGGAACAGCAAATTTTTTTTTCGCTTATTTTATTGATCGATCTGGTTTTCGGGATGTAAACGATAAAAAATAACAGTGTATAGATTAAATGGGGATTCCTAGCAGTAGGAGTCAAACAGTCCGCATGCGCTGATACAATTCAAAGGTTTTAAATTAGTATCTAGTAATAATAATAATTCTCACAACATCTCATACATTGACCTGATTCCGTACTAAGTAGCGTAAGCACTTGTGTTACAGATATCAGACAACAGAGGAACACAAATATATACTTAAATACATATATTACCTGCGTGATCGTATCAGAAATGATGAGATCCGCAGGAGAACTGAGGTCACAGACGTAGCCCAAAGGATTGCATGCCTCAAGTGGCAATGGGCAGGGCACATAGCGAGGAGAACAGACGGCCGTTGGGGCGGAAAGGTCCTCGAGTGGAGGCCACGTATAGGAACTCGCAGCCGTGGCAGGCCTCCTACAAGGTGGACCGACGATCTGGTGAAGATCGCGGGAATCCAGTGTATGCGGGAGGCACAGGACCGATCTGTGTGGAGAACATTGGGGGAGGCCTATGTCCAGCAGTGGACGTCCATTGGCTGAAATGATGATGATGATGATGACATATATTACACCCAGACACTGAACAAACACAAGTGTTCATCGCACGAATGTTTGTCCAGGGTGGGGATCGAACCCACGACCTTTGGCGTAAGAGGCAGGGTCACTACCAATTGCGCTATCCGGTCAGTCAAACCGGTAAAGTCTAGTGGTTTTTAGTGAACATATTTGGTATTTATTTGTGCAGTGAGACTAGTTAAATTTTGTATCGTTTTTAATACTGATATTGTGTGTCTAGTGAGTTGTCACGGACAACTTGATTGGACCTAATAGAGTTCTTAAACTCGCGATTATGCATAGAGTGATATCGGCAGAATCCGTAGGTCGTAAAACACCGGCGTTTTATTGAGTGACTGTGACTTTGACTGACATTGGCAAGATATCTTCGGGTAGAGCCATAATATAAAAAAAATATAGATTGAATGTGACTGCCGCCGCGTCGCCCACTAGAGTCACAAGTGCATAACTTTTAACTCAACTTCTCCCGATACGATACCCTCACTCACTCAACGATACGCAGCGCAAGCAGCTTCTCGCTGGTTGTCGGTGAGGCAATGGTATGGGTAAGTCGTCAAAAGTATTAATTTAGGATTTTATTGTAGAAGCAATCAGACGGCGCCTAGCACGAAAATAGACAGAGAAAGTCGGCTCTAGATGACATCGATATCGAAGAGTTGGTTATAGTTATACCAGTTATCGTGTCTCTTGCGCACTTTCTTCTCTCTCAAAGACTTATCGGTTTTGACGTACTCTCAGAGGCTGGATTACAGAGCCTTGACTACCGCAGACGTGTGGCAAGTCTTCTACTGAATTCATTTCGCAGAGTGTGCGGAGGTTCTGCATAATTTGATCCCCCTAGCACATTCCATCATCGGACAACAAGGCGCGGCGAGGGGTTTCATCCATACGTTGTAGTAGCGCTACTTGCGCTACAACAACGTAAATTAATATGTAATTAAATTAAAACTAGGAATGAAACATTCAAAGGCCTTCATAGGAGACAATACGAAGATATGGAAAAAATATCTTCTCGGCGGCAATAGACAACAGACAAGGATGCTCTTAGGAGCGTTAACAGGGCATTATGCAACGAACAAAATGCTTATGAAGATGAACATTACATCAAACAGCGACTGCAGAGCATGCAAGGAGGAGACGGAAACCATAGAACATCTTTTATGTGAATGCGACTCATTAGCCAGAGGCAGAATGTGTCTTCTAGGTAGCGCTTATCCTAAACCAGGAGACTACAGGCAATTCAATCCGAAAGACATCGTGACGCTGATGAAACGAATCTTTCGTGAGTAGGAGCGCAAAAGATAGGGGAGGTACAAAAGATCCCTTAGGGTCGACGTGCCCCATGAAAATGACCCCCTAACAGATAAGATAAGATAAGATGTAATTCAATTAATAAATCGCAAAGAATGAAGCTGCTATCATCATCATATCAGCCCACCTTCACCTACTGCTGAGTAAGTGCCTCTTCTTTATCCCGCCATTCCCTTCGGACCCTTGCCAGCCTTATCCATTGTTTTCCCACTACCGTCAAAATATCGTCCGACCATCGTGCAGGTGGTCTACCCACAAGACGTCGTCCCATTCTTGGCTGCCATTCGGTAAGCTTTATTCGGTAAGCCTGGCCAGGTGTCCTGCTGCATTAAGCTGCTATGTATAATGTACAGGTTAAGCCTGTTTTATAGCGATGTAGATAGCTAGCATTATGTTTCGGAACAAAACTCGTGCCAGCCCATTTTAACATTGCGTGTTAAACAGGATGATATGAGTTTTAATTCGGTAATAACTTTAGATCGTGATGTTTAATTAGATGGTCTGGGTCTATTTTGTGGCCATAGTGCGGTCACTAGTCTAGTCTAATGTTCATAGTCGCATCACTAGTCTAGTGGGACGTATCGCGCCATTAAATACTGCAAGAGCTTTTATTGCTTTTAATATTTTTTTATTAGGAAAGCAAATGGTTAGAGCAAGTCGAGAGTTTACGATGCCTGGTACAGACGTTAATAGTGTTGTCCGACATTTGGTGTCCTAGCAGGGTCACGCTTACTACAAAATGCTAGATTAGGCTAGTATTGCGAACAACCAAGACTGAATGTTCGCAAGACTGGCGCGATCCTGCATTAGGTTACGTAATATAGAGTAGTAGCATATCTACGTCAATTTTGTAGTTACGATCATAGTGTGGTGAGTTTGATTAGGTTAGTATTGCGAACAACCAAGACTGAATTTAACTAAAATAAAATAATTTTACTTAACGTCTGTTTTAATGTACACGTGTCTTAACAAATAAATGATGATTATGATTATGAATGTTCGCAAGACTGTCGCGATCGTGCATTAGGTTACGTAATATAGAGTAGTAGCATGTCTACGTCAATTGCTTACCATCAGGTGATTCGTCTGCTCGTCTGCCACCTATCACATAAAAAAAATTATAGCTACGCTCATAGTGTGGTGGGTTTGATTAGGTGCAACTTAACTCTCTACAAAAATCGTTTCGTGAGCATTTATGTTTCTTTAGACTCTAGAATATTGTCATGACTACCGTTAAATATAAGTAAAAAGCGGAAGCGGGCTTTAAATATTCCTCAATACGTTTATTCTAAGACTTGGAAGAGGAGTCCTTGTTTCTTAATTGAGACTAAGTAAAAGCAAGACCAGATGCATTAGCAGATCAATACCAGCAAAGGCATTTAGCTTCTGAACAACACTACTTGTATTTGCGCATTTGTTGGTTTGCGGTCTGGGGATACGGCTTAAAATTGTCTTCAACAATAGATGTTGAGTGATATTTAGCCAAAGTCGTTGCTTTAGAGCCCTGAATACATTTGTACCATGATACACGATTTGATATCCCCATTTTGGGAAACTATTAAAAACGAGCACATTTTGTCACGCTGTTTTTCCTCGCCTTGTGGTAGAAATTAATATAAAAGAACAATATTGAAAATTAAATTATTATAGATTCTCTGTTATTTTGAAAAGGGTCAAGAGCACCTAGTATTGTATAAGACCTATTCAAGCAAATTAATGGAGGTCCTTTTATCACCAATAAAATCGAATTGTTTGATTTTATTGGCCTGTTTACTTGTAATTAATGTAAGAAAAGGATCGTTAAATAACCCATTAATGTTTCACGTACGTAATGAATTCAGTCTTTCTTATATAGAAAGTCTAGTCTGCCTATTTTTCTTAAACAAGTTCGCAAATTTACCAATAGCATACCGAATACCTACTAGCAAAATGGAGTTAAAGACTTCTGCGCACGGAAATAACCGAGTCACATTTTTAGAAGAGTCAATTACTAAAACGAACTTTTTAATGATTTCGATCGCGTGGGTGCATGCGTGCGTGCGTGCGAGCGTGCGAGCGTGCGTGCGTGCGTGTGTGTGTGTGTGTGTGAGTGTGTGTGTATGTGTGTGTGTATGTGTGTGTGTATGTGTGTGTGTGGGCGTGTATGATATCTGTGTGTGACTTTGACTGCTTCGTTGGCGCAGTAGGTAGTGCGTCGCACTTTAAAGCGATGGCGGCGCTTGGGGTCCCAGGTTAGGTACTCGAGTTTTTCTGTTAAAAATTCTCAGTCTCAGCCTGGAGTCTGGAAGTTGGCGGTCATACACCCCCGTGCCTCGGAAAGCACGTCAAGCCGTTGGTCCTGTGACTTCTCCATCTCGTGTTACACTGGTGTCCCATCAGAATACGAGGGCAAGGGAATAGAGAGTGCATTGCACTTGTGTTTGCGCATACACTTGAGCACTAAAATATATCCCGCGTAAGTAGTTGATCGTTAAGATATGCTGCCTTAGCCGAAATCGGTTAGATTTGTAAAAATAATATTACAAATAAATTTGATTCATATTTCAAACCTATAAATTCAGTTTTGAAGGACAATAATAACGTCAAATCCACAACATTGTTCATTGTTCCCCCCGAACAAGTCCAAGCTTTGAGCCTCCATAACAATTTCCAACCATAAATTATACCAACTTCAGGGAAGCAATTTAAACTTAACCGTATCTGATATCTCTAAGAGATCTTGTGTCTATTAATTTCTTTAGAATGAATAGCTGGAGTTCTTTTAGACAAGAGCGCTGTGGACAAAAATATACACAGGATTTTTTCTGTACGAGTTGGTCAAGGAAGTGGTGCTTGCTGGTTTTGATTTAGTTTCCTACTGGGCCAGCACATGCAGACATTGAAATCGCAGCGAGATAGTTTTGAATTTTCGGTATGGTGCATGGGTATAGTGACGATTGGACTGTATACAGGGTGTATCTGTGAAAATTTACATCCCTTCAACCACGTGTTCCACCGACCCATTCATGCCGAAACGTGCATTTTTGATTTCGAAAAAGCAATGAAAACTGAGAAAATCGACAAAACCTATGACATTTTTTCTGAAACTATTCTTTCTGCGGGACTTAAAAAGTCTGCTGTTACCGTGGGCAAAATTCTCTATGCTTTGTAATATTACCTAAACTTTGGACAGTCCTTGACATCAGGACCAACAGCTTAACATGCTTTCTGATGCAGCCCATGCATCAGAAAGCACGTTAAGCTGTTGATCCTGCATCCGATCTTTCTTCGGTCGTGTATGACCCATATTGACGAGTCCGAAGAATGATCGGGTGCAGTCCATCAAAATATGAGGGCTAATCTTTTCTTAAATGTTTAAAGGTCACATAGGTCCGACAATACCGCAAATGATAGTCCATTCTATAGTTTTTTTATATAGTGGCTTAGTATATTGGGTCTCCTCAGCCTGATGGTAAGCAAAAGAAGAGCCCAAGTTGCAATCACAACATTAGTATTGTTGTACTAGGCAGGAAGCATAATAAAAAACCGTCATCAAAAACCATATTTTCTCCATAAAATAGCAATTACTTTTACAAAGCCCAAACGTGTTAAAATACAATTTCCTTTGACGCAAAGTGCACTGCACCCGGTTGCAGCCGTGTGTGCATTACAACCCTTCGTGCAGCGGAATCGATGCGAGGTCCTTGCACTGCATATGGAATGCTTCCTGTTCGGCCGCGAGTTTGTGCAGCCGCAATGCATGTGGGGTTAGTAGCAAACATTTACCTATCAAATGTATCTAGAAGTTTAGTGCAAATGCTCTACTGAAGTTTTAGATTGTGACTCCTTTGTTTAAAGTAAGTAGGCAAACAAAGATAGCCATTTAAAAATATATCATTCGCTTCATTGTTCAATTTAATCAGACTTTTCAAATCCTGGAGCATCGTAGCGTACCCTCCAAAGCGATACGCTAGAATGATGATGATGACGTCAAGCCATTACGATAAATCCTTGCGTTGTTACCAACCTAAAACTACTGTCACACATGCTCATTTGTAGCATGCTAAATGTGAGCATGCTGGATGAACTGTCCACATTTGCTATCAATAAGCATGGTATTAGGAATCTATAAGCATGCTTAAAAATAAGCAAACCTGTTTACACGTGCTAAAGCACACCACCACATTCCCCCTTCCACCCGCACTACAGGTAGCATGCTTAAATATCGACTGTTGTGCGATTTTTGAGCATGCTGAAAATTAGCATGCTTTTATGTTGTGTTATTGTTATGTTTGCAGAGGTGCATATTGACGGCTTCCACACGATAATCCAAAAGAGGTGCGCCTCGCTTCTGAGTCGTATCTGTGGTAGCCCGAACAGTATCCTGGGCGCACTAGCGAATAGGTGGGACTCGCCCATGCTTAAACGCTGGATCGGCTTACACGCCATAAGAGGCGGGTAGATGTGTGCCGACTTCCACCTATCTTTGTTTAATACTTTATTAATAAATAATACGTGCTCACATAGTTTGTAAGTTAATATTGTTACTAACACCTATACGTCACTAATATAACGTTAATAATACGTTACGGCTGCTGTAACGTAGCCGAAACGTCGAGCCAAATATGTGAGTATATTTTCACATAATAAATATCGTGTTAATCCCCGTATTGATACATTATAGTTATGAATTTTTCTATTCGAATAATACATAGCAACGTTAACACACACACTAACTTGAACAAATATTTGCAAACGAGTCACAGTGCAAATTGAGTGCCAACATTGACTGAGTGAGATTCACAGTAGCGTGAATCGTTAAGTTGTTACACTTTCCGCCGGGACTTGCGAGCTCAGCCAATGGTTTGCCTAGTTAGGCGTACATAGGTACATTACTTGTGTTTAATTTTGATGATTCATGATGAGTGACTGCTTCGTGGGCGCAGTGGGTAGTGCGTCACACTTTAAAACGACGGCTGCGCTTGAGGTCATATGTTCGATCCCCGGGTCAGGTCAAAATTTGTACCTGAGTTTTTCAGATAAGAAATTCTTAATATCAGCCCGGAGTCCGGAAGTTGGCGGTCTTGTACCCCCGTGCCTCGGAAAGCACGTTAAGCCCTTGGTTCTGCGCCCGATCCCTCTCCGGTCGTGTCACACTGGTGTCCCATAGGAATATGAGGGCAAAGGAATTGAGAGTGCACTAGTGTTTGCGTACACACTTAAGCACTATAATAAATCCTGTGTAAGTGGCTAATCGTTGAGATTGCCCGCCTCAGCCGAAATCGGTTGGAGGATATTATTATTATTTTGATGATACGCTTGACAACAATCGCAATTGATGGAAATGTCGTCGATGAGATCTAGAATGTTACGCGTTTGCATTCACAAAAGATATATATACCCCAAATCGCTGCCCACAGGCATCGTGCCCAGGAAACTTAGCGTATTTCCTTTCTGAATAACCAAACTGATACGTTGGTTGGTAGTTCACGATACAGGTGGTGAGCTCCCAGTCTCCACGGTCCTAAGGTCTCAACTCCAAACAGCTCGAATAGGCTGGTGTTCCTTAAAACTGCGTATTTACGCCGTTTGAGCCTTCAATGCGGTATGCAAAAGATGGGACGGGGCCAAAGTGTCGACGCACATTGCGTCCCACACTAGGGGTCACCCCATCTTCCACGGAACTAAGGCCATGCCATTGTGTCCCTTGCCGTCACTTCGCCCCAGGCCAAAGTGCGTTACAAATTTACTTTTTTTTCATCATCGTCATCATCATCATCATCATCAGCAACCCTCACTCGTCCACTGCTGGATATAGGTCTCCCCTAATGCACGCCACTGCTCCCGATTTTCGGCCACTCTCATCCAGCCCACACCAGCCAGCCTTCGAATGTCATCATCCCATCTTGTCGCAGGGCGTCCTACACTACGCTTACCGAGTCGCGGTCTCCACTCAAGGACTTTACGGCTCCAACGGCTGTCAGTTCTGCGGCTAATATGACCAGCCCACTGCCACTTCAGTTTGCTCATTCGGTTGGCTATGTCGGTGACTCTGGTTCTCTGTCGGATTACATCATTTCCGATGCGGTCCTTCAGATATACTCCGAGCATAGCCCTTTCCATAGCTCTTTGAGCGACTTTGAACCGGTGGACTAGTCCAGCCGTGAGTGTCCACGTCTCGGCACCGTAAGTCATGACCGGAAGGACGCACTGGTCGAAGACTTTCGACTTAAGACTTTGAGGGATGGGTGACGAAAAGACTTGACGAAGTTTACCAAATGCTGCCCAGCCTAGCTGAATTCTTCTATTGGCTTCTCTCTCGAAGTTGTTTCTGCCTAATTGGAGCGTTTGTCCTAGATAGACATATTCCTGAACAACTTCGAGAGGTACTCCATTAACAGCTTACTCTTTTTATTACTCAAGAATAAATTGCAAAAAAATGCTTTTAAAATATCAACTATTATCATGTAGACACACACATACACATATATACACGAGGGTGTACAAGACCGGCAACTTCCAGACTTCGGACTGACACTGAGAATTTACAAACAGAAAAGCCCAGGTACTCAAGCGCAGTTTAGCGCAGCCGTCGTCGCTTTGAAGTGCGTTACCATAGCTACTGCACCACCGAGGCAGTCACTTTATATAGATAGGAATTTTATCTTATCTATAAAGAGGTAAATCGTAGAGACAACGGCAACGCTTACAGGTAATCCGAAAACACGAAACGCTTGCGCTATGTAACCGACACCTAGCGCCATCTATTGGTATAAAGTGGAACTAATGTCCCGAAACGAGGGCAGGCCACCAGTATAATATAAATCATACAGTAAATTAACATCAATATGAATAGAAGAATACATTTAATAGGGAGAACGATGTTCAGTGAACCTTTGAACCCTAAGTTTTGAACGGAAGGTCGTTGTTTCAAACCCGATCATACACCTTTAGGTTTTTCAAATCTATGTGAATTTACTATAATTGAGATGTAAGTGTCGGTTTATTAATATTATTCAGAAATTAAAATACAAACACTTATTCGAACATGTTAAATTATTCATCAGAGTATTTCACCGTAGCTTTTTGTTAGGTATAAAAAGACCACTTAACTTTTCCGACAGCTTCTTTTATTCACTCGAAAACGGTGCTGACATAAACAAAAAATCAACATCATAATGCCAGCGAAAACACGTGATGATGCTAGTCCCGCCATCAGGCTTATAATTTAAAACATTTTTCCTCCGAGAATATGGCTTTCGTTTTTTCTTAAAAAGTCGACGCGACGATGTGCTCATAAATACGGGAAAAGCCGAGATGTTGAAGTTTAAACAATGCTTCCAACGTTGGAGGTTTCTTTTAACGGAATTTTGAAAAGAGAATCTATTCTTCTACTACTAAGAGCTTTTTAATGTTAAATATTTATTCGGCCAGTGCTTTGTGATCTATTATTTTAATTTTGATAATTGAGATAACAACGCATACATTTGTCCTGCTACCAAACTAAAGTTTTCCTTGTACTATGGAAAGCAGAAATAACGACCTACGAGCTACCTACACAAACACCCATATTTTTTTTGTTTTCCCAGGGGAATTGGGGGGAGACCGACTAAAACCCCTGGGCACCCACTTATCGTCCAAGGTGGGGGGATCATGTTGACGGGCACGAAGCCTCGCACCACCTCCCGGATGGAGTCCGCCTCAACGGCGGGCAGGACTTTGCCCCTGAGCAAGCATCAGCCGAGGGTAAGCAGCCGTCCCTAACGAGCACTGGAGGTGACCAGCGCAATGCCGGCGCTGGTACTCCCGTACCGTGTGCCGGCTTGCTACCTCCAAGGAGAGGAGACGCGTATATTATCGGCGTCTTCTCCCCCTCCTCGCTCTTAGCCTACACAAACCCCCAGCCAGATCCACCACTGACCTTGTGACTCCAGCTTTGTAACGTTTTTTTTGTAATGATGCACATAAAAGGGTGGGTAACTATATTGGTGCTAATTTTGAAATTAGTTTCAATTCGAACACGAATTCTTGTGAACCAGTTGATCAAAACTTGGTTCAAAATAAACAAAAAATATTTCCTCTAGCTATCATGGGAAACGGACAGTATCAAGTCTGCTACAAAGTGTTCCTTGACTGAATGTGCACGCAGTGCCATAAACAGAGAAAGATGGAGAAGTCTCGCTAAAGCCGCTACCCAACATACAGACAATCCATAATCACGACCACTCCGTCAGGAGTGTACGACCGAGAAGAAGATCATTGGAAAGCGATTTCTTTAATAAACCAGTAACGATGATGAACTTTACCAATTTCATAATTCGAAAATTGTAGGCATGTGATGTGATAATTACCTGAAACAAAAATAAAATTATTTGAATAAAATTTAATATTGGTAACTTATTAATACTTACTATAAACGATTTTGGGACCACTGACAGACGTCTTTAAAGTCTTAGGCCGGAAACTTAAATAAAAACATATTTTCTGATCAGTATGTAAATATAATGTATCAATACGGGGATTAACACGATATTTATTATGTGAAATAACATTGTGAGAGCAGTCCGCTCGTGACCACGGCTGCTGTAACGTAGCCGAAACGTCGAGCCAAATATGTGAGTACACAATGTTGTTTCACATAATAAATATCGTGTTAATCCCCGTATTGATACATTATAGTTATAATGCAACGCGAAAATCTAAAAAACTATTTAACTGTATGTAAATGTCAGTCTTTATTTTACCTACTAACAATTAAAAAATATTTGGCAGTTCCTATTTCTGCCATACCATTATGCAATAGTATCGTTGCCGGCGCATGTATTTTCACCTTCTTACAAATATGGATTCCTTCAGCGTGAAGAAGCATCTCGCGGGCCAGTATGGCAGTGCCAACGGAAGCCTTGACATCGCGTAACGGCTTTGTAATTGCAACGCCATCTTGCTTACCATCAGGCTGAGGAGAGCCAATATACTGTGCCACTATAAAAAAATACCTACTTACATACGAGATCATTAAGTTATGTATCTTTTGTGCTATAAAGGATAGCTATCTATGTACCTAGCCATAATCGATTTAAGGTAATCTCCCTTTTACCCGGCGGTCAGATAAGCATTAAACCCACCAAGGAGTCTACAACGGAGTACTTAACTCAATTAACGGCTGAATCATAATCCAATCCATTAGCATTCAATATGGATTTAGGTGAGAGTGATCGATCGTGGGAAAGCTACGCTTTGGCATGAACGGACAGAAAACCCTTGCCCTTGTGCATTCACTGGGTGTCCATGGGCGGCGACAATCGCTTACCAACATGTGATCCATCTGCTCATCTGCCACCTACCACATAAAGAAGGTAATCTGATTGATAAAATATCGTTGTTTAGTGTTATCTGTGTTTCACGATGCAGAAACCTCGGTATAAGCGGTATAAGGGGGACGGGTAGCCCTAACTAGCGACACCATTCGTTTTTAATTATTAGCTACTAAATCGGATCTGTTTTAAACAATTTCGGGGTTACAACCTCTCTGCAAACACTTATACTTATTTATTAAATAACCACATGCACAAATGTTGGGTCCATTTTTGTTTTATACGTCAGGGCTGGTTGGATCTCTTTCACACTCTGTGACGTTTTTTTTTCCGAAAATGGCACATTCCGATTAAAACGCATGGAACTCGTTTTAAACAGCTGGTTAACAAAGCTTGACATCGTTTTTGATCTTTTTATGTAAAACGAAGTGTATAAAGTGATGAAAATATTATTTAACACTTTTGGTTGTGGTATTTGAAGGTAGTTTTTTTTTTTGCAGAATTTTTTTTTAAGCTTTTTCTTAGTTTAGCATCTCATTTTTTAGCAAAAAAATGAGACACAGAGACAGAGTTATCCTTTAACTTCCTTACCATTGAGGAGTTGACCTTCCATCATCAGCAGAGCCACAAACATAATACAGTCAGGTGTAAAGACTAGTGCAGTTTTGAAAAAAGATAAAAAAAACATTACCTGTCTCTATAACATTTGAGAGTTTCCCTCAATTTTTCCAGGATCCCATCATCAGATCCTGATATCCTGATTATGGTATCAATCCGAGACTATCTACTTTCCAATTAAAAAAGAGAATCATCTAAATCGGTTCATAAATGGCAGAGTAATCGGCGAACAAACATAAAAAAAATAAATAATAATATACATGTCGAATTGAGAACCTCTTTTTTTCGAAGTCGGTTAAAAATATAGTCAAATGAGTGGTTTAAATGATAAACAGTTGAGGCACGGGGGCACAAGACCACCGACTTCCAAACTCCGGGCCAGCAATATGAATTTCTTTACCTAAAACCTAAATGATACCCGGCGATCGAATCCGGGACCTCTTGCACAGCCGTCGCTTTAAAGTGTGACGACTAATCAATATCAGCGCCACCGATCATAATATACGGAGGGGCGGTAACAGTTCATCGTCAGCCCATTTAAGTCCCCACTGCTGGGGCACGGGCCTCCCTCAATCACATGAGGGGTAATTGCTTACTCACCACGCTAGGCAGACGGGTTGGCGAGGGTTTTGGTATAAATGCAGAGTTTTCCTTCTCTGGGTGCTGATGATCATGCCAGCAGCTTTACCTTAGTCGCCTTTTACGACACCTCGGTAAGAGTGAGGGTGGCCTATTCTACTCTGCCGGGGACCACACGGCTCCGGGGACCACACGGCTCGGCGGTAACAGTTACTAGACTGATAGTTATTTTTTTTATTGCTCATAAAGTAAAGCATATTACTCAATACCACTACCACGCGAGAGTTCTGTAGGTATGATGTTAAAATGTTGTAGGTAGTCATGTTTGAGTTTTAATAGTTGTAATTAAACAGAACGATCAAATTCACAAAATCATCTAAAAGGTGTGGCTAGACATCGTAAATGATGACATGCGTGCTAATAAACTGACCACTAAGAGTGCACAAGACCCCGCGAAGTGGAGGAGTCGAAGTCGAAAAGCGGACCCCGGGCTTCGAAGCGACTGCTTGGGACGCAACCGGGACAAAATTATGATAATTATGATGATAATCAAATTGGCAAAATAATAATAATTATTATTTATTTGTTTTTTTTTACCATATTAATTTATTATTTTTACAAACTATTTGCACACATAAAAAGGACCAAACTTATTACTACATAATTTTTTTTTTACATCTGGGCCTAAACTAGGTTAGCCTGTACCTTATCTCAGGCATCAGCGCTCATTCTTGGGTTAAATAATTATCTACCAAGTTTGATAAAATTTTCAAATGTAAATTTAATTTAAATAAAATTGAATTAATTTAAATTTCACTAGATTAAATTAATTAAATTGAATTTGATAATTACATTAATAAAATAAATTCATATACTACCTGTGCGGATAAAGAATGGGATCAGAAATGGCGGCGCATCTATTCACTTCTCGCTCAGCACACTATTTGCGTCTATACTCGCACCCACGTGGGTGCGAGTATAGACGCAAATAGTGTGTGAGCGAGAAGTGAATAGATGCGCCGCCATTTCTGATCCCATTCTTTATCCGCACAGGTTGTACCATCATCATAATTAAATCTAATAAAATGTACCAAACATGTCCAAATCAAAAAGAAAATGTAATGAAGAAACTTTATTAGTTAAGTCGCATTCCATTAACTCAAGCATTCAGCTACCATGATTTATGACTCGAACAAGTGCACTCCTAATTAATTGGATGCAGTAAAAACTGAACCTATAAAGTGCAGTAATTAATTGCAAAGATCGCTGGAGGCGCCGATCGAGTTAATGAAGAACTTCCGCGGTAGTAAACAGGACTTATAATGTATACGGCTTTGTACATCGATTTGATTGTAAGTATAACAGATTTAACTATCTGAACGAATCAGGAACCAAATGAAGATACATATTACATCAGCGTGGCGTAGCGTGGACCAAATGGCGTGAGGTGAAAGGCGTTACCTCTGACCCCAAAATGCCAGTTAAGCTGAAGGGACTGGTCTATAAATCCATCACTAGACCGGTCCTTTTGTATGGCAGTGCAACTAGGCCTGAGAGTTGCATGTCACGGAGATGAATATGCTGCGGTGGATGTGTGGAGTTATGCGGAAAGACCACGTGAAAAACTCGCGCGTGCGTGGCAGCCTCCATGTCCGCGACATACACCAAAATGCTGGAGGGTCGCCTACGTTGGTACGCTCCTGATCTGCGTAAGCCGGGCAGCTACGTGACAAAAAGACCCAAAAACCAAGCAACAAACAAGCCACACCGGCTTGACGTTGCAAAGGATGCCAATAAATTGACTATCAGGCACAGAATATAGTGGGCAGAAGACTCACCGACACTGTCCAAACCAGGACCATACGCTAAGATGATGATGATGATGATTACAACACACATATTAATCTTGAAACCGTGTAGATGCCGTGTGGTCCCCGGCAGAGTAGAATAGGCCACCCTCACTAAGGGTAAGGCTGCTTGCATGATCATCAGCACCTAGAGAAGGAAAACTCTGCATTTATATCAAAACCCTCGCCAACCCGTCTCCCAAGCGTGGTGAATATGGCAATTACCCCTCATGTGATTGAGGGAGGCCCGTGTCCCAGCAGTGGGGATTTAAATGGGCTGACGATGATGATTAATCTAAACCCCTCCTCATCTTAGCGTATAATACATTATCATCATCAATTCAAAAAAAAAACAAAAATTACACCCGTCATATCCACTCCTCATAAATTAATTAAAAACATGGTAATATCCAAGTGAAAGTGTAGTTTGTACTCTGAATCTTCGAAAGTGGTGTTCTCCTAAAGTTTTGTGATAATAATCATCGGTTACTGTCGTGAAACTACAGATTTATCACAACGTAAACAACAGTGTTTTGAGGTTAGAATCTGATATAGCACTGAAGATAGCCACTAATTACGGTAGTACCAACCATCATTTTATAGATGTCAAGATCAATTTGACACTGACAGACGTCAAGTGACAGGTGTTGCCAAGTAATAAATCCAAGTTTGGGTGGCCACTTTGGGAAAATCTCCCCGATATTAGGGAAATTTTCGACTGAATTGGAATTGGCGAAGAATAGTGACTATACACTTGCAGCTCACACTAAAAATTTTATTCTGCAGTGTATAATAACAATTGAATCATGGCACCTAACAATTATGGCAAATGTTCCGGCTGCCGCAACAATATACCTAACTCTGAATTCTTGGAATGCGCCTTGTGCAGAATGAAATACGACCTAAGCTGCGCCAACGTATCAACAAAACGCTTTAATAGCTTCTACGTGCATGACAAGGATCGCAAACAGAACTGGAAATGTCCTGAATGCTGCAGTAGGCAGCCCAAAACGGGTAATACTAACACCCCTATCCGATCTGGTCCTCGCCACGATTCAGAAGACACCACGGAGACTGGCGTCACCGGGGGTGGTTATCTAGGCCTGCACTCAGACTCCGAAAATGTCACTCTTAGAACCAAACGCGGTTCAGCGCCGTCGGCCAGTACCATCGAGCACTCATCAAAGGCAACCAAACACGATAACGACTATATCACAGAAACTAAACTCAGAAGCATATTACAACAAGAGCTTGCCGGTGCTCTTCAGTCAACGATTAAAGAGCTTGTGTCAGTGCAGATAAAAAAAATGTCAGAGCAAATTAGGGAACTGAAAGAATCCCTTACGTTTTTTAACAGACAGTATGACGATTTAAAATTGGCTGTAGACGAGAGAAACGCAGTGGTTGACAGCTTGAAGAAAGACAATGACAGATTGACGACGATGGTTAGCGACTTGACGCACAGAATCCACTTAGTTGAACAAAATATGAGAGACAGTAACATTGAAATAAATGGCATTCCAGAACATCGGCAGGAAAACCTGACCAACGTAATTGAACAACTAATGAATGCTCCAATGCCCGCTGAGGAGATTCTTCATGTAACACGGGTAGCCAAGCTAAGCAAAGACAGCAACAGACCCCGTGCGGTGATAGTGAAGTTGCGTGCCCCAAGGCAACGTGATGCCGTGCTCGCTTCGGTCTCAGCCTTTAACAAAAAGAACACAAAGGACAAATTAAGTACCCAACATCTTGGCATATCAGGCGCTCGTAAACCGGTTTTCGTCTCAGAACATTTATCTCCAACAAACAAAGCTCTACACGCTGCCGCACGACTGAAAGCTAAGGAATGCAAGTTCAAATTCACATGGGTGCGCAACGGCAGAATTTTTATCCGAAAGGACGAATTCAGCGAGGCCCTGCTTATCCGTAACATGGACAGTATAGCGTCAATCAAATAGACTATGAATCAGCGAGTGTTACAACGTTAAATAGTGAAATTCGATATATACTATCAGAATGTACGTGGCATCAGAACGAAGACGTATGAAGTGTACAAAAACATATCACTGTGTAACTACATGATTATTGTTTTCACTGAAACGTGGCTTAACTCAAACATAACTGACAGTGAATTTATAGACTCTAGATATGTAGTTTACCGTAGGGATCGGTCAAGCACTTCAAGCTCCAAGAAGGATGGCGGCGGCGTGTTAATAGCAGTATCTAAAGAATTACCTTCAATGCGAATGTCAAACTGGGAATCTAACTGTGAGGATCTCTGGGTCAATCTCAAAATTAAAATAAACAACAAATATGTGTCTCTTTCACTTTGCGCAGTGTACTTGCCGCCGTCGCCACTCAAATTGGAAGCGCAGAAGTCATTTTTAAATAGTTTAGAAAATGTAATGAATTGTACCAAGAATGTAATTGTACTGGGTGACTTTAATTTGAACTTTATCAGCTGGGAACCAACTAGTAGCTGTAATTACTTGACACCTAATAATTATAATAACGATCTGGGCAATAGCCTGGTGGATTTCTTGACCATTAATAACCTTTTCCAACATAACCAAATCAAAAACGCAGACGGGAGAACACTTGATCTAGCCTTAAGTAACTTTGAATCCTTACACGTCTCCCAACCTCTAGACCTGTTAAGTAAGTTGGACGTTTACCACCCTCACTTATTGATTACGGCTTCATCATTTACACCAGACTCTGCCGCAAACTTGTTGCCAAGGTCCCGTGAAAGGTATAATTTTCATAAGGCTGACTTTGAGTCATTGAACTTGGAGTTGAGTTGTACTGATTGGCACGGGATTTTTAAAGACTGTATAGATGTGAACGAACTTGTCACTGCGTTTTACGAGAGGCTGCAAACGGGAATTATCAATAACGTACCCAAAAAAACATCAAAACGGTCCAACTTTCCACCATGGTTTACAAAAAAATTGATAAAATTACTTGGTGAGAAGAACAAAGTTCGTAAGAGATACGTGAGATATAAAAATTTAAGAGACAAATATGAATATAATTTACTTAGGGAACGTTGTCATAAACTTTCTGTAATTTGTTATAATAACTACGCGAAGGAAATCGAAAGAAGCATTTGTAGAAATCCGGATAAATTCTGGCGTTTCATTAAGGATAAACGCAAAGGTCTATCGGCTCTGCCCTCTGAAATGAAACTAAATGACTTGACCGCGTCCTCAGGGCTGCAGATAGCGAATCTTTTTGCAGACCACTTTTCTTCGGTATACTCAACTACTAATGGCATCAATATTCTCAACTCAGACACGAGCACTAATAAACACATGACTAACTTGCAATTAAGCGAGACGCAGGTCTTAGCAAAAATAAAACTACTAAATACCAAAAAGGGTCCCGGCCCAGATGACATACCACCTTTATTAGTAAAAAGATGCGGTGCCGCTCTGGTCATTCCATTAACGATAATATTTAATCGTTCTCTACGCGACGGAATGTTTCCCAATGAGTGGAAAAAGGCCAGAATTTTACCAATTTATAAAAAAGGCGACAGAATGGATGTCGCTAATTACCGGCCGATATCAATATTGTCATGCTTTTCCAAGTTGTTCGAATGCCTTGTGTATCCCATATTTTACAACCACACCGAAAATAGTTTATCAGAGGTGCAACACGGTTTTATGCGTGGCCGATCTGTGGAATCAAATTTGGCATCTTTTGTTTCTACTGTGTCTCAGGATGTTGACATGGGCTTGCAGGTGGACACCATATATACCGACTTTTCTAGCGCGTTCGACAAGGTCGATCACGCCATTCTCTTGTGCAAACTTCAAGGCATGGGTTTTCATGGGTCGTTGTTGCGATGGTTCTCATCCTATTTATCAAAGAGACCCCAAGCTGTGGCCATTGATGGGTACGAATCGAATGTATTCTACGCTGAGTCTGGCGTGCCACAGGGTTCTCATCTGGGTCCTTTGTTGTTTTTAATATTCATCAATGACATAGTTGCAAAGATACATCACGCCAGTGTATATATGTTTGCCGATGATATTAAAATTTGTAAAACTATCAGGGGGCCCGAAGATGCGGACCATTTGCAATCCGACTTAAGCAACATTTCCGATTGGTGTGCTCAGAATGGGATGTTGCTGAATCCTGCCAAGTGTTACCACATCAGTTACACAAAAAAGAAACACCCTGTTAATACCACCTACACCTTGAACGGTGTCACCCTAACAGAAGTCAAGGAAGTTAGAGACTTAGGCGTGAAACTTGACAGCAAATTGAAACTCACTGCTCATGCGGATCAAGCAATAAGAAACGCGGCTCGTATGCTCGGGTTTTTGAAAAGAAATGCGAAAAGTTTCAGAAATATCCAAACAAAAAAGATCCTTTTTAATACCCTGGTGCGTAGCCATCTGGAATTCGCAAGCGTCGCCTGGAACCCAGTCTATAGTGCTCCGTCCCAGCGCATTGAATCAATACAACGAGCATTCACGCGCTATCTTGCGTTTTCAACTCCTGGTATATCCCACAGGAGCCCCTACAACCAACGGCTATCATTTTTCAAAATGACAACTTTGAAGAACCGTCGCGCTAAGGCTGACTTAATGTTCCTTCACAAAATTGTAAGCAATAATCTTAGAAGCAGTAATCTTCTTGGCCAAATCAATATTAATGTCCCTTGCAGATATCCTCGATACCCTATACGCAAGCTGTTCAGCATACCTAAACATAAAACTAATCTAGGAGTGCACTATCCCATAGCCAGAATATGTAATCTGTACAATGAAATTAAAAACAAAATACCTGATATTGACATTTTCAACGATTCCTCCACCAAATTTAAGGCTAAATTGAACACCTATTTTCAGTCTATCAGTACACACCCAAATTAAGAAACTTTATTGCTTGACTTGTATGGTTATAGTGTTTTGTATGCATGACTTACCTTAAGATTTACTAAGCTGAAATGTTTTGGAAATTGTTGTGTATACCTGTAATTGGCAAACATATTTGAACCGAAACCCTAATATGTACTATAGATATACTGTGAATGTCCTAAATATGTATTGCTGTTGGTGTACCTTTGTTTAATAAATAAATAAATCATCATCATATAATACATGGTTGCGTCCAATAATTTCGTTCTGGAACCAGGAGTACGCTTGGACCGTGATTCATGATTTAGGGGATCTGGTAATTCCAATGAGGCGACAGCCGTCTGACCTTCAAACATGGGAACCAGTAGGTTCAACTGAACCACGGTTATACGTTTCAGAAACTATTCAAAATGTGCAAAAATGAGGACACTCACACCAAATCAATAAGACCGTGGGAGAGACACGCTTCGGCATGAATGGGCGGCTTGACCAGAGGGCTACCACGGCCTCACAGAAAACCGGTGAGAAGCAGCTGTGCTGTGTTTGGCTGCGTGAGTGAGGGTACTGGAGGCCCAATCCGGGGGAAAAGGGGGTTTAAAGGTTAGCAGCGCACTTGTGACATCACTGGTGACGCGGGTGTCTATGGGCGGCGGCTATCTCCACCTATCACATATAAAAAGTCAAAAGGTACAGCGCCTGCAATGATATGTAAACACCTTGACTCTTAAGATGGAACAAAAAGTTTCGTATTGGAATGATATACAACTTATTAGTGCACGTGAGTGTAAACCAAATATTTTACTCGAAAAATCTTGACACTAGGACATTCTACTGAATGTCTACAGTACAACCGATCCCTGGTTCAGTAGTACTACTGTATTATAAGTATTTAATGAGGGTAACTAAATATTAGTGTCGCAGGTAATTTAAAAAAATCTTACAGATGCTGCTATTGTGTTGTACAAAGCAAGCTAAAGGCACAGGAGTGGATGCTGATGTTATCGGTGAGAAATAGTATTTTTATTTACCTACATACCTAGTCGCACAGAAAATACGCATTTTTTCCTAATCCACAAGCAACAAACGAGAAAGCAGGTAACTTGATAGTAAGTAATCACCGCCACCCATGAACAAGTGCGAGATCAGATGTGTCGCTGATACGTTAGAGTACGCTCGTCTCTTGAAGGTCTCTTAATCAGAAAATACTGCCGCGGGCAAACCATTTCACAAAACTGAGGTATCAGGTAGAAGGTTCCGTCAGAAACGTAAAGTACTGAACCATCCATCTTCATGATGACAACATACCTACTCCCATGGCCATACCAACACTATGGTTGTACACGGGCCGAATCGTGGGAGATGTGCGCGGGTATTGTGTGTCCTTGGGACTATTGCACTCCACCGCGCACAATTCTTGACTCCCTAGAAGTTATTAATCTATGTCCTTGTCCTTAAGTGTACGTTTCTCCCCCTTCTATATGATAAGGATGGAACGACAATCGCTTGCGTGTTATTAGTTTTTTTTATGGGATAGGTCATCTGATGGTAAGCAATTGCCGCCGCCCGTGGACATCCGCAACACTAGCGGAGTGATAAGTGCGCTGCAAACCTTTACCCCTAAACCCCCTTTTCCCCAGATGTAGGAATTCAGCCGTATAAATAAGATTCGTTTAATTTCATTTAATTTAAATATTTCTTGTATCCATGACCTTTATCATAGGCAATTTATATTGGTAAATTTGTCACACCTAAATACGACCACACGAAAAACCGTCGTGTTACATAGTCTGCGCTATTTGGTTGAGTGAGTAAGGCCCAATTCGGGAAAGGGGAAAACGTTGGCAGCGCATTTGTGACTCCAATGGTGTTGCGGGTGTCCACGTGTGGTGGCAATTGCTTACCATTAGGACGTGATCTGTTTCGCAGCTATCTCATAAAAAACCTAACAACACGCAAGCGATTGTCGTTCCATCCTCATCATATAAATGGTTGGAGGTTTAGTACTTTGCGTTGACGGAACTTTCTACCTCGTACCTCAGTTTTGTGAAATGGTTTACCCGCGTAAGTATTTCCTGACGGTTATGACTCAGAGACCTTCAAGAGACGAGTGTACTCGTTTCGAACCCATCAGCGACACATCTGATCTCGCAGATGCTCATGGGCGAAGGTGATTACTTAGTATCAGTTAGCTATACTATTATATAATCGCTATCTGTCTGCTAGTATATGTACTCTGCCACCTACCACATAAATATATTCATATTTTGATTTGAACGACTTACATTAGTCATTATCATCATCATTTCAGCCAATAGACGTCCACTGCTGGACATAGGCCACCCCCAATGTTCTCCACACAGATCGGTCCTGTGCCGCCCGCATCCAATGGATTCCCGCGATCTTCGCCAGATCGTCGGTCCACCTTGTGGGGGGCCTGCCACGGTTGCGACTTCCTGTACGTGGCATCCATTCGAGGACCATTCCGCCCCGCCGCATACATTTTACATTAGTCGTTCTGACTTAAATATGGACCCTTCTGACCCTTCTATTTATCTCCATTTTGAATGCTAAACTATAAATTGTACTGAATGGACTATTGTCAAAATTTAAATACCTACCCTTTTCTTATAATAATAGTAGAACATGCTATAAAAGTTAAGTTCTATGGTATCCTTTACAAGGAGCACTCGAGCCCGAGCTTGGGTGGGACACAATAGGCCGTGCTTAGTTCCCCAGCCTAGGAAGGCCTCTTCAAGTAGTCTAGGAATGATAAAGTCATTCACTTGAGTAACTCTCAAGTTATTCAAGTTGCTATGAGATCGAAAGATATGCACTAGCAAAGATTAGTAAAAAATAAGGTCTGTTCCCAGTTTACCGCAAATGCTTTCCTCCAAATGAGAGAAACTAGGAATTTTTGTTCCATATTTCCCGAATTCATAATGGGAGAAAAATGGGAGAAAAAATCCCAGTTTCTCTCAAAATAATGTTTCATAACTCCATTTTCGGAACTAAAATTGCACTACTTGCCTATTGTTTTTATTTTGCTTGGTTTAGAGCTTTAATAATTTGGGTCACACGAGTTTCTTACAGACCCAAATATCATCATATAATCAGGTTTTATACCTGAAAGCGTTACTGGGCCATGGTAGCTCAGTGGATATGAATGCGCCTTCACGCGATTCAGTTGGTTTGGTTCCCCTGTTAAAGGGTTGCGGAGGTCAAACAACAGTCGCTTTATTGTAATTACCAGACTCCCCAAATCTAGAATCAAGGTATATAATATTGTCTTCTTGATTGACGCAACTGTCAGTAAGGTAGTGCCAACGGAAGTGATGCCTTGACATTGCGTCCGTTGTAATTGCAACGTAGGCTTTATCCTTGCTTACCATCAGGAGCGTCATTACATATAGTGCAGGGGGTACCCGGACGCCGGAAGTTAGAGGGCGCTGAGAGCCCCTCGCTACACATAGAGCCTCCACTGTAACGCTCCGCAAGGAGCGGGCGCGAGTACTGATTGTTCTCCTCATCTTAACGTGTGATTTCCAGTTGCATCCCATGCTGTCGCTTCGAAGCCCGGGGTACGCTTTAACCATGATACAGGATTCGGGATGTCTGATAATTACAATGAAGCGACTGCCCATAGGTACATGTTGTAAGTATTCCATTTTGTTCGCGCATTTTGAAACAAGAGAACGCCAGGTTATTGATTGCACGCTTCTTGGGCTACAGTCTCCCCTGCTTACCATCAGGCTGAGGAGAGCCAATATAAGTACTGTTTACAGAGTCACAGAGCTCATTTTAAAATTGTTGAAAATTAATTTTGATGAAATTTACAGCTAAATCTCTTAAAGGTTTTGCTGCCTTCGCTGATGATGAAACCTCAGACGATGAGACTTCAGATTCTGAAGAAGAGAGAGGTTAATTTCATTTCTTTTATAATAATTTTAGAGAATGTATTAATATACATATACAATATGTATGTGTTGTGTAATCACAACACATACACAACAAACAAATAATTATAAATCGTTATTTTTTAGATTAACTAAATAAGTCAAAAAATCAGCTGTCCCATACCAAATAGAATATCTACCTGGCAATAATGTACAGAAGAGCTGTTTTTTTTGCTTATTTTATTGAAGTAGGTAATACGCTGAATGAACTTTATTCGCGATACCTATTATGAGATTTTCGGGATGTAAATGATAAAAAAAACGGTGTATGCATACCAGTAGCAGAGTATAACAAGAAGGAAAGCTCTTGTTATACCCGTGTAACCAGTTGCTTGAAATAATATTATGTACTTTCAGAGGTCTAAGCTGCCTCAGATTTGATCTTTGGCTTTGATTACATAATTAATAATTATAGACACAGTAGTGATGATATCACTAAGCACGCACGGGGACCACAGCGCGGGCTGCGCGGGCGCGCGGGACAAAGACGAACTATATACACGCGCGCGCGCACCCGCCCCCCGGACAGACCTCACCGATCACGTAACCGCGCGCACGTCTTACTTGTTGCTTAAGCTCACTTTTTGGTCTTAATATACCTAGTTTTACAGTCCACGTCTTTTACTTCATCACCTCAAGAAAACGTAGGCTCCGAAGCACATTGCAGAGGACTACGCCATCACACAGAACGTTGGCTGCTTACATCACGAGCACATACATGCGAGCTTACAGTGATCTCAGTATGGTTCGGTAAAAATGACAGGAAGAAGAAAAGAAGAGATACGACCCGATATTGATGCTAACGCATCTAGTTCAACGGACCTTTGGCTGTCCATGTCAGCTAGATCGGACTTTATCCACCTTATTTTAAATCGCGGTCTAAAATTATTTCCGTACTAAAGCTCCGGGACTATCCTTGGTTCGTGATTTGTAATGGCTAGGACCGTAGTTAGACAATTACATTTCTAGCCATGATAGCTTTACAGTATAACAAGAGAAGTGTTTGTTATACCGTGATAACGTTAACTAAAGCGAAAGCAGGAAGACTTAATATCTTCATATTCTTTTTAGCCATAAGAAATTATCACAAATACATCGGTAAGTATTAGTCTTAAATTATATTTTTAATATGGATAGTCCTACATATTGAGCGAGGTAGCTCCCTTGAATCACGGTTCGGCCACCTCGAGAGAATGGGAGAGGATCGTGCAGTAAAAAGAGCGTACCTGGGACGGCCAAATGGTCGAAGGCCAGTTGGCCGTCCAAGGTACAGATAGAGAGACGAGGTCGAAAAGGATTTGCGTACATTTCTGGCGGATGACTAGCAGGAGGTGGCGCAGGACCGACCGTGGAGTTAGTTAGCTCCGTTGTATAAGAACGCGCCTTCCATACGGGGATCGTGGCTCGAATCCGAGCATGCACATGATTTTTCAAATCTATGTGCACATTTCTACCACTACCTCGGCGGTGAGGGAACACATCGTAAAGAAACCTGCACGTCTCGGATAGTTTATTAAAAATGGTTTATACCTACAATATTTGAGACAATTATTCTGAACATGTGTGACCCAGTCGGTCTGGTTCCCCTGACTGAGGGTTGCGAAGGTCAAACAGCAACCTCATTAGTGTAATTAGCAAACTTTTCGAATCCTAGATCATGGTCCAGGCGTAATGGGAACTATACGCTAAGATGAGGGATTGATAATATCCTTCAACCGATTACGGCTACGGCAGCCAATCTCAACGATCAGCCACGTACGCAGGACATATTATAGTTCTCAAGTGTATGCGTAAACACAAGTGCACTCTCTATTCCCTTACCCTCACATTCCAATGGAACACTACTGTGACACGACCGAAGAGTTCGTGTCACAGTAGTGTCCCATTGGAATGTGAGGCGGTCCCATTGGAATGTGTCCCATTGAATTGGAATCGGGCGCATGACCAACTGCTTAACGTGTTTTCCGAGGCACGGGAGTACAAGTCCGCCAACAAACTCCGGGGTTGCCACTAAGAATTTCTTACCGAAAACTTAGGTACAAATTTTTGGCCCGACCCGGGGATCGAACTCGGGACCTCTTGCGCAGCTGTCGCTTTAAAGTGCGACCCACTGACCACTGCGCCACCGAGGCAGACAATTAGACGTGGGATTGTTTGATAGTCCTACAATAGAAGTCATAAATACAGGGTGTATCTGTGAACATTTACATCCCTTTAACCACGTGTTCTACTAACCATTATGAACAACATTTGTTCTATCAATTTTGGAAATTCGCATGAAAAAATTTCAACTCCTCATACAAAGTCGGTCACGTGACTTGGTAATTTTTTATGGGGAGTCGATAAAATTTTCTATGCATTTCGAAAAGTCATTGAACAAATGTTCTTTAGAATGATTGGTAGAACACGTGGTTAAAGGGATGTAAATGTTCACAGATACGCCCTGTATATGTACATCAATAAATTAAATAGTCATATAAATTTGATTTCTTCAGGAAACTTACAAACAAAGTTCTACCAACATCTTTTGAGTAAGTATTTAAAATAATTAATTTATAACGAATTAATTACAATTACCAAAATCCGAGAAGCAAACTAGCGATCTGTGATATTAAACATTTAAACTATTATTTCAGAACAAGAAATAAGTGAAGAAGGTAGATACTTATTTTGATTTTAATATTATCATCAGCAACCCATACTCGTCCACTGCTGGACATAGGTCTCCCCTAATGCACGCCACTGCTCCCGATTTTCGGTCACTCTCATCCAGCCCACACCAGCCAACCTTCGAATGTCATCATCCCATCTTGTCGCAGGGCGTCTTACACTACGCTTACCGAGTCGCGGTCTCCACTCAAGGACTTTACGGCTTCAACGGCTGTCAGTTCTGCGGTTAATATGACCAGCCCACTGCCACTTCAGTTTGCTAATTCGGTGGGCTATGTCGGTGACTCTGGTTCTCTGTCGGATTACATCATTTCTGATGCGGTCCTTCAGAGATACTCCGAGCATAGCCCTTTCCATTATAATTTACATTACATTAAGATTTTCATATTACAAATACTTTTTTTTATCGTTAAATGACTAAACGTAAAAGAAAAACATTAAAAATTTCAGAGAAAAATGAAGTCCAGTTTTTTGAAAATCTCTACAAAGAGATAAAAAAAATGAATGGTTAGCGGTAAGTAGGTATATTTTAAAATTAGCGAATAAAATTATACACATTGACAGCAGTGGTAATTCTGTGGATGAGAACGAGAATTGCATACGGGAGGACGTGGTCCGAATCCGAGCACCTTCGGAATTTCCTAACGTAGCTGCGTATTTATACCATTAACTTGGCCGCGAGGGAGAACAGAGTGAGCAAACAAACCTGCACGTTTCGTATGGTTTCTGAAATCATGATTCATGTGGTCTGGTTCCCCTGTTAACGGTCAGTCTGCAGTCGCTTCAATTGTAATTACCGGGCTCTAGTGTTGACGAATAATCGACAATCGATTATTTTCACCATAAACAGTCTAATTATCGATTGAACTATCGATTAAATCGATTTTCAATTTTTGTCAATATAATCTATTAATTGATTTTAATCGTTTAAATCTATACTGGAATTAAGCCTATCGATTATATTATACTTTCTTGGGGTGATTCTCCGGAATTTTACCTTCCTGTTTCTTTGCGTCTGATTTCTATGGCCTCAAAAATATTGTTCAAATGAAAAGTTTATGTTGAAATCAGAAGAAATTTAAATTGAATGAGGGTAGAGTATCTTTACGTGATCTTATTTCAATTTAAAATTCTAATTTGAACAATATTTTTGAGCCCCTGGATATCAGACCGGAAGCTCAAAGAAACCGGAAGGTCAAATTTCGGAGAATCACCCTTTGACATCTTCTGGATGAATGACGATTATTATTGCAGATTAATCGATTATAATCAATATAATCTATAGTATCTGCTTAATTCCAGTATCAACTTGATCAATAGTATCGTTATTAAAACGATTATAATCTATTAGTCGATTATATCGATTCAATCGATGTTATCGATAGTACAATCTATTATTAGATGACTTGGGCCCCATTTGCATAATTCACGTAACACTACCGGACTCCCCAAATCCTGGATCATGGCTTAAGCGTGCCTCAGGCTCCAAAGCAACAACTATGGATGTAACCGGAAATTCACGTGATACAAGTGAGAGTGTCAAGATGTCGACGTGATGACGTGAGTCAAGATGAGACATACTTGTATTACACACATTTATATAGGTCTACTTTTTACTCATTCAGTTGTTACAAGTAACCAAATATACATATACTCTATACTATTTTATTTGTAATATACCTTTTTTTCAGCGATGTTCCTAGCATATCCAGGTTTTGAAACATTAATAAATTACGTAAAACGCAGATAATGTTTTTTTTTATATTAAACTTAAGTCATGGAGAATATTTATCAGCCCTCATCCGCCCACTGCTGAGAACAGACCTATTACCTGAGTCAATGAAAGGAATATTGTAATTGAAAAAAAAAAACAGCTGTTAGAACATTATAATTAAATAATAAAGACACATAGACTTGATTCCAAAATAGCTTTAGTACTCCTGTTATTAGTATCTGAATCAAAAGATGCTACAAATACCCAAAATTATATTACAACCAGATTCTACATAATCACAAATATGTATCCAGCACGCAGATCCTACCTAAATGGATATCCTTGAGAGACGTGTCCCTGTAATTCATGTATGTGGTGAATAAATATTTACTTACAGCTGTATCACGTTTACATCGGCAAAATTCATCTACACAGAAGAGCAAGTGAAATCCGATTGATTGCGACTGCGAAAGCAGTTGGAATACATACTTTATTGCGTTACGTTAAGATTTAATACAATAAATCCTGAGAGGAATGCTATCTCTCTCTTAACCGTACTCGCACCGAACATGGCGCTGACGCATCAACCAATAAGAAATTGTAATTTTTGGCGCGCGTAAATGGAGCGTTGTGATTGGTTTACATTTTGCCGCAGTTTTCGAAAATAAGACTTCTGCGCAGGTCATTGGTGTAACTAATAAAATTAGTAAAACTGTACTTTCCTCCTTCTACTCCTCCACTTCGCGCGTCTGTGCATCCGTAGTGGTCAGTTTATTAGCACGCCTGTCATCCCTTACGATGTCAAGCCTTTTTAGGTCTACCCCTTTTGCCGGGACCCCGGCGGTGTGCCATGGCCAGACATTTGTTTCCACGTAGCTGTCCGGTTTTCGCAGGACATGACCGTACCAACGTACGACCTCCAGTAGTTTGTCTGCTATGTCACGGAAATGAAGGCTCCCAGCGTATGCGTGAGTTTCTCACGCGGTCTTTTCGCGTAGCTTCCACACATCCGCCTCAGCATGTTCATCTCCGTGACATGCAACTCTTGCTTGTGTCGCTCAAGTACAGGCCAAGTCTCGCTGCCATACAAAAATACCACAGGCGTGAGGTGACACCACACGCATTTGGTCCACGCTGGCAGCAATACGTGCCTTGACGTCGTAAGTCGATGTCTCCGGACGAATGGAGTAGCCGATCCCAGGTACTAAAATTGGTCCGTACGCTCGGACCTCATCATTGCCCAATACGGATCAGACGTGGAGATCAGAAGAGCCGCTGACCATGTACTCTGTCTTCGCAACATTAAGTTTCAGAGCTCCGTATACAATATATTGAATAGAATAGAAAATAATTTATTTCCTGACAAAAAACATATAAATATTTACACAAAGGAATACTTATACATAGTGTCAGTGAAAAAGGCGTTCACTCAACATAAAGTCGTGTCGTCTACTGACGCCGCGACGCTGTCTTCCGTGAACACCTTGAGCGACCACTCCGATGCGCATGAGAAACACTGTATTATGCACGACCCAAAGGTACAACATAAAGTCTTAATATATAATATATATTATTGGTCTCGTAACGTTGATTTTTTTCCGTGTGAGGGGTGTTAACCCGCCGCACAACGATTGATGTATTGATGATTGATGTACGGCTGTGAAGCTTGGACATTGACCCGCAAAGAAGAGACCAAACTACTCGTGGCACAACGAAAGATCTGGAGGAAGATTCTGGGACCTATACAGACTCCGGATGGCGCCTGGAGGAGGCTAAAGAACAGGGAACTGGAAGACCAGGTGGGCGAGCCCAACATCATTGGCGAGACTAAAGCGCATCGACTTCGCTGGCTCGGCCACCTAGAAAGAATGGGAGACGATCGTGCGGTAAAACCAGCATATCAGGGACGTCCTAATGGCAAAAGGCCAGTCGGCCGTCCGAGATATCGCGGATGAGGTCGAAAAAGACTTGCGCGGACTCTCGGCAGATGACTGGCAGGATGTGGCGCAGGATCGACCAAGATGGAGGCTCTTATTATCGGCGGCTAAGACTCACTATGGGTCGCTGCGCCAACCTAGTTAGTTAGTTTATATAATATATATGATTGATTATAGATAAATATAGTAATTAAAATAATAACAATGGATCTCAAAGCTTTCTACTGTCTTTCCTGGTAGCATTCTAAGTCGTTGTTTCTAGTCGCTTGGAAGCCGTATCTTGAAACATAATTCATTACCAAATCTTTACAGTCGTCCCTTTCATATTTTATATGCGCTCTATCTATATAACCTCGTTCATTACATGACGATTTATTATAGAAACTCTGGGCTCCGTCGCTTAGATTATGATCTAGACTTTGCTATGTTTGATACCATGAAATGCCTGACGCCTGACCTACTCAATCCAGCTGACCACCAAATCAACAGGATCTTGGTTTGTTTTGTGACCATAATTATACGGTGAGAATCATCATCATTTCAGCCAATAGACGTCCACTGCTGGACATTGGCTTCCCCCAATGTTCTATAAACAGATCGGTCCTGTGCCGCCCGCATCCAATGGAATCCCGCGATCTTCACCAGATCGTCGGTCCACCTTGTCGGGGGCCTGCCACGGCTGCGACTTCCTGTACGTGGCCTCCACTCGAGGACTTGCCACTTGAGGCATGCAATTCTTTGGGCTATGTCTGTGACCTTAGTTCTCCTGCGGATCTCATCATTTCTGAGACCCCGAGCATAGCCCTCTCCATTGCTCTCTGGGTGACTTTGAGCCTCCTTAATCGGCACATTGTAAGCGGCCACGTTTCGGTTCCGTATGTCATCACTGGCAACACACACGCAGTAAGAATCATAATATAAAACAAGAATTTTGTGGGGGTGCCCACTCAGTGCCTTGTCTTAGCGGTTCGACTCCGTGTGTCAACTTGACTTCTGTATGGACTTAAATTGAATTAAGAATTTTTGAATTTAGAATACCGTTTTATAATTGTGTCCCTTATCTCATCCAAAACATTAACTAAACAAATAAAACACAATTGTCAGAATCTCAACTTTACCCTTATTATAGCCAGCTGGCAGCTCGCCAAATCCAGGAGTGCTTCGTTTATCAGAATTGTGGCTTTTGGCATTTAACCCCGTTTCTGTTGCTTAAACATAGAAGATAATTCTTTATTTCACGAACTGAAACAACAATAAGTGGGCATTTTAAGTTACGAGTAAGTGCAATACATAGTTAGATCTTATAAATATAAGTTTTCATCGCTTACGAGCCTTGAGAGCTTTGCATGCTTAAACTATGTTTAAGAAACTATCCATTTTCTTTAGAGATAAGATACTTACGAGGTCCCTTTAGAATCGAGACAGTATACGAGGGTCTACGAATGGCTATTGAATTGAAATACATTTAATAATCTCATCGTCGTCATCAACGTCAGCCCATTTAAGTCCTCACTGCTGGGGCACGGGCCTCCCTCAATCACATGAGGGGTAATTGCCATACTCACCACGCTTGGCAGACGGGTTGGCGAGGGTTTTGATATAAATGCAGAGTTTTCCTTCTCTGGGTGCTGATGATCATGCCAGCAGCTTTACCTTAGTCGCCTTTTACGACACCTCGGTAAGAGTGAGGGCGGCCTATTCTACTCTGCCGGGGACCACACGGCTATAATCTATATTAATACATTTATAAAAGAAAATCGAGTTAGTAAATTAGTAGTTTATAAGAGAAGAACGGCTGGATCGATTTAGCGGACAATTTGTGGGGACGTAGTTTAGCACCACAGGACAGACATAGGACTTTTTCTCGAAAAATGACAAGTTCCTGTATGGTAAAAGTAAGACTCGACTAGAACAGTCTAAGGCGTTGATACAGGCGTTCGATCCCTCTGACGCTCCCCTGTAAAAATAACAAAACTGATGTAGAGGGACATGTTAGGGCACTCACTTCGACCCTCACAGGGCACTGCAAATTAAACAAGCACCTGCACAACATGGGCCTTACAGATTACCAAAATCTGCAGGTTTCTGTCGCGGAGGACGAGGAAACGATTATCCACGTACCTCGGCGAGTGCCATTAACGCGCTGCACCGCTGCAGAAGCCGGCACCTGGGAGCACAGATGATCTCAGCTGAAATCCCCATCAGCTTCCATTTCTGGCGGGATGTAGTGAACGCGGGACCTGCAGGAATTGCAAGCAGGAGATTGTCGACAAGCTGCACAAGACCGAGAAAAATGGCGGCATCTCGTATCGGAGGCCAAGACTCATTTTGGATCGTTGAGCCATCGGAGTAAGTAGTAAGTAAGTACATACATCGTCACGAAAGTACACAAATATATTCTTAAATTGGGATTACACTACACAAACACAATATCTACATTGAACGATATTTAACATCTACAAATTTAAGATTGTCGACATCGTTTTAATTAATCGCCATTAAGCTTAGTAGGTTAACGAACGCATTTTAACCTTTAACAGTTTCGAAAATACCTTATTGTTCCTTAAATTGTGGCAATAATCGTTTGGCATTGTGCCATTTACAGGAGCGCAATTGTAGGAGTGTAGAGCGTTGGCGTGATTCTGGCATTTCAGTTTTAACCTCACATCTGCATAGCGCCTCCACTGTGGCTAGATTTAGTAATTATTTTAGGGATTAAATTCGAGCCGTTTGAGGTAAATAATGCTTAGGTGTTTTGAGATATCTTAGTATTTTAGGCATGTTGCTTTAGGATTTCGCACTTAAATTTCTTGATCAAGCAACCCTTGTTTTCATGACTTGGTTAGCAATGATGCAGCATAGCGGCACATGGGCTTTGAAATGGCAGTATTGACGAAACCAGGAAGACATTTTAAGGTGACGATGATGAATTGTGTATTGACACGCATCTATAAGTAATGTAGCTATGCACTATGTTATTATATTATGCAAACCTAGATTTAAACGTCCTTGGTACTTTTGATAGGTATTAACAAGAGTCATAGCCTGCAAAATATGCAAAATAATTCTCTCGCTGATTTTTTTTATAATACGACTCCACCCCAATACTATTATTATTCGAAGATATCTTACCAATCTCAAGTAACTTATTGAAAATAAGTGGGTAGTTAAGAGTCGAAATTAGTCAAAGTTACAGATGCCAATGTTTTGTGTTTTATCCACCATCGGATTCTGCCTATACCTAAACACTTTCGCGGGTTTTAAGACTTTAATTAGGTTTAAGCAAGTTGTCACGTGACAAGTCACTCGACACACAATAGTAGAGTTTAAAACGATACTATTTGTCTGGGTGTTTGTATGTATTATAAGTTTGTATTTACAAAAGAAAAGTATTATATGTATATATTTGTAATTCCGCTGTTGATTCTGATATCCGTAATACAGGTGCTTGAGATACCTATCTCGGAGTCAAATCAATGTATGTGATGTTGTGAAATATTTATTTATTTATTTATTTAACATAAATTAAATCAATTGATATAATTTAAGGAATTCAACGATTCTTATTATAGGATCACTTCGCGACACTTTACTGCACAAATTGTTCACTCAAAACAAACTAATTTAGAACCTCTTGAATTGCATCAGCCCACGCGGAGTGTTTTGATCCTACCGCCAGAATCGCCTCTCGGTGTAAACTGTAAGGCAAAGATTATCTATTGTACCTATTTCTATGAGAATATTCTTCGATTTGTAACTACTAACAGAAAGAGGTTTATTTTGTGGAAACAATTGAAAATTACTCTCACAGATGCCTTCTCAGCCTTAATTTTAATTCCCGTTGCAGGTAAATTGCATTTTCCTTTGCAACGACTTTAGTTTCATTATTCAGGCTGAATTTGTTTCCTCCGATGTAAATTTAACTACCTGGATACTGCGGAATGCAATATTTTCTACTTTTAAGCTTTTTATTTGTTTCATGTGAAGTATTAGCATTTTTGCTGGGATTAAAAATGTTAGCGTAATTTTGTTTATAACCATGTTAAAGGTTAACCCGTTTACTATGTATTTTTGAGTGTAATGAACACTTACTTTAGAAATGAACATGCTCCGGCATTGTTGATATCCATGAGCGGCGGTTACTATTACAATTATAAAAAAAAATAATAACGCTGGAAAGAAAATAACTATGGTTGAGTTGCAAGAAATTGGTTCTTCTTTAACAACGGTGAGTTTCACAACCAGGCAGTTGTGAAAAAAAAAATCTCTCGTCTTTGGCAACTGGTTGCGTAGCAAGAATTTTAGTTCTTATTCGGCAACTGGTTGTGAATCTTAGTTGCCAATGTGGCCGCAGGGCCATTTACCATCCACGCATTGGTGGCAAAGGTCGGCCAGGACCTCTCACTCTCTAATATAGCGAGAGCTATATTAGCGACTGAGGATGCCTGGAAGGCCTTTGCCGCATATTGCGAGCATGTGATGGAGGCGAAGGAGGAGGCGGAACGCGAGCGAGAGGCTGACCTTTTTAGAGCGAGAGGAGTTTTAGTCGGTATGCCTCGCCAGTGTCGCCAGTGGAGAGTCCGACATAACCCATCCGTTTACAGACGGATGGGTATGCGTAACGCATTTCTCCTGGGTCACCAAAAAAAATAAATAAAAAGGGCCATTTACCATCAGATGGGCCGCATGATCTACTTATTTCGACTTCGGTAAAACTTTTTCTCGAGTGTATTGTTATAAAATGTTAATTGAATTGTACAAAGTGATAAAAATATTATTTTTCACTTTTTACTTCGTGGTCTTTGAAGGCGGCTTTTTTTCGCAGAAAAAAAAAGAACTTTTTAAAATTTTAGGGTTCTCAGTTTCTTAGAATATTTACATTTTGTATTCTATATCAAGATAGTTCAAATTCATAGATAAAAAATCGATTAAATTTCTAAAGAAAATATTCTCGATTCTTAAAAATAGCAGTTAGGTTAAAAATGAACGTCTCACCTTAGTGTCAAAATAGAATTGTCCTATTCACCTTCAGATACTGAAAGGACTATAGGTATGCACTGATAAAGCTAATTACGTAAACTCCAGCAAAAGAGGGAACTTCTTTGAGACCCGTACAATTTAGTTCAACAAAGGAGTGTTTTCCTTCTTGATTACCCATCTTCAGACTTTCATCTTCATAGCTTTGAAGTTATGTTGATTTAAAACGATTATTTTAGGACTTATCAATTTTTTTTTGAAAAACGATACGAAATAATCGCTTACCATCAGGTGATCATGTCTGCTCGTCTGCCACCTATCACATTGAAAAAAAAAAACCAATTCAGTATTATAAGGGTATGACAATCATCATCACAGACGAGCAGACGAATTATCTATTGGTAAGCGATTGTCACCGCTCATAGACACTTACAATGGAGACACACGTGCTCTACCCCCCTTTCTCAAAGATTGGGCTTCCGGTAGTACAGACGCTGCTTCATGCCGGTGTTCTATGAGGCCGGTCTCACTCCGTGTCAAGCCAGCACAAATTCATGCCGAAGCAATCTTCCATTGTCAAAATCGAAGTCGAGACAAGTTGATACTGCCGCCGGCCATAGCCAACCGCGACACCAGTGAAGTCACAAGTGCGCTACCAACCTTTAAACCCCCTTTTCCTCAGATTGGGCCTCCGGTACCTTCACTGACGCAGCAAAACACAGCACAATGCTGCTTCACGCCGGTTTATTTATTTATAATATACACACAACACATTACAATCGTAAATAAACAAAGTGAGAAAAATAAAGTGCACTTTTGAACCAGATTGCAATCCAAAAACAATGTGTACATAAAAAAAACAATAATTGAATTACTTAGGTTTGTCGCACTAGCCGCATATAACAATATGACAAACCAATAAAAGAACCCAAGCTATGAACAATGAAACAACAGAAACAATACTTTATCCCAGTTATATTTTACTTTAGAGGGTTAGCCCCGATGCTGAGCAGGCCCAGTACCATGGCCAGACCCATTTGGCGTGGAGTAGAGGATATCCTTTAATTTTATAATATATTTGGAGAGATTTTTGGTTTTCTGTGAAGACGGAGTGATACCACGGCTTCACAGGAAACCGTCGAGCCGGCCCATTCATGCCGAAGCGTGGCTCTACCACGATGAATTCGTTGTAGCATAATTATTATGCTACAACGAATTGATCGTTGCTTAGATTTAGCCTGATAAAATGATTGTTAGTAATTTTAAAAGTTAGTTTAAAAATGTATATTATAAGTTATTGTAAGGGCTCTGCGAAGGGCCACTGGACACAATTTTCATAACATCTCAAATGTGTAACAAACATGTGATGATTATGATGAAACTTAAAGATCTTATATTAACGAACCCAATTTTTGCATGTGATTCATAAGTTCCAACCTCTTTTTTAGCAAAATGAATCATAATTCATTTTTATCTCCACCCACAGGAGCCAAGACTGCGCTGGTTAAAACAGCTTAGTTTTAACTAGTTTATCATTTTCACGTCGTAATTTTTCGTTCCCAAAATGGTGAATAACACAAAAATGCACAAAGTAACTAAGCCAGTCTAAAGTTAATCTCACAAATGCGAATGCAAAAATAGGTCCAGTTCAAAGGAATTACTAGCCTAGAGACTAGTCAGCTTAGCCAACAAAATTATTAAAATATGCAAATTGGTTATCTCCTTCGATCGATATGGAAGTGTAGCAAAAATCATCATCATCAGCCAATAGACGTCCACTGCTGGACATAGGCCTCCCCCAATGTTCCCCACACAGATCGGTCCTGTGCCGCCCGCATCCAATGGATTCCCGCGATCTTCACCAGATCGTCGGTCCACCTTGTAGGAGGCCTGCCACGGCTGCGACTTCCTGTACGTGGCCTCCACTCGAGGACCTTTCCGCCCCTAACGGCCGTCTGTTCACCTCGCTATGTGCCCTGCCCAAATATGTATTACATATTTTGGCTTAGGGAAAACAGAGATACTAGGACATAAAGATATGGAACAAAGATTTAAAAAGAAAATTGAAAATGTTGTAACACGTTTTTCGATGACTACATTGTTTTTACAAAATCAGAGGCAAACAAGCGTGCGGCTCGCTTTATGGAAAGCGATTAGGTACTGCAGTCTATGGGCGTCTGCAATTCCAGAGATTTTATACAGATTGGATCGTTGTGTAAGCCGACTTTACTGTGGGAAAACCAAGTTATCAAAGGCAGCGCACTTGTGACTTCATTGACAGGAAGTCGCAGTCGTAGCAGGCCTGGCGCACTGGTGTCGCGGGTGTCCATGGGCGGCGGAATTGCTTACCATCAGGTGATCCGTCTGCTCGTCTGCCACCACTCATATAAAAAAAAATCGAGCATAAAAAAACACTTTATTTGATGTAACAAATAATCAAATTATTATCTTGTAGGTCATCATCATCATTATCTGCTTAGATTATAAATCAGGGTGATTATCAAATGGGATATCAAGTCAGTCTAAAGCAATGTCATTTAATATCACAAAAATGTGGGAGAGCCACGCTTAGGCATGAATGGGCCGGCTCGACCGGAGTGGTACCACTGCCTCACAGAAGATCGGCGTGAAGCACATAGCGTCAGCGCTGTGTTTCGCCGTGTGAGTGAAGTTACCGGCCCTATGGGGGCAAGGGGAAAAGGTTGGCAGCGCACTTGTGACTCCACTGGTGTTGCGGGTGTCCATGGGTGACGGAATTGCTTACCATCAGGTGATCCGTCTGCTCGTCTGCCACTTCTCATATAAAACAGTAACACTATCTTCAAAATTAGTGATCTCTTGAACCGTACCCTATATATTCGTACAAGGGTCGATACCATGAACTCAACATTGAAATGCATTTCGTGTTCCAACGACTCTTAAGCGGTCTAACCGTGCAACCCGATCATTTGCCGATTACTGAAGGAATATCTGCGATGTCATATGAATAATACATTAAACTGTTCAAGTTGGAATCGTCCTTTCCTCATTGGCGAAACGGAGTTTTTATTGTGTACTTGCAGCTAGATGCGCTCTTTGTGAAAGACATTAAAGTGATAATAAGACATAGATCCCATTACAAAACGCGATCTAAGAATAGTTGTAGAACTAAACACGTTACAGCCTTTTTAACATTACGTATTGGACAGGGATGGCATGAGCTTTTATTAGTACGGTAAGGTGTATAAGACTTTCAATCGAGAGGATGGATTTAAAATATCATCGACATGGAATCCAGTAATTAACATGTGCAAACCCTGTGCTAGGCCGTTACTAACGCAAACAAACTCCGATACTGTTAGTGTAGTGTGTCGGAGTAGCTTCACTGACAATTCATCTAGTGGCGAATTAATATCAAACAATTTGAGGGTGTCCGAAGATTCACAGCCCGGCCCCAGCAGACGACGCCGTGCTCCGCCAGTCCGCTCGTGACCACGGCTGCTGTAACGTAGCCGAAACGTCGAGCCAAATATGACAGTACACAATATTGTTTCACATAATAAATATCGTGTTAATCCCCGTATTGATACATTATAGTTATAATGCAACGCGAAAATCTAAAAAACTATTTAGGTTGCCTTTTGTAATAAGGTGGCAGATTTTTGAATTTTATTTAAAGTATGTAAAAAAAGATTTACTTAAAGTATGTGGCTATAACATCATTATTTTTAGGTACATTGTGCAAATGTGAGTTTTTTTTTGTACACCCCTAGATTTTTATTTACTGTGAGAGAAAAAATGGTAAGGAAATCTTCACGTTTCAGATAGCTTCTCAAAGGTGAAACCATGATTCGGTCGGTGTGGTTCTCCTGTTAAATATTGCGAAGGTCAGACGACAGTCGCTTAATTTTTTTAAATAAACTCCCTAAATTCTGAATCGTGGTCGAAACGTACCTTGGGCTCCCAAGCAAAATCTTTGGACTCAACCGGGAATTACACGCTAAGATGAGAAATAGACGCCCGACTTTAGGTACAGTGGCGGACAGGTCAAGCTATACAAAACTGTCAAATTTCCTCAATCGATTTCAAACTCAATGTGTAACAATATAGGGTTTATAATCGAATGAAGAAATTTGACAGTTTTGCATAAAAAAAAAATCAAAAATCAAAAATTTCTTTATTTAATTTAAGTCCATATAGAACATTTATGAATTATGTAATCTACCGCTGATTGGGAATGTCAATTTCTACCGAGAAGAATCAGCAAGAAACTCAGTAGTTACTCTTTTCAAAGAAAATGTAATTACAATTTTCATTCTTATACAAATTATGATTACAGTGACAGTATGATATACAATGCTTATAATCAATATCGTTTAGATAAATCATCAAAGAAAAGTTATGAAATTAATTATACATTAGGGGACAGGCAAAGAGATCAACATGTCCAGGAATCCTTATCATTCAAGTAATCATCTACTTTATAGTAGCCTTTCTGCGTTAGGCAGTTTTTTACATGCAACTTAAACTTATGTACCGGTAAATCAATAATATTGAGGTAACTTATTAAACATTCTAATGCTCAATCCTATGAATCCAATGAAGTCTTAGATTCGGGACAGCAAGCCTATGTTTATTTCGCGTGTTAAAATTATTAAAATCTGATTTTTGCGAGTAACATGATGTGTATGCCACTGTACCTTATTTTGGTTTGGAATTTTTTTCTTAATATTATTTGTGTTATTATTGCGCCATCATAAGATTGTTGCCATTTCAAATCCTAACTATTGTAATGCCTCTTTGGAGTTCTTTACATTCTGTCTCCAAAACCTAAGCGTTGTGTAGTTAAATGAGAGCTTTAATTAAAAACCAAAGACGCTACGTGGCTCAAAGCGAGGAGCCTCTCATGATAACTCAAGTCACACTTGGGACTCGCGTAACTCTTAATTGGGCCGCGGTTTGTACTAAATGTTCTGGAAAGTTCATTCGGTGCTGATAGTATTAACAAGAAGTATAAACTTACGTTGATTGGATTAATATTGAGTGTATGCATTGTAAAGTTTAATGCAAACCACATTTAAGTTGCCAAGTTGCCAGTTGCAAGTGCCGTGTGGCCCCCGGCAGAGTAGAATAGGCCACCCTCACTCTTACCGAGGTGTCGTAAAAGGCGACTAAGGTTAAGCTGCTGGCATGATCATCAGCACCCAGAGAAGGAAAACTCTGCAAACATGGTCGCCAACACGTCTGCCAAGCGTGGTGAGTATGGAAACTACCCCTCATGTGATTGAGGGAGGCCCGTGCCCCAGCAGTGGGGACTTTAATAGGCTGATGATGATGATGATGATGACATTTAAGTTTGAGAGTTTCATCATTATCATTTCGGATCGTCGGTCCACTTGAGGAGCCTGCTACGGCTGCGACTTCCTGTCAATGAAGTCACAAGTGCGCTACCAACATTTAAACCCCCTTTTCCCCGGATTGGGCCTCCAGTATCCTCACTTACGCAGAAAAACACAGTACAGTGCTGCTTCACGCCGGTTTTCTGTGAGGCCGTGGTATCACTTCAGTCGAGCGGGCTCATTCATGTCGAAGCTTTGCTCTGCCACGGTCAGAGAAGTGGAGATTTACGCAGAATGGCAGGAGCGAAATGCGAGTGGCGACAATTTGCAATTGGCCTCTGACAATTTTTTTTACTGTAGATAGGTAAGCGTTTGACCATTTTTCACCTGATGGTAAGTGATAATATGGTCTAAGATGTAGCACAATTACCTAGAAGATACCTATTCACTCGCGCTTTGAAAACCCCCAAATTGTAGCCTCTAGGCAACACCTTCTCAGGCAGCTGATTCCACTGTTTCGCAGTACGAATAAGGAAACAGGATTCAAACCTCTTTGTGCGGACTTTTGGTAATTCTACCATGTACCGGTGTCAATTGAGGGTCTGCCTGGTGGAGTAGTAGAAGAACGGAGATGCTCCAATGGCATTGTTCAGTTCCGTGGCGCACTCTCCAAAATGTATCCGATAGAAGATCGATAAGCTTGCTACCTTGCGTCGGTGTTCAAGGCTTTGTAGCCTCTTACCCACAAGCTCGTCGTCGCCAATTAGCTTCTTGGCCCTTCTCTCAATACTCTCTAACGCCTCAAGCTGGTATTTGGCTGAGCCATCCCAAAGATGAGAACAGTACTCCATTGCACAAATTTGAAAAGTAGTAGTATAGGATCGTGACCCCTTTCACGATCCTCAATATTTGAGGGACTAAGAAAGAAGAAGAAGAATCCGAGTAACCAAAGATCGATTGCAATGGTAAACTTTAAGAGAAGCCTTTGTTCAGCGATAGGCTTCATCTAAGGCTAATGATGATGATGATGATGACTGAGTGTACTGGTACAATATCGACGATTCGACCACCCGTTTGGAACAGTGGTATGAACATGTCTGTTTGTATTGGCCTGGGTGTTTGTATGTATTATAAGTATGTATTTACAAAAGAAAAGTATTATTTGTATATATTTGTAATTCCGTTTTTGATTCTGATATCCGTAACACAGGTGTTTGTGCTACCTATCTCGGAGTCAGATCAATGTATGTGATGTTGTGAAATACTTTTTTATTTATATTTATTTATTTAATATGAGTCAATTATGTACATGCAAATATTTACTACCGTTTAACCTTCGCAATCATAGACAGGAATCTAGATCAACTGGATCAAGGATACACGTACAGAAGCATTATTTCCACAATCGTGTATGTGGAAATTTTATTTTTATTTTATTTTTTATTTTTACAAGTTTTTGGAAAACTTACAGCTAGGTTTAGAGATACAGTCACAGAAAAAAAAACATTGAGGGCCAATTACAAGTTTCCACTGATAATCACTAGGTTGTTTAACAGAAATGCAAGTGGGTACCTAATGTTAAGAAAGAAAAAAAAAAACAAAAAGTTACTAAATTACAAACAAAACGAACAACGTATTTGCTACTCCCAGAAGAAGAAACATTGACAATGATCAAGTCATCTGACATTATCAGGAAAAAAAGAAATAGATAGATACTATTTAACAAAATACAAAACTTAAGTACTAGGCATTACAGGAGATTTTTTGGAAGAAATAATGTTTCTGAGCGTATAACCTTGATCCAGATTGATTTGACACACCTTGAGAAATTATTCGAAACGTGCAGGTTCCTTTACCGCCGACCTAAAGGTATAAATAGGTATGCATACATTTTAAAAACCAAGAATTTTAGATATCTACGACCTTTTTTTTATCCCTGTGAGAATGCCGCCGGCTAGCAAGCCGGACAGCGCCGCCTTATACCCGTCCTTTGGGAGCTGGACGGGTAGTGTGGGGCTCACCTCCAGGTTGGGTGTCTGCTAATTAGATAGCATACCCACTAAACCTAGAGGATCGTTTCCTACCTCGCTCAGGATATCCAGGGGGAATACGGGCTTGTTGAAACCTAACATCACGTCCCCATAAAGAGCGGGAGGCGCGCTGGCTATTTGCGACGTCACGTATTGAAGAAACCGACGGGAACGTGCAGGTTTCCGCACATTTTTTTCCCTCACCGCCGAGCTAATAGCAGAAATATTCATATCATCATCATCATCATCATTTCAGCCAATAGACGTCCACTGCTGGACATAGGCCACCCCCAATGTTCTCCACACAGATCGGTCCTGTGCCGCCCGCATCGAATGGATTCCCGCGATCTTCACTAGATCATCGGTCCACCTTGTGGGGGGCCTGCCATGGCTGCGACTTCCTGTAGGTAGTTCACGTACGTATTCATAGCGAGGAGAACAGACGGCCGTTGGGGCGGAAAGGTCCTCGAATGGAGGCCACGTACAGAAATATGCATAATGTTTTGTAAAATCCAGAGGCCTATACTCGGACTTGAACCTATGACCTCCCGTTAGAACGTAAGCTACGTACAATGTACACGTTCATTTCCCTTTCACCTACATAAAGAATAAAAAAATGTGACAACACCACATATATTGTCCAGGTCCCAAACTAAGGTTTTCCCTTTTACTATGAAAACCAGGTCGCCGTGTGGTCCCCGGCAGAGTAGAATAGGCCACCCTCACTCTTACCGAGGTGTCGTAAAAGGCGACTAAGGTAAAGCTGCTGGCATGATCATCAGCACCCAGAGAAGGAAGACTCTGCATTTATATCAAAACCCTCGCCAACCCGTCTGCCAAGCGTAGTGAGTATGGCAATTACCCCTCATGTGATTGAGGGAGGCCCGTGACCTAGCAGTGGGGACTTAAATGGGCTGATGATGATAATGATGGAAACCAGGAACAGCGAAGGTACCACAAGCACCCAGACCCAACACAAATATCTGTTTCATCAACAAACATTTGTGTTGGTGCGGAAATCGAACCCGCAACCCTTACGTCTCAACCGGCGCAGTGCAGTCACACATGCAACTTCATTGGCGCAAATTAAGACTTCAACTTAGAAAAAGGCCTTTATCAACATGACTCTTATAAACGGCTTTCATTCAGGTAGACCTTCAACTTAGGAGCTAAGTAAGCAACTGTAGCTTATCAAGTAAACACTGGAGAGGTCCTTTCCTTTCCGTACAAACACCCCGGCATCTTAATTAGGCTGGCGTCAGACGATTCGGTTCGTATCTCTCAGACGTGCCTTTGACTTCTAGTTTTATACTAAAGGATGTTACAAGGAGGCCAATGTTGGTGTTTCAGTAAAATCAATACTTGGTCCACCTCACTTATCGTGTAATTCCCGGCAGCGTCCAAAGCTGTCGCTCTGGAGACCGGGGTACTCTTAGACTAAGATTAATAATATAAGTAATGATTTAGAATATTGGAATTAGTTGTACTTTATCTCATTGTAAGTGAACTATTTTAAGTTTTTATGAGGAATGAATATCTTTAACCTTAGATTCAGGATTTGGGGGTGTGGTAATTAATTACAATGAAGCGACTGCCATCCTATCTTCGGAACCGTTTACAGGCGAACCAGACCAACTGAATCATGGTTACTCGTTTAAAAAAACAATGTGCAGGTTTCCACCGCCGAGATAATGGTAGTAATTAAGTAAGCACATAGACATAGACACCCAGTTGGTCTAGTGGTTTAAGTACCGGGCAATAATCCTGGGGTCCTGGGTCGAGTAAAAAGAATGTTTATTTCATTTAAAACTTTATTGCACAAATTTTGTTACAATGAGGCGAACTTAATGCCAGTCAACTTTGGGTCATGCAGAAAGTGCAGTGGTGCGTGCGAAAGGAAAATGTATAGTTACTAGTAAGAAAAAAATCATTAATAGGTATAAAATAACTACACACTACTTAACAACTACATTATACACATACCTATCTACATATATATTTATTAATAATATATTTAAATAAATATATTATTAATAAGTACATTATAAATAAATACAATATGTAGCTGTAAACAAAAAAGTAAAATACATAAGAAAAAAAAAACTACATATAATATGTTATTTATATTCATATAAGCAATTATGTCATATGGAAAGATTAGATATCAAAAAATGCTCACGAACCCTTTTCTTGAACGTTTGGAGTTTTCCGAACATACGAGAAGCTCGGGTTGGTAATTACCAATCCGCATTAGGCAAGCGTGGTGATTAAGCCTAATCCCACCATAGTAGCGATGTCTTTAATTCTATGATGGAGACCTTTGCAATGCAGTGGGACAGTGTATAGGCTGATAGGTACTTTACTTTACTTTAAGCACATACTCGTAGATGGAACACAGTTCTATTTTTACAAAGAGTTAGATATAGTGTAGATAAAAGAAAGGAATGACTTTTATATCACAAAATACAATTGATTGCCTATCGAAGTATCTTGATATTTCGGGCGGCAATCAAAAGGAGATTTGACAACGGCGCTGAGCTCTAAATAATACCTGTGGCTTTACGAAACAATAATTGTACCTATACTCTATTTGGACTGCCACCGATTTCAAGAGAAGGCCGGGACGGGAGACAATGTCGTCAATCGATTATGTCTCGTAAAATGAAAAATGTTGGTTCAATACCAGTGTTACTGACCTATATAAATGTTTATATTCATCTTTTAGCATTAAAATTATATTAATAAATTTTGAAATATAAGTCTGCACAACAACGCCCTAGTTGGTCTAGTGGTTTAAGTATCGGGCCGTGATCTCAGGGTCCCGGGTTCGATTCCCGGGTCGACCGAAAAGTATGTTTCGAATTTTTAGGACATAGCTCGCGTTTGTGATCACCAATCCGCATTTGGCAAGCGTGGTGATTAAGCTTAATTCCATCATAGTAGCGATAACTTGATTTCTATGATGGAGGCCTTTGCCCTGCAGTGGGACAGTTTATAGGTACACAACAGTATATTTCGCCATTAATAAAACCTAGGGGTCTTCGAATTAGCGCTTTTTATTCAAGATTATAAAAGAAAACTTTGTCTGTATGCAGGTGATACGTTAAATACAGATACGACCTGGTGAACTTCAAGCAACGAGCTTATTCTTCCTTAACAGGCCGGCAACGCATCTGTGATGTCCCATGTATCGCATATGTCCACGGGCGGCGGTAATCCCTTACCATCAGGTGAGCCATCTGCACGTTTGTCCGCTATAATATAAAAAAAAATACGTGTGTGAAGTCATTCACCCCTTACAAGAGCGCAGGGTAGAACCCTCAGTTGTGCAGACACTTTTAGACTGGTGATAATGAAATTATATTCTAATCCAACCATCCCCCTTCTATGATCACGAAAGCAGACGAACTGCGAGTTACCATCATTTCTCAGTGATTATTCCTCGATACGTACAAAGCGCTTTTCCTCTTCCATCGTGGTGCGTACCTAGTGCTAGGGAGTGGAACGCCTTTCCTACATCTGTTTTCCCGACTAACTTCAACCTCAATTTTTTAAAGTTAGAGTAAACAGGGTACATACGGCCAGTGGCTAGGGGCGTTTAAGAATACTGCCAAGGTTTTCCCGGCCTGTCGTAAGAGGCGATTAAACGGGCTTTCGGAGTACGTGAGCGTATCCACTGCTGGGGAGTGGCTCGCTCAGCATACGACTCCGCGGAAGACGACATTACTGGGTGTCCTGGTAGGTCGTATAGCGTTGAAGGGCTGTATTGCGCTAGATAGGGGTGAAGCGGCGAGCGCGATTAGCGGTACGGTCTAGTCCCGGCTGTGGGGTTTCCGACCGCGATTGCGCGGAGATGGACACCCCAGGGGTTTAGGTTTGAGTCCCACACACCACCTTGTTCCTACATGTAGTAAGGGACGGCCATGATGGTTTCCCCTGGAAAAAAAACAGGGTACTTCTGGGTGAGCTCGCTCCATCGTAGGCTTTTTTCTTAACTTTTAGAGTCCAGTGTAAAGCTAAGAGCAAGCCCTTTACTAAAAAACAAATCATAAACGCTACGGAAACAGTTACTGACAAAAAAAACTTTGAAATCACGTTCAAATCCGCAAAATATTATAGAAATTTCTATCACAGATCCACGTACAATATTATGATAACCCCTTTTACACATTGCGGAATACTCTGCAGTTAGGTAGAACGTTTCTACCGTTCCAGAAACTAGTTAAATACTTATTAGAGGTACAATTTGGCACAAGCGTCCTGTTAGCCGTTGCAGTCGACTTTTTTGTGTAAAAGCCGCATGGGAACACGAAAGCGAGTTCTGACATGCGAAGCGATGAAATTCTGTTAGTTTTCTGGTATTGGACAGGTAATAAGTACAATTGAACTCGGTGTTTGGATCTTGAATAGGTCTTTACCAATTTTATAAGTTACACCAATGTACCTGCGCGGAAGTCTTATTTTCGAAAACTGCGGCAAAATCTTAAGTCACAGCGATCTGTTTACGCGCGTCAAAAATTATAATTTCTTATTATATGCGTCAGCGCCATGTTTGGTGCAAGTGCGGTTAAGAGAGAAATAGCATTCCTCTCTGGATTTATTGTATTTAATCTTTTAACAGTAACGCAATAAAGTATGTATTTCAACTGCTTGTGCAATCGTAATCAATCGGATTGAACTTGCTCTTCTGCGTAGACGAATTTTGCCGATGTAACATATAAACTTGGTACAGCTGTACCTATGAAATTGCCATTCTGCTGTACTGGCCATTTCAAATCAAAATATTATTTGTTTGGCTAAGAATTCTAATTTAAAATTTAAATTTATTTAAACATATGGAATTCCAAAAGTAGTCATTTGTTTATTGATGTTGATTTACAAACGCTTCCTAAATTTTAAGAGCTCCTGAAATATGTTGTTGTTTATATCATAAAATTGACTTAAACAGAAAGAGATGCATGAATCACAAAATAATATTTTCCACAGACACAAAACTAAAGCGTTTCAATGTTCAGGCATATGAACATTCAGTGGCTTTAAGTGTACATTAAAGCTTGCAATTATCCTGCTTACTTTATTAAATTACAATTTTTAAACAATTACATTGTATATCTTCTTAAAATCTTTTACAGTTTGCTACGTAAAGTTTCAGCTAGCTAATATTAAATTCTTACATACACATTTGAACAATCTACGTTATTATGCCTACGGGACACTTTAAGCTAGCATACTTTAAATGCTGTTAAAGTGAATGGAACATTTGCATGTTGGCAATGGTCCCTCAAGGAGTCGCACTGCGGACGTTCCGGGATCGGTATTGTATAAAAGGATTTGCAGTTGGAACAAAACGTTCAAAATTAAAACTGACACGTTATGACACTTTTGTAGTTGATTTATTTTTAAAAATTAAATGCAGACGAAACGAAACTTCTTCGGGAAACCCTTTTAATGCTTTGTACAAGAAGGATATGGCCGTGTGGTCCCCGGCAGAGTAGAATAGGCCACCCTCACTCTTACCGAGGTGTCGTAAAAGGCGATTAATAAAATCATCAGCACCCAGAGAAGGAAAACTCTGCATTTATATCAAAACCCTCGCCAACCCGTCTGCCAAGCGTGGTGAGTATGGCAATTACCTCATGTGATTGAGGGAGGCCCGTGCCCCAGCAGTGGGGACTTAAATGGGCTGACGATGACGATGACAAGAAGGAGGGTTATGTAAATAATGCACTTAAAAAAATTCGACAGTCGTCAGGGTGGGACTCGAACTCACGATCTTTTGCTAACCAGGGCAACTGCTTTACCGACTAAGCTACCGGAGTCCTTGGTATGTCGACGAATTTTGTAAGTGCTTTTTGCTTCGCTGTGAGCCGTCGATAGTTTTAAGTGTATTATTTACTTAAGAATAAAACGCACAAAATTGCTAATACAAAAAAATAGCATGTTATGGGTTGGAGGGCTATAGTTTTCCGATAGTATATATGTTATAATTGTTTGTCACCCTGGTCAGTGGGTTCCAATTGCCACATTTTTTAAAGTGTCAGTTGGGTACGTCAATTTTCTTATTTAAAGTTTTATTAAACACTGCCGGGTTTTTACTTCAGTTATTTTTATTAGTTTTATGAAATGTGATCAAAACTCTTTGGAATGTTAATCTAAAGTAAAACATTAATAATTGTGTTTTTTTTTTGTTTCGCGTGACAGGCCGAGAAATATTGAGTTACACAATACTGTAGGGTATATAAAAAATGCTAGCATAATAACATATGCTCTGGTGGGTTCCTGTTACGAGCAAATTCTACATAACTCATTCTCCCGGTATAATTCTTATTCTTGGTATTATTACTTATTCGCGTTGAAGAGCTCTAAATAAAATTGTGGTAATTTTACTCAGCAGGAAGCACTAAGCAGGAGAACTAAGGTCACAGACATAGCCCAAAGGATTGCATGCCTCAAGTGGCAATGGGCAGGGCACATAGCGAGGAGAACAGACAGTTGGGGCGGAAAGGTCCTCCTCGAGTGGAGGCCACGTACAGGAAGTCGCAGCCGTGGCAAGCCTCCTACAAGGTGGACCGACGATCTGGTGAAGATCGCGGGAATCCATTGGATGCGGGCGGCACAGGACCCATCTGTGTGGAGAACATTGGGGGAGGATTATGTCCAGCAGCGGACGTCTTTTGGCTGAAATGATGATGATGATGAATTTTTCTCACTGAAATAGAATGTCTATTCTAATCGCCATACCATCCGCCATAATAAAAAAATGCAAATAAATAAGACCGTGTTACTATAATTAGGTATATTGTGTTCAGAAAACTCAGCGTTAGCCAGAGCGCCATACAAAAGCACAAGTAGCTTAAAATAGAGATGTAGGCACTCTTTGTTCCATTTCACAATAAACGGAATCTTTTGAGACAGGCTCAATAAAACCGAAAGGAAAGATCTCTTCGACCGCGCAGTTTCGAATGAGATTACGCTCCAATTCAATTCCAGTAATATTCTAGAAGTAGCTTGATATTCACGACAAAAACTTCGATAAATTTCAGTTGGAATGAAGGGTTTTTGTTCATGTGTCTGCGAAACTACAGGTAAAGATACGTTTTACGAAGCTTCAGGGGCACCTTCGCAAAATGCGAAGCCCAAGCAGTCAGGTATATACTTAGTTAAAAAAAAATAAATTACATGGGGGTGCCCATACAAGTTACAAAAGTTATATTTTCACTTAATGTCCTCCAAACCGATATTTCGGTCATGGCGGGGAATCTCAGCGACCAGCCATCGACGCAGTACATATTAGTGCACAAGTATTTGCGCAGACACAAGTGCACTTTCTCTTCCCGTACCCTTTTATTTCCATGGGACACTAGTGTGGCACGACCGAATAGGAATTAGGCGCAAGACTAACGGCTTAACGTGCTTTCCGAGGCACGAGGGTACAAGACCGCACACTTTCAGACTCCGGGCTAGTACTGAGAATTTCTTAACAAAAAAACTCAGGTACTCATTTTGGCCCGACCCGGGGATCGAACCGGGACCCCAGGCGCAACCGTCGCTTTAAAGTGCGACCCACTAACCATTGCGCCACTGAGGCAGTCAATTTAACTTACCAAGCTAATGATAGAGCAAGTACGCACATAGATTAAAAAAAATATGATGCTCGGATTTAAGGTGACGGGTAGGGCACACTAGCGACGCCAATGGATTTTACTTTTTAGCTACTAAACCTGATCTATTTTAAAAAAAATCTTGGTTACACTCTCTCAGAAAACACTTATTACTATTTATGAATAACCATGGACAAATGTTGGGTCCAACGCGATCGTGGTTTAGTAGATAAAAATTAAAATCGATTGGCGTCGCTAGTGTGCCCTACTCGTCACCTTAAGCTAAAAACCTCTCGCATGAAATCTTGGCCGTGGGAGAGCCACGCTTCAGTGGGAATGGGCCGGCTCGACCGGAGTGATACCGCTACCTCACAGAAAACCGGCATGTAGCAGCAATATGCTGTGTTTCGCTGTGTGAGTGAGGGTGCCGGAGGCCTAATCTGGGGGAAAGAGGGGTCTAAAGGTTGGCAGCGCTTTTTATTCACATTCTCATATCTACCGTCCGTGCAATACGTTGGCAAAGTTATCACCGCTATCAACTCCCACATTGCTATTAATAACTAAGTCAATGTAGAAGCTTTCACAGTGACATAATAAAAAAGAATAAACATTTTTAAAGACAAAGCACACCAGTCTCCATGAAGCAGACCGTAGGGTCGGCACATGACTCAAACTCATTATTGAGTTGTAGGCATGCAAAGAAGAATATTCCTCAAACAACACTTGTGAGCCCACTGGTATCGCGGGCGTCTATGGGCGGCGACAACCGCTTACCATCAGGTGATCCACTGCTCGTCTGCCACCTATCACAAATAAAAAAAATACGCGGTCTATTTTTATTTATGGTGTTATCCCGCGCACGGTTACGGCCGCGCGTGTGATTCTGCCAATGTCAAGTGTATAAGAGAGACACGTCGATTTAAAATTGACCGGTAATTTTGCCAAATGCTCGATCTATACTGAGGTATTCTCATAGGTTAAAAAACGCCATATCTACAACAAACAAAAGCGGCACATGTAAACAGCACAGACGACAGAACACAGAAGCACAGCGATAAAAGACAAAAACATAACACAAGAAGAGAATTATAATTTTATATCATATATACATAAATATTTTAAGTAAAGGGGGAAGGGTAAAGTTAATATATATTGGAAGTTTATAGGGCGGGGAATTTTGGGGGGTAATGTATCATTTAGGGATGTAGGAAATTTTGGGACAGCTAAAAAATATATGGTCTGTCAGTCTGAGGGTTCCGCCGTATCTGCCGATACTTTGGCACTTGGAAATTATTGTTCTTTGTGATCAACTGTAATATCGATACGCCATCAATCTTGTAACAATGTGATTATTCTGCTGGGAAAACAGATTTTAATCTCTTAAAGCTCTTGTTTTATGCTAAGTGATTGTTGACTCAGATTGTAAGTATCAGTATACACTGTCACACTGAAGGGCAAAGGGCCTCCATCATGGAATGATTTCTCTAATCGATATAGTCATCGCTACTATGATGGGATTAGGCTTAATCACCACGCTTCCAAATGCGGATTGGGGATCACAAACCCGAGCTATATCCGAAAAATTTAGATTATATCGCAGGCTTTATATTAAAAATAATTAACCTTTAATAGATAACATATCAAAGAAAAATTTAATTTGAAAACTACCATGAAAATTATAGAACGCCTTTCTCGAAGAATGATGTACCTAACTACAAAAAATATGTAAGATTTTCTAATTTAGATAGCTTTCTTATTTTGTCTTGTTACAGGTCAAATGCCATAGATTTAGGACTGTAAATAGAAGTAAGGGCCGGGTAAGACCAAAATAAATGGATAAACCCGTCTATTGCAATTTAAACAAATTAAGACAAACTGTTGGAGAGAAGGAGAAGTTATCCCTTAGAATGAGATAGGTAAACAGCAATGACCAATGGAGACTGTAATTTAAAGTGATGACAATGAAACGAAGTTAAAGTCTTTATTTTTTAACTACATATATGGCGTTCTTATGCTTTTCAAAAAACGAATTCAGCATCTTTTTTTATGAGAAAGGGGGGCAAACGAGCTAACTACAATATTTTAAAGTGTTTACGGCGTTTTGGAGGTTATAGAACCTCCCCAGAACACATAACTTTTCATATAGAATTTCGATTGTTTTTTTAATTTTAACTTTTCAAACCAAGGATACTGAACCAGAAATACAGTCCGCGGAGAATAACAAGGGACAAATGTTACACAAGTTTAAATAGTTTTTAGGTGCATTTTATCTATTATTAAAAAAATGGAATTAACACGACGATAATTATTTATTTAATAGATGATCACGGCGTCATGTTGAGTTGTTGGACCTAAAACGTCGTTATGTCTAGACTCAAGTGATATTTTTGCACTTGGGGGTAACTACCGGACGCCGTCTGTACATAGTTATGTTATTGTTTTCCATGGACTAATTATGTATTAGTCCATGGACCTACTTACAGTATTTCGGCCGCGTTACTGCAGTCGTGGTCACAAGCGAACTGACAAACCATAATAGGTGTATTATGTTAACCGCATTACGAATTTTATACAAAAAATAGGAAAAAAAATATTTTGTGGAGTCCCTATACCTACAACTGAAAATCTATTTTTTTTTTCATCAAAACCATACGTGTGGGGTATCTATGGATAGGTCTTTAAAAATTATAGTGAGGTTTCTAGTATTTTTTTTTCTAAACTTAATGCTTTGCGCAAGAGACGCTCCCAAAGTGGTAAAATGATATACTAATGTATATCATATATTTCTTTTTTAGTTAGTAATCCATGAAACATGATTACTTACTTACTTGCTTAAAAACTAACAACGAAAATTGATTTGAACTAAATAATACAACACAATACTAAAGTACTTTCTTTTTAATACGTTACAAACCGTAAACAGCAATTTACCTTCCATATCTTACTTGTTGCTACGGAACCCTTCATGGGCGAGCCCGACTCGCACTTGGCGGTTTTGGATTTTGGACCGTCCGTTATGATCGAATAATTGATGAGACATAAGTACTATTTTAATACTGCGGGGTGATAACTCGACCTAACAACCCCATCTGTGATTAACAAAACCCCTAATTTGATTAATAACATTTTTAAGTGTAGATTTGAAATCCGTAAATAATTTTGTTTTCGTAAACAAGACCAGAATTACATTACGATGTGGTGTTTATTACTATCCCTATAAAACTTTAGAGTAATGAACCCGTTAATGTTGGCGCCATGTCTAAAACAGTAGTCTAAACATCGTTAATACTAGGAATAAATTCAAAACCGTAAATAGTACGAGTGTAATTTTATTACAGGAATCTTGGTAAAGCTATTTATGTATGAGTACTACTTGCTTTCGTTTTCAGTTTTGCCTGCTTGAATAATTTGACCATGGGAAAGCAATGCTCCGGAATGAATAGGCCGGTTCGACTGGTGTGATACCATGACATCACAGAAAACAGCGTAAAACTCGCTCGTCAAAACACAGCGCAGACACTGGTCTGCGCTGTGTTTTGACGAGCGAGTGAGGGTACCAGAAGGCCCGAACAGGAGGAAACCCCGGAATGAATGGGCCGGTTCGACCGGAGTGATACCACGATATCACAGAAAATCAGCGTAAAACAGTGTCTGCGCTGTGTTTCGCCGAATAAATGAGGGTACCAAAGGGCCCGAACTAATGATCGGTATAAATATATTTTTAAAATATATTTCACAACATACCAAACCTACATTGATCTGACTCCGAGGTAGCTTAAGCACATGTGTTACGGTTCTGAGAATCAACACATTTAAGACTTTTCTTTTGTAAATACATACTTACAATAATACATAGAAAACACCCAAACCAATACAAACAGACCCACAAAATTAAATGTTTCTGCTGCGCGGGGATTGAACCCGCAACCCTAGGACCAAAGGCAGCGCTCATTAGCAGTGTAAACGGGTCCACTATAAAATGAAATAAAATCTTTTTGGACCAACATGTATCTTGCAAAGTAATAAACTAAGTACCTAACAATTTCAAAGTGTTAAAAGTCGTGACTGCGTAATCTATGGAAGTGGACTGGCATCGCATCTGTGGAACGGCTGTTTCGTCTCGCATAGTACAGAGACGATTTTGGAAAGCTGACGGCCATCCTCCAGTACTGAAGAGGCACTCAAAGAAGAAGAAAGAAATACAAAAGAATTAACGATTATAGGCTACAAAAACAAGCCCAAAACTATTACAAATGTGAACCTGTCTCATTGTTAGTGCATTATTTAGCTAAAAGACCTTCCTGACGACGTAAATTGAAAATCTGAAGACAAATTATAGCGGTTCTAACAAGGGTTGACGCGAAATAGGACTTTCCATTAGTTCGGTGGCTAGACGTGAGAAATGGCCGCGGGCAAGATCTGTTTATCTTGGAATTTGAGATATACCTAGAGGGGAATATACTTGTTTATAAAGTGAGTACGCTTCGTGGTAGACTGGTTTCCTGGGTTTATTTTGAGACAAAGATGCGCGGCAGACTGAATAGTATTTCATTGATTATGACACCGGCTGCCAAGAGTCTTTAGCTTCAGTATGCTATCGTTTGAAAACTGGAAAGGTGGTGTCACCAAAATCACAAACCTCCGCTACGCAGATGATACAACGCTCGTGACAGCGAATGAAGCCGAAATGGTAACTCTTCTTGCAACGTAAGCCGTTGGTCCTGCGGCCAATCCCGGTCGTGTCACGCTGGTGTTCCATAAGGTAAGGGAAAAGGGAGTACACTTGTGTTTGCGCACACACTTGGGCACTGTAATATATCCTGCGTACGGGGATGATCGTTGAGATTGGCCGCCTTAGCCGCAATCGGTTGGAGGGTATTATTATTTAACTCTTCTTGAGAAAATGGAAAAGATTTGTAAGGAACTGTATACACTGTATACCCCGTCTATTTTAAATCATTTACGTCATTTTTTATCAGCTTGCTGTTAGATACATCATTGACAGGTGGGTATTTTATTTCATATAGATTGCGCCGACCCTAGATAACCTGGGAAAAGGGCAGGAGGATGATATAGATGGAAAAGTTGATTTTTTTTCGCTTATTTTGTTGATCTAACATGCTAAATAGACATTGTTTACGATACCTACTATGAGATTTTCGGGATGTACAAATTAAAAATGACGGTGTATACTTAGTATGTGCCACAAAATAACCTTTAACAAAAATACAAATTCAACGAAGTAATATCAACAAACGGCATAGCGAGTGAAATCTGTATTCAGATTAAAACGTTGTAACTACGCAGCAAGAAACGCTAAAAATAAATCCAGCAAATTGAATTACAAGACCTTATTTCTGTTGTTTTTGTATCATACTTGTATACATCTAATTTATTCTAAAAAACTTTTATAATTATTTTTTGTATGATGTGCTGTTGGTGAACTTAAATAAATAAATACTGGCTGTTTTTTTTGCAATAAAGAATATCTATTTAAGAAAAAAACGCTGTAAAACCTTTCACCTTCACAAATGCGGCGTCAAATTCACTCTCAGTCGTTAATCTCGATTAAATTGCAGGCGCCGTGCGATGCACATGAGTGCAGGTGAGGTGGAACATGTTCACGATAATTTGGCTGCCCGTCCACCGAAGCAAAGTGAGGCTGAATAGCGAGGCAGGCAGGACCTGCTAAGGCATGTCGCCCTCACAAAAGTCGCGGCGGGTTTGAGTTTTCTTCTTCTAAAGGAGTTTCTTCAAAATATACCACGGTCTCACAGAAAACTGGCGTGAAGCAGCACTGTGCTGTGTTTCGCTGCGTGAATGAGGGTATCGGAGGCCCGATCCGGGGAAAGGGGGGTTCAGAGATTGGCAGCGCACTTGTGACTCCACTGGTGTCGCGGGTGTCCATGGGCGGCGGCAATCGCTTACCATCAGGTGATCCATCTGCTCGTCTACCAGCTATCACGTAAAGAAAAAAGTAAATGGCGTGCGCTCACATTCACATACTGGAGTCACAGCACAAGATGAAGGCGGTGCGGCGTCGAGGCAGCGGCGGCCCGGAGTCGCGGCGGCGAAGGTCAAGTGTTCCCATGACGCGACTCCGTTGCCATTATGTCATTTCGTTTCGAGGGTATGGATGAATTAAAATGAGAAGGAAGCATAGCCACGACTATAGACGAGACCAAATCAAAATCATAGGCATACAGACCAAGACAAAATCATAGAGTCGTGTGGGTGACAAGCCTGAAATTTACCAATAGAAGAACCTTTGGTCGTTGAGGAGCGGTGTGTTAATTACCAGACTAACCAAATCTTTAAACATGGTTTAGGTATAGAGTAAGTCTATCCCAGGGCTTCGACCGCTTTGGACGCAACCGCGAATCGCCATAGATATGCACCCTAAACAAACTGTGCCTTTTCATACTCGTAGAAATCCATAATTGAAAAGTGTTTGAAGCCGTTAGTACTGAGGTGACGCGCTGGGTGACGTTCTTTCTCTACCGCACCCGTATAGAATCTGCGACAGGGCCGATTGCATCTCTTTCTTACTCTGTGACGTTTGTTTCGGAAATGGCACAATCCGCTGACTTCTAGTCCCATGCAAATTACACGCTGAGAAGAGATACGATGTGATGAGATGAAGACTTATAACAAAGTCAAATTCACTCTCAGTCATTAATCAAAATGAAATTGCTGACGCCGTGCGATGTACACGCGAGTGCAGGTGCGGCGTTGGAGAAACAAGATGTTTACGCCAATTAGACAATGTTGCCGAGTTTAGTGAGCATTCTGCAGCTAATTACATTAACATCATCAAGCCTTGTACTTTAATTATCACTATTTAATTGGATCAGTATTTGAACTGACGTGTATCTACTACTTAGTTTGTGTGTTTTCTCTTGATTGAAAACACCGTCTACTATGTTTCTACGTCATCATTATTGTAAACAACAAAATGTCAAACGCCAGTTTTTTTTATGGCTAGTAGTGTTGTATGTCAGAGACGCAGTCAACACTGCCAATGTCGAGAGACACATATAAGGAATTGATGAATTGACCAGTGATTTGAGTTGATTTCTTAATTAATTAAGTTTTATTTTGAGAAAATCACCACCTATAACAAAACAAAACGGTACACATAGACAACACAATATTAAATGGGAGGTTCAGGTAAACGCCAGTTTCCGGTTATCCGTGGTCTGTCATTTATACGCCTTGATAATGTTTTGACAATCACGCGTATTGCTTACAATAGGTAACAGTGACGCGTCGTCGTCATGACGTCACGAATCCGACTGACCGGATGGCGCAATTGGTAATGACCCTGCCTCTTACGCCAAAGGTCGTGGGTTCGATCCCCACCCTGGACAAACATTCGTGCGATGAACACTTGTGTTTGTTCGGTGTCTGGGTGTAATATATGTAGTATGTATTTGTGTTCCTCTGTTGTCTGATATCTGTAACACAAGTGCTTAAGCTACTTAGTACGGAATCAGGTCAACGTATGAGATGTTGTGAGAATTATTATAAAAAAAAAGAAAAAAAGAATAGACCATCACGGCGGACGGTTAAAATCCGTCCGCCGTGATGGCTTTTCGGCTGTATAACTAAAATATAATTTAAAATATATTAGGAAAGGTGCTTTAAAAAGAAAAATACTTTTATGGCGTAATATAATCGTAATGTAACCGTTCTATCAAAAAATAAAAATAGTGGCTAAATAGTAACTAGCCTATTGTATGGTAGACAATAATATTGTTAAACAAGAATTATTATTTTTAGTCGACATATTTGTAGAATTGTAGGTGAATCTTGACATGCGATTGAGGCTATGTCGGATTTGCGTGACAATTGTAGTGTTTCGTGATGCACACGCGTAGTTCAAAGACTCGAGCTTTCCTACTAACGCTTGTCAATTGTACATGCTGAAATAGGGGCCTGGTCATAACTTTAGACGTCTAAAGATATGACTGGGCCCGGTATTTATTACGTTCTGATGGACGATGGATGGACGTGTTAGGTACATAGTAAGAGTAATTACTAAGCTCACAGTGTATCGGTCGTCACGTAGGGACGCTTTCTGGCTGCCTAGTGGCAGACGAGCAGGATCGCCTGACGGCAAACGAGTCACAAGTGCGCTGTCAAGTTTTAAACTCTTTTTCCCTCTGATTGGACTTTCGATACCCTCACTCATTCGAGGAAATACAGCGCAAGCGCTGCTTCACGCCAGTTTTCTGTGAAGCCGCGATATCACTCTGGTCTAGCCGGCCTATTTATGCCGGAGTGGGTTTGTTTTTTTTTATGAGATTGGGGGTACGAGTAGACGGATCACGGTAAGCGATTACCGCCGCTCATGGACATGGACAACACCAGGAGCCCAATTCTCGGGCTCGTGATATTCAGAAAACATGGCGGATATCACCTGAAAACCATACAAAAAACTAGTTTTAGTGATAATGTCGTATGATAATAAATATCATGAGTACGAGAATTGGGCTTCAGAGGAGATCGGCAGCGCACCCTGTGTGCGTGCAATACACTATTTTCTTGAAGTAAAATAAAGTAAAGTATCAGCCTATATACTAACCCACTGCAGGACAAAGGCCATCATCATAGAAAATCAAGTTATCGCTACTATGATTAGATTAAGCTTAATCACCACGTGTGCCACATGCGGATTGGTGATCATAAACCCGAGCTAAGTTCGAAAAATTCGAAACATACTTTTTTGCCCGACTGAAATGGAACCCAGGACTTTAGGATTACGGCACGGTACTTAAACCACTAGACCAACGTTTCTTGAAGGTTTGCTTAAAATTATCACAACAATGTTTTAAATTATAGTATCATCAATTCAAATATGCTTTACTATTCGCTATTTATAACTACCCAAAGCAAGCTTGAGTGGGTAACACAACGCGAAAAACTCCCTAATGAGGGCCCGAGACACGAATGTGGAACGAATGTAGGATTTTGTTATGTTTTCTAAGATTTGAGTGATATGAAACTTACTTTATCTTGTTAGGAGTTATCGCAACTCTTTGGGAAAAACGGAGAACAAGCGCTTTTGATGTAGGCGAAATTGTACGGGGTATTTAGGTATACTTTTTAATTTCGAAACAATATTTGACAGAGTTTTTCGCCGTGTGGCCCCAGGAGAGTAGAATAGGCCACCCTCACTCTTACCGAGGCGTCGTAAAAGGCGACTAAGGTAAAGCTGCTGCCATGATCATTAGCACCCAGAGAAGGAAAACTCTGCATTTATATCAAAACCCTCGCCAACCCGTCTGCCAAGCGTAGTGAGTATGGCAATTACCCCTCATGTGATTAAGGGAGACCCGTGCCCCAGCAGTGGGGACTTAAATGGGCTGATGATGATGATTTGACAGAGAGCTAATATAATCCATTTTGCATATAGGATCAGGAGATAAGCTATCCATATCTCTAGTAAAACTGATGGATGATGTCCAAGTCAAAGTCAAACAATTCTTTATTTGCATAGGCTTGTACACAGCACTTACAAATCGTCATACATTTGAATGACTTAAAACTATTTATAAGTACTTATGTATAATTAACATGTTAATACATATATAAATATTGATACATAAAATATAGTAAAGAAATAAATAAACATAATGCGATTCTACCACCGGCTCGGAAAGTTGTTTCTGGTCGAGAAGATTCGGCAAGAAACTTGCCAGTTACTCTTTTTCATCGCCAAACTTTCATACAATGTTGTGTCATCATCATGCCAAGATGGAATTGACAATTTGAGAAAGATAGCTGGTGTGATTGATGCAGACCGAGAAACTTCATCAGCCACCTGGATTACTTTTAGCGGTGAACGGCAATTTCCTGATTACATTTCCTAGATAGAGTAAGAAAACCAACGGTACTCCATTACACTTTTCATAAATATAAGTTAAACTTTAAACAGGTTAAAGCGAAATCTTCGCAAGCTGGTCTCAAGAGGCGCTAGATTTATCTCTTCGCCACGATATAAAATTTGCACGTCCTCACTACTCCAATATCGTTTACCATCTGAGCGCGTTATCTTTTGGCAGATTTTCAACAACGAACAAATCTTTCTATAAGAAATGAGGTCGTGCGTAATCAACTAGTGACCCCATCACATACATTGATTTGAATCCGAGATAGGTAGCTCAAGCACCTGTGTTGAGGATATCAGAAAAAAACAGCGAAATTACAAAATATAGGTATATATTATATTTTTATTTAGCTCAAATGGACCTACTGCTTATCCCCTATTCATTGCCAGCGTTTGCCAGTTACGGGAGTATTGGTCCAGGTCGTCACGCCATCTCTTTTTCGGCTTACCACGTGGGCGACGCGGCGACGGCCATCTGCAGGCTGCCATTTCGTGACAACAAGGGTCCACCTCTCCGAGTGCATTCTCACGGTATGGCCAACCCAGTTCCATTTGTTTGTGAGCGGATTATCTTATTTCGCACTCTATCCGCGAGTTTAATACCTAGGATGCTCCGCTCCATAGCTCTTTGAGCAATCTTGAGCTTGGACTTCTGGCTTTCAGTTAGTGACCATGTCTGAGCACCATATGTGAGGATAGACAGAATACAGACGTCAATAAGTTTTCGTTTCAGTGATAGAGGAAGGTCGCCCTTCATAATACATTTTTATTGTACATACATACTTATAATACATATAAAACACCCATACCAATACACACAGATGTTCATGTACACAAATGTTTGTACATACTGTGCGGGGATCGAACCCGCAACCCTTGCACCAGAAGCGGCGATCACTAACTACCACTGATCCAAACGAGCTGTCGAACCTTCGTTTTGTGACTAAATTTTCCAAAATAATTTTCCCCTGAGTATATGTAAATACGTAACGTTGATTTTTTTTCCGTGGGAGGGGTGTTAACCCGCCGCACAACCCCCGAGACCAAACTACTTGTGGCAGAACGAAAGATCTGGAAGAAGATTCTGGGACCTATACAGACTCCGGATGGCGCCTGGAGGAAGCTAAAGAACAGGGAACTGGAAGACCAGGTGGGCGAGCCCAACATCATTGGCGAGACTAAAGCGCATCGACTTAGCTGGCTCGGCCACCTAGAAAGAATGGGAGACGATCGTGCGGTAAAGCGAGCGTATCAGGGACGTCCTCATGGCAAAAGGCCATTCGGCCGTCCGAGATATCGCTGGAAGGATGAGGTCGAAATAGACCTGCGCGGACTCTCGGCAGATGACTGGCAGGAGGTGGCGCAGGATCGACCAAGATGGAGGCTCTTATTATCGGAGGCCATGACTCACTATGGGTCACTGCGCCAACCTAGTTAGTTAGTTATATGTAAATACGAGTATATCCATCCTTTATATTGTACTTATTTGTTAGTTCTTGTTAGTAATTACAGCAAAGTTTCATTGTTAGGGATTATTGACTACAGGTTAACAGGGATCCCTAACACTTTAATGTACTGAAAATCCGAAGCGGGCTCAATTAGTGGAGCCTAAACTGATTTTGTAACTTAATTATTCTACGTACTTGGTGTTTTGGGTTTGTTGTGATCCCAAAATTAATAATAGCTTTCACCAACGGTGAAAATGTAAAAGTAGCGGATTATGTAACTAGGTCATTATCTACACATTTTTATGCACTTCCTATGCGACTATTTTTCAGATTCCTTAGCCAAATGACAAAAAAACGGAACCCTTATAGATTCGTCATGTCTGTTAGTCTGTCCGTCTGCCCGTATGTCACAACCACTTTTTTCCAAAACTATAAAAACTATATACTAGTTAACCGAATTACAATTTTTAAACAAATAAAGGAAAAATATATTTTATATTTTTTATAGCAATCTTTTGCAATGTATTATTAAGTAAATAACACATTTAAAATTTTCGTCTCGTGTCTAACTCAAACTCTCTCTCTCTCTAATTTAAGAGCAACGCTAACTCAAACTATAAACTTAAAATTATATTTTACATCAAACCATTCCAACTTCTATAATAATAGTAAATATATGTTATACATTACCAAGCCGTGTGGTCCCCGGCAGAGTAGAATAGGCCGCCCTCACTCTTACCGAGGTGTCGTAAAAGGCGACTAAGGTAAAGCTGCTGGCATGATCATCAGCACCCAAAGAAGGAAAACTCTGCATTTATATCAAAACCCTCGCCAACCCGTCTGCCAAGCGTGGTGAGTATGGCAATTACCCCTCATGTGATTGAGGGAGGCCCGTGCCCCAGCAGTGGGGACTTAAATGGGCTGATGATGATGATGATGATACATTACCATGAAAATCGGTTTAAACTGGATCTAGTAAGTAGTTTTTTTTTAATACGTTACAAACTGTACACCGCAACATTTCTGATAGTTTCTGAAACGTGTAACCACGATTTAGTTGGTATAGTTCCCCTGTTAATGGGTTGCGAATGTAAAAGGGCAGTGGCTTCATTATAATTACCGGACTCTCCAAATCCAGAATCTTGGTCCAAGCGCTCCCCGGGCTCCTATCCTGTTTCCTCGTAGTTTATTTGAATCCACTGATTCAGATGTATGAACGAACATGCTTACCTGGAACAAGATAAATATTTATGAGAACAAATAAGAAGAAAGGTCTCTTTGCCTCTTCCATGGAGAGTGCTCTGAAGAACTGTTTAATATCATACCAGGGTCACAATTTTACAATCGCATGACTAGACTAGTTTTGGATGGGATTGGTTCTAGATTATCTCACGGAAGACCGGCGCGAAGCAGCACCTGCGCTGTGTTTCGCCGTGTGAGTGAGGTTACCGGAGGCCCAATGGAGGGGAAGGGGAAAAGGTCGGCAGCGCACTTGTGACTCCACTGGTGTAGCGGGTGTCCATGGGCGGCGGAATTGCTTACCATCAGGTGATCCGTCTGCTCGTCTGCCACCTCTCATATAAAAAAAACCCATCCCATCCAGAACGCTTCTTTTCCCACCCTCGTGAAATCTCTGGAATGAGCTTGCAGCCGCGGTGTTGCCTAATCGCTACGACATGTCTTTTTTTGAACGAGGTTTTTTAAAAGAGTTCTTCTTTCACGGTAGGCAGCGGGATGACTGAGCGCCGGTGTCGATGTCTATGAGCGGCGGTTACCATTTACCATCAGATGGGCCGCATAGTCATCTGCCTATTATTAGCAATAAAAAAAAATGATTGTGTGTAGTTGTAATTCGTAGTGTATAATAATTTATAATATCATTCAGGATACCCTACGCTGCGTTTACCGGTATCTGCATTTTCCTACTACGAGTAGTACTAGTAAGAGCAGAGCATATATCAGGTTACTACAATAATTGTCAAAATTTCTCAAGTGACATTGAACCAAATGTGTTTGATATTAAAGTGAAAATCGACTGAAGAAATTTAACAGTTCTGTATTACTTTGATGTGTGGCTGTACGTACAATACCTACAACCCGTGCGGATAAAGAATGGGATCAGAAATGGCGGCGCATCTATTCACTTCTCGCTCGCACACCCACGAGTAGATAGACGCAAATAGTGTGCGAGCGAGAAGTGAATAGATGCGCTGCCATTTCTGATCCCATTCTATATCCGCACAGGTTGTACTAATTTCTTGATGGTTTGGTTACAATGCAGCTTATTCCCTTCTGTAAAAGATATTCTGAACATCCGCCGGCAGTTTATAAGACAATAGTAAAAACACTAAACAAATCGCGAACAAATCATTGACTGATGTCAGATAGTTTTCAAACCTCTATGACATCATAGTGAAATTTGAATAGTGTATCGAGGAAGCGCCTAGCCATGTTATTAAACATTGATTGTTGGATAGATATAAAAATGCTCGGATGGATAGACCGTTTTCACTCTACTAGGATAGTTTGTAGAAAAATGTTAAATTTTTTTTCCAGTAAGTTCGTTTTCATTTTTATTTGTGTTATATAAAATTTACCAGGAAAGTGTACACATCATCATTATCTGAGTGTGTTATTCTGAGCCTAGGGATACGCTTGGACCGTGATCCAACTTTTGATTTAGGCTAGATGAAGCGACTACCGTCTGGCCTTCGCCCTGTTTAGACAAGGAAATCAAATCAACTGGATCCTTGTTATTACACACTGTTAGACAAACATTTCGAGACATGCGAGAAGGAAAGAATTCATCTTCCCTTCTCTTTGAATTTTCGGATTATGAAAGAAAATCTTATTATCTGTATTTAACATTCTGATGTGAATTTTGGAGTAATATGAGTTTGAAGACTGTAATGACATTTCTATGAAAATTACTTAAATATCTTTTTTATTTTTTAGATTTATTTAACGTATTTTATTTTGTCTTTTCATTCTGTACAATAAGTATATTGATATTGTATCCTCCTCCTTTAGTCGTTTTCCTCATTACTGAGGGTCGTGATCCCTCCCTTGGGCGGCCAGTTTGCTCTTTATAATAGACCTCCATCTATGTCTGTCTTTTGCAATTTGGAGGGCGTCATACAGCTTGGTGTTCAGCGTCGAACGTATTTGGTCCGACCATCTGATAGGGCTACGACCTCTGGGTCTCCTTCCATCCACCTTGCCGGTGACCATCAGCTGTTCCAGATTATGTCCCTCTTTCCTTATGGCTATGTAACCAAAAAACTCCTGATATTGTCATCATCATAATCATTTCAGCCAATAGACGTCCACTGCTGGACATAGGCCTCCCCCAATATTCTCCACACGGATCGGTTCTGTGCCGCCCGCATCCAATGGATTCCCGCGATCTTCACCTTGTGGGGGGCCTGCCACGGCTGCGACTTCCTGTACGTGGCCTCCATTCGAGGCCACGTACAGTGTCCACACGAGGCCTGATATTGTAAAAAATGAAATATTTATTGAACATTTTGACAAAAGAAGCGGCTTTTTTATGTGATAGGTGAGGTGGCAGACGAGCAGATGGGTCACCTGATGGTAAGCGGTTACCGCCACCCATGGACACCCGCGACACTAGTGGGGTCACAAGTGTTGTTTGAGGAATATTCTTCATTGCATACCTTCAACCAAATAATGGAGAATGGTATGCCTTTAACTTTTTTAATAACTGTGAAAGCTAATACATTGACTTGGTTATTAATAGCTATGTGGGAGTTAATAGCGGTGATAAGTTTGCTAACGTATGGCACGGACGGTAGATATGAGAATGTGAATATAAAGCAAGACTGGTGGGAGACGGCGCTCTTCTATCAAATATACCCGAGGTCTTTTATGGACAGTGATGGCGATGGAGTGGGAGATATTAACGGTAAGACAATGTTGATGATAATAAACGTAGTATTACACACTTAACATTCAATTCATTAATAATTCAATCTTACACAGTAAAATTATGAACAGTTTTATTATAGATAATATAAAAAAACAAATTTGAAAATTTGCATGTCCATGGTTACGGCGCTTCTATTTTAATACTATAAATAGGTATGTCTGTACTATACGTTTGTATGGAAGAGCCCTGAAAGCGATAAGACCACCAAGATTGTATTTACCAGTGTCCATAGAAGTAAGTTCCGTAAAATGTTGTGCAATAAAGAGTAGATAGATATCTATATGAAAATAAACTGAAAATATCGGGAGTATCATATTCGCGATTAGATTTCTGAACGACAATACATACCGGATTTTCAATTAAGAAAATTGTTTTTTAAAAACTCGAGTTGCATTATAAACTATCATAAATCAAAGCGGGAATTAAACACGTATTTATTATGTGATCAGTCCGCTAGTGACCACAGCCCTGCAATAATAAATATTGTGTAATTTCCGTTTTGACAATTATTATACATTTGTATCCGGTCCCGCCATTGAGTGCCCATTTCTTGGAGCCGAAACTAGTAAGGGCATTAGATATAGATCAATTAGAGAAACTTGTGGGGAGCGCATTTTTAACTTAAAAACAATGCTTATATTACCAGGAATAACTCACGGCTAGAGTATCTCAAGGAGATAGGAGTGGTTGAGGCCTTGCTTCTCCCATCTTCAAGTCTCCAAGCACGACTTGGATACAGACGTGGCCGAATACACTCCATACAGCCTGAGTACGGGTCTATGGAGGGGACTGAACAGCTTCTCAAAAAGGATGGGGACCAAGTAAATAGCTATATATTTTTAGTATGTATAAAACGATTTTAGATAAGATAAGATAAGAAACAATTATTGAACAAACAGACTATTTGAGAGGCGTATTTTCATGCTTGAGGAGCGGGATATCTCATTTCCCATGAAACATCAGTGAAATCAAAGAGTTAGCCTAATGCATGGCCGGCTTTTTAAAAAGGAAGTATGCTCTTTCTCTTGAAGGTCCCTAACTCGTAGCCGTTGGAAAAAATACTCCTGCAACCAAAACCGATCCATAACAATATTCTTGTCGTACTAATTGGATTTTCATGCTATTTGAATTGAATTCTATTGTATCAGTAGAAAGTTTGTCCACGAACAAACCCTGTACACAATTGTAGGAACAGGGCGCAAAAAAGAGGTGAGTGAGTGTGTATCGGTGTCACATTATTGATACGACCAATGTAACTTTTTAAAGAGCGAACCAGAGTTAAAAGGGAGCGAACGACTTCCCTCATCATTATTCATTGCTCAATCCATTACGAAATTTATGCATTAGGCTTGGACGCAATCATAGAAATTTTGACTTAACAGAATTTCTATTTATACAGCGGAATCACTCATTGAAGTTTCATAACAAGATTTCTGGCTTATTGTCATGTACGAATTTGTGCTAATTGAACTTTTGTTGAAGTTTTCATCGAGTTATTACGGGGAATAAATGTAGATTGGAGTAATTTCATAATTTATCGTTTAGTCGCCCGTTTAGGACGACGAAAATCTTTACAAGTTACGTTTTTAGAAAAGTTTTATATGTGGATATCGAGAAACTAGCGCTCCAATCGATCGTATTAATTGTGACATTTACGAGACACATTTATTCTAAAAAGTCAGCGGTGAATCATAAAGGAACGTATTATGCATGTTGAGACAAAAATTGAAAAGTTGGAGCCAAAGTTGAGCTAAAAGTGCAACTTTTGCTAGTAATAAAAATGTAGGTTACTCGTGTACGAAGATAATATTACACAAGTTTTTTTGTTAATCTGCCTTTAAAAACTGTCCCACCTGCAGGCACAAGGCTCCATTCATAGGAAATCAAGTTATCGCTACTATGATGGGATTAGGCTTAATCACCACCACGCTTGCCAATATGCGGATTGGTGATATAAACCGAGCTAGTCCGAAAAATTCGAAACTACTTTTCGTTCGACCCGGAAATGGCGCCCATTGACCGTGAGATCACGGCCCGTACTAAACCACTAGACCAACAGGGCGTTATATTACACAAGTAACTACATCTGGAAAAAAATCCTAATACTTGTCTTATGGATTCATCGTTGTACTTTTTAAAAATGTCTCATAATCACCATCATCTTACGGGGCGGTAATAGTCACTAATTTTATATAAATTGGTACCTTCTCGGTCGGACAGATCTCAGGGATGATCCGATAACATTTCGTCATGCTCAGGACGAACCAGAAGACGACGTTGAGTGACTTCGTTTTCTTTTGCCAATTTTCAGTTTTCTTGCAATTTTGTAACTTTTTTGCGATTATAGTCGTTAATATCGTTTCTTTGAATGTTTCTTTACCCATGTTTACACTTAAGAAACACTTTAGACTTGAATTATTGGACACTTAAAGGAAATCGTGCTTACTGGCGGAGCACTGGACTGTGAATGACGAACTAATGCTATTATAGTGTGACAGGGTAAGCGGAAATACCCATTATTTATTGATTTTTCTTTTAAAAATCTCAACATCAGTGCAAAAACTGGCGTTCACCGAGGATACTACATGTTGTAAATATAATATCTAATGCTAATCTCGAGGGACCAAAAAGCAGTGAGTATAATTAAATATCTTTTTTATTTTTTAGATTTATTTAACGTATTTTATTTTGTCTTTTCATTCTGTACAATAAGTATATTGATATTGTATCCTCCTCCTTTAGTCGTTTTCCTCATTACTGAGGGTCGTGATCCCTCCCTTGGGCGGCCAGTTTGCTCTTTATAATAGACCTCCATCTATGTCTGTCTTTTGCAATTTGGAGGGTGTCATACAGCTTGGTGTCCAGCATCGAACGTATTTCGTCCGACCATCTGATAAGGCTACGACCTCTGGGTATCCTTCCATCCACCTTGCCGGTGACCATCAGCTGTTCCAGATTATGTTTCTCTTTCCTTATGGCTATGTGACCAAAAAAATCCTGATATTGTCATCATCATCATCATCATCATTTCAGCCAATAGGCTGCGACTTCCTGTACGTGGCCTCCATTCGAGGCCACGTACAGTGTCCACACGAGGCCTGATATTGTAAAAAATGAAATATTTATTGAACATTTTGACAAAAGAAGCGGCTTTTTTATGTGATAGGTGAGGTGGCAGACGAGCAGATGGGTCACCTGATGGAAAGTGGTTACCGCCACCCATGGACACCCGCGACACCAGTGGTGTCACAAGTGTTGTTTGAGGAATATTCTTCATTGCATACCTTCAACCCAATAATGGAGAATGGTATGCCTTTAACTTTTTTAATAACTGTGAAAGCTAATACATTGACTTGGTTATTAATAGCTATGTGGGAGTTAATAGCGGTGATAAGTTTGCTAACGTATGGCACGGACGGTAGATATGAGAATGTGAATATAAAGCAAGACTGGTGGGAGACGGCGCTCTTCTATCAAATATACCCGAGGTCTTTTATGGACAGTGATGGCGATGGAGTGGGAGATATTAACGGTAAGACAATGTTGATGATAATAAACGTAGTATTCCACACTTCGGGAGTATCATATTCGCGATTCGATTTCTGAACTATACCAAAACGGACTATTTGGTAATACGTGTGTGTATAAATACATATTTTCAAATTAATACATTTGTTTAAAATTCGGGTTGCATTATAACTATAATTAATGAAAGCGGGAATTAACACGATATTTATTATGTGATCAGTCTGCTCGTGACCACGGCTGCTGTAACGTAGCCGAAACGTCGAGCAAAATATGTAAGTACACAATGTTGTATCACATAATAAATATCGTGTAAATTTCCGTTTTGATTAATTATAGTAATACATTTGTATCGGCCGCCATTGAGTGCCCATTTCTTGGAGCCGAATCTAGAGAGGGCATTGGATATAGCTCAATAGAGAAACTTGGGGGAGGCCTTTTTCCAGCAGTGAGACGCTATAGGTTAACTTAAAACAATGCTATCTTGCAGGAATAACCTCACGGCTAGAGTATCTCAAGGAGATAGGAGTGGATGCGGCCTTGCTTTCTCCCATCTTCAAGTCTCCAATGCACGACTTTGGATACGACGTGGCCGACTACTACTCCATACAGCCTGAGTACGGGTCTATGGAGGACTTTGAACAGCTTCTCAAAAAGGCTGGGGAGCTAAGTAAATAGCTATCTATTTTTTAGTATGTAATAAACAATTTTAGATAAGATAAGATAAGTTTTGAGGACGTATTTCATGCTTTGAGGAGCTGGATATCTGATTTTCCCATGAACATTTGTGAAGTCAAAGAGTTAGCTAATGCATGGCCGGCTTTTTAAAAAGGAGTATGCTCTTCTCTTGAAGGTCCCTAACTCGTAGCCGTTGGCAAATACTCCTGCAACCAAACCGATCCATAACAATATTCTGTCGTAATAATTGGATTTTCATGCAATTTGAATTTGAATTCTATGTATCAGTAGAAAGTTTGTTCCGCGAACACGACCCTGTTACAATTTAGGAACAGGGCGCAAAGAGGTGAGAGAGTGTGTTATGGTGTCACATATTGATACGACCCAAATGTAACTTTTTAAAGATCGAACAGAGTTTCAAAGGGGCGAACGAACTTCCCCTCATCATTATTCATTGCTCAATCCATTACGTAAATTTATGCATTAGGCTTGGACGAATCATCAGAAATTTTGACTTTAACAGAATTTATTTATACAGCGGATCACTCATTTGAAGTTTCATAACAAGATTTCTGGCTTATTTGTCATGTACGAATTTGTTGCTAAATTGAACTTTTGTTGAAGTTTCATCGAGTTATTACGGGAAATAAATGTATATTGGAGTTAATTTCATAATTTATCGTTAGTCGCCCGTTTAGGGACGAAGAAATCTTTACAAGTTACGTTTTTAGAAACAGTTTTATATGTGAGATATCGACGAAACTAGCGCCGCCAATAGATTCGTATTAATTGTGACATTTATGAGACATTTTATTTAAAAAGTACAGCGGTGAATCCATAAAGGAACGTATTATGAATTTGTTGAGCCAAAATTGAAAAGTTGAGCCAAAGTTGAGCTAAAAGTGGCCACTTTTGATATTAATAAAAATGTAGGTTACTTGTACGAAGATAATATTACACAAGTTTTTTTTTAATCTGCCTTTAAACTGTCCCACTGCAGGGCACAGGCCTCCATCATAGAAATCAAGTTATCGCTACTATGATGGGATTAGGCTTAATCACCCACGCTTGCCAAATGCGGATTGGTGATCATAAACCCGAGCTATGTCCGAAAAATTCGAAACATACTTTTCGCTCGACCCGGAAATGGCGCCCATGACCGTGAGATCACGGCCCGGTACTTAAACCACTAGACCAACAGGGCGTTATTATTACACAAGTACCTACATCTGAAAAAATCTTAATACTTGTCTTTATGGATTCATCGTTGTACTTTTTTAAAAAATGTCTCATAATCACCACATCTACTGGGCGGCGCTAATTTCCTCGATGCGTCACCTAGTGTTTTTCTTCTCTTAGTCATTCTGCCGTTCCCCATGACCCGGGATTTAGTAATCATCATCATCAGCCCATTTAAATCCCCACTGCTGGGGCACGGGCCTCCCTCAATCACATGAGGGGTAATTGCCATACTCCCCACGCTTGGCAGACGGGTTGGCGAGGGTTTTGATATAAATGCAGAGTTTTCCTTCTCTGGGTGCTGATGATCATGCCAGCAGCTTTACCTTAGTCGCCTTTTACGACACCTCGGTAAGAGTGAGGGGGGGCTATTCTACTCTGCCGGGGACCACACGGCGTTAGTAAGTACGGTAAATAATATTAGGCGATTGCTGTCTGACCTTTTAGATTCAATAGACAGAGGATTAAGACTAATTAGGTCATGGTTACACGTTAATAATTTTATTAAATCATCAATCTTAGAGTGTGATTGCCAATTGCATTCCGGGGTACGCTTGGGATTATGAATCAGGATTCGGGAAATCTGATAATTTTCATAAACATCATTTATTGCATTGGGGTAAAGATTCTTATAAAATATTATAGTACTCACTAAGGTATATCATAGATACAATGTAGCACCCTGTAAGGGTATAGCAATAGCTGAGGGCTTTACAGTTTATGATTTTTTTTTTCATATATGATAATATTTCCTTAATTGTACTCTATAGATTACCTTCATTTATTATCATACTAAAAAGCAATTTATAGGTACATTCATTCAAATATATAAATAACTAACTAAGAACTAGTGACGACCCGTTTGGAACAGTGGTAGTGAACGCTGCCTTTGGTCCAAGGGTTGCGGGTTAGATCCCCGCACAGTACAAACATTTGTGTGCATGAACATGTCTGTCTGTATTGGTCTGGGTGTTTTCTATGTATTTTAAGTATTTATTTATTGAAGAAAAGTATTCTATGCATATATTTGTAATCTCACTGTTGATGACACCACATGATGTTTTTCCTCACCGCCGAGATTGTGTTGGAAATAAGAGTTATTTTTCGTGATCCGTTGCTTTCGGTGATCTTCGCATGTTAAAACGATTACCCACTTTATTTCTGCCAGTGTAGGCCTGTTATTAGCTTTAAGACATTCATTGTAATTGCTACCGTATTAACATAGCTTTTGGACTTCCGAATCAAACAAAATAAATAGCTGCCACCCTCAAAGTCATTGATTAACTTAGTTGGCTACTTAAGAAAAAATATTAACCCTTATTTTGATACGCATAAAGACTAGCGACACTAAAGTTGATGAGCATTAGCTTAAATGACGTCTCTGAGTGCGGCCGTTAGCCTCAAAAGTCAGGGTGGATTTGAACCGCGTAGAATAATGAATAAGAAGGCGTCTGCCATACGGGTGTATCCATTGAGCTTCCAATACTAAGAAACTTTTTCTAATGTAATCATTTTTTTTTAAGATATACAAATAGTTCTCGACATGGTTCCCAATCATACAAGCAACGAGAGCGAATGGTTCATAAAATCGGAGAGCAAAGATGAGTACTACAACGATTGGTACATCTGGGAGAACGGCCACATCGATTCCTCTGGAGACAAGAAACCTCCTAACAATTGGGTATGTAAAATTAAACGTTTATATTATTTTTCATAATTTTATTCCGCAGGCTATACATGAGCAAGTGGGTCACCCGTATTATCGCTGACCCGTATTATATAAAAACTATAGGTACTATTGAAACTTGGTAAATAGATGTATTTTGTTAACCGCATTACGATTTTTACACAAAAATTGGAAAAAATAAACAAAATTAGGGGGTCTCCACACTTGAAACTGAAACTCAAAAATTTTTTTTTCATCAAACCTAGGTATACGTGTGGGTTATATATTACAAGTCAGCAAACTCGATGATAAGTCTTGGTATACGATATTTTTATACTGTCATCGTCATCGTTAGCCAACTTAAGTCCCTATTGCTGGGGCACGGGCCTCCCTCAATCACATGAGGGGTAATTGCCATACTCGCCACGCTTGGCAGACGGGTCGGCGAAGGTTTATATAAATGCAGAGTTTTCCTTCTTTTTTGTGCTGATGATCATGCCAGCAGCTTTATCTTAGTCGCCTTTTACGACACCTCGGTAAGAGTGAGGGTGGCCTATTCTTCTCTGCCGGGGACCACACGGCCTCTGTGTTTTATACTGTGGTATTATCAATATTACAGTGGCTTTTACGCGCGGCGAAACCTTCATTGAATTGGGTTACATACTGAGAAATTTGCTCACAAGTCTTTTGGGGAAATATTTATGTATTCTGCGGGTAACAGACGCGTATTTATGTAGCTATATGGAGGAAATAACATTTTCCGCTTTAGAGTGTCCATTTAATGTAGCGTAAAGTAGGTCCCTATTAGGGTTTGGCGATGACAACTGCTCATATATTAAGGTTTTATATTAGTTTATGTTGCAATTTGATGTCTACCTCCGCTGTATAAGAGAATTACAAATAATTATTATTTTTGTATTTATAATAAGTTTTATTATTATATATATATTATAATTATTATAGTAATAAGTACCCTGTGCCGTGTGGTCCCCGGCAGAGTAGAATAGGCCACCCTCACTCTTACCGAGGTGTCGTAAAAGGCGACTAAGGTAAATCTGGCTGGCATGATCATCAGCACCCAGAGAAGAAAAACTCTGCATTTATATCTAAACCCTCGCCAACCCTCTGCCAAGCGTGGTGAGTATGGCAATTACCCCTCATGTGATTGAGGGAGGCCCGTGCCCCAGCAGTGGGGACTTAAATGGGCTGACGATGACGATGATGAGGAATAAGTATATTCCTACTCGTATAAAAATAAAATAAACTATATATTTTACCATTAAATGTTATTGTAAATTTCAATAATAACATAAATTGTCATTTCACCGCAATATTGTCCTTTCTGAATGACCCAAAGGTAGACTAGTAGAGAAAGCCTCTGGGCTTCTCTCTGGCTCTTGTAACGATACAAGAGCCAGAGTTTTGTTCAATTTAGTTTTTTACTTTAAACCAAAACAAATACAATTTGTTTATTTTGGCCGATTTGGTTAAAAAGAGACAAATGTTTTCGTTCTAGGTTTAGAATAGGGAAAAGGTTTTATTAGGGCCGATTTTCCCCACTTTTCAAACAGCATTTGACAGCTTGTTTGACATTATATACAAAAGTGATAAATCAGTTTAAATTAAGAATTATCAAGAAATATTTAACGGTTTGAAAACTTGGTTAACCCCACCCTTAGAAAGGCACTTTCTAAAGGATTCATTAGCACAGTAGATATATTTATCTATTGTGACATTAGTGACAGTGTATTTGTATTTCTCCATAAAAAATGCTATTTTAATAAAGTCATTAATGTCCTTAAAATAATGTGGCTTAGATACTACCTAATAACGTTGTGTAATGGACGTTTCGTTAATACAAGTAGGTGTAAGTTTAAGTTTGTGCAAATAAGCCTCGCCTTGTTAAAAGCTTACTTGGTTGTTCACGAGAGCTTATATAACTTTATAACAGTTTAAGTGCTATGAGCTTGTAACTTTGAAATTTAGTTGATTAAACATTTTGTCGAGAATAATATCTATTATGATGACTGTGGCATTAAAATATCACTATAGTTTATAATTGTTTTAATATAATAACGCACATAAACATTTCATCTCGTGTTCAGCCGGGAATCGAACCCAAATCTTCCATCTTCCACTAAACGCGTTATTAAGGGCCCATTCGACCAATCTTAAATTCTATAAATCCTAAATTATAAATTGATGGTGTAGTGCTGTCATTCTATACAAATCTGACGTTATACCATAGATTTATCCACGGATAAAGATTGGGTGAATCAGGCCTTGGTCGGCGAGATTTGTAAGTGCTTGATTCGACATGAGCTGTCGATAGTCTCATTAGTATTGTAGGTATATTTTCAATTTTTTCAGTGCGTTCAATTTAGTAAGAATAAATCGCAATAAAATGCTACAACATATATTATATAATGGTTATATCACCTATTATAAACCGTATTTTTTTGGATACCCGAGAAATTTCTTGAGGACATTATACTAATGAATACAATTATTTTCCCCGATGAACATAGGGTTCAAAATCCTTCCCATACAAATTGTATCAATCAGCTGTTGACTTTTGCATGGGAGGGTGATTTTTTTTTTGAGATTAGCCCCGATGTTGCTGGAGAAAAAATGATTACTTTGGTTAGTATAATGCTCTCGACAAGTCTCTCGGGTATTCAATAAATCACGATGTAATTATGTGAATGAATTGTTTTATTGCAAAATAAGATTAAATTAAAAAGGCCGGCAATACATTAGCGATTTCCCTGATTTCGCGAATGTTCTACAACCTAAGCTTTCCCCAAACTGATTAGGTATTTTTTTATAACATAGAGGGTAGACCAGCAAACGTATGATCTGATGGAGTGATTACTGCCGCCCATGGACATCTGCAACGTCAAAGGAAACACAAGTGCGCTTCCGGCCTTTTTATTTATTTTTTTGACTGCGAGTATATACCGACTATTCTTTTTTAGGTTAGCGTGTTCAGGAAAAGTGCGTGGACGTACGCCCCAAGCAGGGATCAATATTATTTACATCAGTTCGGTGAAGCACAACCCGACTTAAACTATAGAAACATAGTGGTGGTTGAAGAAATGAAGGTAAGTTTGTTTAATCATCATTTTAAAAATAAATTATCAATGTAGGTATTTAAAGGTCACGCTCTGTGGCCACACTCACATTGTTGAATTGTGTGCATGTTTGTCCGAAAACATAAAACCCTTTTTCCTGTTTATTCAAGACCCGAAAACCTACGATCTCGGGTCAAACTAGCTCCGCCAATAACTACACTAGAATTAGTTAAATCGGGTCCATTCGGCATGGCTGTTAAAATCTATAACAACATTCCAAATTATATCAAATCAGTAGAAAATGAAAATAAGTTTCGAAATAGCCTAAAGACATATTTAATAGAAAAAAGTTATTATTCGCTCTCGGAGTTTTTTGATATTACCTAAATACTTTGTAATTAATATTGTGATAAAGTTTATTATAGTGTTACTTAAAAATTGTAAATTATTTGTTAAATTTTATATAGAATTTTATTGTTTTTAATAATAAGTATATGTAGGTATAAGTAGTTTTTAAGATATTGCTGTGCCCTAACAGGGTTCATGTTGAATCTTAATTATTTTCAACACCTGTGATTCACAACATGAATGCAATAAATGGTTTGTATTTGTATTTGTAAAGGTATGTATTTCGTCGCTTTGGGCGAAATAAAATAGAGTCCATGCCACCAAAGTAGTCCCGCGAAAACCGCGCTTGAGTCGCCATCAACATTCTAATTTGAACTTTATCGTCATAGACTCAAGGAATCTCAAATAGTTCCGTGTTCTTCCACGGGACTGCTTTCCTGGCGCGAACTCCAATTATTGTATTTTTACCATCACGTGTTTAAGGAGATAAAGCGTCCAGATGCAATAAATACAAAAAATATTTGTTTTATATTCAAATACCTAGACATAATATGGTTGCGAACGAGTATCAACTCATCTAAATCTAAATTGAAACATCGGAGAAGCAAAAACAGTTCCGTCCGCTCTTTTAAAAAACAGATATTTTCTTTGTATATATAATTAAAAAATCAAACACCATACATGACGGACCGGATGGCGCAATTGGTAGTGACCCTGCCTCTTACGCCAAAGGTCGTGGGTTCGATCCCCACCCTGGACAAACATTCGTGCGATGAACACTTGTGTTTGTTCGGTGTCTGGGTGTAATATATGTATTTAAGTATATATTCGTGTTCCTCTGTTGTCTGATATCTGTAACACAAGTGCTTAAGCTACTTAGTACGGAATCAGGTCAACGTATGAGATGTTGTGAGAATTATATTATACATATATTTTTTCCTTCTATATGTATACATATAAAATCAGGTATAAAGATCCGAGAATCCATATTTCCCTGCGTATTTTTATCTTCAATTTTCCATCTCGAAAAACAAGTTCTCACCATATTCTTTCCATCATCAATCATTCGTATGTACTGTAAATACCACGCGTAAAATATAAGGTCACAACACATATTTACCCGAATTATCTGTTGCTATTTGTGCTTCGCAATATAGAGAGCATCAATCTTGTTGACATATTTGCAAGTAAACATGTTCCTAATTCCAGAACATTATCAAATTTTGGCTGGAGAAAGGTGTTGCTGGAATGAGAATCAACTCTGTTAATCATCTGTTTGAAACCGACAAGGATATTTATGGGGGACGATACCCAGATGAACCCATGACTGGGAAGCCGGGGCTTGGTCCAGATGACTACGGATATTTGGAGCACATTTACACGAAAGATCAAGAGGAAACGTACGAACTGGTGTCTCAGTTCAGAGATGTCTTCGACGCTATTACACTGCGAAACAACTTGACAAGGTATTTTAGTATTGCTGCGCATTTTGCGGTATTCCGGTGCCAATACTCGTAAAATCGAGGGTAGAGCAGCTGTCAATGCAAAAATTGAAATGAATTTATATTTTCTAAAACAAAGTTACTACAAAGTAAGAAAAATGTGCAGGTGTAGTAAAACAAAAGAATTTACATACGTAGATAAATGAAACATCTATCTATCCAGTAGAGGAAATTAAATTATAAGCAGCGAACTGGTTCTCATATTTTTTAATTTGTAATTGTAAGATTGACCGATGGGGTAAACGAGTTCTGGAGTGGAGACCGCGTCTTGGCAAACGTAATGTAGGGCGCCCTCTGGCTAGGTGGGGGGACGATCTGCGCAGGATGGCTGGCAAGAGCTGGATGCGAGAAGCTATGGATAGATCGCAGTGGCGAACAATTGGAGAGGCCTACGTCCAGCAGTGGACTGCGATAGGCTGATGATGATGATGATGAATTGTAAGATTTTGACGTAGAGATTAAGAAATATAAAAAAATGTCTTCAAGTATTGCTTTACCATTTAACACATAAGATTTATCCTTTGCAATAAGTGAGCTTGAGTTGATTTTTACTTAGGTTAAAATATAAGTACATCTACATATTAGATACAATTAAATAAATATTTCACAACATCACATACATTGATCTGACTCCGAGATAGGAGCTTGAGAACCTGTGTTATGGATGTCAGAACCAACAGCAAAATTGTAAATATATACATTTAATACTTTTCTTTTGTGAATGCAGAAGTACTTATAATACATAGAAAACACCCAGACCAATACAAAAAGATTTGTTCATGCACACAAATGTTTTTAGTATGCAGGGATCAAACCCACAACCTAATATTTGCAGAGGCAGCATTCACTACCACTGATCCAAACGGGTCGTTAAAGAGATATCCACATATATTAGGAGTTAACTACCAACTAAGTACATACGCCCCCAGCGGTTATGTTTTCCACATTAATAGCAACTTTCATATAGTAATTAACTAGCTAGGGGATATTTCCCAAGGGGGGAGCCCTTTTACCTACAGTTACATAATATTCAAACCATCAAGCTTTGAATGAGGCAGGCTTAAGAACGATTTTTCGTTACGTTAGCCGAGATGAGGTTAATTAATTTATTATCTCTGATAACGACAAGGTTTTTGTGTTCATAAACAATAATCTATTGTGATAGACAAAAATATGTCGAGGGTATTCTGGACCCCAATTCTCGTGCTCGTGATATTTTGGAAACATGACGGATATCACCTGAAAACCATACAAAAAAAAATCTTTCTTTTAATGTATGTAATATAGGTCGTATGAAAATAAATGTCACGAGGATGAGAATTGGAGTCCTGGAGCTGTATTCTCGTGCTCGTGACATTTATTATCATACGACATATATCATAAAACATAGTTTTTTAGTATGGATTTCATGCGACATCCGCCATGTTTTTTCATATCGAAAATTCCCAGAATTGGGCTCCTGGAAGAACCGAATAAGTGCCATATTTAAAAAAAAATCTTACGAACATACACTCATTTTTTTTCCTTTTTTTATTTAGCATAACCGTATAACTGTAGGAACTATAACTACGGCTTTTTTCTCTATGAAAAGCGATTATCTAGCATTTTTTTTCTTTTGAGCTTAACAGCAAAAAGTGATATATTAATCTTTTATTATACTATATGAATGAACAAATTTCATTAACCTAAAAAAGTTGGAACTAGGGGTAGTATTTAGGGATACACAACTGTTTTTTTTTTACTTAGGGACTTGCTCAAATACGTATAATGATTAGAAAGAGATTAATCTGTTATTGGGACTGCAACATTTCCAAAAGTTTAAGTGTTAATGATGTTAAAATTTCAATTAAATGAACTGCTTGATTCGAGCTTAAAAGATTGATAAGCATATTTTTGAAAGCAACTCTAGCGTAAGGTAAGGAATCCACCTTACTTAAACCTTTCATTCCCATCTCTATACGTCACAGCTCATTCCTAATTCCCTTTCTCTTTCCTCAGAGTAATGATGACAGACGCGTATACGAGTATTAAAAATGCAATGCGGTATTACGGAGAGGGGATCCACTTTGGCGCTCACATCCCAATCAACTTCGCCTTGCTGGTGGATCTGGATAAGGATTCTGATGCTAGGGATATTAAGTACGCGGTCGACCGTTGGCTCACGTACAAACCTCTGAAGGAGCAAGCCAATTGGGTGGTAAGTTTATTTAAAGCGATCAACTGCATGTTTTCATATACTGCTGAACGTAACCTCCTCATAAATGTAGGGGTGAGTCTACACGGTAAATTAATACCGGGGATTGAACCCGGGACCTTTAGCGCAGCCGTCGCTTTAAAGTGCGACCCACTAACCACTGCGCCACCGAGGCAGTCAACAACAATACAGTTCAACAATAGTACAAAAACAAATCTCAAGAAGTCAGATGGATCGGGATTTTGTTTCACCTGCCTGGATCTTCAGGGTGTTTTTGTTCAATTCTGAAATAGAAAACTTTAATGACTTCTGAGGGCTTGTAATATTAGTTTTCTTTGTATCTACTGTTTGATACTGAAATAAGGTATGTACGGTTTTGGCAACCTAAACCACTAGCACAGTATAACAAATAAGTAAAGCTCTTCGCACTGTGCCTTTAGTGCGATATCTACCCCTTTCCAACACTTTATCAACGCGTCACACTGATAAAAAGTCAATGACACTATTCAAAAATCGGATTACATTTCACGCAACACCATCAACGACACTTAAACATGCATTTGCTCACGCCCACACCACAACAGCTCGTTCCATTTGGTAATCAAATTGAAAGTACTTCAGATATGAGTTGACTATTATTTGCTTTACAGATTGGCAATCACGATAGAAGTCGCATCGCGTCGCGCTTCAGATCTGAATTAGTGGATGCTTTCAACATGCTCATTTTGCTGCTACCTGGGATCGCTATCACCTATATGGTAAATGTTAAGCTGTGAAACGTTTCGAGAAAAGGTAGTCTAGGTTCTTTATACAGCGTAATAGCGCTGTTGCATGGCTCAATCTTTGATTCAATCATTGCTCCTGATACCAATCTATTAATATCATCATAAGTACCCTTACCATGAGTTTTGAAAAACTGTTCTCGCTATCGAAAACTATCGCTTTGTCCCTTTCATTGTGGTGCATGTGAAAGAGACAGAGCAATAGTTTTGGATAGCAAGCATAGTATTTCAAACTCATGGTTAGGCCTCAGGACCTATTTACGTAGTGGTTTGAGCGCCGGTTGGGAAGGGACGGAAGGGTCGTGATTCGTACATACTTAATTGTTTGATGATGACACAGATTTCTTTTTTTATTTACCATCATATAACAAAACATATTAAACATCTACAGTTAGAAGACAGCACACTAGAGCTATAGTAGATCAGTGGTTCGCAACGCACCTTCCATAAGGGGGAACCGGGTTCGAATCCCAGAATGCCAGGTGAGGGAAAACATCTTGGGAAAACCTGCACGTATCGGATAGTTTCTGAAACGTGTAACTACGATTACAAAACAGATATTTTGATTTTATAAAAACGAAATCAAATCCAGAAAATTGTACTTATATATATATATCCTCCAACCAATTACGGCTACGACGGCTAATCTCAACAATCAGCCACGTACGCAGGATATATTATAGCGCTCAAGTGTGTGCGCAAACACAAGTGCACTTTACTCCCTTACCCTCATATCCCGATGGGAAACCAGCGTGACACGACCGGAGAGGGATCCAATCCAACGGCTTTACGTGCTTTCTGAGGCACGGGGGTACAAGACCACCAACTTCCAGACTCCGGGCTGCCACTAAGAATTTGTTACCGGAAACTGAGGTTCATAATAGTTTTTTAGATTTTCCCGTTGCATTATAACTACAATGTATCAATACGGGGTTTAACGCGATATTTATTATGTGCACTCACATAATAAATAGTACAGCAGCCATGGTCACGAGCGGACTGACCGCTCGTGACCACGGCTGCTGTAACGTAGCCGAAACGTCGAGCCAAATATGTGAGTGCACATAATAAATATCGCGTTAAACCCCGTATTGATACATTGAGGTTCATAATATGTTTGACCCGGCCCGGGGATCTAACTCGGGATCTTTTGCGCAGCCGTCGCTTTATAGTGTGCACCGAGGCAGTCAAAACTGTGATGAATATATAAATAAATAAATATTTAACAACATCACTTACATTGATCTGACTCCGAGATAGGTAGCAAAAGCAGCTGAGTGTAATGGATATAGAGTTATTTTTTATTATTCCAGGGTGAAGAAATAGGCATGGTGAATGGTTTCGTCCCATGGAGCCAGACAAAGGACCCCCTTGCGTGCAATACCGACGACCCCGTCAACTTTATAGAGGTCTCAAGGGACCCTGTACGAACCCCCTTCCAGTGGAACAACGGAAAGAATGCAGGTAAGAGAAACACTTAGTGTTATTTTTCTTAACTAATTTATGCAGGTTGTCCCATAAAAACTTTCATTGGTTATTATATAACAGTATACACAAATGCCAGTATCAGACTTCACGAATCCGGGATCATGATCTAAGTTTATTTAGTTGATCTAAGTTAAGAAATACAGTCGGAGTCGGTTTCTGGGGCGTGTTATTGCGTTGAGGGTAGCGGGTTTGTCCCTAACTCACACTGCACTGCAACCAGCAGTGTATGTGCGGGGAGGGGCGCCCGCAGTCCTCCTCTCGGTGGTGCTTGCACTGCTGCCAGCAGTGTGGGTGCTACCCGGGAGGTCGAGCGGGAGAGAGGCCGGCTGGCGAGCCTCTTTGCCCTGACTGGGTGACGGATGAAGCCTCCGGTGAAGACTGCCAGTCTTCACCGCGGTCTGAGTGTTTCCAGGGCGAGGGAAGGAAACGCCCCAGTATTATTATTGGGTATGCCTCCGGACGGTCTCTGATTAGCAGATACCTAAGCCAGAGGAGAGCCCCTCTCAGCGTGTATAAGGTGCATTATCACTGGGTTATCAAAAAAAAATACAGTAGTTAATATTCACAGTACCACACGCAAGATAGACGTAAATTGCCACGCACTAAATTAAGAAAAACCACTGGAGGAATGTCGCAGGGCCGCGTTTAATAGACCATTGGTTAGGTCAGGAGACTTCTGGGATGCTATCCAGATGCACACAAACCAAACCCTACCACTTTGCTCCTTTACCTTTGGACGGAGATAGTACTATGAGCATTATTACGGTAGTAAATAACTTAAGATCGCGATTTGTAAAAAGGTGGCTAGTGACTCTCTCTAAACTGCTTTTCGCACCATTGTTGTGGCAGACAGAAAAAGAGACACCGATAAGGGGGTAAAAATAAATATATTAACAAAATAAAATTATAAAAATAAAGAAAATACAGATTTTTTTATGTTATCGGCCGAAACGTCAGAAGAAGAAGAAACGTCAAAGAAATACTTTTTCTATTCTATAAAGGGCGCCTAAGCGGCAAGGAGGTCTGTCCTCGACATGCTTCGAAGGACCAAACGATGTGGCAGACAGAAAAAGAGACACCGATAAGGGGGTAAAAATAAATATATTAACAAAATAAAATTATAAAAATAAAGAAAACAGACATTTTTATGTTATGGGCCGAAACGTCAGAAGAAGAAGAAACGTCAAAGAAATACTTTTTCTATTCTATAAAGGGCGCCTAAGCGGCAAGGAGGTCTGTCCTCGACAATTATATTATATTTAAAGTTTACCCTAAGGTCAGTCGAAACGGTACTTCGCGAAGATGTTTCAACCTAATAACACAATGCCATCTTGAATTAACGTTACTACTGTACCTAAAGCTCATGCCAACCCGTCTCAAAACGAAACGGGGTAATAAGGGGTATTTGTCTTGCTACTAGATTTCTTTACACTATAACAGCAACATCATCTATCATGAGCAGTAATCTGAAGAACTGTTTGATCTACTCCCTGCAGCTGAATTCTTACATCGAACCTGTTTGGCTGCAGGAGTATTTCCCGACGGCTACGACTTCGGGACCTTCAAGATAGGAGCGTTCTCTTTTTCAAAAGGCTGGCAACACATTAGCGATCTCTTTGATTTCGCGGATGTTCATGGGCGGCGTTGATTACTTTCCATCAGGTGACTCGCTTGCTCGTTTGTCCGCCTCTAGCATAAAGAAAGCAACAGATGGCGCTAATCTGACTATTCTATGTTGAATTGAATTTCTCATATGAACCTACATCGCGAAAGCAAAGTTTTTGTACCGACGACGTCAGATGTATACAACAGATCAAGGTAACAAATATTTAATCTGCCTTACGTTCTTAAAAATCATCATCATCATTAGCAACCCACACTCGTCCACTGCTGGACATAGGTCTTCCCTAATGCACGCCACTGCTTCCGATTTTCGATTCTGATTTCGCCACGCTCATCCAGCCCACACCAGCCAGCCTTCGAATGTCATCATCCCATCTTGTCGCAGGGCGTTCTACACTACGCTTACCGAGTCGCGGTCTCCACTCAAGGACTTTACGGCTACGTACGGTTTGTTCTTAAAAATGCTATCTCTTTATAAATATTATTGATACTATGTAATGGTAAGGCTTAGACCAACACAGGAGTACGGTTGCTCTATGCGGCTAAAGCACGATCGGATTCAAGATATGCCCTGTAATTCCTAACTTCTGGTCTCTGCAGCTGTGGCGAACACTCTGCACAAGTTGAACGGAAAGTCACGTAACTATGTTTAGCGCTTCCACTTTCCAATACTTAAATTGTGATAGTCAAAGTTACATTACATCAAGATAACTTTTAGAGGTGATGTCAGAAATCTTCTGAAGGCGATGAAACCTCGCATCAAAACGCTTGGATAGGAGCAAGGGTTATTAGTTAAATTTATTAACCTAAAGTAGATTTTACTTAATTTTAGAGATTTGAATAGGACTTACGTAGTAAAGAGTTTAAAATATTTTCGAGTTCGAGTGGAACTAAGTTTTGACTGAAATAATAATAATAATATATCATTTATTTCAATCAACATGGATCATATTAATTAAAGATTATAAAATAAATTCCATAAATTTTCAAATTACAGACATTAAATTAACATAAAACAAAAATGATAAAAAATAGTGACAAAAATCGAATAAGAAACCATGTCATTTTTTCATTTCAGATTAGTCAGTGCACAGTCATAACGTTTAGAAAATAATTCCAAATCCTGGAGCCCAATTCTCAGGCTCGTGACATTTATTTTCATACGACATTTATCACTAAAACATAGTTTTTTTGTATGGTTTTCAAGTGATATCCGCCATGTTTTTAAAATGTCACGAGCACGTGAATTGGGCTCCTGTTCGACTCGCCCGGACCCTACGTTTAGAAATTAATTCCAAGACCCTGTTCGGATCTCGCCCAGACCCTGCGCACTAGGGATGTGCACCGCATGCGCATAGTTGTGTAGAAACAATCCATGCGGCATTCGGCAAACATTCCCGACGCGCTACAGTACCGAGGCAGACCCAACAGCACCCTGAAAGCATTATTGAATTAGGACCCAAGGCACTGGCACTGTACTGTTTTTAGTGTAGTTTATCCAGAGGCTACTCGTATAAAGAGACGTACAAAACGTTTAGATGTAAAAAAATTAGGATTTCACCCTAGTCTTATTTAAATTACCTATATATAAATTGGATGTTGCGGAAAGGTCTAAGGAGGGATGTTTGACAAATAATTAAGTAATTAAATCATCTCTTTAAACCAAGATGAAGTAAATAGATGCGATAGGTGAAAGTTTTCGTTTTTAGAGACTTTTTGTAGACTATAATAGACAAACGCACCTTATGGCAAGCTACGATGTCGTCTAAGGCGATACGCATTTGGCTAGAAGATGCCTGTCCACTCTTGCCTTACAGATGTCTAGATTATAGAGGTCAAGAAAAACTAACCTCGGCAAGGTGTTTCTTGAGTTCCATGGATTATTTGCCTCAGTAATAAGCTGACATATGTATATGTACAACAAGATCCGTAAGTTCATCAATTTACTAGAAAGTTTATAAACTTTCGTAGGATTCTAAACGGGAGATAAATTGTATTATTTTACGTACACATTTTCGTAAATTTATCACGTCACATGGTAAATTTATAAACTATTTTATATGGTCCGACCAATCACAGAAACTATTTTGAATATACAAATCTTTGAAATACGTAAAATAACACACTGCTCTGTGATTAGTCAATGTTCATAGTGACAATGCCAATCAGATCGCGCGTAGCGTTTGAATATTGCTTACTTATTATTTTACAAGTGAGTTCAGTAAGTTTATCAATGTACGAAAATGCGGACGTAAAATAGTACAATTTATCTCCCGTTTAGAATTCTAGAAAAGTTTATAAACTTCCTAGTAAATTGATAAACTTTATTTTCCGGTGACATATATATATTTTACAAACGACATCTGAGCCACTCCGAAATATTAATAAACTTGGCACTTGAAATTTATTTGTGGTGACGATTGAAGAGGTTCGGACCGCCGTCAATAGGTCGTGATTACGCAAATGTCAAGCGTGTCAACTCAATGAAAGCTGTGTCAACGCAGTTTGAGTGGTCGTGAATAGCCTATTATCGAGGCTAGAGCGAAATAGAACGGTTGGGGTGTATTTTAGTAACCGTTGGGACTTGACTGTCCAATATTATGTTATTTTAACAAGTATCTATATACGTATTTGGTATTTAGGTATGTAAGTTATAGGACATACATACGACCTGTTGATCTTCAAGAAGAGAGCTTTGACCGTGGACCGCTTTTGCATGAATGGGAGTGATACCACGGCCTTACAGAAAACCGGTGTGAAGCAGCATTGTGCTGTGTTTCGCTGCGTGAGTGAGGCTACCGGAGGCCCGATCCGGGGAAAAGGCGGTTTTAAGGTCGGCAGCTCACTTGTGACTCCACTGGTGTCGCAGGCGTCCATGGGCGGCGGCAATCGCTTACCATCAGGTGATCCGTCTGCTCGTCTGCCAATTATACCATAAAAAAACAGCTTATTCCTCCCTTAAGAGCCGGCAACGCATCTGTGATTCCCCATGTGTCGCAGATGTCCATGGGCGGCGGTAATCAATTACTATCAGGTGAGCCGTCTTCTCGTTTGTCTGCCATAATTGAAAAAAAATAGACCTCTCCTGAGCTTTACCTAAATATTGTTAATTTACATATGTTTATGTTAAAAATAAATAAAAACTTATGAAAATATGCAATTAAATGAATGACAACACTAAGTCTATGCAAGTAATTCCAGCATCGGTTGGAATTTTCCTAACTATGTATTTAGTCACTATCGTCTCAGTGTATTGCTTATCGTGTCTAAAGGCTTTAATTTGGAGCTCTGGGTAGTAACAATTGAGTCATGAAAGATACAGAATCGAATAAGTCTGATAATTCAAATTAAAAAGCGCTCGCCTTGCTTCAACTTGGCTTGGGCACGCTACCGGATCGCTATATCAACAATGAAAATAAATCATCCTTTATTGAGAAATAGCGTGCCAAATGTTAAATCAAATTATGAATATTTCTTTAAGTGACTATTGGAACAGTTTAAAGTGTATTTATTTATCTTTATCCTCTTTATTACAAATCCCAACTAAGAATAGTCCTGGAACAAAAATTGAGCCAGTCTCCTTCAACATTGCGTGTTGAAACGGGATGACATGACCTTACGTACGGTAATAACTTCATATCGCGAATTATAATAAGATGGTATGGGTGTAATTGACCTGAATAAAGAGATTATAATATTATCATGTTACTTACTCTCAATTAGTAGGTACCTTCATTTTAACAGCCGACCCAACTCAAATGAAATAACAGGGGCAACATGGTTAGATTAATTATTATTAAATTCCTTTATTTGGTAAAGGCCTTTTTAGATATTTCGACGTGTTTTTTTTATGTGCTCAACAGTCGTTACTTCACATAGATAAAGGAGGATAGATGTACAATCTGCATAAAAGAGGTCACATTATGTCCCATACCAATTTGATTTAATCTCCATTCTGGGGAAGGCAACGGTACCCAAAAACTTGGCCTTAAATTCCTTAGATTGCAATAGGACAATCTATTGGGAGTCTCGGTACGAGTGCGCACTACTGCGCAACCAATGATCTAATTCAGTTCCAGTTTTTATGACCAAATATTAATAAAATAAGATGATTCAATTTTAACCACAAAATATGCTTGAACTTTTCAGTACCTAGCACTGATATTATTATCGTAAATGATAAGTAATTTGCCTGACTCTATTTGGTTCAATTTATTTTCAAACTAGCTTTCACCTACAGCGTTGCCCGCGAAGTATACTCATCATTATCATCTTAAGCCGTTTTCAACCAATTTGGTGTAGGCCTCCTTCAATCTTCTCCATTTTATTCTATTTTGGGCAGTTGAAGTCCAGTTGTAGACGTCTCTCCATCTCATTGTTGGCCTTCCGGTAGGTCTTTTCTGATCCCATGGCCTCCACTGCAGCATTTCTCCACACCACGAGTCTGTCTTTCAGGCTATATGTCCCGCCCATTGCCACTTGAGTTGCGCCACCCATTTGCCTACGTCTGCCACCTTACTGTGTCAGTGCAAAGTATTTTATTTTGTTCATTTTTCAAAATAAGAAGTACCTATTCTATATGTATATCTCCTGGTTTTAAGCCGATGGGTAGGGCACACTAGCGACGCCATTTGATTTGATTTGTTAGCTACCAAAACAAATATGTTTTAAATGATCACGGGGCTTCAGTCTCTCGGCAAACACTTTTGTTATTTATTTAATAACCATGCCCAAATGTTGGGTGTGTTTTTGTACTCAAAAAATGATTTACGCCAAAAGTGGCCGCCTGTGGCGGTAATTCAAAATCCGAGTGCAAAATCAGATTAAATAGCTAACTTTAACTATTAAATAAATAGTATAGGTGTTTACAGAGAGACGGAAGCCCCCAAGTTGTTCAAAATTGATCTGGTTTAGTAGCTAACAATTAAAATCAATTGGCGTCACTAGTGTGCCCTACCCGTCGCCTTAAGCTACCTCTCCACAAAGTTTTACCTAAATCGATCCAGCTGTTATAAATAGTATAACTAACATCACTTTCTTTTATAAATAAAGATAGACAGATAAACGAATACAAGACTTTCAAGTTATGTACGCACGCTCAAACTCAAACATAGCGAACACACACATCAAACTACTGCTACTTAAGTGTTGGCGTAGTCCTCTGCAGTGTGCTTCAGAGCCTACGTTTTCTTGAGGTGATGAGTAAAAGACGTAGACTGTAAAACTAGGTATATTAAGACCAAAAATAGTGAGCCTAAGCAACAAGTGAGACGTGCGCGTGGTTCCGTGATCGGTGAGGTCTGTCCTGGCGGGGCGGGTGCGCGCGCGCGTGTATATCTTTCGTCTTTGTCCCGCGCGCCCGCGCAGCCCGCGCAGCCCGCGCTGTGGTCCCCGATATCATCACTATTAAGTTTTTTTTATGTGATAGGTAGCAGACGAGCGTATGGATCACCTGATGATAAGCGATTACCGCCGCCCATACACACCCGCGACACCAGTAGTAGAGTTACAAGTACGCTGCCAACCTTTAAACCCCCCTTTCCGCTTTCCGATTGGGCCTCCGGTTCCCTCACTCACACAGCGAAACACAGCACAGTGCTGCGTCATGCCAGTTTTCTGTGAGGCCGTGGCATCACTACGGTCGAGCAGGCCCATTCAAAGAATTAAATCAATTGGCGTCGCTAATGCTAATTTTTACTCAGAGACAATCATTCAATGACGAAGGCTTACAACAGTAATGTCAAGATTCGTGTCATCATGGAGGTTATTGTAATTTATACAATACCTAATATGACTTTGAAGCCTAATTTGTTAAAACCTATGTATTAATGTCTTTATCGAAAACATTGTGTTCGAGTGTGCGGTAATATAGAGTTCACGACCGTTGAGGGTAAACTCGGCACAAACTATGTTCAAGTTCGAATACGTCACCCATGTAAGTCATCATCATCATCGACCCATTTAAGTCCCCACTGCTGGGGCACGGGCCTCCCTCAATCACATGAGGGGTAACTGCCATACTCACTACGCTTGGCAGACGGGTTGGCGAGGGTTTTGATATAAATGCAGAGTTTTCCTTCTCTGGGTGCTGATGATCATGCCAGCAGCTTTACCTTAGTCGCCTTTTACGACACCTCGGTAAGAGTGAGGGTGGCCTATTCTACTCCTAGGCCACGTATGCAGTATATATTATAGTGCTCAAAGAGATAATAATATAGCTATTATAGGCACAAGTACCTACCTAAGTATGTACGAACCAAATATGTTTGATGTCCCTTTTTGTTCGTATTTGCGTAGGTACATATATTCTGCATGAATGTAAGCCATAGATTAAATTCCTGTGTCCAACATAACGTTCTGCACGTTACATTTTTCACCCTCGCACAAGTACATGAATCCTCAGAATTGAGCACCAAGAGTAGGGTTACCATATTCAAGAGTTAATATTTAAGTTCTTAGACTTATGTAACGTTTTATTTTAAGACTTATGTAACATGTGCGATTAAATGAATACATATAATACTATTTGCACTTTCGGGATTCCAGCATCAGAAATATATCTAAAAAAATAATACGGGGTCGACATACGTATAACACTTACAGGTTGGCAGCGCACTTGTGACTCCATGGGCTGCGGCAATCGCTTACCATCAGATGATCCGTCAGCTCGTATGCCACCTATCACATAAAACCCTACAGCGTTTAAATTGCTTTGATTATTTTTTTTACAAGACACTTTGCTCACATTTACGAGTAAACAGTATTTACTGCTTTTATGCTATTGTTACAACAGGTTTAATATATAAAAATCTTTTACGGACTTGTGAACATTTGCATTTATTTATATATCGTGTTTTTTTTACCAGCATACGCCCTTATTGATGGAATTATACTGATAAAAACACCTTCCACCCAAAAAAAAATTTTGAAAGTTATTATAACACTCAAAGTTATTTTTGCTGATTATTTTACTATAATATTTTTGTAGCTCCGCCTAGAAACATCGAAATAAAGCTGTAAAAGTCTAGGCGGAGCTATAAAAATAATACAGGAGCTACAAAAATAATACAGTAAAATTAAAATGATGATTAACTTAGCAAAAGGTCGATTACACGACGAATCGGGATGTCGCCTAAAATCGGGATATCTGGTCACCCTATATAGAGGCAACGCGGGTAGACTGAATAAATTTCTTTATTCATTCCTACCCTCTGAATATTTTGTGGCGCCTGGATGAAGGGTTTGCTGTTATGACACAGGTCAACGAGGGGGTTGATTACGACGGAAATGTCAAGATTCGTGACATCCAGATAATAGTACGGTACAGAGAATAAAAAGGTTCGTTAACTTAAGGTAAAATTTCTCTTGTACGGCAAGAATCCGTTAAACCAACATACCGTTTTAAACAAATAAAGTTTAAAAACTAAAACCCGACTAAATAGATTTTATTTTATTATTATAATGCATCTGTTTGCTACAGTAAGTGGCATACGACCACGGCAATACGGCATAATAATGTCAGCAGAGAAAATTTTCTTGTTTCGTACTTTTTAGAGAGTGTTTTTTGGTAGTCGAGTTTTCATTTTTTGAACTTTATTTTTATTTAACATCTTTTTAGTTATGTAAATAAAATTACATATCTGAAATGTGTTAAAAATGCTCTTTCATTTGATAGCCCACACGGTACCATATATTTTTTTTAGTTCCTTACTCCAAGTCCCCTAAAGGGCGCTGTGTGTCAATTATCATGACGTCATGTTACCTATTACCAGAAGGCAAGCAAGACGCTTCTAACGACACCTCATTTGTTCAAATATGATAACTAGTTTAGAAATTATGATGGAACAGATGAACAACGATACATACATACAGGTCAAAATCATAACCCACCTTGTTGCTTCGCCGTAGTCGGGTAAAAAGATCCGCCAGCCTTCTTAAAATGTTCTTTACATCAAAAGGAATCTATGTTGCTACAACCAAATCTGAACTTTCTGATCAAACAGTTAAGCATAATTTTCTGTGCAACAGGTATTACTCAGACAAATTTACGAAAGGTAAAAGTGCTCATAGAATATCAAACGAATCAACTTTAAAACTGACGAACCTTTTCGTTCTTTGACTGTACGCTTTTTAATCATGAAGGAAGACAGCAAAGCAAATAACATTGATGTTTTTATCGAGAAAATGTGTTTCAATTGTCCATAGGTACAAGTAATATTTACTCAATGACAATTACTTAATGACGAAGGATTACGACAAAAATGTCAAGATTCGTGTCATCATGGAAATGTGACGTTGTTGTAATTTATACAATACCTAAAATACGATTCCGAAGCCTTATTTATTTATTAACTAGCTGACCCGACAGACCTCGTCCTGTCAAAAAAAATTGTAATGTGGCAACAAATATGAACTTTATATAATAGCAATAAAACTCAAATTGATTCTACGTTTTAGTTAGAAAACGTTTGTATGTGACAAAGAAAAGGACTGTTTTTAGGGTTTTCCCGACAATTATTCGACTTTTTCTCGCCGTAAGAACCATCCTTGGACTTCAACGAACATTTTATAAAAGAATTGACCAAATTAGTCCAGGCGTTGTTGAGTTATGCGCCTTATACCAACAATTTTGCGATTCATTTTTATATTATAGGATTAATGTCTTTATCGAAAACATTGTGTTCGAGTGTGCGGTAATATAGAGTTCACGACTCGGAAACTCGGCACCAACTATGTTCAAGTTCGAATACGTCACCCATGTAAGTCATCATCATCATCGGCACCCATTTTAAGTCCCCACTGCTGGGGCACGGGCCTCCCTCAATCACATGAGGGTAACTGCCATACTCACTACGCTTGGCAGACGGGTTGGCGAGGGTTTTGATATAAATGCAGAGTTTTCCTTCTCTGGGTGCTGATGATCATGCCAGCAGCTTTACCTTAGTCGCCTTTTACGACACCTCGGTAAGAGTGAGAGTGCCGATTTTACTCTGCCGGGGGGGGCAGTGTGGTCCCGTACGCATATATATTATAGTGCTCAAAGAGATAATAATATAGCTATTATAGGCACAAGTACCTACCTAAGTATGTACGAACCAAATATGTTTGATGTCCCTATTTGTTCGTATTTGCGTAGGTACATATATTCTGCATGAATGTAAGCCATAGATTAAATTCCTGTGTCCAACATAACGTTCTACACGTTACATTTTTCACCCTCGCACAAGTACATGAATCCTCAGAATTGAGCACCAAGAGTAGGGTTACCATATTCAAGAGTTATTATTTAATTTCTTAGACTTATGTAACGTTTTTATTTTAAGACTCATGTAACATGTGCAATTAAATGAATACATATAATAGGTACTATTTGCGCTTTCGGGATACCAGCATCAGAAATATATCTAAAAAAATAATACAGGGTCAACATACGTATAACACTTACAGGTTGGCAGCGCACTTGTGACTCCATGGGCTGCGGCAATCGCTTACCACCAGATGATCCGTCTGCTCGTATGCCACCTATCACATAAAACCCTACAGCGTTTAAATTGATTTGATTAATTTTTTTACAAGATACTTTGCTCACATACGAGTATTTACTGCTTTTATGCTATTGTTACAACAGGTTTAATATATAAAAATCTTTTACGGACTTGTGAACATTTGCATTTATTTATATATCGTGATTTTTTAACCAGCATACGCCCTTATTGATGAAATTATACTGATAAAAACACCTTCCACCCAAAAAATTTTTTTGAAAGTTATTATAACTTTCAAAATTATTTTTGCTGATTATTTTACCATAAAATATATAAAGCTGTAAAAGTCTAGGCGGAGCTACAAAAATAATACAGGAGCTACAAAAATATTACAGTAAAATTAAAATGATGATGAACTTAGCAAAAGGTCCGATTTCACGACGAATCGGGATGTCGCCTAAAATCGGGATATCTGGTCACCCTATATAGAGGCAACGCGGGTAGACTGAATAAATTTCTTTATTCATTCCTACCCTCTGAATATTTTGTGGCGCCTGGATGAAGGGTTTGCTGTTATGACACAGGTCAACGAGGGGGTTGATTACGACGGAAATGTCAAGATTCGTGGACATCCAGATAATAGTACGGTACAGAGAATAAAAGGTTCGTTAACTTAAGGTAAAATTTCTCTTGTACGGCAAGAATCCGTTAAACCAACATACCGTTTTAAACAAATAAAGTTAAAAACTAAACCCGACTAAATAGATTTTATTTTATTATATAATGCATCTGTTTGCTACAGTAAGTGGCATACGACCACGGCAATACGGCATAATAATGTCAGCAGAGATAAATTTTCTTGTTTCGTACTTTTTAGAGAGTGTTTTTTTGGTAGTCGAGTTTTTCATTTTTTGAACTTTATTTTTCATTTAACATCTTTTTAGTTATGTAAATAAAATTACATATCTGAAATGTGTTAAAAATGCTATTTCATTTGATAGCCCCCACACGGTACCATCAAATATTTTTTTTTTTAGTTCCTTACTCCAAGTCCCCTAAAGGGCGCTGTGTGTCAATTATCATGACGTCATGTTACCTATTACCAGAAGGCAAAGCAAGACGCTTCTAACGACACCTCATTTGTTCAAATATGATAACTAGTTTAGAAAATTATGATGGAACAGATGAACAACGGATACATACATAAGGTCAAATCATAACCCACCTTGTTGCTTCGCCGTAGTCGGGTAAAAAGATCCGCCAGCATTCTTAAAATTTTCTTTACATCAAAAGGAATCTATGTTGCTACAACCAAATCTGAACTTTCTGATCAAACAGTTAAGCATAATTTTCTGTGCAACAGGTATTACTCAGACAAATTTACGAAAGGTAAAAGTGCTCATAGAATATCAAACGAATCAACTTTAAAACTGACGAACCTTTTCGTTCTTTGACTGTACGCTTTTTAATCATGAAGGAAGACAGCAAAGCAAATAACATTGATGTTTTTATCGAGAAAATGTGTTTCAATTGTCCATAGGTACAAGTAATATTTACTCAATGACAATTACTTAATGACGAAGGATACGACAAAAATGTCAAGATTCGTGTCATCATGGAAATGTGACGTTGTTGTAATTTTATACAATACCTAAAATACGATTCCGAAGCCTTATTTATTTATTAACTAGCTGACCCGACAGACCTCGTCCTGTCAAAAAAAATTGTAATGTGGCAACAAATATGAACTTTATATAATAGCAATAAAAAACCTCAAATTGATTCTACGTTTTAGTTAGAAAACGTTTGTATGTGACAAAGAAAAGGACTGTTTTTAGGGTTTTCCCGACAATTATTCGACTTTTTCTCGCCGTAAGAACCATCCTTGGACTTCAACGAACATTTTATAAAAAGAATTGACCAAATTAGTCCAGGCGTTGTTGAGTTATGCGCTTACCAACACATTTTGCGATTCATTTTTATATTATAGATATTAATGTCTTTATCGAAATCATTGTTTATTTATACATATATTTATTTGGATCAACAAACAGTTTCACAATGTTTTAAGTAAATGGTACAATAAATTGCAAACAGATAGATAGTTGTGAAGCCTACACTGTCAACCGCAAGTTGATTTACAAAATTGAGCGTTCAAGTAGTACGTGCTTCTTACATAACGGTAAAACCAACCCTTATACTATTAAAGGAAGTTTAGGTTAACTACTTGTCTGTTAAATAGTTTTTTAGATTTTCGCGTTGCATTATAACTATAATGTATCAATACGGGGATTAAGACGATATCAGTCCGCTCGTGACCACGGCTGCTGTAACGTAGCCAAATATATGAGTACACAATGTTGTTTCACATAATAAATATCGTGTTAATCCCCGTATTGATACATTATAGTTACTTGTCTGTTACTAGCTTATTGCGTGTGTAATGTTATTGCATTGTGTTTTAATTGGCAAAGTAGTAATGTTTACTCTGATAAATTCATAATTTTTTTATGAATTGAAATGCAAAAAAACAACACAAATACCTACCATAACTCTACTTAATTTTCACGATCGTCATTCTCAATTATAATCACCATAAATTTCTTTTATCAACATTTTAATATTGCATATTAAAATTTGAAAAAAATCTTTCAAGTTCAGCAATACAGTTGAATCCCATTACAAATAATATTTAAAGTATCTTAGCATAGAATAGAATAGAATACCGAGATACCGCTGGAGGGACAAAGTCGCCAAGGACCTCAAAGCACTCAACGTGCTCGATTGGGCGGAATTGGCACAGGACCGCAAAAAATGGCGAACTTTGACGTCGGAGGCCAAGACCCACTTTGGATCGCTGAGCCAGCGTGGTAAGTTAGTAAGTAAGCACCAATAGAAACATTTTTTTTTAAAGTTTTATTGTGAATAGAAGTCTAGTATATTGCAGTCCAGTCGGTGTTGCACATGTCATTTAACAATTCACTTTTTAATTTGGTTTGCTCTGACTGAAAAACATGTTCCAACTTCATATTTCAGAATAATCTCTAGAAGGCACAAATATAATCTCATAATCGGTTAACATAACGTATACATTATCACGATCCAGATGGATTTGCATCGCATTCAAGAACGCAACACGAATTCGCGGGTAGCTCGACAAAGTGGAATCCATTTGTGACGATCCTTTAACCTTAAAAGGTTTTTATTATTCCCGTTGAATTCATTATTCTATTCTCCAGGATAAGATGCGTGAACTGTTAACGAAAGTAAGTCTAGGTCAGCCGTTTGGAACGTAATCATAACATGAAAATACCTTTTGGGGTTAAATTGAAGACGGTTAGCGACCATAATCTTAACCACATACCTAAATTGCTCATTAAAAGCCAATCTGATTACATATAAAACAAAAATAAAATGAATTGGGACGCTATATACTCTTCTACTTCTTCATGTGTCATCTTTATAGACCAAGCTGACCTAGTGTGAGATAAGAAAAAGATAAAAAAATCTTTTTTAAATTTAGGTCCACACAGAACACTTATGAATGTCATAATAGTACATATTATCTACCGCTGAGCTATGATCTAGCAGTTCAACCAATACTCATCTTTCAGTCTCTTGATCTCCTTTCAAAAATATCTATGCTCCATCTTTTACCTCCCTTTCTACACACACTTTGGTTTAGCGACTTGGTCGACATCTGCCACTTGTTTGTGGATGGTGGTGTTAAGCACTTTGTCTCATAAGGATATACCGCTTGTACGAGGAATTAATAAATTGGTCGGCCGATCATACTCTTCTTCTTCTTATTTTATTTGTGGCAATCAACTTCTCGACTGAGAATTACTCCTGCCATTATCATGTTTTAGATTTTAGGCATTATTAAGCGGGACAACCGAAGATAATTCGCCAATGTCAAATAACTTACTGAGAACAAGTAGGTAGTCAACAGTCGAAGTCAATCAAAGTCACAGTCACTCAATAAAACGCCGGTGTTTTGCGTTCGACCTACGGATTCAGCGGATATCACTCTAAAAGCAATCGCGGGTTTTAAGACTCTATTAGGTCCAAGCAAGTTGTCACGAGACAACGCACTCGACACACAATAGCAGTGTTAAAAACGATACAATCCAACGATTCTTATTATTAGGATCACTTTGCGGCACTTTACTGCACAAATAAACACCAAACTTGCACACTAAAAACCACTAGACACTAATTTAAAATCTTTGAATTGCATCAGCCCACGCGGCTTCTTTTAGTCCTACCCGCCAAATCCCGATCATACTCATACATAGCTCAGCGACAAGAAAGCTCGCCTCCTGAAAAGGAAGTCGTAGAAATCTGGGCAACGCCACCTACCTAATATTTGATTTATATTATATGCGTAAGTATTTATGAAAATTTTGTAACGTAAGAATATAGTAGAGGGTTCTAAACGAAGAAGATACTTATTAGGTTTACAGTTCAATAATATTAATTTTGCCTTCTTATTGACTGACCGGATGGCGCCAATGGTAGTGACCCTGCCTCTTACGCCAAAGGTCGTGGGTTCGATCCCCACCCTGGACAAACATTCGTGCGATGAACACTTGTGTTTGTTCGGTGTCTGGGTGTAATATATGTATTTAAGTATATATTTGCATTCCTCTGTTGCCTGATATCTGTAACACAAGTGCTTAAGCTACTTAGTACGGAACCAGGTCAACGTATGAGATGTTGTGAGAATTATTATTGTTATTAAATCTTCATAAAAAAAATTAACCAATGTATTATAGGGACATTCAGAACTTTGTGTTATTTTTGGCATACACAATTTAAAATCTTACGGCCTCACAACATAAAGGTCAGATAGTTCTAAAAACCGCCGATGTGCCCATAATACCCAATCAAACTATACCTTAATAATTTTAGAATGTCTCATCCATCAATCACGGAGAAGTCTGCTGTAGTTTTCTGGCAGTTGAATTGAATTTTATGCCATATAAGAATATAATCAAACACGTCTTTTCAGTAAAGCTATTCAAAGTCCTGGGTAGCTTATCTGAAAGAACGTGTCAAGACTGGTAAAACCGGCTATTTGTCTTAAAAGTAAGCTGAATTTTTGATACTCTGATTTTACTAAGGACTCTGACTAAATAGGTATCAAACTATTACTAAGATAACCCACAGTTGCTCTACGGTTATTTGACATGTTGGAAAAATTGGAATTAAGGCACTTTCCTTTACAGGCGTCAGCGGTTTTAACATTTTCCCATAGAGAACATATCGTACAACGCCCTCCTGTCCATGCCAACGAAGTGCCTTCTGATCGTAGTTGCACTGTATCAAGGCTCAATTACTATAGGTAGATGTCACGACTTTCAAAAATTGCTACCTTAAAAAATATTTTTTTCCAGGCTTCTCCAACGCCGATAAGATATGGTTGCCAGTAGCCGAAGGGTTCGAGCACCTGAACGTGGCTAACCAGCGATCAGCCGTACGCTCCCACTATCAGGTTTACCGCACGCTGACCAGCCTTCGTACCCGGCCTGGCTTCAGACTCGGCCGCTATGAATCACTGGCTCTGAACGAGGATGTCTTTGCTTTCAAAAGGTTAGTGGTCAAAGCTTTCAAAAGCTGTTATTAGTGGCACTAGCTAACAGCATCGGTGGTGTTCCCGAACAGTTGTCTTCAAGAAAAGAAGGTATTGTTACACATGCCGTGTGGTCCCCGGCAGAGTAGAATAGGCCACCCTCATTCTTACCAAGGTGTCGTAAAAGGCGACTAAGGTAAAGCTGCTAGTATGATCATCAGCACCCAGAGAAGGAAAACTCTGCATTTATATCAAAACCCTCGCCAACCCGTCTGCAAAGCGTGGTGAGTATGGCAATTACCCCTCATGTGATTGAGGGAGGCCCGTGCCCCAGCAGTGGGGACTTAACTTACGTCTACTTTTGAGCAATTGCTACTTAATAGGATGTGCAAACGGACGTCTAATAATATGCTAATTTTGAGCATGCTAAAAAATGGCACACTGGTCGATTTTTGAGCAGGTTACCTGCAGTGCGAGTGGAAAAGGGAATATAGGTGAGTGCTTTAGCACGTGTAAGCAGACGTTACGACCGAACTGGAAGTTCCCTCTCTTTCACACGCGCTGTTTTTCTCCTTTGTTTGGATGCGACAGGTATATTCTCGTTCGTTACGGGACGGCTCTAAATTAAGCCACCAGGTTTGCTTATTTCAAGCATGCTAAGAAATTAGTTTTTTAGATTTTCGCGTTGCATTATAACTCTAATGTATCAATCCGGGGAATAACACGATATTTATTATGTGAAACAACATTGTGTATAATATGTGAATATTTGGCTCATTATGCTAAGAAATTGCTAATAGCATGCTTATTGATAGCAAATCTGGACAGTTCATTAAGCATGCTCATGTATGGCATGCTTTTTAAGTATGCCACAAAAAAGCACATGTAACAGTAGCTTTATTCCATCGTGAATAGCTGGCAACGTATCTGTGGTGCCTCGAGTGTTTCAGATGTCTATGGGCGTCTGTGATCACATACCATCAGCTGTACGGTCTGCTTGTATGTTAAAAAAACTAACCCTTTTTTAGGCACACCGGTTATTATTTTAGCTAAAATTAATGTACAGTGGTGGACACATCAAGCTATACAAAAATGTCAAATTTCCTCAATCGATTTCGAACTCAATGTGTAAGGGGAAAAGGTTGGCAGCGCACTTGTGACTCCACTGTTGTTGCGGGTGTCCATGGGCGGCGGTTTTGCTTACCATCAGGTGTTCGTCTGCTCGTCTGCCACCTCTCATATATATAAAAAAAAAACCTCTGCAGCGCTGGTTTTCAGTGTCAACCTTGAACTTGACGGGATTAATTGTGACAACTTTTGGGTCAGAACGTATTTGTATAAGTTTTGAATAGTAGTTTGAATAATAAATAAATATTAAATAAATAAATATTTCACAACATCACATACATTAATGTGATTCCGAGATAGGTAGCTCAAGCACCTGTGTCGCGGATATCAGAATCAACAGTATGATTGCAAAATATACCTTTATTACTTTTCTTTTGTAAATACATACTCATAATACATAGAAAACACCCAGACCCAAACAAACATGTTAATGCACACAAATGTTTGTAATAAGTTAATAAATAATGTTGACTGAGCGGATGGCGCAATTGGTAGTGACCCTGCCTCTTAGCCAAAGGTCGTGGGTTCGATCCCCACACTGGACAGACACTCGTGCGATGAATACTTGTGTTTGTTCGGTGTCTGGGTGTAATATATGTATTTAAGTATATATTTGTGTTCCTCTGTTGTCTGATATCTGTAACACAAGTGCTTAAGCTACTTAGTACGGAATCAGGTCAACGTTTGCGATGTTGTGAAAAAAAAAAAATGTCATCTCTTTCAGGTGGTACAACGACGACACGTACATTATTATCATGAATGTGGGCAGGGTGCACCATATTGTAAATTTGACTGCTTTCGACCTGATCTTCGGACAACTTGAAGTGGAGGCTAGCAGCGTTCTGTCTTCTAGAACTTATAGGTACATTATATATTCCTTATTCTGACATTCTTTTGTGCAAACTCTGGAATCAGCTTCCAGCCGCGGTGTTCTCTGATCGCTATTTATTTATTTATTCAGGAAAAAAACAGCATCATTATAATACAAATAGAAAAATTTAAGTATATAACACATTTGCCTTAAATAATTTTCACCACTAGTTATCGCAATCTATGTTGATTCTACCTGTATACATTCTGTTTTACTATATTTAAGTTAAACAATACTATATAGTCCTTTTTTTTATTTGATAGAAATGGGGTGAGCCCTGCGTCTCATATCCACTGCGACCAGTAGATGATCTATTGTGGCAGCCCCGTAACCTATTACAGCACCTCATGTAGCTCCAGTTCCAGGATAAACCCGAGAATGGAGCTGATGGGGGAGCTCTTGATCTCGTCAGCTGAGATCATGTGTGCTCCCAGGTGCCGGCTTCTGCACCGGTGCAGCGCTATGCACTCGCCGAGGACGTGGATAATCGTTTCCTCGTCCTCGCGACAGAACCTGCAGATTTTGGTATCTGTAAGGCCCATGTTGTGCAGGTGCTTATTTAATTTGCAGTGCCCTGTGAGGGTCCGAGTGAGTGCCCTAACATGTCCTCTACTCAGTTTTGTTATTTCTACAGCTCGTTTCTGATCGAACGCCTGTATCAACGCCTTAGACTGTTCTAGTCGAGGTAGTCTTTTCCAGAATTCAGTGCTTTGTTTTTTCTCCCACTCTTTTAACTCGAACCTGACCATGCATGCTGGAACGCCACTTATTGGTTCCGGTCCGAGTAGTGGGCTCTCTGCCCCGGCCTTTGCTAGCACGTCAGCGACTTCGTTGCCATTCGTCAAATAAAATAAAAAAAAACTATATAGTCCGCAAAATGTAGCCCGACTAGAATGACAGCTGTGATTTGATCTCTATTTCTATAAATATACAGTTTATCATTTAATTTTTTTTTAACCTTTATTACTGTTAATATGAAGAAATTTTTTTGTGACATCAATAGCTCTCATTCCAATCAAGTCACACCCCACGGAGCATACCGTGGCAGGGAAAAAATAATTAAACAGATAATGTTAATTATTGCTCCTTAAGTAAGGTTGACATGTTCTTTTACAAATAAGGTTTGAAAATAGTTCTTTCACGGTAGGTAGCGGCATGTCTGTGCTCCGGCATTATTGATGTCTGTGAGCGACGGTTACACATTTGGTCAAAAAATGTCCAATGTTTAAGGAATAAGTGCATGATAGTGCATTTCCTTGTGATCCAAGGTCCAAGACCCTAGATAAATATTTATCATTATTCTCCCGCCCTTCTCCAAGGTTATCTGGGGTCGACGCAATTTATCTTCTTCTTTAATACGTCCCAGACATTTGAATAATAAATAATACATACTGTGTATAAACATTCGAGTGACAAATTATTGGTGTTTGTTTGGTATCTGGGTGTTATAAAACCTATTATTATATTAATTTGTGGTAGTCTTTTTGGTAAAGGGACGTGTGGTGATGTAAACCGGTAAATTATGTAGTGCATTTAGCGATATTCTAGTCCGTAAAATTGAGCTTGATTGGAACAACAGATGCCACTTGATCTTTATTTCAATGAGCATAAGGTTTATCAGTTAACCAAATTTCATTCCATAGATTTTAATTACTATGGACTTAAACATATTTTTTCTGTGAAACCAATGGCTGTCATTTTTAACCCCCGACGCAAAAACGACGGGGTGTTATAAGACAGTGTGTGTGTCTGTCTATGGCGTCGTAGCTCCCGAACAAATGAATCGATTTTGATTGTTTTTTTTTTGTTGGAAAGATGAATAAGGAGGAAGTGTTCTTAGCTATGTTGGATAAAAATCGATCCAAGATGGCCGCCGTCACAAAGATTTGGATTTTATGTTTTAATACAACTCCCACAATATGGGTATCATATAATAGGGCTTGAGTAGCAGAATATATTGATTGTGAAAAATTTCAAATCCAAGATAGCCGCCGTCAGAAAATGACGAATAACCTATTTGTTGTTCCAACTGCCTCAATATAGGTATCAAATGAAAGAGCTTTAGTTGTGTCGGGGGTTTTTTAAATTTTCAATTTATATTATAAGTAGGCTACATTTTACGGACTATATGTACTACAAAAGTTCAGTTTGATGCTTAATATCATAATATTATAGTTAAGACACAGCCCAGAAATATAAAAGTAGGTACTTGTGTCCTATAATAGCTATATTATTATCTCTTTGAGCTCTACAATATATACTGCGTACGTGGCCTATTCTACTCTGCCGGGGGCCGTGTGGTCCCCGGCAGAGTAGAATAGGCCACCCTCACTCTTACCGAGGTGTCGTAAAAGACGACTAAGGTAAAGCTGCTGGCATGATCATCAGCGCCCAGAGAAGGAAAACTCTGCATTTATATCAAAACCCTCGCCAACCCGTCTGCCAAGCGTGGTGAGTATGGCAATTACCCCTCACGTGATTGAGGGAGGACCGTGCCCCAGCAGTGGGGACTTAAATGAGCTGACGATGACGTGGCTGATCGTTGAGATTGGCCAGCCGTAGCCGTTACCGGTTGGAGGATATTGTTATTATTATTTTCTCTTTGTTTTGCTTTTTAGTGACAACGTCCAAGCAAGTTATTTGGATCTGGACGCTGATGAAGCTCTGGTGCTGAGGATGCAGGTTTAAAGTGTCTGCGAAAATAATCCTTATTTAATAAAATTCTGTTATGACTTTTAACTTTTGACTTACTCAAATTAAATAATAACAAATATGCAGGTTTTTTTTTCAAATTCATTTTATTTTAAGTATAGCGAAGGAATCTCGTTTACAATCAGCGCCACAATGTAACATTATGAGCTCAAATGTTTCAGCTATCCATCTAAACATTGATGGTGATGACTGATGATGGTATTAGTTGTTAATATCGATGGAATATCAACCAAAATCAAAATCAAAAATGTCTTTATTCAGTTTAAGTCCATACAGAACATTTATGAATGTCAAATATTATGTAATCTACCACTGATTCGAAATGTCAATTTCTAACGAGAAGAATCAGCAAGAACCACATGATATCCTATAACACTCTACCGCGGTTTATCATTGTCATCAACACTATAAATCTTTTAATGATGAAATGCGTAAATAATTGTTAAATAGTAAATAAATCTTAATGTTATCAAATGAAATAATTCAGATATATTAATTAATATAATCAAATAAAATATTTTATAGACATTGGCTTTTTAAATTCTTATCTTAAATTTAAATTGTGCATAATTTTAATTTAGATTTTTTATTGACTATTGTATTTAATTTAATTGATTTTAATTTAAATTTTATATTTACTGGCGTTTATAAATATATTTTAATTTCAATTTTGTATTTATCGACTTTTATTATTATTTTTTAACCTTAATTTCAATTTTATATCTATTGACTTTTTTTTTCTAATTCAAATTTTAATTTTATTGTGATTTTAATTTCTTGTTCTGTGCTTGAAGCACATAATTTTGAACATTACATGGAAAGTGTCGGTTGAAATTAGATATAAAAAAATCTAACACAAAAAAATATCGATTGGGTAGTTTTATTTTGGAATCAAGTATTATCTTTGTTTATTTTTTAAATATTATTATGAATCAGTTAATTAATTATAATGTAATCAATACAATTGCTGTGCCTTCCCATGGCCCATATGTTGACTTACCCTATCTTTAAGACCTTAATTATGTACATATGTGATGCAATAAAATGAATATGAATATAATATGAATACTAGTCTTGGCTGCTGCTTCCAAGAGCTATTAAAATATAGCTATTCTGCCCATATGAAGTTTTTCAATGCTTCATCTTTACTGGCTGAATACAAAAACTTCATTCAAATTTGAGGTAAGTAATCAATTATTTATTTTTTCAAACTGTGAGTAAATTTTCTTGTTTCATGCGTACAACATTTTTGGAAATTCTAGGTCATTTCCCGAGCATAGACATAAATCAACCACGGTAAGAACTGCCAAATGGATTTGAAGCTGCGATCTCGCATTCAGAGGACGCGGGTTCTGGTTGTGTGCTGTTAAATATCTATCATTGTGCTATTAAATATCTGGTCTAAACTTGCTTAAACTTCTCAAATAGAGTTAGCTACCACATGCCTACGCTCATAATAATCAAGTAGTTACGTCCTGTATAGTATTATGCAGTGGCGTAGCGTGCCTTGTCGGGGCCGCGTATAAAAAAATGTTTGGAGGCCCTTATATGGGGGTAAAGATTTATCACAAAAGAAAAAAAATATTGTGAAAAGAAATATTTAATTATATTTATTTACATACTTAATTTAACCACTTTACAAATAAAACTAATTTGAACTTTTGAACGCAAGCTTAAGGCGGGAAAAAAAGTAATTGCTTTATAGAATTTTGTATTAAATAAATTAGAAAGGTTTTCATTTTTTTCCATACATACTTTGGGGGCCCCGTGGCCCGGGGGCCCCGTATGATTGACACGGCAGATACGGCGGTAGCTACGCCCCTGGTATTATGTACCGTCTCGTATTCATATAATGAGCAAAATGTTGTATTTTAGATTCAGTCGCAACACGGCGCTTTGTTTAAAGGTCGACGTCGGAGAAAATTATAAGTTTCATATTTCTAAGTGACAAAGACCGGGAAAATTGTTAGAAGTGACTTTGGTAGCAATTTATAGCGTGAAAGGATTTCCAGGTCAGGTTATTTTAGTTTGATCTTTGACTGCGCAGATCTCGGCTGAAGAAAAAGGTAACTTAAAATCTTTCAAGTTTATTACATACTGTTTGTTGCTTAAATATACTAATTTATATCAAGCATAATCATTTTGCACTCGTAAATGTTATAATATTGTAAAAGCGGTGTAAATGTAATTCGATTGTAATGATAATGCTTTTATTTAGTACTTGTCAAATATATAACTTGGTAATTTTCGTGATAACTCTCTCAAGTGCAATTTAAGAAATACGAATATCTTTCTAGAACAGATAAAAATCATTTTTTTTAAAGAGTTTATCATCACGCAAGTTATCATAATCTTTTACTTGAAATCGAGATATGTGGCTCTATAATAAAGGCAGCAGTGAGAGCATCTATCAAATGTAATGGCAGCCATCACGAGGTAAGGCCATCTTATTTATTGAACAGTAACCTTTGACTCTCCTCTTTAGGCATGTGCACATTAAATATACACAGGTGATGTGGTTAGGGGAATGTGTGTTTTGTAAAGACATTTTATTTATGTATGGGACGTTTAGTAGCTAGTATATTCCATGGATGGTCGTGACCTACCACTTCGTTTTTTTTTGTAAATGGCATGATTACTATAAGAAAAAGGAATAAATAAGAGTAATCATTCAATAGTATCCAGTTGCATCTAAATTTTGGACATTGATTTTTTAGGCTCAAAATGAAAAGTGTTTTCCTGTTACCATTGTTTGTCTTGGTAGTTCAAGCTCAAGAGCTTGACTGGTGGGAAACCACTATATTCTATCAAATATACCCAAGGTCATTCAAGGACAGCGATGGAGATGGGATTGGTGATTTAAATGGTAAGTTATTTTAAAAATTAATTTTCTTAAAACAGTTTCTAAGAAGAAACTGATCAAATAGTGTAATCAGTTACATAAGCAATAGCAAAAAACATAGGTAGTTAAGTTTATTGTTAAATCCCATAGGTACAAAAACTTCTTCTTCTTCAGCTTCTAAGGATTTTTTTTATCGATTTGACCTGATTAAATTGATATTTATTATTATTAAGTTATGAATAATAATGTTTTCTTTGAAGGAATTACTTCAAACCTGCAATATTTGAAGGATCTCGGCGTCGGAGCAACATGGCTCTCACCAATCTTCAAATCACCGATGTACGATTTTGGATATGATATTTCTGATTTCTATAATATCCAAGACGAATACGGTACAATGAAAGACTTTGAAAATCTCCTTGCAAAAGCTAAAGAATTAGGTAAGTTATTTATTTTAAAAAAATCTTCGATTCACAAAATTAAAAACCAAAAAAAAAAATTTTGATTCTGAGAAACATTAATTTTTATTTACAGACATAAAAATAGTGCTAGATTTTGTCCCAAACCATACAAGTAATGAAAGTGTTTGGTTCGAGAAAGCCCTTGAGGGGGATGAAAAATATTACGATTACTTTATATGGGAAGATGGAGTAGTTGATGAGAACGGCAAACTTCAGCCTCCTAATAACTGGGTAAGTCTCATTCATTCAATTAGATTTATTAAAAAAAAAACCATTAAAATAAGATTGACTGTAATCTACATAATATAATTTGTGCGATGTGGTAAACTTTAATTTGTGAAGTACATATGTTATAAATAAGTTCTAATTATTACAGGTCAGTGTATTCCGTAAAAGTGCATGGGAATATAGAAAAGAGGTTGGGAAATATTATCTACACCAATTCGTAATTGGTCAGCCTGACTTGAACTACCGTAACCCTGCTGTAGTTGAAGAAATGAAAAATGTAGTCAAATTTTGGTTGGATAAAGGTGTGGCTGGATTCAGAGTTGATGCTATTGCTCACTTGTTTGAAGTTGATAAAGAATTGTATGGAGGAAAATATCCTGATGAACCTCGAAGTGGGAATGATGATGACCCAGATAATTATAGTTATTTAAGTCACATTTATACTCAAGATCAAGATGAAACATTTGACATGGTATACCAATGGAGAAAAGTATTCGATGAATTTAAAGAAAAGGATGGTCTAACAAGAGTTATGATGACCGAGGCATATTCAAGTCCTCAAGTGACCATGAGATATTTCGGTGATGGTGACCGTCAAGGTGCTCACATGCCTTTTAACTTTGTGCTTATATCAGATGTGAATGGTGGGTCGTCTGCTGCTGAAATAAAATACGCTCTTGATAAGTTCCTGACCTTCAAGCCCATTGATCAACAGGCTAACTGGGTGGTACGTTACATATTATATGCCTTATTGTTGTCACATACAAAAAAGTTGTTTAAAGTTTCAAAAAAACATGTGTTGGTTTCAGGCTGGGAATCATGACAACAACAGGGTTGCTTCGAGGTTCAGTCCTGAGTTGGTTGATGGCATTAACATGATTGTTTTATTGCTTCCCGGAGTAGCTGTTACGTACATGGTAAGAGACAAAAGTAATTAAAAAGATTACATAATGATGTAAAACCTTAAACAGCTCACTAACGTTAGATTTTTTTCACAGGGTGAAGAAATAGGTATGGTTGATGGTTTTGTCAGCTGGGAAGATACAGTAGACCCTAGTGGCTGTAACACAGATGACCCAATAAATTACTGGAAGGTTTCAAGAGATCCCGAAAGAACGCCATTCCAGTGGACTTCTGAAGTTAATGCAGGTGCTAACAAATAAGAGGCATTGGCAATTTAGCAGAAACTATTGCTTTAAAAAAAAATTAATTCTAATTGGATGGTTGTTTCGGCAGGTTTTTCAACGGCTCCCAAAACCTGGTTACCAGTAGCTGATGGATATGAAATATTGAACGTTCAAGTACAGTCTGAAACGGAGAGGTCCCACTTGAACATTTATAAGACTTTGGCGCGCCTGCGCAGTGAGGCTGTTTTCAGGCACGGAAGATACGACTCCGTTGCGTTCAACTCTGATATCTTTGCTTTTAGAAGGTAAGTACCTGATAATCCCATTTTATTTGAACTCATAACATATTATAAAATTAAACTCATATTTAAAAATGAATTTTGGTATCTTTAATTTTATTGATTGACTGGCCCGATGGCGCCTATACCAACTCTGCCTCATACACAATAAGCAACTAGCTTTTATTATATAAGTCACAAGTTGATCCCCACATGCGGTACTGAACCCTTAAGTCTTAGGAGAGATTTTACCTTCCTATGTGTGCTCTACCGCTTGCACAATGGTTTGTGCTCCATGGAACTATTTAACTTAATACCAACATCCGCATTTGACCACCGCACCGCCCGCCGTCGTCAGAGCGTCCACCCTCACACATTGGAACCCAAATGGTCTCGCACAGTACGGTTCCAGAGGAATTTCCGCCCGTGAACGCTCCGGCAGAGAAATGAGATGCCATCAGAAGTTTTCCTGGGGGAATACAGCATGAGGATCTTCAAAAAAGGATTGTTAAGGTTTTTAAGGGGTCGGCAGCGCGTATGCAGGTCCTCTGGAGTTGCAAACGTCCTCACGCTGCATTTCCTCGGAAATTAGTTTATTGTTTTTGTGATAGATTAATCTCGATTTTTTTTTATAGATGGTACAACGGCGAAAACTACGTCATCGTTATCAACTTCAGGGAGAAGGCTTACTCAATAGATTTGACTTATTTTGAAAATGTTACTGGAAATGTTGAAGTTGTTCTTAGTAACATCCAGTCACAGAAGTCGCAGGGGTAAGACTAAAAGTATTCCTTTTGAAATATTTAATCCTTTTGCATAATGTAGTTTTTGTAATAAATCACATTTTTCGTTATTTTTTCAGAGCCATTCTCCAGTCGGGTCATTTGGAAGTTGCTGGTTACGAATCTTTAGTATTAAAAGTTGTAAACTAATTCATATAAAAATAAATATTTATCTGTATAATTTTAATTCATTCAATTTGCCGCAATATAGGGTAGTTGGCAAGTTATACATTCCTATCAACCAACCATGGAGGCGAGCCACAGATTATGTAACGGAAAAAATATTGCAACAAAACGTTTTACTTTTTAATTTATACAGCCGTGGAGTGAGCATATTTGTATGAAAAATGTGCTATGGGTAGTTAGATGTACCTCTGAGTGTAAATAATGTCACGGCACTAATTAACCAATAGCTCAAAAATAGAAAGACCGTAATTACACTTATTAATTTATTTACTATCCAACATCAATAAATCATTCTAGCGATCTGCGCAACACATGTTTTCTCAACGGGAAAACAAATGATAAACTATAAACTTTAGCATTTAATGAGCGAATAACAAAACAGGTTTATTTCACGATAACATTATGTATGCCCTATTAATAAGAATTACGTTTACTGCACTTTCGTTAAACTAATCCTCCCAATCCAAGGGAATGGGGGGTTTAAAGGTTGGTAGCGCATTTGTGACTCCACTGGTGTCGCTGGCGTCCATGGGCGGCGGCAGTCGCTTACCATCAGGTGGTCCGTCTGCTCGTCTGCTACCGATCACATAAAAAAAACTTTAAAGTTTTTTAAAATAGTCACAAAAAGAAAAATAAGAAAGCTTTGCGATGCTCTGCAAGATTAGCAAAGTGGCAGTAAGCTGTGAACACCGTTGGGACAAATGCGTTCTCAAATGGTGAACGAGTCTTGATAAACATACATTGAAGTAATACAAGTAGAGTAACGACTGGCGAGCGATGACTGACATTATCTGAATATGTGTAGCCCATGGAACTAAAAGTCAGCGGAATGTGACATTTTCGAAAAATAAACGTCAAACTGCCACACTCAGAGTCGTTGATTAACTTAGTTGGCTACTTAAGAAAAAATATTGACACTTGTTTTGATATGCATAAAGACTACTGATACTAAAGTTAATGAACATTAGCTTAAATGACGTCTCTGAGTGCGGCCGACAGAGTGTAAAAGAGATCCAACCGGGCCTGACGTCTATGGTGTAGTCGAAGATCGATCAAAGTGGAACATTTGGAATGGTTTAAGTCCAGGTGAAGACAACAACAGTTGACAATTTTAGGAATAACCGAAAAAAGTTAATATGGTACCACACCAATGACAGTAAAAAATATCAATTCAAAGGAAGTTCTTGAGAAAAGCCTATGTTCAACAGTAGATGCTCTAGAACTGATATGGTGATAAGAACGATAATACAGGTGCAATATGACCAATCAGAATTATTAAGTTAACCTGAAAAGAAAAATTGTGATTTTTCAATGTTGTTCAGCATGGCACGACCATAATAGCCAACATGATAATTTGGATCATAGTGGCTGTTAAATACATAAAGCTATATAGGTAATAGGTATATATAACGGTTATCAATAAAATTATAATGTCAGAACGATAAAATATTACTACATTGAAAGTCAACATCTGTGTGTGATTTCTCAACATTATTTACAGACTTGATATGGAACAATCCTAACAAAATACTAGATACCTATATCTGGAACTATTCTAAGATATAGAATATTTATGACAACAAACACTCGAAAGCAGAATTTGCTTGTCTTTCACAAACAAATTCTGATTTCAAATACTGTAAATGAAAAAAAAAAGGTAAGATGTTTTGTGCTTTGAGAAGATAATATTCAAAGTGTGGTTTCTTTTATAATCTGAATTTGTTTTTTTTAATCTCCCTTAAACTTGTTAAACCTTAAACTTGTAATAAAATATTGTTTTATTAAGATTCAAATTTGTTAAGGTTATATCTGGAACTATTCTAAGATATAGAATATCTGTGACAACAAACACTCGAAAGCAGAATTTGCTTGTCATTCACAAACAAATTCTGATTTCAAATACTGTAAATGAAAAAAAGGTAAGATGTTTTGTGCTTTGAGAAGATAATATTCACAGTGTGGTTTCTTTTATAATCCGAATTTGTTTTTTTAATCTCCCTTAAACTTGCATGGTTTTCTTCCTAAGAAACGGACGAACATATTTAATTTTAATTTGTAAATATGTTCACTACAAGCCAAAGAAACGGACGAACATATTTAATTTTAATTTGTAGACAATTAAATGTTAAATTTATGTTTACAATTTTGTAACCACTGACTTACTTTTCTTTTTGCAGGTCTATTAATTATTTTTTTATATTCTTAATGTAAGCTGTTATATTTTTATTCTCATAATTTAATAACACCCATTCGTATTAACTCCGAAAGTAGGTTATATTTTATTGAACAATCTGTCTGATTCTGCAAATAAAAAAAATATTTATCTTACAGAGTCTATCACAGGCACAATCTACGCAATCTTAATCTTTATCTCAAGATCGAGATATTTTGGGCTTTATTACTGGTGGGAATGAAAACACGTAGTTTATGTAATGGCAGACATCATGAGGTAAGGGTTTCTAATTTATTGAACAATACATCAGTGAAAATCCTTTCTTGGTCCAGCGGTACACTTACCTGAATAGTATATTTAGTGAGCTATTTGTGAAAATTGATTCGTTGAACACGTTGAATTTCTGTTTATTTTTTATTCTTTTCTATATCGACTGAAGAAGACCATTTCAACAGAATTTGCGACTAAATTCAACAATTTTAATAACCTATTTAAAAAAACTACTACTTTGATTGTTAGGATTTTCACTGATGACGGACTCTGATCACACACAAACCCACTCACCCGCACACACACATACCTAAAGTGGTACTATTTCAACTCAATGTTTCTGAATATAATTTATAAAAAAAAATTGTTTTATTAAGGTTCAAATATGTTAGGTACTTAACTATTTTATTTGTTTTTCTTACATTACTCTCCTGGTGTCTAACTGGTGTCTGTAATACCTAAATGTTACTGTAAAACAATACGGTTTCCGCGATACAAGCCTCGTGCTTAGTGCAGAAACCAACGGCATTATTGTTATATGTACACATTTTACTGGTCAATAAATTTATTTCTATTTCTATTCTATTAATTTGTTATATAATAATTGTGTTTGGTTTTGCAGGCTAAAAATAAGAAGTCTACTTTTATTGCCTTTATTTTTCTTCGTGGTTCAAGCCGATGAACCTGATTGGTGGGAAACAACAATATTTTACCAAATATACCCAAGGTCATTTAAGGATAGCAATGGAGATGGTATTGGTGATTTAAACGGTACGATTTATTTATCATACATGAAAGTCTCGGAGAGTTTCTCAAAATTGTGGATATCTTCATTTCTGTAATTAAAGCAAATTTCTTAAAGTGTTAAATAAATTACGTTTATATTGAGCTTCTTATTCATAACCTATATATTTTGTACTCTTTTGCAGGCATTACAGAAAATCTAGAGCATTTAAAGAATATTGGAGTTGAAGCAACGTGGCTTTCTCCTATCTTCAAGTCACCAATGTACGATTTTGGTTATGATATTTCGAACTTCTACGACATTCAAGATGAATACGGGACTATGGCAGATTTCGAAAATCTTCTTGCTAAAGCTAAAGAACTGGGTAACTAATAAATATGTATTTTTAAACTATAAGGAAGTTAAATTATTATTTTTAAGTAGTTTTTTTATCTTCTTTGTTTTTCCCTCTTGGATCTGCCTCAGTGATCTTCTTCGTGGACGCTAATATTACCACGATTTACACTCTAGATGTAGAGTTTTATTGTTCTTGGGTAATTATATTATTTGTTTAATTCCAGATATAAAAGTCATTTTGGATTTTGTTCCCAACCATAGTAGTAACGAAAGTGCTTGGTTTGAAGCAGCTCTAAGAGGAGATGAAAAATACTTTAACTACTTCGTGTGGGAAGACGGTGTTGTTGATGAAAATGGTGTTCTTCAACCTCCTAATAACTGGGTAAAAGAATACTTTCTTACTTATGTACACCCATATAAGACTCTTCCATTGGTCTCGGGACCATTCATTCCATCATTCGCGGTTTCACGCCAACCGCTGACTTGGTACTCGCGAAGACCTGCCTGCCCGACATCATGCCATAGATATCTGGGGCGGCCGACCGGGCCTTGACTACTCGATCGGCCCAAATAATTCTCTTAACTCCTTAAAAGGCATCCTCTTTTTTGATCCAAGTGCCGGCCAAAACTGTTTGAAAGTCAGAGAATTTCCTTTGTTTAATTAAAATAAAAAAGGAAAAATAAAATTCTGTACATTGCAGGTCAGTGTATTCCGCAAAAGTGCTTGGGAGTACAGAGAAGAAGTTGGAAAGTACTACTTCCATCAGTTTGTGATCGGTCAGCCTGACTTAAACTACCGTAACCCAGACGTGGTTGAAGAAATGAAGAACGTCATCAGGTTCTGGTTAGACAAAGGTGTTGCTGGATTCCGGGTTGATGCTATCCCTCATTTGTTTGAAGTAGACAAAGAGCAATACGGAGGAAAGTACCCTGACGAACCTAGAACTGGCAATAATGAAGATCCAGATGATTATGGTTATTTAGACCATATTTATACGAAAGATCAAGATGAGACCTATGACATGGTTTACCAATGGAGAGAAGTGTTTGATGAGTACAAAGCCAAGGACGGTATGACACGAGTAATGATGACAGAAGCATACACAAGTATTTCAAATACTATGAGGTACTTTGGTGAAGGAGATCGCTTGGGATCGCACATGCCTTTCAATTTCGCACTTATATCGGATGTCAATGGTGGATCGTCTGCGGCTGAGATCAAGTACGCCGTTGACAAATTTTTGACTTTTAAACCTATCGATCGACTTGCCAACTGGGTGGTACGTGCTCCTTGATTATTTTGTACATAATCATATAGTCATATTACCTTAAATGATTATAATATGTTACCATTTTTACTCTATTTAAGGTTGGAAATCACGACAACAATAGAGTAGCAACACGATATAGCCCAGAATTAGTAGATGGTATCAACATGGTAATTTTATTACTACCTGGAGTAGCTGTTACTTACATGGTAAGATAAAGATTTCAATTATCTTTGACACTCGAAGTATCTTTAATGATGTGAATTTTAAGCATTCAAGTATGATTTTTGACAGGGTGAGGAAATAGGTATGATCGATGGTTATGTAAGCTGGGAAGATACAGTTGATCCTAGCGGTTGTAATACCGATGACCCAATCAACTATTGGAAAGCGTCTAGAGATCCTGAAAGAACACCATTCCAGTGGAATTCTGAAGCTAATGCAGGTAAAATAAATTCAAGACTTGTGGAAAATTCACATAGATTGTTAATTTTAGGAATGTGTTAGACTGGTGTTGCAGGTGTCCATGGGCGGTGGAATTGCTTACCATCAGGTGATCCGTCTGCTCGTCTGCCACCTCTCATATATATAAAAAAAAAAGTTCATCACAAAGTATGAAAATAGGTGGAGATTTTTGTTTCCGTTTAAATTGAAAACTGACAATATCAAAGTTACCTACAAATTCGTGCGTTATCTTCCTGTGCTTTAAAAATACTAATTATTTCTACAGGTTTCTCAACAGCTCCAAAAACTTGGCTGCCAGTCGCCGATGGATATGAAACATTAAACGTGCAAGCTCAATCTGGAGTGGAGAGATCGCATTTGAATATTTATAAAACTCTGGCTTCTCTACGCAAAGAAGCTGTTTTCAGACACGGAAGATACGAGTCTGTGGCTTTCAATTCTGATGTCTTTGCTTTTAGAAGGTCAGTTAAAAACATTTTGCAAAAATTATGATAATGGTGCAATATTTTTATTTTTTGTCAAGTTTTTTTTTACAATTAATGGATATAGCCGAGATTAACGATTATCTCTCATATTGAGGTTTCAGCCGTATTGCAATTATTGAGGTTATTATTTTACGCAAGTCCTAAATTATATTACACGGTAAAAGTTTATTAGCAACAAGAAAAAAATCTGCAATTTAGATTTTTTAATTATATGTTAGGGATTCAATATTTTTTTAAAATCACTATAGTGATTAAATGATATAAATTGATATGAACTAAAATTTCCTGTTTGTAAAACTATTATACATAAAATAAAAACTAGATAAATTATTATGTAAAAATAAAAATAAATTAAATTTCATAATTCAATGTGTAAGGTATATCAAAGTACTGATACTAACTTAATAGTAAGCTCGTTCATTTGCACTAGAAGTTTCTTTGCTTCTTCACATAACAGTCATCTAGATCTTAGACTAATCTGTTCACGGCTCAATATCTTATCTTCTAAAGTAACAGTAGGTACATAAAGTAAATTTTACTTATCATTGTCCTCTCGACATCACGTGTTATCATATTTATCCTACACTCGACCTAGTACAATTCAAGAAGTTTAACAATGATAAAGCAGTTTTTATAATTCCTTTGCCCAAAGAGAATTCAAAAGCCTATTGCTTAGTGAAGGAATAAAATCTATTGTTTATTTGTAGGAATATTTACTGATACTCACTGGGAAGTTGAAGCGTAGGTATAACTAGTTTTGTGCTTACCTGAAAAAAAATCAAATATAAGAATACAGAAACAAAAACATTCAAGATGCCAAAATACTTTTCCGACGAAATAAAAAGCACCATAATAGATAGATAGATAGATAGATATTCTTTATTGCACAAAAATAAAATACAAGCATGATACAACAGCAACAGACAGTACAATAAGGTGGTCTTATCGCTTGTAGCGATTTCTTCCAGACAACCTTTGGGTAGAGGAAAGAACTATCGTAATAATAATTCACGTGGAACCGAAATAAATTTCATTGAATCGAATAGAAATAAGTATAGACTAGACTTTGCGATGGTATGGATGATATTATATTACAAGCATAGATAAAAATTTGTTTAATGGATGAACGTCCATGCGCTTGTTCAGTGTTTGGGTGGAATATATGTATTAAAATAGATATTTGTAATCCCACTTGTCTGATAACCGCATCACGAGACGCTTGAGCTACTTGCATCGGAATCGGGTCAATGTATGAGATATTTTACAAATTTATAATTTATATTAATATAGCAAGAAGCCACTCTGAAATTTGAAAATACATTATCCAATTTAATTTCAATCTGTAACTTTGCAAGTAAAAATTAATAAATTTTTTGGGTCCAATTGGTAGCTCTCAACATGATCCGTACCTACAAAGCTACAAAGAAGCCGAGTCCACAAAGGGAAAGGTTAATACGAGATAATGGCCCAGGGCCACGTTCAAATCCGGCTGTTCCCGTAATTGTTACAGTTATTGCTAATGAAAGTAACGCTGAATAACCCTTATGGAAGAAAAAAAGAGTGAACTTGAAGTAAACATTAAACTGTAGTTTATTTCTCAACACACTGTTTTAGAAATTAAAAAAAAAACAAAAATAAATTAATAAGTAAAATCTGTAGGTTCGATGAAGATTGATATGTGTAAAATTTTATCATTATTAATTTTATCACAGTTTTAAGACCAAAAACAATTATGCAATATTTCGAACCACTCGCAAGCGATTGTCATTCCATTCTCATCATCTCGATGGATGGCGGTCTAATACTGTTCGTTTCTCCCGGAACTTTCTACCACGTACCTCAGTTCTGTGGAACGGTTTGGCTGCAGGAGTATTTCCGGACGGCTACGACTTAGGGATCTTCAAGAGAAGAGCGTACTCATTTTTTAAAAAAAGGCCGGCAACACATTAGCGATCTCTCTGATTTCGCAGATGTTCATGGGCGGCGATGATTACTTTCCATCAGGTGACTCGCTTGCTCGTTTGTCCGCCAGTAGCATAAAAAAAAATTAGGTCTAATCGACATTTGTATATCCACGTGCATTTGTTACATAAAATAATCACATTCCACAACGAATTTCACTGCAACGTCATAGAAATCAAAGACTGCATTTTATTGCAGGCGACTGTACCTTAAATAAAAAGTGAATTATGACTTTTTCAGGTGGCATAACAATGAAAACTACATCATTATCGTCAACTTCAGGGACGCTGCCTATACAATTGACTTAACTTACTTCGAAAATGTCACTGAGGAAGCTGAGGTTGTCGTCAGCAACATCCAGTCTTCTAAGAATCCGGGGTAAAATCTTTTACTATTTAGACGCAAGTTCGACTGCCTTGGTGGCGTAGTGGTTAGTGGGTCGCACTATGAAGCGACGGCTGCGTAAGAGGTCAAGAGTTCGATCCCCGAGTTGGGCCAAAAATTTGTTCCTAAGTTTTCGGTAAGAAATTCTTAGTGTCAGCCCGGAGTTTGGAAATGGGCGGTCTTGTACCGCCAAAAGCGGCCACTTTTAGCGTGAATCAATTTTTCGCGTACAAAAACGGAGCCAACATTTGTGCATGGATACTGATCACACAAATAGTCGGGGTTAATCCCTTACGCCTTTAGTATATTACACAGTATATTGACTGACCGGATGGCGCAATTGGTAGTGACCCTGCCTCTTACGCCCAAAGTCGTGGGTTCGATCCCCACCCTGGACAAACATTCGTGCGATGAACACTTGTGTTTGTTCGGTGTCTGGGTGTAATATATGTATTTAAGTATATATTTGTGTTCCTTTGTTGTCTGATATCTGTAACACAATTGCTTAAGCTACTTAGTATGGAATCAGGTCAACGTATGAGATGTTGTGAGAATTATTATATTATTATTATTATAAAAAAAACCTAATTCTATCGAAAACTAGCGAACTAGAGGGCCTAATTTAAAGCAGACGTTACGTCCGAATCGGAGTTTCCCTCTCTTTCACACGCGCTGTTTGTCTCCTTTGTTTGGATGCGACTGGTATATTCTCGTTCGTTACGGGACGGCTTTAAATTAAGCCACCAGGATCATCAATAGCGTTATTGTTTTCTATAAATGAATTGGGTAATGAAAGCCGTGATATAAGCGGTGGCTAAAGAGACTATTTCAATCCAATAAGACCTATTCGGGCGAATGAGTTATATTTTCTCAGCTCCTTTTCGAAGAAGGAAGGCATAAATTGCAAGAAAACCGACATCGCGGCAGACTTCAAAAGTCTTCGTCCTCAGTGTGCGTAGTATGACTGTTGCCCCTCATCCACCCTTCGCGTGAGGGGAGTAGGCTTAGAGTTGGGACTATTGTGGGCCAATCAATTATCAATAATAATACCTTTCGATTTACCGTTTAATAAGCCTACGATCGTTAATTTATATCTTTCTGCTCTCTATGCTCTGCATTTATATCAAAACCCTCGCCAACCCGTCTGCCAAGCGTGGTGAGTGTGGCAATTACCCCTCATGTGATTGAGGGAGGCCCATGCCCCAACAGTGGGGTGATGATGATCACTTAAATGGGCTGATAATGATCGTTAATTATTGACATTTTATTCGTGGTATTTTTATATTTAGCACGTAAGTTTAAATACTAAAAACGATTTCGTTGCTCAGAGTCAGACTTAATTTGAAAATTAAGAGAAATAAGTTAGTTTTTTTCGTTAAGTTTCTATGTTATATAAAGTTTGTGTTTTTAATTTCAGCACTATCATTCCTTCGAGCCATTTGGATGTGAGCGGCTATGAATCTTTAGTATTAAAAATGAAATAATTGTAATTTGATTTTAACGAACTTGAATTTAAAATAAAAAGGTAATTTCTTATGACTTCAGCCCTGAGGTGATATTGCTAATAAACCAGACAACGACGGACCGATTTTTTGCCTTTTCGGAAAATACAAGACAAACATTTAAATAAAGTATTTTCTGATTTCATTCCATTCTAATCCCCTAGGGCTCGTAAGTCAAACGAATTTATGGCAATGTTATTTATGTCTTATTTTCATTTTTATAACTGTACTACATAGTTGTTCGGTCTCACTTAGTTACGAGGATTAATTCCACTTTATAGAGCAAGCTTTCTGTAGGATGTAACTCTTTATATACAATACAGATAGATTTATAAATAAATTTTTTATGACAAAGCATTTTTGTGGAATCTGGAGAGAATGCAGGAAGATCGACCGGTGAAAAGAGCATACATGGGACATCCAAACAACGGGTGGCGTCCGGTTGGACGTTCTAGGTAGGGCGAAATGTAATAGGACCTGCTTGGGCTGCAGATCGATAATTGGTCGGCCGTGGCCCATAATAGAGAGGGATGGCGACTTTTTGGTTCGGTGGCTAAGGTCCACTACCAGTTTCTGAGCCATCAGAGTAAGTAAGTATTACAGAGGGGGCAGACGGATCAACTATGGAAAGCGATTTACACCGGCAACACTAGAAGAGTCACAAGTCAACATTTGTTAAAAACTGTTTATATGCTGATTAAGTTGCCTACTTACCGAAAATTTTGCTGTAGTAATGATGTGACTTCTCCAAGGATAACGTCTCTTTACTACACAGGTGAAAGGTTTTTCAAAATCGTTACAGTAGCGTTTTTCAATCTAAACTACAATAAGGTCGAAGCATGGAAATGGAAAACGCGCCCATTAAACGGAATGTGCTATTTTCGAAAAAAACGTCACAGTGTGTGAAAGAGAGCCAACCGGCCCTGACGCAGCTTTAATGCATCTCTATACGGGTGCGGTAGAGAAAGAACGTCACCCAGCACGTCACCTCAGTACTAACGGCTTCGCGCGGTTTTTCATGTATGACTTTCTATGAAAAGGCTCAGTCTGGTCATGTTGCAAGTCTGTGGGTCGACGTTAATGTTATATTGTATGTCAAACCTACATTCAAAATAACAACAACAAAACCATCACCAAAGCAAAAGCAACAATGCCATTGATGTGCACCGCCTCAGTGACGTCACGTTACCTTGACTTGATAATATCTTAGGCAGTTGTATGAATTTCCCACTACCCATAATAAGGGCTTCATTTGCTTCTATGAATTATGTATGAGTGACGTTCTCAGCAAGATTTGGATGGTGAGCCTTCCTAGTGATGCGAATCGAGACTGAGTGACGTGAGTGACATTAAAAATTAATACAATAAGTAATATTTATTCGAGTGACATACAAAGTTATAAAGTAGTAGTAGTAGTAGTGTAGGTACATACTTTTTACCGTGGGAGAGCCACACTTCGGCATAAATGGCCCGGCCCGACAGGAATGATGATACCATGGCCTCACAGAAAACCGGCGTGAAGCAGCACTGTGCTGTGTTTCGCTACGTGAGTGAGGGTACCGGAGGCCCAATCCAGGGGAAAGGAGGGTTAAAGGTTGACAGCGCACTTGTGACTCCACTGGTGTCGCGTGTGTCTATGGCCGGCAATCGCTTACCATCAGGTGATCCGTCTGCCAACTATCACTTAAAAAAAAACTTACTGTGGAATAAAAAATGTTGACTGAAAGAAGTGGAATCAATTTAAGTAAATCACTTAGGTTGCACCTCTAACATCTCTTTCCCCAGACATATGATATCTAAATTTGTTCATTTCTGTTTTCATAATAAATATAATGTACTATAGGTACGGCACACTACTGTACAGACGGCGTCAGTTCAAGTAAAAACAACACTTGTGTCTCAGCCATAAGGACGGTTCTAAGTTCAACAAGGTCAACAAACTCGACATGACGCAGTGTTACATACACCTGAATTTTTTTTAAAAAACGAATGTGCTAAAACAATGCACAGCAAATAACAAAAGAATCTGTTAATATTTTTAATACTCTCACCGTTGAAAGAGATATGGTAAGATCAATCGGATGAGGAAATTGAACAGATTGTAGCTGTCCCATACAATGACGGTAGTTGATTGGCAACCTAACCTAAGACGATCATTGTATAGAAAACTTTTAAAAGATAAAGAGTATGTGTAGGCACTATGTCAAATTACAAAATGATTCAAGCAATCGAATAATAAATATTTCAAAACATCACGTACATTGATCTAACTCCGAGATAGGTAGCTCAAGCACCTATGTTACGGATATCAGAATCAACAGTGGTATTACAAATATATACATATAATACTTTTTATTTTGTAAATACATACTTATAATACATAGGAAACACACTCGAATAACTGTCGCATCACTAATATTTCCGCGCTATACATATATTCAAGCCTGCGCACTCAAAACAGCGACGTAAACCATCAATCTAGTATGAAGAGGTAAGGACAGCATAGTTTGTGGTAAATAAATTAATAAACTTAATGAATTACTCGCCGTGTGGTCCCCGGCAGAGTAGAATAGGCCACCCTCACTCTTACCGAGGTGTCGTAAAAGGCGACTAAGGTAAAGCTGCTGGCATGATCATCAGCGCCCAGAGAAGGAAAACTCTGCATTTATATCAAAACCCTCGCCAACCCGTCTGCCAAGCGTGGTGAGTATGGCGATTACCCCTCATGTGTTTGAGGGAGGCCCGTACCCCAGCAGTGGGGACTTAAATAGGCTGATGAAATTAATGAAAAATTCTGTCTTGTTCAGCGTATTTTATTCTTTGACAACCAACATACATTGACATATATCAAAGATAATAATAGGTACTAATAGTGTGAGTTCCAATACCTAACATCCTCGCCTAATCCTTTACTTAATCACGTCACAAGTACTAGTGCAAGTTCCTAGGTTTGTTGTTGTACATGATTTACCAGAGACTCAATTTAAAAAAAAATTAGAGATATATTCTAATTTTAATTTTAAAAACTTACAATTTATATGATCCCAAAATTTAACTTATTTTATGTAAACGCCCTGACATCATTTAAGGGCTTTATTTTTTAAAGTCTATTGAAACCTTTGTTCTAACCAGGAGATCAAAAAAGTATATAACTAATGAAATATTTTTTTTAAGGATTTCGTAAACTACCTTTTAACCTATTCTATTCAACGTGTAGGATTTTAATAATAATTACAATGTTTTATTCCTTTTACCCCTTCAGAAAGGAATTTTCAAAAGTTGAAAGTTCGTTCATTTTTTTTAATTTGAACAAAAAATAACGAAGCATTTTTTCAAAATTGTAATCCCTTAGAACTGATATTTTAAAGTGCTGAAAACACTTCATAAAATTTTCTTAAGAATCCAAAATACGAATTTGATTATTCAAACATAAAAAGTGATGATTTTTTAAACAACCCTATAGACAATAATAATAGATTTAACTGGTGCCAACAAGTTGAAAGTATCTGTGAAAAACTAAGAGCCTTGGTGGCTAAGTTTGCTATACCTACTAAAATATAAAGTTCCTTTCCCAATACTTCTAAACATGTATAAAGCACTAGTTGAATCTATTGTCTCATATGGGATTACAAGTTACGGAAGAACATTTAAAACGTATTTAGATAAAATACATAACTTGCAACTAAGAATCCTTAAAATTATAATCCCTAACAAAATTAAACAAAAATTATACAAAAAAGATAATAACCATATACAATTATTTAAATTCTGTGAAATACTTCCAATACAAATTAAAATTAAAATGTCAATACTTATCGAACAATACCATAATAAATACTTACAAATCTATATAAATCATAAAACAATTACCAGGAATATTACTCAAACCAAACTTAAGATACCAACCTTTAAAAATTATTACGGAAAACGCTTAAATAGATACTTAGTCCCTACTCTTTTAAATGAAATTTCACATAGTATACGAGCAGAATTAACCGATGAAAACTATAAACATAAACTCAAAACATACTACAAAAATATACTTCAGAATATGTAATCGTTATTGAATACACCATGCGTATCACCCTGTATGTTGCCATTTTTTATGAGCGCTGCTCTGGGCAGCTCAGTGCGAGCGAGATGCATCGGCATAGGTACCTACGCAAACGGCTCGCAGCGCGTGGTCGTGTAGACAATAAGTATTAGAAGTAGTTATGTTATACTTTATTATTTTTATTTAGTTAAATAAGCGACACTCATGTGTAACCGTGTCAAGGACAAACCAGCAAGGTTTTTATGACACACTTAATTTACATAATGTTATTATAATTATTATAAATAAAAAAAAAAAAAAACATAAACCTTGGAAAGTTTGGTGGCAGACAAGCATGGCTATCATGGACTATGCCGCTATGGACTATCACTACACGTGAAGTCACAAGTAAGCTGTCAACCGTTAAAGTCCCGTTTTCCTCGGATTAGGCCTTTGGTACTCACTCACTTAACAAAAACCAACACAGATACTGCTTCACGCCAGTTTTCTGTGAGTCCGTGGTATCAGTCCGGTCGGAACAACCTACTCAGATAGATAAATTACAGAAAACTATGGTGTACATAATGTTATTTATGTTGTTTTTTCGATTTTGATTAAAGTGACGGGTAGAGTTACAACCTCTCGCCAAACACTTATACTATTTACTAAATAACCATGCAAAAATGTTGGGTCCAACGCGTACGCGAATAAATGATTCACGCCAAAAGTGGCCGCTTTTGGCGTGAATCATTTTTTCGCGTACAAAAACGGACCGTTAGATCCGTTTTGTATGGTTATTTAATAAATAGTATAGATAGATAGATAGATAGATATTCTTTATTGCACAAAAATAAATTACAAGCATGATACAACAGCAACAGACAGTACAATAAGGCGGTCTTATCGCTTGTAGCGACTTCTTCCAGACAACCTTTGGGTAGAGGAAAGAAATATCGTATCGTATCGTAATAAGGGAAGGCAGTATAAGTGTTTGCCGAGAAATTGTAACCCCAAAATTGTTTAAAATAGATCCGGTTTAGTAACTTAAAATTTAAATCGATTGGGGTCGCTAGTGTGCCCTACCCGTCGCCTTAAAACGTCATCGTCTGAATACGTCTAAATTTTTCAAATCTATGTGCATATTTCTACCATTTGTCGAAAATATCGTAAAGAAATCAGCACTGTTTGCATAATTTTTGAAACATGTTAAGCGTACCCCTGGCTGCAAAGCGATTTCTTTGGATGCAACCGGGAATAAATAAAGACTGATTAACAATTTGGTGGTTTAAAAAACTAACATTAGCACAGCTAATAAGGCGTAGACCCCAAGCGTGGGTGGTACCGGGTTGGACTTTTTCTTAGAAAACGAAACGAAACGTGGTAAATTTAGACGACGATAGCCGGGGGGGGGGCTATCGTCGTCTCAATTTACCACGAATACTGTTAGCGTCTTACAAGAAATCGACCCTTGATACTTTGAATTGTACTGGATAATATTTTGCAAATAATGAGTTCTAGCAATAACCCGTTAGCCGACCTTACAGTAACACAAAAGTCACCTAATCACAGAAATACCCTTGAAGGTAATGGAATAATCTTGTCGAGCAAATAAATTCTGCCCTACACAAATACCAGGAGACGTGAAATTTGCTCCTGTAAGACGTATTAATTAGCAACTAAGTCTTGGTTACCCGGAACGGGTAATTGGCTATTTCGCACGCGTGTTATTGTTTTGTTCCAATTAGAGCCGCTTGGCTAAATATTACCAAATGTAATTATAAAAGTTTACTTGGTTGAGTTTTAGCTACAAAACCCAATAAAATTTTGTGTGTATCCCGTATCAATTTGCGATTTTTCTTGAAACTTTTCTGCTTTCGCACCACCAAGACAAACCTACATAGTACCCAAGTGCCCGGTGCTATTAAAAAAAGACCGTTTTACCCAATATGAGTTGCAATTTATTATGGTACAGGTATGTATTTTGCTACATTTCGTAATAATTTAAGTAGCTTGAGTTTCGAATTAATTACCGAGAGTGAGTTGACTGTATTTTTGTATACAAAAGACAGCCCGTTACTTGCTAAACAAAATGTTATTTGAAAGCAAACATGAACTTATCTCGTAATCTATAGGTAAACGAGTTTACATTTTGTAACCGATATTAATGCACATCAAAATATTTAATCTTGCTTTTAATCCTGGTAGGAATTTTCACCGTCAAAAGAAATTTTATCCAGAAATGATATAATGGTTCAAACGTTCCCGAGGGTTAGGTATACTATAAAGACTTTATGGGACAAAACGAATTCCACGAGAGAAACCCACATTTTCTATCTCAATTTTCTAGAAAATAAGTGACAAAATTTTTACAGCAACAAAATTTTGGTGCAATATATCAGCGAAACTGTGCAATGACGAAGAAAAAATTTGATAAAATGACATTAGCTAACATCACCTCAGCGCGTCATTGCCAGTTGCGAGTTGCGTTTAAGCGCCGCGCATTAAGTATATACTTCAGAAAAATTGCGAACAAATTGCTAAATAAAAATATTTTGTTGTTTCTATCTACATTTTACATATTTATTTGCTTACATTCAGAAAACGCTTTTATTTCAATAACAAAAGATTCCCTCAAAGACTCGGTCTTGTTATTCATTCATAATACGTCAATAGATCAGTCATGGCATGGGTGACAGTCAAATAATTCAGTGACGTGTGTATCCAATTTGTGTTTTCACTCAGTACAATGTTTTTAATACGCATAAAAGGCGAGAACCAAATAACAAAATTACATTTTGGAAAAATAGGTGCACGTCATGATCTTATTTATTCAGTTTATAATTTCAGCAGTATTATCTTACATTAGCATTTAATTTTATTACGTTACTACTTTCGTTTTAAAACTCATAATAGTAGGTCTTTACCTATGAAAAATTGGTGGATAGGTAACTTAGAACTTGAGGACGGACATAAGACGCCCGAAAAATGAGAGGTTCTTTTGAGATGAACAAAAAATAATACAATGCGGGCAACGCCACCAGTGAAAGCTAGTAAAAAATAAATCAGCAGATCTATTTACTTGTCCACCGTCCAGACTCCCTTTTACCTAATTAAATAAAATAGCTTCTCGTACTTAATTAATTAGGTAATCCTTTGAAACTATTTATATTGCCATGAAGTAAAACAAAGTTAGCTTTCCAAAACTTGGTTGGAAATAAAGTTTAGTTAGGATCAAGTAATGAGACAGACCCGCCTCCAGGCCGAAGATTTGAATGAAAGACCTAACGTATTTTACTTTAGAACATTTTGTTGAGACAGCTAACCTTGAACAGGTGGAAATATTGAGGAAAATTGGCATCGAGCCAAAAGAGAGACAAAGTACGTAATTAGGTAATAAGCCTCTAGCCCATATCGATGCTACGGTGGTAATTTTTAACACTTTATTCCTTTCCTGACAGGACAATAAAGTATACAATGGAAAAGGATAGAAAGCAATGACTGAAAGTGCTTTTGGAGACACGATCGTTATTTATCGAATCGATCTATTTCTGTTATTCGGTACAATAGATCTTATCGACCAATCGTTTAATAATTAATACTTACACGCGTCAGAGTGAGACAAAATCGAATCATTGATAATTAAGAGTCAATGTCGATTCATCGTTACGATATTTGTGATTGCGTGGATATATCGCCTTTGATGAAGTAAATCGATCGGTCTGATACGACAGATCGTAAACGATGAATCGTATCGTATTTGGACATAGGACTAGATTATGATCAAATTACTAATACGCAGAAAAAAAACATTAAGTAATAAGAGCCATAGGAAACGATCGTAAACGATGAATCGTATCGTATTTGGACATAGGACAAGATTATGATCAAATTACTAATACGCAGAAAAAAAACATTAGGAGCCATAGGAAAAAACCCTTTAAAAATCACAGATGCATTGGGACGACGATGTAAAAATATTTGCGGGCCCGAATTGGGCACAATAGCATAGAAGATTAACCCGGAAATAATGGGAGAAAATTAAGAAAGCCAACACTAAATCTTTTGACTGGCTAATAAGACGGTAAATACTGTTCACCCAAACCCAACTCAATTATAGTCGGCCACACCTTCCTGTACATCTGGTATTTGTCTTTTTCACTCTTTCATCTCGCTAACGCAAATCAACATAATTAAATAGTTATTTTCTCGACAGAAATTCTAACATTATTTAGTAATTAATGAATACCAAAGGACGATACTATCACAGAAGGATATAAACACTGTGTAGCTAACAACAACGCCCTTCCCCTTGAAATAACTACAGTAAATTCCAAATTTTACTATAGAAAAATTGATTGAAAAGAATACTTCTTTCAGGGCAGGCAACGGCATGACTATGCACCTGTATTTACCTTTAGCATTCATGCATGCATTCAGCGTGTCTGCCCAAAAGTAAAGTAACATGAAGTAAGTGTCAAAAGTTTTTTTTTGGAATATGGCATCGAGGTTCAAGGCTCAAACATAGATTTTTTATACTAACTCTGAACCCCCGTTTTAACCCCTTCGGGTTAATACATCAATATACAAGAATGCTATCTTTTGATAGATGAGTTAGCCAGTCAGCTTTTATGATGTTTGTGTGAGTGAGAGGGTGTGTTTGGTTAACTCATGTACGGTCAGCATCAAAAGTAGCTTAACACTTTAGTACCATGTCAAAGTAACTGTTCTGCCTATTGTAGGCAGTTTCCAAGGGGTTCGTAAAAAAATTTACTTCGACATGCGCGTCTCAGTCAGCGGCGGCGTTTGCCATCATCCCCTGATGGTATACGATTTCCGTCTGCTCGTGTGCTGCATAAAAAAAAGTAGCATTATCTTAGCTCTCGGTTCTCCAAACGCTAAAGTACGCTAATTAAAAAACGCTATCTCCCACAATAAATAAAATTAGCAACTAATTCCTAGCCCTTAAGACCTATTTGTGACGAGAAATAAATGATTTATTTATTATTTATTTAATTAGCTGTCTATCTAAAAGTTCCTTTAGAGATTACCAAATAGGCAAAGAAACCATTGATATTTTTATTTTATTTATTTATAAGATCACCAACAAAATTTACATCAGTACATGATACAATAATAACACCAGAAAATTTATAAATCAGTCTAAACGAAATCTTATTTATAGGTGACAACGGCATGCAATATTGACAACAGTAAAAGTAGGTAGTGTTGAAGAATGAATTAAATATTACTAACTACAAAGAGAGGTGTTTGTGACAACTTTTGGGGAGAACTAGCTTTTTAAATTTAACTAAAGAACCACAACTTATATCGACATCAGTATACTTAGATTTTTTGTTATACTGGCGAATCATTCTGTTTAAGGAAGAAAAATTACCATACATATTTAAAAAGTATATTAAAAAATAAATACAGATCCAATAATTTGTTAAGTGCTCTGGGCATTCATCATGAGTCTGCTTCGCCGGTCCCTTGGGCGAGATGAATATGCCAATTCTGTTATGAAATTCAATACATAATATTGCCATCGGCAAAAACCAATAGGGCTTGCAAATTGTGTATGAATTTAAAAGCACCAGTGCATGTTCCATCTTAATTTAAGGTTTTCTTCGGTTTTTCTTTTGCTATTCAGAGCTTTTTGCTAATAAAGGGTGTGGCAATTTTTCCATGGGGCCAGAATCACCTGGCTCATCGAATTATCAGAAATGGCGGCCATGAACTAAAGCTTGTTAAATTAAAGATCAAAATTTGAGAAAAAATCAAACAGTAGTGGGCCGCAATTTCCAAACCCCTTTTGTTAGTCTATTTTCAAATTATTTATTTATTCATATACATTTCATGTAGTCTCACAGTCATGTCAAAGCGCCAACAAGTCGCACACATAAAATACAAAATTAGTATTTTCGTTCAATCTACGTCAGCACTCGCGTATTTATTTAACGAATATTACCTACTCACATTCAGAATTCAGGAAACACAACTGAAAACTCAGTAAATATCAGAACGACCTGCCATTTGCCGATAACGAGTTGAACTGACGGCTTGATTTATATGCTAAATAGTGAAATAGTGAATATAAGGTCCAATTGAAAACGGTCCTGTCAAGATACCAAACAGGCACGACATATGGAATCAAGATTCGATTATTGAATTTATTTGAATGAATTACCTTATTCATTCAAAGAAAGCACAGCCTAAGCCAAAATAAAATTTACTTATTGCAACCATTGGTCATTCAGCCGTGTGGTCCCCGGCAGAGTAGAATAGGCCACCCTCACTCTTACCGAGGTGTCGTAAAAGGCGACTAAGGTAAGGCTGCTGGCATGATCATCAGCACCCAGAGAAGGAAAACTCTGTATTTATATCAAAAACCTCGCCAACCCGTCTGCCAAGCGTGGTGAGTATGGCAATTACCCCTCATGTGATTGAGGGAGGCCCGTGCCCCAGCAGTGGGGACTTAAATGGGCTGACGATGACGATGAACCATTGGTCATATAATCATTACAATTCATTACAGTTCATTACAATTCATTACGGTTCATTATACTTCATTACACTCATATATTAATTATCACCATGTCATTTCAATTGCTTAAAATAACATAAGCTCACAGAAAACCTGCGTGAAACAGCGCCTATTTCGACGAGTGGGTGAGGGTACCGGAGGCCCAATCCGGGAGAAGGGGGCTTAAAGGTTGGTAGCGCACTTTTTTATGTGTTAGGTGGCAGACGAACAGACGGATCACCTGATCGTAAGCAATTGCTGCCAACCTTTTAATCCCCCTTTCCCTCGGATTGGGCCTCCGGTACCCTCACTCACGCAGCGAAATACAGCACAGTACTGCTACAGGCTTGTTTTCTGTGAGGCCGTGGTATCACTCCGGTCCAGCCGGCCCATTCATGACGATGCGTGGCTCTGCCACGGTAGCACTTGTCACTCCATCTGTCTTGCGGTAGGAGGCGGCAATCGTTTACCACCAGATGATCCGTCTGCCACCTATCATAGAAAAAAGATAATATTTTTCAAAGTTTTTATAAAGTCTTTTGAGACAAGGCATCAAATATTTTTGATTTGGATTCTTAATTGAACTCCAAAAAGATCATAATTCCTAGTGAGTGTAAGGTATCTTAGGCATCAGGTATTTAAACTTTAGATAAGGAATAATGAGTAGGCACCTTACGATTATAATGAAATAAAGAATAATTTGAAGATTTATATAGTCACAGAAACACGATACAGGTACATGGGTTATAATAATACAGTACAACAAGGCGATTTTATCGCTTGAAGCCATTTCCACCAGATAACTTTCGGTTAGAGGATCAGCAAAAAATCAAGATAAATTTAAATGAATAAAATGCGAGGTATTGCGGGGACGTACCCGTAAATAGTATTTAAGTAGAAAATCTGTTAATCCCAGCACTAGGCCAACCCGCAAATACAAAAGAGGTTCTAAATTATTTCAAGCAAAACCTGATTACATTTAACACACCAACGCCAGGACCAGATACACACGGGACATTAACTTAACGCGCCTCAGAGAGGTTGAGCGATCAGCCCCTCAGCCCCTCAGCCCCTCGCCGAAGTTGTAACGACCCGACAATCCATATGCTAAGCTCTTATACCCTCAAGTGCGTTACTGTACGGTTATTGGGACATTAAGGGCTGTGAGTGAATTTGCAAGCTTAGTTAGTGTTGCTGGAACTATCGATAGTTTCCCTATCGATGGTTGACCTCGAAAATCATTCAGACTATCGATAGTATTGATATTGGTCAAAACTATCGATACTATCGATTGTAAAATTTGATCAAACTATTGATAACGCCAATACTGTCGATTGTTTAGTATCGATAGTATTGTGTTTCCTAACAAATATATACAAAAACTATCAATAGTATCAATAGTTTTGTACTATCGATAGTCAGCTATGTTTCGATAGTATTACTGCCTGATTAAATGTGACATTAAACAATCGATAGTATTAGTGTGATCAATTTTACTAGCGATTCTATCGATACTATTGACAACTAGCAATACTATCGATACTATTGATTTTACATTTACTATCGATAAGCTACTTAGTACGCTCGTAAGTAAGAGGCCGTTGACAGCTTATGGTATATATTTTTTATTGTAAACTAGCGAGCTGCCCCGGCTTCGCTCGGGTGCAATATTAAGCACAATATTATTATTATACATATGTATAAATCTTTCTCTTGAATTTTTTTTTAAATCAGCCTCTAAACTGTCCCTACTGCAGGGCAAAGACCTCCATCATAGAAATCAAGTTATCGCTACTATGGGATTAGGCTTTATCACCACGCTTGCCAAATGCGGATTGGTGATCACAAACCCGAGCTATGTCCGTAAAATTCGAAACGTACTTTTCGCTCGACCTAGGAGTCGAACTCAGGACCCTGAGATCACAGCCACTAGACCAACAGGGCGTAAGGACGGCCTGAAAAAGAGATGGATGGATTCACACAATCCATCCATCTCTTTTTCGGCCGTCCTTAGTACCTCCACCCACTTACATTCTATGACATAAAAAAGTTGCAGGTTTTTAAGGGCAAGTACGCTTGTCTCGTAAACAGAGAAAGATGGAGAAAGTCTCGCAAAAGCCGCTGCCCAACAGACAATCCATACTCACGACCACAGTGTACGACTGAGACGAAGAAGACACCCTCGTCTCTTGAAGAGAATACCGTACTTTTTACATGCTTCACACGCCATTTTTAGGGTTCCGTACCTCAAAAGGAAAAAATGGAACCCTTATAGGATCACTTTGTTGTCCGTCTGTCTGTCTGTCTGTCAAGACCCTTTATCTCAAGAACGCGTAGATGTATCATGCTGAAATTCACATGAAATACTCAGGTCTATTGTCCCTTTAAGCTGTGAAAATATTAAACTTTAAGCCAAGCCAATCAAAAGATACAGCCGATTATATCGATATTTTCAACAAATTTTCGACACTCGCAAAGGTATCAAAACCTACAGGGTACTTCCTGTAAACTCAGAATCTTGAAATTTAGCATGAAGCATTGTCATATAATGCAAATATAGGAAAAATTGCGAAAATCACATTTTTTTAGTTATATAATATAGTAAAACTATTTTATTAAAATGAAATTTACGATGGAACCCTCGGTGCGCGAGTCAGACTCACACTTGGCCGGTTTTTTGCAACTTCCCGCAGCGGTATTCCTGAACCGGTGCGACATTGAGATCTTCAAGAAACGACCCTATACCTACCCAAAAGGCCGGGAACGCATCTCCAGTGATCAGCGCCCAGGCGCTGATCACTTACCATCAAGTAACTTGCTTGCTCGTTGGCCTCCCTTTATCATAAAAAAGAAAATAGGCCTCTATTTCGTATTTCCTATGTTTTCCATACTTGGTGAGGTAAGTAGACGCGATGAGGCAACCCAGACTATACACACATAGACTAGCTAAACCCTTACGTTCACACCATACGTAGGCGTAGTTAACGACTGTAAGTGAATTTGCAAGCGGCTTAGAATTATTTGCTTGGCTTCTTAGTATCTAATGAAGTTTTATAGCCGGCGTACTTACTCCCATTTACAAGATAAAGGGGTGCACTTGTTTTGATATTTCCCTTAAAAGTAAGAAAAGGTTATTGCAGATTTTTTTCGATGTAAGAATTTATAATATGGATAATAATTTCGCGGGTACGTCGCGTGGCTCTTTTCTCCTTGTATCCAATATTTTAAGACTCCTGATTAAAATTTACTGTAATAAAATATAATCTGAGATCTGTCACCAATTTATAATATGGATCATAATTTCGCGGGCATGTCGCGTGGCTCTTTTCTCTTTGTATCCAACATTTTAAGACTCTTGATTAAAATGTACCGTAATAAAATATAATCTGAGATCTGTCACTAATTTCTCGGATCTGGTTTAATTTACAAAGATCCGCCTTTGTTAATTAAAGCACCTAATCTTTGTTCAAGAAAATCTTCATTTTGATATTACTTCATTGTTGTAATTTATAATTCTCACAACATCTCATACGTTGACCTGATTCCGTACTAAGTAGCATAAGCACTTGTGTTACAGATATCAGACAACAGAGGAACACAAATATATACTTAAATACATATATTACACCCAGACACCGAACAAACACAAGTGTTCATCGCACTAATGTACGATGTGATTTCTTAGATACATTTATGTCACAATGAAATAAACATAGTCTTTATTTAAATAGGCCTTTTTTTACATTATGGCAGACAAACGAGCAGACGGCTCACCTGATGGTAAGTGAATTACCGCCGCCCATGGACATCTGTGACAAACGGGGCATCACAGATGTTACTTTTCTTATAAAACAATAACAGAGTTTTTAAAAATGATTAAAAATAAAATATTTATCGTAGTTTCGTTCATTTACATTTAAATAAAAATAACAGAAAAAAACAAAATGAACATGAATTGGTATTTAGAAAGAAAGAAAGAAAAATTTATTATTTTGGACATCACAACACTACATACTAGTACTACATTAGTTACAAAAGAACAAACAAACAAACAAAAAAAATAGATACAGAAAAAAAGAAAACAAATCAAAGGAAAAACAAAATAATGAGTACAAATAACCAGGCAGTGCAAATAATATATTGTGTGTTGTGACCTCCAACATAAATGGCCCCCACTCAGCCTATGTCATGACCCTGAAAAAGGTCATGACGCTGATTTTCAGTAGGGCCAGCTGAGTGAGTGCCACGGACGTCAGCCTTGTGTACCTAGTGTATATATATATATCTGTGTAGGAAAGTGTTAATGTAATTGTGAAAAAATAAATAAACAAGTACAAACAAAACGAAATAAAATTATTTAATATAAATGTGGGTATGTTTATGTGGGTAGAAAACAACCGGCTTCGGCTAGCGAGCACGCAGTCGTTTATTTAACCGTGGGAGAGCCACGCTTTGGCATAAATGGGCCGGCTCGACCGGAGTGATACCACGGAATCACAGAAAACCGGCGTGAAGCGGCACTGTGCTGTATTTCGCTGCGTGAATGTGGGTGCCGAAGGCCCAATCCGGGAGAAGGGGGGCTCAAAGGTTGACAGCGCACTTGTGACTCCACTGGTATCGCGCATGTCCGTGGGCGGCGGAAAACGCTTACCTTCAGGTGATCCGTCTGCTCATATGCCACCTATGACATAAAAAAAACGAAAAAAAAAAACATAGTAGAGTGTGTATGGTATGTAATTCATCATCATCATCATCAGCCTATCGCAGTCCACTGCTGGACGTAGGCCTCTCCAATTGTTCGCCACCGTGATCTATACATGGCTTCTCGCATCCAGCTCTTGCCAGCATCCTGCGCAGATCGTCCCCCCACCTAGCCAGAGGGCGCCCTACATAACGTTTGCCAAGACGCTGTCTCCACTCTAGAACTCGTTTGAACCATCGGCTGTCGGTTCCGCGGCTAATATGGTCAGCCCACTGCCACTTAAGCTTGCTAATCCGGAGAGCAATGTCGATGACTTTGGATCTCCGCCGGATCACCTCATTTCGGATTCGACCTCGGAGAGAGACGCCGAGCATTGCTCGTTCCATAGCCCGCTGGGCGACCTTTAACTTGTGGACCAGCCGTAGGATGAGGTGAATAGGAGAATCCAGTTAGGTTGGGCAGCGTTTGGAAAACTACGTCGTGTCTTCGTATCGTCGATGCCGCAGTGCCTAAAGACGAAGTCTTCAATCAGTGCGTCCTACCTGTCATGACATACGGAGCCGAAACGTGGACACTTACGGTATGTAATTATTAACCAATAAAAAAAATACCAGGGGTAAGAATTTAAAAGTTGGCTACTTGTGATTACACTGGTGTTGCGGATACAGTGGACGGCTGACAATATCATACCATCAGGTGATCTATTTGCACATCTACCACTATCAGTCATATAAAATAGACCCCCTTATTTCAAAACGCGGTCTAAGAAAAGTTCCGGAACTAAACTCGTGCCCGCCCCTTTTAACAATGGAACGAGACGGCTTGAGCTTTAGTAAGGAAATAACTTAAGGTGACGGGTAAGGCATACTAGCGACGCCAATCGATTTTAATTTTTAGCTACTAAACCGGATCTATTTTTAACAATTTCCGGGTTACAACCTCTTGGCAAACACTTATACTATTATATGAAATAACCATGCACAAATGTTGGGTCTAACGCTAATTCTAGATGTATCAACTGCATACATAGTTTTTTTTTTACTTTGGGTTAAGTATTTCTTTGATCTAAACAGATTTATTATATTAGGTTAGAATCTGTTGTCACAAAAAGTAATGTTCTTTTCTAGATTGAAAAAAAAAATGCAAAGAACCCCTAAATCTTAGCTTTTTGTTCTTTTGTAAATAAAAAAAATCAGTTTTAATCTTATTATCTCACTCCCCAGACTAATGTGTGAACTCCCCAGAATAGTGACTTCAGTTACCATGAGGAAAAGACCGTTTTTCGGATTTAACAATAATCCGGTTAACTTTGAATAATATAATAGGTATTTTCATACAACCCTTCCGCAAGCTTCAAAGCGTATTTGAATAAAATATTTAAAGTAAAACAGGAATGTTGTATTTGTATCTTGGCGATTTCAATATTCTGTTATATTTATTTAAATATGAATCTGTGTTTGATCTGAACAATTTAAATTGAAAATCAGAACGTTGAAATAAGTGGATTCAAAGGAACGAAATACTCATGTATTCGATATGATACTTATTAAGCGCAGTGGTTGACATATACGGGTAGAGGGTTCGAAGTCCATACCAACACTTTTTATGCTAGAGGCAACAAACGAGCTAGCGGGTTACCTGATGGTATGTAATCATCCCGCCCATGAAATCTTGAACGGCGTAAAGCGGCACTGTGTCGTGTTTCGATGCGTGAGTGAGGGTACTGGAGGCTCAATCCGGAGAAAAGGGGGGCACTTGTGTCTACTGATTTCGATCCACCAAGTGGTCCATCTGCTTGTCTGCTACCTAATCACAACAAAAGATCTACCTGGATTGAGCCTTCGGTACCTTCATTCACTAGGCCAAACACAGTGCAGGCGTTGCTTTACGACGGTTTTTTTTGTAAGACGTTTGTATCACTCCGGTCAATCCGGCCCACGGACCCATTCATGCTGAAGTTTTAGCTCTCCCACGGTACTTTAGAAAATGGGCGCACGTCTTCCTAAAAACCGCATCGCGTCAGCAACTCTTCTGATCTGGCACATAGTATTCGTACATTAGTATAAGAAAAACAAAACTTTAAAGTACATACATAGTACCGTACACCATTGGAGAGCCCAGCTTCGGCATGAATTGGCCGGTTCGAGCGGATTGTTACCACGGCCTCACAGAAAACCAGCGTGAAGCGGCACTGTGCTGTGTTTCGCTGCGTGAGTGTGAGTACCGGAGGCTCAATCCGGGGAAAGGGGGGTATAAAAGTTGGCAGCGCACATGTTACTGGTGTCCCGAATGTCCAGGGGCGGCGGCATTCGCTTACCATCAGGTGATCCGTCTGCTCAGTCTGCCACCTATCACATAAAAAAATCTACATGCATTAATTTTGTATTGGTATGACGTTTCTTCGTGTAGCATAGTAAAGCTTAGAGTAGCATAAATCTTAGCATGACAATAGCCCAGTATAACAATAGCTTAAGAGCCCTTTTACTGTTCAACCAAGACCTGTGTCTTATTCATAATTGTTCATGTTTGTTAAACCTATGTTAACCAAAACGATGTTATAAAGCAGTATTAATTATTTTTTCGAAAAATTTGTGTGAATAAATATGTTTTAAAGTGTTTAAACTTCCCTATAACACCATATTGCCTAACATGCTTTATTGAACGTAAATGAATAAACCACAAAATTTTAGTAGTAATTTTTTTTTAAATTCGCTAGGTATGATTAAAATAATAATAATTCTCACAACATCTCATACATTGACCTGATTTCGTACTAAGTAGCATAAGCACTTGTGTTACTGATATTAGATAACAGAGGAACACAAATATATACTTAAATACATATATTACACCCAGACACCGAACAAACACAAGTGTTCTTCGCACGAATGTTTGTCCAGGGTGGGGATCGAACCCACGACCTTTGGCGTAAGAGGCAGGGTCACTACCAATTGCGCCATCCGGTCAGTCAAGATTATGACATGAATGGTGGTTCCAATAAATAAAATAAAAATAAATGACGCCCTGTTGGTCTAGTGGTTTAAGTACCGTGCCGTGATCTCAGGGTCCTGGGTTCGATTTTCGGGTCGAGCAAAAAGTGTGTCGAATTTTCCGAACATAGCTCGGGTTTGTGATCACCAATTCGCATTAGGCAAGCGTGGTGATTAAGCCTGATCCCATCATAGTAGCGATGACTTGATTTCTATGATGGAGGTCTTTTCCCTGCAGTGGGACAGTTATAGGCTGATACTTTACTTTACTTATTTCACAACATCACATACATTGATCTGACTCCGAGATAGGTAGCTCAAGCACCTGTGTTGCGGATATCAGAACCAACAGCGGAATTTCAAATATATACATAGGTATAATACTATTCTTTTTTGTAAGTAGATGCTTATTATACATAGAAAACACCCAGACTAATACAAACCGGCATGTTTATGCACACAAATGTTTGTACTGTCCGGGATCGAACTCGCAACCCTTGGACCAAAGGCAGCGTTCACTACCACTGTTCCAATCTGGTCTTGAAAAATCAGTAATACTTTTTTATTTTACATGTCTTGCTCAATTTTTCATTTAAGTATTGTTTTAATTTCGTTCGGGAAGCTACGCAGTATATTTTCGGCCCATCTATCGCAGTGTCTCAAGACGAAAGTCTTCAATGCGTGTGTGTTGCCAGTGATGACATACGGAACCGAAACGTGGCCGCTTACAATGTGCCGATTAAGGAGGCTCAAAGTCACCCAGAGAGCAATGGAGAGGGCTATGCTCGGAATCTCCCTGCGTGATCGTATCAGAAATGATGAGATCCACAGGAGAACTAAGGTCACAGACATAGCCCAAAGGATTGCATGCCTCAAGTGGCAATGGGCAGGGCACATAGCGAGGAAGAACAGACGGCCATTGGGGCGGAAAGGTCCTTGAATGGAGGCCACGTACAGGATGTCGCAGCCGTGGCAGGCCCCCCACAAGGTGGACCGACGATCTGATGAAGATCGCGGACTCCATTGGATGCGGGCGGCACAGGACCGATCTGTGTGGAGAACATGGGGGAGGCCTATGTCCAGGTGTGGACGTTTATTGGCTGAAATGATGATGATGATGATTTGTTAATTTCGTTACAATCAATAAAAAAACTGGCGACGGCGCCACAGATCCGTAAAACGAGTAAGAAAAGGTCTTGTCATGTAATGGCATAAAAAATTAACTGTGCTATTCAATGATGAACGTTGGTATTTACTTTAAACACTAAGTTAGAAGCCACAAATGGATTTAAATTAACATAAATCAATGTAATGACTCTGACTTTATCTACGCACTGGGTATATAATTGAAATATATTGATAGTAATTTAACTACATGTGAAGGAATGTTACCAGTCGGCCAAGTTCAAATAGTTCTCTAAATTTTCGTGATGCATTATAACTTTATTAATTAGAAATGAGGAATAACGCGACGATATTTGTTAAGTTTGTAAGTACGTATGTTTGTACTTACTAAGTAATTTTAGTCTACAATAATAACATTATACATCAAATCAAATAATCTTAATGAGAATTAGAAGTATTTTTTAAAAGTATCTACTGTATTCCTGAGTAACAAAGGATGTATCCTATATTTCTCACATACAGGAAATAATTCGAAGTTCGGAGCATTTCTAGGAATAAATTTAAATATTAATCTTTAGGTACAGACCTATTTTTTCACATTAGGATATAAATTATATTATAAAGTATTGTTGTAATACAAAAAGTTGTGTTTTTTCTATAAGAAATGTTTTAACCGCGGGAGAGCCACGCTTCGGCATGCGTATGCCGGCTCGACCGGAGTGATACCACAGCCTCACAGAAAACCGGCGTGAAGCGGCGTTTGTTGCGGCGTGCTGTGTTTAGCTGCGTGAGTGATCGTACTGGAAGCCCAATTTGGGGGAAAGGGGGGTTTAAGGGTTGGCAGCGCACTTGTAACTTCACTGGTGTCTTGGTTGTCTATGGGCGGTGGCAGCACATAAAACAAAATAGACAGTAAAGTAAAGTAAAAATTTCTTAATTCAATTTAAGTTCCATACAGAACATTTATAAATGACAAGGAAAGTTGTTAAGTAGGTAATAAAAGCGTCACCTACCTTACGTCTGTGCTTCTTTTTAAACTTTTTGTCATCGAAGTAAGATTGAAGTAAATATATAACTCTCGTACCTTCAAACTTGGCCTAGAGAACTACAACGGCCCTTTATCAACTAGTGCCCATATTAAGGCAAACCTGTGTTCGGCTGACATTCTCATCTCAATCCTGAGTTACTTTGATAAATTACATAATTCAAACCGCCGGCATTTACGCGAATTATTTGTAACCTTTTTAAAATTGCACATTCAAAGATATAGAAGGTTTTATATTCAATTACATATTTTAAGAACAATTAGCAAAGTAACATTCTGCTCTAGAACCAAAATACCCACCCACCTGCAATCAAACACTACTTAATAAAACACAACAAAATCCGTGGCGAAGTTTTCAAGATCATGGCATATAAAACTTATCATTGTATGATAACCATAAAATTCAATGTTACCAGATTTAAGAAACCGAGTAAGTTATAGAATTATTCCTTTTCTTAAATAACTAGAAAATGAGGTCTCTAATAACCATGCATATATGTAGTATTGACTTATACCATTTCTTAATACAATCATGTAGTTCGGTCCACAGAACCACTTTTGATTGTTATTGCAATATGTGAAAAATGATGACTTGTTCCCTTTCTTAAATAAGCGATTCATATAGATAAGACCTACAGAAAGACAGCGAAAGCGACTTTGTTTTATACTCTGTAGTTCAATACTATTAATAACAGTTACAGTATTAAAATCAATTTCATAACTTTTGACTATGACTAAACAGGTATTTGTGCGAACTATTTCATTTGAAAGATTTATATTTTTTTATACTAACCACTATCTTACAATAAAGTTTTTACTTACTTACTGTTTGCAGCTGCGACCCATATAAAAGAAAATGTTATGAAATTGAGATCTTATTGGTTAGCATACACATGCCACGAAAAAAGTTCTGTTAATACCGAGCTTGAGTAATTCGAGCTTTATGTATGGTAAATATGTAAACAGATGCTGCCATACCGACAGCTAGTTTGTAATACATATCACTGGATGGCGCCACTGCGCCAGCCAATTATAGCGCATGCTGTTTCTGATTCTCTCTCTTCTCCTGTTGCCATTTTGCGTGCCTGTTGTTGTTTTTATACAATAAATATTTTATACTTCATTTTTACGAGTTTACTATTCTACAACGGACCCTCTGGACCCTTTGCAATAGGACCCTCTGGAACATAGACAAGGAATCTCAAATTTTAGTTTCGTGTTTTTCCACGGGACTTTCGTGGCGGGGGCTCCACGTTCTTCCTTGCCCTACTACCCTCGTTTTAAGGGTAAACTCGATCGTTCATCCGATGTCTATGCACCAATACATCATGACATCCAACTAACTTTTTATCGACAATTTAAGCGAAATTCCAACAAAAGTTGTAAAGAAGCCAAACTTGAAACTTCGTTTACAAAAACTGGAGCAAAAGCTACAACGCCGCACTTCTAGATGTTGCAATATCCGTCGAAGAACTGATATATGTTGGGGTAGGTGATTTCCAGAATGCCCAGATATGCAAAGAGCAAATAGTAAAATATAGTTTTTTTTATGTGATTGGTGGTTGACGAGCAGACGGATCGCCTTATAGTAAGCGATTGCTGCTGCCCATAGACACCTGCGACACAAGTGCGCTGCCAACTTTTAAACCCTCCTTTCATTCCTTTCATTCATCATCATCATCAGCCCATTTAAGTCCCCACTGCTGGGGCACGGGCCTCCCTCAATCACATGAGGGGTAATTGCCACACTCACCACGCTTGGCAGACGGGTTGGCGAGGGTTTTGATATAAATGCAGAGTTTTCCTTCTCTGGGTGCTGATGATCATGCCAGCAGCTTTACCTTAGTCGCCTTTTACGACACCTCGGTAAGAGACCTTTCATTAATATTCATAGTTATTTATTGCATAATGTGGTACAGTTTGGTCTTATAACTAATTAAGTCCTCACATAACCCTGTAAGGGTAAAGGGTAAAGGCCCCGGATTGAGCCTCTGGTAACCTCTCTTATGCAGTGAAACAGTGAAACACAACACAGTATCACGGTATCACTCCGGTCGATCCAGCCCGTTCTGCCGAAGCGTGGCTCTCCCACGGTCACGTATTACGGTATATACAAAAAGCAGCTACTAAAATCTTAAATCTTGCTAGAGATAATTGTGACATGAATGGCGCTTGCAAAATAAGCTTGAAAAATCGCAAATCTTATTATTTATTTACATTTCTTTATGTATCAATTTTTCATTTACTGACTAAATGATCAGATGGGCCGCAAGCTCGTCTATCTACTCTAATCAGTAAAAAACTAGTAGTGACGCCACTGATCCGTAAAAGGGCTCATTGACAGCGTGGTATTACTCCGGTCGAGCTCGGTCTAATCATGCCAAAGCGTGGATCTCCCACGGGCAAACGTTAAAATACAAAATGTTTGGTTCTGTAAAACATGCATACATGATTGTTGATATAATTACAGTGTGTGTCATAATAAATTATACTGCGTTACTTGTATCTTTGTTTTCTATCAAGGACAGCAATATAATAGGCATAAATGATGAATACCTATCAATACAATACAAAAAAATAGCATAAATAAAACATAATAAGTAATAACTCATAGGAATCTAGTATTTCACAATGCACAATAAATTGTACATAATGATAAGGTATGTTTATTTATTACCAATAAATGTCAAGTAATTACAGTTTGTGTCTAAACGCAAAGAAGTAACGTTTTTGAGACGACCTGAAGGCCTACAATGAAACCTCTCGGACAAGTTGGGGATGAAGATTTGATCTCTCTGAAAGTAACGTCCGAGACGGGCGAAAAAAATGTAATTTACAAAAATAAAATAATGACTACCTACTAAGATTTCATAAGCCCCAATAAATATTGTTTTTAGTTATATTGTTGTCTGGTGTGACGGCGGTGATCACTTACCTCGTTTGCCTCCCTTTCTCATGAAAAAAAATATATTACCCCTAAAATAAAGATTGTTTCAATTTTAAAATCTATGTGCGTGTTTCTACCAATATCTCGGAGGTGAGGGACCTTGTGAGGAAACATGCACGTTTCGGATATTTTTTGAAACGTGTAACCATGATTCAGTTAGTCTAGATCCCCTATCAAGTTGCGAAGGTTAGATTTCAGTCGCTACTTTGTAATTTATCTAAGCATCGCAGAAGAATTAAGGTCACAGACATAGCTTAAAGGATTGCATGTCTCAAGTGGCAATGGGCAGGGCACATAGCGAGGAGAACAGATGGCCATTGGGGCGGAAGGGCCCTCGAGTGGAGGCCACGTACACGAAGTCGCAGCCTGCTAGGCCCCCCCACAAGGTGGACCGCCGATCTGGTGAAGGTTGCGGGAATTTTTTGGATGCGGGCGGCAGAGGACCGATCTGTGTGGAGAACATTGGGGAGGCCTATGTCCAGCTGTGGACGTCTATTGGCTGAAATGATGATAATAATGATTTGTAATTTATCGGACAAAGCGTCTCCGAGCTAAAATACCACAGTTCTGGACGCATCCAAGAAATAATTTACCCGTGAAAAAAATAATCTGAAAGGTTCAATTCTGGTTAAATAACTGACAGCAAAGCCCTTAAGTAATCGTATCTAAGGATAAGTTTTAAGATAAGTCTTTAAATTTGATGTAAGACAACCGTAACATTTTAGTTCAAATGCAATTAAAAAACCACTAAGAAAACGTATGGTATTGTCAATCTAATAAAAGAGTTTTTAGAGCAAATTGAAGCCGGTCAAATTATGAGCACAATGAACAGAATTTCCTGGGAGAAAATAATTAACTTCCAGCGTAGGTTTTTCTGTGCAAAAGAATTTTCACAGTGATGTTTTCCTTGGAATTTTCAAAGCGTAAACAAAAATAATAAAAGAAGGACATTGAGGAAAATATTTCTCAATATTACTTCCTTGGGTTGGACATTTCATTCCATTTATTTATTATTAAACAATTTACATTGTATGGGAAATAATAATTGGAAGAAAATCAAATTAAAAAAAAATAACCAAGTCACAAAAAAAAATTTGCAAAAAAAAAGTCAACTTAGAAAAAAATATCTCAATAAAAATAAAATAATGTCAATATCGAAGGAAACCGTTTTGAAAATGAAATGGTTACTAACATTGTTGTTTAAAAAATCTGCTAAGTGTCAGTCGGGCTCATTTACCGAGAGTTCCACCTTTGATCTTTATAAACTATTCCTGAACAAATTATAATTACATAGTAAAATAATTAGGTTTAATACGCTTAAAATCTCAATACAACTTATTTGACATAGCTAAGACTGTTTAAGTTATGATTTGCAGTTTCGCCACATACCTATCTAAATCTTTCATAATGATACTCCATATTGAAATGTCGACCCCCAATAAATATTATAAACCGGTTCTAGGTCAACGAAAAGTATATTTTTGCCTACGGTTAACTATTGGTTGACTTACAACCAATAGTTTATGTTAAAAACTTGTATCTAAATTAAAGTTTTATATAAAGTATGTACATTGCTTGGAATAAAACTGCACGTGCCTTACTTTTTACACTTTTGACGGCATAAAAAGGTTAACCATAATAAGGCAAACAATGTTGAGTGGCCCAACGGGATTCTTTCCAATTGTTTTTGTGAAACATTGTGCGGATTTTGTTAAACTCGACTTAATTAGATTAATTGAATCCCCAAATTTCACATACTCGTACAATACCGGCGGTTTTAAAGGTAATTTATTTTTTTACAACAAAAAGTACTTACTTACTTTCATGATTTTTTAAATTGAAAAATTTATGGAATTTACGATGTTAACTTGTATGCCGGTAAGGCATTAGCTTTCTGATTTCGCATAATGTGGGCGTCGGTGGTTACTTACCATTAGGCCGTATGCTTGTTGGTCGCCTCTAGTATACAAAACATTGTCATTTGAAATTAATGTGATCGTCACTTACGCAATTCTGCTAGTTAAGAGGCAAACACACGAGCGGGCCCGACCTTTGCCTGACATTTCCCGGTTGATTTCAGGTCACAGCAGCTGCGGCCGCGCGTTAGATTGACAATTTCTAGCCAGAGCTCGGTTTTTGTTTCGCAACTGGTTTGGACTGTGTGTAGGCTAGGCTTTATTTGTGTGGATTTTTTCCATTTATCTCCTGCATAATAAGTGGAGAAAAAATTATTTACCCATTAAGGTTCTTGAGTCAGCCGTAAATATGGACAGGATAGATCTGAATTATGTATTACACCTAACTTATTTACCTACTTAAATCTACTTTCACTAGCTTTTAGTGAAAGTTTTGCTAAGAATTGTTTAATTTAATTTTAAAGTGCCATCCATATTTTTTTTCTAATATAATTTACTAGAGATGTCTATGTTGAATTGAATTGAAATTAATAAATAGTATAAGTGTTTGCCGAGAGGTGGTAACCCCGAAATTGTTTAAAATAAATCTGGTTTAGTAGCTAAAAATTAAAATCGATTGGCGTCGCTAGTGTGCCCAACCCGTCACCTTAACTAAAATGGTGCTGTAAAGCAGTTTCCATTATTTTTTCGAAAAATTTATATGTTTTTGGATTTTTGTATTTCATGAAGACACTACTTAAATAAATAAAAAGAACGAACGATGAAATTGTTCTCCAGACACGTGGACTTTTGTTTTGTTCAACAAATTGCAGCGACATTTTGAATGGCTGGTTTTCCATTTCCTATAGGTAAACTGTCGTAAATAAAGCTGAATTGCCATTCAAAAGCAAATGACACAATTTGTTTATTTCCAATGACTTTGTAAAATCGAAAATTATTGTTTTATGTATCTATTCATTCTGCTTAGATGGTCGAGGAATGTTTTTTTCCATTTTCATGAAGAAGCAACAAATCTATTGACACTATGCTGCTCAGAATAATAGCCACAAAATGTGCATTTTTTTTTCGATTGAAATGCGAAATAAAAGTAATGAATGTTAATTATGAACTTAATATTGAGTTTGGTTAGTCTGAGTCACAATATTATTCCAATAAATATTCAACATTGATTGCAACAAAATTATTTCTGCATTCTCTACTTTTTTACTGGTTGCAAGCGTGCAAAAGTTGCAAGCGCACTGATGACACGAACGTAAAAATCAACGTCTGTGCCTTTTGACTCTACTGATAATGCGGCTATGGGCAGAGGCAATAGACAATGCGACAAAAATTATTTTCCGAAATTAAAAAAAAACTATTGCTAGATCTGTACTCATAAAAATGTAAGAATAATAAGTTCAGACAATGTAAGAAGAAATATGTAAAAATCCTTCTGTGACATCATCACTCGGCATGACAAATTGTGTTTTTTTTTAATAAGGCTCTACCCGAAGATAATTCGCCAATGTCAAGTAATTTATTGAGAATAAGTAGGTAGTCAACAGTTGAAACCAGTCAAAGTCACAGTCACTCAATAAAACGCCGGTGTTTTACTTTTTATCGACCTACGGATTCCGCGGATATCATTCTAAAAGCAATCGCGGGTTTTATGACTTATTTGGTCCAAGAAAGTTGTCACGAAACAACGCACTCGACACACAATAGCAGTGTTAAAAACGATACAATCCAACTATATATTAGGATCACTTTGCGGCACTTCACTACACAAATAAATACCAAATTTGTGCACTGAAAACCACTAGACACTAATTCAAAACCTTTGAATTGCACCAGCCCACGCGTCTTGTTTTAGCCTTGCCCGCCGAATCCATAACGCTTTTGCTTACGTTGGTTTTAAAAACAAAGGTCATCCAAAAAACCAAACGTCCAACAATGACAGTGGCAGTAAGTAACTTAGTCACCTTAACTTTTTTATTGTACGTATAGCACGGACATCGCAATAAGTTGTAGCCTCGGGACTACGTCACTTTCGGCATATGAATTAATATTCTAAAAAATATATTTCAATAAAATAAAAAAATAATAAAAATTAAAAAATATGGGTCATTTTTATTCGAAAAGCGTATAAAAATGGTAATACTTTTTTTGTCGTATTGTCCATTGCTCACACACATTTGCCCGTCTAACATATATAACATGAAAACAAATTAAATTAACTTTCTAATATTAATTTTCACGCTCCATATTTGCGGAAAAAATCCCCCACTCCACATTTTGGCGAAGTAAAACGGCTAAGTAAATTAATATGAAATTGAAATTTGGAGGTCAGAGGTTAAATTGCTCCCTAACCTTTAGCGAAGGGCGCACCTCCATTACCTTTTTGATGTCCATCACTTTCACCACCGGACCAAAACCAGACCTGTGAAAGGCTCCGAGAAAAATGTTTCACGAGCAAATTATATCAAAGCGTACATTAGGATAAAACTTAGTATATTCTTGTCGGATTTGGTCCTTAGTAAATCTTTTTGAGTTCCGTGGAAGAACTAAATCCAAGACTAAGGTACACTCAGAGGCATATCTAACCGACCATTATTTTTCATACAAAAAAAATATAAAAAGGAAAAAGTTCATTGCATTAAAATTTATTTATGTAAACAAGTGTTTTTTTATGATGTAGGGGGCAAACGAGCAGACGTATCACGTGATGGTAAGCGAATACCGCCGCCCATGGATACCTGTCACGTCAAAAGAGTCACAGGTGCGCTGCCGGCTTTTTAAGGCGACAGGTAGCCCTAACTAGCGACACCATTCGTTTTTACTTGTTAGCTACTAAAGCGAATCTATTTTAAACAATTCTGGGATAACAACCTCTCGGCAAACACTTGTACTATTTATTAATTAACCATGCACAAATGTTGGGTCCGTTTTTGTACGCGTAAAATTGATTACCGCCAAAAGCGGCCACTTTTAGCGTGAATCAATTTTTCGCGTACAAATGTTGGGTCTGCATTTGTGCATGGTTATTTAATAAATAGTATAAGTGTTTGCCTAGAGGTTGTAACCCCGAAATTGTTAAAATAGATCCGGTTTAGTAGCTACAAATTAAAATCGATTGGCGTCGCTAGTGTGCCCTTCATCGTCAGCCCATTTAAGTCCCCACTGCTGGGGCACGGGCTTCACTCAATCACATGAGGGGTAATTGCCATACTCACCACGCTTGGCAGACGGGTTAGCGAGGGTTTTAATGTAAATGCAGAGTTTTCCTTCTCTGGGTGCTGATGATCATGCTAGCAGCTTTACCTTAGTCGCCTTTTACGACACCTCGGTAAGAGTGAGGGTGGCCTATTCTACTCTGCCGGGACCACACGGCGCTTGCTCAAAAAGCTCACAAAGTCAGCTCACAAAGTTTGCTCAAAAAGTTAAAACTAAAAGGAATCCAGAACTAATCCCCAGTTGAACATTTCTCAGGGACCATTCGTTCCAAAGTGCAGTTCGTGAACAATTATAGAAAGTTCGAGCTTATGACAGTTTTGTGAGTGGCGACTTAGTTGCTATAATATATGGAAACCTGTGACAGACACTTCACACATTTACATCATTAGTGTTACCTTTGTCAGTATGGGTTTTCTTATCAGTGTTTGTAGGGTGCTTCCAATTATAAAGTTCGCGCAACGAAAGAAGTCCCGCGGAAATCACACGGAAATATAATTTGAGATTTTTTTTTATTATGACTCCACCCGAAGATAATTCGCCAATGACAAGTAACTTTTTGAGAATAAGTAGGTAGTCAACAGTCGAAGTCAGTTAAAGTCACAGTCACTCAATAAAACGCCGGTGTTTTACGTTTTGTCGACCAACGTACTCAGCGGATATCACTTTAAAAGCAATCGCAGGTTTTAAGACTCTATTAGGACCAAGCAAGTTGTCACGAGACAACGCACTCGACACACAATACCAGTGTTAAAAACGATACAATCCAACGATTCTTATTATTAGGATCACTTTACGGCACTTCACTGCACAAATAAACACCACATTTGTACACTAAAAACCACTAGACACTAATTTAAAACCTATGAATTGCATCAGCCCATGCGGCTTGTTTTAGCCCTGCCCGCCAAATCCTAATTTGAGATTCCTTGTCAAATTTGAATTTTGAAGGCGACTCAAGCGCGTTTTTCACGGGAGATCTTTGGTGGCGCAGACTCTATTTCTTCCGCCCTTTTCTAATAGGCTAGATGTCACTATTTTTATTATTTGATAGAACGGTTGATTACGATTATATTACGCCATAAAAAATATGAAGTTTTTTGAAGCACTTTTCCTAATATATTTTAATTATATTTTCGCAATACAGCCTTAAAAGCCGTCCGCCATGATGGTCTATTAATTATCTGTGCCGTGACGTCACTGTTATTGTAAGCAATACGCGTGACTGACTGACTAATATGAAAGACCACGAATAACCTCAAACTGGTGTTTGAAGTTTTGTTGTTTACAATAATGGTGGCGTAGAAACATGGCGGAAAAATATAACGGGCTTAAGGTGAATTTTTACAGGAATCCCTTATTTATATTTATTGAAGTTAATATACTTCGGACCCTTGTACGGAATAATATTTGAATTAAAAGTTGTTTTTATAAATGGTGACATGAGGTCAACTTGCCTATTGTGTCGATTTTTGCAAGCGATATTTTAATTGCTAGTAGTATTCGGACTCAATCTTATCTTTAACACATCGATTGACATCCAGTCTATGTGTAACCTCAAATAGCTTTCAGATTTCGGGGAGTTAATAATTGAGTCTAAATTAGTCAGAGCTCCTGAATTTAGACCAAGGCTGTGCCTTGCTGTACCTGTCAATTCGTAATAAGGTAATTTAGGTTAATTATTTTAGTTTACTACCTTAGACTTGGGCTACAAATATCGGATAACAGAGTAGTACTACTTACCATAAATACAATATCGCAAAGAGATTATAACGTCCAAATAAGGCCGATGAAAAGTGTGAAAAAGCCACAGTTCAAACATACTTATGGATAGCTATAAATACCACCTCAACTGTCAGCCAGTCACTTTTAATCACCGATATAGTGCTTAACAACGTGAATTCTATTTAGATCTTGCACTTTATTCTTCATTAATGGATTATATTTTAAATAGTAGTTTATGTAACTGTCTCATAATGAGGGTCCTTAAAACGCGAGCGAAATTTTAAAAAATGTGCCTTGGTGAGTTTTTTTAATAGCATTCGCGAGCGATTTCATAAGGAGTTATGTGCAGTCTCTATCTACATTCATGTTTTAATCTTCTAAGGAAGAAATCATTGGGAAAATATTGTGACAAGCTATAAAGACATACCTAATGATAACCTAGTCGATTTTCCTGCTGCTAACCTTTAAACCCTTCTTTCCCTCGGATTGGGCCTCCAGTAGCCCTCACGCAGCGAAACACTGCGCTGCTTCACGCCAGTTTTCTGTGAGGCCTTGGTATCACTCCAATCGAGCCGGCTCATTCATGCCGAAGCGTGGCTCTCCCACTTTGACTTTATTTTATTCATTTTTAGAGATTATGAAATTCTGACACATAATCGAAATTATAAATACATATTACACGATGATGAATGACTGACTATTGTGTATACACCTTTTTTATCGTTTACATAACGATAACCTCATAACAGGTATCGTTATTAGGTTTGGCATGTTAGATCAACAAAATAACTGAAGAAAAAAATGGCTGTTCTACAACAAAATAGAAATCCTCCCGGTAATAATGTACGGAACAGCTGATTTTTTTCGCTTAATTTGTTGACCTAACATGCTAAATGGACTGTATTAACGCATGGATTAATTCACGATCCTATTACTAACGATACTTGCTATGAAGTTTTTGGGATGTAAACGATAAAAAAATAACAGCGTATGTTATGCATAATATGCAAGCAGATATTTGAGATTTCTATCAACAATGTTCGTTATAGTTGAGTTATTCGGTTAATTAATCGAGCAAACTGACAAAGTGAGGTATGGCTCGTCCCACAACTCAATTTATCTGGCTCGGTCCCCGATAGAGATCGCCGATAGCTCACCTGGCTCGGCGCTATCGTGGACATCAAAATGACGCGTGTTATTTTAACAATATTGATTTCGTTACTTGCATCAAAATTGGTGTTGATAAAATCTGATGGTGAATTTTTAAAAATATAGATTGTGACGTCGGGGAATTGAGCTGTTTAATTCTGGAGGTGACTAACGAGCAAGCTGGTTAACTGATGGTAAGTTATCACTGCCGCCCATGTACACTTGAATATCTGTGTTGGCATTGCAGGAGTAGGTAGGTACCTATCCGACGGCTACGACTTACTTTCATGAGAAGAGCGTATTCTTTTTTAAAAAGGCCGGCAACACATTAGCGATCTCTTTAATTTCGCGGATGTTAATGGGCGGCGTTTATTACCTTCCATGAGGTGACTCGCTTGTTCGTTTGCTCACCTCTAGCATAAAAAAAAACAGAACTATCTAAAAACTGCAGTTGAGGATAGAAAGTGGTAGATAACGGAAGGATGACTTTCTCCTGCAGTAGGAAATTATGAGCGTCTTAATAATAAGTAAAATAATGGACGATCTTGTTCTGTTTGTGAATAATTGTAAAAGTGAGCCAGTATGTGATGTTGTGAAATATTATTATTATTATTTTTTTAAACCAAAGATTTAGCTCAGTATCTAAAAAGGTACTGGTACACTGAAATGCAAGGGCCTAAGCCAAGTGTAATTCAGGGGGGTTAATGCCTGGCGTACAATTCGTTTGCGGATTTGATGGATTATGTGTATTATTATTATGCTCTTTATCAGCGTGAGTATCACAGCTATTAGCTGGCTTTTCAGAAATGTACGGGCCTAGGCCAAGTACAATTCCTACGGATCTGATTGTGATGTGGTGGGGGTCATTACCCCCACTCATCATTGGTCATTGGTCTTGATTGTGATGATCTGTGTGGTTGTGTGATTGGGCGTGTTTGTGGGACGTAAGGCTGTGAATGAGAGAATATGTGTGCCTGGTTAACACCTCGTGAATTTGATGGGGTATCATCATCTAATTGGAGGAAATTCCTTACAATCCTACAATTATTATTATTATAATTTTAATAGTAAAGAGTTTTTTAAAACTCGAAGTTTCTTTTTAGAAATTTTGTATTTTCGTAATCATCTACCTACGTGATCATCGTGAGTAAGAAGTCTAATGCCAGAGATATTTTATGTGATAGTTGGCGAACGAGCAAATGGAACACCTGATGGTAAGTGCGCTGATAACTTTGACGCTCCCCTTTCCTTCCCCCCAGGATTTGCACCCAGCGACTCCTATTAGGTTCTCCGTCCATCTCATGAGTTGGTCATCAATCTCCTTCCCTCTATCACCTTCTCCCCTTTTTATAAGTACCTTTAATTTGATTATCTCTCTCATACTTTGTCACAGTCGAATCATTCTGACTGATTGACTTTTATTTCTCGCTCTATGTATGTCGATAATGTTGTCACAACACCTGTTCGAGTGCTATGGTGCGATTGCCGGATTGAGCGAAGCAATGTTCGGAATCAAGCATTTTTCCTAAGACAGCTGGAATTTGTGATTGGAACCCGTATAAGGTTCGCGTTATGATTGTGCCAGATTCCGTTCATCGTAGAGATCCATAGCTTTATCGGTGGCGGAGATTTTTGCACGCTAGGCGGGAGTAATTGTTTTTCACTAAAGTTGGACACACAGAAATAAAACAAGTGGGCAAATGAATAAGATTCTTTAAGTAGAAACCCGGCATTGTTATGGGTAAATAATAATGTATATTTATCAAATTCCAATTTTATTATTTTATTAAAATTTTCAAAAGAATGAAACTTACTTTAATTGGTTTAATTAAGAATTTAGAATATTACTTATATTAATTTGGATTAGAAATGTATTACAAATGTATTACAAATATAAACTTTTCAAGATTTCACAATTAAAATGCTTAAATTCAAATTAAAATGTACTTTTACCGACTTCAAAAAAGGAGGAGATTCTATGTTCGACTGTATGTTTTTTAATTTTTTTTATGTATGTTCACCGATGTCTCCGCCAATTGTTGAGCAATTTGCACATTTTTTTTTATTTGAGTGAACACTTTTCCAAGTTGGTCCCATTTTCATCATGTCAGGATCTGATGAAGCGATCCTAGAGAAATCTGATGGTAAGCCGCCGACCACCCGCAACCCCAGTGAATTCACAACTGCGCTGCCAACCTTTAAACCCCCCTTTCGCCCCGATTGGGCCTCCGGCACCATCACTCATACGGCGAAACACAGCGCAGCGCTCCGTCACGCCGGTTTTCTGTGAGGCCGTGGTATCACTCCGGTCGAGCCGGCCAATTCATGCCAATTGGAATATGACGGCAAGAGCCTTAGTGTGAATGACTCAAGATCTTTTTTTTATGTGATAGGTGGTAAACGAGCAGACGGATCGCCTGATGGTAAGTGATCTTGCGTTAGTATACATATAAATAAAATATAAAACGCGATCGCGTTTCATAAAAAATAATCTCACAATGTTCGTTAATTGTACTCAAAAATACCTATCTAGCCAATTTTATACCAAAATTAGTGGTTAACATAAAATGTCTATTATGATTACTATTATGATCTATTATGATACGATTGGAACAGTGGTAGTGAACACTTGCCTTTGGTCTAAGGGCCGCAACCCTTAGACCAAAGGCAGTGTATACTTCGATCCCCGCACAGTACAAACATTTGTGTGCATGAACATGTCTGTTTGTATTGGTCTGGATGTTTGTATGTATTATAAGTATGTATTTACGAAAGAAAAGTATTATATGTATATATTTGTAATCCCACTCTTGATTCTGATATCCGTAACAGGTGCTCGAGCTACCTATCTCGGAGTCAGATCAATGTATGTGATGTTGTAAAATATTAATATTTTTTTGATGATGATGATGTTGGAATATTACGGCAAGAGCTTTAGTGTGAATGACTCAAGATCTTTTTTTTATGTGATAGGTGGTAGATGAGCAGACTTATTACGAGATTATTGTAAGAAAACGCGATCGCGTTTTCAAACAATAATTGTTGTTTGTGTTTTGTATAGCGGTGACAATTTCTCAAAGGAATAACTTATCGGCCAGGTCGAAACTCTTACCTACCAAGGATTTTGACCCGGGACCTAAAGCACAGCTGACATTTTAAAGTTTTGCCCACTTGTCACTAGGCTACCGAGGAAGTCAGTCATTTAGTATAGTTGTCAGTATGTGTCATATCTATGATGCTCTATAACTTTTATAAAGATATTCATTCTGACGATATTTATTTTTGACGACCCGTTTGGAACAGTGGTAGTGAACACTGCCTTTGGTCTAAGGGTTGCGGGTTCGATCCCCGCACAGTACAAACATTTTTGTGCATGAACATGTCTTTTTGTATTGATCTGGGTGTTCCCTATGTATTATAAGTATGAATTTATAAAAGAAAAGTATTATACGTATATATTTGTAATCCCACTGTTGATTTTGATATCCGTAACGCAGGTGCTTGAGCTACCTATCTCGGAGTCAGATCAATGTATGTGATGTTGTGAAATATTTATTTATTAAATATTTATTCATATACGTTCAATAAAGCTTTGTTAGCTAAAACGGCGTTATAAAGCAGTTTCGAAGCTTAAAACAAAAAACGTACAAAATTAAAAAAATATATATGAATACTACTTTATAACATGTTATGAATTATCATTATCCTCATCTTCAGCCACTCTGTTGTCCATTCTTGAAAATTGACCTCTTACATCTTTCTCCATGCAGCGCGTTCTTATCCTTTTCTCATCCAATCCTCTCCTCCGCTTCGAATAATACCATAAAATATTTTACTATAGCATTGACTCGCTGCAACCTCTGCAGGAAGCTGATTCCAAATAAAACGGCTATTCAGAAATTGCACAAGCTAATACTCAACAGCGGCCAAGTGCGGCCCACTAGCCACATTCACATAGCCTTGTGTCGGGTGCCACTGTAGGGTTGCCCGATCTCATTCATTGATTGGATTGATGAATGATATGAATTTTGAAAATCGAAAAGGGCGATAGTAGCTCAGTAGTTAAGACGCGCCTTCCATACGGGGAATTGTGAAATCAATCCGAGCATGCATCTCTAGATTTTTCAAGTTTATCTGCATATTTCTACCATTAGCTCGGCGGTGAGGGAAAGTGGCTGAGGAACTCTGCACTTTCCCTCACCGCCGAATGAATGATTACTCATGGTTTAGTTACTCTGGTCTCCCTGTCAAAAAGGTTGTGAAGGTCAGACGGAAGTCGCTTCCTCAATTGAGGAGGCTGGTTATTGCAATGAAGGTTATTTAATTAGACCATGATCTAAACGTATCCCGGGTTCTAAAGTGACAGCTTTGGATGTAGCCCGGAATTACACGCTAAGATGAGGAGAATGAATTTTGAAAATCGTATCGTATTTTTTAAAATAACTAGAAAACAATGACAAGGTCTTAGCAAAGCTAACCCAGCTATGTAGATAAAAACAAAAAAGTTCGTTTTCTAAATTGACCCGACCACCGAAAACGCACCCGTAATTTTCGCGCCTCGGCACGACACCTAAGCAATATTGTCAAAACTACATACCTATGTAAAGTGCGAGACAAACAATAACAGAAAATTTGCCTTACTGACACAATATCATCATAATATACATTATGTTAGTTACTAATTTTGGGTATAAAATTGGCTAAATAGATAATTTTTTTGTAGAATTAACGAAAATTTTGAGAGCTTTTTTTTGGTTTATTCCCGCTGTCCACCCTCTGCTTGTCCACCCCGGGTGGACAGTGAAACAATTCTTAAAAAAAAATCCCGCTGTCCACCTTGTTCTTGATTTAAAGATAATAATAACCGCTTTTTTTGCACCGGTGATGTTCAGGATTTTGGATTATTTGACATGTTTACTTTTATCAATTTATTTATTTGTAACATATTGATGTAATGTGACGTGCAATAAACTATTTGAATTGAATTAAATTGTGTTGGAATTATCCTGATATTTTTCACTCGTTCGATCTGGAAATTGTATCCTATATAATTGATTTAAATAATCGATATCGGGCATCCCTACCACCAAGGCGTTAGGCTATAAATCCTCCATCGCACACGTGTATGCGCTGCAAGTGATACTCTTGCGCAACAAGTCATTAACTACGTCACAGCTGTTTCGTGTTCTCGATTTGATGACTAGTTTGGAGTACCGGTGTAATTGTGTTGATTTGATGTCTCGTTGACAAATCGTCGGTGAAGTTCTGACACCACGTAAGTCATTTTTTGGCGGTTTTGACATTTCGATGCCATTCGCTAGAGAATCCATAGACGCGTCATTTCGCCCAATCAGAATCAAGATACGACCAATAAAAACCTTTAAAATTACAAAAAAGTAACAGCACGGAAGTCATAAGATAAGAAACAATTCATATCATAAAATGACCTACTCTTTGAGATGACCGCGTAAGTCATATTTTTTTTTTAATAATTTATTCGTGGCGGTTATGATATTTTGATACCATTCCTTGAAAACGGATCGGTTTTTTTCAATTGGAATTCAGTTACGGCCATCCAAAACCTTTTAAATGTTGAATAGGTAACAGAACGGAAGTCAACAATTGAATACTAATGGAAATAACACGTAAGTCACGAATCTGTTTTTTGGCTTTCCTGAAAAGTTGCTTACAACGAGTTACGTGGTGTTAGAACTTCACCGACGAAATGCTGACGTGATTGCATCGGATTTTTTAAAATCTTCTCTTATTCTTCATCTAAGTGTTTTTTCTCTCGGTTGCGTCATTTCAGAGCCCAGGGTCTGCTCTCCTACTGTTATTCCTTCACTTTGCACGGTCATGAGCATCCATAGTGGTCAGTTTGTTGGCACGTATGTTACTTGCGACTTACGACGTTATCAGATTTTTAAAAATATTTATACGAATAGGTTATAAATTATCCTGACTGGCTCGATGGCGTATTTGGTAGTGACTGCCCCATAATATGCCAAAGGTCGTGGGTTATTTAGAATATTTATTATTTTTAGATCATCATCATCATCATCATCGTCAGCCCATTTAAGTCCCCACTGCTGGGGCACGGGCCTCCCTCAGTCACATGAGGGGTAATTGCCATACTCACCACGCTTGGATGACGGGTTGGCGAGGGTTTCGATATAAATGCAGAGTTGTCCTTCTCTGGGTGCTGATGATCATGCAAGCAGCTTTACCTTAGTCGCCCTTTACGACACCTCGGTAAGAGTGAGGCTGGCCTATTCTACTCTGCCGGGGACCACACGGCAAAGTAGATTTTTAGATACTGTAGGTATAAATAAAGGGGAACCTAGGTACTTGAATGTAGGTTGTACATTAGAGGTAATAAATAAATTACGTCAGAAAATAAACACTAACCATCTACATGGTGTAAAACTGGGGAATTTCCTGTACTATTAGAACCAGATGCTATGACTGTCTCCTTGGCGCAGTGGGTAGTGCGCCGCACTTTAAATCGACGGCTTGGGGTTCCAGGTTCGATCCTCGGGTCCGGTCAAAATTTGTACCTGAATTTTTCTGTAAAGAAATTTTCAGTGTCGGCCCGGAGTTTGAAAGTTGGCGGTCTTGTATCCCCGTGGCTCGCAAAGCACATTAGGCCGTTGGTCCTGCGCCCGAAACCTCTCCGGTCGTGTCACACTGGTGTCCCATCGGATTATACACTTGTGTTTGCGTACACAAACATTGAGCGCTATAATATTATCCTGAGTAAGTGGCTGATCGTTGAGGTTGGCCACCTTAGCCGAAATTGGTTGGAGGATATATTATTAGTACCAGTCTAAACCTGATGCTATTGATTAGTATTAGGAAAAGCGTTTTGCTAAATTTTAACTCTTAAAAAAGAATTCACCATATTTTAAAATTATAATGAACCAGTACAAAATGTTTTCAAGTCTACTCATTTTTAAAGGGTGTAATTTTGCATAATTATTACAGTAATTAAGCTCGTAGCTCAAACCCACAATCAAGGGCCTGAGCAATGTAGTGTTGCCGAATAATCGACAATCAATTATTTAATTATTTTTACTTTTAATAAACTAATAATTGATTTTACTATCGTTACTATCGATTTAATCGATTTTAATTTTTGGTCGATACTATTAATAGTACAATCGATTATTACATCATTTGGACCTCATTGTCCAAATCGATTAATCGACGTTCAATTATGAATTGAATTGGAATGAAAACGTTATACATTTTTGGATAGGGCAATAATCTAAATCCTAAGGAGTTAAGAATAGACTTGGCAAAAACGTTTCTTTTAAAAGATTGGAACATTTGCATCTGGATCAGTGCAGAGATGCAGAACAGTGAAACGCTTCATTTGGAACATCGACTCTCAGATCCGCCGAAAGCCGAATGAGCCGATTTATTCGGCTTTATTTCACTTTCGGCGGATCTGAGTTGAGTTGCACGCGTCTAGATCTTGAGTTGCACACGTCTAGTTAAAAAGCCAATCTGATGTGAATACATAACGAAAAAATACGGCTTCAGTGTTGCCCAAAAACGGTTATGGTCTTTCGAAAATACAAGACTAAGATAAATTATTTTTACAAAAGTATCACAGTAAGTAAAATACATATAATTACTACAAAAAATAAACATTTACACGTGAGAGACACTATAATACTATAAGTATGCGATAGTGATACCACAGCCTCACATAGAAAACCGGCGTGAAGCAGCACTGTGCTGTGTTTTTCTGTGTGAGTGAGGGTCCGAATAGGTACGCGAACTAAGTCCCTACAGCTGAAACGATTTTCAGATGCGCAGATAATTAAGTCCGAAAGAATCCTGTACCTCGTTCACACCCAGGCTGAGAAGGTTCTGTTAATCAGCCAGGTGCACGGATCAGACGAAGGATTGCGCACACTGACAATCCACGAAGCCCAGGGTCAGACGTTCGAGAACGTTGCGATAGTCAGAACAACCCCCAAACAGTCCCATCTCCTGCAATGCGTCCCACACGCGGTGGTAGCCATCTTCAGATACACAAAAACTTGGGTTTATTATACAGATAACGCCGCTATCGACGCCACAGCACGTCTAATATACAAGGCATCGAAGGCTACCATCGAAAAACTCACCGAGTATAACCTCAAAATGGCATTAAACATAAAATATTTACTTACCCCAAAACCTTCCCATCTGAGGTCCACAAACTACGTAAAAACCAACCCCCTACCCGCAAGGACATAAAAAAAACACTTAAAATTACCGCTTTGTGGTCCCCGGCAGAGTAGAATAGACCACCCTCACTCTTACCGAGGTGTCGTAAAAGGCGACTAAGGTAAAGCTGCTGGCATGATCATCAGCACACAGAGAAGGAAAACTCTGCATTTATATCAAAACCCTCGCCAACCCGTCTGCCAAGCGTGGTGAGTATGGCAATTAACCCTCATGTGATTGAGAGAGGCCCGTGCCCCAGCAGTAGGGACTTAAATGGGCTCATGATGATGATGATGGTGACTTACAATTACACTAAATTCATCCGATTAACAATAACCATGCATGACTGCCTAAACTTAAGGTAGGTATTGTATTTTTATTTTAATTTAATTATGTCGCGGAAAAAATAATAAGCACAAAAAAGTCACGGAACCAGTGTCCGTGGAATAAAATGTATATTAAAAAAAATCTTTTAACTATATTCTCGTTTGTTACGGGCCGGTTTTATTGTAAACCCACAGTTTTCTTCTCGGCTTATTGGCTAATTTTGCGTTGATTTATCTTAAAACTGGGCAACTCTAAAAACATTCTGTGTGGTAAAATATGTCTTCCAGTGTTGCTAACTGGGGCTGATATTAGGTAGCTAAATATTCTTTATGTGGCGACTTACTGTAAATGCTTTAGTTGGTTGTACATATATAAATTGAAACGTATTGTATAAGGTTGTACCTAACTTGTATATTTATAAGCTTTTTATGGTGTAATATTTAGGAACCGGGGAATTAGAAAAAGGGGCTCAAATTTTGGCAGCGCACCTTTAACCCAGCTGGTGTTGCGAGTGTCCATGTCCGGTGGCAATCTCAATCAATTTAGGTGATCCGTCTGCTCGTCTGCCACCTATCGCAATAAGAAAAGCGATAAGACACCACACCCTAAGTTCCTAGTCAATTGTAAAATTGGATAAATAAAGTATAAGCCTATAACTATCTCACTGCAGGGCAAAGGTCTCCATCACGATGACTTGATTTCTATGATGGAGGCCTTTGCCCTGCAGTGGGATCGTATACCTATGTATAGGCTGAAACTTTATTTTTTTCACTTTTAATATTAAACCGATAATAATATATTGATCCACGGTTCGCATGAATGGGCCGGCTCGACCAGAGTTATAACACAGCCTCACGGAAAACCGGCGTGAACAGCACTGTTTGGTTGCGTGAGTGAGGGTACCAAAGGCCCAAATCGAGGCAAAGGGGGGTTCAAATGGTTGCAGCTGCACTTGTGACTCCACTGGTGTCGCGGGTGTTTATGGGTGGCGGCAATTACTTACCAACAGGCGATCCGTCTGCTTGTCTGCCATAAAAAGCACAAACCCTCTAAAAATTACATATTTGCACACCAAAAATCAAACTATGATTTTGATGTGCTAGTGTGAAAAAAGGTTAGGATAGGATAACAATTTATTAATTTTGAGGGAACGTCAAATTAACCCTGATTTTTCATATTTTGCCGATTCGGCTGATAGGGCTTAAACAAGCGTCGTGGACTGATGCAATTCAAAGGTTTTAAATTAGTGTCTAGTGGTTTTTAGTGTACAAATTTGGTGTTTATTTGTGCAGTTAAGTGCCGAAAAGTGATCTTAATAATGAAAATCGTTGGATTCTATCGTTTTCAACAATGCTATTGTGTGTCTAGTGAGTTGTCTCGTGACAACTTGCTTGGACTCTTGGAGTCTTAAAACCCGCCATTGTTTTTAGAGTGATATCCGCTAAATCCGTAGGTCGATAAAACGTAAAACACCGGCGTTTTATTGAGTGACTGTGACTTTGACCTGAATTCGACTGTTAAGTTGACTACATTCTTATTCTCAATAAGTTACTTGACATTGGCAAATTATCTTCGGGTAGAGTCACATTTAAATATAAATAAAAAAAATCCCACATGTATAATAGAAATTCCTTGACAGCCCTACTTCATTATATTTGGCCCAAACAGAGATTTTTGTTGAGAAAATATGGCCTGAGCATGAATAAGTAAATACCAAACTTCTATAACACAAGCGTAGCTTTGAATTTAGCAATCCGTTGAGAATAAAGAATAACTAAGAAATATTTAGGCTTGTTATAAACATGATGATGATGAATATATGCATAAAAGTTAGAATTTTACGGAGCTTACTAACATTTCAATACTTAAAACTTCGATTATATGATTGTGGGATCTGTTCGAAAATACATTTATTCGGACCTCGGTAAAAATCAATTTGTTTTCTTGTATCAAACATTAAGACCACAACTTTTTTATTATTTATTTATTTGGAAACAAACAATTTTGAACACACTTTGGACAATATAAGTAAGCTCTTTATTGTGTATGGAAAACAAGGTTACAGAAATGATCTTGAAATAGTTTTTTAGATTTTCGCGTAGCTTTATAACTATAATTTATAAAGACGGGAATTAACACGACATTTAATATGTGATACAACATTGTATACTCACACTTTTTACTCGACGTTTCGGCTACGTTACAGCAGCCGTGGTCACGAGCGGACTGGGCGTGGGACTGGCGGAGCACGGCGTCGTCTGCTGGGGCCGGGCTGTGAATCTTCGGACACCCTCACATTTTCCGATATTAATTCGCCACTAGATGAACTGTCAGCAAAGCTACGAGTACTCCGACATACTACACTAACTGACTCCGCCAGTCCGCTCGTGACCACGGCTGCTGTAACGTAGTCGAAACGTCGAGTAAAATATGTGATTACACAGTATTGTATCATATAATAAATATCGTGATAACTCCCGACTTGGTTAATTATATTCTTAAAATTGTTACATAATATAATATCACTTGATCCGACCTTTTGAGGAATATACACATTATGGATATACTCAAAACATGACCAAATTTGTTTTTTTTTTTAATTTAGACAATATATAGATAAAGATTATCTAAATATTCCTGGACACTATAAAAGCAATTACAAGTTAACCATTCTTTTAATTATTTTTTAAATTTTGAGAACTTTAATGACTTGAATTTTTTTGGAAATTTATTATAAATTTTTGTATACATAAAATAGGTGTTTTTGGATACAAGAGCTTACTTAGACAAAGGCCTCACATATATGTTTAATAATAGACTTACAGTTTCACTTATTGCACTCAAACACAGCACTATGGTAAACTAATCTAAACTTTATAACAAACATTTTAGTTGAAAATATCACCAAAGTATTTTTACTTACGACAATCGAAGTAAATTTTTGTTACGAGATAACAAGCTACAAAAATGATAAACATCCACATGGTCAAAATCATGCGGTATCATAGTGTAGTTAGCTGCTAACGGGCAATTAATCAAGACAGGTGATTAATAGCATATCACATTCTCTCGACAACGCCCTGCGGCGCCGTTCGCTTTTAACTTTTGATACTTGTATAGATAGATATATATGCCGCAGCCATCTGGTTAAATAGGCCATCCAATAAGACGCCTAGGCCGATAGTTCTTAGTACCAAACTCACTTAACGTTTAACAGATTGGTATTGAAAATTAGCCCATTCAAAATAACTCATCAAAACTCAGCCAAGTGATTCATGTTTAATAATAAATTGAGACAACATCACATACATTGGCCTAGTCCCAAACTAAGGTTTTCTCTTGTACTATGCAAACCAGGAACAAGGAAGGTAAGATCGTTCCGTACTTAAAAATCGTGAATAAACCCGAGAGACAAAATAGAATAGTTATTTACGGGATTTCTACCATATGGTAGAAATGCCGAAATATCGCAAACTCAAAAATAAAGTGTATACTTTATTTTTGAGTTTGCAATATTTCGGCACTGTTGCAAGCACCATGGTCACGGAATAACTATACTAGTGTTGGTGACCATGGAAGTTCAAAACAAAAAAACTGAGCGACTAATATTGTATACTTTAAATTTTCGGACACAATAATTTTCTGATACTCATCGACGGTATATGAATAATTAAATGGGGTATATTTGCTTTCAGATCAAAATGAATGTCTGATTAAATCACATAATAAGCCAACATCTAAAGGAGGAGCAACATATACTTACATTATAGAGAATTGGAAATCAATGTTAGAAAACTTTTACTCGAGTAAAACATAATCGTTATACGTGAGAACAAAATTTTACTCACACGCGCTTCGTGATGAATCGCACATTGCCCTTTGTGAATGTTTAAGTACATTTGGCACGTGAATATTCATACACATTAATTATTGTACGTCGATATTACTGATTACATAAAGACGAGTGGTCCCCGGCAGAGTAGAATAGGCCACCCTCACTCTTACCGAGGTGTCGTAAAAGGCGACTAAGGTAAAGCTGCTGGTATGATCATCAGCACCCAGAGAAGGAAAACTCTGCATTTATATCAAAACCCTCGCCAACCCGTCGGCAAAGCGTGGTGAGTATGGCAATTACCCCTCATGTGATTGAGGGAGGTCCGTGCCCCAGCAGTGGGGACTTCCCATTTAAGTCCCCACTGATGAACATTATTGAATCGTGGTATCTACAATACATTTTTCATATAATTATCATTTTCTTATTCGTTTTCACTCCAGTACCTATCTCGTAGGGCTGGACAGTGCCTATTTTAATCACCATCTTACCATGGTCATTTACAACTAGATTCCTCGCTTCGGAGCCTGAGTAATAACGCGTCAGTAGTCGAATGAAACAACTGCCGTATCACCTCCACAACTCTTAGACAGGGAAACCATGCTACTGGGACATGGTCATACCTTCAAAATCATTATCTCAATAGTGGGTGTGAACTTTGAAAAACAATTCGAATGGTGCAGGTTTTATGATAGGGTATAGAGCAGGATCACCGACGCCTGAGGGTGTAACCTTGGGGACTGTATGACTCGTGGGTCCCTTGCAATGTTCCCTTAGGGGGACATGGCGGGGGATGACGTGATATAGTATGTTATGGCCAATCAATGTTCCTTTTCAATATCGTTTGATTTATGCAATTTATTTTAACTTTTTCTTGACTTGCGGCATTTATTTGACGCGAAGCAATTCAGAAACATAACAAGAAGAACCACACTAACTGGTATAGTGTAGAGTTTTAGTCCGACAAATCACCTGATGGTAATCGATTGCCGCCGCCCATGGACACCCGCGACACCAGTGGAGTCACAAGTGCGCTGTCTTCAAACCTCCTATCCCCCGGTACCCATCACTCACGCAGCGAAACACATCACAGTGCTGCTTGACGCCAGTTTACTGTAAGGCCGTGGTATCACTCCGGTCGAGCCGGCCAATTCATGCTAATGCGTGGCTCTCCCACTGCTGTGGCACAGAATGTTGGCTCGTTTCAGCCTGATGGTAGGCTGGAAAAGGAGAGTCTACGTTGCAGTTTTTTTTGTATTTGTATTTATCTCCTATCGTTGCCAAGCTCATAGCTAGGCAACGATAGGAGATAGATACAAAGTGCAAAAGACAAAGTTGTAAAGAATTTAATTGGCTTTTATTATGTAGTACAACAAAAATTCGTACGACGCACCGTTTTTGAGAAGTATTATTATTATTATTTGAAAGAAATGGGGTGAGCCTTGCGTCTCCTAGCCACTGCAACCAGTAGATGATCTATTGTGGCAGCCCCATAATCTATTACATCACCTCATGTAGAATGGAGCTGATGGGGGAGCTTTTGATCCCATCTGCCGAGATCATGTGTGCCGGTTCCTGCAGCGGTGCAGCGCTATGCACTCGCCGAGGACGTGGATAATCGTTTCCTCGTCCTCGCGACAGAACCTGCAGATTTTGGTATCTGAAAGGACCATGTTGTGCAGGTGCTTATTTAATTTGCAGTACCCCGTGAGAGTCCGAGTGAGTGCCCTAACATGTCCTCTACTCAGTTTTATTATTTCGAGAAGTAAGCAGAAAACCAAAAAAAGGGACCTTCTTTGTGCCGCCCCCCCTCGGGCTCACCTCAGAGGGGTAAAATTTTGGTATGTTTATCTCCTAACTAGTTCAAACGAAGTTCCTAAGTCAAAAATTCTGTTTTCGACTTTACCATTCACAAATTATTCGTTGACTTGGCTACAACCCTAATGTCTAGTTGAGAATTTGCATGATTGCAGTCGGCGACGGCACCTAGGCTGTTATTTGTTTATTTGACCAAACAAGATTACTTGGCACGGGCAATTAGAAATTGCAACATGCGTTTCCTTTCCTTTAGCGGTTACAAATTACGACCTGTTTGTGGTGGGAATCAACATCAAATTAAATACATCTAGTTTGGTAACCTAGACCTAAATTAAAAAAAAAACTGAATTGGATACTCAATGTTATTTATTTGTTGTACCTACTCACACACACAAACACACCTCTTCTTGTATATCCGCTACTTACCTTCCTGTTATAAATGTCGTGCCATTTGTGCCTATTTTATTGTACTTATAATACTGTAAACTTGTTCTATGTTCTATCATATTGCTCTCTGAGCTGTGAATGCAGTGATGGTCAATAAATGCTTTTTCTGCCTTTCTTTTCTTACTTAACACTATAACAACGATAATTATAAAGACATACCCACAACATCTCGTCTTGCGGTATCAGACAAATGTATAAATACGTCCTATGGAACACAGATTAAACAAATACATATTTTGTTCTAAATACGAATGTTTTTACTGTATTGGGATCAAATTCGCGACCTTTGGCATGAGGCAGGATCACAACCGAATTCGCCATCAGGCCAGTCTTTATCAAAGAATAATATTCTTTGGCACGAATGGGCCGGCTCGACCGGAGTGATACCACGGCCACACATAAAACCGGCGTGAAGCAGCACTGATCTGTGATTCGCTGTATGAGTAAGAGTACCGGAGGCCCAATCCGGGGGAAAGGGGGCTTTAAAGGTTGCCCGCGCACTGGTGTCGCGGGTATCTGTGGGCGACGGCAAACGCTTACCATCAGGCGATCCGCCTGCTCGTCTGCCATCTGTCACATTAAAAAAAGAACATAATTTATAAATACATTAATAAATATCAATATTCTAATTACTACTAATTTCATTTCTATGCAAAGAAAGAACACTAGATGCCTAAATTGTGGAAACCTGTGTTATAAAAAAGGATATTAAACAGTGCCCTGACCGAGAATAAAGATTCCGTTACCATAATTTCCAAATAAATTCCAAATAATCTAACTTGTACAGTTTTACCAATTTTACAAGTTACACCAATGTACCTGCGCAGAAGTCTTATTTTCGAAAACGTCGACAAAATCTTATCCAATCACAACGCTCCATTTGCGCGCGCCAAAAATTACAATTTCTTATTGGTTGATGCGTCAGCGCCATGTTCGGTGCGAATGCAATTAAGAGAGATAGCATTCTTCTCTGGATTTATTGTAATTTAATCTTAACGTAACGCAATAAAGTCTGTATTTCAACTGCTTTCGCAATCGTAATCAATCGGATTTAATTCGCTCTTCTGCGTAGACGAATTTTGCCGATGAAACTTATAAAACGTGGTACAGCTGTACCTGCGTAGATGTTGCTGATGCGTTAAAGCCATGTCCGGTCCGAGTTAAAAGAGAGATAGCATTCCTCTCTGGATTTATTGTATTTAATCTTAACGTAACGCACGCAATAAAGTCTGTATTTCAACTACTTTCGCAATCGTAATCAATCGGATTTAACTTGCTCTTCTGCGTAGACGAATTCTGCCAATGTAACTTATAAACGTGGTACAGCTGTACCTGCGTAGAAGTTGTTGATGCGTTAGAGCCATGTCCGGTGCGAGTTAAAAGAGAGATAGCATTCCTCTCTGGATTTATTGTATTTAATCTTAACGTAACCAAGAGACGTAGTAACGCAATGAAGTCTGTTTTGCAACTGGTTTGCAACATATTACTGACAATTGACGTCATCTTCAGCTTTAATTAATGGTTAATCGTGGCCAATCAAAGCATTGCTTCAGCGCTAACATACGATGGTTGTTGTTTTGGGTTGACATCAATCAGATGAATGATGATACAGTTGTAACGTTCATATTATCAGCTATTGTTCTAAAAATACTTGAAGATTTTCGGCAAGGACAATTTTTAAGTTCTAATTATACCATCTTTTGCCTTTAAACAATCTACGGAATAAACTACAATGCAAAAACGTCAATATGATGGCCGATTTTTAAACGGAAATTCACAGAAAACCGGTGTGAAGCAGCACTGTGCTGTGTTTCGCTGCGTGGGTGAGGTTACCGGATGCCCAATCCGGGGGAGGGGAGTTTAAAGTTTGGCAGCGCACTTGTGACTCCACTGGTGTCGCGTGTGTGCGGACGGCGGCAATTGCTTACCATCAGGTGATCAGTCTGCTCGTCAAAAAAAAAAACTTATATTTGCCGACCAAAATAAAAGAAACATTTCGACACAACAACAACAACAACTCGTCATCTTAGCGTGCAATTCCCGGTTGAGTCAAAGTTGTCGCTTTGGAGCCCGTGGTACGCTAAGACCATAATTCAGGAGTAAGGGTTTGGCGACCCTTTTAATAGGGGAACCAGACCAAAGAAACATGTTTATACGTTCCAGAAACTATCCGAAAGGTGCATGTTTCCTCATGATATTTTCTCTCACCGCTGAGCTAATGATAGTGTGAGCTGTCACCGACAGCAACAAATTACAATTTTTTTTTTATCTGTTTTATTATCAAATCACTTTAAGGGTCTATTCAACGTGATGTGAATTAATCATAAAAAATAAATTCAAACAATAGTCACTTAGTAAATCGGCCTATATTTATTCGAACAAACGATTTCATAAGCAGGTATCTATTAAATAGATGGTAAGATATCACATGACATCAAACTCACTGCGCAAGAGCACAAACATGAACCTGTTCCATACATTCATGTCATTTAGCATACAATGTTGTGACACAATTAAGTAGCATAATGTCATTGTCGCGAATCACACCGCATCGGACTGGGTGCATTATACTTGTGTAACAGGTTTGGAATAACTGTTGTACTTATAATGTTTATGTTATCAGGCTAACTATTAATTCAGCTTATAAATGTCTCTAGGGTCCTAGACCCTAGAGACATTTATAAGCTATGTCAAAGACGCCGAGACTCCAGCATGCAATGCATGACCGTGGGAGAGACACGCTTCGGCATGAATGGGCGGGTTCGACCTGAGTGATACAACGGCCTCACAGAAAACTGGCGTGAAGCAGCATTGGGCTGTGTTTCGCTGCGTGAGTGAGGGTACCGGAGGCCAAATCCGGGGAAAGGGATTTGCAAAAAATAAAGGTCAGCGGCGGAATTGTGACTCCACTGGTGTCGCGGGTGGCCACGGGCGCCGGCAATTGCTTACCATCAGGCGATCCGTTTGCTCGTCTGCCACCTATAACATAAAAAAATTTCAACGTGTGTGATCATCTTATGGCGCAGAAGAGCGCACGTTTCATATTCAAAAGTCGCTCGTCTTTTATTTATGTGGAAATTTTCTTCACTTGTCATGGATCCACATGGATCCACTACAAGCTTGTTTAAATCTATTTATTTAATAGGTTCAATTAGTTTATTTTTAATATAACATTTTCAACTTTCGCGTTGCATTATACAAATAAATATGTACTTACATATAAAAACAGTTTATTTTTAATGTCAAGAATTGCCTTATTATTAAAACGCCATTCATTCCCTAATCCTGTCAGCATAGGCCTGCCGGTATCATTACGCTGGGGGTTAGTAGACATGTTGGTAGAAAAACAAATATACTCTTTGACAGAATTCTCGTAAATTTTATATTGCGGTAATGATATATAAATATAAAGGCGTAAGGCGTACGTTCGGCCCATCTCACTTCGGCTCGGCGGCATTCCCAAATTTCATTCCGAAATTCGGCTTCATACAAAAACATTTGAAGTCTTTTGACGACCCGTTTGGCGAAATGGTTTGAGTGCCGTTTGAGACGCAAGGGTCGTGGGTTCGATTTCTGCACTGAAACGGAATACTGATATTAACGTATCTGGGTGTTTACGGTACCTTCGTGGTACCTGGTTTCCATAGTAAGTACAACGGAACACCTTAGTTTGGGTTCAGGGCAACGTAGGTACATATGTGAATGTGATAGAAGCATGTGAATAGAAGATATAAATTTACAACATTGCTTAAAACTGGGTTACGACCTGAAGATTCCACCATATGATATGTAAATGTGCTTTCCGCCTTTGGCTGTAAAAGCACTTCCCAAACTTTCTTTAGAAGTATAAAACCTTTCTTCTAAAGGGCGTCGAATAAAGTCGAATTCTTCGAATTTCACATTACTACTTATACATATTCGACACAGGACGTATGTACCTTCTAATGTCTTAAGATTTGTTTATGCTTTTTTATATAATGAGAAGTCTTGTAAGTGAGTAAACCACTCGCTTGTTGGTATTGTAACGTAAGCATTGACAAAGTGTATGAGGCTGGCAAGGGACCGGTGACGGTGGGTATATGTAGGCTGATATGATGATCGATCGATCATCGAAGTAGAGAGGTCACAAGGTAAGGAAATATAGTGTAAGTTGCCTTGCAGCACAATTGATGAACGATTTGAGTAAAATGTCCGGTATGAGTATTGCGCTTAGGGCCAGTTGGTTGACGTACTTTGGTAAAGTCACAGTTCATGTATGGTAAAGTTGAGCCTTGAATGCGGTAGCTTCCTTCTGCGAGGAGGTGATGATGCAGAAGGAGGCTGCTGAGCGAGAGAGGGGGAGAGATCCGCTCTCTCCCCGACTTCGACGAGGGCGAGGTAGAAGGGGGGCTCGACAGGGCAATACTTCGACCGGAAGGTCTCGGACGGCAGGTGCGGGGGTACCGACCGTCCCATGATGAGACCTTTCAGAGATGGATAGCGCATTGTACGCCGGTGCGCTTTCTGGGGTAGGAGTGGGTGCTGTCACTGCACCCCTCTGAGGTCTGCCCATTCTGCTTGGGTGGACGTTGGCCGCAAGCGGGGTCAAACGGACTGAGAGTCACCGTAGGCCTCACCTAAGTCAACAGCGGCGGGCGTCGTAAGGTTTTTAGTGAGTATACCTCTGGGTCATCTTTCCAGAGGGAGTCCCACACACCCCGTCAGGTCGGGGAAACCTAAAGCCTAAACGGTGCGTAAAGCATTTTCCCTGCGTGCCTAAAAAAAAAATGGAAAAGTTGAGCCTAAACCACACCTTTTCCTGGGTAAAGTTGGTTCAGAAAAATTATACAAGCTTTTGACTGCATTCCAGGTTACCACCCTATTGGTCTAGTGGTTTAAGTACCGGGCCGTGATCTCGGGGTCCTGGGTTTCCGGGTCCATTCCCGGGTCGAGCGAAAAGTATGTTTCGAATCTTTCGGACATAGCTTGGCTTTGTGATCACTAATCCGTATTTGGAAAGCGTGGTAATGACGACCCGATTGGAACAGTCGTAGTAAACGCTGCCTCTGAAACAAAGGGTTGCGGGTTCGATCCCCGCACAGTACATACATTTTTGTGCATGAACATGTTTGTTTGTATTGGTCTGGGTGTTTGATATGTATTATAAATGTATTTACAAAAGTAAAGTATTATATGTATATATTTTTAATCCCACTGTTGATTCTGATATCCGTAACATAGGTGCTTGAGCTACCTATCTCGGAGTCAGGTCAATGTATGTGATGTTGTGAAATATTTATTTATTTATTTAATCCCATCATAGTAGCGAGAAGCCTTTGCCCTGCAGTGGGACAGTTTATTGGTTGATACTTACAGGTTACCAAATGATCTGAATTTCGGAAATTAGATTTTACAATCAGATTTACAATCTGGTGACAATATTAATATCCTTTGGACTATCGAGCTGATCTTATTATGGAGAATCAATGTAACTCCCATTAAAATGGGCAACAATAGTCAAAAGTGGGTTATGCGAGATAAATATATTTCAATGAATGGTGAACAAGGTCATATATATTTATTTAAAAAAATACTAGCTGTAAATACCCTAGTTCTCATGTCCAATTAAATGGGATCGCATGTGTCAAGTGGCAATGGGCAGGGCACATAGCGAGGAGAACAGACGGCCGTTGGGGCGGTCCGGTGAAAGGTCCTGGAATCCATTGGATGCAGGCGGCACAGGACCGATCTGTGTGGAGAACATTAGGGGAGGCTCATGTCCAGCAGTGGACGTCTATCGGCTGAAATGATGAGCTGTTTATCTCAAAAATTACGTATTCCGAGTAATATGCCGCAGGAAGACCCTTATCAGCCCCCGAGTACAATTCCCATTTACCGAATCTGATTCGATAAAGATCAAAAGTCGACGTTTCAGATCATTTCCCAAGGAAGCTTATGTACATTTTTAATCATTAACTTTGTAGGCACTTAAGCCGCTGTCAGTAAGTATCCGGCCAATTTTACACTAATTCTAATCTTTTATCTGATAAATCAATCACGATCATTTAATTAAACTTTCAGACCTTTGGAATAGAGTCCAAACTAGTTTAGGATGTGGCTAAGTGGTTAGTAATTGCGAAATAGTGTGTTTATGCATTGCGCCGAGATTGAGTGCAACCTTCCGTACAAGGCACCCGCCTTCTTATTATACAATGCAACATGTTTAGTCGTAGATGCATGATATAGGCGTGTATGCATTTGTAAAACTATGTGGAATGTACATGACGTTTGTTCATTGTGTTTAATAAAATCTTAACCTGTTAGATAAAACCGCATTACCATTTTTATGCCTTAACCCAATAGAAGAGCTTACCTACTTTTTTATGAGATGGGGGCAGGCGAGCAGACGGATTACCTGATGGTAAGTGATTACCGCCGCCCATGGACACCTGCGACACCAGAGGAGTCACAAGTCCGCTGCCGACCTTTTATAAAGAAATCATCATCATCATCATCGTCAGCCCTTTTAAGTCCCCACTGCTGGGGCACGGGCCTCCCTCAATCACATGAGGTGTAATTGCCATACTCACCACGCTTGGCAGACGGGTTGGCGAGGGTTTTGATATAAATGCAGAGTTTTCCTTCTCTGGTTGCTGATGATTATGCCAGCAGCTTTACCTTAGTCGCCTTTTACGACACCTCGTAAGAGTGAGGGTGGCCTATTCTACTCTGCCGGGGACCACACGGCTGAAATACGCTCTTTTATTAAAAGTTTGCAGGTTGTATTGGTTCGGAAATCCTGCTGGCGATAGTTCATTCCATAGTTTTGTCATACGAGGTTTTTTTTATTAACCCCCGACGCAAAAACGACGGGGTGTTATAAGTTTGACGTGTCTGTGCGTTTGTGTGCATGTGTGTGTCTGTGTGTCTGTCTATGGCATCTTAGCTCCCGAACAAATTAACCGATTTTGATTTTGTTTTTTATTGTTTGAAAGATGATAAAGGGGGGAGTGTTCTTAGCCATATTGGATAAAATCACTCATCTATTTTTTATGTGATTAGTGGCAGACGAGCTGACGGGTCACCTTTTGGTAAGCGATTGCCGCTGCCCATGGACATCCGCGACACCAGTGGACTCATAAGGGCGCTGCCAACATTTAAACCCGACCTACCCCCGGATTGGGCCTCGGTACCTTCACTCATTCAGCGAAACACTGCACAGTGCCGCTTCACGCCAGTTTTCTGTGCGCCCGTGGTATCACTAAGGTCGAGCCGGCCCATTCATGCCGAAGCGTGGCTCTCCCATGGTAAAAATTCAAGTAAGGATAAAATAACCATGTTATGTAGATTGCGTGAAAAGTAACTAGTAATCCATAAGAACATGTTACGTCGTCACCCATAGGGTTTTAATATGCACTATACGAGTATTGCATGTCGCACTCTCAACTAATGGCATTACTCTATCGACAAGCTATTTATATCCATACACCGTGCTAAATAATAAATAAAGAAATAAATTGTTTATTCAGTAAATAACATTACATTACATTAAAACTTAATAAATTACAATATCAGGGTTATTCATTGCCTGAACTCCTGAACCTGAAAATATATCAAGGGAATTATAATATGATGAACATTTCCCGTGGGAGAGCCACGCTTCGGCATGAAGGGGCCTGCTCGACTGGAGTGATACCACGGCCTCACAGAAAACCGGCGTGGAGCACCACTATGCTGTTTTTCGCTGCGTGAGTGAGGGTACCAGAGGCCCAATCCAGCAGAAAGGGGGGTTTAAAGGTTGGCAGAGCACTTGTGATTCGTCCATGGACGACGGCAAAAGCCGGATCGTCGATGAGGTCACCCTGAGAACGGCGCGCCTCATCGTGGAGGAAGTTGAAGCTCGCCGAGGTGCCCTGAAAAGGACGCCCCGAGCGAGAGTTCCGCGTGGGACGTATTGTCACTCGTAGAGTCACAGGAAAAGCCACCAAGTATCGCTACACGAAATTCGGTCACCCACCTGCCACCTGCATTACCGGGGTCAGGATGGGGTCCAGGGCGTACGACGGGGCCGTATTCGCTAGTACTTGGGGCGCGCCCCAACTCAGCAGCCACCTACGTGAAGCGCGCCTGACCGATGGACCGTCTTCGTGCACCGTCGGCACTCTACACCAAGGGCACACTAGCAAATACCTTTTAATATGTTCATAAGATAAAACGTTTTTTTGTAGTCGTAAACTATGTAACTAACAATAAACAGATTTCAACCGTCTGTGTTGGGTCTCATATCTACCCGCCAAGACACCTTTAGCCGTTACTATGATCAGTCGAGTGAGTCTGCTCGACTGGCAGCGGTTCCCCCCTTACTTATTTACCGTCCTGACTCTGTCCTTCTACTACCGTAGGCGACCCGGGAGCAATATATCTTCATCTTCACTTTATCTATTATAGTTAGGCCAAAATAAAAGACACTTCAACCAAATTCGACAACGTAACCTTGTAACAACGGTCACTGAATTTATCAATCTTTTTATTTTAAAAAGCACAATTTCTTAACTTTTTAAAATTATGTCTGCATTTATTTATTTCAATAAAGACAAAAAAGATAATATTCGCGATTACTTATTAAAAAAAATACTTTTCTAGAGAATTGAATTTTGGTACTTACAATGTTGTATGTATCAACCCATTTTCTTTTTAAGCTCTAGTGATGTACCCCAAATAATCAAACCAATACAATGTTAATCGTGTAGGAACAATCATCCATAAATGAAAAGCCACATTATGATTGAAATGAAACGTATTAGTCTCTTGTTTAAAAATATATAAGTATATTAATAACTTTGTAGAAAGAAAAAAATATATATGGCACACAATATAAGCGCTTTGATTTCGAAGAAGAAGAAATAAATAGCCGTGGATCAATATCTACGATCAGTATGTAATTTTCTTTCTTTTCAGTAATTTTGATTTACATTTCTCCAAATAAAAGTACTAAAAGAAGTTAACTTTTCCATTATTCGATTCACGTTTTTTTAAATTACATAACAATTATTCATTCTGGCCGTGTGGTTTCCAGCAGAGTAGAATAGGCCACCCTCACTCTTACCGAGGTGTCGTAAAAGGTAAAGCTGCTGGCATGATCATGAGCACCCAGAGAAGGAAAACTCTGCATTTATATCAAAACCCTCGCCAACCCGTCTGCCAAGCGTGGTGAGTATGGCAATTACCCCTCATGTGATTGAGGGAGGCCCGTGCCCCAGCAGTGGGGACTTAAATGGGCTGACGATGACGATTTTTTTTTTATTTATTTTATTTATTTAATTACACAGGTCCTTAAACCTAAAGTCCTTAAACCTTAAGTAATTAAAGACGGTAACAGTGGGAAAATGAATATTTTCATTAGTATAATGTCCTGAATACTTTGAGTTACTCAAAGCCTCTCTATGATGCTAAAATTTTGAAAAGTGAAATGTGGCTTATTAGTTTGGCTCGACTATAATGTATTTATTCCCACGGAGAGGCAGGCTAGTGCTCTAAGGACTTAGTGTTTTAGACTAAGGGGCTCTAGGCTCACTATAGGGTTAGGTTCCCTTCCTTTCCTTATATTCTGTTCGCAGGGACGTGGTGCCTAACAACAGTTACTGTCCGCGATAGAAAATGACGCGCAAAACGCACTGTAGTGGAAATAAATCCATCCAATTATGACCCGTACTTTACTAACACGCGTTTCACAATGTTTCCAAGTGAACTAATTAGCGTGATCAAATGACTAGTGGGAGGAAGGTTAATCCCATTTGTCATTTGAGTTGGTTAAGAGGATTATCGAGGACAAAGCAAACGGATTAACGTAACACCTATCCAGTTATGAAAATGTCTCATATAAATATGATATGCTAAAATGAGAAAAATAATGAAATGGAAAGAGGAGATTTAAAAGAATCTTGGCGGATGACTAGCAGGAGTTGGCACAAGTGGCTCGCTCAGCATACGACTCCGCAGGGGAAGACATTACTGGGTGTCCTGGTAGGTCGTACAGCGTTGAAGGGCTGTATTGCGCTAGATAGAGGTGAAGCAGCGAGTGCGATTAGGGGTACGGTCTAGTCCCGGCTGTGGGGTTTCCGACCGCGATTGCGCGGAGATGGACACCCCATGGGTTTTAGTTAGGGTTTGAGTCCCACACATCACCTTATTCCCTACATGTAGCAAGGTGACGGCCATGATGGTTTCCCCTGGAAAAAAAAAGGTAGGGCCACCCTACGCCCTGTGGCTAGGGCGTTTAAGAATACTGCCAAGGTTTTCCCGGCCTGTCGTAAGAGGCGACTAAACGGGCCTTCGGAGTACGTGAGCGTCTCCACTGCTGGGGAGTGACTTGCTCAGCATACGACACCGCGGGGGACGACATTACTGGGTGTCCTGGTAGGTCGTACAGCGTTGAAGGGCTGTATTGCGCCAGATATGGGTGAAGCAGCGAGCGCGATTAGCGGTACGGTCTAGTCCCGGCTCCCGGTTTCCAACCGCAATTGCGCGGAGATGGACGCCCCAGGGGTTTTAGTTAGGGTTTGAGTCCCACACATCACCTTGTTCCCTACATGTAGCAAGGTGACGGCCATGATGGTTTACCCTGGAAAAAAAAAAGGGTAGGGCCGCCCTGTGGCTTGGAGAATTCACTGCTAAGGCGCTGCCGGCTTGTCGTAGGAGGCGACTAAACGGGCCTCCGGAGTACGTGAGCGTACCCACGGCTGGGAATCGGCTTGCTCACAGCCACGCAATGAAGACGTTACCGGGTGTCCTAGCAGTTCGTACACCGATGAAAGGCGCCAGGTACGGTCTAGTCCCGGCTATGGGGTTACCGACCGCGATTTCGCGTAGATGGACACTCCAGGGATATAGGTTAGGATTAGATTCACACACATCACCTTGTACTCTACATGTAGCAATGTGAGCCAAGACTCAGTTTGGGTCGCTGCTTCAAAATAACAGAAATGTTACCATGACCGACACTTTACACACGCGTGTTACATACCTAATATTTCCAGGCGGGTTAATTGAGTGATCAAATAACCAGTGGGGAAGGTTTAATCCCATTTGTCTTTTGAGTCAGTAAACAGGAGGATTAACGTAAAACGTGCTTAGTATAAAACTGTTCCATAAAATATGATTGTTCAGTTTGTGCGGAAAAAAATGAAGATTCCAGGTTTAGTATTTATACTAAATGTATCAGTTTTAATTAAGTAAGAGTTCTTAGTAGTTTTAAATGTATGAATTTGATGTATTTTGCAGAATGGTAATAAAAGTATAGTTAATGGTAGTAAAAGTATCTTTAAATAATGTTGTTTTAACACTGATTTATAAAGTAAAGTACTCAGCTATATAAATCAGTAAGAAATAAGAAAGTTGTCCATTGACACCTGTTGTCAATTGGACAACTTTTGTTAGACCAAAGAGACTTAGGACGGTAGTTTACGGTCTCAAGAGAATTCATTCAATAATAAAACGCTTAGCATCATTGTTTTACTGTGTCACTGACTTTGACTGGCTTACACTGTTGACTCGTCGGTAGTAGTCACTAAGGCAAGAGTGAACAGAAATCATCGAGGCCCCAGAATCGCAACGCGTACGTGCAATCGTAAACGCGTAAACGTCTTTAACTTCAACGTCACTCTCCATCAGGTGAGATTGTGGTCAAGCTTGACATTGGCAAATTACATCTACCTACTCGTGTATGTATAGAAAGAGAGTAGGTACCTACACCCATCGTCAAATTAAAAAATAAACTATCCGTATCTACATATATCTACGAGTAGGTATGACGTGGCAACAGCCGGTGTACAAACGCAGTTATCTGCGCATGAAAATGGTAAAACAAAAACAGAACACGATTAATGCTACATCACCGTTATCTGATAAGCGTCTCAGTGACGTCATTACGGTCACATCGATACGATACGCACTATGTAATTACAGATTTAACAGCGAGCGAGTTCCGACTCAAATCGACCGATTACCGAATACCGAAAACAGGAATTTAACTTGACTCTCCGATGAGTAATTAGTCGTGATCGAGTTTTCGTCCACTTAGCGAAATATCGATGAGCAATGGCCATGTTTTGTATGTTATATTTAAAGTGCCTTTTGATATTTGACTAGTTTAGATAGCATGATGATGGCTAGCATGATGGTAGACGAGTAGATAAGATCGTGAGCTTTCAATCGCGAGTTCGTAGGTTCAAATACGAGCATGAAATTCTGGATTTTTTAAAATGTATATGCTTCTATATATATATGTGCTTATTATTGGGTAGGACGACCGATTTGGAACAGTGGTAGTCAACGCTGCCTCTGGTGCAAGGGTTGCGGGTTCGATCCCCGCACAGTACAAACATTTGTGTGCATGAACAAATCTGTTTGTATTGGTCTGGGCGTTATCTATATATTATAAGTATGTATTTACAAAAGAAAAGTATTCTATGTATATATTTGTAATCCCACTGTTGATACTAATATCCGTAACACAGGTGCTTGAGCTACCTATCTCGGAGTCAGATCAATGTATGTGATGTTGTGAAATATTTATTTATTTCTACCACGAGCTCTGTGGTGAGGGGAGACCACATAAGGCAATCCACCGGCTTACATTCAAATTCAATGAAATGAGGCACTACTGTGGTAACCCCCCCCCCCCACACCTTTACTTTTCTTTTAGAAAATCACTCATTATGATTGAGATACAAACTCTACACATTTAATAATATTGAACACGTGATTGCGTTATACAGGCATTTTTATTCTTGCCTAAATAAAAGTCAAGTCTAATACTTGACTTATATACTGTCCCACTGTAAGGCTATGACATGATTTTTGATGCTGACATCATCGCTACTATGATGGAATAAAGCTTAACGCCATCTAAATGCGGATTGGTAATTCGGCATGAATGCCATGCTGGCTTGACCGCAGCGATACCACGGCCTCTCAGAAAACGTGGCCCAATCCGGGGGGAAGAGTGGTTTAAAGGTTGGCAGCGTACTTGGGACTCCACTGGTGGTGGAAAACACTTACCTTAAGGTAATGTTTGCTCGTATGCCATCTATCACGTGAAAAAAACAAATCTAATAAATGTTATATTCATTCATTCAATCACACACTAAATAAAGTCTAGACAATATTTTCTCCGCAAGAATATACGCAGACAGCTTCCCGGGTAGGTCATGTCAACCCACTTGGGAGCCACTCTTCGCAACGGCCAGGAAGAGCCAAGTTATTTGTAGGCGGAAAAAGTGTTCTCGACAAAATTCATGTGGCCTACTACTCGACACGAAATGAATATCCCCGAGGGAAATAAAGACGTGTTTTGAAAAATCATAGTTTTATTTTTATGTAATAGGTAGGCAGACGAACAGACGGATCACGTGATGGTAAGTAATTGCCGCCGCCTATGGACATCCGCGACACCAGTAGAGTCACAAGTGCGCTGCCAACCTTTAACCCCCCTATCCCCCGGATTGGGCCTCCGGTACCCTCACTCACGCAGCGAAACACAGCACAGTGCTGCTTCACGCCGTTTTTCTGTGAGGCCGTGGTATCACTCCGGTCGAGCCGGCATATTCATGGCGAAGCTTAGCATTTTGTGTTAAGTATTACTTATTTTTTATTAACACATTTGATAAAGTTAATAATTTGAGGCGAAACCGCATACTAGGGACGCTTTAATGTGATGATGTAAATTATTAATTAAATAATCAATCATGAACCAAGGTTTCGATATGTTTTGTACTCCAAACTTTGATTCATCATCATCATCATTTTAGCGTTTTGTCCCGGTTGCGTTCCGAGCTGTTGCTTCGGAGTCCGGGTTCACCATTATTGGCGTTAACCATAGTTTGCCTTAAACTGTAGAAGCTTATATGCCGAAGATAAAACTAAAAAATGGACGCTTTAAATAAGTGTGGCAAAGCCTTTAGATAGCCTACCCAAGAAGAAAATTCTACCCTACTTTTATGCAGAGGAATTCATTATAATAAAGCAAAAAAACATATATCAAAGAAAGGACAATGGCCCAAACTTCTTTTTTTTCCTCGCCGATTTTCTTGTCGATTACAAGCGGTCGGTTTTCCCTAGTCAGTCTCAATGGCCCAAAAATATTCGCAGGTTTTGGTACAAAATTACTAATTACTGTAAAGAGATTTAGTTTGTATAATAAAGGTGATACTTTAACTTCGGTCTCGTTAGTATGATTTCAAGTCTAAAATAAACGTAACGTATGCTAAAGTTTATTTTAGACTTGGAAATCATACTCAATGTTCAAAGTTTTAACTACCTATAAAATTTATTTTAAATGACTGTTTATTATCATAATCACACTATTTCCATACACTGGAGCTTTGCCAAACAAATAATAAACTATTGACACATTTATTAATTCATCAACCCCCTTACCACAAAAGCTCCAGTTACGATCATAAGCTGTTAGAGCTTAACGGAACCCGATCAATTCAAAAAGTTCGTTGTATAATTATTTTAATGGATGCTATTTTAAAATCGAGCACGACTATATATTCAATCTACGCCTGTTGGACGAAATTTTGCAATAGTTTCGATTTCATCATGAAATTGAGAACTCCTTATCGTTGGGACTCCTAAGCCTGGTGTCAAAGTTTCAAACTGTACCGCTTGGTTGGATACCGACTATCAAAGGGAAAGGTTCGACAGCTTAACTGTGCTTACTACACAGATACGTCTTTATTTCTGTCTAACAGTCAGCCCTCACTTCGTTTCGGGACTTAGTTTTGAGAAAACCGATTTTGCGAATTAGTTCTATACGGTACCAATAGATGCCGTTAAGTGTCGATTGCATCGCACAAGTGTAATGCCTGTTCGATTTACCATTTACGTATTAACCGTGTTGACTGAAAAAAGGTGTTACCTACGTAATTTAGGCACCGTTTGAGAAACAAGACACGCTATGTGATTTTATCAGTCACGTGTAGACACGATGGATTGTCATTATAATATTGAATACAAAATTATGATCGTCGGACAAACTCAGCAGGAATTCAGTCGAGAGTCACTACGTTTTTACAAATACGACGGGTACACACAGTTTCGTCAAATCCTTTACGATATCGTCAATGATTAATCGCATCATTCTTTCTCATTCATTATCATCATCATCATTTAAGCCAATAGACGTCCACTGCTGGACATAGGCCTCGCCCAATCTTCCTCACACAGATCGGTCCTGTGCCCCCCGCATCCAATGGATTCCCGCAACCTTCACCAGACCGTCGGGTCCACCTTGTGGGGGGCCTGCCACGGCTGCGACTTCCTGTACGTGGCCTCCACTCGAGGACCTTTCCGCCCCAACGGCCGTCTGTTCTCCTCGCTATGTGCGCTATTGCCACTTGAGACATGCAATCCTTAGGGCTATGTCTGTGACCTTAGTTCTCCTGCGGACCTCATCATTTCTGATAAGATCACCCAAAGAGACTCCGAGCATAGCCCTCTTCATTGCTCTCTGGGTGACTTTGAGCCTCCTTAATCGGCATATTGTAATCTATCTCATTACATTAACGCGCAATTCACTGTCGGTTTATTGTTTCGATCTGTCTGAAATAACGGAACTTTAAATTCGCCCTGTAAACGCTACCAATAAACCACGTGTACCTTAGCGTGTTCTTTTACAAGGTCACTTGAGCGGTACTCAGAGTAACATTCTCGGTTTTACTGCCCAGCATTATTTATCCATGATAGTGGGGTATTAGACTAATCTTAAGATAGTAAAATACTTAGGTAACTACTTTTTTTATTGCCAAAAATAGGTAAACGAGCATGCGGCCCATCTGATGGTACATGGTAACCACCGCCCATGGGTATCAACAATGCCGGAGCACAGTCATGCCGCTGCCTCCCGTATTTTGATAAATTATTATCAAAATAAAAAGGAATATGAAACAATATCAATATTTTTTAGTTTAAAAAAACGTCTAGATGGTTTTAAGTATGTTCTTTTAAACATGGGCAAGTCCGTTTTTTAAAACCATACACAATTTTACTGTTTAATAAAGCCGATTCAATAAACTATTAATTTAATTATAAAAAAATACTAGCTTGTGACGTCACACTCCAGTCGCCATTTCTATGGAGAGTTTTATTAATCTTGCTTGTGATATCTCAGGTAAATTGTGGAATCAAGTAATATTTAAACGATTTGAATTATAATTAAATGGAGTAATTCATCACTTCCGTTGTGATTGCAACTCGGGCTCTTTCTTGCTTACCATTAGGCTGAGGAGAGCCAATATACTGTGCTTCTATAAAAAAAGTAAGTAATATAATAGGTCATAGATGAATCTAATAAACAATACGCTTACAGAACTCACTTCAGTTTTCCATTGAACTAAAACGAAAAATAGCCGTGTGGTCCCCGGCAGAGTAGAATAGGCCACCCTGACTCTTACCGAGGTGTCGTAAAAGGCGACTAAGGTAAAGCTGCTGGCATGATCATCAGCACCCAGAGAAGGAAAACTCTGTATTTATATCAAAACCCTCGCCAACCCGTCTGCCAAGCGTGGTGAGTATGGCAATTACCCCTCATCTGATTGAGGGAGGCCCGTGCCCCAGCAGTGGGGATTTAAATGGGCTGACGATGATGAAAACGAAAATAATCCGATAAGCTTTTTGTAACTAGAATTAATCGCTAATTGAATAATTCTCTAGTTATCGCACTGGTTGCTTCACAGTTCTCGCATAAATTTACATATTTTACCAATTTAGTTAGATGTTTTAACCAAGTTAAAAAAGAAGTGTCGTATTTGTGAAAATTTGTTCAATAAAGTGTAATCTGGACTGGAAAAAGGAAAAATCAATGCACCACGGGCTGCATTTTTTTTAAAAGCGGGCGGCACACTTGTAACTGCATTGGTGTTGCAGGTGTCCATCGGCGGCGGTCACCGTATACCATCAGGTGATCCATATGTTCGTCTGCCCCTTATCTCATAAAAAATACAAATATGACTAATTTGACTGCTAGTCTTAAGACTAATTACCTGATGGTAAGCGATTGCCGCCGCCCATGGACACCCACGACACCAGTGGAGTCATAAGTGCGTAGTCTACTTTAAGCCCCTCTTTCCCCCGATTGGGCCTCCGGTACCCTCACTCACGCAGCGAAACACAGCATAGTGCTGCTTCATGCCGGTTTTCTGTGGATTTATTTATTTAACCCCCCGAAAATAAGAATCCTCAAGTTAAGTTTGAGTCTGTTGTTGAATTGATGGTTGATGTTAATGATGTTAATTTAAGTCGGCATCAAACAAGCCGCGTCCTCTTTCCTGCCGTCTATAATTTATTTACTTTCAAAAATAAATCAAGTATGTCATAAATTAAAAAAAATCCTTTGATTTCCACAGAATTATCCCCAGAGATCTTGACATAATAAATGTTATTAGTATTTGGGTTACTGTTAACATTTCATGTTGAATTACAATTTCCCTTACTATGACGATTCAAAAATGCATCCACATTCCTAACCCACGTGCTTTTCACTACTTCCCTTCAGCAAACGCGCCATTTGCCAATAAAGGTAGCCGGCAAACTCTCCATAGAATGACCCATTCCGCCTCATATCTGCAGAACTAGATCAAGTTTACGCATACAAAGTACGTCCCAGTTTAGTCGCGACCGCTTCGAACCACTTACAATCGACATAAGAGCGCTTGTAAGGACCACTAGCGCCACCCTTTGATATTTCGTTCCCTGCCGCGTAGGTAGTCAAAGTCCATCAAACTCACAGTCACTCAATAAAACGCCGGTATGTTTACGTTTTATCGCCCTACGGATTCACGGATATCACTCTAAAAGCAATCGCGGGTTTTAAGACTATTAGGTCCAAGCAAGTTGTCACGAGACAACACACTCAACACACAATAGCAGTGTTAAAAACGATACAATCCAACGATTCTTATTATAAGGATCACTTTGCGGCACTTCACTGCACAAATAAACACCAAATTTGAACACTAAAAACCACTAGACACTAATTTAAAACCTTTGAATTGCATCAGCCTATGCGGCTTGTTTTAGACCTACCCGCCGAATCCCCCAACAGTATGTAACTGCCATATATGTTTGCTCCTTTTGACAGATGTAAAATGTCAAAATATTTGACATTTACATAGGTATGTCAGTTTAGTTCGCATAAATAAAATCTTATATTTTTTTTGTATAATATGGCTTTACCTGAAGATATTTTCCAATGTCAAGTAATTTATAGAAATAAGTGGGTCGTCATCAGTCAAAGCCAGTCAAAATCACAGTCGCTCAACAGAACACCGCTGTTTTTAGTTTTATCGACCTACGGATTCTGCCGATACCACTCTAAACAATCGCATGTTTTAAGTTTTAATCTCAAGTCTTAAGTCTATTCTGTCGTTGCCAGCTTTTAGAAGACACCGGCGATATTTTTTTCTTTAAATATGTTAATTTTATCACTGTTAATAAAAGATCAAACGCCGGCGCTACTGGACAGACCAAGCAGCCGTAACAAATGTCCGCTTTACGTCAGAGTGCATTTCTTGGGCGCCGGCCGAGCCCGTTTGAAAGCTTACAACGTCTGCATACGTCTCGGGGAAATGCCTGTTGATTGAGCTTTTTTAATGTGATAGGTGACCAGCAGATGGATCACCTGATGGTAAGTGATTGCCGCCGCCATGGACACCCGCGACATCAGCCGAGTCACAAGTGCGCTGCTAAGCTTTTTTGAGGGTTCCGTAGCCAAATGGCAAATTCGTCATGTCTGTCCACCTGTCCGTCCGTCCGTATGTCACAGCCACTTTTCTCCTATTGAAACTTGGTAAATAGATGTATTTTGTTAAGCGCATTACGATTTTTACACAAAAATTGGAAAATAAACAATGCTTCTATTTTTAAAAATAATACTAAATTGTAGGTGAACATGATTTGTTTATGTTATAATATATAATATATTTTATTATCAATTTTATAGTTTACTCCTTACATAATTTACCGGTTTTCACATCTAGGATGCATTTAATGATGGACAACGTATTTTAATTGCCTAGAGTTAATTTACAAGTCATAAAATAGAATCGCATACCTTTTTAATTATTAGTCTTGTGTCATCTGTATTTAAATTGCGTCGGTTATGATGAAGATTTTTTTTCTTATGTGTTTGTTTTCTGAAATTGGTACTTGACTTGCGATTGGATACAAATCATGTAATTTTCGGTATTCTAGTAATATATGTTTCACTGATAAGCACTCATGCAGGCATTGCTCGTTTGTCGCCTCGAGCATAAAAATCTAGATTATCACTTACCAATGACATAGGAATATCCATCTAACGTCAGAACGCATTTCCTCGGGGCGCCTGACGCAGACCGATGTCTGTGAACCCTCGGCGCGGCCCCAAGGGCCCTGCCGCCCCCAGGGTCACTGTGACACTTGTGGACCAGCTCCTTATCTCCCCCCACCGCACTGTTGCCGTCGACAGACCCCTGCCTGCTCCCCTCCAGCAACGCTTTCCCGCGTCGCATCATCACATCATACGCTACCTCCTCACTCAAGTATACGTCACTGTGACAACACTAGCACAGATTTCACAGATCACTTGATCACTGGTTTAGTTCACTGTGATTTAGCACTGAGTTCGGATATGTTTACTGTTTCGGCACTGTTTTGATATGTTACAGCGAGCTTGTGAAAAAGCATGATTTAGGAATTTTCATTGCTTTTGTAATAAACAATAAAGAATATTACAATATTTATTATTTCGTGATTGATTTTGTTTTGACGTTAATATTGCGTGCTGAATTGGTAAAGCGTATAAGTAATACATAATTGAGATAATAATTGGGTGAGGGATGGTTTTCTTATAGATTTTTATCGTTATTATTCTTACGTTTCGTATTTTACTGCTAGGGCTGCCCAACTTTATCATGGAGAGATAAATCGTTGACTTATCCTATTTAATTAGCCCACTGTTGATTACTGAGAATATAACAACTATTGACAAGTGAGAGGTTTAGGAGAGTAAACAAACGCACATCGTTAAAATATTTTCGATTCTAGGGGAAGGAATTAAACACTTCGCGTGGGCTGATGCAATTCAAAACTTTTAAATTAGTTTCTAGTGGTTTTTAGTATACTTTGAAGTTTATTTGTGCAGCGAAGTGCTGCAAAGTGATCCTAATAATATGAATCGTTGAATTGTATCATTTTAAACACTGCTATTGTGTGTCGAGTGAGTAGACACGTGACTGGCCGGATGGTGCGTTTAGTAGTGACCCTACCTCATAGACCAAAGTGACGTGGGTTCAATCCCCATCCTGGACAAACATTCGTGTTATGGACACTTGAGTTTGTTCAGTGTCTGGTTGTGATGTTTAATCCCTCTGTGGTCTGATATCACTAACACAAGTGCTTAAGCTACTTAATACGGAATCTGGTCAATTTCATGAGATGTTGTATGAATGTAGGTATTTATTTATTGAACTTGCTTGGACCTCACAGCGTTTTATAACCTGTCATTGTGTTTACAGTAGTATCGGCAGAATCCGCAGGTCAGTAAAACGTACAACACTGGCGTTTTTTTGAGTGACTGTCACTTTGATTGACTTTGGCTGGGTAGTAGATTATTGAAATAAGTCGGTTCTTTTTTTAACTATTTAATTGACATTGGCGAAATATCTGATGGGTAAATCCATATTATAAAAAAAAATGTTTAAGATTATTTACAAAAAAAAATAGTAATCATTTACTTGTTTACTTTATTTCAGAAGATAGGTACATCAGTGGTTACAGTACAAACTCCGATATTTTCCATGGACACAATGTCCAATAAATTAGTTACCACATACAGAAACCGTGAAATGCTTTAGTACCTCAGCATTAAAAATACTGGCGTGTGTCAACTAAGATAATTATCACATTATAATAAATTGTTTCAGCCGTATGGTCTCCGGCAGAGTAGAATAGGCCACCCTCACTCTTACCGAGGTGTCGTAAAAGGCGACTAAGGTAAAGTTGCTGGCATGATCATCAGCACCAAGAGAAGGAAAACTATGCATTTATAACAAAACCCTCGCCAAACCGTCTGCCAAGCGTGGTGAGTATGGCAATTACCCCTCATCTGATTGAGGGAGGCCCGTGCCCCAGCAGTGGGGACTTAAATGGGCTAATGATGATGATGATGATGAATAAATTGTTGTTACAGTTGCTTTTTATTTGTCTCAATATTTCCAACCTTAATTAAGATGAAAAGAATTAAGATGCACAAAGCTAAACAATCATTGGTGTTCGTTGTTGTTGATTTGATAAGAGGCTTATTAATTGCTTGGCCCGTTAGTCCAATTCAAGTTATGGCTTGGTATCTACTCAATCTATATTAAAACGAATTAAATATTGTTCAAAATAAATATGATTTCGCACTTTAGGATTGACGTACGGATATTAGTACAACCTGTGCGGATAAAGAATGGGATCAGAAATGGCGGCGCATCTATTCACTTCTCGCTCGCACACTATTTGCGTCTATATTCGCACCCCACGAGTGGGAGTATAGACGCAAATAGTGTGCGAGCGAGAAGTGAATAGATGCGCCGCCATTTCTGATCCCATTCTTTATCCGCACAAGTTGTATTACTTAAAATCTAATGAATTATTATTCAATATCCAATCCCGTTAGATTGCTGAGTTTTTTTTTCAGCAGGGCTTAACTGTCCAAACGATGTTAAAAAAGCCTTAAACACGAACAAATAAATATATTGGACGTTAAACCTCTTAAGAGAGAGGAGTTATTACAGTGTTTTTATGGTAAGTTTACCTGATGGTAAGTAATACAGTGCATATATATTAATAAAAGATAAGTAAAGTTATCTATAACAATTTAGAAATTCAACGCTTTATAACACAAGTTCTTGAGGTGACGGGCGAAATTAAAATCGATTGGCGTCGCTAGTGTGCCTTACTAGCGACGCCAATCGATTTTAATTTTTAGCTACTAAACCGGATCTATTTTAACCAATTTCGGGATTACAACCTCTCGGCAAACACTTACTACAATTTATTAAATAACCATGCACGGTTAATTCTGCCAATGTCAAGTGAATTAAAGACAACTGTCATGGTTAAAATTTACTTCTTAGTGCCGTAGCTAAAGGCTACAACGGAAAATTTATGGATTTATGTTATATTTGTTTCTCCGTCATTCGCACGGAATGTTATAGCCACTTGTTAAGTAGATTTTGTATAATGTGATCCGCTTTAAGGTTTTCAGACTTAATAGAAAAAAACAATGCATTTTCGGGGTTACCCATATTTATTACTCTTTATTTAAGTTTTCCAAAGATCATCAACATTGTCACAAGTCATTGACTATTACATAATGGATGACTCTTATAACTTATGAAATTAGGTTTAACACTGCAGTTAATTGTGTCACTGATAGCACAATGAAAAAATTAAGACATCACGTACATTGTCAAACTAAAGGTATTCCCTTGTAGAAAACCATAAATAATGAAGATACTACAAATACTGTATCATCAACAAACATTTTTGTTGATGCGGGAATCGAACCCGCGACCATTGCGACTCAATCGGCACTCAAACCACTACGCTAAACGGGTCGTCATTTCATCGAACTAATCAGCATTGCTCATGAGTAATAACTTTTTGCACACTTTTAGTCGAACAAAAACCGGTACATAGATTTACAAACAGTGACAAGTGTAAATTAGCCTGTATTTTTTTGTATAATTAATATTCGAATTTGTAAACCTAACCTTTTTTTTTGACACATAAAAAGTTGTTATACCGTTTGGCGTGTTGGAGTAATTTGTCGCTATTACAGTTATGGCGTATAAAAAGTCTTAATTGAAATATGAGCGAGGTCATCAATTTGGCTTCAATTTATTTTGGCGATCGTTATCCTGTCAAAAATAATCAAATGACTTTTTTAAATTTTAATATGCTTATAAGCCCCACCTAGTCCTAAATTAATTTCATCTCGTAGTTTAATTAAAGAGTCAGCTATATATATTTTTTAATTATTAATAATTTAAGGAAAAATTAGGTAAGCACGAGTACCTATTTGATAAAAAAAAAATATTCTTTTTTATCAGAAAGTGCCTCCCTTTCTGATAAAAAAGAATATTTTTTTAGGTAAGTAATTTTTGGTTTAAGTACCTAAGTGCTGATTATCTTGGTGGTCTGTTCTTAGTAATATAAATAAAGTTTAAAAACTAAAACCCGACTACCAAAAAATCACGCTCTGTTTTTTTGGTAGTCGGGTTTTAGTTTTTAAATTTTATTTTTATTTAACATATTTTTGATAATATAAACAAAATTACATATTTGAAATGTGCTAAAAAAGTTCTTTCATTTGATACCCCACACGGTACCGTCAAGCAAATTTTTTTTTAGTTCCTTACTCTAAGTCCCCTAGAGGGCGCTGTAGTCAATTTAACGTAACGTCATGTAACCTATAACCAGAAGACAATCAAGACGCTTCTAACGACACCTCATTTGTTGAAATATGATAACTAGTTTAGAAGTTATGAGGGAACAGATGAACATATATACATACATAGAGGTCAAAATCATAACCCTCCTTTTTGCTTCGCCGTAGTCGGGTAAAAATTTGCGTTAACCATTTTCGTTGTTGGCCATCAATAATTATTCTGTATGAAATACAACTACGGCCTAAAATGTATGTAATAAAGATTATTTTATGGATTGATTACTTGAATATAATTGTTGCCAAACCAAAATCTACTACGAGTATGTTCATAAAGTACCTATACATACTTTCAAAATGTTGACAAAATATTTTTTCTAATGTTCCTGAATACAGTAAAATTTTCTAGCTAGAGAGTTCATAGTTTGCTAATTTATGTTGGCATACATAGTAGTTCATTTGTACGATGGCTGAAATAGCTGTTCGCCACGGTCAAAATCTTGAATTCTTAAAAATTGTACATAGCAGGTTTTGATTTGAGGATGGCGATGTATTAAAATCCCCGACTTTATTAATTTGTAATCATGATAGTATACACTGTGCTTTTTTAACCATCTTCCTCCCTTATCGAGGGCATTATACTGATGATATCAAACATTATCCCCCAAGGAACATAAGGTCTAATCTCAAAAAAAAAATTGCCTTCCCTTACAATTTGCACCAATCAGCTGATTACTTTTCTTTGGGGGAAAATGTTTATTTTTATCAGTATAATGTCATCAATAAGGGAGTAATACAGTTAAAAATCACCGTTTATATTCTTTTCATTTAATATTTTAAATGAATACCTAAGGCTGATTTGAATAGTGTCAGTTATTGATTCAAATGACTTACATCAGTGCCAAATTGCAATAACCTTAGTAGAGAATTACCTTTAGGTTTTCTATGTTTTTGTTCAGTAGATTAGGACGCTTAATATGACAAGAAACTCAAATGTAATTTTTTACAAATATTTCACAACATCACATACGTTGATTTGTCTCCCAAGATAGGTAGCTCAAGCATCTGTGTTACGGATATCAGAACCAACAGTGGGATTACAAATGTATACAGTTAATGCATTTTTTTGCTAATAAATACATATAATATATAGAAAACACCTAGACCAATACAAACAGACATGTTCATGCACACAAATGTTTGTACTGTGCTGGGATCGAACCCGCAAGCCTTGCACCAGAAGCAGCCTTCACTACGACTGTTCTAAACTGATCGTCATTATCAATCAAAGAAACAGTTTGTACTAAGCTGAGACAATAGAAAAAATCCAGTTAATTCAGCTTATATAACTTAGAAATTTAAAGTTAATTATTACTAGTAAGATTGCTTTTTTATTGCGACTGACAAAGAAAATGTGATTGATTTACATTGCCAGTAGTTTCGTCCTTATCTTTTAAGTAATATGATTGAAAATACCAAAACGAGGCTACAATACCTACTTTTTCAATTCTATTGCTACAGAAAAACACAAACAAGTAAACGCTTGTTTATCTACAAAGATGGGTTGCTAATTAAGTACTACAAATGAGTCTTTGTTATTTGAATTGGCCATATATTTAGTTGACTTAAGATATCTAAGACGAATTGTTCGAAATTCAAAACATAGCCGAGAAAAATGTTGAAAGAAAACATTGTTCTTGGAAAAGTTTAAAAGCCTATAACTAACGATCTTCGACATTCAACTTCGCAGGTGGAAACGCGGAAATCTATTTTCACGCAAGCGGTTGTTTTTCCGCCATGGTAACGCACACGGTGCCCATAAAACATTGCGTCACTCGTAGGGCGGGGGGAACCCATTTGTAAACAGTTTGTGACGTTGTCCATCTGACTTAGCCAAATTGCGACCAACAGGTGGTCCTTTCCCGAATTCGCTACGACTTTTGAACGCACTTGAAACACATTTTCAAAAAAAATGAAAAAGAAAAATCACATTTTTTTTTCTTTTCTCGCCAGCTGTAACCTACCACGGTTTATGAAAATATGGTCGGACGGTGTTGTGTACGATCTAGGGTGGCATGACGACACGCAACCGAACCGCGTGGAAGCCTGCGCGCGACTGTCGTCCGAGGCACATGCTCCGACCGCCACAGGTAGCTGTTGATTAGTACTGAGCGCTTTTACTTGTAGTTCCGAATTCGAATTCCCGGGACATTGAGAAATTTACTGGCCACTAATGTACTGGATCTAGGAGAAAAGATGTGTAAATTTACTGGCTGGCTATTACGTATTTATAGTTTCCTTTTTTATTTAACGCAAACAGCGTTCATTCTATCCTTCGATGAATGTCGAAGATTCGATCGTTCCGTTTTTGAACCAAATTAAGAATAATTACCATCAAGGTTTGAATTTAATTTGCGCAAGGAGGATGTGTAAGTGTATTTTTTTAAATTCAACTACCAAACCTATATTTATATTTTTTTCTATTATTACCTTACTCAATGGTTGAAACCTTGATGGTATTATATAGATAATTTATTCATTAGATAGCTGTTCTAATAGGCGCGTTCATTTTTCTTTTAGATATCTTGGCTCATTGCTGTCAATACTTTGACAGCCATTACTATCTAATTGGAGTAGAGCATTTTGCTAAGTGATATCTTAATGACATAGCCAGCTGTTGTTAAGATTTGTAATGAGATAAAAAAGGTTTTGCAGTTAGGTGTCTAATTAAGAAAACAGTAAACTATAATAGGGGAGAATATACAGGCTGATCACCTGATGTTAAGTAGGAAGATAATATACAGACTGATCAAGTAAGAAACTCCCACCACCAATGGACCCGCCATACACTGGTATGGAATACACTGCCTAGAGGTATAAGTTTGATGTCGAATTTGGAATACGCTATTTTCTTAAAAGTACAAAATCGCAAGGAGAACTGACGGCAATGTGGCGAGTCCTCGAATGAAGGACCCGTTCATATTTTGCCGTGAAAGATGGATAGACAGACAGACAGATAAACACACACACTCTTTATAATATTAGTTTGGATATGATAGGTTTACTTTTGCCAAAAAAAACCTCAAATGAATCATCATTTACCTAAAGGTTTCCAAGCCAAAACCACCTAACAATAACCATCTACGCAAAGGTTGTCTAGAAGAAATCGCTACAAGCGATAGACCGCTATATTGTACTATATGTTGTTGTTGTATAATATTTATCAATCTAGTTTTTTATATTTTCGCGTTGCATTATAACTATAATTAATAAAGACGGGAATTAACACGAAATATATTATGTGATACAACATTATGTACTCACATATTGAGGAGTCCGCTTGTGACCACAGCTTAGCCGAAACGTCGAGCAAAATCTGTGAGTACATCATTATGTACTCACTTTGCTCGCACGTTTGATATGTATAACATAATAAATTTCGTGTTAATTCCCGTCTCAATCAATTACATCTATCTATCTATGAATAAAATTAATCTCAAACGAAGCTTGCTTCAATAAATACGTAGAGTAGTTTCAAACGCTTTTAAAGAGAATCCTTTTTAGAAAATATTTACTTTCGCTATGCGTAAACAAACTCGTATTTGCTTAGAATTTTCTCGAACATTTTAATTAATTAACTTCAAGTAAGTATTGCGTATTTTTTACTCCATTTCATTTATAAGAAGGAGCTCAATTAAGGGATTAATGTGCATTATTGAATGCCTAAAACCTTTTGTTAAGCATTTAGATTAGAACCAAATTTTAGAATGGTACTTTTTACGGGCTTTTGAGCGACGAGCATCTCAGAGAATGATAGCAGAAAGAGCTCAGTGGATAAAATCGTACATTTTTTGTATGGGCGGTCGTAGATACGTGCATACATTATTTTTTAGTGCGAGACGAGCATGCGGCCCATCTGATGGTTAATGGTAACCGCCGCTCATAGACATCAACAATGCCGGAGCACAATCATGCCGCTGCCTACCGTGAAAGAGGAACTCTTTTCAAACCTTGCGTAAAAAAGAACATATCGTAGCGATCAGGGAATACCGCGGCTGGAAGCTCATTGCAGTTTGCATGAGCGTGGGAAAAATGAGCGCTGTAAACGAAGCGTTCTGGAAGGGATTGGTTTCAGATAGTTTGGGTGGAGTTTACCACGTCGTGATATCAAACAGCTCTTCAGATCACTCTCCATGGAAGAGCCTATAGAAGAGGCAAAGAGAGCCGAAGTCTCTTCGCGCTTCCAACGACTCTCATTTGTCGGTGTGATCGGGATGCCCAACAACCCGGACATATCGTCTCTTCAAGGCGTCAAATGGGTATATCAATGGGTCAGATACACACATACTTCTGCATTTTTCTAAATCTATGTTCTTTTTTATGTGATAGGTGGCAGACGAGCAGACGGATCACCTGATGTTAAGCGATTGCCGCCGGCCACGGACATCCGCGGCACAATGGAGTAACAAGTGCGCTGCCAACCTTTAAACCCCCCTTTCCCCCGGCCTATGTGTCCGGTACCCTCACTCACGCAGCGAAACACAGCACAATGCTGCTTCACGCCGGTGGTATCACTCTGGTCTAGCCGGCCCATTCATGCCAAAGAGTGGCTCTATTGTGTATACCTATATCTAAATCTGTGATAACATCTCGAAATAGCATTTGGGTGTATTTCTTGATCAAAAAGCTCACATTGCGAACTCACTACGATTACATTACTAATAAATCCGTCTGCTCGTTTGCCACCTATCACATAAAAAAAAAGTGTAAGCAGACTCTCGGATTCATCTCGCGACGCACTTAAGAGTTTAAAAATCCATATAAGAATTTTGTATAAATAGATTATACATCTATTTATACAAAATTCTTGTAAGGAATGTTCTTGAGTTAACACCGTCATCTGGTCTCCATTCTATGGTGTCCATATTGACCGCATAGAGCGAGTTCAGCGAAGGTTGCTCAGGAAACTTTGTTCTTGGCAATGAAGCCACAGAACCACTAAAAGTTATGAGAGCAGGTTGATGAGTTTCAGTATATACCAAAATAAATAAAATATATATATTTTTTATGTGATAGGTGGCAGACGAGCAAAGGGATCACCTGATGATCCTGTGATCTTTTAGTTTCGGTCTAGTGTTGTAAAAAAACTGAGTCTTTTAGTCCTCATTTTGCGGCTATGAGTTTTTTTGGCAGAACTCACGACTAATTAGTCTTCTGAGTCGTAAGTCTTAAGTTCTTTGGAGTCTTTTCATTTCTTTGAGTGCTAAAATTTCTCGAGTCGCTAGATTTATTCTTAATTCTTTTGCGTTTTTTCATTCCTTTGAGCTCTTTGAGTCCTTTGAGTTATTTCAAGTCTTATGAGTCATGAGTCAAACAGCAGGACTGCAGTACATGTAAAAAGACTCGTGTCATGAAGCGCTTTGAGTTCTTTGAGTCGTGAACTTTACACTGCTACTATCATAAAGACTCGCATGTTATGGAGTATTTGAATTGTTCAAATAGAGGATGGCAGTCTTAATAAAATCACGTAGTAAGTTCAAATAAACAATAAATCAGGCTCAAAAAATTACATGCCTATCATTGTGTCGTTTTTAACCAACTTCAAAAAAGCTATTCTTGTAAGACTGAGCTGGACTTGAGTCTTTTTAAAAAGGAGCAACTGATTGCGAGTTCATTTTGTAAGACTGAGTTCTTTTTTAAAAAACTCAGTCACTAGTAGTTTTTAGGAAAGCTAAGTTTTTAATTAAAGGACTTAGTCTTGAGTTCGCTTTGTAAATAGTGAGCTCCTTTAAAAGACTCAGTCTCGAGTTATCTTTGGTAAGACTGGAGACTATTTTAAGAAGACAATAACTCCGAGAGACTTGAACTTAAAATTTATTAATTTTTGACTTGAGTATTAAAAAAGAACTCTGAGTCCCAAAATTAGGACTAAAAGACTCAGTTCTTTTACAACACTACTTCAATCGGAGAGAAAAAGTAACGCTGATGCGAGAAACCTTTTTTAAGTATTAGTGCAAAGGACTCAATAATCAAGGAGCTGCTTGAGAATGGCCCTTGAGGGAAAATATTGTGAGGAAATGTACGTTCATTTTGGACAATTTCATAAATTGTGTTTTTTTTATGAGACCAGGAGAATCAGGATGACCGCACACTGATGGTAAGCGGCCGTGAAATCCAAAAAACCGGCCACGTTCGAGTCGGACTCGCCCATGAAGGGTTTCGTAGCAGCAAGTAAGATATATGGAAGGTAAATTGCGGTTTACGGTTTATAACGTATTAAAAAAAACTACTCACTATATCTAGTCCAAACCAATTTTTGTTGTTAGTTTTCATGATTATGTACATCATATATTTTTTTTAGTTTTATAATTCATTTATTATAGAAGTTAGAGGGGCGGGAGGGGGCACACAATTTACCAATTTGGGAGCGTCTCTTGCGCAAAGTATTGTGTTTAGAAAAAAAATGATGTTAGAAACCTCAACATCATTTTTAAAGACCTATCCATAAATACCCCACACGTATAGGTTTGATGAACAAAACATTTTTGAGTTTAGGTTTCAAGTATGGAGACCCCCATTTTTTTATTTTTTTCTAATTTTTGTTTCATAATCGTAATGCGGTTAACAAAATAAATCGAATTATTAAGTTTCAATAGTATGTTCTTATAGTTTCGGAGAAAAGTGGCTGTGACATACGGACGGACGGACAGATGGACAGACATGACGAATCTATAAGGGTTCCGTTTTTTGCTATTCGGAAACGGAACCCTAAAAAAAGGTACGCTTGGTCCACGATCCAGGAAATGGGAAGTCTGGCAATTACAATGAAGCCACAGCCGTTCGACATACGCAGCCCTTAGACAGAAAAACCAGACCAACTGGATAACGGTTACACGTTCAAAATCTCTATTTCAAACATTGTGTGTATCCACAATTTTGAAAAATTATCCGAGACGTGCAGATTTCCTCACGATGTTTTCCTTCACTGCTGCACTAATGGTAGAAATATTTGAAATTGGTTTCCACTCGGTAGGCAAGTTCTTATCCACTCAGTTACCATCGACTTTTATAACAGCTGTTTAATAATATTTAAACAACTGATTTTGACAATATTACATACAACGCCAATCAAGCTGTTATCAATGCTTAACACCTGTTTCAGAAGTCGGTTAACCTCACCAATATTTATTTGACGAGCATCGCTTGCATGAATTTGCTTGCGTTTTTTGCCATTTGGCTAAGGAACCCTAAAAATGAGGCTGACAGGCATAAAAGAGTTTTTTTGCAGAACTCACGACTAATTAGTCTTCTGAGTCGTGAGTCTTAAGTTCTTTGGAGTCTTTTCATTTCTTTGAGTGCTAAAATTTCTCGAGTCGTTAGATTTATTCTAATTCTTTTGCGTTTTTTTTCATTCCTTTGAGCTCTTTGAGTCCTTTGAGTTCTTTCAAGTCTTATGAGTCATGAGTCAAACAGCAGGACTGCAGTACATTTAAAAAGACTCGTGTCATGAAGCGCTTTGAGTTCTTTGAGTCGTGAACTTTACACTGCTACTATCATACAGACTCGCGTGTTATGGAGTATTTGCATTGTTCAAATAGAGGATGGCAGTCTTAATAAAATCACGTAGTAAGTTCAAATAAACAATAAATCAGGCTCAAAAAATTACATGCCTATCATTGTGTCGTTTTTAACCAACTTCAAAAAAGCTATTTTTGTAAGACTGAGCTGGACTTGAGTCCTTTTAAAAAGGAGCAACTGATTGCGAGTTCATTTTGTAAGACTGAGTTCTTTTTTAAAAGACTCAGTCGCTAGTAGTTTTTAGGAAAGCTAAGTTTTTAATTAAAGGACTTAGTCTTGAGTTCGCTTTGTAAATAGTGAGCTCCTTTAAAAGACTCAGTCTCTAGTTATCTTTGGTAAGACTGGAGACTATTTTTAGAAGACAAAAACTCCGAGAGACTTGAGCTTAAAATTTATTCATTTTGACTTGAGTATTAAAAAAGAACTCTTGAGTCCCAAAATTAGGACTAAAAGACTCAGTTCTTTTACAACACTACTTCAATCGGAGAGAAAAAGTAACGCTGATGCGAGAAACCTTTTTTAAGTATTAGTGCAAAGGACTCAATAATCAAGGAGCTGCTTGAGAATGGCCCTTGAGGGAAAATATTGTGAGGAAATGTAGGTTCATTTTATACAATTTCATAAATTGTGTTTTTTATGAGACCAGGTGAATCAGGATGACCGCACACTGACAGTAAGCGGCCGTAAAATCCAAAAAACCGGCCACGTTCGAGTCGGACTCGCCCATGAAGGGTTTCGTAGCAGCAAGTAAGATATATAGAAGGTAAATTGCGGTTTACGGTTTATAACGTATCAAAAAAACTACTCACTATATCTAGTTCAAACCAATTTTCGTTGTTAGTTTTCATGATTATGTACATCATATATTTTTTTAGTTTTATAATTCATTTATTATAGAAGTTAGAGGGGAACACAATTTACCAATTTGGGAGCGTCTCTTGCGCAAAGTATTATTGTTTAGAAAAAAATGATGGTAGAAACCTCAACATCATTTTTAAAGACCTATCCATAAATATCCCACACGTATAGGTTTGATGAACAAAACATTTTTGAGTTTAGGTTTCAAGTATGGAGACCCCCCATTTTTTATTTTTTTCCAATTTTTGTTTTAAGATCGTAATGCGGTTAACAAAATAGATCGAATTATCAACTTTCAATAGTATAGTTCATATAGTTTCAGAGAAAAGTGGCTGTGACATACGGACGGACGGACAGACGGACAGACATGACGAATCTATAAGGGTTCCGTTTTTTTGCTATTCGGAAACGGAACCCTAAAAAAAGGTACGCTTGGTCCACGATCCAGGAATCGGGAAGTCTGGCAATTACAATGAAGCCACAGCCGTTCGACCTACGCAGCCTTTAGACAGAAAAACCAGACCAACTGGATAACGGTAACACGTTCAGAATCTCTATTTCAAACATTGTGTGTATCCACAATTTTGAAAAATTATCCGAGACGTGCAGATTTCCTCACGATGTTTTCCTTCACTGCTGCACTAATGGTAGAAATATTTGAAATTGGTTTCCACTCGGTAGGCAAGTTCTTATCCACTCAGTTACCATCGACTTTTATAACAGCTGTTTAATAATATTTAAACAACTGATTTTGACAATATTACATACAACGCCAATCAAGCTTGTTATCAATGCTTAACACCTGTTTCAGAAGTCGGTTAACCTCACCAATATTTATTTGACGAGCATCGCTTGCATGACTTTGCTTGCGTTTTTTGCCATTTGGCTAAGGAACCCTAAAAATGAGGCTGACAGGCATAAAAGAGTTTTTTTGCAGAACTCACGACTAATTAGTCTTCTGAGTCGTGAGTCTTAAGTTCTTTGGAGTCTTTTCATTTCTTTGAGTGCTAAAATTTCTCGAGTCGTTAGATTTATTCTAAATTCTTTTGCGTTTTTTTTCATTCCTTTGAGCTCTTTGAGTCCTTTGAGTTCTTTCAAGTCTTATGAGTCATGAGTCAAACAGCAGGACTGCAGTAAATTTAAAAAGACTCGTGTCATGAAGCGCTTTGAGTTCTTTGAGTCTATGAGTTAACTAACAAAATACCCATTGAGTCTGCCATCCTCACCCTGATACCTACAATTTTGTGATATTGATTTTGAATGACTAATTAATTGTAATACCTACAGTTACAAGCAATAAAGATTCTAATTCGGGTACTAACGAAACGATACGCTTTGTTGTAACTTGTAAACTACTCGTAGAAGATCGTCCAAGTTGAAATGACACGTCCCACTTCCGCATTTACGCACACAAGAAAGTTTCAAATATGAAACATGCAATTATTTAGTCGCTTAGTTGCCGGTTCGACTTAAATGTATGCACCGTTCGATTTCAAAAGTACCGCCAGCAAAAACATCTACGTAACCAGGTAATTGAGTTAATACAAAGACGATACTGTAGCCAATATAGACTTGTATTAATTGTGCGCGATTATGAGACATTCAAAGAAAAAGTACAACAGTGAATCCATAAAGAAAAGTAAGTATTCAAATTTTTTTGAATACTAACTTTTTACTGACAAAATTATGTTATAATTTTTTTATGGTTATTTGTATGAATGTATTACACAAGTACATCTCAAAAAAAATGTAATACTTCACTTTATAGAATCACCGATGTACTTTTTTAAAAAAATGTCACATAATCGCCGTTATGGATACTAATCTACTTAAGGTGACGGGTAGGGCACACTAGCGACGCCAATCGATTTTAATTTTTAGCTACTAAACTGGATCTATTTTAAAATATTTCAGGGTTAAAATATCTCGGCAAACACTTATACTATTTATTAAATATCCATGCACAAATGTTGGGTCCGTTTTTGTACGCGAAAAATTGAGTCACGCCAAAAGTAGCCGCTTTTGGCGAGAATAAATTTTTCGCGTACGTGTTGAACCCAACATTTGTGCATGGTTATTTTGGTTTATGGTAGAGGTTGTAACCTCGAAATTGTTTTGAAATAGATACGATTTAGTAGCTAAACATTCAAATCGATTGGCATCGCTAGTGTGCCCTACCCGTCACCTTAAAACGCTACTTACGTCGATACCTCAGCTTAAGAAGTGAGGCACGTCATTTTAGCTTAGACAATCTCTACCAGACTTAAAAAATCTTGGTTCATGGTCCAAGGGCAGGTTTCTAAGGTTCCGAAGAGACGAATTTAACGCAACTGGGAATGAGAAGATGTCCTCTTCTGGACTCATCTCACTTCAGCCTACTAACCCGATTAGCTTTATCAAAAAACGAAGTTACATTTTTTGAGTTAGCCCGTAGCGTCCCACTGCTTAACAAAGGCCTCCCCCAAATTCTTTCATTGATCTCTGTCCAATGCCCTTACTTGCCAATCTTGGACATACTTGTAAGAAATCGTCACACCACCTTTTTCGGGGCCATCCATCGGTCGGCCGCCATTGAGTGACGATTTTTATCCATCTTTTATCATCATCTTTTAAGGAATGGAACTCTTTGCCAAGGTCTGTTTTTCCGGACCACTACAATCTGGACATCTTTTAGGCTCTTGCCTAAAAGATGTCCAGATTGTAGTGTTGACTCTTGTCAACTTCTAGGCGTACGCGTTACATCATAGATCTCATCATCACTTTCCATCATGTGAGATTATCGTCAAGCGTTAGTCTATCGTTCTTAAAAAAAAAAGTCATTCCATATCAGTGGTTCATAAGTGATGTATGAATTTGAACTCTATAAAGAATTTTTATTTTCATTTTCAATATCTTTAGTGGCCGCAACGGAAAACTCATATACAAGTTTTCAATAGGTAAAGGACTTTCTTGTTTCAAATGAAACCCGTTGCTAGTAAGTACCTACTTCTGAACTAATAACAACTTAGCTTTGCAATACAGAGTTGAGCTTTTTGATATATATTGTAGTTTAGAAATGAAAGCGATGGTGACTCAGTGGTTCAAAACGCGCCTTCCATACGGGGGTCCGCGTTCAAATCCGAGTATGCACCTGGAGATTTTCCAAATCTATGTGCATATTTCTACCATTAGCTCGGCGGTGGGGAAATTATCGTGAGGAAACCTACACGTTTCGGATATATTTTTTTTATATGAGAATTGGCAGACGAGCAGACGGATCACCTGATGGAAAGCAATTCCACCGCCCACGGACACCCGCAACACCAGTAGAGTCGCAATATATATATCGTTTCTAAAAGGTTATTTGGATAGTTTCTAAAAGGTGTAACCATGATTCGCTTGGTCTGGTTTCCTTCGCGAAAGTCAGACGGCAGTCGCCTCATTGTAATTACCAGACTCCCCAAATCCAAAATCATGTTCAGAGCGTACCCTGGGCTCCAAAGTGACAGTTTTGGATGCATCTGAGAATTGCAAGCTAAGATGATGAAGAAAAAGAATTAGTTTATAAATGAAATAACTTCATCTGTCGCATTAATGTCCATTTACAAAAAAAATATATACATTTTTTTTAAGTTTTCTCAGTTTGTGTATACACCTGAAAAGGTAGAACTAAGTGATGCCTGAAATATAATTGTAACATCCTATGTAACCTTTGTTCTTACACAATAAATACTTACTTAATAATGACACAATATGAAAGGATGTAAAACGGACGGCTGAAGTCCGAGAGAAAACATATATTTCGTCACACCCAATGTATTTCTTGGTTTTTACAATATACGTCAAAAAGACATAACAAAGAAGAATATAAAAAGTAAACATTTCAAAGAAAATAGGTAAAAAAGGTTGGTTGTGGCCGTCGCCAACATGGTCCCCCCGGTGTGGCAGCACCAGAATGTAGGCGGCGACGGTCACAACCAGTCGGGAAGGCACGGGTGTGAATTGTTCTCTGCTGGAGCGGCGGATCGTGGTGTGCAGCGCCGTGCCAATAGCGCCTGCTGTGGCGCGACACGACGGCACTAGCGCGCTCCTGGAGGGGCGGCGCACGAACGCTCGCAGTGTGCAGCGCCGTGCCAATAGCGCCTGCTGTGGCGCGACACGACGGCACTAGCGCGCTCCTGGAGGGGAGGCGCACGAACGCTCGCAGTGTGCAGCGCCGTGCCAATAGCGCCTGCTGTGGCGCGACACGACGGCACTAGCGCGCTCCTGGAGGGGCGGCGCACGAACGCTCGCAGTGTGCAGCGCCGTGCCAATAGCGCCTGCTGTGGCGCGACACGACGGCACTAGCGCGCTCCTGGAGGGGCGGCGCACGAACGCTCGCAGTGTGCAGCGCCGTGCCAATAGCGCCTGCTGTGGCGCGACACGACGGCACTAGCGCGCTCCTGGAGGGGAGGCGCACGAACGCTCGCGCTAGCGCGTTGTCCATGCGCGGCGCGCGACGATCACGGGGCGTTGTTTCCTTTTTTCTCTGACACCAATGAAACGGACGGCTGAAGTCCGAGAGAAAACATATATTTCGTCACACCCAATGTATTTCTTGGTTTTTACAATATACGTCAAAAAGACATAACAAAGAAGAATATAAAAAGTAAACATTTCAAAGAAAATAGGTAAAAAAGGTTGGTTGTGGCCGTCGCCAACAGGATGGTTAAATGAGACAAAAAGAATGAAACCAAAGCTATAACGCCTTATGTTTATACACCGTTAAATAAATAAAAAAATGTTGTTCCATACAAAATAGAATATCTACCCGGCAATATTTTTTTTTTTACATTATAGCGGACAAACGAGCAGACGGCACACCTGATGGAAAGTGATCATCGCAGCCCATGGACATCTGCAACACCTGAGGTATCACATATGCGTTGCCGGCTCTTAAGAAAGGAGTACACCCTTTTCTTGAAGGTCACCAAGTCGTATCTGTTCGGAAACACCACGGATGACAGCTGGTTCCACAGTTTTACTGTGCGTGGTAGGAAATGACGTGAGAAACGCACTGTAGTCGATATAAATCCATCTAGGTGATGTGGATGGTATTTGGCGTTCTGACGTGATGTGCGGTGGTGAAAAATTGCAGCTGGAATAAGTATGAATGTAATGTATGAAACAGCTGATATTTTTTTCGCTTATTTTGTTGATTCAAGATGCTAAATGGACAAAATTTTACGATACCTGGTTTGAGGTTTTCAGGATGTAAACGATAAAAAAATATCGGTGTATTTAGGTAAGTATACTAACAGCGGCTGACTGAGGTGACTACCTGGATGGCGCAGTACTTTAGGTCCCCCTTTTTAAGGCACCCGATCCCTCTCCGGTCGTGTCACACTGGTGTCCCATTGGAATATGAGGGTAAGGTAATAGAGAGTGCATTTGTGTTGCGCACACACTTGAGCACTATAATACATACTGCATACGTAGCTAATCGTTGAAATTGGCCGCCGTAGCCGCAATCGGTTGGTGGATTATACGTGCGCAAAACAGTTCACTGAAGTGAAAAAAGGGATGTAGTTCTTTTGATGCAAATGAACTGTATCACTCATCTAGTTCATTTGGTTCAATTACTTCTGTTGTTCTTATGATTCACTACTCAGTTTAATTCAATGTATCTTTGACACAAATGACTCACTTACTCAATCAGTCAACAGAACTACTGAATCGTCTACATTATTCTCAGTTTATGTAAATAGTTCGATGACATTGTTATGAATAAACTTTGTTTTATGAACAGTCGATTACGCACGAAACTATCGGTCAACGTATTTCAGAATCTTCCATCCTTTTCGCTCTCACCGTATTTTGTTTCACCGTATTGTATTTTCACTACTTAACAACATATATCTCTCATTCTAGCTTGTAAGTTTTATGTATTTCCGTTCTTTTTACTCTTTATCACTCTAAGACAGATTGATTTGTTTGAACTAAATGATTCAGAGAACTACTTTGGACAAGAAAGAGTGAGTGACAAGAATGATGGATATTATTATACTTACAGCAGTGTACATACAATGGACAACATTTCATATTTTTAACATGTCCATATTGTTTTTTTATATGAAAATAGACATAAAATGAACGGACCCATATTTATTCTTTTTTCAAAATTTGTCCATTTTCATGGATAAAATAATTATTAAAATTCTTTATATTCTAAATAGACGTAAGCGCCAAATGACGTCATCGGACGGCTGAATACAGCGATATTCCTTTGCTTATCATTGTTTTAATAAAAAAAGGTACTACTGTCAAAGGTAAATAATACTAGTGTCAACATTGTCAACGTCATTCATTCATTCAACGTTGACAAGTTGTCTTTTTTTTTGAGAGTTGCATGTCATGGGTTTGGCATTTCGTAAATTTAAAACTAGAATGTGCTAAGCAAAGAAATATTTTACATTCTGCCGTCCGATGACGTCATCTTACGTTTTTTAGTTTTTAATTTTTTTCTCAGTAAATAAGCAATATAAAAAATTAATAAATATATATTCGCGCAGCGGAAAAGTAAATAAAGAAATGGTATTTTTTGTTTCAGAGCTTAGCAATTTTGAAATGTTGTCCATTTGTAAACACTGTTAGTATGTCGAATTTCTTCGTTATATACTCCTCTTAATGTCAAGAATATTTGGTTTAATCGGGTTCGGTTTAATCAGGTTTAAGATGTACATACAAAATGTCTAAGGTTGAATAAATATACTTTTTACGCTTTTCACTTACTGGGTGATGGATGTTTTGTACAGCACAATGCTTACCTGAAAATGAAAATGTTAAATGTTAATAAATACTCATTTAAATGACATAAAAATTATGAAAAATTCATTCATTGACCTGAAGGACAATTCCCATACAATCAAAAATGATTCGACATTCGCATGGAGGAATGTATTGAAATCTCTAATTCGAGAATAGGCGCTTAGAATCCGTATTAAGTAGCTTGTATAACTGTATTTGGGAGAGATGAATCACAAATAATGTAACCTTTGATTTTCATTAATTGTAAATAATAATTTAAAAATTTAATTTGGTAAAATCTGTACCAAAAAAACTCTTGAATGAGTTTTGGACAAAAGTACTATAATGTCTTCCGTCATTTATGTATGTTGTACACTTTATTCGTTTCGTACTCTGTCAAAGCTACAAAAAAAAATAATCTCTAAAATATTGGGATAGCTTTCTTTAGTACGTTACAAAGATATTATATTACTTTGTCCCGGCCAGTATGACCCAGGGTATGACACATCCTGCCACATTTTCTTCAAGGTCACCAAAGCGGCGTACATTAAAACATTCTATCTTTTCCTACTCCCTAAGTATTTTTATTTTGTGGTACAGGTAAACGTTGCAAACCAAACTGGATTGGTCACATGTACCGAAAGAAACCAGACTACATACCGAAGCAAACTCTAGACTGGAATCCCCAAGGAAATTAAATACGAAGTCATTGGATGCAAACCTGGTGACGGACGATCACTGGCGAAGATTAGACTGACTTGGATCGAAGTAACGCGAAGCTCAAGACCGTTCGGGATGGACAAGTACTGTGGATGCTTCTACTCCATCCAGAGGACATAACGTCGGTGAATTTTTAACACCACGTAAGTATTTTTTTGGCCGCTTTTACATTTCGATGCTATTCGCTAGAGAATCCGCGCCATTTCGCCAAATCGCCAACCAATAAAAACCTTTAAAATTACAATAATGTAAAGCACGAAAGTCATAAAATGACCTACGCTTTGGGATGACCACGTAAGACACATTGATTTTTCCTTTTTTTAAAACTTTAATTGGTGGTGGTTATGACATTTTGATACCATTCCTTAGAGACTTGGAAAACGGATCGTTTTTTTTTCAATCAGAACGCCTATCCAAAACCTTTTAAATGTTGAACGGAAGTCAACCATCGAATACTAATGGAAATAGCACGTAAGTTTCGGATCAGTTTTTTGGCTTTCCTGAAAAGTTTCTTAAAATAAGTTACGTGGTGTTTGTTAGAACTTCACCGATGATATGACCTTAAGTCAATTAGTTTTTCTAAGCGGGCAGCTATGCAGGTCCTATATAATACAGTATCAACAACACGCGCCCCATCCTCGCAGGGTTATCGCTCAGCGGGATACCAGTCAGAAAAGCAGATAGTCAACCATTCTGTCAGACAGAAAAAGAACTCTCTGGTCTCTGGTCCGGCGATGGTTTGAATCTCTCGGCTCCAGCAATTTTGGCCGCTAGACTATAAAAGCCCTTGCTCTGGTCTTAGATCGGTGGCAAGAAAGGCCGCATGGTTTCCTCTCATAGAATAGTGCAAGTCCTTACGGGTCATGGCTGTTTTGGCTCGTACTAGCACCTAATCCGACGCGAGGCGACTCCGTGCTGCCATGCCATATTTGGAGCCACGGAAGACACGGCACACCACACTTTAGCTGACTGTCAGATGCAGTCCCAGCGCAGCGCGACGCGCTAATAATACGAGTTGGGAGCGACCTCTCGCTCGTAAGCATTGTTCGCACTATAAAATCGAGTGAACTGGCCTTCACGGCTCTGCCTCTTTCTGCGAGGATGTGATGTCACTGAAAGAGGCATTGCAAAGGGCTCTACTGCAGTCTGGTGGATACGGCTCGGTGTTCCCGGCTGTCCCAATCACTCCCCCGAGTCCATCCAGGCGCAAATTGTCTGGTCCAGGCCATCAGCGTGGGGAGGGACAAAAAGATGAAGCTCTTTAGTAGGTTCTCGTGTCTCCTCTACACTCAGGCGTATAAGAGAGCACCCCTGGTGTTTTAATGGGTATACCTCAGGCCACTGTAAAAGGAGAACGCCGCATTGGCTGTATTCTAATCACAATATGTACTAAAAAAGCGAAATCTAAGAATGTTTATCTTATAAGCAGCACAAGATCGCGGATTTTGACACGGGGGATATGTCATGCGATTTTTCGGTTAACAAACTATGCGCACTGTAACTGAACTCTTACAATACTCGATTGCGCACTGCAGTAGACACACCATTTTATGTAACAAAACAACACCAATTTGATTACAAAACGAGCGATAATTTGGACAACACAAAATAGAATAGGCCCGAAAAGAAAATAGTAACAAACGGCTGGGAAATTCCATAGAGTTTATCTAGGGGCGATAAAATAAATTGTTCAGGCAGAGTTGAATGTCTGGCAGCACGCGAACTTTGGCTTACAGGTCCAATTATGAACCAGTGATGCGATTGAAGTTTTTGCTACTCGAATCGAGTCATTTAACCATTTCACTCGTATATCGCCCGTGGGCAGACGTCCTGTCTATTTGTCCAATTATAGTGGGACATTGGCTCAGGAACATTTGTTGTGTAGATTCGATTATCGGTACTATTTCCACAAAAATTTTGGTCTATTTGGCAAAAAAGTAAAAAAAATTCAAGAACGAAAGTCATAAAAAATGCGTGCAAGATCAGCCCATTGAACATAACACACTGATTGACGATGAAGCCAACACGTACGGTCAGCGTAGCAGTCTTCCAGTGTGCCGGAAAATTGCTTGCACTATGCGTGAGCGCAGGGTTTGGCTTTGCCCACCCCACTGCATGTGCGTGTACCAACCTAGCACTGGTACGCCGTAAAATTCGTCGAACGTACGTACCTAAGTTAATAGTTGTCAGCTAGAGAATCGTAGTGTAATAATTGTCAGATTTAAAAACGATCGCTGATGAATGTAAGTTGGCTGCAGACTGCACAAAATTTAGTTGGTTAATACTTTTTGGAGGACGCCTAATAGTATAGGGCAATAGGCAGCTTAAATTTTGAGATTTTGCTTTCAAATCACCTCGAGTCGATAATTTTTCACTCGGATATAGTCCGTCATCTCTCGTCACTATTAACCCATGTACATTACACCTATATGAGTTGTTTCCTAATTGATGTACTGCAACGAAGTCTTTGTTTGCACGAAGTAAGTGGTTTGGGGTGAAATTTTTAAGTGCTGGTTGAATCGAAGAATTAAGAACTAAGCTGTAGGCACGGACCTAAAAAGTAGTGTGGTGATTAGACTGTATATAAACTGTGATGCTAATAAAACTACCAAGATATCAGCAAAACTGACGACCCGTTTGGAACATTGTTAGTGAACGCTGCCTTTGGTCCAAGGGTTGCGGGTTCGATCCCCGCACAGTACAAACATTTGTGTGCATGAACATGTCTGTTTGTATTGGTCTGGTCGTTTACTATGTATTATAAGTATGTATTTACAAAAAAAATATATGTTTATATTTGTAATCCCACTGTTGATTCTGATATCCGTAACACAGGTGCTTGAGCTACTCATCTCGGAGTCAGATCAATGTATGTGATGTTGTGAAATATTTATTTATTAAACTATGGTTCCCTTCCCTACCCGTCACCTTTAACAGTTTACCGTGGGAGAATCACGCTTCGGTATGAATGAGCCGGCTCGACCGGAGTGATACCACGGCCTCACAGAAAACCGGCGTGAAGCAGCATTGTACTTTGTTTCGCTGCGTAAGTGAGGGTACCGAAGGCCCAATCCGGGAGAAAGAGGGGTTCAAGGGTTGGCAGCACATTTGTGACTCCACTGATGGCGGCGGTAATCACTCTCTATCAGCTCCGTTCAACAACCTACTATCAGCTCCGTTCCGTTCCGCACTGATCTGTCTGCTCGTTTGCCACCTATGACATAAAAAAGTGACCATGTAAGTTTTAGTTAATTGTGGGGATGGTGCAGAAGTAGTGGTTAAAACTATTCTAAAGTCACTTTATTACGTCTACGTGCCTCGAAACACGAATTAAGTAGGGGCAATTCCTGTAATCCCCGGACATAAATAACGCCCACGTGATTGCAAAAATAAACATTCCCAAACATTATACACACATTAGTTTAATTCTAGTAAATGCTATTATTCTCAATACTTTTGTTTAAAAATTCGCTCAGGAGTGTCAGTTCAGGAGTGGATTGAGGTTATTTATATAGTTATTCCGAAAGAGTGGGGCGTGGAGCGAAAATACTTGTTAAAAATAATCATGTTGTGACGCACTCTAATTTCCGCATAAAATTACTGAAATATACACCCAGTAGAAACTTCCAAAATTATCGAAAAAGAGACAAAATCTTTTCAAAAGTACAATGCGTATATACGTATGGGCAACCTATACATATATTTATTCTGTCATCATCATCATCATCAGCCCATTTAAGTCCCCACTGCTTGGGCACGGGCCTCCCTCAATCACATAAGGGGTAATTGCCATACTCACCACGCTTGGCAGACGGGTTGGCGAGGGTTTTGATATTAATGCAGAGTTTTCCTTCTCTGGGTGCTGATGATCATGCCAGCAGCTTTACCTTAGTCGCCTTTTACAACACCTCGGTAAGAGTGAGGGTGGACTATTCTACTCTGCCGGGGACCACTCGGCGGCTGTGACATAAGCTAACATATGTGACGTAATTTATTCTGTGACACAACCTAAATTAATAAATGATATTTGATTTAAGGCGCAGCTATTTCTCTATATTATTAAAATATATGTTAGCATATTTACCATAAGCTCGGCAGTGAAGGGAAATGTCGTGAGGAAACCTGTACGATGTACTAGGTCCTCAAATACCTCTGTCGTTTTTTAGATTCCACTCACTAGCCACCATATTAAAACATCAATATTAAAAATTTTAAAAAGCGACCCACGCACAGTAATGAAAATTTACGGCCCCCCAATTAACTTTACGCTGTTGTAGACTGTTGGCTTAATTTGAAGCCGTCCCGTAACAGATGAGAATATACCTGTCGCATCCAAACATAGCAGACACATGGGAAAGGCAGGAAAATTCCGATTCAATCGTTTGTAACGTCAGGTTTAAATTATATTTTTTTTTAAAACTCAGACACAAATTTTCTCTCGATTCGGGAATCAAACCCTGGGTTTGATTCCTGATGGTTGTCACTTGAAAGCGCTAATCAATCACAAACTACTACTATGCACTAAATAAATTATTTTATATGGAACCGTGTTCGCAGGGACCATGAGCTTATTTATGTGAGTGGTGGCAGATGATGAGACGGATCACCTGATGTTATGTAAGTGATTGCTACCGCCCATGGACACGCACAACAACAGTATAACCTGTGCGGATAAAGAATGGGATCAGAAATGGCGGCGCATCTATTCACGTCTCGCTCGCACACTGTTTGCGTCTATACTCGCACCCCACGAGTGCGAGTGCAAATAGTGTGCGAGCGGGAAGTGAATAGATGCGCCGCCATTTCTGATCCCATTCTTTATCCGCACAGGTTGTACATTCGCAAGTGCGCTACCAACCTTTAAACCTTCCCGCATTGGGCTTTTATAATTATCAATTAATCATTCAATAATAGGTGTTTAACTATGAAATTAATTTTTTCTAGACACATTAAGATGTACAACTTCTTTAATAAGCAAAAAGTCACCATTCTATAATTTTATTTTGATTTAAGACTCTAATATTTTAAATAAATAACACACTTAAAAATTTCATCTCGTGTTCAGGCGGGTGGTCAAATATTTATAATAATATTTTCACTGAATATTGTAAATATACCTACAATATTGATGAGACTATCGACAGCTCATGTCGAATCAAGCACTTACAAATTTCGTCGGCTTTGTAACGCATTCTGTGGTCTAATTGGTAGAACATTGTATGGGTTCGAGTCCCGCCTGAACACGAGATGAAATTTTTAAGTGTGTTATTTACTTATGAATAAATTGCAAAAGATTGCTATAAAAATGTCAACTATAATATATTAAGGTTTATGTTGTCCATGTTCGTGTTCCTCGACTAAGGTTTATAATAAATGGAGATCAGATATTATTGTATTTGTGATGCAAAAAAAATCTTGAAAATGAACCTTATTATCATAACTTTACATATCCTAAACGTTCCTAAACGTTTTGCATTAAAGCACAGTTAATTACTTATGGAGTTGTAGCTTTCATAATGTCCTCCAAACCGATATTTCGGTCATGGCGGCCAATCTCTGCGATCAACAATCGCAGGATATATTATAGTGCAAAAGTATTTGCGCAGACACAAGTGCACTCTTACGCTCTTGCTCCGATGGGACACTAGTGTGACACGACCGAAGAGGGATTAGGCGCAGGACCAACGGCTTAACGTGCTTTCCGAGGCACGGGGGTACAAGACCGCCAACTTCCAGACTCCGGGCTAGCACTGAGAATTTCTTAACAGAAAAACTCAGGTACAAATTTTGGCCCGACCAGGGGATCGAACCCGGGACCCCTGGCGCTAACGCCGCTTTAAAGTGCGACCCACTAACCGTTGCGCAACCGAGGCAGTAGCTTTAATAGTTACATTACAAATTAAAAAAAAGTTAGTACAGAAAATACAACTTCTCAGAAAATCGCCATATATAATACCTACAAAACGGCAATTTTAATAACGATTCATTTCCAATGCCAAAACTCTAATGCGCCTTTGACTAAATTTAACGCAGATCGTTGAACTCTTTTCCAGTAAATGATGTCAAAATGTTTGTGTAGAGGGAAAAGCTCAGCTAAGCACTAAATATAAGTTTCAATTTCAATTGTCATCAACACACCAGATGGCGTTGTATCGTAACTAGAAAAAATATTTAGCTTGAGTATTTAAACTCCAATAACGTAAGTTTTTAATTAAGTTGAATCTATTTGTTGTTAGTACAATTAATTATCAAAAGTCCAATAAAAAATGATTTATATTTTAAAAACAGCTGCAAAATCAACAGTTTTCCACTTACCAATGGTATAAGTGGCGCCATCTATCTGAAAAGTAGCACTCTTGCACTTCTTGAAAACTTTCCCGCTCACAACCTGCCGCATGGCGCTGCCATGCGTCGCCGGGTTTGAGGCAAACTCCCGCATGGTGGCAGCGCTGTCGCAGCGGAATCTCAACCCGTCGAGCGACGGGTCGGGTGATAGATCCGGCGTAATTGGGAGACAAGTCTGGCGTTTTGTCGCTACGCTCCTGACCACTCGCTTGCCCGTCCGTCTGACCGCCTTCCTTCTCCATTTTGAGTTCACTACACTATGTCACTGTCACAGTTTCACACGCGAACACATTTTCACTCGTTCAAAACACTGTCACTGAAATAAAGAAACATACGTTAAATTCATTTGCTATGAACAACATTCGTAAATCAAAAATTAACTGATAACGTCTAAAAAAAATCACTAATTGTCTTTTTTTTATCTAGTAACGCCACGATAATGGAACAAAATTTAGAAACGGATGTGATTTAAATATATAAAAACCTTATTCAACTTTTATTTTTTTTTCTGTTTAAAATTTCAGCGTAAACACTGATTACCTTCGCATCTTTATTTCACAAACGTGTTGTTTTTCATAGTAAAATGTTTACAGCCTAATCTTGTTATTATCTACATCGAAGTGCCTAAAGTTGGCTATGTTCAATTTAGTACGTGCCTACTTATATTTTTTGTTATATCTAAATTTACTTCTTTATACAGGTGATGCTTTTGTTAACGCATAACTTTTAGTTTTAACTTAAATGAACAATTAGAATGAAAATAAAAATTCAAATCGGTTCAAAGTGAATAGCCGATTACTAAAATTTGTATGGGATAACGTTTTTCATAATATTTCGCCCTATCTTAGAATCTTAGACAAAAAAGATCATATTTTAAATGTTATTTTATTGGTGATTCCTATAGTTATGAAATATCTACCCAAGGTCTGTTTTTCTGGACCAATACAATCTGGACATCTTTAAAGCAAGAGTGAACAGGCATCTTCTAGGCGAACGCGTTACATCATAGACTTCATCGTTACTTTCCATCGGGTGAGATTGTGGTCACGCGTTGGCCTATAGTTCATAAAAAATGGGTCACGGTGTAATTTTAGACAACATCGACATACATCAACCTAAACGCAAAGTAAATGGCTGGGTTAGGTTAAATAACAGAATCAACGAAGGTATTTTTTTAATAATAATAAATATTTCACAGCATCACATACCTACATTGATCTGACTCCGAGATAGGTAGCTCAAGCACCTGTGTTACGGATATCAGAATTAACAACAGAATATACTTTTCTTTTTTAAATACATACTTATAATTAACACATAACAAAAGACATCATCATAATGTTAATTTTGTCCCGAATGGACATCTAATGCACAAAATACTTTCTTGAACAGATCATGTAAAAATTATAATGCAAAATTTGGCAAAATAGACATGATCAGACACTGGATTTGTACTTACAAACAGGAGATTAGACTTGTTCTATTAGAGTCCTAAATTTTGTCGAGGTATTTGATTGCTTTATGAGTATGTATTGTATTATTTAATTTATTTGGTTACTTACGAGGGCGGGTTGATAAGTAGTTAGCCTACCCCACTTTTAAATTAGCAATTTTTAAAAAAAATATGTCAAATCATGGATTGGTTTTCTAATACCGTAATAAAAAAAAATAAAGTCAATTACGCGTTTACTTTGATGTTGGCGGCATTTTTAAAAAGTGATAATACGGGTTTTGTTGAAAATGGATAAAATCAAACAAAGAGCATTGATTAAGTTTCTGTATATTAAAGGATTGAAGAGTTCTGAGATTTTTAAAGAAATGCAGAACATTTTAGGTGATAGTGCTCCATCGTATGCAACGGTAAAGAACTGGGTAGCAGAATTTAAAAGAGGCCGTACAAGCATTCAAGATGAACAACGCTCTAGTCGCCCAAAAAGTGTCACAACATCGGAAATTATCACAAAAGTGCATGATATGGTTATATCAGACCGGAGATTAAAATAATCCGAATTAGCTGGCATCCTAGGCATTTCCAAAGATAGGACACATCACATCTTAAGCGAAGAATTAGGGATGAAAAATTTATCGGCAAGGTGGGTGCCGCGATTGCTCACGGTTGATCACAAAAGAATTCGCATGCAAATATCGCAAGAATGTTTGGATCGTTTTAAGAGGGATACGACCGATTTTATGCGGCGATTTATAACTACCGATGAGACATGGGTCCACCATTATACACCCGAAACAAAAAATCAGTTAAAGCAGTGGACTGAAGCAGGAACTTTAGCTCCAAAGAAGGCAAAGACGGTAAAATCTGCTGGAAAAGTGATTGCATCAGTCTTTTGGGACGCGAAGGGAATTTTGATGATCGATTACCTTCCAAAGGGCAAAACCATTACTGGTGATTATTACGCTGACCTACTGGACAAATTACAAGGGTGTATTCTTGAAAAAAGGCCAGGCTTGGCCAGAAAAAAAAATCATCTTTCATCAAGACAATGCTCGCGTTCACACGTGCGTCACTGCTATGGTGAAATTTAACGAATTTCATTATGATTTGCTTCCACATCCGCCTTATTCGCCAGATTTAGCCCCGTCAGACTTTCACCTATTCCCTAAGCTCAAAACTTATCTAGGAGGACAAAAATTTGAGACTGACGACGAGGTTAAATCTGCTGTAAACAGCTATTTTTCAGACCTCGAAGAAAATAATTTTGAGGATGGGATAAAGGCTTTAGAGCATCGATGGAATAAATGCATATAGCTTCTAGGAGACTTTGTAGAAAAATAAAAAATATTTGGTGTCGAGAATTTTTTTTTTCATTCTTAGGCTAAGTACTTTTCATCCCGCCCTCGTACCTACTTGTCAAATGTGTTTTACTTTGCTTGCCTCATATTTTGTGCTGTACATGTACTTATGCTCAGTTTATGTTTTAATTCTGAACTGTGGAAACTTTACTGATTTCTGTGTTATTTGTATTTGTTTTAACTTTAAGCCAAATGTAATTGTATGTTTCCCATATAAATAAATAAACGACTTTTGGAAATGTATGTGGGATCCCTACAAAAAAACACCATTGGGTCAGACAAAGAAACATCAAAAGCATGGAATAACTATTACGAAAGCTCTTATATAAATTTTAAAAGGCACCTGATAGATTTTTAGTACTCAAATAGTTGCCACACACCGTGACTTCATGTTTTCTCCAATCATTCAAGACGAAATCCAATAACATACTAATAGTAGATTATTCAGCAGCTCCATTAAAGCGAGTGATCCTTTAACTTCGTAAGCGACCCAAAATTAGCCGCAGCAAAAACTCCCTTAATCCCACTAATGGTCCCCCGCTGTTTACATGGCGTACGGGCCAGGATGGGATTAGAACATGACCGGTAGGTAAGGTAATTAATTAAACAGATACTAAATCTTTGTTTTTTGTTTCGCCGAAAAACGGTCCTTTTGATAAAAAGTGAGAGAAGAGAGAACCACCCATTTGGTTGTGCTGCGGCGTCTTAAAAACCTATTTCTCGGTGTCTCAAGGGTATTTTATTATTTGTTAGAAATGGGGTGAGCCCTGCGTCTCATAGCCACTGCGACCAGTAGATGATCTATTGTGGCAGCCCCGTAACCTATTACAGCACCTCATGTAGCTCCAGTTCCAGGATAAACCCGAGAATGGAGCTGATGGGGGAGCTTTTGATCTCGTCTGCTGACATCATGTGTGCTCCCAGGTGCCGGCTTCTGCACCGGTGCAGCGCTATGCACTCGCCGAGGACGTGGATAATCGTTTCCTCGTCCTCGCGACAGAACCTGCAGATTTTGGTATCTGAAAGGCCCATGTTGTGCAGGTGCTTATTTAATTTGCAGTGCCCTGTGAGGGTCCGAGTGAGTGCCCTAACATGTCCTCTGCTCAGTTTTGTTATTTCTACAGCTCGTCTCTGATCGAACGCCTGTATCAACGCCTTAGACTGTTCTAGTCGAGGTAGTCTTTTCCAATATTCAGTGCTTTGCTTATGCTCCCACTCTTTTAACTCGAACCTGACCATGCAGGCTGGAACGCCACTTATTGGTTCCGGTCCGAGTAGTGGGCTCTCTGCCCCGGCCTTTGCTAGCACGTCAGCGACTTCGTTGCCTCTGATATTGCAGTGTCCCGGTACCCAAATCAGATTTACGATGTTGGCACTGCCAAGCTGGTTTAGGAGCAGGACACACTCGCTAGTGAGTTTGGAGTCAAGTTCACAGGATGTTAACGCCTTGAGGGCAGCTTGACTATCTGAGAAGATGAATATCTTCTTATTCTGGAGATTCATTTGCAGACTCTCTTGGACACAGCCAATTATTGCGAAGACTTCTGCTTGGTACACTGTGGTATAGCGACCCAGGTTGGCGAATTTGCGTATTCTGAAGCGATCATTACAAAATCCCGCCCCGGATACGCCTTGCCTCCTGGAACCATCCGTATACCAAACGATGTCATTCTGGTTAACATTTCCGGGAGTTCCAGCCTCCCAGTCTTGTCTACTAGGTAACAAGACTGTAAACCGCTTATCGAAGCGGTATTCACGGATCATGGAGTCAGAGGGCATATCCATGACCGGAATTTTCATTAGTTCATTGTAGAGGTTACCTATGACCCTAGATTGCCATCTCGTCCTTCCTCTGATTTTTGCTCTCGTAATGGCCATCCTCGCTTCCATCTGCACGTGAATGTGCAGAGGTGGAATGTTCAGGAGGGCATCCAGTGCTGCAGAGGGAGAGGACGAAAGAGCGCCAGTGGCTATAAGGCAGGCTGGCCTCAAGGGTAACTCTCATGGCTGTCATGTTGTCACCATTTAGGTGTAAAGTATGTTTGTCCGCTACGATATGGTGGGAGAGCCACGTTTTTATGTATTTATTTTGTGTATTATGAAATTATATTTGTGTTATTGTATATTTAGTCTATAAATGTTTATTATAAATGTGTTTTTTTCAGCTAAATACAATAAAATTATTCTAAAGTTGCCACAAGTTGGTTTTTTATTTCAGAGTTAGTTATGGATAGGAGAGGAAATTTACTATACCTACTCAAATATAACACCATTATCTTTACAATTGCCGTGTGGTCCCCGGGTAGAATAGGCCACCACAAAGTAGAATAGGCCACCCTCACTCTTACCGAGGTGTCGTAAAAAGCGACTAAGGTAAAGCTGCTGGCATGATCATCAGCACCCAGAGAAGGAAAACTCTGCATTTATATCTAAACCCTCGCCAACCCGTCTGCCAAGCGTGGTGAGTATGGCAATTACCCCTCATGTGATTGAGGGAGGCCCGTGCCCCAGCAGTGGGGACTTAAGTGGGCTGATGATGATGATGATCTTTACAATTCATTATATCTCATTACATGTGAAATACCACATTTTATTTTATTTTATTTTATATTTGGTTTTAAGTCTTAGTTTGATTTAACTTTAAGACTGATTTCTGCCTGCGTGCAGTAGTGTTCACTCTGGAGGGATATACGGAAGACCAGCTTCGGGGAGTCTTTGACCCCCGACACATGCTGAGTATGTTCCTTTCCAGTGTTTTGTACCTATGTTTAATGTAATAATTTTTTCCATGTTACTAATTTTATGTTTACACTGAATAAATATTTTTCTTTTCTATTCTATTTTATTCTAAAAGCAAATTGAGCAACGGTTGCCAGAGAATTCTGATGAAGAAAAAGTCACATTTTCATAATAAATTAGTTTCATTTACTTATATATTTCAATACATAATAAAAACTACCCATACTATTTGGGGTCATCTGTGACCCCATGCGAGCAGTTGTGTAACATTCTTTGTGCGAGTAATTAAGGGTTAATGTACCAGCTTGACCAAAGATCACTCTGCCGAAGCGTGCTTCTGAAGAGCCGTGGTATCAACCACGGCTTAGCAGAAAACCGGCCCCTAAAAGAGTGCCCGTACCGGTACCAGTACGGGCGGTGGATCTCTCTCGAAAGAGCCACCCTAGGAACGCTCGCGTCCCTGTAGCATTGCGGTCAAAAACACTTTGGCTATTGGCTGTTCATACCAAATCCTGCCTGATAAATGGTAAGAGTATTTGCATAGTAAAACAAGATCACTCATGTCATAATAAATACATACAACACGGACCAGCTTGCCATCATTTACAATCTTTGATGATCTTTTAACCTATCTACGAGAGACCAAGACGATCATTTTACTTTTTGGTTCATCTTCAGGTATCATTTATATAGCATACTCTATCTTTAAGAGATACTGAAGAATGTTACTACTATATCGTCATCATAATTTCAGCCAATAGACGTCCACTGCTGGCCATAGGCCTCCCCCAATGTTCTCCACACAGATCGGTCCTGTGCCGCCCGCATCCAATGGATTCCCGCGATCTTCACTAGATCATCGGTCCACCTTATGGGGGGCCTGCCACGGCTGCGACTTCCTGTACGTGGCCTCCATTCGAGGACCTTTCCGCCCCAACGGCCGTCTGTTCTCCTCGCTATGTGCCCTGCTCATTGCAATCCTTTGGGCTTTGTGACCTTAGTTCTCCTGCGCATCTCATCATTTCTGATACGATCACGCAGGGAGACTACTATATGACTACTAATACTATATGTCTTAATGATAAAGTTCAAGATCGTACAAATTGCAATATCAGTTATGATGGTAATCGGTCCGTTTTTGTAATAAAATAGGATGGAAACCCACCCCTACTACATAATCGTACTATCGCGAAATAATACCTATTCTGTTTCAATCCCTTGTTCTCTTTTAATCCATCATCTATGACGTCACTTCACTCTCCTAATGCCCACTTGTAACACAAATGGCGATGCAATTGTATTTCCCGGCCCACTCCATTAAGACATTAGGAGTCGAACCATAAAGGCATAATTGTTTATACATCGACGCTTCACGTAAACAAACCTCTACAGAATTAGAACTCACTGGACGTGTAGTGCTTACCCTTAACACGTTGATATTTGTACTGATCTCAAAGCTCACGCAATAAGGTTCAATATTGCCCACGTATTAGTTGTAGTGTGTTGTACACTCACAAACGGTTGCGAATTAACCGCCTCATTGGTTGCACAAACAAATAGAAGAGGCAAACAGATGTTTGTTTTATTTGGCAATTTATTGCGTTGGTTCTGACCTCTCTACAAGTAAATAGCTCTGGATTAGTTATATCAAACGAAGTAAACGGGATGTGGTTGAAAGAAAGAGACGATGAAATTTTGCATGTATTTTTTATTAGGTATACTTGAGTTTTTTTCATCTTTTCATGTGGTGGTAGATAAGCAAACAAATCACCTGGTGGTAATTATGGAAAACCTCCCATAGACACGTACAATAACGGTGGCATCACAAGCGCAATGCGAATCTTTCAGCGTATTTTTTCTCCTTCTATAGGGCTTCTAGTGTCGTCACTCATTCGGCAAAAAACAGCCACAGGCGCTGCTGCACACGGGTCAAGCCGGCCCACTCATGCCAAAGCGTGACACTGCTTCGGTCAGAAGTTCATCGGTTTTAAGAAAACTAAACTACTTTCCAAGCGGTTTTTTTTTAAATTTAATGTATAAATGAATGAAAAATATTTGTTTGGAGCAAATATAAACAAATTACATAACTTATAAGAACGCGCCTTCCATACGGAGGGTTATGGTTCCAGTCCGAGCATGCACCTGTGCATTTTTAAAATTAAGTGCTTATTTCTATCTGACCGTGGGAGAGCTACGCTTCGGCATGAATGGACCGGCTCAACCGGAGTGATACCACGGCCTTACAGAAAACCGGAGTGAAGCAGCACTGTGCTGTGTTTCGCTACGTGAGTGAGGGTATCATCTGCCACTAATCACAAAAATAAGCTCATGGTCCCTGCGAACCCGGTTCCATATAAAATCATTTATTTAGTGCATAGTAGTAGCTTAGTAGTTGTTAGTGACTGGTGTTGCAGGTATCCATGGGCGGCGGCAACCGCTTACCATCGGGTGATCCGTCTACTCGTCTGCCACCTATGTCATAAAATAAACTACTATTAGCTCAGCGGTGAGGAAAAACATCGTGAGGCAACCTGCACGTTTTGGATAGTTTCTGAAACTTGTACTCATGATTTAGTTGGTCTGATTCCCCTTCGAGGGTTCCGATTCCCCTTCGAAGTTCAGACAGCAGTTATCATCATCATCATATCAGCTCACATCCACCCACTGGATAGCTGAGTATAGGCCTCTTCTTTATCACGCCATTCCCTTCGGTCCCTTGCCAGCCTTATCCATTGTTTCCCCACTGCCGTCACAATATGTCGGACCATCGGGCAGGTGGGACCCACCACTACCCACAGGACGTCGTCCCATTCTTCATTCATTCAGCAGTCACTTCATTGTAATTACCAGACTCCCCAAATCCTGTATCATGGTCTAAGAGTACCCCGGGCTCCAAAGCGACAGCTTTGGACGCAATGGACAACATTTCAAAATTGCTGAGCTATGAAACAAAAAATACCATTTCTTCATTTACTTTTCCGCTTCTCGAATATATATTTATTTAAATTTTATATTGCTAATTTGCTGAGAAAAAAATTAAAAACTAAATAACTTAAGATGACGTCATTGGACGGCAGAATGTAAAATATTTCTTTGCTTAACACATTATAGTTTTAAATTTACGAAATGTCAAACCCATGACATGCAACTGTCAAAAAAGAAGACAAATTGTCAACGTTGAATGAATGAATGACGTTGATAATGATGACACTAGTATTCTTTACCTTTGACAGTAGTACCTTTTTTTTACTAAAGCAATGATAAGCAAAGGAATATCGCTGTATTCAGCCGTCCGATGACGTCATTTGGCGCTTACGTCTATTAATAATATAAAGAATTTCAATAATTATTTTATGTATGAAAATGGAAAAATTTTAAAAAAAGAAAAAATAAGGGTCTGTTACTTTTATGTCTATTTTCATATAAAAAAACAATATGGACATGTTAAAAATATGAAATGTTGTCCATTGGGATTCACACGCTAATATGAGAAGGACAGGATAACATATATTGGCTAGAATAAGATTGTTATATTTAATTTGATTGGTGAAACCAAAATACCCAATTTACCAGTGAAAGCGAAATATAGATGGTAATGGTAAGAAATTCCCACTTAGGTTTTATTTGTTTAGTACTTATCCCATGCTTCAAAATACACCCTAAATCTCTTTACGTACCACTTAATCCCGTTTTATTGTATCTGAAGGCTTGCCAAGAGACTTTCAGTAACTGTAGATCACAATTATTTAGCGGCTACGCTAATCCTGGCAAGAGATGCGCCGAGTTAGTCAACTAGAGTTACTCGATATCAACTCGATTTGACTCGATCGGTCCTAAGAAAAGAATGGGCCACGGCCCGCCGAGTAAGGTCTGAGTTTACCAACTTTATAACAACGGTAATCTTACTTAACCAGTGCTTTAACCAGTGATTAGTGTTGTAAAAGCACGGCTATAGTGTGACTATAGGTAAAGCTGCTGGCATGATCATCAGCACCCAGAGAAGGAAAACTCTGCATTTATATCAAAACCCTCGCCAACCCGTCTGCCAAGCGTGGTGAGTATGGCAATTACCCCTCATGTGATTGAGGGAGGCCCGTGCCCCAGCAGTGGGGACTTAAATGGGCTGACGATGACGATGATGATGAGTGTAACTATACCGTTTGAAAAGTTAGTGAACTCTGCCCTAAATGAGTGAATGTTATCGAATCAAATATACGTTTTGTTATAATAAACTGGTAAAGGCACTAAACAGACTAATCAGCCTTTTTTTATGTGATAGGTGGCAGACGAGCAGACGGGTCACCTGATGGTAAGCGATTGCCGCCGCCCATAAACACCCGCGACACCAGTGGAGTCACAAATGAGGTGCCAACCTTTAAGCTCCCCTTTCCCCGGATTGGGCCTCTCACTCACACAACGAAACACAGCACAGTGCTGCTTCACGCCGGTTTTCTGTGAGACCGTGGTATCAGCCAAGCCGGCCCATTCATTTTCAAACTAAAGATCCGTTACCTGACGCCATCTAACTCACTATTACTTCGTTACGAAAAATTTTAATGTAATAGGTAGCAGACAAACAGACGGGGCACCTAATGGTAAGCGATTGCCGCCAGATTGACAACACCAGTGGAGTCACAAATGTTTACAGCACATTTGAACTTTTCCCCAGATTGGGCCTTCGGTGGTCTCACTCACGCATCAAAACACAGCACTGATGCTGCTTCACGCCTATTTTCTGTGAAGCTGTGATATCACTACGGTCGAGTCGGCCCATTCATGATGAAGTGGTCCCACGATTATAAAAAACGGTCTTTGCGTTGATCGTTTGTCGCCCGTCGTTGTCCATTGGGTGTGCGAGTCAACTCAGTCTGTGAAAATATTAACCCGAGTTGCCTCGCCTCGCGTCGCCCATCGCTAATCCTGGCCCTTATTAATTAGAGAACCCATTCTAAGATGGAAGATGGCAGAGATTTTTTAGTACCCAGGAAGTAGTCCGTACAAATTAGTCGAAGCTGCGGGTGGAATATATTTGAATTTATTGCTATATCAGAATTTCCAAATGATTGGAACTTTTTTATTCACTTTGTATCTTAATTATAAGGAAGTGGGGCAAGACCGACTGAGATGGAGGCTCTTATTATCGCAGGCAAAGACTCAGTATGAGTCGCTGCGCCAACCTAGTAAGTTTTTATTTGGTTATCTTAATTTTGAAACATTATTTTTCACGCATCAATAGCTGCTACATCAGTTGTGTCTCAAGTGTGCTGATGACTTTTAAATAATTTAGAAATGCTATTAGTAATAGCATTTAATAGTGGGAGTTAATCGTGAAAGAGCCACGCTACGGCAAGAATGAAACGGCTCGATTAGTGATACCATGGCCTCCCAGAAAACTAGCGTGAAGCAGCGCCTGCGCTATTTTTTTCCAAGTGAGTCATCATCATCATCATCATCAGCCCATTTAAGTCCCCACTGCTGGGGCACGGGCCTCCCACAATCACATGAGGGGTAATTGCCATACTCACCACGCTTGGCAGACGGGTTGGCGAGGGTTTTGATATAAATGCAGAGTTTTCTTTCTCTGGGTGCTGATGATCATGCCAGCAGCTTTACCTTTTTCCAAGTGAGTGAGGGTACCGAAATCTTAATTCGGTGGGAAAAGAAAAAGGTTGGCAGCGCACTTGTGACTCCACTTGTGTTTCCCATGAACACTCGGGTGACAACTCCTGATCATCAGATGATTCGTCTGCTCGTCTGCTATAAATGACAAAACACAAACACCTAAACACCAACAAAAGGAACTAACTGAATCAATGACAATTTTGAAAAAATCCAATTTTGTTGTTTCGCAAAGCCTTGATAAATTCTCGCATGCTATGTAAGCAAAATCATTTATTTTACTCACAAATACTATAAATAAGGTAAACCTGCAATCCTTTTGGACCGGCGCGTGCGCCATACAAGTCGCTTTTAATAAACCTCACGACGAAAAACAGCGGGCGCTCGTTTCTGTCTAATAGTTGGCAGTAACAAGTACTGAGTTATATGCGACGTTTCTCAAAGGTAGGTGTCGAATACGGGCTGGTTAAGGCGCATTTTTAGAAGAAGTCTTTTTTACGTGTTTTGTCCACGAAATCTATAACCTCCTTGGTTTTGTCTCTATTCATTTCTGTCTCTGACTCTTCTTGTACAATACGTCAAAGCGGTGGTTTGGTTTTGGTTTGCTTATTTTCTATTATATTTTTCTTTTCTTATATAAACCACTATTTTATGTATAACTGACCGGCTGGTGCAATTAGTAGTGACCCTGCCTCTTACGCCAAAGGTCATGGGTCCAATCCCCACCCAGAACAAACATTCGTGCGATGAACACTTGTGTTTGTTCAGTGTCTGGGTGTAATATATGTATTTAAGTATATATTTGTGTTCCTCTGGTGTCTGATATCTGTAACACAAGTGCTTAAGCTATTTAATACGGAATCAGGTCAACGTATGAGATGCTGTGAGAATTATTATTATTATTATTTTATTCATACAGTTCATTCCCGTAGCTCATAGTAGGTAACAAATGAAAATGTAGTTAATTGGTCAAACATTTTGTAATAATATTTCCACCGCGCGTTCGCATATCCGAACGCGCGGTGGGATTTTTAGTGCGTTATTTACATTCTGAAAAAGATTAGGAACCTGTGACTCAGCTCGTTAGAGGAACCGCTCCGTTGACCTGAGATGTGTAAATGAGCTCTGTGGAGTACACAGCTCGTTGTTGTAGATAGAGATTGACCTTTTACGCAATGAGCACTTTATAGTATCGTAGAAACCTCAGAGGATATAAATATCTTAAGGGATGACATGTGGCCGTGTGGTCCCCGGCAGAGTAGAATAGGCCACCCTCACTCTTACCGAGGTGTCGTAAAAGGCGACTAAGGTAAAGCTGCTGGCATGATCATCAGCACCCAGAGAAGGAAAACTCTGCATTTATATCAAATCCTGGCCAACCCGTCTGCCAAGCGTGGTGAGTATGGCAATCACCCCTCATGTGATTGAGGGAGGCCCGTGCCCCAGCAGTGGGGACTTAAATGGGCTGATGATGATGATGATGAAGGGATGACATGCGTGCCAATAAATTGACCACAATGGATGCACAAGGTCGCGGGAAGTGGAGGAGTAGGAGCAGAAAAGCGGACCTAGGGTTCCGGTGCGACAGCTTGGGACAAAACGCTAAGACGATGATGATGATGATGATGGTGATCTAAGGATAATGCATTTCTAATGTGCTATTTCTATTTGAATTGCTTTCAAAAATGAAACCATTAATTTATAAACGACTTTGGCTACAACCAACGGATTTTGGGCATCGGGCTGACACTGAGAATTTCTAGACAAGAAAACTCACTATTATAATAACTAAGAAGACTACAATATTGATGAGACTGTCACCAGAGAAGATTTGGCCCTCCGTGCCAGTAGTCTGTACTACCAAGAAGTACAACTGATAGTACAAATGACACACCTAAGTATCTTTAGTACTACCAGTAGTAATAGTAACCTGGAACGGTATTGGTAGTAAATAAACTGGCCACCTGCAATATACTGGCATCTGTGAGGAATTGGAACAAATAATTTTCTTTTAAAGATGTATTATTTTTTAAAATAAAACTCACCATTTTACATCTTTTGAAAGTTATCAAGGAGGATGCAGAATTTAACGCCGTGAATTACTTAATATCAGAACCAATAAAAAAGCGTTCAAAGAATGTAAAGTGCGTTATTTACTAAAGGTGACGGGTAGGGCACACTAGAGACGCCAATCGATTTTAATTTTTAGCTACTAAACCGGATCTATTTTAAACAAATTCGCGGTTACAACCTCTTAAACACTTACACTATTTGTTAAACAACCATGCACAAATGTTGGGTCCGTTTTTGTACGCGAAAAATTGATTCACGCCAATAGTGGCCGCCTTTCTTTGGCGTGAATTAATTTTTCGCGTACGCGAACATTTCCACTCACAGTCCCAACACTTTTTAATGGTTATTTAATAAATAGTATAAGTGTTTGCCGAGAGATTGTAATCCCGAAATTGTTTAAAATAGATCCGGTAGTTAAAAATTAAAATCGATTGACGTCGCCACTGTGCCCTACCCGCCATCTTAAGAAATAAGTGTATTTCTTAAGGTGTTTTTTTATCAAAAAATATAATATAAGAAAACTCAGGTACCAGTCTTGACCCAACTGATATTTCACAAAATATCATAGCACAATTCGTTTTAATAATGACTTGAAGCCATCACTTCTTATAATGATGAGCTATAGTATAGTTATAGTAATAGTATCAGTCTATAAACTGTCCCACTGCAGGTACACTCGTAGAAATCAAGTTATCGTACGATGCGATTAGGCTTAATCACCACGCTTGCCTAACGCGGGTTGGTGATCCGGAAATCGAACCCAGGTCTCAGAGATCACGGAGCGGTACTTAAACCACTAGACCAACAGAGATTCAATGATGAATAGACCTATTTTATACGATTTCGAATCACATGGTGTGTAATCACAACAAAGTTAAATGAAGCCTAAGGTCTTATCTAAAGCAAACTATTCGTTTGCACACCGGCATTTCGTATTTACACAATCCCTGCAGGCTTTAAGGATCGCGTGACTACCCTGTGGTAAACATAAATATATACGGACGTTTCCGTCTACTATCGTAGTAAATAATATGGTAAATAGGGTAAGCACTTGGTAATAAGAAATCCGTAAAAAGATATTTTCATAACCTTTACTGAAAAGGGACGCGACGTTGACAATGATAATATTTTTACGCACTGCTCTGACAATATTTTTCTTGCATGATAAAATGAAGGATAAAGGTCTTTTTTTTTAAAAATAGGTACTTAGTTAAGCCGTAACATTTTACCCAAATAAAAGGGAGCGTACAGACCGTCTCAGTGTGCCAGCGACGACTGTTATCAACAACGCTACGTGGCTGTTGCTGACTGTAGGCACAGCCGTAGGTGAATTAGCACACGTATACGTCCGAAATATAACCATCGTGTCGGTGAGTCACTCACGGTTGGTACTTAACTGTAAGCGACAATTTAATGAGCAGTTTTCCAGTAGGTAATTATAAATTTCCCAGTGATTCGCTAGATGGCGCAATCAGTCCCTGTAAATGTTAGGTGTAGTATGATATTTCATGTGGACCCTAATTTATGGGAAAATTGTTTTAGGTTTTTTACATTAAATATCTTAATACTTCGCAGTTAGTATGTATTTTTAGTGCTATGTACATTTTAAATGACAGAGAGTGATTCAAAACTAAACTTTACATAAACAAGTAAAATATGTATTTTACTTGTTTACTTTTTATCTCCATTTTCTTATGGGTAAAATAAAGTTCAATACGGCAGGACCGTAAATGTCATGATGATGGTTGGTTTATCAAATATTTCATAACTATCATAGACAAAAAAGGAACTTTTAATTGATAGTGAGAGTAGCGTCTTCTGGTGTTGCTTTTAGAAACTTCCCGAAAATACCTACTGGAAAACTGCTCATTGTTGTGGACGGTCACTGGCTTGTCTATAAGCTCCCTTACTATTATGCAAGTAGGTACATTTGCTTAGCTCTGAGCTAATAACAAATTAAGTTCAGTCATAAATTAACGCAAGGAATTCGTGTAAGAAAGTAAGTGTTTTCGTTTATTTCATTTAGATTTGTTGATTCTTTTGTAACAGAGACACCCTTAAAGTAAAATATTGGGTCTACAAATTTTTTTTAAAGGTTTATCTTTGGAGGCAATCAAAGCAAGCTGCTAAAGTATACTCGTACGTTATTTAATACAATTATTGGTGTGAAATTTGAGACGCGTTTATTGTTATAATGAATAAATACCGTAGTAGGATTGAAAGAATTGATATAGGAAACAAAGCTCGGCATTAGACCGGCAGTGGTGCATTTAATGAGAATATTCAATACTGAGTTTTTTGCTGGTTCTTCTCTTTAGAAATTGGCGTACCGAATCAGCAGTAGATTACATAATATTTAACATTCATAAATGTTCTGTATGGACTTAGATTGATTTTGAAATTATCTATTAACCCTCTCTATTTCCCACTATTTAACATATTTATGTAAATATATAAGTATATACGATATAAAATTATAATTTTATTCCCACCCCTACATTATCATTGTTAAATGCTGTTCTGTTCTGTCTTTCGTTTGTGTGGTTGTCTGTGCCATTGTGCCTGTTGTGTTGTCTATATGTGCTGCTTTTTATTTGTTTAAGATGCTGGCCCTAACAATAGAGAAGACCTCAAAATAGATCGGAACCCTTAAAATTGAACCGGTCAATATTAATATATAACGTGTCTCTCTAAACACTTGACATTGGCGGAATCACACGTGCGGCCGTCACCGCGCGCGGGTTTAGGACCAAAAAAAATGATTATGAATTGTTCTTATACGTCATCATAACCTTAAACTACTTAAATTCTTAGTATAAAAAAGTTTATTAATTAAACAAAAACTTCCCAACAGGCTATTTGCCTATATGTTTTATAAAGAACAATAACACACATAATCGTGCTAAAAGCCTTATAAAGTATGCGGAGAACAAATTCTTGTTAAAGTATTGGTAAAAGTGGATAAGTTCGCCAACATTCCTAAATCTAACATAAAGGTATGTGCATGTTACAAAAAACGTTACTTACACAAACTTGTAACATCTCCAAGATTATTAAAATTGTTTGTAACTTGTTTGAGCGGGGTCGAGTGGGTAGAAGTTAAAAAGTAATAAAACACGCACCGCGGGGGAACACTAACGCCTTTTAGTACAGGAGGTGAATGATGCATTTGGTGCTTAAGTTTTTACATTCTTTTAGCTAATAACTTTTGATGTGAATTCTTTAATTTTTTTTTTAATAATCAACAAAAAAGCTCTGTTGATGAGATTTCTTACATAACCAGTATTTTTTTTATGTTTACCCAGAGGAAATGCATTTCGCATACCCATCTGGAGGCGGACGGGTTATGTCGTACTCCCCCCTGCATGACGGCAGGGGTCTACCAACTAAAACCCCTGGGCACCCTCTCATCGTCCATAGTGGGTCGTGGTGACGGGTACGAAGTCATGTGCACGACCCACATCGCTTATCTTAAAATAACCAAAAGCTTAAAAAATAGGTTCATCAGAATCAACAAAAGAAAAACAATTATATAGATTTAAATAAATAATATTACAACACTCAAACATGGAACAAGCACAAAAAATGATCAACAGACAAATGTTTTTTGTCCAAACTAAAAACTAAACGCACACGACTATTGCCGTATGGGTGGGTAATGGGTCATGATGGGCCATTACCAAATGCGCGATTAATCAAATTAATTATTAATATCTATTTCAACCAGGTTTGGAGTGCATTGTAACAGTTTTACGAGTAAAGAAAAGAGCGTATTCCTTTTGGAAAAGGCCGGCAGCGCACCTTGTGACTCCTTAAACGTTGCAGGTGTCCATACACAGCGGTAATTATTTACCATCAGGTTGTACGTCTGCTCGTCTGCCGCTTATTTCATAAAAATAGTTGTCAAAATATTTAACACCTCTCGTACTATGTACGTAGTGGTTCTGTTTATTGTTGCGTTTGAAGATGGCACAATTTGATAATAAAATATAATAGACTCTGGAAAATCAAATGCAGTTAATTTAATTTCCCAAACCCCTCCTAAACTTAGGTACTTTTTTCTATTTCAGTTTTATTCGGTTTAAAATATTTTAACAATTTCATCATCATCATCAGCAACCCACACTCGTCCACTGCTGGACATAGGTCTCCCCTAATGCACGCCACTGCTCCCAATTTTCGGCCGCAATAGCCAGCCTTCGAATGTCATCATCCCATCTTGTCGCAGGGCGTCCTACACTACACTTACCGAGTCGCGGTCTCCACTCAAGGACTTTACGGCTCCAACGGCTGTCAGTTCTGCGGTTAATATGACCAGCCCACTGCCACTTCAGTTTGCTAATTCGGTGGGCTATGTCGGTGACTCAGTTTCTCTGTCAGATTACATCATTTCTGATGCGGTCCTTCAGAGATACTCCGAGCATAGCGCTTTCCATAGCTCTTTGAGCGACTTTGAACCGAATCTGGATGTATTTAAGGGTGTAATTCCCATCCGTGCGTGTAATTTGTTGCATCCAAAGCTGTTGCTTCAGAGCTCGGGATGAGCTTGGACCATGATCCAGGATTCTGGAAGTCTGGTAAAATTACAAGGAAGCGACTGCCGTCTGACCTTCGTAACCATTAGACAGGGAAACCAGACCAAATATATAATATTTGGTCTAGTATCCACAATTTCAAGAAACGGGTTTCCCCACGAAATTTTCTCTCACCGCCGAGCTAGTGGTAGAAATATTTAATTTTTTATTTATTTGGTTTACCAGTTATTGTTACATCGAACATATACAATAAAAATAGCTACAATTTCAAGTTGCTTTCTAAATGTACAAACTAGTAGGTAAACACAGCATGCTAATAAATATAATAATTTCTTAAATTATTAAACTTAACATAGCGTAGATGCATCTCTACATTGAGATTTAAATATGCAAATTTAATTCTCAATGTAGAGATGCTAAATTCTTTAAGTAATTTCAATCTATTTCAAGATTGTTTAGCTACAACTAACACAAGATAATCTGCGTTATTAATGTAACCTGTTTCATAATTTGTGTTACACGTCATGGTTCTATATAAAGTCAAGACTAAACATAAGTAGCATAACATACTTTTAAGCACACTAACTTTTTTGGTCTAATTCATACGATAATTTTTAATTATTATGTAATGTTTGTAGCACCGTGTGGCCGTGTGGTCCCCGGCAGAGTAGAATAGGCCACCCTCACTCTTACCGAGGTGTCGTAAAAGGCGACTTAGGTAAAGCTGCTGGCATGATCATCAGCACCCAGAGAAGGAAAACTCTGCATTTATACCAAAACCCGAGCCAACCCGTCTGCCAAGCGTGGTGAGTATGGCAATTACCCCTCATGTGATTGAGGGAGGCCCGTGCCCCAACAGTGGGGACTTAAATGGGCTGATGATGATGTTTGTAGCACTATTGTAAATTGACTGTTGTTATTCCAAATAAATAAAAAATTAAAAACCAATGGATTTGAAAAATCTTTTCAAATCCATTAGTTTTTAATTTTTCTTTTATGTCTTTTCTTTTCCGCCTGTATGGAAGGCGCGTTGTTATCCACTGAGCTAATATAGCTCTCTTTGGTAATACTTTAATGTGACTTTTTGTCGTATCGTCAATGTAATTTGTTTTGTATTCCGTTTATCTTTTACCTGATCATAAAGGTCTCTTGTCTGAAAGCGGGAACATAATCTTATCTCACTAAACTGATTTCGTTCGTGCAAGTGGGTTACAACGAGCTTAACGAGTAGAGTAAGCAGGTAGTATGAGCTAAATATTTTAGAGAACAATATTATTATTTTCATCGAAATACAGAGTATTTCTGAAACTTTCTAAATGCTAGTGAGCATTGCATCCATCCTTTACCCAACGATAAATCTATGATATAGCGCCGTCATATGCTGTGTAAAGTAAATATCCATTCTACAAACTACTCAACCAATAGTCAATGCCTTTTAAATTCGGGCTATATTCCTTCGGGCTATATTTTGCGGACTGTATAGTATTGTTTAATTTAAATATAGTAAAACAGAATGTATACAGGTACCTAGAATCAACATAGATTGCGATAACTAGTGGTGGAAATTATTTAAGGCAAATGTGTTATATACTTACATTTTTCTATTTGTATTATTATGATGCTGTTTTTTTCCTGAATAAATAAATAAATAAATTGTAAATCGTTAGACCGCTAATTTTGACAGAATAGCTAATAACCTTGAGAATCCAAAATGGCCGCTTTGTCATTGGCATGGCTGTTTTTGATTGTTGACATTTACTGTATAACCATACGAGTACATAACCAAATATCCCGGTGTCATTATCATGAACCACAAAACACTAAATATTGTTGTTTGCCGGTTAATAATTCATTTATTTATTAAGAAAACAAACAGCAGATTTAACACACATAGCCTGAAGAATATGCACATCTCATTTCCCAAAATACTTTTCACCGTTAAGTTTTACATAGGTATACGATTGATATCTTAATAAGTAGGTATGTTCATCATTTACATACTATTCAAATTAGTGGACATATGTTTCGCTAAAATAATTACATAACATAGGGTACATATTTTACCAATTAGTTGCTCTCAATAAGTTTTTAATTTAGTCGGTTCAAGACCAAAAATATCTATGTGGCAATACGTTCCATTATAGGACTTTAGAGCTCTAGAAATGAAACGGGTGCATGCATATTAGTACGGCTGGTGGGAACAGCAAAAGTACCGCGAGCTCGCAAGTTGGGTCTCGGACATTTTAAATATATTTTACCAAACAGGTACAGTCAATTTGGGTAACTTTGAATTACCTTGTAACTTTGAATAAAACTGGTTTAAAGATTTTTTATTTTATTTCTTGGAATTCCTATACAATTTAAAACGGTATCTACGTTGAATGGATCCACCTTTACACAAATTGACTGTAGGGTGAATCGACGCAGCTATTTATTATTTTATATAGAAAAAAATGATCGGAATGCTCTCGGCGTGACTTGAGTGACGGAATATTTACTGCGCTGAAATTTTCAAACTTATAATTCGTTCTTTTAATGAATTTTACTGAATTTTCTCTATATTAATAATATATATATATATAGAATATTGCGGATTCCAGACGGTTGACGCATACTCTAATGGAGATCTAGAGCCCAATTCTCGTGCTTGTGATATTTTGAAAACATGGCGGATATCACCTGAAAATCATACAAAAAAATATGATATATGTCGTATGATAATATATGTCACGAGCACGAGAATTGGGCTCCAGAATAGGCTGTTATATAAAAGTATTAAAGTTGTTGTAGGCCCAATTAATGTCATTTTTTCATTCACTCGTGAGATATGGTATATAGCTATACCGACTTTGGATGAACGAAATCGAGTTTATTACGAAAATAAGTTAACTGAGTAAATTATCACAAGGATAGATATTCTCTTATAACTGTCACGTTGGTCCAATCCGCCCTAAAAGACACAGATATATGTATATGTCGGCGAGGTGGCGGCGGCAATCACTTACCATCAGGCAATCCGTCTGCTCATCTTGCCACCTATCACATACAATTTCTGATCCCCTTCTTTATCCGCACGGGTTGTATGTACAATTATGTGACTTTTTTCAAAAAAACGTATGTGCATATTCGCTATTAACAATTATTTTAAGTTGAATTAGGCCCTTAATATAGAGTGTCTTCTGTTTTGTATGTGGGGCTGACTGCCTCGGTGGCGTAGTGATTAATGGGTCGCACTCTAAAGTGACTGCTGCGCAAGAGGTCCCGGGTTCGATCCCCAAGTCAAGCCAAAAATTGAACCTAATTTTCGGTTTGAAATTCTTAGTGCAAGCCCGGAGTCTAGAAGTTGGCAACATTGTGCCCCCGTGTCTCGGTAAGGACGTAAAGCCGTTGGTCCTGCGCCCAATCCCTCTCCAGTCGTTTCACACTGGTGTCCCAACGGAATATGAGGGTTAGGCGCGACGCCCACACGAGAGTCGAGTCGAGGCGAGGGCGCGTCTAGGTGAGGGCGCGTCTAGGCGTGGAGCGGCGCAGTCACAGTATGTAGAGTCGAGTTGCGGACGGCTATGCATCCTTCTCATTTTAAATGGCGGCAGAGACGCGGCGGAGCGTCTCCACCGCATCCCCGCCTCGACTTCCCGCTCCCTGACGCACCTCAACGCGCCTCCGCACTGCGACTCCAATATGTCAGCGCACTGTGATTATTTTTTTAAGGAAACCTGGAAGCGACGCGCTTTTTATGCGCCCGCGCCTCGACTCGACTCTTGTGTGGGAGTCACGCCTAAGAGAATAGCGATTGCACTTGTGTTTGCGCACACACTTGAGCACTATAATATATCCTGCGTACCTACATGGCTGAACGATTGGCTACCGTAGCCGTAATCGGTTGGAGGATATAAATATTATGGGAAGCGATCTCATATTAGCTTCGTTGTCAATGTTATGTTTATATAATAATTCTCACAACATCTCATACATTGACCTGATTCCGTACTAAGTAGCGTAAGCACTTGTGTTACAGATATCAGACAACAGAGGAACACAAATATATACTTAAATACATATATTACACCCAGACACTGAACAAACACAAGTGTTTATTGCCCGAATGTTTGTCCAGGGTGGGGATCGAGCCCACGACCTTTGGCGTAAGAGGCAGGGTCACTACTAATTGCGCCATCCGGTCAGTCAAGTCAATGTTTAAACTATTCTGCAAATCTCGCATGAAGGAAATATATTATTAATTTCCATTGTCAAGATCACTGGCAAATAAAAAATCCATCAATCCCTTCAGGATCCTATTAAATTTCGGTAGGGTACTTATCAAACTATGCCATCAGGGATGGCGATAAACACAACCACTGAAAGGAGCTGAATTTATTTACTGTGGCTTGATGGGTTTGAGTGATTTGATATCTATGATCTTAATGATGTTTAGATTTAGAGTGGTAATTGATTTTTTATGTAATAAGTGGCAGACAAGAAGACGGATCACCTGATGGTAAGCGATTGCCGCCGCCCATGGACACCCGCGACACTAGTGGAGTCACAAGTGCGCTGCCGATCTTTGAACCCACGGATTCCCCCGGATAGACCCTCACTCACGCAGCGAAACACAGCACAATGCTGCTTCACGCCGGTCTTCTGTGAGTCCATGGTATCATTCCGGTCGAGCCGGGCCATTCATGCCGAAGCGTGGCTCTCCCACGGTGATAATGTTAGTTGCTTTTTGTTTATATTTCCTATCTTATTACTGCAGTAAAAAATATTTGTATTTTCTCGAATAATCTCAACTGTACTTACCCTGTTAGCGTATTTTTTTTGTGATCTAGGTGAGTGGTTAGCGCCATTATCTTAGTAACATAAACTGAGTCAGTCGGCTAACCAGTGCTAGCTCCATCTAGAGGAAAACGACCAATACTCAACGGCTATTTAGTACGGCTACTTTCGAATTGAAACTGATACTTTCGTACTAAGTAGCTTAAGCACTTGTGTTACAGATATCAGACAACAGAGGAACACAAATATATACTTAATTATTACACCCAGACACCGAACAAACACAAGTATTCATCGCACGTGTGTTTGTCCAGAAATGGCAAATCATAAATAACAAAATCAAAGGTCAATGTTTACGAACCCAAATAGGTCCTACTCTTAATGTCCCTTGCTGATACCCCCGAAATCGGATTTCAAAATCTTCAGTACACCATTTTTCAGAACTGACTTGGGTCTGCATAGCCCAATGTCTAGAATATGCTCGAAATATAATGAAATTACCAATATTTCACCCGATATAGATATTTTCCACAGTTACTTCACAGGTTTTTTTTATAGAAAACTGTTAAAATAAGTCAAACTGCTATTTTTTTATGATATAGGTGGCGGGCGAGCTGACGCATGACCTGTATCATATTTTAAAGCAAAGCCATTGTATGATCTATATTTTGAAATATTAAGTACGCAATATGAAATGTAAGTTCTTGATTAATTATTTACCAATGCTGTGTTCGCCTGTAATTGGCATACATACTGTATCAGCCTATAAACTGTCCCACTGCAGGGCAAAGGCCTCCATCAGAGAAATCAAGTTATCGCTACTATGATGGGATTAGGCTTTATTACACTTGCCAAATGCGGATTGGTGATCCCAAACTGAGCTATGTTCAAATAATTCGATACATACTTTTCTCTCGACCCGGGAATCGAACCCAGGTCCCCGAGATCACGGCCCGGTACTTAACCCACTAGACCACCAGGGCGTTCATACTGACATCTAATTTATTTTAAAAAGCTGTTATAATTTATTTTTGTAGAATGTGCTGTTCGGTATCAGATCGGGGCGCCAAAAGGGCATATCTTGGGCAACCTACTGGTCGCCGGCCAGTGGGGCGCCCACGCTACCGCTGGCGGGATGTAGTGAACGCGGACCTGCAGGAATTGCAAGCAGGAGATTGGCGACAAGCTGCACAAGACTGAGAAAAATGGCGGCATCTCGTATCGGAGGCCAAGACTCATTTTGGATCGTTGAGCCATCGGAGTAAGTAAGTAAGGATGTGCTGTTGGTGAAACTAAATAAATAAATATCATCTTTGAAGATAATAAATAAAGATGATGATGAAGACGCTCTTTTTTTGAAAGTTTGAAAATCTAATTATGTTACTTTCGAGACTGTCGATCAAATTTATTTGACTATATTAGCATGAGTCAGTCTTTCAGCGCTGATAACTTTTTTATAAGTAACCTAAGTAGATAGCATGTACATTGAACACTAAACCCGTTTAGAACTTCGTGACTCCATCAAAGTAAGACAAATAGCCGGCTAAAAGTCGAGTAAACGTCACTAATGAAATAACAAATGGGTTTGTCGAAAGAAATTTGAAGAAAAACGGTCGGAAATTGAGGTTTCACTGAGAATCGTTTCAAGAACGCTATGAGAAGCGAATTACTCGGGAATTGCTTTCGTGATAGGAGACTAGCATTGGTATGCTAGTCTGTTATCTAAAATAAATAAATTGGCACCTAAAATTAGAACGAAAATGGCTGTGTGTAGAGTAGATATCGAAGCCATCTGGTTAAATTAGCCATCCGATTGGACACCTAGGGCGTTCGATAAATGCCGGCATTCAATCGGATTCCTAAGCCGATATTTGTTTGAAATAAAATCTTTTAAATATTGAAATTAAAACTCATTCGACACGACTGATCCTCGCATCGAAGTGATCAAAATTTAGTTCCGCTTTTCTCTACCGCAGCGCTAGTAAACAAACATCTGCTCGTCTGCCACCTATCATATAAAAAAAAACATCGAAACAAATATGGCGTCAGCAGCAAAAACAGCTGTGAAAGTTAACAGTTCGATTATTTCGTTCTTTATGCAGTTATTATAAATAGAATTGTAAAAATAATCTTTAAAAATGGAAGCGCCAAATAAAAGTACGTCGTCTGCAAGTTATTACCGAAAAGTTTGAGTCGAGGAATTTTAGCTCGAACAACCATCGGCCTAGGCGACCTAGGCCCAATTAGACGATGGTGGCGACCACGGATTTATCACGATCAGCCATCTAGTTAAAACGTTGCGGGCAACGACATGGCAAGTTGTTCTTCAGCCATTTCATTGGATGGATATAACGAAGCGCAGGCGTCCGTTTGGATAGCAAATTTTACCAGATGGCTGCGATATACATTATTTAGCTAAAAATCTTCTCTATAATACTATTCCTTACTCCTGATTTCATTTAAGCAATTTAATAAACAAATCTACCTGGCCAATATTGGGTTTAGTCATTTAGTTTGAAACCAATACTAACTTAATGTTATTCAGAGCAATTAATTCAAAGATAATGTATTTTGTATGATACTTAACTTGTAACTTATATTTAACTTGTGAACTGAAAGTTAACTTATTATATAAGTATTAAAAACAGTTCACAAACAGCACTTTATTATAAAATGGTAGTACATAATTTATTAGGATTTGAATATAAACTCCGCCATACAGACGGCCGTTGGGGCGGAAAGGTCCTCGAGTGGAGGCCACGTACAGGAAGTCGCAGCCGTGGCAGGCCTGCTACAAGGTGGACCGACGATCTAGTGAAGATCGCGGGAATCCATTGGATGCGGGCGGCACAGGACCGATCTGTGTGGAGAACATTGGGGGAGGCCTATGTCCAGCAGTGGACGTCTATTGGCTGAAATGATGATCTATAAGAGTATCTATTTATTGTACAAAGTGATCTATCCACCAGTCGACGGCTTACCATCAGATGAACTGTTGCTTGTTTGTCCGACATAGTGTAAAAAGTATCCTAAAATAAGGTTTTATTGATCATTTCTTATAATTAATGGTAGTTTTTTTATCAGATATGATTTTGAAATGGAATCTCTATTAGATATTTTAGCCCCAATACAATCACATACAAGAAACAACTCTTTTTTTCTCGTCAAATAAAAGATCTTAAATTGTATTATTTAATTACTCGGATATTTTTTTTGGTGTTCAACAATCTTAAGAAAGACACACAATAGAAATAGAACAGTACAACAAAATGAAAATAGTACATTACAGTACATTCCATGCTTAAAATAGACCCGTTTGAATATCTCCGACACTCCACTGTAAGCAACGGCATGCGAAAATAATTTATAGCTGCATTTAGTTGCAAGTTCATCTGAGATATAAGGAAGCTAAGGCAGTGAGCCACTTTTCTTTTTTTTTCACTGCCAACTTTTTGGTCTTTGATTCGTTATCCTTGTAAATTTTTGGGATTTACTTTGATAACGATATCTATATATTTTTAAAAATAACTCGTACCTTGTTTAAATACTATACCTACTAGATAACCCAAGTGGATTCCTAATATAGTGTCTATGAATATTGAATACGTAAAGGAAGAGCTCAATGAAAACTGTAGAAAGTACCTACTATTGAAATTAAGGATTTTTTTTCGCAAATTAGTTAACGTTAAAACATACCCATGAGATTTGTGGGTTTTCCTCATCGCCATGATGGTGAGGTGAAGCAGCGCGAAGCATAACAAGCATTCAGTAAGCCCGTGCGTTTGTTATTTGGTGGTATTTCTATTCTGGTGAACTATACACATTACACACATAATGTTGAATAATAATGTAACTTCCTGCCTGCTTTTTCTGACCACATCTATGATGCAAGAGTGAATAGGCACACGTGTATCATACAGACCTCAACGACGCATTCCTACAAAAAATCTAGTCTTCTCTTTCAGATATGCTATGCTACTGTGACATGCTTTACTGGTGTTATTTTTACAGTGACAGTATAGAAGCACTTGCATAACTTAAACAAAAGGATTCGAATAACCAAATGCTTGAAGATTCTGCGAAACAGTCCTACATTTACATTTATAGGGTTCAGTACTCTTAAATTGCAAAACGTTTTTATATATTCTGTCCAGTTTCTTTAATAACAGTTTCGTTGATATGTAGTTTTTTAGTATCCAAGCCGATTTTACTTAAAGGTTACGTCATCAAGAGTGTTCTCAACATTCGGTTTGAAAATCATTATTTTTAAATTTTTATTACCTTACTAAAGCTCAAGCCGTCCCGTTCCAATACGCAATGTTAAAAACAGCAGGCATGAGTTTAGTTCCGGAACTTTTCTTAGACCGCGTTTTGAAATAAGGGGTTAAAAGATTTAACTTTAATCGCATCTAGGAATGTCGGGCAAACGAGAAATTCCAAACGAGGCGTGAAGAAGCGTCTCGTTGGCCAGTATAGCAGTGCCAAGGTAAGTGAATGACACCTCGACATCGCGTCGGTTGTAATTGCAACGTGGGCTGTCCTTTTGCTTAAAAATATACTGTCTCACTATTAAAAAAAGACCAATCGACCGACCGATGGAGCTCGTTGTTATTATTAAACGTATCCATTTTCTTACGTAAATGGTGATATAAGATCAATGCAGCACTTAGGCCTAGAACGCACTAACGGTCTACCGTTAGTGCGTCTGCGATGCGGCGTGCCGCACATCAGGTCCACAATCGGAGTGTTTGACGGCTGGCCGCAAATGAGTGCGTTATTATCTAGCGATTTGCTGCAAGCACTGATGTGCGGCCTGCCGCAACGGCACGCCGTATCGCGGCCTATCGCTAGTGTGTTCTAGGCCTAAATTATTTCTCGACGAAACTGATTACCATAGCAGAGTCAGGTAATAATGGGCCAGCTTGGCCTCATATAATACCACGACCTCAAAGAAAATCAGAGTTTCTCACCGAGTAAGTGAGGGTATCCCCTCGAATATCCTCGCCATGTCTGTTGTACCATTGAATAATACCATTAATGGTACAAGTGACACTACATTGTAAAAAAAGTACCATTAATGGTACTAGTAACACTTATTTAGGATCAGTAGTACCATTAAAATTTTTTTTTATAAATTTTGTACTTGACGGAACAGACGGGATTGTACCGGTCACGAAATTAAATCGTTTGCTAAATTCCATATACTTTCTGCTTTCCTGGTACTTTCAATAATTCCATTGAAAGGTTCTATTTATATTAATTTAGAATCTGGAGGGAAGGAGAGTTCCAAGGTTGGCAGCACACTTGAGAACTAATTGGTGTTTCGGGTGTACGTCCATTGGCGTCAGCAAAAGCTTAACAGGTGATCTATTGCTCAATGTTCTTCCCCAAACTTTCTTATGAATCTAATTATGGTTTTAAAAGTAAACTTCCAAGTTATTTGTCAAAGGAAATGCCTAGCTGTTTAATTTAAATTGGGATCTTCGCCGATGGGCACAGTTTATTCAATAACATCAACAGAGCTGAGTAAACAAATTGGAGTTCTAGATAAACAGTAAAATGGAAAATTCTAATGGTATTCTTCCTCGTCGTTTTGAGTGTTCACAGATCATATATATAATTATGTCGCTATTTAAAATAGATAAGAACTATAAAATACTAGCGCTAGCTCCCAGCTTCGCTCGTTTGGTTTGTCACTAAGAATCCTATGTAACTCTTTTTTTAACCGACTTCAAAAAAGGAGGAGGTTCTATGTTTGACTGTATGTATGTTTTTTTAATGTATGTTTACCGATTTCTCCGAGAAGTTTTCTAAATTTTTATAAACATACATTATACAGTCAAAGATGTACTGTGATGCTAATGTTAAAATGTTAATTTCTTTGAACAAGTTTCTAAGCGAGTCTCATGGTATAAGACCGTATATGGCCCTGACAGCTCGTTTCTGTAGCACAAAAATAGCTTGAATATCAGCCGGAGAGCCCCATAACAGCAGACCATAAGACATAAAGCTATGGAAATAACTGAAAAACACAAGTCTGGCTGCTTCAATATCGGTCAGATGTCTTATTTTTTTGACTTCATATGCAGCCGAACTAAGTCTCCCTGCCAGGGCTGCAATATGAGAACCCCACTGTAATTTTGAGTCTAATGTGACGCCCAGAAATACTGTAGAATTAATTACTTCAACATTTTGACTATTTTATTTATTTATTTATTTTATTTAAGGAAACATACAGCTTTTTATATATTTCATTATTAAACTAAGTTATAATAGATATTACATTAGCCTTCACAGTTTCCAAAGTTAAGTTGTACACAATACAATTCTGGTAAGACAGACACCTAATTCGGTAAAACTAAAGATAAAACAATATAATACTAGGTAGGTATATACTTAAAAAATTTAAAACACCATGGTAAAGCCTACATTACTCGTGCATTGATCTAAGAAGACGGCGGTACTTCACCAGCTTCTCGTGGAATATGTCTATGTGAATGAAACTCTTATTATATGCACTGGTTGTTCTCACAATAAAACTATTTTTAGCGTAATTAGTACGACAAAGAGGTATATGAAACGTATGCTTCTGTCGTGCACTGGGTCGGGGGCACTTAAATGTTATTTTGTTAAGTAAGTAAGGTGAGTCAATTAGATTGTTAATAATTTTGTACAAAAATATTTGATCTCTGAGCTTGCGTCGGGAAGCTAAAGATTGGATTGAGTTCATGTAATTGTTATTTTTAAATCTAAATTTTAAGCGTCTAATGAATTTGTTCTGTATCCCCTCCACTAAATCTATGTATTTCTGATACTGAGGATTCCAGACAGTAGAGGCGTATTCTAACTGAGATCTCACATATGCGTTATAAAGTAAAATTAAAGTATTCACATTCCTAAAATCAGTCCCCTGACGGAAAATAAAACCAAGAAGTTTGTATGCTTTCGCAGTTATCTTATTGACGTGGGCCTCAAAATATAATCCACTATCTAATAGAACCCCAAAATCCCTAATCTCATTTACTCTTTTCAAAATCTTTCCTTCAAGCTTGTATTTGAAATGTATAGGATTTTTTTTTCTCGTAAATGATATTGTACAACATTTTTCGACATTAAGATATAACTTATTAAGATTACAATAGTCACATAATCGATTTAGATCATTTTGCACTCTTTCACAGTCATGAAGATTGTTAATAGCACAAAATATCTTTGTATCATCAGCGTATAGCAGTACTTTTTAATCTACAAAGCACTTAATAACATCATTGATGTAAATATTAAATAGTAACGGGCCGAGATGAGATCCTTGAGGGACTCCCGATGATATTGGACTGAAAGATGAGGTAAAACCTTTTGTTGTGACCGCTTGCGTCCGATTCCTGAGATAAGATGCCAACCAACGAAGAAGATCACCGTGTATACCGACTTCTTCAAGTTTGTTTATCAAAAGAGAGTGGGATATTTTATCAAATGCTTTTGAATAGTCAGTATACACGGCGTCGACCTGACATCCCTCCCCCATGGATTTCAGAACAAAGTCAAGAAATACGCCCAAATTAGTCTCGGTCGATCGCCGGGCAACAAAACCATGTTGGTTGTGTATGAGAATAGGACTTATTGTTGGATACACAGAATCACAAACAATCTTCTCAAAAACTTTTGGAAGCACTGATAGCTTAGATATTCCTCGATAATTACGAACATCGTGTTTGTCACCGGACTTAAATATCGGGACAACATAAGATCGTTTCCAGACATCAGGCATAATACCAGTAGACATGGATAATCTAAAAATGTGAGCAACAGGAGCCGCTAATTGCTTGCTACATGTTTTCAAAAATACCGGGTGTATACCGTCTGGACCACTACCCTTAGAAGCATTTAACCTAGCGAGATACGTCTCAACATTTTTTGCGTAATGTTTACATTATTAACAGCACAACAAGATTTATAATTTCTAGGATTTAATTTTATATGTGTCTCTGGCTCAAATACGGACTGGAAAAAATTGCTGAACAAGTTAGCAATAGTTTGGCCCTCATAACCCCTTTCATCATCTAGTTTCATCATGTCAGGAATACTATTAACATTTTTTTTTGATTTTATGAATGACCAAAATTGTTTAGAGCAGCGATTAATGTTAATCTCAGACCTTGTTATGAATAAGTCATAACAAGACTTTTCAATTTTTTTTACGTCTCGTCTCAGATCAGAAAAACATTCGTAGTCATATAGCCGACCATAAGTTTTCCACTTTTTATGTGCTTTATGTTTTTTTTTAATCATTTTAATTAATAACGGAGAAAACCACACAGGATGGTTGGAATTACTATTCTTTAACTGTTTGATTGGCACATATTCATCAATAATGTTATTAATGATATTATAAAATGTATCCAATGCACTATCTATGTTCGTACTAGATAGATTATCCTCCCATCGGATTTCGTTTAATTTAGACTTGATGGAATCATAGTCAGCGGCGTAAAATTTCCGTATCGTACGGGGTGCCTGTTTAAGATATGCTTCCGCGGACGAATCCACCTGTAATACGACCATTAGCGATGGATGATGACTGTCCTCGGGCTCAGCTAAAGGATCTGTCCGAGAGACTATACATGATGATAAATTGGATAATACTAAGTCAAGGCATCTATTATTACTATTTAATATTCCATTATATTGAGAAAATCCTGTAAAACACATAAAGGAAAACATTTGGGAAGTTTGAACGTTAATTGATGGATTAAATAATTTAAACTTATGTCGCGGAGGAGAACAATTAGATCCGATCCAGCTTGCGTTTCTTATATTAAAATCGCCAACTACAAAAAAATCGTCTCCTGGTCTATTAATGCTCAAGTCCGACATCGAATCAAAAAATGTTTGTTGTGATTTTATCTGATCTTTAGTCTCGGGGAAATAACAACAAAAGAGATGTAGACGCTTCGAGTTTGGACCTCGAAATAATAAAATATCTAAGTGAGTTACGTCGGCATCAGGGAAGTCGGGGAGGGCGCCGCTGCACTGCGAGTCCGCCAGCAGCTGGCGCTTGACCGCGATCAGCGTGCCACCGCCCTTAGTCATTCCGCGTTGTTCGTAGTTCCAGTCAGAACGATACACGCTATATCGCGAATCAAACAGCTCCGAATCAAAGATTCCCGGTAAGAGCCACGTCTCGCTAAGAAATATCATGTCATAATCACAATTGAGTAGGTTTTTATAAAAGATTTTGGTTTTAGTCCGAAGCCCACGGACATTTTGGTAGAAACAATTAAAAGTATTAACCAACTCCGTAACTAAATAAGTATAATCTATGATTCTGTGTAGCCCTCAATTCAACAATGTAATAATTATTAGTTTTTATTAAATTCTGTGGATAAAATATTATTATCAATACAAATATAATCTCATTAATTAAATCTCCATTAAAATGAGACCAGCGGACTACGAAATAAATTAAATGAATTTGACTCAATCCAATTCGAAACAAATAAACTACTTTCTTGCAATATTTTCCTCTAATAAAACAATCGTATGCTATTCGTAACACAAAATGTACATCTTTTAATTCAAAATAGCATCCCAACCCACTCATAAACCAATAATAATGTAAGAACATTTTAGCTGACAAAGTATAGAAGTAAGCAAAATTATCTGCATCCACCGCCAAGCACACAACAAATACACGTACTATTCCGTACAAAGAGGCAATATTACCCAACAAAATACTTAACTTAAAGTCAATCATAGGACTAACGTGATTGTTCTTAAAGGATACTGTATACAATGCTTTACAAGTTCGAAGGAGCCCACGAGCGCAACGGCCACACGGAGCAATGTAAGAAATTCGCAACGATGTTGTATGCGCTGACTCATACAAGCAGCGTAGCCGTTGTAGCTCGGAACATAATGTTCTCAAACTTTTTGATGCACAACCACTTACACTACTAAAAACAACAAAGAACAATAACTCAAAAAACAGTTCAATTATTAAATTGCTATTACTAACTCTTATGAAATCTTTTTTAAAGACTCCTCGGAAGTGATGTGCAACACTGGTGATGTCTCCGTTTTGCGTGCCATGATAGTGCAATTTCGTACCCAACAAAATGCATAATTATTTTCTTTGGCTTTAAGTTTTGCCTTCTGAAATAAGATTTTATTTCTTTGGGAGAGATGATCATTGAAATAAATGCGAGTATTTAGGCCCGGGAATCCAATTTCACTTGCTTTGACACCCTTCAGTTTTCGGAGCGAGGCTAAAAAGTCATCCTTTTTGTATCGTGATTGCATCTTCAATATAATTGGTCTAGACTTTTTGCCCTCTACGTCATTTTTTACAGCAACTCGCGTTACAAAATCGATACCGGTATCAGGTTGTAAGGCGAAATTACTACGTTCTGCCAAAGTTTTTATGATCCTGATCAAATTTTCGCCACTTTTTTGGGGAACGCCGTTAATTTGGATATTAGAGCGACGTACCCACTGCTCGTTTCTATGTCCCTCATCAAGTACAACTTTGACTTGTACCTTTAAGATATCAATCTCTTCTTTTAAGGTGTCAATGATGGACACTCTCGCCTCAATATCGTCTACTCGAGTTACAATCTGGTCAAGTCTCGTGTTTAGAGTATCTTTTAAGTTAGAGATGTCAGATTTCACCTGCTGTAAATCCTGCTGTATAACACGTACAATCTTCATTTCAGTCTGTATACTGTTTATTTTAGCGGACATGTCATTCAGAAGGTCTATGAACGAGGGGTTTTGTTTGTCATCCTCAGCCACACCCACAGCAGCACCCGTCAGTTTTGGTGTAGATGCAGACGGCGTGCGTGAATCCAGTGGCAGCCCCGACGAGAATTTCTATTCATATTAATCCTAGTGCTGACCTGTCTTACGTTGGGCAATGTTAATTTGACACATTTAGTTTTTTTAGCATTGAGAAGTAAATTATTTACAGTAAACCAATGTAGCACTTCAGTGAGAACATTATTTACATTGTCAAAGTTACCTTTATGTCTATTAGTTTTCAAAATTAAAGAAGTATTATCTAAAAATAATACTATGTCACATAAGTTTTTAGTAAAGTAAGGTTAGTTACATTTACATATATAATAAACAGTAAGGGCCCCAATATAGAGCCCTGGGGCACTCTCATCTGTAAAATACGCATTGATGTGATTGAATTGATGCGCATTTTCATAGAATTTATTTATAAAATAAAAATATCAATATGCAATTTTAAAGGGGGTTTTTCTTAATTTTATTGAATTAATGATATCCTCTAAAATATTAGTAAAAATGAATAAATATTGGTTCGGACTTCGTCCTTCTAAAATCAATCTTCACATCAGAGAGTTAAAGATGTAAAGAGTTATAAAGGAAGCAAAGGAGTTACGGAGTCATTAACTCTTTTGCAATTATGTACATCTTTTAGTCCCAATCACTCCTGAGTTACACATGTCTAATGTCCAAGACCGCTGGAAATCGCTCATTGCTGCTCACCTGCCATCTTTCTCATAAAGAAAAGGTATGCAACATTGCTAAAACACATTTTGTATTTTTAACTATTTTATTATATTTTTATATATTTGGAACTGTTTTATAACTTCACACGTCCACATGAAAGTGTTACTGGTCCAACAACGCGATTAAAATATGAAAATAAACAAAACCGAACTCGCCTGAAATGTATGAATAAATATTTATAAACATCATATCAAAGAATGTTTAGATTGGCGTAATCATATTTATTTTCGAAGATGAGAGAGGGGTTTTATTGCTTTAAATGTTTCCGCTTTTTTAAACTAAATTATCAATGGAGCGGAAATTCGCATCTCATAAAAACCCAGAAAGACTAAACTAGTTGTAAATATAATAAATATAAATATTTCTCAACATCACATACATAGATTTCACTCCGAGATAGGTAGCTCAAGCACCTGTGTTACGGATTAGAATTAACAGTGGGATTATAAATATATACATATTTTTTTTTATGTTTTAGTTTTAGGCGTGAAGCAGCACTGTGCTGTGTTTCGCTGCGTGAGTGAGGGTCCGGAGGCCCAATCCGGGGGATAGGGGGGTTTAAAGGTTGGCAGCACTCTTGTGACTCCACTGGTGTCGCGGGTATCCATGGGCGTCGGCAATTGCTTATCATCAGATGATCCGTCTGTTCGTATGCCTACCTATTTCATAAAAAAAACATGCCTTTTTATGATATAAGGGCAGACGAGCAGACATATCACCTTATGGCAAGCGATTACCGCCGCCCATGGACACCTGCCACGTTTAAGAAGTCACAGGTACGCTGCCAGCCTTTTTAAAAGGGAGTACGCTCTTTTCTGGAAGGTTTGCAGGTCTTATCGTTCCGGATACACCGCAGGCGAAAGTTGATTCCATAACTTTGCCTTGCCTTTCATGCGGGAGGTCGTTAGTTCGGATCCGAGCATTCTGTCTAATGTATGGACGTATTTCTACTTGTACTTTGTCGGTGAGAGAAATTATCGCGAGCAAACCTGCACGTTTCGGATAGTTACTGAAACGTGTCAACAAGATTCTGTTTGATCTGGTTCTCCTATTAAAGGGTTGCGAAGTTCAAACGGCAGTCGTTTCATTGCAATAACCAGACTCCCCAATTCCTGGATCCTGGAGCGAAAGCATTTGATGTAACAGGTACAACACGCCGAGATGAGACTTAGAGTCATATATGTAGTTTTGGACTTTTAACGATATCAGTCGAGACAGTTAGATACTTGAACAAAGAACCATACTTTTAACTGCAAATCTTTGGCCGTTATGTCTTCTGCAATATAGTCTGATGATACATTCATAGATGTATACTTTAATATCTCAATTTTTCCGTGGAAGCACCTCTCTTCAGCATGAACGGCAGCGTTTGCACTTTGTTTCGCCAATTCACCCAGTAAGGCCTAATTCGTGGAGGAAGAGAAGTTAAATCACAGGTTGGTAGCGCACTTGTAGCTCTGACTATACCATTAGATACGGCAAAAGGTGAATGTCATTGATAACAATTTACAAAGCATAAAATCAAATCAATAAGAAAATAGGTACTCTATTATTTATTTATTTATTTATTTATTCTTTATTGCACAAAGTAAAAAAAAGTACAATTGGCGGACTTAATGCTTTACAGCATTCTCTACCAGTCAACCATTGGGCGAAGCAGAAAATTTGTGGCGGAAAAATATGATATTACATAATAAATATTAATAACTACTAATAAATATTTAATATATGGAATATATAATATATATTAGGTTTTTTTTCCACAACAAAACAACAAGATTATCAGTCTACCATATAATTGTCTACAGTTCCAAATACAATCTATTTCCAACTATGAATCTTAGCAAAAACCTTTCCAACTGGACCGTAAATATCCTAGCCTACCTGTTCCCTCGAGTCGATAAACATCAAGCCAGTAAAGAGAATAACGCTTACCCGATTTCAACTCACACAGATGTAGCCAAAATCACAGTTTACACAGGTTAACAGTAACTAACTAAAAGGTCGCTAAAAGGTAACTTTTAGTTAGCGGACGGCAGAGTAACTAGATAGTGAATGTTAAAAAGTTAACGAAAAAATTTGGAAAGAACTAGAAAACTGCTGGAGAGTCAAGGGAAGAATAGTACTTCATTTTTGCTTTTACCGATAAGAGCAACACGATAGAATAGAGCAATCATAGTTCAGTGGTCCAGAATGCGGTCTGAATCCGAGCATGCACTTTTGGATTTTTCATCTATGTGCGCATTTCTACCATTAGCTCGGCGTAAGTGAAAACATCGTGAGGAATCCTGAACGTCTCGGATAGAGTTTGAAACGTTGCGAAGGTCAGAAGGCAGTCGCTTCATTGTAATTACCAGACTCTACAATTCAAGAATCATGGTCCAAGCGTACCCCGGGCTCCAGAGTGACATATTTGGACGCAACTGAGAAATACACTCTAAGATTAAAAGGAGCAACGCGATAGAATCCGAAACAACGTAATACGGTAAAGTCATCAGAGGTGACATACCAAACTCATCGACCTAATCGCATTAGGAAGTTGAAGTGGCAGTGGGCTGGCAGCAGAACAGACTACCGTTGTGGTAAAAGAGTTTTATAGTGAAAACCGCGCCTCCGTTAACATGGTGTCCTAAAGCCAAATGGAGTAGGATCTGCGTAAGAAGGGTGTCAGGAGCTCGATGAATAACCAAAGATCGATTGGAAGCTGGAGTGACTAGGCTGTTTCGGGGTTGCTTAATTCATCGTAGGCTTTTTCTTTACTCTTAGATATCAGCGAAAAGCCAAAAGCATGAACAATAAAAAAAACATTCAATATTTTCTACTGGGAATTTATGAACTGTGGCGAAAGGCTTACTGATGTTATCCAAAGGAAATGGTATTTAATGGTAGTAATAATAGAATTTGGCACTTGCTTGAAGGAGTTTAGAGATTCATAGCTGGATGATATCTATGAAAGTTATTCATATTCTGCGATCAAATCTAGTAATAGTATTTTGCATGAGGTTTTACGTGAGGTACAACTATTGCACGAGCCCTATAAGTATGTAGGTATAGCGAGAAGGGTGCGGAGCTCTGCCCTCGTGCGCGATCTTATAGATCAAAATAGGTTATTACCAAAGGATTGCATGCCTCAAGTGGCAATGGGCAGGGCACATAGCGAGGATAACAGAAGGCCGTTGGGGCGGAAAGGTCCTCGAGTGGAGGCCACGTTCAGGAACTCGCAGCCGTGGCAGGCCCCCCACAAGGTGGACCGACGATCTGGTGAAGATCGCGGGAATCCATTGGATGCGGGCGGCGCAGGACCGATCTGTGTGGAGAACATTGGGGGAGGTTTTTGTCCAGCAGTGGATGTCTATTGGCTGAATTGATGAGGTTATTACCGTTACTTATAGTTTATAAACTTAAATTCTAATTCTACTAGTCCTAATATCACATTGTATACTAACTAAAAAAATAAAAATAAAAATAAGATAAATGTCATAAAGCTAAGTACAGAGTGATAACATATAATAAACCAATGAATCAAAATTAATCATCAGCGCCGGCCGATAGCGCAATTTTGTTGTGAACCTGTCTCATGGGCTGGAGGTCGTGGGGTCGTTTCCTGCTGAGGGTTGGTCTCGTATGATGAAAGTCTGTGTTTGTCTGGTGTCTGAGTCTAACACGAGTAAATCTGAGTTTGTTGAAGAAATTCATTTGTTTCTTATATGGGTTTCACCCAAAAATATATAGATATTAACTAATAAAATAGATTAAGAAGTTTGTTAGTTAACTTGTTTTATACTTATATGTATAAATACCTTAAGTGTAACACGAGAACTGCTGCCTACAAACTACATTTAGTAGTTTGGCAGAATGATTGTAGTATAAGTAACTTTTTTTTTGGAAATAAAATAATAAAATAAAAAAAAACATACAGGGAGTCTGTTCTTTAAAAGGGATTTACATGCTTTGGCGCAGGACATTCACATTTGAATTCATGACTTCACGTTTTAGTAGATGGAAGTCACTTGCAATAGCGTTGTGGCTTTCTCAGCTAATGGTCAACCAGCACCTGGTGTGGAGTCATCAGTGTTCATAAAGTGAACTGAACTTGAAGAAAGAATAAATGCTATTTCTAGTGCTGATTGCAGAGATCACCAAGACAAGAAACACCAGGCGGGGATTACTCAATGATCTTGATTAATTTGGTCATCCTAAGACTTTCCTTCGAGTGAAGGCCACGCTATAGGAAGTCGAAGACGTGGCAGGCCCTCCACAAGATAAACCGACGATCTGGTGAAGGTCGCGGGAGTTCCTTGGGCGCCTATCGGCTGAAATGATGATAATGATGAGTGTTGGCATTGCAGAGATCACCAAGACCAAAAAACCCCAGGCAGGGATGACTCGATGCTCTCGATTGATCAATTTGATCGTCCCTAAGACTTTCCGCGGGTGGGGCAGTAAGAGACCTCTTGCGATAGGCGAGTATTCCACCTAGGAGATTTTGGAGACAAGACTACGCTGGATTCCGTGTTAATATGGCAATGGTTTTTTGAAATGTAAATATGACAACATGAACATTGAATCTGTAGGCTAACTTTACAGAAATACAATGTAAAGGACACCCCTTTTTTTGGTCCAAGCGCCGGTCAGAATTTTGTTTAGTTGTACGAGTATTCTGTAGGACTTGAGTATTTATTACGTCGATGGCTGATCGCTGAGATTGGCCGCCATGACCGATATATCGGTTTGGAGGACATTACTCCAAACCCATATATCGGTGATGGCGGCCAGTCTCAGCGATCAGCCATCGACGCAGGACATATTATAGTGCACAAGAACCCTCGCCAACTCGTCTGCCAAGCGTGGTGAGTATGGCAATTACCCCTCACGTGACTAAGGGAGGCCCGTGCCCCAGCAGTGGGGACATAAATGGGCTGAGGATGGTGATGATGATGATGTACGAGAATTCTGTAGGACTTGAGTATTTATTATTATGGCACCAAAGTTGTAGGGCCATTATCCTAGGGTTTATTTGAGTTCAAAAATCAACAACTTCATACATTTTCAGAGAATAATTTAGCAAAAAAATGTTTTTCGGTGTTCCGAATCTTCATATTTAAACATCAGGAGGACTAGTCCTAACATACCTAATACAGCAAACTTTTTTTGGCCGGCACCGTCATGTTTGGCCCAAAAATAAAAGAAGGTCCGAGAATAACCTTTCCATCAAAATTACCACTTTTTTTTCAGCCAACCTTGAGCAAACAATTCAATCATATTACACAATAGTGCAATGGAGTCCCTTTGACCTTTTACTAGGGTCTCAATCCTTCCGTGCCGTTCCTAAAATACAGTGGAAATCCTCAGAGAACCCAACAGTGTATTTTGATTGTATTTTAATGAGGGCCAATCCAACATTATTTGAATAATATGGATTGTAGTAAGTGAATGCTTAATGGGAATTGTTGTAACATTTTGAGGTATAATTTAAGGGCCTATTTAAATAATAAGGTTGGCAGCGCACTTGTTGGGACTCTAGTGGTGTAGCGTGTATCGAAATGCGGTTTAATCGCTTGTCATCAGGTGATAAGTCTGCTCGTCTCCCACCTATCACATAAAACTATATATGTCGGAGCGTGAGCACAGTGATAAAATCAAATAGTCATTGTTAGTTCGCGTTGATTTCTATTTTAAATAATTATTTTAGTACGAACGTTTTCAGTTTATACTATATTGTTTTCTTTAAAATAATGTATATGCATATCAAATAATGATAAATTTGAAATAATCAGCATGTAATCTCATGAAGAAAAGACTGAAGACAAAGAATATTTTCAACTAAATAAAGAATGTGAATGAAACTCGAGGACCTTTCCGCCCCAACGGCCGTCTGTTCTCCTCCGCTATATCCCCTGCACATTGCAATCTTTTGGGCTAGGTCTGTGACCTTAGTTCTCCTGGCGGATCTCATCATTTCTACTACGATCACGCAGAGAGACTCCTAGTCATGGCCCCTCCATGGTCTCTTGCTGACATTGAGCCTTCTCAATCGGCACATTGTAGCTGACTCGTAGTCACTGTCAAGGTGCCGACCTTTGTCTTGAGACACTACGATAGATGTGCCGGAAAAATGCTGCGTAGCTTCCCGAATGCTGTCCAGCCGAGTTGGATTCGTCGATCGATCTCTTTCTGGAAGTTGTATTTACCAAGCTGGACTTTTTGTCCGAGGTAGATGTACTCGTCTACAACTTCCAGTGTAGAGCTTCGAACCTGTACAAGAGTTGGTCTATGTAAGTCAAATAGAGAATGAGTTACTTCTTCATGAGATTACAAGCATAGACGGTCGTCATTTGTGGTTATCTTTTGTGAATCTACCTGTATTATCAGATAGTACACATCTACAGATTCCAGGAATATGTACAATTTATTTTCATTGCGAATTACCTATCAACACAATAAAAACACTTTGCCGACTTAAAGAAGAAAGAAAGAAGAAAAGTATTTTCCTAAACAGTTTCTATAGTTTGATTATTATTGGTACAATCTTGTAAGAATTGTTCTGAATATTCCACGAGTAATATCTTAAACGCGTACTGACGATATTTTATATGTAATTTTTATTTTATGGTATAAGAGGCAGACGAGCAGACGATGAACACTTGCCACGTCACCTTTGACGTGGCAAGTGTTCATCCTCCTTATGTGTTCCTGACTCCTTAGTCACAGGTCAAGGTGCCGATCTTTTCTTGAAGGTTTGCAGGTAATATCGGTCCTGAAACACCGCAGTAGTAGTAGTAGTAGTATCAGCCTACTTACTGTCCCACTGCAGGGCAAAGGCCTCCATCATAGAAAACAAGTCATCGCTACTATAATGGGATTAGGCTTAATCATCACGCTTGCCAAATGCGGATTGGTGATCGCAAACCCGAGCTATGTTCGAAAAAATCGAATCATACCTTTGCTCGACACGAGAATCGAACCCAGGACCCCGAGATCATGGCCCGGTACTTAAACCATGTGGTCCCCGGCAGAGTAGAATAGGCCACCGTCACTCTTATCGAGGTGTCATAAATGGCGACTAAGATAAAGCTGTTGGCATGATCATCAGCACCAGAAGGAAAACTCTGCATTTATATTATCTAGATGATGGGCATGGAACTGTTGATGAGTGAAATGATGACGGAATGAAAGGCCTGGAATCAGTTCGAAAAATTCACCAGAGCATTCTCCATAGTATAAGCGGTAGAATAAACATAGCGAGGCTACATCTCTACGCAGTACCAAGGAGTCAAGCCGATATCTTGGCAGACGACGATTCGAGTCGCTCTCCGTTGAATGCGGTCCAGAGGATAGATAGATTATGATAGATCGCAGACGAACAGTTAGATTACCTGATGGTAAGTGATTGCAGCCGCCCATGGACAACCAACCAGACAGATATGAAAAAAAGACCATCTGTAATAAATTTCCATACTCAGCAGATAGAATTGTTAAAATAACACGCTAAACTAAACACAGACGAGCAAAGAAAATGAAAATAATATCTTGACGACTTTGCCGTCTCCTCTCTGCGAGATATTGTGTGAAGCAAGATGACGGCTTTTTAAAATACGAGCACAAAAGAACTCCTGAAACCGCGGGCTTAAACTTTCTTCAGAGAAGTTTTTTTTATTTAGCTTTGACTGGTCTTGTTTATGCTCCACTCTAAAACATGAGGTTTACGATCATCATCAGCCCATTTAAGTCCCCACTGCTGGGGCACGGGCCTCCCTCAATCACATGAGGGATAATTGCCATACTCACCACGCTTGGCAGACGGGTTGGCGAGGGTTTTGATATAAATGCAGAGTTTTCCTTCTCTGGGTGCTGATGATCATGCCAGCAGCTTTACCTTAGTCGCCTTTTACGACACCTCGGTAAGAGTGAGGGTGGCCTATTCTACTCTGCCGGGGACCACACGGCATATATAGGTTTACGATAAAATTAGTAAATCATTCTTAGGGTTCCGCCGTAGCCAAATGGCAAAAAAACGGAACGCTGATAGATTCGTCATGTCTTTCTCTCTGTCTGTCCGTCCGTCCGTATGTCACAGCCCCATTTTTCCGAAACTATAAGAGCTATACTATTTTAACTTGGTAAATAGATGTATTTTGTTAACTGTATTACAAATTGTACACAACATAGGAATAAAAAAATTTTTTGGGGGTACCCATACTTACTTGAAACCCATAAATTTTAAATCCCATACATTTTTTTTCATCAAACCCATACACGTGTAGGGTATCTATGGATAGGTCTTTAAAAATGATGTTGAGGTTTCTTATGTTTTTTTTTCTAAATTAATACGTCTCTTGTGAGACCCGAAAATGTGCCGTCGTCATATATACATAATACTTTTATTTTGGAAAATATACTTATGATACATAGAAAACACCCCGACCAATACAAACAGACGTGTTCATGCACATAAATGTTTGTACTTTACCTTGGATCAAAGGCAGCGTTCACTACCACTGTTCCAAACGGGTCGTCCTTCCAATTTACCTTCCATATATCTTACTTGCTGCTACGGAACCCTTCATGGGCGAGTCCGACTCGCACTCGGCCGGTTTTTCTATCATAGTAGCGATGGCTTGATTTCTATGATGGAGGCCTTTGCCCTGCAGTGGGACAGTAAATAGACTGATACTTACTTACTTTTTCCTAAAGAAGAGTGGGATGTCAAATTGAAGAGCATGGTGCATTGATAAAAAACTAGTTAATGTATTTAGATCCCACTATTTCTTTTATCGCTAGGAAATGCCGCTGGCCCGATGTACAATGGGCCTACGCTCAATTTGTTTCAGGGCATTATGAATGAATGAATATACTTTTAATGCCCTCAAAGTACAGAATGAAAACTTGAGACTAGGTATTACCGGATATGTACAACGAAGGCGGCACTATGAGCGATCTCTTCTAGGCAACCTTTGGGTAAAGGACAGTTGATGGAGGCCTAGGGCAGTACAATCTTAATATTTATATACTTACACAGAAAGTTTAATAAATATTAACACATAAATAAAATATGAGTATACTAAAAATACATTATCTACATAACATAAACTACTTACTTGTACTATGATTAAATATAGAATTCATATTGTATAAAGCCAAATTGTGTCAATAGATGGTGCTGGGCGTAGATTACATCGCGCAAGTGTTTCGCCTTTTCGGTTTATCTGTAAATGTTATTGTTGTTTATTTTTAACCACTTTAAAAATAGAATAGATAAATAAAATCTCTTTTAATCTGGGGGCACGGTTACTGCCCCCGCCGAATCGAGGTGAACTGAAGTGCCATAAGCGCCGCACTCTACCTTAAGGTAAGGTTTGTCTAAGATATAAAAGCCATGTAGAGTTAGGGCGTGTAGAGTTAAAAGCTTGGCTCGACATGAGTTCTGACAATTTTTTGAGAATACAGGCCTTAATTATCAGCTCGGATTGGCTACACCAATGTCTTGGTGGGTTGTTCCTTTCTGTAACAATTGGCCTAAGATTATTCTTAACACAGCAGTAAACAAAAATGTTTGTTACGTTACGCAACATCGCAAATCCCGCCACTTTACGCTAATGTGACACAGGTTTATGGATATTCAGGTGCGCTGTTTTACGCCTTGCGAAGTAAAACGACAAATGCCATTGCGTTTGTCGTTTTGTATTGCGTGGAATATTTTATGAGCGAGCTGGATTTTTTTGTTTTGGGTGAAGTTGCTCGAGTTTCTTTAACTTTCCGCTGTCGTATTCAGAGTTTTCCTTCTCTGGGTGCTGATGATCATGCCAGCAGCTTTACCTTAGTCGCCTTTTACGACACCTCGGTAAGAGTGAGGGTGGCCTATTCTACTCTGCCGGGACCACACGGCTGTATTCGATACATTATATTCAAATCCACAAATTGGGAAGCCACGGGCATGATAATCAGCTAGATACGCACACACACATAATTCAAATTATAAAGGCGAAATTGATATTTATGTTGGAAGTCACAAGACAATATTGCATTGCCTGGTTATTTGTACCATTTTCATTTTGTTTTTTCTTTGCTATGTTTTTTTTCTGTATTCATTTTTGTTTATTTGTAGCGTTTATGGGAGCATAAGCAAAGCACTGAATATTGGAAAAGACTACCTAGACTAGAAGGCGTTGATACAGGCGTTCGATCAGAGACGAGCTGTAGAAATAATAAAACTGAGTAGAGGACATGTTAGGGCACTCGCTCGGACCCTCACAGGGAGTGCCCTGTGAGGATCCGGTTTGCAGTGGCAAATTAAACAAGCACCTGTACAACATGGGCCTTTCAGATATCAAAATCTGCAGGTTCTGTCGCGAGGACGAGGAAACGATTATCCACGTCCTCGGCGAGTGCATAGCGCTGCACCGCTGCAGAAGCCGGCACCTAGGAGCACACATGATCTCAGCAGACGAGATCAAAAGCTCCCCCATCAGCTCCATTCTCGGGTTTATCCTGGATCTGGAGCTACATGAGGTGCTGTAATAGGTTACGGGGCTGCCACAATAGATCATCTACTGGTCGCAGTGGCTATGAGACGCAGGGCTCACCCCATTTCTATCAAATAAAAAAAAAATAGGTTATGGGGCTGCCACAATAGATCATCTACTGGTCGCAGTGGCTATGAGACGGAGGGCTCACCCCATTTCTAACAAATAATAGCGTTTATGAAACTGATGTTGTACGAGTATAGTGTTGTGGTGTCCAAAATAATAAACTTTTCTTTCTTTCCTTCTTCTTCTTTCTTTTAGCGGATCCGTTCAAAGGTTCAAAGGCGGTTCAAAGGTTGCCTGGAAGAGATTGCTCATAGTAATAAGGCCGCCTTCGTTGTACATATCCTGTAATACCTAGTACTAAGTTTTCTTACTATACTTTGAGTGCAATAAAAGTATATTCATTCATTCATTCATTCATCCGTGATCCGTTGGTATACTACGTTACCTTACCTTTCCCGAATTTCGGTGAGAAACCCATGATAAAAATTGACATAACTTTAGTCAATATAGAGATACTTTACTTTAATTCAACAAATTGCTGAGTCTGTAAATAGGTCCTAGTTCATAATGAAAAATATTTTTTATTATGTGATTGGTGGCAGATGAGCAGACGGATCGCCTGATGGTAAGCGATTGCCGCCGGCCATAGACACCCGCGACATCGGTGGAGTCACAAGTGTGCTACTAACCTTTAAACCCCCTTTCCCCCCGGATTGTGCCTCCGGAACCCTCACTCACACAGAGCTAGTTACACTATCCTAATCTTAAAAGATCCTGCCATCTCTTGCACACAAAATAGTAAAAACGTCCATTATACTTCGCTATATTTTAATCGACACCTATATAGGTACTCTTTAAAATAAAAACATCCGCTAATTAAAGACGTCATTAAAAATCGTTCCTGCAACCAACTGACAGTCTTTATTATTCTTCAAATGTTTTCAAATTCGACTTTTTATAATATTGCCAAGATTTTGTACAAAATATAACAAAGTTTTTCAATAATGCTTTTAATATTAAGAGTTCGGCCAAGATTACCTGATAAAAGTAATTTTTCCCAACTTCCCAAGTTCAAAATCAGATTTGAAACTTAGGGTGCCCTATTTTATATCGATGGACATCATCTTTACTCTTTGCTTTTTGCTGAATATAAAATTTTGTAAGTAGGTACCTACCTACTCACGTAATTTAATATTCAGCAAAAAGCAAAGCTACGGACAGCCACAGATCATTGTATACAAATCTGTTTTTCTTCAATCGATTTTTACCTTAATGTCAAACATGATTGGTTTAATTCAACAGAACGATGTATGAAAGATGTTCAATTAAGGTAATTTAATTGAACTCAATGGTTTTTTGAATTAATTCAGTCATTTAATGGCCCGATGGCGCATTTGGTAGTTACCCTGCATTTTACGTCAAAGGTTGTGGGTTCGGTGGCTGGGCTGGGATTTGATGAACAGTTGTGTTAGTGTCTGGGTGTAATAAATGTATATTAAATCAAATCGGTTTCTCTTTACATTATAACGAGCAAACGAGCAGACAGGACATCTGATGATGAGTGATCACCACTGCCCATAGTGCCCATAGACATCTGCAACACCCGAGGTATCACATTATGCGTTGCCGGCTTTTAAGATAGGAATAAGCCCTCATCTTGAAGGTCACCAGGTAATAATAGGTATAAGAACTTATTTTTGTTACAATACTTAGTATGGCCGTGTATTAGCCGTGTATTAGTAGAATAGACCACCCTCACTCTTACCGACGTGTCGTTAAAGGCGACTAAGGTAAAGCTGCTGGCATGATCATCAGCACCCAGAGAAGGAAAACTCTGCATTTATATCAAAACCCTCGCCAACCCGTCTGCCTAGCGTGGTGAGTATGGCAAGTACCCCTCATGTGATTGAGGGAGGCCCGTGCCCCAGCAGTGGGGACTGAAATGGGCTGACGATGACGATGATGACGATGACTTAGTATGGAATCAGGTCTATGTATGAGATGTTGTATGAATTTATCATTAACGGGTTCATCTTCTGCTTCATCATTAATCGTTTTTGTTTTTATTTTTTTAAGTACAGTGTTCTGTAATCTTTGCGTGATCGTATTAGAAATGATGAGATCCGCAAGAGAACTAAGGTCACACACAAAGCCCAAAGGATTGCTTGTCTGAAGTGGCAATGGGCAGGGAATATAGCGAAAAGAACAGACGGCCGTTGGGGTGCAAAGGTCCTCGAGTGGAGGCCACCTACAGTAAGTCGCAGCCGTGGCAGGCCTCCCACAAGGTAGACCGACGATCTGGTGAAGGTTGCGGGAATCCATTGGATGCGGGTGACACAGGACCGATATGTGTAAAGAACATTGGGGGAGGCATAGGCCTCCCCCAATGTTCATCAGTGGACATAGGTCCAGCAGTGGACGTCTATTGGCTGAAATGATGATGATGGATGATGATGAACTAGAGTTTTCATGGCATAGCTCGATCTTCAAGATCTTAGTCTAGCCAGAAATATAACAAAGTAATATTTCAAAAATACTGCACAAATTTTATGCGCTGCACTTCAATATATATGAAGATTATGAACCTGCATCCAAAACAAGCGATAGTGATTATGCGCATATTTTGACTAAAACCTGGAATCCATCATACTCGGTTTTCAAATATGTTAAGTAGGATCTCAAAAGATAGCCCTTTAAGCAGTCTCAGTTATGGGGAAAGGAAATTGGTATCAGCAAGCAGAACTAAATTGCTGAACATTCCGATGCGCCCAGACACCTGCACGGTGCGATAGTGGATACTTGTGGCCAATTCCGATATCCCTTTAAATTTGAATATGAGATATTTAGGGAGGGAAGAACTCGAGTTTGAGACTGAATCTTTTTCTTCAAATGCTTTAGTGTAGGCCACTTTTGCGTTTTTCACTCTTTCCAGCATTTAGCTATTTATTTCCACTTCGAGCCATTTGACCTCATCGTCATTCTAGCTCTGTCGAGGTCTTTTGTAAGATAACATAAGATATTAATTTAATCTTTTTCTTCATGATGAATTAATCTTGTTCTTCAACTGCTTTAGTGTAGGCCACTTTTGCGTTTTTCACTCTTTCCAGCATTTAGCTTTTTGTATCCACTTCGAGCCATTTGACGTCATCGTCATTCTAGCTCTGTCGAGGTCTTTTGTAAGATAACATAAGATATTAATTTAATCTTTTTCTTCATGATGAATGAATCTTTTTCTTCAACTGCTTTAGTGTAGGCCACTTTTGCGTTTTTCACTCGTTCCAGCATTTAGCTTTTTGTATCCACTTCGAGCCATTTGACGTCATCGTCATTCTAGCTCTGTCGAGGTATTTTGTAAGATAACATAAGATATTCATTTATTGCCAAAACTGTGTATAAAGTTGTGACATTAAATGTTAGAATCAACAGTTTGTTAGTTGCGGACGTACAATACATTAAACAATGGTGGATATTACAATTTGTTGCTTAGGGCGTGTCTTTTCCAGTCACTTTATTTTAATTACTCCCCAAATCCTGGATCATGGTCTAGGCGAACCGTGGCCTCCAAAACGACAGCTTGCTGAGATAAGGATGTTGCATTTCATTTGCAACTTTGCTGTGCTCTTGAAGCCAAGTAGGTACCACTTAAAATGTACAGTCAAAGAACGAAAAGATTCGTCAGTTTTCAAATTGATTCGTTTGATATGCTATAAGCACTTATTACCTTTCCTAAATATGTCATCATATGTCAGAGTAATACCTGTTACAGAGAAAATTGTGCTTAAATGTTAGATAAGACAGTTCAGATTTGCTTGTAGCAATATTGATTCTTTTTAATGCAAAGAAAATTTAAAGATTCCTATCTGCCGCACTCAGAGTCGTTGATTAACTTAGTTGGCTACTTAAGAAATAATATTGACACTTATTTTGATTCACATAAAGACTACCGATACTAAAGTTAATGAACATTAGCTTAAATGACGTCTCTGAGTGCGGCCGTAAGAGGTTAAACCTACATTGGTTTGACGTGGCAATTACATTTTTAATTTAAAAAAAATTAAAAAGAAATTTGTTATTGTCACGGTCGGTGACGTTTTTAGTTTGGATGTTTACTATTGGCTGTCTCGTGTGTCATTTGCAAATAGCTTGGATAATAGGTTAAAAGGTTAAAATCTCTCTGTCTATGCCATATTTGAAGACAAAATATATTATGACATTTTTAAAAGGTTGGCAGATATTTTTAAAACGGCATGTTGGTATAACCGATTCTTGCAGTGCAAGCGAAAATTTGCCTTAAGGTGACGAACCTTTTTAATCTCTAACTGTACCTAATAGAAATTAACATTGTGAATTGACTGGCGCATTAAAACAAATGCAACTCTAAAGTTCAAAATCGTTTAAGTAAGTAGTAACCTACATAGTAACACGTAGGTATCACAGCCCATCTCCAAGTTCCTGACGCAGTCAATGCGCCTAACGAGTCAGCTCGCTAGATATGCCTATTGTGGGATTCACGCGCTTTGTTGCCACTAGGGCTCTATTGCGACAGCCTATACTTAGACAAAGACAATGCCGTCGCTTAAACTACTAAGGGCGGATTCGACCAAAATGACAGTTATAGGATAATAACTATCCACGTGATAATTTAAGTACTGAGTAATTTTCGTAATAAGCTCAATTATGTTCATCTAAAGTCGGTATAGCTAGCTATACTTTGTTTCACGAGTGAATGAACAAATAGCATTATAAACCGACAAAAATCAATAACTATTCTTTTGCATGGAAATAGAAAACGCTAAAACGCGCGCTTTAAACGGAATGTGTCATTTTCGAAAAAAACGTCACAGATTGGGAAAGAGATCCAACCGGCCCTGACGCAGATTCTATACCGGTGCGGTAGAGTAAAAAGAACCTAGCACGTCACCCTAGTACTAACGGCATGGCGCGGTTTTTCAAGTATGGCTTTCTATGAAAAGACAGAGTCTGTTATGGTGCATGTTTATGTTGTTTTATGAATCATGATAATGACACCGGGATATTTATGGTAAGTAGGGTTATACAGGTAAAGTCAAGAATCTAATACAGCTGTGACAATGACAACGCCATTTTGAATTCCCTACGATATTAATTATTCTGTCAAAATTGGCGGTCAATTTTAAATCGACGTGTCTCTCTTATACACTTGACATTGGCGGAATCACACGCGCGGCCGAAACCGTGCGCGGGATAACACCAGAAAAAACAAGATTAACCTTTATAATAGGCGTTGACTATTGGATGAGTAGCTGGTAGAACGGATATTAATTTTACACTGCATATAACTGCGCTATATCATAGATTTATCGTTGAACAAAGATTGGACAAAACGGGCCTAAATGGAGTTTAGGGTTATAATGGAAGCTGTGTTGTTATAATTAGACTGGCCTGATAGCGAATTTGGTTGCGAAACATGGACGGGGATCGCCAGTGCCTCAGATATTTTCCATCTAACATCGAGATCGAGTGAAATATGCGCAGCTGACTGCCAACCTTCACTAGTTGAAGAGGCACCAGAAAAAAAAGAAGATGGCGAATATGGTAATGACCAGGCCGTATACGCCAAAGGTCGTGTGTTCAATCTCCACTGGATAGATTTTCATGGTGTAAAAACCTACTTGTATTTTTGTCAGTGTCTGGGTCTAAATGTTTATAACTCCTCTCTGATATCAGTAGCACAAGTACTTTACGGAACATTTAGACCTCATTTATTTCATTGGTTTTCAACCTTATTTCAACTGCACAAAGTTTAAAATCTGGTGGTCTCGTATGATCCATTGTCTGGTTAAACAACTTAGGGCCAAGTCCACCAACTTTTCAAACAACCGTAATTACGCTTTAACCATGCAAGCAAGTATAGCAAGCACGGTTAAAGTGTGATTGCCGATGTCCTTAGGCCCGATTCGAATAATCTTTATTTGAAAGTAAATCTACTCGTATCATAGATTTGCCCACCATAGTTATACCTAACGTTGTCACTCCATACAATTTGTAGTGGTGTATCACAAGGTACCATCATGGATTTATATTTTTCTTTATATGTAATTAGAGCATATTTGAGACGCTGTGTTAATTTATTTATAATAGGTTTAAGGCTGGTTGGAGCAAGTAACAAATCAATAAGGTGTATTGATCAAAGAACTAACATTTGGAGAGAGATAATTTTATTCATGGAATTGACTATATGTATGCTTACTCACGGTGATTTAGTTAGAAAACGAAAATTTCAGCCACGAAACCTACGAGTACATGGGACAAATATGTAGAAAGGAGAAGATTATGGTAATTATATTCACTATATTAACATCACAGAGTTTGAATATGATTACCTCACCGTGTAATTCCCGGTTGCTTTCAAAGCTGTCGCTTTAGAGCTTTTGGTGCGCTTAGACCATGATTCAAGATTTAGAAATATGACCGTGGAAAAGCCACGCTTTGGCATGAATGGGACGGCTCATCATCATTTCAGCCAATAGACGTCCACTGCTGGACATCTCCCAATGTTCTCCACACAGATCGCTCCTGTGCCGCCCGCATCCAATGGATTCCCGCGATCTTCACCAGATCGTCGGTCCACCTTGTGGGAGGCCTGCCACGGCTGCGACTTCCTGTGCGTGGCCTCCACTCCAGCCGTCTGTTCTCCTCGCTATGTGCCCTGCCCATTGCCACTTGAGGCATGCAATCAATGGGACGGCTCAATCAGTGTGATACCACGGCCTTTACATAAATCCGGCGTATAGCAGCACTGTGTTGTTTCGCTGTTTGAGTAAGGGTACTGAAGGCACAATCCGGGAGAAAGAGGGGCTTAAACTTGTGATTCCACTGGTGTTGCGGGTGTCTATGGGCGGTGGCAGTCGCTTACCATCAGGTGATCCGTTTGCTCGTTTGCCACTAATCACATAAAAAAATGGAAGTCTGATAAATACAAAGAAGTAACTACCATCTTCGGAACTCTTTAAACAGAGGAAAGAGGAAATAAACCGACTTCATCATGGTTACACGTTTTAGAATTTATACCAAACCGTGCTAATTTTCTTACGTTGTTTTCCCTCACCGCCGAGCCAATGGTAGAAATACGGGCAATAATTTTTTTTTAATTTATTTAAGGCAACAAACAGTCATAATATACAAAAATAGTATTATGGTAAACATTGTTATTAAAAAGACCTATAGTGCCTGTAACATAGTCTACAAGTATAACAATATAGTTGAGCAACTTCTAGGTCGGACAGTAATTATGAGATAGAGAAATGATGAATGACATAAGTTTGAAAAGGAAAATGAGTGCAAAATTATTGATTCACTAAAGTATGGAATAGAACGGATTTGAGCTTAAATATTGATACATTAAATAAGTCAACATCTGCAAAGCACTTATTGTAAACGTTGGTGGAACGATACATAAATGAGTTCGCGTATAGTTTTTTCGATATTGTGGGGTAGCAAAAAATTGTTTAGTACGTGAGGAGCGCACTGGTAATCGAACCCGTGATACAAATTACAGCATGCTCAGTAGTGACGACGAGTCTACTAAGTTATTTAGTATTTTAAATAGGAATACTATGTCAATTAGGGTTATTTGTTATTTCAACCTACGACCTCCAGTATGGAAGGCGCGATCCACTGAGCTACCCCCCTCCTCATCTTAGCGTGTATTTCCCAGTAGCGTCCAAATCTGTGCCTCTGGAGCCCGGGGTACGCTCTACTTAGCTACCATTGCTCATGAATATATGATTCAATCGCATTCACTCAACCCCGAGGTTATCGCTGATTTCATTGTTCATTGATTCCATACAAATGAAAAAGGATATTCTTAACAATATCAAACAGACATTCAATCTTCACAAGGAAAACAATTTCTGACTTTATTGGACGGGATTGTGATATGAAGCAATAGCTAATGGTTGGCATAAAAATCCTAGATCCTAGATTTGACGTTGAGATTTGTACGGTGTCGGGGATACTGGCAATTAACCTGAAGATCAAAAATATTCATGTTTTGAAGTTTTTTTTTAGATAAATATTTCACGGCATCATATACATTGTTCTGACTCCGAGATAGGTAGCTCAAGCGCCTGTGTTACGGATATCAGAATAGATAGATAGATAGATATTCTTTATTGCACAAAAATAAAATACAAGCATGATACAACAGCAACAGACAGTACAATAAGGCGGTCTTATCGCTTGTAGCGAATCAACCGTGGGATTACAAATATATACATATAATACTTATCTTTTGTAAATACATACTTATAATACATAGAAAACACCCAGACAAGTAAAAAAGACATGTTCATGCACACAAAAGTTTGAAATGTGTGGGGATCGAACCCGCAACCCTTGGACTTAAGGCAGCGTTTACTGTTCCAAACGGGTTGTCTAGTTTTTTCGCTTACCAAGTGTACGTTAAGTTTCTAAAGCTATTATGACAAGTTCTTATGACTTAGCGACCTTTTACAGTTATTGGAAATTATAAACTGGAGGCTTAAGATTATAGTAAAAGTTACCCCTTCCATACAATGTAGTATTTAGAAGTTCCATGTTGAAAAGAGACTATAGAAAAGTTATTGACGAGATGTCTACCACGTAACTTATTTTTTTGTCTAGTTTTTATTTCTATTATTCTTATTATTTATTTAAATGAATGTTTTACGCATGTCACACGATCAATATATTGTTTTACACTTTCATGGTCACTAACGTTAGAGAAGTTATTTACGAGATTTCTACTATGTACCTCATTTTTGAGTTTCCTATATTTCGGAACTGCTGCAAGCGACATGGTCACGGAGTAGCTGAAGTTTTTGCGGGTAAGATGTTACTGGCAGACAAAACGGTCTACCCTCCTTCGCAGTCTTTTACTACGCGCACCTGCGGTACCACTGTTCACTAACTCACTATTTTCTCGCACCTGTTCTCGACACACAACACTCACAGTATCTAGCCGCGAAATGACACTTTGCTTAGTTTTACGGTTATTAACATTTTACAAATTATCGGAAACTCAAAAATAAAGTAGAAATCTCGTAAAGAACTACTCTAATGTCACACGATCACTTGTTCAACCAGACAATTAATCCCGTCACTCAAGGTCCAAACTGAAAACCAGCGCTGCAGCGGCTTCAAGCAGTTGCAGCACATGCTGGGGTTGGACCTTGTTGAGCACTTGGTTTTTCTTGGTAATCTTTCATGCAACAGGTTCTTATTATTTGTTCCTTTCTGTCTTATTGTTAACATCTTGTTGTAATTGTATTCGTGTTTGTGGTCAATAAATGTCTTACTTACTTACTTACGTTTTAAATTAAGATAAAGTATATGGTAAAAATTTCGTAAATAACTATGTGACCATGAAGAGTAACTTTAGCCGCTATTTAGCGTTGTAAATGTTAGGAACGCTACGGCAGCCTCCACACTAAATGGAATCTGACCTCTGTCAAGTATCAAGGAGATAAATCCACCTGGCCCCTAACTACCTGTCGGAACAATTTATTTTCCTAGGCCTAGTGATGCGAATCGAGATAAAATTTGTTACTCAATTATTTTTCACTTGAATAACATTAGCTCGAGTCAATCCGGTGGCGTACAAAACATTGAATTCGAATTATTGATATTGTGATTACTTAATTGACTGATGGCGCATTTGGGCAGTACATAATTACTATTTGATTACGAGCATTCTGTTCATGGTTCTATTCTCATTCTGGACGTCGTTAACGACGTGTTTTTAGTATCTGGGTGTAAAATACAGGATGTATCAGTGAACAAATATATCCTTCAAAACACGCATTCTATCTGTCATAAGTGATTCGGAACTACTTTACTCTGAAAAAATCTAAATTTTTACAAAAAATACTCCTTTTTGTACGAAACGACCAAACAACACGACCACAACGACAAACTTTGCAGAAAAGTAAAATAAAAGGATTTTTAAAATTTTACAAAAATAGCGTCGCAGACTGAACTTGAGTCAACATTTTTCCACTCAAAAATCTTTTTTTCGATATCACTCGAATTCAAGTTGTCGTAAGGGCTTAGGGACCATTATTAAATCTTTAGCCTCTAAAAAGTCGTTGAGTCGTATCACTACCTCCGCCTGATAATGCGATGTAGTTAGGAGGCGGCTTAAACCACTTGATTTCTGGGCTACAATTTACTGGAGTCGGAAACGGTTTTCTACATAGTTATAAATTGCTTTGATGTTTGGGTTACAAGTTAATATTTGTATAGTTTCTGCTCGTAGTTACTACTTTTATATTAGTTAATCTAACATTTTATATAAGTTTGAGAGAGCTATGGTAGCCCAGTGGATTATGTGCCTTCCGAACTGTAAGTCATAAATTCGAATCTCATTTGAATTTTTCAAATCTACGTGTTCATTCTAGTAGTAGGTTGACGGTGATGGAAAACATCACGAGGGAGCGCTTCGAACAGGTTTCCAAATGTTGATACGACAAATTCTTGATATACATATTGATTTCAGTGGGCCTTGATCTAGGTAGTCTTGGTTGGTGAGGAGACGTCGAGCAGATGCGCGTCTCCCCCCTCTCTGCGGAGGGAGCCCGCTGCTGCGTGCTACGGGGGCACCAGCACCAGCATTGCACAGGCTCCCTCTGCTGCCCGATAGGGACAGCTCAGTTCTCCCGGCTGTCCCTATCCCCTCTTCTGGCACGTCCGGAGAAAGAACCGCCTAGTCCGCCGTAGAAGCGAACATCTGCTGCGGGAATATCGTGGAGGGAGGCTACGGCTGTATCACCATGATATTCCCCAATATGGGCGATGAGGGAGGGGGTTTAATGGGTATGCATTTGCCTGGCTTCTCTTTAGGAGCCCCACATTACCCGGACGCCCCCCGGTGGCCAGGTATGCATAAGGTAGTCTGATCATCCCTTGAGCCGGCAGCATTCCCCTGCAAAGGCAAATAAAAAAAACCGGCCAAGTGCGAGTCGGGCTCGCGCACAAAGGGTTCCGTAGCAGCAAAGTCCAAAATTACAGTTAAATCAACCTATCTCAAAAACTATAAGAGATACTTTGATCAAACCAAAAATCGTTGAAAGAGTTAATTAGCATGCATCACCTCTATTTTTTTTAGAATTTTATACCCCGTAGTTATAAAAATAGAGGGGGGGGGACATACTTTTTACGACTTTGAGAGCTGATATCTCAAAAACCGTTCACTTTAAGAAAAATGTTTTTTAGAAAACTTTATATCATTTTAAAAGACCTTTCCATTGATACCCCACACGGGTATGTACATCGAAAAAAAAAATTTCATCCCTCAGTTACATGTATGGGGGGCCCCACCCCCAATTCTTTTTTTTACTATTTAGTGTCATATTTTTGTAGCGGTTCATACAACACATATTCCCATCAAATTTCATCACTGTAGTACTTATAGTTTCCGAGTAAATCGGCTGTGACAGACGGACAGACGGACAGACGGACAGACGGACATGACGAAACTATAAGGGTTCCGTTTTTGCCATTTTGGCTACGGAACCCTAAAAAAGGTAGTCTTGGTTGCTCTATTATAGTTACCAGATTTATCATAATCTGAATCGTGGTCCAAGCGTACCCCGGGCGCCAGAGCGACAGCTTTGGACGCAACTGGGAATTATAAGAAGGAGGAGGATGACTGTACAGCCCGATGCGGGAGTAGATTTTTCGTCCACATGTTATACTGTACATAATATGTATACTGTGATATTAATATTGGATACATACAAAACCCTGTCTCAAATTTACAGCTTTCCAATATTATTCCTGCCCTTAAAGATACATTAATAAATCGCATTTATTATCTTTGAAGTAAGCAAAGGATATAACGAAAATAACACTAATATAACGTTATTTGCATAGAGTATACGCGGCCATGGCTTCAATGTTGGTTTAGGTATCTCATAACGCTGACATTTGGAAATATGATGATATACCCTGTTTGTATAAGGAAAAACCAATTTCGGGCTTTGTCTTACCTCTGATTCGTGTTTGCTTTGTGCAAACGGTAAATGGTTATAAGTTTTCCTTTTCGTTTAGGGTATAAACAGGGTTAATTACCAGCTGTATATATTAAAAATTAATTACCAAAGTACCGAATTTTGTACCTAGTTATTTTGGTACTTGCACTGTTTTCATGCAGTGAAATTATAAAAATATTAATTCCTCCAATCTCCAGATTAATTTGAAAGAGCTGTGATTTCAGACAGCGAAATTATAAAGATAATATGCCTCAAATCTCGAGATCTATTTTTTATTATTATTATTATTAATAATTCTCTCAACATCTCATACGTTGACCTGATTCCGTACTAAGTAGCTTAAGCACTTGTGTTACAGATATCAGACAACAGAGGAACACAAATATATACTTAAATACATATATTACACCCAAACACTGAACAAACACAAGTGCTCATCGCACGAATATTTGTCCAGGGTGGGGATCGAACCCACGACCTTTGACGTAAGAGGCAGGGTCACTACCAATTGCGCCATCCGGTCAGTTATTTTAAAGAGCTGAAAGAAAGTTTTTTATTCAAGATGGTACTGAATAAAAAAGTTTGACCATGAAATGGCACATGACAAGATTGCGAATGTTTTATGCTATTATCATGGACTAATTCTGTGCGTCGTGTGAAATAAAAAGTCCTCTATTTTTGACCATGCAAACAAATCCTCCATTTTTCCGTCTGATTATACAGAATAATAGAAGATTTTTTTGTGATGCAGTAGCAAGAAGAAAATCGAATTCGATACAAGTCCAACCACTACCACTTTTTACAGGACGCACGGAATTATCTCTAGCTATAATGAAAGAAACATAATTAGATTTCATACAAACACAGACAAAGATGAAACAAACGTTTATGCGATATGGGCTGATAATTGCGACGTTTACTTCGACACCTCCAAAGTTTTAATTACATAAGTTGCTATTCGATCGTACGGGGCCGAACAACTTTGGCAAGCAAATCGACGTGTGAACGCAATTATTACTTGTAATGAACTTGGCAATTTAGCCTCTTTGTTTGCGTTAAAGAGTACACGAAGAATGACTTATTATTATTATTTATTTTTTTAAACTTTATTGCACAAACTTTGTTACAATAGGCGAACTTAATGACTTCTGTCATTCGGAGCATCAGAATTGTGTCCCAGCAGAAACTGATATCCTAGTCCACGAACGGTTTTTAGGTTTCCGTAGCCAAATGGCAAAAAACGGAACCCTTATAGATATGTCATGTCTGTCTGTCTGTCCGTGTGTCTGTCCGTCCGTATGTCACAGTCACTTTTTCCCGAAACTATAAACAATAATATTGAAACTTGGTAAATATTTTTTTTTTGTTAACCGCATTACGACTTTTACACAGGGGGACTTTTTTTTAGGGTAGGATAAAATTGAGAGTTTCAGTTTTAAGTCCGTACTTAGAAAACTCAATTCTTTTTATCAAACTTTTTTTTCACGTGTGGTGTATATATGAATAGGTCTTTAAAAATGATGTTAAGGTTTCAAACATATTTTGTTTTCTAAACTTAATACTTTGCCTAATAGATGCTCCCAAAGTGGTAAAATGTGTGTCGTCGTCCTCTCTCCACCCAGTGGGCTGCTAATCCTTAACATAGTCCATGTTCTTAAACAACACCTACCCCTGAATTGGGTTCCGGTAGGTGAGTGATGGTTCATTCACCCAGAAAAAAAACAAAAAAAAAATATTTTTAAAGATTTTTTTAGACTGCCCTCTCTTCGTTTTGGTATCTGATTATGCTATTAGTTTCAAACTTTTTAATAGATGGCGACGGGCGTCGACTACATCGCATTTCATAATAAGTTGCATAATAAGGTTTGTGATTGTCTTTAGGAATTATCTCTTTTTTTATGTGATATCTGGCAGACGAGCAGACGGTTCATCTGATGGTAAGCAATTGCCGCCGCCCATGGACACTCGCGACACCAGTGGAGTCACAAGTGCGCTGCAAACCTTTTAACCACCCTTTCCCCCCGGATTGGGCCTCCGGTACCCAAACTCACGTTGGGTCCGTTTTTGTACGCGAAAAATTGATTCACGCCAAAAGTGGTCGCTTTTGGCGTGAATCAATTTTTCGCGTACGCGTTGGACCCAACTTTTTTTCATAGTTATTTAATAAATAGTATAAGTGTTTGCCGAGTGGTTGTAATCCCGAAATAGATCCGGTTTCGTAGCTAAAAATCAAAATCATTTGGCGTCGCTAGTGCGCCCTACCCGTCACCTTAACTTTCAAATATACTTTATTCACGATACCTACTATGAAGTTTCATGGATGTAAACAATAAAAAAATAAGAGAGTATGCAAAACGTTTTCAATGTTGTGTTTACTTTTACACCATTTACCACTCATATTAAATATGTACCAAAGAAATTCCTTGGTCTCACTCAGAAATCATTACAAATAAAAAGTGACACTGTCAACATCCAACATAGAGGTTATTACTTATAACTACTCTAGCACCACAATACCTCCTTTAGCTTTTATATTATTCATCTAGCCCAGAGTCCCCGCCACGAAAGAAGTCCCACGGAAAAGCACTAAAATTTGAGATTCCTTGTGTTTATGTGCATAAAGCTTAAATTAGAATGTTGACGGCGACTCAACCTCTCCTTTAACCTATCTACCTTTTATGTAAGACCCACTTACATTTATCAAAACACGAATTTATCCCTAAGCTCAGCGGAAAGGTTTGCAAGAAAATCTGCAAAATGTACCTAAATCTCAATGTGTTCCTTGGATCTTTTCCTTGAAGTGATGTGTTCGTTATGTAGCTTAGCGTTATGTTAATTTGGGCCACAAAGAAAGAATTTATTTTCTGAGTACGTAAGATAGGCAACGTAGAGTACACCTGTCTAGGTACTGGGCAGAAAATCATGTACAATTTACCAATACACCTTTTCACTTTCGAATAAAGAACACTTCGAGAAAAGGATGGTACAGTCGTGCCACTTTTTTTTCTCGACTTTTTTTTCTTGACAGCTTCTTTGGTTCAAATGCCGGCCAGTTTTTTTTTTGCCATATTCTGTAGGACTTGTACACCTGAGTACTTATTATTATTGCACTAAAGCTGTATGAGTAGAACCCTACAGCTATTAAACCAATATCCTAGGTTTTAGTCAACAGCAGGAGGGCATGCATAAGGCGGCACCCAGCGACAAAAAAAAAGTGGTTAACAGTGAAATAACCAACAAAACTTTTTTTTTTGTAATGCCAAATCTTGACATTTGAACAGCAGGGGAACAAGTCCTAACAGAATACAGAATTTTTTTTTGGCTGGTACTTTTTAATAAGGTCCAAGAAATAAATAAAGTCCGAGAATTTATCACTCAATATACGAGTTTAATAGATAACTTAAGCTTAGATACCTACGAATTCTACCTTCAATCTTCTATTGTCGATCCGCTGAATCAGGTTAACTAAGAGGTCACTCAAGATAAAGCCCGCATAGACTAGGCCACATTGTCTTGGCTCTTTGGAACTAGCGAAAGAATCTCTTAGAAGTAGACTCGGATAATGAAGGAACTCGCCGTGTAGTTGGACGAATACTGATGTCCGGTCGAGTTCCTGTTACTCGATCCAAACTTTTTAGTTAATTTACTAAGTTAGGTAACTATAAGTCTGAACAGTCAAGACTCGCACTTGTTAAAAAAACATGGAGGATTATCACATTACAAACGCGCGCGAGATGTTCAAAACGTCTACATAGGGTTTTCTCGTGGTTTCAGTAACTTTTTATTACGATCGGGGATTCGAGATAAAATCGCTTTTCAATTTCGTGTTACCTAGCACTGTGGCAGTGTATAATGAACTTTGGCCCCATCCCACCTCATTAGAGGCTGGCGCCACTGCAGCATCAGCGGAATCGCTTAAACAACGCAAATAACCGATTTCGGCTAAGGCGGCCAATCTCGACGATCTGCCACATACGCAGGATATATAATAGTACTTAAGTGTGTGCGCAGACACAAGTGTACTCTTTATTTCCTTGCTCTCACAATCCGATGGGACACCAGTGTGACACGACCGGAGAGGGATCGGGCGCAGGACCAACGCTTCACGTGCTTTCTGAGGCACGGGGTACAAGACAGCCAACTTCCAGACTCTGAGCTGACATTAAGAATTTCTTAACAGAAAAACTCAGGTATACATTTTTGCTCGCAAGCGCAGCCGTCGCTTTAAAGTGCGAAGCACTACCCACTGCGCAACCGAGGCAGTCTTTGCAAATATGCAGGTTTAAGCCACACTTGCCTTTTTGACACGTTTGGAGAAAAGTGGTCCCTACAGTCCGAGCAGGTCTGGGAAACAGGTGCCCATCAACTGTACCTTACACTAGCCCAATAGCTGGTTGACGTAATGGGTGACCGATTGTAAATATTGCAATAAATAGGATCACAAATAATTTGTTATACAACAGACGAGTTTGAGACCTATGGTTTCTTAGAGAAATTATATATTTGATTGAATGACTACATCAACTTGTGGAATAAAATTGTCAATCTTAATTTTTAGATCTTTTCCGATGTGTAATAAAAAAAAATTAATAAAGGAATAGTTCATTAAAATACCCTGTATATTCCCAATACTCATAGCTACATAAATAAAAATGTTTCCACCCTTGTGAGAATAGATTTAAATAAATAACCTTTCTTATGATGCACTATTTGCACGGAGTTGCATATCCGTCTTGAAATGGCTCAGTAAACAATTTGGAAACGAGGTCAGTTTGCACAAGTAATGCTACAAAATGTATTATAAATGTGTCGAGATTGCTCTAGAATTGATTTTGTAGAATATTACATTACAACCTAGCTTTTAAGACACATCGCAGTGAGTCTGAGTTTCATTTGGAAAGTGTCTAGTAGAAAGGAAAGCGTTGGTCTGAGATAACTTATCCACATAGATGAGAGATAGATCTATAAAAAAACGGTGTCGGTGTGAAATCTAAAATTATCTAATGCTTTATTCACAAGTTCAAAACCTGTCATGGCCATTTGTCATAAGTATTGTATAATTGCTAAATTTAAGCACGTTAGGCCGTTGGTCCTGGGCCTAATCCCTCTTCGGTCGTGTCACACTAGTGTCCCATCAAAATAAGAGGGTAGGGCAATGGAGAGTGCACTTTTGTCTGCGCAAATACTTGTGTACTGTAATATGTCCTGCGTCGATGGCTGATCGCTGAGATTGGGGCTCCCTCTGCTTCTCCACCCCGGGTGGACAGTGAAACAATTGTTAAAAAATTCCCACTGTCCACCCCCTCTTTCAACCGAGATTAGCCGCCATGACCGAAATATCGGTTTAGAGGACATTTTTTTTTATATGAGAGGTGGCAGGCGAGCAGTCGGATCACCTGATGGTAAGCAATTCCGCTGCCCATGGACATGGATGAATTGCTAAAAGTGACCAATTTAGGCGGTAATAAAAATTATGGTTTATTAAGCTCTTCGTTTAACACGAACACAGGACCCCGAGATCACGTCCCGGTATTTAAACCACTAGACCAACAGGGCGTCAAGTAAAACACAGATAATAATCCGCGCAGTTAATTGATGGCGCCACTGTCGCTTATGATAATATTGGTTTGACACCCGCGAATGTCATTTTTTCTTTGTTTTGTTGATTTTTTTGTATTTTTTAAATATAATTTTAATGTTTTAAAATTGATTATGTATGTATTATTATTTCTTTGTTTTGTACATGTCATTTTTCATTTTCTTTTTACTTGTATTTATTGCATGTCAATATTTTATAATATTTTTTTCAATGCAAAGGCGTCACCCAAGGTCCAACCTGAAAACCAGCGCTGCAGCTGCTGTATGTGGCAGTTGCAGAATATGCTGAGGCTGAGCCTTGTTGGCCGCAACTCTTTGTCTCTGTACCTTGTTTTCTCTGTTTTGTTCTATGTGTAATGTGTTGTGGTCAATAAATTGTTTCTTATCTTATCTTATCTTAAAAAGTAAGGACCAAAAGTAAAGTATCAGCCTATATACTGTCCCACTGCAGGGCAGAGGCCTCCATCATTGAAATCAAGTCATCTCTACTATGATGGAATTTAGCTTAATCACCACGCTTGCCTAATGCGGATTGGTGATCACAATCCCGAGCTATGTTCGAAAAATTCGAGACTCTGAGATCACGGCCTGTTACTTAAGCCACTAGACCAATGGGGCGACTAAAACGAAGATAATATTACACAAATACGTCTTAAATATATATTTTTTTGCTAATTGTTATGGCTGTCTATCGAATTTCGATTTTACTTTGCCAATGTCGAGTGATTAAAGATACACATGTTCGAAGACGAAATCGTCCGGTGTTTAGAGTTGAATCTCTTTAATTAATTGAGTTTTAATTATATTAAAAAAAAATCAAAATATACTGGACATGGATGCCATCTAGAACAAACAAAACGTACACGTCACATAAACAACACAGTATTGGTTGGTTACAAGGCCACTTTTTGTTTAAATGTCTCATATCCGCCACCATTAAATTATTATCGATTGACGGCACTAGTTTCGACGAGGTATCGCCATAAGCACAGTTCATATAACAAAAGGTCCAAACTGAAAACCAGCACTGCAGCGGCTTCAATCGGTTGCAGATATGCTGAGGTTGGATCTTGTTGAACACTTATTAAAATTAGTCTATACATCATTAAATTCATCATCATCATCTGTCGAGGACTAAAACCTCGATGCGTGAAGCCTCTTTTGTTCATTTTTATGGCGCGAAGAAAACTTTATTCTTTATTTAAATATCGGCGCTCATTTGTTTTTATATGTCACTAATTTTCTCACCTTTGGACAATGAGCGTACTTTTGTAATGTTTACGCATTAAATAATTATATTTATACAATTTTACATTGTCCGTCATTTACGAATACCGCATATACGTTCCCGAATCCCGCCGGCAGAGGCCTGCCGGTACATCATCATCATTTCAGCCAATACACGTCCACTGCTGGACATAGGCCTCCCCCAATGTTCTCCACACAGATCGGTCCTGTGCCTCCCGCATCCAATGTAATTACCTACTTATACATATTTCTTTCTTTTTGTCTTATTGTTGAATGTCTCTTAATGTATCATGTCTGTATCCTCTTCTTGTAAATAATATTTGTGGTCAATAAATGTTTACTTACTCACTTACTTATTCAAAAAACCCTTTCAAAATACCTTCTATCGAAACGTTTTCTTGTATCACATTTTCGTAGGCCCAAAAATATAACGATTCTTTTCCCAGCTCATATTTCAAATATATTGCCTCGTTATGATCTTTCACATGGAATAAAGGCATCATTATCATGATATCTGAACTCAAAGGGAATATTAAACTGTTACCGAAAGAAAATTTGGTCCCATTGTTCTGGTGTAGGAAGTATTACTTTTCTCACCTTAAATTTATACATGTAAAAATTATTTTTGTCGACACGGATGTCACGAATCTTAAATGTATTGGTATTGGTGAGTTATAAGGATGGAAAAAAACTGATACCTCTCATGATGATACCCATATTATGGGAGTTGTGTTAAAACATAAAATCCAAATCTTTGTGACGGCGGCCATCTTGGATCGATTTTTATCCAACATAGCTAAGAACACTCCCTCCTTATTCATCTTTCGAACAAAAACAAAACAAAATTAAAATCGGTTCATTTGTTCGGAAGCTACGATGCTATAGACAGACAAACACACACACACACAGACACGTCAAACTTATAACACCCCGTCGTTTTTGCGTCGGGGGTTAAAAATGATATGTCGTAGCTATATCGTAGATTCAAATTTGCTTAATTTATGTAATGCTCGATAGTATCATCATGAAATGGTCGCATTTCATGGGGTAAGCAGATGCTTACACCTCTGATCTTATTAAACTATAACTATGTTGATTTAATTAAACTTACTTTAATCAGATCATTGAGTCGTTAACATTTCACGATTTTGTCATCTATATTTAACCATATTGTACTAACGTACGCAGGATATTTTAGAATGCTCAAGTGTGTGCGCAAACACAAGTGCACTCTCTTCTCCCTTACCCTCATATTCCGATGGGACACAACTGTGACACGACCGGAGAGGGATCGGGCGTAGGAGCAACAGCTTAACGTGCATTCTGAGGTACGGGGGTACAAGACCGCCAACTTTCCAGACTCCGGGCTGCCAATAAGAATTTCTTACCGAAAACATAGGTAATTTTTTCTATCCCGACCCGGGGATCGAACCCGGGACCTCTTGTGCAGCCATCGCTTTAAAGTGCGACCCACTAACCACTGCGCCACCGAGGCAGTCTTCTCGTAATATTCATGGTATGAATGATTTATTCCTTTCACATTGGATCTTAAAATATGATCGAATTTCCTCTATTGAGTGAGATGGCGGAATTAGGTGCCCAGGCACCTAATTCCGTAACATCTCACCCATGACCCTTGGTTTCCGTGCCCGGGCTGAGTGGTGGTAGGTATAAGGGAATATGCATATTCATAAAGTCTTATATTAAATAACGTTATAGATACGGCAAATGTTAGAATAGCTGCTAAAAGTTACGTCATATGCTAATAGAAAACAGTGGGGGAGGCACGCTTCGGCATGAATGGGCCGGCTCGACCGGAGTCATACCACGTCCTCACAGAAAACCGGCGTGAAGCAGTGCATGCGCTGTGTTTCGCTGCGTGAGTGAGGGTACCGGATGCCCAATCCAGGGGAAGGGGGGTTAAAAGGTAAGCAGTGCACTTGTGACACCACTGGTGTTGCAGGTGTCCATGGGCGGCGGTAATCGCTTAAAATCAGTTGATCCGTCGGCTTGTCTGCCACCTATATCATAAAAAAAGAAAATGGCCTTTATAGAATACACTGCCTCGGTGGCGCAATGGTTAGTGGGTCGCACTTTAAAGCGACAGCTGCGCAAGAGGTCCCGGGATCGATCCCCATGTCGGGTCAAAAATGTGTACCCAAGGGGATATGAGGGTAAAGGAATAAAGAGTGCACTTGTGTTTGCACACACACTTGAGCACTATAATAGAATCTGCGTACGTGGCTGATCGTATAATGAAGAATAAATAAACATAAGCCACCTTAATTTAAATCGCGATTTAAAGTTATTACTGTACTAAAGCTCATGTAATCCCGTTCCAAACGCAATGTTAAAAGGGGATGGCACAAATTTTGTTCCAGGACTATCCTTAGTTTACGATTTAAGGAGTATCAGTGAAATCAACATTTCTAAAACTCTTGTTAGGTAGGTATCAACTATACCAAAACAAAGAAAAAAAGTTTTTTTTGTGTTTTCATACAATTTCTCTCCCTGTATAGGTAAATATAATTATAATTCCATAATTATATAAATACAAAGTGCCGAACTCCAATTACCAGAGAACAGGTCAGCCGCCTAATGATTTATGGAATGAATGATTGATTCGTTCCACAAAAGTAGAAATTGTTATCGATCACTATAACTATATGATGAATACTCCATAAGTTATTCAAGCTATAGAAATTTCCCCAATTAACGTTCCTTTTCTTGTTTCCTTCCCTATTACCACACTATAACAAGAGGTTTCCTTAAAGAAGAGTTATTCCACTTGGTACTTTTTTTCTTAGTATGGGAAAAATAGTTCAGCGGTTTTCGTTAGATAGAGCTTGTAAAACAGCAGATGTAGTAGATTTAAAAATCCATCAAGCAGATAGTCCGGCGTTGTTTCGGCAGATGTCAATATGCATTTTTACATGGCACTAGTAAAGTGTGTTATTCCGAAACAATGACCTCAAGCCGCCTGCCCACATTGGCAAATTTAAAAAAGGATGGGAAATCTAGAAAATATTGGGAATTTCGTTATATAGCAAATAAAAATATTTCTGACATTTTATTTAATCGTCTCCCTGGCTGACTGTCGAAGGTGGTCGTACTACATAGGTATTGGTCATCATCATCAGCCCATTTAAGTCCCCACTGCTGGGGCACGGACCTCCTTAATTATATGAGGGGTAATTGCCATACTCACCACGCTTGGCAGACGGTTTGGCGAGGGTTTTGATATAAATGCAGAGTTTTCCTTCTCTGGGTGCTGATGATCATGCCAGCAGCTTTACCTTAGTCGCCTTTTACGACACCTCGGTAAGAGTGAGGGTGGCCTATTCTACTCTGCCGGGGACCACACGGCCATAGGTATTGGTCGTTTTCCTCTAAATGTCGTTTTTCTGTGAAGCCGTGGTATCAGTATTTACTCCAAATATGCAATGCAGTGCCTGGTTTTTTTAATTGTGATAGGTAACAAATGAGCAGACCCCACCAGTGGGATCACAAGTGAGTTACCAACCTTTAAACCCCCATTTCCCCCTGATTGGGCCTCCGGTACACTCACTCACGTAGTGGAACAGCTCAGTGCTACTTCACGCCGTTTTTCTGTGAGGCCGTGGTTTCACTCCGGTCGAGCCGGCCCATTCATGCCGAAGCTGCTCTGGCTCTAGCGCGGTCAAAAGTGGTTTTCAACGCAATTTTCAAACGGGGGTCAAGGTTCGAATCCGGGCATGCACCTCTGGATTTTCAAATCTATGTGCGTAGTTCTACCATTAGCTCTGCGATGAGAGGATACCTACACTTTTTTGATAATTTCAGAAACCTTTAACCATAATCCATTGGGTCAGGTTTTTTTTTTGGTCAATAAGCCAACGCTTGACCACAATCGCACCTCATGGAAAGCGATGATGAGGTCTAGGATGATACGCGTTTGCCTAAAAGATGCCTGTTCACTCTTGCCTTAAAGATGCCCAGATTATAGTGGTCAGGAAAAACAGATCTCGGCAGAGAGTTCCATTCCTTAGCCGTCCGCATTATAAATGTGGAAGCAAATCGCTTCGTGCGGATAAGGGGTATTTCTACCATATAAGGATGAAAGCGCTGGCCGCGCCTTGTCGTCCGATGATGGAATGGGCTGCCCCTGTTAAAGGGTTGCGAAGGTAAGACGGCAGTCGTTTCATTGTAATTACTAGACTACCTAAATCCTGAATCATTGTGTAAGCGTACCCCGGGCTCCACAGCGACAGCTTTGGTCGCAACCGGGAATTACACGCTCAGATAAGATGAGAACTAGGAGCTTTTATGGCAATATTTAGAATACCAACAATCTACCTGCCTTTGCTGTTACCTCAATTAATTTTCAAGTATTTATGAATGAATATTACAACGACTAGTGTTAAACATAAATTACTTTAATAGCCGTGTAAAAGCTTTAACATACCAAATAGGCCTAAAAGGGATTGGGTAGTTACAGTGTAACATCTGTATTTTATTACATCATTAATATTTAGATAGGTCGAAGGTCTTAATTGGGCTGTCTCTAATTTCCTATTTAAATGTATGATTAATAGTTACTAATTGAGAATATATAGAAGTAAAAGTATTTCTTTAAAATTATTACATAATGACTACACCACTTATCCTAGCTTTCCATTGCACAGTATTTTTTAATAATAATAAATTCACTCAACATCTCATAGATTGATCTAGTTTCATACTACAAATAAATAAATGAATATTTCACAACATCACAAACATTGATCTGACTCTGAGATAGGTAGCTCAAGCAGGTGCTTGAGCACGGGTGTGATACGGATATTAGGACCAACAGTGGAATTACAAATATATACATATAATACTTTTCTTTTGTAAATAAATACTTATAATACATATAAAATACCCAGACCAATACAAACAGACATGTTCAGGCACACAAATGTTTGTACTGTGCGGGGGTCGTACCCGCAACCCTGGCACCAGAGGCAGCGTTCACTACCTGATCCAAACGGCTCAAAATAACATCCATCGGCCGGTTGCCATTAGGTCTACTTCTTATTTTATGCGGTCGGCTAATATGCTGGTCCTATGCAGACCTGTATCATTGTAACCAGTTTCATGTATTGTGATCGTCTTTGTACCACATATCAGTCCCAAACTGCACTTTTCGGAAAGTGTATTAATTGTTTCGGACTGAGAACTTTTAGCTTCATGACTTAAAATATGCTTTCATAGATGTATGCTACGTTTTTGCATCAGAGGTGGGCGCATTCGGTGACTATGTGTAGAGGGGTTTCATACACCTCGTTTCACATTCTGCAGATTCTAGTGGCGCTCAGTGGTAGTAGTGGGTATGTACCACTACAACTCGTTTATGTTATTAATAAAATTGCATTTATCATTTTCATGATGTTTGGAAAGGCACATCTCTTTTTTACTTCCCAAAAAATAATGACGTCGGAATCGTGGAACTTATTGCAATACCTGTTCCACATTTTTCCTTTTCGCCTGGCAATTGAGAATGTTACACCTATAAGGGAAAGATTTATTACTCGATGAGAAATAAAATATAGGTTATCCAATAAATGAAAAATCCCAAAAAATGTTGCGGAAAATGTTACAATAATATTTGTTATTGCTATCATTTTAGTTAAAAATGAACTTAACGTCTTGTTATTAATATTGATTGGTGGTAAATCGAATATTTTATAAATAATATAAAATAGGTGGACGTCAAAAGTCAATCCGTCAGAGTGGTAATCTACGGGATCGTACCTACTCTATTTTTTATTAAATAAGACACATAGTCTTCACTTCGCTACTTTTCCTCAACCCTGAGGTTGTCTGGAAGAGATAGCCACCTACATTGTACTAGTATAATGCTTTAGACTAAATTTTGTTCAATAAAGTGTATCTACCTATCTATCTATAGTTATAAGTATAGTCCAATAATAGTAACATCCTCCAACCGATTACGGCTACGGCGGCCAATCAACGATCAGCCACGTATGCAGGATATATTATAGCGCTCAAGTGTGTGCACAAACACAAGTGCACTCTCTATTAGCGTTACGGAAATTCCATAGGCGATAGTTAATTTCACAATCTACTTAAAACAATCTAAGTGTTTGGCACCCCGTAAAAATAATAGTACCCTCCGACCGATTTCGGCTAAGGTGGCCAATCGCATATCTATCAGCCACTTGCGCAGGATTAAATTATAGTGTTCAAGTGTGTGCGCAAACTCGGAATTGAACACGGAACCTCTTGCGCAGCCGTCACTTTAAAGTGAGACCCTCTAACCACTGCGCCACCGAGGCAGTCAATAATAGTATTGCAATAATGAAGACCATAAAGAGCTTTAGACTGAGGACCTGTAAAAGAAAGTAAGTCATCATCATCATCATCATCAGCCTATCGCAGTCCACTGCTGGACGTAGACCTCTCCAATTGTTCGCCACCGTGATCTATCCATGGCTTCTCGCATCTTGCCAGCCATCCTGCGCAGATCGACCCTCCACCTAACCAGAGGGCGCCACACATTACGTTTCGTCATCAGCCCATTTAAGTCCCCACTGCTGGGGCACGGGCCTCCCTCAATCACATAAGGGGTAGTTGCCATACTCACCACGCTTGGCAGACGGGTTGGCGAGGGTTTAGATATAAATGTAGAGTTTTCCTTCTCTGGGTGCTGATGGTCATGCCAGCAGCTTTACCTTAGTTGCCTTTTACGACACCTCGGTAAGAGTGAGGGTGGCCTATTCTACTCTGCCGGGGACCACACGGCTAACATTACGTTCGCCAAGACGCAAAAAGAAAAAGAAAGTAAGTATTTTATTCTAAATTGTGAAGTATATTTAAGTAGTATTTAAATATGTAGGTAGGTACTAGATTATATATAACTTGTGATTAAGATTATTTACGAATCGTTAGGCAACCTTTTCAGCCGTACTAAGTATATTTAATATCACAATTAGGAACACAAATCATTTACCACAACCTTCAATAAATTAATACGCTGACAGAGCATTATATTCAAATTCTGAAACCTATCATGATATCAAGTTCTGAATTTTAGCCAGCTTTGTTTAGCCGATGTGCTCACAAAAGAGACCATTGTTCTAATGCCAGATTGTATTGCTGAAAAGTGAACATAGGAGGCATTATTCAATGTTGAACACATGAATTATCTTATCTGTATGTACAGACGGCCTCACATCAGGTCACTACAATCTACCAAACTTTCCCAATTGATATTGAACGAAACATTTATAGAAATAATTTGATAAATTTTTAAACCTATACCGTTATTTTTTATCGTTTACATTTTTTTTATGTAGTAAGTGGCAGACGAGCAGACGGATCACCTGATGGTAAGCGATAGCTGCCGCCCATGAACACCTGCAACACCAGTGGAGTCACAAGTACGCTGCCAACCTTTGAACCCGCCTGTTTCCCCGGATTGGGCCTCGGGTACCCTCACTCATGCAGCGAAACACAGCACAATGCTGCTTTACGCCGGTTTTCTGTGAGGCCGTGGTATCACTCCGGTCGAGCAGGCCCATTCATGCCGAAGCGTGGCTCTCCCACGGTTACATATACATCCCGGAAATTTCATAATAGGATCGTGAATAAAGTCCATCAGCTGTTCCATACATTATTATATCAATCAAGCCACGCTTAGGCATGAAAGGCCCGGCTCGACCGGACTGATACCACTGCCTCACAGAAGACCGGCGTGAAGCAGCGCCTGCGCTGTGTTTCGCCGTGTGAGTGAGGTTACCAGAGGCCCAATGGGGGGGAAGGGGGAAAGGTTGGCAGCGCACTTGTGACTCCACTTTCTTTTCTGTGCTCTGCTTTTTAGCAGAGCAGCGTCCTTTTTTTCAGTCCACTGCTTAAGATTGTCCCTGTCAGGTCAGGTCATTCTTCTTTTTCTTATGCTAACAGAACAATAAATGTGAAATCACGTACCAATCAAAACTTTTCACGAAGCGCCATACCTACTCGAGATTAGCACATACGGGACCGCAAATTGAAAATCTTACTTCGTTAGTTGAGTCACGTACCGAATATCTAAACTTATCCTTTTATTCCAAAAGAGGCGGCGAAACCCCGTTTACCTAGAATTTCGTTCCTGTAATATTTTTTCAATAGAACACATATTTTTTTCATGTGATGGGTGGCAGACGAGCAGATGGATCATCTGATGGTAAGCGATTGCCGCCGCCCATAGATACCCGCGACACTAGTGGAGTCATAAGTGCGCTGCCAACCTTTAACTACCTTTCCCTCGGATTGGGACTCCAGTACAATAACTCACGCAGCGAAACACAGCACAGTGCTGCTTTACGCCGGTTTTCTGTGCGGCCGTGCTATCCGGTAGTCCGATCGAGCCGGCCCATTCATGCCGGAGCGGGGCTCATCCACGGTCAAGAGTTCCACACATTGAGTAACTGGTAGATACAACAAAATGCGATCACTAGTAGTCCAGTAAATGGTTGGTTTATTGGGCCTTAATCGTTAAAATATTTATGGGAAACTAGATAGTAAATAGCTTCAGGGAAAAATAGAGTCCTTTTCAAAAAGTAAATTCTAGTTCAATAATCAAAACACCAAAAGATTTAAAAACCCTATCAAAAACAACAAAATATTCCTTTTAAGTTTCTAGTTCTTTCGGAGGTCCCACCGAAATATTTAGGTTTTTAATCTTTTTTAAACATATAATCATCCACCTATTTATTATGCTTAAAAACCTGACGGACAAAATATGGAGCTTCTTAAATTTTGTGCCAGGTAAAAATGTGTTCAAGGTTTCATTATTAAAAAGCTATTACTTTCAAAGTTATAAAGCCTAGTCTTAAATCTTGAGGTTCATAACTTTTTAGAATATACGATTAGCATAATGATATTTTTTTAGGCTCGCCTGCCTCAGTGGCGTAGTGGTTAGTGCGGCGCACTATAAAGCGACGGCTACGCAAGATGTCCTGGGTTCGATCCCCGGATCGGGCCAAGAAATTGTACCTAAGTTTTCGGTGAGAAATTCTTAGTGTCAGCCCGGAGTCTGGAAGTTGGCGGTCTTGTAACCTCGTGCCTCGGAAAGCACGTTAAGCCGTTGGTCCTGCGCCCAATCTCTCTCCGGTCGTGTCATCCTGGTGTCCCATCGGAATATAAGGGTAAGAGAATAGAGAGTGCACTTGTGTTTGCGCACACACTTGAGCACTATAATATATGTTGCGTACGTGGCTGATCGTTGAGATTGTAATCGGTTGGAAGAGATATTATTATTTTTGGCGACCTGTTTTAAGGGTACTTAAAGGGATGGTAGCTCGAAGGATAAGAAAGTTGTTCTACGTCTACTGAATAAAAGACACAATTTTTGATCGTAGGAAAGCCACGATTTGGCATGAATGAGTAGATTCGACCGGACTGATACCAAGGCCTTACAGAAGCTGAAATCCTCTCCCCCACTTCTCTTTTCTTAGTGCCTTTATTTGTCTTCCTTTCGTGTCATTTCGTCGTTAGTCTTCTCCCAGATCCATACTATATTGTAGGTATAAAATTTATCTTCTCTAACCTTATTACGTACTATACGTAAATGGTATATTTTATATGAGGATGTTTGAGGAAAACTTTTTTTATGCGAACACTTCGTTATTTATTTAAAAATTGAACATCTTTTACAAACAACGTTTACACTTTCCCTTTCATCAATTTCACACACATCGTTCCGATACTAGAACTATGTGTTTTTGTAAAGGAGCAAAAGGAACATTTCTGTAAAAAAGTTACAGTAAAGAATCAGTTAAGATCAAAATACAAGCATAATATTTGTTTAGTTTCGTCATCGAGTTACATATGTGGGAAAAGTACGTATATTGAAGGAATAAAAATATTTAATCACTTGCCTTATACTATTAAACAATTAGAGGGAATTAAATTTAAAAGGAATTTAAAGAAATGGCTATTGTGTAAATGTTTCTATGATTTAAATGAATATTTCAATTACAATGACGATTAATCCTAACAACTAACATTCAATTTTATTATTGTACGTCCGAAATGGATAAACTGTCTGTTCGAAAAAATATTGTACCATCTTTTTTACACAGTTATTACAATAAAGATATTCTATTCTATTCTATTCTATTCTATACACGCATCTTGTCATTCTGGACTTCAATGAAAAATCAATAAAATATTAATTGTACATTGTATCTCTGTATACCCAGCTTTTAAGTTTTATAGGTATGTTGTGCAATAAAGACTATCTATATCTATCTAATAGTTATAGTAGCTAATCTTGTTTTCTGGTGTTTGTTGGGCAAATTACGTTGGGTGGGTATCGCACGCTCTGTAATGATAATGTAAATTTATATTTCTATTTGAAAATCTCTGAGATGACTGAAAATTAATTTACAATGCCGTATGTATGTACGTTTCCGATACATAAATGTATTTCCTCATGAAAAAGGAATAATTTTCCTCAAAACCTCCGATCGTGGGAGTTGCCACGTGTCCTTATTCGGCGCAAAGGTATATTTTCATTTCGATTGTCATTGAAATGTACCGTCAAGAAAATTTATTATTATGTTTAGCAGGTTGAAACATTTCTGGAATTAGTAATGATAGGTTATTCTCTAACTCAAAAAAAATCTAAATTTTTATTTCCTTCAAGAAGATTAGCTCAATATGTATAAAAAAATGCATATGTGGCTTCCAACTTGCACTACGGGGTAACGCTTTGGGGCAATGCAGCTGACATTCGCTTTTTACCTGTATTTCGCGCACAAAAGAAATGCTTGAGAGCAATATGCAGTGTAAACCAAATGCAGAGGTGCAGACCAATATTTGTAAAACTAAGAGTGCTTAGTCTTCCTTCCATTTATATCTACCAAACCTGCATGTTTGTAAAGACAAATCAAAACTATTTTAAATCACGGGTCACAAAGCACCACCGCAAAACAAGAAATAAGGTAGACATATTTCCACATCATCCATCTCGAACTACTTTTTTCTCTAATAGTTTATATGTAGTAGGACCTAAAATATATAATCACTTACCAGATGACCTAAAACAGTTGACACAGAAGCATTTTCAAAGAAAACTATCTGACATACTATTAAATAAATGTTAAAAATTTTAATGATAGAATTATTATGGTCTTGAGTTAATTATTATGGACGGTGTATAATTCGAATCTTTGAGTTGAGTTGAATTGAACTATCGTCGGCTCATGGCGAAGCAAAAAGCACTTACAAAACTCGTCGACTTACCGAGACCAAGGTCTCCGGTAGCATAGTCGGCAAAGCAGTTGCCCGGTTATCAAAAGATGGGTTGGAGTCCCATCCGAATACTGTCGATAAATTTATAAATTACCTAACATTAAGCTGACCTTTGACCATCATTATGAGAGCATCTGACTTAGATAGATAGATATATTTTATTGCACAAAATACACAACTTAAGTACTGGCATTACAGAAATTTTGTTAGCTTAGGTTTCTATGTAACTGGACCCGTATACTATTAACGTAGGCCATTCAGTTTAATGGCAACATTAATCTTATTGGCCGTATTTGGTTTGATCGTTTCAGTTAATAGTGGGAATAAATTATTCTGGGTACTGTGAAAAAAAATCCTAACGCAGATACGCAATTAAAGTAACGTGTCGATCACGTTACGTTTATCACTATCTGCGACAGGTAATTTTTTTTTTCGACAGCAACGAGAGGGATTAAAAGCCGTATGAATTTTAGAATGTATTAGCACTCCTAGCTCGTTTGCAAAATAATTTTCCCCATTTTGATTACCTTGTATGATTACGATTACGATACGATACGATACGTAACGATTACCCAGACCTTTGCATTAGGACTCGACTGTATTGCAACGCGAAGTAACAAGTTTAGCGCACTGCGTCGCCTGCTGGGACCCAGCTAATATTTAAACCAAGAGCCAATAAATAGGTAGTTGTTACATTTCAAAACGATTAGCTCCGGTTAACAGTTTCTAATTTTATTTTAAATCACGACGCTAAAGAATTATTTTAAGATTCAGATTGTTTTGTTTTAAGACGTTTATTTTCTGTAGCTATAATACCTTGCAAGGGAATTCTACTTAATACATTTCTGTTCATTTGAATCTAGCTTTCACCCGTGGCGTTGCCTGTGTAGTTTTAGTTTTTGTTCATCCCACAGGAACCTGTAATTTTTCGGGATAAAAAGTTCCTCTCACTCCCTAGTATAACGAGATCTATACTAGCGAGCGATGGGGCATGGAAGGCCTTCGCTGCCTTCTGCGAGCACGTCATGGTAGCGGTGGAGGCGGCGGAGCGCGAGCGAGAGCGAGATCCCCTCGCTAGCGCACTCCGAAGGGTGAGGAGGGGGAGGAGACGCCTGAGCAGATGCGCGTCTCCCCCCTGTCCGCGGAGGCAGCTCCCTTTGCTGCCCGATAGGGACGGCTCAGTTCTCCCGGCTGTCCGTGTCCCCTCTCCTGGCACGTCCGGGGGAGGAACCGCCTAGTCCACCGTGTAGGCGGACATCCGCCCGGAGAATATCGTGGAGGGAGGCTTCGGCTCTATCACCATGATATTCCCCAATATGGGCGATGAGGGAGGACCGCAGGGGGTTTAGTGGGTATGCCTTTGCCTGGCTTCTCCTTGGGAGAAGCCCCCCGCCAAAGGAGAGCCTCACATAACCCGGCCACCCCCCGTTGGTCTGGTATGCATAAGGTAGTTGGCTCATCTCTTGAGCCGGCGGCATTCCCCCTGCGAAACAAAAAAAAAAGTAGTCCCAAGGTAAGAATAATATTCTACAAAAATAAGAGCACAACCCTATACGGTAGGTAAAATTTCTGTACAAAATGGCGGAGTGTCGATACTGTTTTAGTGTATTTATCTACTGTGATACTAGCTTTCGCTCGCGGCGTTGCCCGTACACAATTTGTATATGTTTATCCCACAGGAACCTGCCATTTTTCGTGATGTAAAGTAACACGTCTTTCTTTTATAAGTATTATTTCTTTTATCTTTTTCTGTGGTGTGCAATTACACTAGAGGCAGGGGCGTATCCGACAGATAGTTGTGTATCTTCCTTCTTTTATTTCCATAAGCGGACAATAAAAATGGGTTAGTGGAGAAGTAATTGCGCTCCACACATTTTCGCTCGGCTCATCTGAGAGACTAGGAATGAGAGCAAAATTGTTTGTTCTTTGGCGAGCGCAGTTTTTCTCCCCGCTAACAGCTAACTAGGTTACGGTGGTACAATTAAAAGTTGTGATTGTAATTCGATACACAACTCAAGAGTTAGTAGTTTAGATGAGTGCTACGTTTCAAAAGCCCTTTTACGGATCAGTGGCGCCTACATCAGTTTTTTAATTAATTTCATTATTTATAAGAACGTTTGTACACACATTATATGGCTTAATAGCCAATTCATTTAACACTGTCTGGACATGATTGAATATAGTTTTGTTTCTTTTTTCCTTTTGTTTTTATTTATATGTATTTTTAATTGTTTTATGTTTTGTTTTCTGTTTGTGCCAAATTGTGTTCTGTTTACAACTGGTATAAAAAGTTCATAAAAAAAAGTGTATAAAAAGTGTACATAAAGTTCTGTGTTCTGATGTCTATAATAATAAATATTTTCTTTCTTTCTATTATAATAGTATCTTAAAAGGAGCGGGTATCGAGGCCAGAAAAGTAGATGAGAAAAGGTCAAGGAAGGCCTCGCGGACGTAGCCCCATACGTTAGTTCAACCAAATCCGCACCACACTCAACTCTACACTACACACCGCCGGAGACAGAAACAAATGAAGGAAAAGCATACGGGAGAAAGTGATGCAGAGGGGGGAGGTCACGACCCTCAGCACTGATGAATACGACGCAAGCAGGAAGAGTACCTTTAATGCCTACATTAGGTTTGTCATGATACTATACTTTTCCAGGCAAAATTTAAAAAAAAAGCATTGTGCTGTGTTTCGCTGCGTGCGACAGTTCGCGGTTGCGGGGTGCATTTGTGTTTGTATATTTGTATTTATTATAATGAATCTAAGACATTTTAAATAAATAAGGATTTGCGATTTTCCAAGCTTATTTTTTACACGCCATTTATGTCACAATCATCTCTAGCAAGATAAAAAAAAGTGGCCACTAATATCAACGTATATATTATATTATTAGTGTTATTTTATTATATCTAAGCTTATAATGTAATTTTATATATTATTGCTATATGCTTATTTTATGTTATTAGATTTAATAAAATTAGATAGATATCCGCTTCCTATGTTGTGTAAACACACTGGTGGAGTTACAGCCTAACAATGTATTGTGCTTAAATTAAGTTTTAACTTGCTTAACTTGTATTTGCTCTACGATTAAGTCTGTTCTGTGTACCGTATAAAAAATAATATTGATGGTAAGCGATTACTACCGCCCATGGACACTAACAGCTAGGGATCATAGCTACGTTACCAACCTTTTAACTCCCTTGTCCCCTCGTTTGGGCCTCCAGAACCCTCATAAACTCGGCTAAAACCAGCGCGAGCGCTACTTCGCGCCGGTGTTCTGTTTTTGTAAATTGTAACCTTGTTTCAGATATTGTAAACAGTCTCGTGACCTAAACAACAAGTAATGTGAAATTCATTCGTCCATGCATCAAACGAATTGATATTCGTTTGATGCATGGACGACGAGTCTCACGCGACTGGGCAACGTTTGAGAAGGTAGGCAGCATATTTTCGGCCCATTTACCGCAGTGTCTCAAGACGAAATTCTTCAATGCGTGTGCGTTGCCAGAGATTACATACGGAACCGAAACGTGGCCGCTTACAATGTGCCGATTAAGGAGGGAGAAAAGTCACCCAGACAGCAATGGAGGGGGCTCGGCGTCTCTTTGCATGATCATATCTGAAATGATGTAATCTGCAGGAGAACTAAGGTCTAGACAAAGCCCAAAGGATTGCATGCTTCAAGTGGAAATGGACAGGACACATAGCGAGGAGAACAGACAGCTGTTGTGATGGAAAGGCCCTCAAGTGGAGGCCACATACAGGACGTCGCAGCCGTGGCCCCCACAAGGTGCACCGCCGATTTGGCGATGGTCGCGGGAATCCATTGGATGCGGACGGGTCATGATCGATCTGTGTGGAGAACATTGAGATCCCCTAATCTAAGGAGAACATTGGGATCCCCTAATCCCCCAACCTACTGCTCAGCAGTAGACTTCTATTGACTGAAATGATGATGATGAACCTTATTTTGATATTGTAAACAGTCTCGTGACCTAAATAACAAGTAATGTGTTAAACATTTCCCTTTAGTATATCAATTCGTTTGATGCATGGACGATGTCAAAAGCCCGAAAGACATTGAATGTTTTATTCATCTCAGTGTTAGTGTGCACGGAAATAATGGATGGTCGTTTTAAGACAATCGCCTTGAAAACGTTGGTGTGGCGTTTTATCTGCACGGTTTGAAATGGAGCAAGAAACTTTTAAATCCTTTCATACTTCATCATCATAGAACTAAATTTTTGCTGTATGTCTGTCCCAATATTTACATTGAAGTTTTTTTTTTTTCAACAAATTGCTAACAAATATATAGCAGTTAGATATACCTAAATTTGGAAACGTATTGTTAAAGACATTTATTGATAAATGCTTTTACAATAATAAATATATATATTTTTAAAATAATCACTATTTAAACATTTTGTAACGCATGCTATTTTTCGTATACCAAGTTTCGGCTAAGTTAAAGTGGCCTGGCCTTAATTCTCTTATATGAGGTATATGAGTATATATAAAACACATATTCTATAAACCTATGTTCTCGAACAAATAAATTGATTGATTGATTTATGTGAAAGACGAGCACACGGATCACCTGATGGTAAGTGACTGTCCTCCGCCCATAGACACCCGCAATACCAGTGGAGTCACAAGTGCGCTGCCAACCTTTAAACCCCCCTTTCAACTGGATTGGGCCTGCAGTACCCTCACTCACGCAGCGAACGACAGCATAGTGCTGCTTTATTCATACCAAAGCGTTGCTCTGCCACGGTAAATATGCTAGATCTTTAAGCTACCCAACGGAATTTTAAGGGGTTTTAATAGGTACGAGTATAGTATGTAATTCAAGATTTATAAATATAGTAATATAAAAATATGCACAATAATGTCGTGCAAAACCGGGGCAGGTCACTGGTATTTTGAAGTATGTTGCTTATCGTGTAACGTTCGGCGCTCAGCTTAGTAAGTACTTTTATGATTAGCAATGTCTAAGTTGTCATGTCTCAAGTGGCAATGGGCAGGGCACATAGCGAGGAGAACAGACGGCCGTTGGGGCGGAAAGGTCCTCGAGTGGAGGCCACGTACAGGAAGTCACAGCCGTGGCGCCCCCCACAAGGTGGACCGACGATCTGGCGAAGATCGCGGGAATCCATTGGATTCAGGCGGCACAGGACCGATCTGTGTGGTGATCATTGGGGGGAGGCCTATGTCCAGCAGTGGACGTCTATTGGCTGAAATGATGATGATGAAGTTGTTATGAATTATATTGACTGACCGGATGGCGCTATTGGTAGTGACCCTGCCTCTTACGCCAAAGGTCGTGGGTTCGATCCCCACCCTGGACAAACATTCGTGCGATGAACACTTGTGTTTGTTCAGTGTCTGGGTGTAATATATGTATTTAAGTATATATTTGTGTTCCTCTGTTGTCTGATATCTGTAACACAAGTGCTTAAGCTACTTAGTATGGAATCAGGTGAAAGTATGAGATGTTGTGAAAATTATATTATATTAATTATATTATTATATTGTTTTCGAAATATTCATTCAATAAACAACCCTCTTGGACTTGAGATTTTTTACTGATTCTTCCTGTTGCCTTCCACATATCTTCAATGCTCATCAACTCAACATCTTGTTGTTGAGTTGATGATGAAGATATCTTTATATCTTAATATAATAAACGCGAAAGTTTATGTGGATGGATGTATGTAAGGGTGTTTGATGCTCTTTCACGCCAAAACTACTGAATGGATTTGCGTGAAACTTCGCTATAATATAAGTACTCGTAAGTAAGTAAGTAAGTAAAACATTTATTGACCACAAACACGAATACAATTACATCAAGATGTTAATACAATAAAACAGAAAGGAACAAATAATAAATATGTCACCTGTTACATGAAAAAAAAAATATTTTTTCCTTGTTTTTATGACTGCTGTGGTAAGATGTATTGTGTCTGTTCCAACCCTTTAATGCTTACAATGTAGGTTAGCCGGTATTCGTCGTTTCTGTTTTTTTATGTTTTTTTTTATGAGTTAATTGTACTATAAGTAGGTTTATTGTATTATATAGTTATGTATGTATATTTAGTCATATTATATATTACTCACATGTATGTTTATGGATATAAATTTAGTTGGCCGTCATACATATTTCTGCATCGCCTAATGGTTGACTGGTAGAGAATGCTGTATAGCATTAAGTCCGCCAATTGTACTTTATTTTCTTGTGCAATAAAGAATAAATAAATAATAAATATTTTTTAGATGAAAGATTATAATATATATAAGATATAGATTATTCTGTTACCAGAATAACACATTATTACCTATTCTGCTACAAATCTTACAATTCATAAACATATTGCCCAAAATATGACGATAACTATATTTACCACGCGGGTGATAACGCGGTGACAATAAAAAATATTAAGTTATACAATTAAGCCCTCCCGTTTTGATTGGTTAAGTAAAATGTACAGGTTAAGTCAACTCTCACGGAAATACCCTAATGCACTATATAAGATATTATATGGTGTTCGTAGCTATTATTTGTGCTTAAAATGCGAAACAGTTAAAATAGTAATATGTAATCGACAACGGTAAACAACCAGCCAAGATTATGAGCATAAATTCGTTCTACGATATGTTATTGACATTGAACTTTGTAGCAAGCTGGTAATGTTGTGTTGCATATTTTATGGCATTTTTTGAAACAACAAAATTATAAGTAAAGGTTATATCGACCCAGTTTGAATGGAGTGAGGGAGAGTGCTTGTTGGGCTCACTAGCGTCGATATAAGATTTTATAAAATGTGATATAATTTGAACATTTAAAGAAAAAATCGTCATAGTGTAAAAGTAAAAGTATTCGCCTATTATTTGACCGTGGAAGAATCACGCATCGGCATGAATGTACCGGATCGACCGGAGTGATACCACGGATTCACAGAAAACCAGCGTGAAGCAGCACTTTGCTGTGTTTTGCTGCGTGAGTGAGGGTACCGGAGGCCCAATCCCGGGGAAAGGGTGTAACACAGGTTTGCATACCTATCACAGAAGCCAGGGGATCCATAGCATAGTTGTAAATGTTTTATGTCAATAAAGAAATTATTATTAATAAAAAAATATATATCCCACCACAGCAGGGCATATGCGACCAAAATATAAATCAATTTGTTGTTACTTTTAGTCTAGCTTTTTCTTTTCTTAAGTGTTTCTTCTTTTGTTTCAATAAATGGTATACCTACATACTTACCAAAACAAAAAAGTTTAAGTTTAAGTTTTAAAAAAAACACTTTAAAATACTTTGTTATGATGATTGATTGTTAACTCACGAATCGAATGTAAAGTACTATTAACAGAGTAGGTATTTACTGTCACAATAAATCATGCCATGAAAACTGTTTAACATTAAAATTAAACTGCCGAAAATACAGCACAGAAAAAATGCCTAAAAAATTATATAATAAAAAACAAATTTCGGCGCTAGTAGACTAAAACATGCAGCCTTAAGTCTGCAAATACATTATTAATTGTATTGGGCAGGCTTACGCCAGCGGGTTTTCGAGGGTTTATCGTATTAACATGTTAAAAATTGTGAGAGCATCACCTACGTATACCTAAATGCGTAAGTAAGTAAGTGTACGAGAAAAGATGTAAACACTTAAGGTGACGGTTAGGGTATACTAGCGACGCCAATCGATTTAAATTTTTAGCTACTAAACTGGATCTATTTTAAACAATTTCGGGGTTACAACCTCTCAGCAAACACTTATACTATTAATTAAATAACCATGCACAAATTTTGGGTCCTACGCGTACGCGAGAAATTGATTCTCGCCAAAAGCAACTTTTGGCGTGAATCATTTTTTCTGATTGAAATTGAAAACTGATTTTTTTAATAAAATAATAAAAAAACAAAAAAGATTCAGTGTTACAAAATATGACACGGTTACAATAAAAATAAAGTACTTACAAGCTATTACAAGGTAAAAAAGTAACACTAAAAAGGTTTCCTCTCAGCATTTGTCGAGGTGTCTGGTAGACTCCTCGACGCTGGTCTACCGAGGATACCGGAAGAGTTGTTGCCATTGCGTGCGCCAACGTTCGACCACATAAACATTTAAATATTTAAACTATCATTTGTGCTATCATTGCGGTCGAGCCAGCCTATTCATGTCGAATTGGCACACTCTCCCGCATTTAAGCTTCCCTTATAGGAATATAATTTCATGTGTTAACTTTAAGATAGAGTGAACTTTGTAAGTGCTAAAAGTTTTAACCGCCTGTGTGTATAGTTTAAGGTGCTTCCGGAGGGTAAGGTTCTCGGGGGATTGAGATAACAAACATTTTAACTTGTAAACTAAACAAGTGGATTTTCATGATTTCATTTCACTTATAGAATAGAAAAACTTTCTCAAAGTCTATTATTTGTAATGCATTATCTTATTATTATCATTATGTTTGACGACCCGATTGGAACAGTGGTAGTGAACTCTGCCTCTGATACAAGGGTTGCGGGTTCGATCCCCGCACAGTACAAACATTTGTGTGCATGAACATGTTTGTTTGTATTGGTCTGGGTGTTTGCTATGTATTATAAGTATGTATTTACAAATGAAAAGTATTATATGTATATATTTGTAATCCCACTGTTGATTCTGATATCCGTAACACAGGTGCTTGATCTACCTATCTCGGAGTCTGATCAATGTATGTGATGTTGTGAAATATTTATTTATTTATTATCTGAACAGAACGCGCTGATTATTACGCGGCCGAGGATAGAGTGATCTGGCAGAAGATAGTCCAGGAAACGAGGACCAACGTCGCAAGGAGGAGGATCTAAATAGAGGCCTTAGCGCGAAGACGTTTCGTAACATCCGAAAAATTAACTAAGCGCTTTATTCATAAACATTCAATTAACTTTTGTTAGCTAAAACAAATTAAATATGCGGTACCAATCTGGAATCCGTATTATAAAAAGTATATAGAGGAAATTGAGAAAATTCAAAATAAGTTTCTGCGTGCTATATATTATATGTAGATGTTATAGAACATATTTGACCCGTAAGTAAGTAAGTTTAAATTAATGCAACTTGCTACTAGACTTAGAGTAAATACTTGGAGACTGTCACACTGTATAAATTGGTACACAACAAATTTGATTGTAATGAGTTAGTTTCCAAAGTATTTTACTCTGTACCTAACCTAACCTAACCACACATAGGCGAGAGGTGCGTGCTGTCCGCCTTTTTGCAGTTCGTAAAGGTCGCACGAATACTGGCGCGTACCGATTCACCGTATGATGTGGTCCTATAATGACAGTTTCCACTCAAAAGATATTGATATATTTGTTAATAATACAAATAATTAAAAAAAAAACTGTTATTGAACAGTTATCATTGTTAGATCGCTAGACCGTTCTACTCTAATATTTAATTACTATTCTTTTGTTTTTGTGCCCAAATTGTACACCTAAATACTTACCGAATCTTTTTTTCTCATTATATTTTGCTCTCTTTGTAATATTATTAGTTATATTTTTGAGCAGCTTGCGACAACTTTATTTTAGTTACATGTGGATAGCGTCGTGGGCTACAATATTATTAAGTAGTTTAAGTATGTACTGTCTTAGATGAACATGTATTTTGTAGCTGTTTGCTATTCCTGATAAATAAAATAAAAAAAAATACTGAGCATTTTTAACGTTTGAAACAAAAACATTTATATGTGAGACGGACGTACGCTAAGTACTATCGTTCTGCATTATAACGTCCTAAAAAGCCAGGTCATGGTTTTTGGGGCAACAATGTGGGCCTAACTTGTTGCCGAACGTGTTCCTCAACGATTGCGCGTTACAGCCATTGAGGTAAATTTACCTCAATGGTTACAGCGAGTAAACAAGTTTAAGTACTTAGTTCATGTACTGACTCCTGACCTTTAAGATATCGATGATGTTGAGAGGGACCGCAGAGCGCTATCGCTAAGGGTAAACATATTGGCTTGCAGGTTTTCACGTTGCTCAAGATCAGTAAAGGTTACTCTTTTCAGCGCCTTTACACGTGCAGCCATTGGAAAAATTGTCCCCCTGCCTCATATCATGAGAGTCCAATATAATAATGCGTTCAGGGTATATGGGCGACCCCATTAGCGGTTGCCCAGATACTACAGCGCATCGGGGATGTTTACAGAAGCGCCAGTAGACTGCTTCTGTGCGACTACGCAGAAGCGATGCGCCTTCCTGGTGCGCAGGGTGCGGGGCAGTCCCAACAGCATCCTGACTATGATATCGGGCTGGACTGCCGCTACATCAATTACTGCTGCACAACGTCTGCGAGAGTTGTACATAAAACTATTTAATTTAATTTTTATAAGCGTGTACTTACTAATATAGGATAAGCCCATTAATGAGTTATGTTACTTGAATAAAATAAACAATAATTTTGACACCGTTTTAATTAACAAAAGTTTAACAAAAAAATTAGAACAAGAGCCTATTACAAAACTCTAAATTCGTGTTTAGATATTTGCAAATCATTCATTAACATTTGTTATACAAATTTCTCCAAGCAACAAATTCGAAGGCATGTAATAAATATTGATATAGCAATCAAGCCGATTTGCGGTATTTACTAATGAACCTCTATTTACTCTAGGCTCAAAGACAACCAGCTGCTTAAGCTACGCTTAAGCCTTCTCGAAATCATAGGTTGTAACTTTGGATTTCAAATCATAATACCATCTGATTGAATATAGTCCGATTAAACAAATTATTAGGTTTATCAAGCGAGCAAGTCAGAAGGTACCAATCACTCAGAGACGCGGTGATATCACGAAAGAATAACCTCAAACCGATCACAGCTTCTGCGGCTAATCTCAAAGATCAGCCCCGTACGCAGGATATATTATAGTGCCCTAGAGTATGCGCAAACACTACGCCCTGTTGGTCTAGTGGTTTAAGTACCGGGCCGTGATCTCAGGGTCCATTCCCGGTTCCATGCCCGGGTCGACCGAAAAGTATGTTTCAATTTTTTCGGACATAGCTCGGGTTTGTGATCACCAATCCGCATTTGGCCAGCGTGGTTATTAAGCCTAATCCCATCATAATAGCGATAACTTGATTTCTATGATGGAAGCCTTTGCTCTGCAGTGGTATATACGCTGATTAAAAAAAATCATCGCATACAATCCACGCCAACCCGTCTGCCAAGCGTGGTGAGTATGGCAATTACCCCTCATGTGATTGAGGCAGGCCCGTGCCCCAGCAGTGGGGACTTAAATGGGCTGATGATGAAAAAAAAATAAAAAAAACATATCTAATCTATCTATTCGATGGGACGCCAGTATGATACGATCGGAAAGGGATCGGGCGCAGGACCATTCGAGGCACGGGGGTACAATCTTCCAAACTATGGGCTGACACTATTATTTTTCTACCGAAAACAAATTTTTGGCCCGACCCAGGGATCAAACCCGGGACCTCTTACGTAGCCCTGGTTTCAAAGTGCGACTCACTAACTACTGCGTCACCGAGGCATACAATCATTCTAGAAGTATCAAACATAATATTATTTATGATGTTATATGCGTACGAAACGCACGCTTGACCTTAGTGGTCACACCTGCCTGTCCTCAAAATCTAGCTAGATTAAATTATAAGGAGGCAATATTATTTCTAACTGTATTATTATGTTTGTCACAAATAAACGGTACCTTTTTCCAAGTCAGGTAAAAGGTTAGATGTTTATTTTTCGATGTTAGCAGATAATATTTTTATTTCTAGAAATGAAGAGCTTGGAAAATCTTGATTAAACTACATATGTCCACTAATTCGAGTATGTATATGTCTCAGTTCATACGAGATATAATAAACGGCACGTTGATACGTGAAGGTTCGCCATCCCTGCTATATGGTTAAGGGATAGGATATCTTGCGTATTAGATGACGTCACAATCCTTGTTATCTCGACGAGGACCTCATATGCGTCGCACACTCTATAAAAACGTATTCGAAAAATTCAAAAGTGAACCTGCACAGCATAATTGTGTATTCAAAAAAAAATCAAAAGTCGATCCCTACGTCATTTCAAGCCTTTTTTTACAAACAAATAGACGCACGAAGGCAATAATGCCTCATTCAGTCGCATTCTTTTTATTCCGTGTCTGATGTGAGTAACAAAACTTGTCTACATCGCAGATTGTGTGTATTTCTAGATTATACTAGGCGTTTATTGTTTAGCTTGAAATAGAATTTAGGCCTGAATGAAACTTGTAAGCATCTGATACTTGCAGTAGTCAATTCCAGCATGTGATATTAGCTCAATTTAAAAGAACTTGTGCCTTCCTAACGTTTGGAATCGTAGGTCAAATCCGAGTACCTTTGGATTTTTCTAATCTTTTTTTTATAGTGATACTGTATATTAGCTCTCCTCAGCCTGATGGTAAGCTAGAGAAGAGCCCACGTTGCAATTACAACGGCAGCGATGTCAGGCATCACCTCCGCTGCGACTGCCATACTGGCCCGCGAGATGCTTCTTCACACTTCATTTGAAGGAATTCAAATTGTAGGAAGGAGCAAAGAGTTGTATTCCTTGATGGTGTGGCAGAAATTGGAATTTGAAAATTTTTTTTTTTGTTAAATCTGTGTTTTAGTGCTCATTTTTAACCCCCGACGCAAAAACGACGGGGTGTTATAAGTTTGATGTGTGTGTGTGTGTGTGTGTGTGTGTGTGTGTGTGTGTGTGTGTGTGTGTGTGTGTGTGTGTGTGTGTGTGTGTGTGTGTGTGTGTGTGTGTGTGTGTGTGTGTGTGTGTGTGTGTGTGTGTGTGTGTGTGTGTGTGTGTGTGTGTGTGTGTGTGTGTGTGTGTGTGTGTGTGTGTGTGTGTGTGTGTGTGTGTCTGTCTGTCTGTCTATGGCATCGTAGCTCCCGAACAAATGAACCGATTTTGATTTTGTTTTTTTTTTGTTTGAAAGATGAATAAGAAAGGAGTGTTCTTAGCTATGTTGGATAAAAATCGATCCAAGATGGCCGCCGTCACAAAGATTTGGATTTTATGTTTTAACACAACTCCCACAATATGGGTGTCATATAAAAGGGCTTGAGTAGCAAAATATATTAATTGTGAAAAATTTCAAATCCAAGATGTCCGCCGTCAGAACATGACGAATAACCTATTTGTTGTTCCAACTGCCTCAATATAGGTATCAAATTAAAGAGTTTTAGTTGTGTCGGGGGTTTTTTAAATTTTCTATTTAATTTTTTTAGGAATACATAGTAAAGAAACACGTTTCGGATAGTTTCTAAACCTGTGTTGTATTGTACCAACCAATATTGTAATGAACGTTTTCGCGTGTGAAAAATACGATGGCGTACTGTTCGACTGAGTTCCAACATCAACCGCATTGGTTGTTTAGTTTGTCAAATTGACATTTTGACAGATCACGTTTAAAAATAACCAATCACATTGTATACGGACCTCACTTCTATAGTACTCCATCTAGCGGATTTTTCAAAAGCGAAAACCCTCATTACCATACTTCGCTAATCCTGAATCATGGTCCAAGCGTACCCTGGTTTCCAAGGCGACTTTAGACGCAGCCGGGAATAATAGGCCGAGATGATTAATAGTCTTTCTGCTTTTTAACCTGATTGTTCTTGTTATTCACCGAAACAAACATTTTTCCAAATAAACCTGCTTCGACTTCGCCACTAAATTAAGACTAAGTTGTTTCGGCAGTAATTACGCTTCTTGTTCTTAACATTCTTAAGCTCTACAAGAATTTCGTTGTTAACTTCTACATAGACAGTTATTGTCGAGCTTAGCCAGGTTTACAAAGTACAATGCTTACAATTTTGTCCAGTTTCTGTCCGGGTTTTTTATTACATTCAATCTAGTAGGTACATCTTCATCAAACTTGGTTCCGCATTGATTTTTAGGTTTGGCGCCTCAAAAGAAAAAACGGAACGATTAAAAGATCAGTTTTTTTTTTATTGCGAATAATAGGCAGACGAGCATGCGGCCCATCTGATGGTAAATGGTAACCGCCGCTCATAGACATCAACAATGTCATGCCGCTGCCTACCGTGAAAGAAGAACTCTTTTCAAACCTCTTCTTCCAATTTTGATGTGATAGGTGGCAGACGAGCAGACGGATCACCTGATAGTAAGCGATTGCCGCCGGCCATGGACACCCGCGACACCAGTGGAGTCACAAGTGCGCTGCCGACCTTTAAACCCCCTTTCCCCCGGATTGGGCCTCCGGTACCCTCACTCACGCAGCGAAACATAGCACAATGCTGCCGTGGTATCACTCCACTCGAGCCGGCCCATCCATGCCGAAGCGTGGCTCTCCCACGGTCAAAAAAGCTTGTTGTCTGTCTGTGAGTCAACTTTATTTCTGGAGCGGTTAAAGGATCAAATTAATATTTACAACGCACACGCAAGTTTAGTTACATAAGTTAGTCTTCTAAAGTTAAAAAATCAAAACTCTAAGTTTACGTCAAATAAAATACAGCCATCTTTACAGCAACAAAACGTATCTTGCATAACAAGGTGTCCTATACTATTTATTACCTAAATTACACGACATGACACGACATGACATGACACGACATGGACATGACATGACACGACACGACATGGCACGACATGACACGACATGACACGACATGACACGACATGACACGACATGACACGACATGACACGACATGACACGACATGACACGACATGACACGACATGACACGACATGACACGACATGACACGACATGACACGACATGACACGACATGACACGACATGACACGACATGACACGACATGACACGACATGACACGACATGACACGACATGACACGACATGACACGACATGACACGACATGACACGACATGACACGACATGACACGACATGACACGACATGACACGACATGACACGACATGACACGACATGACACGACATGACACGACATGACACGACATGACACGACATGACACGACATGACACGACATGACACGACATGACACGACATGACACGACATGACACGACATGACACGACATGACACGACATGACACGACATGACACGACATGACACGACATGACACGACATGACACGACATGACACGACATGACACGACATGACACGACATGACACGACATGACACGACATGACACGACGTGACAAAACGTGACACGACATGACACGACATGACACGACATGGCACCACATGACACGACATGACACCACATGACACGACATGACACGACATGACACGACATGACACGAAATGACACGACATGACACGACATGACACCACATGACACGACATGACACCACATGACACGACATGACACGACATGACACGACATGACACCACATGACACGACATGACACGACATGACACGACATGACAAGACGTGACACTTCACTTTGTTCCTTTTCTTCTTCCTTGGTCACTGGTTTATATATTAATTTATTATTATTTATTTTTTTGTCTTTGTTTAATATTTTTTTCCTATGTATTACTGTGCAATCTCCATATGCTTATGTTTTGTGTCCTGTGTATGTAAATCTTTTATGCGGTCAATAAATGTTTACTTACTTACTTACATGACACGACAAGATGAAACATGTCTTGGAGACATACGAGGTTCTTTAAAACTGCACAGCAGCTACAGCTAATGTTGTTGCAATTTCTCAAGTTCATAACTTAATTGCGGGGGCAGTCATCTCTCGCCAAGTTCATAATAAGATTCTGTTTTATATTTACTCATAATCTAAGCTAGTGTTGTCAGCTTTAAACTAACTTAGAATCTGTCGTGTATGATCTTGTTAAGTTTAGTTTAACTTGGCTTGATGTTTTAGATAATGTATTGCATTATTCTTTTTTATTGGGGAAAGCAGACAGACAAGCATGCGGCCCAATGATAACGTTTTTTGTGAGCCCCGCTCACTGAAAATAAAATCTAGCGTCAAATGTTGTAGCTGATATTTTGTAAACCCTGTACTAGGCCTAGATTAATCCTTAGACTTATTGACAATGTCAATTTTGTACAACAAGTACTTGGCCTTTCTTAAATCTGGTGATTTTCAAGTGTCAATAAGGTTAGAAGTGCATTGATCCGTGTGCTGGTCAGGTGGCAGACAAAGTACCTAAGGTGAATAAGAAAAAAATAAGAATTACAGTGACTGAATGTGGGGAGTCTGGGGTAGGTCAATATGTAAGAGCATGGTGAAAGCGAGCACTTGTGAAAGCAAATAAAAGTTACACGATAAGACAACTACATTAGACACTTTAAATAGTCCGTAAAATACAGTTTGAGTCTTCCTAATGTGCAAATGTCAAAATCAGGGAAAGTACACCCCTTTTTTTTTCAATAGACCTTATCCTATCCTTATCGTATCCTTTTAACCAAGTTTCATTCGTTTCATTCCATAAATTTTTATTACTAATAGACCTAAAGATAAATTTTCTGTAACACCATTAGCTGTCATTCTAATCAAACTAGCTGTACTCAGCGAACTGATCCGGACATGATTGATTGATATTCCAACAAAATTTGTCGCGTTGATTGAATTTGGTCATCAACAATAAAACCTATAACAGTCCTGTTTGTCCAGTGGAATTCTCACTATAAACAACCATGACGTTCCAATCCCTTCATTTAATAAAGGAATAAATATTCCATAGAAATTGTACGCGATATATCAGTATTTTTTGGCATATTTCCATGCATTCGAAAACATTGGGACCTGCCAAATTACGGCCACAGTACACAATTGTGTTAGGTAAATCACTTTTTGAATAATATAACGTAAAATATGTCGAACGTAAGGACTTTTATAAATAATACCCTCAGGGTGATCATCAATTAAACCTTTGTAAATTTAAGCGCTGGTATAAAGCAGTTTACATTCTTATTTTTGGAAATTTTGTATGATATGTATTATTTTAAACGTCAAAATTGCTCTAAGGTGGGCTGCCCTTCACCTGGTGGATCAAAACAGCCAATCTAGTTCGGAAATCCCAATTACCTGACCAGACAACCCAATACGAATTGTCTTGTCCTGTCCTGGAAGTTCTTTTCTTATTTTTAGAGCTCAAATGGCAGTGGGCAAGATTACCAGCCGTTGGAGCCGCAAAGTCTTTGAGTGGAGACCGCGACTCGGTAAGCGTAGTGTAGGACGCCCTGCGACAAGATGGGATGATGACATTCGAAAGCTGGCTGGTGTGAGCTGGATGAGAGTGGCCGAAAATCGGGAGCAGTGGCGTGCATTAGGGGAGACCTATGTCTAGCAGTGGACGAGTGTGGGTTGCTGATGAAGATTACCATTAGGTGATCTATCTGTTCATTTGCTAGCTATCACATAAAAATGCGAATGGACTGCCTGCCATTTGGAGCGGAAATACCCTTAGCACAGGATGCATATTAGGAGTCAAAGCCGTGGTAGGCCCCCCACAAAAATAGTGGGATACTTAGGATGCGGCCTTTTTCCCATGGCCATTTTCATGGATCACGTTATCTGCGGGATTTTTTGTATGCCCCCTTTCCTTTGTATCCTTATTCTTTTTTTTTCTTACTGGGAAAAATAGCACTGGCAGATAATACTCGACATATTTTCCTCATCTATACAATGAAGTCTTTTAGACGTGCCTGTAGTCTTCGATTTCCAATTTATTTTAGTCACTGCTTCCACAATATACTTTGCCAGCTGACGTTTAATAAACATAGAGACGCTTTTCAAAGGAGCAGCTCAATTTATCGGTTATCAGTTCCGGTCGGACGAACTATCTAATATGAAAGCGATAATGTGACTTGTCACATGAATGACATTACTAAGGTTTCCATGGTGAAGGCCAATTATGGTATCAAAGCAGAAAACAGTTGGAGTGCGATCTAACTGGTTTGCCACTATATTTGGGCGGTTGGTGCATTGAAGTTTGGACGAATTGAATTTCGAATTGTCGGTGATTTGACTCTCTCTAGTCAACTTGATCCTCTAGCACTGCGGTGAGACATAGTTTCCCTCAGAATTCTATACCGCTTCTATCATGGGGAGTGCTCTGAGGAACTGTTTGATCTACTCCCTGTAGCTGAATTCTTACATCGAACTCGCAAGCGATTGTCATTCCATCCTCATGTTCTCGATGGATGGCGGTCTAATACTGTGCGTTTCACGCGGAACTTTCTACCACGCACCTCATTTCTAGACAACGGTTTAGCTGCGAGAGTGTTTCCGGACGGCTACGACTTGGGACCTTCAAGGAAAGAGCGTACTCTTTTTTTAAAAGGCTAGCAACACATTAGCGATCTCTCTGATTTCACCGATGTTCATGGGCGGCGTTGATTACTTTACATCAGGTGACTTACTTGCTCGTTTGTCCGCCACTAGCAAAAAAAAAAGTTACACCAATTCGTAAAAATTCTTAATTTATATCGAACCGGAAGTGTTTGATTAAGGTGAGAATCGACTGAAGAAATTTGACAGTTTTATATACTTCGACGTGCAGCTGTAAGTACGTACCTTAGAATAGAGTTGCGCTATTTTGTGTGTACGGCAAGTGTAAGTTTAGACAGTGAGAGAGCCACGGTTCGGCTTGAATGGGGCGACTCGACTGGAGTGAAACCACCGCCTCACAGAAAATCGGCATGAAACAGCGCCTCTTCGCTCGTGAGTGAGGGTACCGGAGGCCCAATCCGAGGGAATGGAGGTTCAAAAGTTAGTAGCGCACTTGTGACTGTACTGGTGTTGCGGGGGCCATGGGCGGTGGCAATCGCCAATCTGCCCTACCGTAAAAAAAACGGACCGCTTTCACCTTGTCTACCACTTTTCAAAACGTGTCCTTGCCGGTTACAGACACTCTGAGTCTACTAAGTACGGACTTAACCTCCAACCTCAACTTCGGTTGCTCTATCGAGGCCAAGGCAGCCACTGCTGCTGAAGAACGGTATCCTATCCAAGGTTAGGCGATACTTCACTCCGAAACAGCTTCTCAAACTCTATCAGGCTCAAGTATTGCAGTCACGTACGAGATGGCTCTGCCAAATATCAGCTGGCTGCCCTCGAATCGATTGAGCGTCGTGCCCTGAAGTTAGTTGGTAACGCAGAATTGGTGGAGGGTAAATCCTAAAGCCTTCTCACCGACATAGAGTGGCCAGTCTATCGGTTTTTTAAAGGATACATTTTGGAGAGTGTTCGAATGAGCTTCAAGCCTCGATACCACCTTCTCCTTTCTACCACCGGACATTGCGGAAGACGACAGGAACCCATCCTTACACTTTGGAAGTTCCACCAGCTCGTACTAAGCGTTTTGCTTCTTCTTTCTTGGTACGAACTGGAACAACTTTCCGGTTTCTGTATTCCCAGAGAGCAATTTGGGTGTCTTTAAGTCGAGAGTGAATAGGCATCATCTGGGTAACCACGCTACATCTTACACCTTATTGTCACGGTCCATCAGGTGAGGTCAGGTGCAAACCCATTTTATTTATATAAAAAAAACCAAACTCACCTTTGCTTATTACTAAATGCGATTTAAAGTTATTATCGAACTAAAACTGTCGTCGCGTTTAACAAGCAAAGCTAAAAGAGGCTGGAACGAGTTTTGTTCCGAAACTATTTTTACACTGCTTTTTTTTTTAATTCTAGTCAAATTCCATCCGTGCCTTTTTAAGTGTTACAAAATAATTATGAAATTTGCTCCGCGATAAAATTAAACTAAATTAAATTACAATAACAATCTGAAGTTTAGGCAGTCATGCATGTTTAATGTTAGTAAGATGTATAAAATATACTGTCATTATTTTTTTTTTGGGGAAGGGGGTTTGGTGATTTTATGTAGTTAAGGACCTCAGAGGGGGGATTTTGGAGTATGTTAATAATTTATGTTTTGTTTGCAAGCTTGTCCCTGACCGCGTCATCGCCCCGGACGGATCGCCATTTTGAGGTTGTACTCAGTTATTTTTTCGATGGTAGCCTTCGATGCCATGGATATTAGGTGCGCTGTGGCGTCGTTAGTGGCGTTATCTGTATAATATATACAAGTTCTTGTATGTCTGGAGATGGCTACCACCGCGTGTGAGACACTTTGCAGGAGATGGGACTGTTTGGGAGTTGTTCTGACTATCGCAACGTTCTCGAACGTCTGTCCCTGGGCTTCGTGGATTGTCAGAGTGCGCGATCCTTCGTCTGATCCGTACCCCTGGCTGATTAAGAGAGCTTTCTCGGCCTGGGTGTGAACGAGATACAGGGTTCTTTCAGACTTGGGTATCTGCGCATCTGAAAATCGTTTCAGCTTTAGGGACTTAGTTCGGGTGTTAGCCGAGTATATGCCACTTTAGACTTCTCTAAGGGCAAACGCTACGTCTCGTGAGTTGCGATAAGTGCACAGCAACTCCTTTGTGATGTTGGTGATTTTGTTTGGTCTGTTGTAGTGTAGAGGAATGAGATTAGACTGCGTTTTGTAGTAAAGGGGTTTGTGTTAGCGCAAAAAACCGACAAGCGACGAATTGCGGCGCGATGTGTGATCGAACCCTGCTTGTACGCGGCTTTATAACCAATGTCAATAAAAATCATGAGTAGGAGCATCATTCTAAAACAAAATTTATGACAGTGTTACCAATAGGGGAGTTTCGTATGATTTTATAACCATAATAAATGTAATAAAATAGCTTCAACGACCCAATTTTTGTCACATTGACAATAGAATGACAAATTGACAATATCCAATAAAATACATCCAAATGGAAAATCTTGATCCGTTTTCTTAGAATTATTTTTGACTATATATGAAACTCGTTGACTCGGGCCGGCTCCACCGGAGTGATACACGGCCTCACAGAGAATCGGCGTGAAGCAGCACTGTGCTGTTTCGCTGCGTGAGTGAGGGCACCAGAGGCCCGGGGGAAAGAGGGATTTAAAGGTTGGCAGCACACTTGTGACTCCACTGGTGTCGCGAGTGTCCATGGGCGGCGGCAATCGCTTACCATCTGGTGATCAGTCTGTTCGTCTGCCACCTATCATATAAAGAAAAAAAAACTCCCTTTGGTATCACCCCTTTTCACCGATTAGACTTGCAGCACTCTAGCGGTGGGTAATATCGGGTTTTTGAATCGATGTTTTTTGAACTCTATATTGGCAAATCGGTCCAAATCAGTAATATTGAATCAATGTTTTTGAAACTATATATTGGTGAATCGTATCGTAAAGTGATATCATTAATGTTTGGTATAGTTAGCTTTTGTATTTGGAGATATTAGATGACAAAATACATAGCAGGGAAATACTTAAAGCTTGTTTTCTCAAAGGCCCACGTTGTACCATTATGGTTAACCAACCCATTTCTGCGAAGAATGGCTCTCAAACGGTCAAAATATAGTAGGTAGAGTCCGCGCCACGACAGAAGTTTTGCGGAAAAAATATATACGCGTACTCGAAAAATTGATTCCGCCAAAAGCGGCCACTTTTGGCGTGAATCAATTTTTCGGGTACAAAAACGGACCCAAAATTGTTGCATGGTTATTAGATAAATAGTATGTTTACCGAGAGGTTGTAACCCCGAAATTGTTTAAAATAGATCCAGTTTAGTAGCTAAAACTTAAAATCAATTGGCGTCGCTAGTGTGCCCTACCCGTCACCTTAAGTTTGATGTTGATGGCGATTCAAGTGCGCTTTTCACGGATTTGTTTGGTGGTGTGGTCACTAATGAATAAATTAATAAAATCGATATTTGACACACCATTATATACATTATGGCACTCTGCCTCTGACAGCCCCGGTGGCGCAGTGGTAAGTGGGTCGCACTTTAAAGCGACGGCTGCGCAAGAGGTCCCGGGTGCGATCCCCGGGCCAAAAAATTGTACCTAAGTTTTTGGTAAGAAATTCTTAGTGTCAGCCCGTAGTCTGGAAGTCGACGGTCATGTACGGGGGTACATGACCGCTAACTGTGCCTCGGAAAGCACGTTAAGCCATTGGTCCTGTGCTTAATCCTTCTGTGGTCGTGTCACGCTGGTGTCCCATCGGAATATGAGGGTAAGGAAATAGAGAGTGCACTTGTGTTTGCGCACACACTTGAGCACTATAATATATAATGCGTACGTGGCTGATCGTTGAGATTGGCCGCCGTAGCCGTTAAAGGTTGGAGGATATTATGTCAACTTTCGCGTTGCAGTACTCTTCGAGTGCAGTACAATAATGCCTTCAGAATGCTGATGGGGCTCCCTAGATACTGCAGTGCATTAAGCATGTTCGTGGAAGCGAGGATAGATATTTAATACTTTCCGAGGCTTTCACAGCATTTTAAGAAAATGAACTTCTTAAATATTGCGAAGAGTTAGGGAAAGTACCAAGACTATACTGAGGGTATTTCAGGAAAGACTTGATAGTCCCATCCAAAGACACTGGATACGTATGCATGTGGGTTGGACTGTCAAGTATTTAAATTAAATTAATGGAAAATAATGCATTCATGTTAAAGATCTCTTTGTGAATGCGGCCTTGATGAGGGTACCCCAGAGCACATCTTCTTCAACTGTCAAAGGTACCCTACCTCTTTTTATGACGTCCTACCCGCAAAAATCCCATTAACTTCCCCTACCTCCTTTCCCTTTCCCATAAATCTGCTATTATATGTTTATGTAAATATATTTACTTATATTATATTAGATTATAACAACAAATAATAAGAATCTCCCAAGTTATACCGTGTTGTCTATTGTAATGATTTGTTTGTTTTAGGTGGTGTTCTGTCTGTATTTAAATTTATTTATTTTTTAAAATAATAATAACAAACTCAATTAAAGAGATTCATCAACACCAACTCGCATCACCGTCCAATTTCAACAAGAAAAGAAACGTGTCTCTTTAATCACTTGACATTGGCAAGTTGCGGCAAGACGTAGAGCCATTATTAAAAAAAAATGCATTACTAACATTAGCATATAGGATTACTACTAACCACTCTGTATGGATATTTTGTCCGAAATAAATGTTTTATTATTAAATAATTTACACGGGACACGCGGTTATTTTTATATGTAAGTATGTACATACTTACAACGCTCGGACCGTTACAGCGGTCGTGGTCACAAGCGGACAGTCCGCTTGTGACCACGACCGCTGTAACGTGGTCGAAACATCAAGCTGTGAGTATATACTACTACGAGTATGTACTTACACATTAAAATAAACGCGTTTTGTCCCGTGTTCATTAATTATTTGTATATTGGCACCTATCAAGGCAACATCCCTTAAGGTAGGGCACACTAGCGACACCAATCGATTTTAATTTTTAGCTACTAAGCCGGATCTATTTTAAACAGGTGTTGCAAATGTCCATGGGCGGCGTTGATCACTTTCCAGCAGGTGTGCCGTCTGCTCGTTTGTCCGCTATAATGTAAAAAAAAAAAACAATTTTGGGGTTACAACCTCTCGGCAAACACTTATACTATTTATTAAATAACCATGCACAAATGCGGACCCAACATTTGTACGCGAAAAATTGATTCACGCTAAGAGTGGCCGCTTTTGGCGGTAATCAATTTTTCGCGTACAAAAACGGACCCAACATTTGTGCATGGTGATTGAATAAATAGTATAAGTGTTTGCCTAGAGGTTGTAACCCCGATTTTTTTAAAAATAGATCCGGTTTAGAAGCTAACAATTAAAAACGAATGGTGTCTCTAGTTAGGTAGGTAGACGCTACCCGTCGCCTTAAACAAAATTATGGCCGGCACCGCGCTTTGGCGAGGTAAAAACCGACAGCCAGTTCCAGATGATACAATTAGGCTCACAGAATTCATAACCACAAAAGGATGAGAAAGGTAGACTAACAAGAAGGTTGAGCACACGTAACGTGTAAGTACATACATTTACGACATTAATCTGGTTAGGACACCCGGCATAATTTCGTTTAGGAAGGATGTTCGCTCAAGGTTCGCCTCAGCGTAATAATTCAAACCAATTTTTCAAGCCTTTACCTTAAATTAAATTATGCAAACGTCATTTGGAGTTCTTGTGCAGTAGAATTTAGGCAGCCTAAAAAGATCCGTCTTGTATATGTCAATCTGAATAAGGGAATGAGCTGCCTCCTGAGGTTACAATGTATCAATACGGGGCTTAACACGATATTTATTATGTGCACTCACATATTTGGCTCGACGTTTACATGAATTGATACATTGTAGTTATAATGCAACGCGAAAATCTAAAAAAAAAAAAAAAAAGCCTCCTGAGGTTTTCCATAATTGACATTGGGTAAGGTCTCCCATTTTGTTTGGAGCGGGCGGCATTTTGTCAAGGAAATAAAAAAAAATCTACGAAAAAAAACCACCTTCAAAAATCACGAACTAAAACTGAATTGTCTTATATCAGATTCCTCTTTGTTTAGACCTCTCGTCAAAGTCCTACAAGTCGATGTCTTCCTACAAGTATCCATTTTTTTTTTTGTAATTGTTTAAAGTGGTCACTTTTGGTAATAATAAGAATTTCGGTTACTTGTACGAAGATAATATTATACAAGTACATCTAAAAAAAATCTTAATATATTTTTTTTTTTATGAAATCACCGTTGTACTTATTTAAAAAAATGTCTCATAATCGCCACAGTTAATACGAATCTACTGGCGGCGCTAGTTATGTCGATGCGTCACCTTAATATATCGTAAAATAAATAACAAAATCTTTATTCAATTTAGGTCCATACAGAACGCTTATGAATGTCAAAATAGGTAGGTACATAATATTATCATCTACCTGGTTCAGAATGTCGATTTCTACTGAGTAGACACCAGCAAGAAACTCAGTAGTTACTCTTTTCAATATTGATGATGTTTCAGAGTTTCAATTGAGAAGTGAAAAAAATAATACAATTATGTAAGTTAACAGACTACTATGAGAAGACTAATCGATTAACATGACCCAGAATCCTTATCATTTAAATAGTCTGGTCTTCTTCTTCATCTTAGCGTGTAATTCCCGGTTGCATCTAAAGCTTTCGCTTTGGAGCCCGGGGACGTTTGGACCATGATTCAGGATTGGGGGGGGTCTGGTTATTACAATGAAATGGCTGCCGTCTGACCTTCGCAACCCTTTAACAGGGGAACCAGACCAGCTGAGTCATGGTTACACGTTTCAGAAACTTTTTCCGAAACGTGCAGGTTTCCTCACGATGTTTCCCTTCTACACCGAGCAGATGGCAATGGGTATTTATACGCACATAGATTTGAAAAACAATTGGTGTATGCTTGGATTCGAAACTAGACCACCTGCGCGGAAGGCGCGTTCGTATCCATTGAGCTACCATTGCGATTAGTTCTTCGTTTAAATAGTATTGTACACTAAAGTGACCTTTATTCAATAGGTAGTATGGGAGATGTGAAATAAAATTTGTAAAGTGTAAATTATTTTCCACGGTTATTTCACGACTTTGAGATGACGTCCAAAACGCTCATTAGGTGTAAAGGCATGGGCCCTTGGGATCTATGGTTCGATTTCCGGATCGACTAGCAAATGCTTACCAAACTTAGCGTGTAATTCCTGATTGCGTCCAAAGCTTTCGCTCTGGAGACCTTCGCAACTCATTAATAGGGGAACCAGACCAACTGCATCATGGTTACACGTTTCAGAAACTATCCGAAAAGTGCAGGTTTTCTCACGATGTTTTCGCTCACTGTCGAGGTAACGGTAGAAATACGCACCAAAATCCAGAGGTGCATGCTCGGATTTGAACCACAACCCTCCGCATGGAAGGCGTGTTCTGAACCTGAAACTGAAACTGAGCTACCATCACTCCTATAATTACTCCTACTTATCTATAAAGATCCGCCAAAAGCGGCTACTTTTAGCTTGACTTAATTTTTCGCGTACAAAAACGGACCCAACGGCACAAATGTGCATGGTTATTTAATAAATATTATAAGTGTTTGCCGAGAGGTTGTAACCCCGAAATTGTTTCAAATAGATCCGGTTTAGTAGCTAAAAATTAAAATCGATTGGCAACGCTAGTGCGCCCTACCCGTCACCTTAAATACCTAACAATTAAAACCTTCGTGATCCTCTTCCTGATCTCTAACCTACCATAGGGTATACCACTTCATTCCCTCATTATATCCTGTGATTGCACAGGGGTCACTATTGATATATTAGGGGAATAAAGTATTTACTAGCATTTACGCACATACTCCCCGTGCCGTTGGCCGTGTGGTCCCCGGCAGAGTAGAATAGGCCACCCTCACTCTTACCGAGGTGTCGTAAAAGACGACTAAGGTAAAGCTGCTGGCATGATCATCAGCACCCAGAGAAGGAAAACTCTGCATTTATATCAAAAACCTCGCCAAGCCGTCTGCCAAGCGTGGTGAGTATGGCAATTACCCCTCATGTGATTGAGGGAGGCCCGTGCCCCAGCAGTGGGGACTTAAATGGGCTGATGATGATGATGATAGTGCACTAAAATTACGTCCTACGCTATTTATTTAGCCATTGGGATCACCCAATCTCATTAAGCATCCGCCTAAGCCTGAAATATCGACTTAGTTAGCACCTAAAAACCTTTAACATGTTTGCGTTAATGAAAGAATATTCCACACTTGACGTTACTTGGGTGACCTTTGATCTCGATCTCATAATTTATCCGTTTCATTTTCTTGTGGCTTCGAAAGTATCGTCATAATTTTTTATATCTAACAAGGCCCAATGAACCGCAAAATGTGGCACAAGATAAGTGTGTAACCAGACCCTCTCCCCTCCAATAAGTGTTGATTGTTGACCATTACAACTCCCTCCACGAAATACGAGGATCCATGTGATAAATGGACCTGAGGTAACCCAATCTATACGGGATTGCCGTGTTACTAGACAACACCAATGTTTTCTTCGACGAAGTTTTTTTTGTTTTGGCTACCGCTTGACCACAATCGCACCTGATGGAAAGCGACGATGAGGTCTAAGTGGAAGTGGAAGATTTTTTTTAGAATATCATCATCATCATCAGCCCATTTGAGTCCCCACTGCTGGGGCACGGGCCTCACATGAGGGGTAATTGCCATACTCACCACGCTGGGCAGACGGGTTGGCGAGGATTTTGATATAAATGCAGAGTTTTCCTTCTCTGGATGCTGATGATCATGCCAGCAGCTTTACCTTAGTCGCCTTTTACGACACCTGGGTAAGAGTGAGGGTGGCCTATTCTACTCTGCCGGGGATCACATGGCGACGCAACGCAAGTGCAACGCAACGGCGATGCAAGTGTGTTCACTATTATGTATTCAATTGGAAAAATGCATCGGACACACTATTTTTTCCCGTTCCTCCCACCAAGCTTTGTCCTACCAGTGGGACGAACGGGATTTAATCAAATATTTATGTAAGAAATAATATGTTTATTATTTCTTGAAGGGGCCCGCTCGACAGAAGTGATACCACGGCCTCTCAGAAAAGGGTTTGTCGAGTGAGTAAAGGTACCGGAGAAGGGAGGTTTAAAGGTTGGCAGAGCACTAGTGATTCCACTAGTATTGCGGGTGTCCTTTGGCGGTGTCAATCTCTTACCATTAGGTTATCCGTCTGCTCCTCTGCCACCTATCACATAAAAACACGCCATAATGCCACACATGCAACTCGTACTACGAGGGCTGACGCGTTTTATTAGTTCCACTGACCGTGTGAGAGCCACGCTTCGGCATGAATGGGCTGGCTCAATCAGAGTGAGCGCCTCAAAGAAAACCGGCGAAAAGCAGCATTGTGCTCAGAGTTTTCCTTCTCTGGGTGCTAATGATCATGCCAGCAGCTTTACCTAAGTCGCTTTTTACGACACCTCGGTAAGAGTGAGGGTGGCCTATTCTACTCTGCCGGGGACCACACGGCTAAGTAGTGAGGGTATCGGAGTGAGGGTATCGGAGGCCCAATCCGGGGGAAAGGGGGGTTTAAAGGTTGACAGCGCACTTGCGACTCCACTGGTGTCGCGGGTGTCCATGGGCGGCGGCAATCGCTTACCATCAGGTGATCCGTATGCTCGTCTGCCACCTATCACATAAAAAAAAAAGTTCGAGACTTGTCACATAACGTAACATTTATTTATAGTTTGTAGTACGCACACACTTTTGTAGTTTGTAGTACATAGATATCGTATACAGTATCGTATGTGAGACCTCCTCTATTGATTGAAGCGAAAAAGGTTCAACGCGTATTGCTTGCTCGTATGTGCGTGAGTAATGCAAAGAAAAATCAGTAACAGAATAAATTATCCGATATCATATTGAATTCTGGGTATATTATTTGAATAACGATATCAAAGTCCAATACAAACTTGTAATAGGAAGAGTTATAATGTGAAAAGTTTTCGTAGGTTCATTCCACAGAGCATCATTCAATAAGGGTTTTTATTAGCAAAGAATTCAAAAGCGATTAGACGCTAAATGGAGTTTTTAATTTTATAGTTTCAATCTGCCTGCGTTTGAACTTTCGCCTACTTTTTTTTAAGCGAACCTTCTTGTGAAATTAATTAGACAATTTCAGACTCTATACAAATTTGGAAAATTAAATAAATTATTATTTTATTTTGACTCTCATTCCAATAGTCGGACCGATTATCAGTCCTACAAAAAAAAAGCCCAGTATTGTATGAAAAAAAATTATACGTCCGACATCAGTCCGACAAAAAGTCGATCATGTAGAATTTATTTCACAACATCATATAGGTATAACGATCTGACTCCGAGATAGGTAGCTTAAGCACCTGCTTTACGAAAATCAGAATCAACAGTGGGATTATAAATATAGACATATAATACCGTTCTTTTGTAAATACATGCTTATAACATATGGAATACACCCAGACCAATACACACAGACATGTTCATGCACACAAATGTTTGTTCTGTGTGGGTATTGAACCCACAATCCTTGGACCATCGGATAGGTGTCTTATATCGATGTTACATTGAGACTAAATAGCATTCGTAAATGCTAAGGCATGCATTAACGCAATACACAATTTACTATCTGAATTGAGATTTAAAATATTGAAGCAAAAATAGTAGGTAGGTAGGTACCGACAGTACAGGATATTCTTTTTTGTTTTAGATGGCCCAATGCCGGCCGATACCTCGGCACGCTCGCTTCGCTCGCTCGGCTCACGCGGTATTTGGTCGTTACGCAATATCGACTTCACTTAACAAATAAATTACCTTAGACATTTTAACAGCTTTGAATCAAGCAAACAGGGGAATAAAGATAAGTTGCCTTTATTGTGGGAATTGAGTTCATAATGCTAAACCGAAAACAAAATGTGGCAGAAGTAAATACAGACAAGTCATTATTAAATTCGCCTCCAAATATTCAGCTTTGAGATTTTCTTTGGCAAAGCTATAATTTTCAGCCCTTTTTCTTTTATCTTGAAGGTAACTTTAGCGATATTGCGAAGGTAAAAATATTATATTGGGAAAGACAGCTAGAAAGTATAGAAATTTGTGGTTCCTACTTTAGCCTGTCATGCCCATACCTTCGGTTTTATTTTCACGGTATGTCTATAAAACATAAAGTTTGTCTACAATAAAGGGAATGAATAACGGAAGAGAGTTTGGCACGAAATATATCTACGGACTGATGATTTATAACTTTCAAGAATTTCTTTCTTTGTCATAAATATTGCTGACCTATATTTTTGACTGCATTGGTACCTTCGTTTTTGTTCAGCTAATGGCTGCGCTTTGGGTCTCAGGTTCGGTTCCAAAATTTGTTTACTTGTGGATAAATTAGCCATTCACTTTACAGGTTTGTTTTAATTCTTAAATGTATATGTAACAATTCATTCCAGGTGTGATAAGTATGCAGAGAGGTTTTGAAGTGTTAAAGGAAATACGACATGTTACGTTTGTGGTCGTTTATTGAATACCATCTAGAAAGATACAAAGCACTTAACAACTATACATATTACTCAGCAAACTTATGTCTATTGCCTACAGTGCTACGCGTGTGTCCCATTCTAAGTATTGCTTATGCGCATTTATCTTTTGCAATCTTACTTCACAGGTACTGCTAGAATGTACATACCAATCACACACATATGTAACATTTTTACTCCAGAGAGGCAATGCTCTTGCAATCGACATAGAAGTATTTTCATACATTAGTCCATACAAATCCCTAACTCAACTTTATAATTGAGTTAGAGTAGTTTTGCCGTTGCAAAATTATGTTTTGTAAACTATAGATGAAAAACCGGCCAAGTGCGATTCGGACTCGCCCATGAAGGGTTCCGTAGCAGCAAGTAAGATATGTGGAAGGTAAATTGCGGTTTACGGTTTATAACGTATTTAAAAAAACTACTTAATAGATCTAGTTTAAACCAATTTTCGTTGTTAGTTTTCATGATTATGTACATAATATTTTTTTTTTAGTTTTATAATTCATTTATTATAGAAGGGACGACGACGACGACGACGACACACAATTAACCACTTTGGGAGCGTCTCTTGCGCAAAGTATTGTGTTTAGAAAAAAAATACGTTAAAAACCTCAACATCATTTTTAAATACTATCAATGGAAAACCCACACGTATAGGTTTGATAAAAAAAATTTTGAGTTTCAGTTTCAAGTGTGGGGGAGACCCCCAATTTTTTATTTTTTTCCAATTTTTGTGTAAAAATCGTAATGCGGTTAACAAAATACATCTATTTACCAAGTTTCAATAGTATAGTTCTTATAGATTCGGAGAAAAGTGGCTGTGACATACGGACAGACGGACAGACATGAGGAATCTATAAGGGTTCCGTTTTTTGCCATTTGGCTACGGAACCCTAAAAAGGTATTACCATTGTTAATTTGTGGATATAAAGATAGGACTTTGATTTTAGTTAAAACAACAAAACCAAATAGAATCTAGGTAATTTTCATTTGGCCTACCACTATGCTTATACTGCCATATGCGCTGTAAAATATTTTTTCTTTTTTTACCTACATTCATACTGCACAGTGGTTGCCACATGTGCTAACTAAAAATTTTAATTAACTTTTCGTTGTTAATCTCACAACTAAATTAGCACAAAAAACCCATTCAGTAAAAGTGGCTTTTTAACAGACAAACCAAATTGAGTTGTCTGCTTGCAGAAGAAACAGGCTTGACATATGTTGCCACTTACTAAATTGAGTAAATTTCTAACATCATATCACTACTTATGATAAATAAGAATAATATTTATTTTTCCACCATAAACATTTTTTTTGTACATATATAACCATTTGTACAAAAAGTTTGTGTGACACACTACTTGTGTTACAGTCACACTACTTCAAAACGCCAAGATTGTGACCACATAAACGTTCGAAAAATAATTTGATGCGATGAGAACTAATTTAAAGTTTTCTTCCGAACGGAGAACTCAAGGTCTCCACTAAAATCTGGCTCTGTTAGAATTTATGTTATTTCAATTATACAAAATGACGGACTATACTACATTTTCAAAGGGTTTTTGCTTCAATTAGTGCATGCCTGATATTCAGCGCACTTTTCTTGGTGCTGGCAACACTTGACTTGCCTACCTGGCTTGGCGGAGTGCCAGTTGGTAACCGAACTCGCAGAGTTACGCCACAAAGGCACCGCTATGGAGATTCTTTACTGAATATTCTATTTTTAACCGCCTTAGGGATAAAAGGTGCCGCGTTTCTGGTTACCCCTTTGACATTTCTAGGCTCGTGATTCAATTTAATTTCAGCCTTGCTTTGCCTGGCTAATTTGGCCACACAATTTGGAAATCTCCACCCCATTGTCTTTGAAGGGCGATTGGAGCAAAATTGCCATTATGTTAATTTTTTTGGATTGTAAAAGCAACATTATTATTATTATTATTTAATTATTATTATTTATGGCCGTGTGGTCCCCGGCAGAGTAGAATAGGCCACCCTCACTCTTACCGAGGTGTCGTAAAAGGCGACTAAGGTAAAGCTGCTGGCATGATCATCAGCACCCAGAGAAGGAAAACTCTGCATTTATATCAAAACCCTCGCCAACCCGTCTGCCAAGCGTGGTGAGTATGGCAATTACCCCTCATGTGATTGAGGGAGGCCCGTGCCCCAGCAGTGGGGACTTAAATGGGCTGATGATGATGATGATTATTATTTAAACACAAAGGTAAACCGTTGAATTTAATACAATTAAAAAAGTAAGCACAGAGATTGCTTTTTACAAATGCTGTATCAAACGCCCAAAATCAAGCCGCCCTGTTGGTCTAGTGGTTTAAGTAACGGGCCGTGATCTTGGGGTTCCGGGTTCGATTTCTGGGTCGAGCAAAAACTGTGCTTCGAATTTTTCGAACTTAGCTCGGGTTTGTAATCCGCATTAGGCAATCGTGGTGATTAAGCCTAATCCTATCATAGTAGTGATAACTTGATTTCTATGATGGAGGCCTTTATCCTGCAGTAGGACAGTTATAGGTTAATACTTTAACTGGTAATTTTGTAATAATTACAGGTACTTAGCTTTTTTTTTGGGATTTGAGTTTATATTCTCTGTTTAAGTTTGACAAGTTCGTAAAGCGGCTAAAAAAACACTAAATATTAACTAGACCTTATATCGTCCCATGGCGTAAAGGATACGACCTGTGAATAACATTTGAGTGTTTTTACCAAAGATTAATATTTGCTGCCACAAAATTACAAAGTCACAGGCTTTTCAAAAGCGTAAACAGAAGCGAAAATTTCCACAGTATTAGTACTTGATATATTTTTTGCTACAAAATATTAATTAATTTTAATTAGCAATGTTTTCGGTAGAATTAAAATGAAGGTGACGGTAGCTCAGTTAGTAAGAGTGTGCGTCTTTTAAACATGAGGTCATCTGGTTCAAATTTTATCTAATAAATAAATAAATGTTTTACAACATCACATGCATTCATATAACACTGAGATAGGTCGCTCAAGCACCTATTTTACGGATATTAGAATCAACAGTGGGATTTTAAAAATATATAAATTTAATACTTATAACACATAGAAGCCGTTAGCCGTGTGGTCCCCGGCAGAGTAGAATTGGCCACCCTCACTCTTACCGAGGTGTCGTAAAAGGCGACTAAGGTAAAGCTGCTGGCATGATCATCAGCACCCAGAGAAGGAAAACTCTGCATTTATATCAAAACCCTCGCCAACCCGTCTGCCAAGCGTGGTGAGTATGGCAATCACCCCTCATGTGATTGAGGGAGGCCCGTGCCCCAGCTGTGGGGACTTAAATGGGCCGACGATGAACACATAGAAAACGCCCAGACCAATAGAAACAGATATGTTCATGCACACAAATGTTTGTACTGTGAGGGGATAGAACCCGCAACCCTTGGACAAAAGGCAGCGTTCACTAAGTGCCACTGTTTCAAATGGGTCGTCAAACATAAACATAATGTTGTACACTGTTTGTGTTATGAGTTAATTAAATTGGTCCGTGGTAGTTATAAATAAATATACCTACATTTCCTGTAAGCTCTAGATTTTCCAAATCCATGTGCGCAATACTACCGCTAGATTTGCGGTCAAGGAAAACATCGCGTGAAAACCTTCTTTTTTTATATGAGAGGTGGCAGACGAGCAGACGGATCACCTGATGGTAAGCAATCCCGCCGCCAATGGACACCCGCAACACCAGTGGAATCACAAGTGCGCTGCCAACCTTTTCCCCTTCCCCCCATTGGGCCTCCGGTAGCCTCACTCACGCGGCGAAACACAGCGCAGGCGCTTGTTTCCTATAGTTGTTTCCTATAGTTGTTTCCTATAGTTCCTATAGTTGTAAACCTGCTTGTTTCCTATAGTTTTCCGACGTAAAAGAGTTGCAAAAATCGATTTAATGAAATAACTAGACTTGCTTATTCCTGAATCAAAGTCTCATCGATATAAAAAGTGAAAAAAGTATCAGCTTTAAATTCAAATGAATGAAAGTTTATTTCTAACTGAACTACCACATCGCGCTCCTGATAACATAAGACAAATGAAGTGACACCTCTGACCACAGTAGGGCGCAAGGAATGATAAAATTTACTTAAACTTAGTGCTTATCTTGTGTTAACTTTATAACGACTTATGTGCCTACAAATATTATCTTAGTCGCGTCCCAAGTCCCCACGTGCGTCAAGGTGTGTCAAGGCTCTATATAAGACTCTTCTCCTATCGCCGGCGAGCAAACGAATAATATAAATTGTTTTCTTGCTCTTGAATTGAACAAAAAAAAGAATTGGTCGCGTATATAAGACTCAATCACTGATGCTTGAGAACTCTTTTGTCGCTTTGGTAAAAATAATCAAAAAACTAGCTCTGTAATGCCGCCCGCTCACTAAAAGGTCCGCTAGCTAAAAGGCCGCTAAACCACAGCGAGTCCCCGTGGCTTAGCGACCATTTAGTTAGCGGACGGCAAAGTAATTCGCTTTAAATGTTTTCTATTCTGTTCTATTCTTGGCAGTCAGAATTTCGTGATCAGAAGGCCGAGGTCATACTCCTATCTTTTATTTTAGAAAGACGCTTGATCGCCCGTCCCTTTTCCGCACATTTCTTGTTGAATCGGTTATGAAACTAAAGTTCACGCCAACAAAGTCCTTTAACAGTCCTACAGTCGCCATCAACATTCAAATTTGAGTTTATGTAGATCTAAAATGTTAGTTCCGTGTTTTGTCGTGGAAGTATTTTGGTGCCGCGGACTGTATATTTTCGCTGCTTGCCAACTCTTTTCAATGCAAAGCCTAATCGCTTTTCGTACACGAGTAATCGCCCACCATAAGATACAAATCCTTGCTTATAACCCAGAGACAAAATTATCGAAAATGATCTCTTTTCACTGCTCGACAACTCAAATTTTAGTTTCTTACTAGATAAGCAAGAACCTCATAAGCGAATAAACGCCTATGTCATGTTACTTACTTATAAAAACGCGACAAAATTATCGGAACATAATCGCTTAATACTGCTCGGCAACTTGGTAATATTATCCACCGGTATTCACTTCTCGTGGAACGCGGTGGAACATGTAAATTAAGCTTGCCTTTGAATTACACAAATCTATCTTTAGATTTACAAATAAAGTAGGTATACAAGTACAACGTAGACAGGTAAATTCTGAGGTAACAAAATTGCGGGAGATACTACGTTCATCCGTCTGTATAAGCCCCTCTCCAGAACTACGCATGAATAGAAGGCGTTTTGTTATACATTGCGTCCTTAAATAAAAGTATATTACAAATGCGTGCAACATTGCGGTGCAGTGTAACTAAAATCGTCAATTGATCGCGGCGATTTCGCCACTTCTGGCAAGCAATTGTCGTTACATCCTCATCATTTTTTACGATGGTAGTCCAGCTGTGTCCAGCAGCTACGCCGTGTGGCCCCGGCAGAGTAGAATAGGCCACCCTCACTCTTACCGAGGTGTCGTAAAAGGCGACTAAGGTAAAGCTGCTGGCTTGATCATCAGCACCCAGAGAAGGAAAACTCTGCATTTATATCAAAACCCTCGCCAACCCGTCTGCCAAGCGTGGTGAGGATGGCAATTACTCCTCATGTGATTGGACACAGGGAGGTTCGTGCCCCAGCAGTTGGGACTTAAATGGGCTGACGATGACGATGACGATGAGTCCAGCTGTGCGTTTCTCACGATCACGTTGGACCTCAGTTTTGTGGAATGGTTTAGCTGCAGTATTTCCTGAGGGTTATGAGCCAGGGACCTTCAAGGAACGAGCGTACTCTTTTCAAAAGGCAGACAACTCATCAGTGATTCATTTGATCTCGCGAATGATCATGGGCGTCACTAATTATTTTCTGTAATGTGACCCACTTGCTCGTATGTCGCTTCTATACAAAATTAAAACAAGCTTGTGTTCACTATGCGCAGGAGTGTGCAGAATAATAACGTTCAACGCACTGTTATGGCAACATTCAGTTTCCATTTTCAGGGCAAACAGAGCCTAACTCATCGAGTCATCCTATTTCTTATTACTTAACTATATTTTCGCCGTGTTCAAGCAATACTATATTACATTTTCAGGACACGTAGTTCTTCATATCTCATCTGTTTTCGTCACGTTTTCGAGTTGTTCTGAAATCTTAAAAAGTAACTTTGTCTGAAACGTGAGATCGTGAAGGTAATAATATAATTATTACATATTTTCGTAAAATAGTATTGCTTGTAGTTAGAAAAAGGTAAATTTCTTTGTATTTGTGTTTTTTTAAAAGAAAAAATAAAAATAACACTATGTTTAGCTAAAAGATCACAGTTATGAACCGAAACGTGGCCGCTTACAATGAGCCGCTTCAGAAGGCTCAAAGTGACCCAAAGAGCAATGGAAAGGGCTCTGCTCGGAATATTCTTGAGTGATCATATCAGGAATGATGAGATCCGCAGGAGAATCAAAGTCAAAGACATAACCCAAATAACTGCATTCCTCAAGTGGCAATGGGCAGGGCACAATGCGAAGAGATCAGACGGCCGATGGGGCAGAAAGGTCCTCGAGTGGAGACCGTGCCAGGCCCCCTACAAAGTGTATAGACGATCTGGTGAAGGTCGCGGGAATCCCTTGGATGCAGGCGGCACAGGACCGATCTGTGTGAGGATCATTGGGGAGGCCTATGTTCAGCAGTGGACTTTTATTGGCTAAAATGATGATATGATAAAATCTTGTTATAAAATATTATGTAACGCGATACCTCTATGTAAAATTTTGGTATATCTAATATGTCAATATGCATTTGGCATAATTTTGATTTCCAAAATCGTCGAGATTTAGAACGTGTGACCATGATTTGATCAGGCTTCTATATCAATGAAGATCAGAAGGATTGTCATTAGTAAAACAAAATTGTAGATTATGTATTTTATCGCACCTGGGGCTCCAAAGAAGCTCTAAGCCCCCCTTTTTTTTGCGTCGGGGGAATGCGGCCGGCCCGTAGTGCAGTGGGCCGACGTGGCCTTATGACGGGCTCTCCTCCGGTGAAGCCGAAGGCCTACCCACTAAACCCCTGACGGCGCTCCCTTCTTCACCAGAGTGGGAAGGAGACCTGTGTACTAGTTAATGAACTTTAACTACACGTTCCTTCCAAAGCGGTGGACCGCTTACATCGTGGGCGCTACACTAACTCCCCCAGATGGGTTGGGGGGAGAGATAGGGACAACCGGAAGCGCCAAGCTGTCCCTACCGAACTGAGAAGGAGGCCTGTGCAATGCATTGGCAGAAGAGGCCAATACTGGTACCCCCGTACCACGCGCTGACCAGCCTCTTCCTCGGAGAGGGGGAGATGCGCATCTGTTCGGCCTCTCCTCCCCCTCCTTGCCCTTCTGCGAGCGCTTGCGAGGGGATCCTCCTCTTGCAGTCGCTCGGCAGCCTCTTTCTGTGACATTACGTCCTCACAGAAAGAGGCAAACACCGTTAAGGCTGGTTCGCTGGCGACCATTGCCCGAACTATAGTTGGGAGTGAAAGATCGTTTCCAACGGCGTGCACCAGCTCCCTTCGCTGTTGGCCCCAGGAGCTGCACACGGCTAGGGTATGTTCGGTTGTATCCTCATCCGCCCCACAAGTGTAAGAATATAGTAAATATATTACGCACGTTATGATTATGGTAGATATAATAGGTATACTTACATGTTATAATAATATTTCATTTATTATTTTAGTATTCAATTATAATTAATGTCAGTGACGAGTATCTGTAGTATGACTTCGGAACTAATATCAATACTAGTGATTTTATCAAGTGATTTCTTATGCTGGCAATATCGATTTTGGAACGATGACAGATACCCGTCACTTGACACTTGTGATCGATCCAGCGAAGAGGAGAGGTCGTTTTGGGGAAATAAAATCCAACTTAATCATCGAAATCCTCGTTTCATTTATGAGATTTCAGAGCGATCTTACACAAGCGTGGCAACGTGGGGTTTCCTCTCGCTCGATACAGTGCAGGAACTTTCAAAATATCCATGACCTGTAATGACAGGTCATGGATTCGTATGGTGCAGGTAAGGACCTGCACCATACGAAACGAGAGGAATCCAGAGGGAGCTCTAAGCCCTAACACAAAACACCCTCAAAGAATAGTTACAGTACAAAACTCGTTTCAGCCTCTTCTAACACTGCGTTGAAATGGGATGGCAAGAGCGTAGTACAGTAATAACTTTAGATAGAGTTTTTAATGAGGTAATAATACTCTCTAATACAAATAAATGTTAATACTTATTACAAGTTGCGACGAGTTTGATTGCAAAGTATCAGAGCGTCGCGGCGTAACTCCTTCATTTCAAGCTTACATGCTTCGCTTCGCCTTGAGTTCACTTCACTTAATATTTGTGTAGTTATGCCGCTCACTGGGTTTATTAGATAGTACGCAACTTAAGTACAGAGATCTGGTGTTTAAATATAACAGGGAGCGAACAGCAAGGGTGAGGAGGGGGAGGAGACGCCGAACAGATGCGCGTCTTCCTCTTGTCCGCGGAGGGAGCCCGCTGGTGCATGGTACAGGGGTACCAGCATCGGCATTGCACAGGCTCCCTCTGCTGCCTGATAGGGACGGCTCAGTTCCCAGCCGTCCCTATCCCCTAGGTCCAGGGGATAGGGACCGCCTAGTCCGCCGTACGGGCGGGCATTCTCCTGGGGAATATCGTGGAAGGCGGCTTCACCTGAATCACCATGATATTCCCCAATTATGGGCGATTAGGGAAGAACCACAAGGGCTTTAGTGGGTATGCCATTGCCTGGTTTCTGTTTAGGAGAAGCCTCCGCCAAAGAAGAGCCCCACATAACCCGACCGCCCCCCACTGGTCTGGTATGCAAAGGTAGTCGGCTTATCTCTTGAGCCGACGGCATTTCCCGTGCGAATTCAAAAAAAAGGGAGCGAAGAGCAGACAGATTAACTGATGGAAAGCTGTGGCCGCCGCCCATCTACCCAGAGGAGCCGAAAGTATTTTGTTACAGCAAACTCAATACTTTTTGAAACCACTATGAAAGAGTAGTGTGATCGATCATAATATTATTCGCAATACCTTTGACAGCAAATAGTATTAATTAGGTCAAAACCTATGCGAAAATTAAGATTAATGATTGTTTTTTACACGGTTGAGCTGAATATTCATTTAAGTGGGCTTACCTTAAAGCACAGAATGGTTGAGCAAAAGCAGCCTAAATTTTAAAGTACTGCACACTGGCTGGAAAGATTGATCACTAAAAATAACACACCTTAAAAGGAAACGCTCAAAAAATAAATCTGAAATCTCAGATTCACTTCAAAGGATCACTAGATTTTTTAAGTGAAAGTGACAACACTTCAACAACTGTTAATTTGAAAGGCTGGGCCGGAGACAAAAGCAAACATCGAAGCACTTTAGAAATAAGAACCTTACGATATGCAGAGCGATAAAGTTTACATTTAACAATTGTAATTTGAAGGATGGATACTTACCCAATATCGACTGTAAAACGATATTGCTAAAGTTGAGGCCGCAGATATTGAAAACCGAAAACATAATAGAATTGATTCAAATAACTGTAATTGTACTTAGGGCCGATTCAACCAATCTAATTCCGATACTAAATTTATAGTAAAGCGCAGCTGTCATTCTATATAAATCTAATTTTATATCGTAGTATGTATGAAATAGATAACTACATACAAGTAGAATACGTGGAATAAGAAACTAAGGCCCGATTCGACCAATTGTAATCCGTTACTAAATTTATGGTATCATCATCGTCAGCCCATTTAAGTCCCCTCTGCTGGGGCACGGGCCTCCCTCAATCACATGAGGGGTAATTGCCATACTCACCAAGCTTGGCAGACGGGTTGGAGAGGGTTTTGATATAAATGCAGAGTTTTCCTTCTCTAGGTGCTGATGATCATGCCAGCAGCTTTACCTTAGTCGCCTTTTACGACACCTCGGTAAGAGCGAGGGTGGCCTATTCTACTCTGCCGGAGACCACACGGCGTAAATTTACGGTATAGCGCTGTCATTATATACAAAACCACAGACAAAACTAGCGTTATACCATAGATTTATCCACGGATAAGATTGATCGAATCGGCCCTAAGTACCTGAATTTAACTATTGTCAACCGAAAAGGACACTTACTGTGTTGCAGCGGCGAGCACACTAGAGGGCGAACACATTTACCCTCCAAGCTCAATGCTGAGTTAAGAATGTCCTTGAGCTAAGAATCCTTATTCATGAGAAGGTATGGTCACTACTTGCACTCCTGCCGGCACGCCATGGACAGGGGTTATCACATACCAACAGGAGACGCACTTGCTTGTTTGCCTCCGTATCTTTAAAAAAAAAGTCATGTTGACACATTATTTTTAGTTGTTGTAAATTATGTATGTTACATTTCGATTTTCAAGAATCTTGATATCATCATCTAAGGTCTGTTTAGATTAGATTAAAAGAGTAACTGGCGAGTTTCTTGCCGGATCTTCTTGACCAGAAACAACTTTCCGAGCCGGTGCTAGAATCGCATTTTGTTTATTTATTTCTTTAGTATATTTTATGTATCAACATATATATGTATTAACATGTAAATTATACATAAGATACTTGTGTTGGGAAAACCTCGCTCTTTTTCCTTAAGGTGACGGGAAGGGCACACTAGTGACGCCAATCGATTTTAATTTTTAGCTACTAACCGGATCTATTTTAAACAATTTCGGGGTTATAACCTCTCGGCAAACACTTATACTATTTATTAAAAAAAACATGCAAAAGTGTTGAGCGAAAAATTTGGGCATGGTTATACAGAAATCGTTTAAAATAGATCCGGTTTAGTAGCTAAAAATTAAAATCGATTGGCGTCGCTAGTGTGATCTACCCGACACCTTAAGGAGGAAGAGCGAGGTTTTCCCAACACAAGTATCTTTTTGGGAGGCCCCGGCAATTTAATTGTAAATGATTTACTGAAAATAAAGTTTATCATCTTAAGTAACTACATGTGTGGCCAACATTATCTGAATACACACAAATGAAAATGTAGTCTAATATACAATTTACCATAAACCAATCCAATTGAACCGAACTGCCTGCCTTAATTCTATGGTCATCGCACTACGGGCGTATTCTCTTAGGAATTACTCAATCTATTGGTCAGCTTCCTATATGCTAACGTTATTAACCGACAAAGGCCGGTAAACTGTATGTATAGGATAAATTATATTTGTACAGGATACATTGAGTGAGACAGGCAGGAGATGAATATGCTGCGGTGGATGTGTAAAGTTACGCGGAAAGACTGAGTGAGAAATGAACGCAAGCGTGGAACCCTTCATGTCCGCGACATAACAGAAAAACTGCTGCAGAGTTGCCTACGTTGGTATGGTTATGTCTTGCGAAAACTGGACAGCCACGTGGTATACAAATGTCTGGCCATGCCAACACTGCCGGGGCCTAGCAGTAGGGGTTTAACCAAAAAGGTATGGCTTGACATATGTAGTAAGGGATGCCCGTTATACAAGACCGTGCGTAGTGAAGGTGTCCAACTAAGGACCCCAGCCTCCGATCCGACCAGACCCGAAGCGACAGCCTGTAACGCGCTGTGAATGTAAATGTTCTCAGATACACACTGTATTTATCATCCTAGCATGTAATTCTCAGTTGCGTCCAAAACGCTTGAACCATGATTTTTGATTTGGGGAGTCTGGTAATTACAATGAAGCTACTGCCGTCTGACCTTCGCAACTCTTTAACAGGGAAACCAGACCAATTGAATCATCAGAAACTATCCGAAACATGCAGGTTTCCTCACGATTTTCACCCTCACCGCCGAGCTAATGGTAGATATACGCACATATATTTGAAAAACCTAGAGATGCATATTTGGATTCGAATCACCACCACCTGTATTCAAGGTCCGTTCTAAACCACAGCACTGGGCTACCATCGATCTAGATACACCCAGTAAAGTATCATCTTATATACTGTCTCACTGCAGGGCAAAGGCCTCCATCATAGAAATCAAGTTATCGTTACTATGATGGGATTAGGCTTAATCACAACGGTTGCCAAATGCGGATTGGTGATCACAAACCTGAGCTAAGTTCGAAAAATTCGAAATATACTTTTTGCCCGACCGGGGAATCGAACCCAGGACCCCGTGATCATGACCCGGGACATAAACCACTAGACCAACAGGGCACCTTGTATTATTATGCAAAATTTAGACTTTATATATTACGAATTTTTCAGTTGTGATCTTCGGGTTCAATATTCTAGAAACTAACTCCATCAGGCGGTTTCATAATCTCCACCATCTTAATTTCTTGGTCATCGCACTGTTCGCTTATTCCCCAAGGATTGACACTATCTGAGTGTTAACACTATTATGCGCAGAGCTATGTATTAGTGTTGTTAATCGATTGTCGATAATTAATGTCATACCAACAGTATTGGCAATCTATCGCTTGAAATAATATTGATTGTTTTGAGCGGATCCCGAAGCGACAACTTCGGATGCAATCAACAAGACGCTAAGATGAAGAAAAGTATAGATTTTCTAAGACCATCTATATAATCGATTGTTTCCGACTTTTGTTAGCTCAGACTCAGGACTAGGCAAATCTATCGATACTCTCGATTGTTATAGCCTATTGAAAGCTCAAGACCAGTGAATAATATTAATAGTTTTTACCACCGACACCAACAAAATTATTATTACAATCGATGGTTTTGCCTGTTTTTAAGTTATTGTAACTATCGATAGAATGATGCTGTCGATATGATCGAAGGTTTCGAATAAAAACTATCGATAGTTGGGCAGCACTAGTGTTAACACTATATGCCCGTGTTTATGTTGTAACTACGCGTTGAATGAACCGGCTTTGTTCAAGATAATGTTGTAGTAGTTTTGGCTCGGGAATCGAGGTCTAGTATAGTTTGGTTTTTTATTGCATCGATGAAAGCTGATGAAAATAGGTTGATAGGTAAGTATTTATTTATTACATGTAAGATAAAACAACATATTTTAATACAATTTTCTAAATTCGAAAGAGAACTAGAGATAAATTATAACGCTTGACCACAATCTCACCTGATGGAAAGTGACGATGAGGTCCAGGATGTAACGCGTTCGCGTAGAAGATGTCTGTTCACTTTTGCCTTAAAGATGTATAGATTGTAGTGGTCCGGAAAAACAGACCTTGGCCAGACAAAGACCAGGAGTTAAATTCCTTAGCTGTCCGCATTATGAACGTGGAAGCAAATCGCTTCGTGCGGATAAGGGGTAAGCCAACAACGTATGGATGAAACCCCTCGCTGCGCCGCTGGTGGAATAGGCTAGGGGGATCAAATTATACAGAACCTCTATACACTCTCTGAAATGAATCCGGTAGAAGACTGAGAGACTTGCCACACATCTGCGGTGGTCAAGGCTCTGCAAGCTAGCCTCTGAGAGTACGTCATCACCGATGAGTCTCTTCGCACGATGCTCTATTGTGTCCAAAGCTTTCAGCTGATACCGGGCAGGTCCATCCCAAAGGTGACAGCAGTACTCTAAACAGGAGCGAACCAGGGCTCTATAAAGACTTAAGTGCTGCTCAGGCTTAAAGTATCGCCTGGCATTCCAAAGAATGCCTAGTTTTTTTTTGGAACTAAATCTGTTTATTTAGTTTGGACTTATACAGTAACATAAATATTCTTTTGCTGCTATTTCAGATTAAACAAGTAAGTAAACATTGATTGATTTCATAAAGAGTATGTTTTTAATCTGAACCTCTTTTTATGTATACCTACTTAAGTATCAACACGTTTTACTACCGTAGTATTTTACCTTTTTTCGTTAATTTATAATAACACAATCACAAAAAACGGAAGCTCTATTGCGGTTATATAAAGGCTATCTTGACAACTTCAGGTTGTATAACGAACACCTAGTACAGGTTCCACTAGATAGATAGACAAGGAGGGTGTATCCGACATCTGTCACTTGCACTATGGCCGTTTAGATTATTAATAGATATTCCAGTTAACCTTTTGAACAGTAAATATTCAATCTGTTTAATCATTAATAGGTACCAAGTGGTTAGTTACAGAGCAATGTCCACCACTGTAAGGATGAAAATTGATTCGCGTGTCATAAAACAACTGGATTTATTTTCCCATAAAAGAAGCTAAGAGCTACTAAATATGCTCTCTTTATTATTTTATTATGACAAAAAAACACGCCATAAAGTTTTTGACCTGTAGAAGATCTTTGATGCGGTTCGTATACCTTTCATGTTCGAAAATTGAATGTTTAATATTATCCTGGACACACATTCGTGCGATGAACACTTGTGTTCATCGCACGTTCAATATGTATTTAAGTATATATTTGTGTTCCTCTGCTGTCTGATATCTGTTAACACAACTGCTTAAGCTACTTAGTACGGAATCAGGTCAACGTATGAGATGTTGTTAAAAAAAAAGAAAAAAAAGATAAATCTTAGCAAAATGCATTTTTTTTTTAATTGTGTCAACAAACATAAATCGAACCTAACTAAAATTTAAATCTAATTTATTGTTTTTATAACTTTTAGCGATATCTTGTGATAGTGCCTGTTAACCGCTATTGCTATTACTCGAAGTAACTTGACAAAATTATAAATATTTTCGAGTGCACTCCAGAGATTCATTCGTTACTGTTTCTAACACATTGAGTACGGAACTCTAAAAATTCATGCGTCACTACTGAACAGACTGTGCCCTCCTCAGATAGATTCTTAAAACACTAGAACCGTTTGTAAACATCCAACTGTTGAGAGTTTAAAGAGCGGAAAACGATAATGACGTTAATCTTTTTAGCGTGTGTTTAGTTTATACCACTGTTGTTGAATGAAATTCCTGCCAAGGTTTTATACAGGTTACATTTTGCTTATTTTCTTTTTCTTTCGATGTGATTCGGAAAAGTATACAATATAAGGCTAAATTTAAATTCCACACAAACAGCGATTATCAGTAAACATTCACATCAAGTGTTCAAAAAAATAATAAAATCCTTTGTCTGAAAAAGTGTTCGTATTTTAAAATAAAAATTGACTTTTAAACAAAGCGGGCCTTTTTGTTCGGTCATTTTGTATGGGAAATTGGGAAAAGCAAACATTTTTATGCATTAGAATAGTTTGTTACGAGAATTATATTATGTACGGTCGGAGAATTTGCCGCATAACCACCTGTGGAGAAAAAATCGCTTGCAGCTTGCATTGTTTTTTGTTTGAAGAGACGCAATTTTGGTGCCGTGTCTGCAAGCAAAAGTTAGGTCATGTTATTCAACAGATTCCTCGAACATACCTTTTGAGTTACTGATATATATCAGTAAGGAAGGTTAGTAACCTTTCTTCATCTTAGCGTGTACTTCCCGGTTTTAATGCGACAACTTTGGATACAACCAGGCTCTAGCCCGGGGTGCCTACCTGACCATGATTCGGGATCAGGTTTGAAGCTACGATGGTCAAGTTCTTGCCCACTGAACAACCATCACTTGTGATCATGCTACTCGAAAATCTTTATTAATAGCAACTTGAGCTAAGTTTTAATAAAATTATGATTTTAATCTTGCTTCCAGAATACCACTTTTCATTTTAAGAATACATTAGAACTAAATAAATTAGATGATCATTAAAGATAATCATACAAGTTTTTTCTTACCTAATCAATAATGTACTTAGTAGTTTTATATCGAAAATGAAATAAATAATAAAAGACTACGAGCTTTTTAGGGTTCCGTAACCAAATGGCAAAAATCGAACCCTTATAGATTCGTCATGTCTGTCGGTCTGTCGGTTTTCCGAAACAATAATAGAACTACACTTTTTTTCCATGATATAGGGGGCAGACGAGGGGACGTTTCACCTGATAGTAAGCGATTACCGCCGCCCATGGACACCTGTCACGTCAAAGAGTCACAGGTGCACTATACTATTGAAACTTGGTAAATAGATGTATTTTGTTAACTGGATTACAATATTAACACAAAAATAGAAAAATAAAAAAAAAAATGGGGGGTCCCCATACTTAGAACTGAAACTCTATTATTTTTTTTCATCTAACCCATACGTGTGGGGTATCTATAAATAGGTCTTTAAAAATGATGTTGAGGTTCCTAATATATTTATTTCTAAACTTAATACTTTGCGCTAGAGACGCTCCCAAAGTGGTGAAATGAGTGTCCCCCCTATACTTCTATAATACTTCTATATTTAAATAATTACAAAACTAAAAAATATATATGATACACATTACCATGAAAACTAACAACGCAAATAAGTTTGAACTAGATCTAGTAATTAGTTTTTTTAATACGTTATAAAACGTAAATCGCCATTTACCTTCCATATATCTTACTTGCTGCTACGGAAACCTTCATGGGCGAGTTCGACCCGAACTTGGCCGGTTTTTATGTAGTAATTTACATAGACATGAGTTTTAACTGGCTAAAAATGCTGTATAATCCAAATTAAAAAAAATCACTTGGAAGCCAAATTGTGATAAAAATTAGAAACTTTCATATGAATGAAAGTTTTGCCGCTCCTGTTTGAAAAGTTCGATAATATTCGTCATTTCATTAGAGAGATTTCAATTAGAAGTTTGAAGGCGACCGAATGTAAAAGATGGATATTTTAATTCCCTTTCGATCGAGTTTTGAATAGGATTCTGTCGCATTGCTGAGCGGAATATTGTTTGTAATTTTGATTTGTATGGAAAGCAATAACTGTGCATTTTGTTGGATTTAGTAATTAAATTAAGGAATGTTCTTTGGTTACTATCGATGTCTTTGAGTAGCGGTTTAACATTGATGATAACCACCTCGAGTGGGCTACAGACTTGTCAGTTATTAAAGAAAAAAAAAACCGCCTACAAAAACCACGAACTGAAAGTGTCTTTTACCCCCGCCAAATAACTAACAAACTAATTCTTAGGACAGTATTGATAGAGTTATTTTTAACTCCTTACTGTTGAGGATTTGACCTTCCATCATCAGCAGAGCCACAAAATTAATACAAGGCGTAAAAACTGGTGCAGTTTTGAAAAAAGATACAAAAACATTCCCCTCCCCCTGAGGATTCCCCTCAATTTTCCAGGATCCTATCATCAGATCCTAATTATCTTATCGTGGTACCAATCTACTTTCTAAATAAAAAAGAATCATCTAAATCGGTTCATAAATGGCAAAGTAATCGGTGAACAAACAAACAAAATATACATACATGTCGAATTGCGTAATGCGTATCATCCTAGACCTCATCGTCGCTTTCCATCAGGTGCGATTGTGGTCAAGCGTTCGTCATGAGAACTTCATCCTTTTTTCGAAGTAGTTTTAAAAGTCTTTATATGGTAAGAAACGTAATTGTTAGAATAAGAAAAAACTCTTGACGTTGGCGAAATCACATACGCGGCTCGTAACCGCGTGCGAGATAAGTCCATAAAAAAAGAAACACCATCCCTTTCAAGGTAATATTTATTGATGCCTTTTGTATAGAATAGCATGTCATTTATTTACTTGAAAGTGGTACATAATAAGACGGTACGTACATAATGATTCCGATCTCACATTTCACCAGAATCTTCCACGATTATTATGAATAATGTCGAGATTATGATAATTCATTAAAAATTAAATTCACCAAAAAACACAAATACATTATACCTAAGGCATATCACTCGGACAATGGAATACCAAGAATAATAATTCTTATCATTTTTATAAACTAGATAGATAGGTACTCTTCATCATCATCATCAGCCCATTTAAGTGCCCACTGCTGGGGCACGGGCCTCCCTCAATCACATGAGGGGTAATTGCCATACTCACCACGCTTGGCAGACGGGTTGGCGAGGGTTTTGATATAAATGCAGAGTTTTCCCTTGCTGGGTGCTGTTGATCATGCCAGCAGCTTTACCTTAGTCGCCTTTTACGACACCTCGGTAAGAGTAAGGGTGACCTATTCTACTCTGCCGGGGACCACACGGCGTGTACTCTTCATAGTACAAAATTCAGAAACTGGTAAACCCAATCTTGGCGGTTTTATTGCTAATAGCGAAAATATCGGTAAGTATATAACGAGTATGCGTATTCATAATACCCTAATATGGACTGAATAAATAAAAATTAAAAATAAAAAATAACAAAACCAATTATTCTCAAACTCCCTCTATCTAAAACTAAGATGGAAAAATTCAACTCCAGAGAGAATCGCAGTAATAAAGGGTGACAAGCTCTCTTAGATAAACCGAGAGGTAGGTATCCAAACCTAGGCTGCGGCGGGATCCTGGTGTCGTGATAATAAATAATTGAACAGACAGCCGAACAGCCACTATTCCCGTAATTCTTAGCCAGAACCAACTTTAGCATAAAAGGCGGGCTGGGTGCTGGGTGGGGCTAAGGTAGATCTGTTACAGTAGATTTTCGCGTTACAAAATAACTATTTTCGATAAAAAAAATACCTAAATGATTAAGGGATTACTGGTAGACCTTTTGGCTACGTTACAGCATTCATGAAATTATACATTTAAGTCGCGTTAATTATCTTTTTTTCTGGTTACTGGAGCTGAGTTTATAAATCAGTTCTTGGTTAATAAAGAGTAGGATTTAACTTGTACAATGTTTTAGTTAATTATAAACAATAAATAAACTCATACAATACACTGACATGCTTCCGTACTAAGTACCTTAAGCACTTGTGTCACGTATATTAGACAACAGAGGATACAAATATCTAATAAGTATTTAAATTACACTCACACGTAGAACCAAGACAAAATATTTATCTCGTGAATCCTGTTCTTAGCGAGAATCAACCTTACGACTTTCGTTCAAAAGAGCAAGTTACATTTAAAATCGCCATCAGATAATTCACAAAAACAAATAAAAGAAAAAAAAGTCAGTATTTTCAAAAAATCATGATTTAACATACTCGTACAATATGCTCATTTTAAAGAAATCTACTGGCTTCTTAAGAAGGCTCAAAGTCACCCAGAGAGCAATGGAGAGGGCTATACTCGGAGTCTACCTGCGTGATCGTATCAGAAATGATGAGATCCGCAGGAGAACTAAGGTCACAGACATAGCCCAAAGGATTGCATGCCTCAAGTGGCAATGGGCAGGGCACATAGCGAGGAGAACAGACGGGCGTTGCGTTGAGGCGGAAAGGTCCTCGAATGGAGGCCACGTACAGGAAGTCACAGCCGTGGCAGCCCCCCACAAGCTGGACCGATGGTCTGGTGAAGATCGCGGGAATCCATTGGATGCGGGCGACACAGGACCGATCTGTGTGGAGAGCATTGGGGGAGGCCTATGTCCAGCAGTGGACGTCTATTGGCTGAAATGATGATGATGATGATGAATGGCTTCCCATTTAAAATTAGCATCAATCAGCTGATTATTTTTGCGTATGAGGAGACTTTTGTGTATGTTTTGTATCTGCTATGTGAGGGAGACTACCGGAGGCCCAATCTGTGGGAAAGGGGGGTTTTAAGGTTGGCAGCGCACTTGTGACTCCACTGGTGTTGATTCGTCAGCTCTTCTGCCATCTATCACAAGTAAAAACGTTTTATTTCACCGTCAAGTATGATGGTATCTGATTGCCGCTGCCCATGGACACCCGCGACACCAGTGGAGTGACAAGCGCGCTGCCAACTTTTAAACCCCCTTTTCTCCTAGATTGAACCTCCGGTACCCTTACTTGCGCAGCACAACACCGCAGAGTGCTGCTTCACACTGGTATTCTGTTAGGCCGTGGTATCACTCCGGCCGAACTGGCCCATTCGTGCCAAAGCATGGATCTCACACGGTAAACACGTCATATCTCTTAGAAAAAATCGTTCTTTTTTGTATGGGATATCAAACAAAGCACGTTGAACAAATGTCTTCAATCATAGCTACAAATATTTTGCTTTTTTGTGGTAAGTCGATATTAGGAATACGTTAATGTTCCTACATCCGAACTAAGCGGAAGCCACCATCGTCAAACAACAAACCACTTCTAAAAAAAAGTTAAATTAGGTCGAATTTCACCCCATATTATGTACATGTACATGGTACATGGTATCACTGGAACCAAAACTGTCGCTTGACGGTTCTGACAGTGTTTTTATTTATGTGATTGGTGGCAGACAAGCAGACAAATCACCTTTTTTTATGCTAGAGGCGATAAACGAGCAAGCGAGTCACCTGATGGAAAGCAATCATCGCCGCCCATTTACATCCGCGAAATCAGAGAGATCGCTAATGCGTTGCCGGCCTTTTTAAAAAGGAGTACGTTCTTCTCTTGAAGGTCCCTAAGTCGTAGCCGTCGGGAAATACTCCCGTTGGTAAACTGTTCCATAGAACTGAGGTACGTGGTAGAAAGTTCCGCGAGAAACGCACACGCACCGCCATCCATCGAGATGATGGGGATGAAATAACAATCGCTTGCGTGTGGTTCGATGTAAGACTTCAGCTGCAGGGAGTAGATCAAACAGTTCCTCAGAGCATTCCCCATGATAGATACGGTATAGAATGCTGAAGGAGGCTATATCCCACCTCCTGATCACCTGATGGTAAGAAATTGCTGCCATATGTTCTTCTTTCTTGTGGTTGTGGTGGGTTGGTTTCTTTTTTCTTGTATACTCTGTATACTCAGTAGAGTTACAAGTACACATCCAAACTACTTCTGTATACTCAGTAGAGTTACAAGTACACATCCAAACTTTAAACCCCCTTTCCCCGAGTTGGGAAATTCAGCACGGACGCTGCATCAAGCCGTTTTTCTGTGAGCCTGTGATATCACTTCGGTCGAACCAGCCCATTCATGCCAAAGCGTGGCTATCGCACGGTATTTTGCCGATCTAGGTATGAGTTTGTTCTTTACACACGATCACTCTTTTAAGCAGACAACCCATTCACTCAAGATCCAGCCTGAAAACCAGCGCTGCAGCGGTTTCAAGCAGTTGAAGCACATGCTGAAGTTGGATCTTGTTGACCACATGATTCTGTTGGTAATGTTTCATGCAACACCAACCAGCGTCATGGCCTTTGTCTGGACAGTGACATAAGCTGAGTGAGGGCCATTTATACTAGACGTCATAACACATCATAATATTTATTTGGCACTGTCTGGACATGATTAAATATAGAATATTTTTTTTTCCTTTTGTTTTATTTTTATGTATTTTTAATTGTTTTATGTTATGTGTTCTGTTTACAATTGCTGTATGTTCTGTGTTGTGTCTATAATAATAAATATTTTCTTTCTTTCTTTCAACAGGTATTATTTGTTCCTTTCTGTCTTATTGTTAACATCTCTTTTTCAAGAGTTGTCTGCCCGACTGATGGAGTTCTCTGGGGACCGGAATGCTGGCAGTTACCTCGGCCAACGTTTAGGGTTGGCCCTCCAAAGAGGCAATGCCGCTAGCATTCTGGGCACGTTGGACAATATCAGTGGGGCAGACAATTTCTTTTTGTAAATATGTACATTTATTAGGTATCACTTATGTTAAACGTTTAGGATGTATAGGTATATATTAGGTACTTGTAAATTTTGTATATTCTTGTAATTATTTTAACTGTTAACATCTTGCTGTAATTGTGTTCATCATCATCATCATCATTTCAGCCTAGACATCCACTGCTGGACATAGGCCTCCCCCAATGTTCTCCACACAGATCGGTCCTGTGCCGCCCGCATCCAATGGATTCCCGCGATCTTCACCAGATCGTCGGTCCACCTTGTGGGGGGCCTGCCACGGCTGCGACTTCCTGTGCGTGGCCTCCACTCCAGGACCTTTCTGCCCCAACGGCCGTCTGTTCTCCTCGCTATGTGCCCTGCCCATTGCCACTTGAGGCATGCAATCCTTTGGGCTATGTCTGTAACCTTAGTTCTCCTGCGGATCTCATCATTTCTGATACGATCACGCAGGGAGACTCCGAGCATAGCTCTCTCCATTGCTCTCTGGGTGACTTTGAGCCTCCTTAATCGGCACATTGTAAGCGGCCACGTTTCGGTTCCGTATGTCATCACTGGCAACACACACGCATTGAAGATATACGCACGCATTGAATTGTGTTCATATTTGTGGTCAATAAATCTTTAACTTACTTTCTTACTGTAGTTACACTCAGTCCGGGTCTGTAACGTATTATGTACATATAGGTCCTGATTATAACCGCAGGGTTGGGTATTGTTTTCGATGTTATACTCGCGAAGGGAGATAGCGGCGACTGGTATGGGGTAGGGTTCACCACAATCGCTCCATTTTAGGCTAATGTTATGGGACATGCTCGTACATGACTAAGATTAAATAGATTACTAGGGGTTTAGATAGTATTAGTATCATGACCCTTGTACGTTTAGTTCTCGGTCAATGTAATTTTGTTATGGTTGACGAATAAATATGTAAAAGCGGTGGTAGCTTGTTAAATAGGAACAAACTCCATCTTAACAATACATATATGATAGGCTGAAATCTGAGCATACGCTTTTGAGATTTTTAAACCTATTTAAAAATGTGCATAATCCATTTAGCTCGCGAGGAGATGAAAACCTGAATGTTTTATACATAAGCACCTACACCGTATTTTTTATCGTTTACATAACGAAAACTTCTTAATAGATATCGTGAATAAAGTCCATTTAGCATGTTAGATAATAATATGCGAATAATCAGCTGTTCCATACAAAATAGAATCATCATCATCATCAGCCCATTTAAGTCCCCACTGCTGGGGCACGGGCCTCCCTCAATCACATGAGGGGTAATTGCCATACTCACCACGCTTGGTAAGCGGGTTGGCGAGGGTTTTGATATAAATGCAGAGTTTTCCTTCTCTGGGTGCTGATGATCATGCCAGCAGCTTTACCTAAGTCGCCTTTTACGACACCTCGGTAAGAGTGAGGGTGGCCTATTCTACTCTGCCGGGGACCACACGGCGTACAATAGAATATGCATCCGGAAATAATGTATTTGGGGTTTCCCTAGTGTTCGTTTTTGATCTCATGGTCGCCATTGGATCAGTCGTTTTTTTATGTGATAGGTGGCAGACGAACAGATGATACCAGTAGAGTCACAAGTTCTCCCTTTCCTGCGGATTGGGCCTCCGGTAACTGTACGCTTGTTCCATAGATAGCTTTTGCATGCCATGTAACCTGTCCAGCCCATTCCTTCAACTTGGCCACGTGTTACGACATTGGTGACCTTGCTCTGCTATTTGAGCCACTCATCATTTTTAACAAAGCCTATTCCTGTAAAATGTCTCCCGCATACAAAATGATATTGCAAGTAGCAATGGAATGATAGCTCGCTACTAGCAATAGTTCAAAAGCTACCCAAGCTTTTAGTTTTGACCAAATTGGCTTTGTTACAACTTACTTCAATCAAAACTCGACTCTATTTACTAAATTACATTATGTTAAAGGATAACCTTTCTAAATAAACTTGACAGTTAAAAAAAGGTGTATAGCGTTTACCAAAATCTTAGCCAATGCTGTAAAGTTTATGAGGTGAGGATAAAAAATACCAATAGTTTGGCACCAAAATAGATGCTAAAATGATCTATTAACGAGTAATTTATTACAAACAAATCTATGTGTTTCAAAAATTGTCTAAACAAATAATATATTACAATGCTTATTACGTTTTGATCTCTGTTACGTCGTTGTATAGCTGTCAGCTTATCGGTATCTTAACGTGGCTTTAGATTCTGAGCTTAATACTCTTAGGAAATGTATTGGCTGATGAAATTCAAGAGGATTAAATTAGTAGATATAATACTCACGAATTTGTTATCCTTACAAGAACTTAACATTTTTACAAGATTGGTATGAAAAGTCTACAAAAATATTTTTTGTAATTTTCTTAGACTTACGCAAAATGTCCACCTAAGCTATTTTTCCCGTCCATTTTTCCCTTCATATTTTATTTTATTTTATTAGGGAAATTTACAGACCAATTTTCAAGTGTGTGAAACAAATGCTAATAACAAATTTCCACAGATAGAACGCAAACCTAATTAAGGTCACATATATCATTATTAGTTCTTTGAGTATGTACTCAATTACTTGGCAAGGTAGGTACCCTGGTAAGTGATTCTAAAAAATCAAGTTCTAGCCAGACCAAATAGCTTTAAGCAATTTTAGGCATCCGGTCGCCTCAACCGGGTGTAACCCATAAGTTGTGGTTTGCGGTTCAAGTAGCTTCATGTAGCTAGATACTAAAGGTCCTAAATGGATTTAGAAGATCCTAACCACTCACTAACTTATTCAGAATAGCAATATACCTCTTAGTCTTTCTTCAGTCTGTTAGGACCCTTCGGGTGACTTGGGTTCCATCAATCTACGCCAATTGTCATAATATTTTTTCTTTTCTATGTAATCGGTTTTCTCTCCATCGTTTTCTCGGCCTGCCGCGTGGTCTCTTCTTATTTTCGGGCATCCATTCTGTAGTGACTTTCGCCCTAAAATTATCCGGCATGCGGCAGACGTGACCAGCTCAATCCCATTTTAGCTGAGCTGCTTTTCGTGAGGCGTCAGTTATTCGAGTTCTGGAGCGCAGATTAGTGTTGCGTATGCGGTCTGTTAACTGACGTCTTATTTCAATAAAGGTTATAGCGATACTGACAGCATGATGACATTTGAAATGTGACGTCATATGTTGCTCAATCATGGCCGTCCGCGTTTTGGTTCTCGTATTGACAGATAAAAAAAATATTTACAATTTATTATCATGCAAAACACGAATCGTATTATTATTATTTTTAATCTATAAGCAACCATATTAAACACATTTCATATCTTTCCGTGACAACAGTCTAATAGCCAATTAGAGTTTTCTCTCTAACGCTTGCTTTCTGTGCCTAGATTATTTCGGACGACTTTTGTAAAGACCCATCATTGATCGGAATATGTAAACCTTTTGACGGTTTTCAGATTCTTTTTACTGAATACCACAATACCATCATCACTTGTATGTGTAGGTATATGATCAAATACCTCGGTCCGTTTGTTTTGCACTCGTATCACAAGAACATTTTTCACAAAGCCCTTAGTAAACTTTTCACTGTCCAGTCTATCCTACGGGCATCGTCAGTCTAAAGATAAGATAGGATGGAGACTAATCCATCACATGCCGGTAAGCCTGTCAGTGCCCTGATCGATATGAGTTGATGTTAAGTTGGCACAATGATTAATTTTGATGTGCAAAAACAGTCATTATGTTTGGGAGATAAGATTGTAATTTCAGTTAACGTTAAAGCATATGTATCGAATATCTGAGTCCCATAAAAAGTATAAATATTATGCGTTTTTTGCTGGAAAAACGACCTTATTTATTACTCAAATTGAGAGGATTGATTATTCACAACTTCATGTGACCTGAGCGCATTTCCGAAATAAAGGGTTGTGACACATAGACGGTCTACAAAATGATCTATCCTTATAAGATAATTTTCTGTTCCGAGTTTTCTTTTTGAGATCTGGACCCAAACAATGTGTTGACAAACATTCTCTCTTGGAAATTAAAACCGTCCTTGATGGCTTCTGAGACGTATGTACGAGTAGGTGCCTATGTTTGTTTTTTATTATAAAAAACACCCCTACATATTTCATATAAATTATACAATTCAAGAATCTGTAAATATATTTTTTTATTATTATTATAGCGGACGAAAGAGCAACAAGATCACTTACCATCAACGAGCTCATGGTAACTGATCACCGTCGCTCAAGGACATACTGTGAGATCCCCGAAGTAATAAAAATTGGTAAGTTTCACGCTGCTTTTTACCTTCCTACATAGGGCATCGAAGACACGAGTAGGATAATCCCAACCCATCAATTGCTCGTTAGACCTGTCAACAGCCTGATCGATGGTGTAAGCGATTTTCTCAAATCGATTAATCAGACCGAAAAACGTAAAGACTACGGAAAGTAATTTCTATAGGAAAGCGTAGACTTGTTAATTTATACGATAAAAATTAAATTTTAAAATTTAAAAAACCCCCGACTAAAACAAATAGGTAATTCGTCATTTTCTGACGGCGGCCATCTTGGATTTGAAATTTGTTATAGTAAATATATCCTGCTACTCAAGTCCTTTTGTATGATACCCATATCGTGGGTGTTGTGTTAAAAATACAACCCATATTTTTGTGACGGCGACCATCTTGGATCGAATTTTATCCAACATAGCTGGTAAATATGTAAACAGATGCTGCCATACCGACAGCTAGTTTGTAATACGTCACTGGATGGCGCCACTGCGCCAGCCAATTATAGCGCATGCTGTTTCTAATTCTTTCTCTTCTCCTGTTGCCATTTTGCGTGCCTGTTGTTCTTTTTATACAATAAATATTTTATACTTCATTTTTACGAGTTTACTATTCTACAACGGACCCTCTGGACCCTTTTCAATAGCTAAGAACACTCCCCCCTTATTCATATTTCAAACAAATTTGGGAGCTACGGTGCCATAGACAGACACAAAGTCACACACACACAGACACGTCAAATAACACCCCGTCGATTTTGCGTCGGGGGTTAAAAATAATATATGATGGTTTTATTTGCATTAAAATTTTATGGCAGAGGATCAGATGCATCACCAGGTATGGTAAGCAATTGCCGTCGTCTATGCACCCCTAACTGGGAGTCCCAACTGCGCTGCCACCTTTTTAACTACATTCCTCAAATTGGGTATTTGGTACTCTCACTCCTTCAATCGTAACTCATGTTTGGTTCAATACCAATTGAGGAAATTTGACACAGAGGTAACTTAATGTGACTCTAAGAATGATGGCAACAAAAAAAAGGCTATCCTAAATATAGTATGTTGAATATCCGAATAGGATCAACCCAATCTATCAGTTGCTCGTTTTACTGCCAAGATACTGATCGATACTGCAAGTGATTCTCTCGAATCTTGTGTGGAACCGATTATCGGACGGAAAATCGAACGCTTGACACTTAACATGCAGTTCGATTTTTATTAGATGATTAGATAGATATTCTTTATTGCACAAAAACAAAATATAAGTACGATACAACAACAACAGATAGTACAATAAGGTGGTATCTAAAACATTGGCTAAAGCCGGCGAGCTCACCCAGAAAGCCCTAATCCGTCGGGTTGCCGGGGCGGCCGGTAAAGGGAATCTTTTAAGTATTGTTTTCGATTTTTAAATCGGTTGGCATTTTTGCTCTCCAAAGCATTTTTTAGAAATAAATAAATTTAGTAACACCCTATGAATTAAAGTCATCCATATGTCTAGGTTAATTTATAATAGATGACATTTAGCTGAGTGTCTTCGGTCCAGATTGAATGTAGGCTGAGTTTCTTCAGATCTAGTTTCATGATGGATGAGATTCTACTTCCTCCTCCTTTTTACCTTAGCGTGTAATTCCAATGTGCGTAACAAGCTGTCACTTTGGAGCCCTGGGTACATTGGTACCATTGATCCAGGATTTGGGAATGAATGGATGAAATGGGGGATGAATTGGGGAATGAAGCGACTACCGTCTGACAATTGCAACCGTTAGACAGAGAAACCATATCAGCTGGATCATGGTTTGACGTTTTAAATATTTTTTCCGAATTTTGTAGATGTCGACCATTTTGAGTAACTATCCGAGACGTACAGGCTTCCTCACAATGTTTTCCCTCACCGCCGAGCTTATGGTAGAAATATGCAAATAGATTGAAAAATAAGGTGTATCTTATCTACTGAGCTACCATCGCTCTTAAGATTCTTTATTCTATTCAGGTAAAATATAAAAGATGAAATCAAAATACGGTTTCTTGTATTAAAATTAATGATAAGTGACAAGAAGTGTCAAAACAAAAATCTTCTCTTTGCATAAATTAGGCCTGAATAGCTTTCATGGAATGAATTAATCCTGCGAATAGATATTCTCGCATACCTCTAATGTTAGTATATGCTTTTTTTATGCTAGAGGCGACAAACGAGCAAGCGAGTCACCAGATGGAAAGCAATCATCGCCGCCCATTAACATCCGCGAAATCAGAGATATCGCTAATGCGTTGCCGGCCTTTTTAAAAAGGAGTACCCTCTTCTCTTGAAGGTCCCTAAGTCGTAGCCGTTGGGAAATACTCCCGTAGGTGAAATAATAAGCCCTTAATTGTACTTATAGTATAGGGTATTAGGGTCTCGTTCTTAAATAGAGGGAATGGAGCCTTAAGAATCAATGAGTTATTTCTAAGCATGTTCTTATTTTTTTGTGAATCCACTGAGGGCAAGCCTAATCCATCAGAGGTTCGTCTGTCAACATCCCTAATCGATGCTGCCAGGAATACTCTAACCGACTAATAGGATAAAAAAACCTTAAGAAAACTCTGCATAATCGCATCTTGGATCTAGGCCAATTAAACTCGGTTGTCCAAATTGTGATAAAAAGATTTAGTTGAAATTTGGTCACGTTGAAGTGGGAATGTCAAATATCACGCAAAAGCGATATATGGAGCAAGTGGCTGCTCTAATGGCGAGAGACCAAGTGGATTCAAAAAGCACATGTGGCGTGGATTGAAGGAGTCTAACCCTGAAGGGCTGAAACAGGCTGAAGGGAGAAATGAAAAAATAATACATAAAATAATGATATTTTGTGTTCTTTTTTATATGAGAGGTGGCAGACGAGCAGACGGATCACCTGATGGTAAGCAATTCCGCCGCCCATGGACACCCGCAACGCCAGTGGAGTCACAAGTGCGCTGCCAACCTTTTCCCCTTCCCCCCATTGGGCCTCCGGTAACTTCACTCACACGGCGAAACACAGCGCAGGCGCTGCTTCACGCCGGTCTTACTGAAATATTATTGTGTAGGTTATAAGTTGTGATGGGAACAAGCTTAACGCAAATTATTAAAAGTAATCTGAACAAATTTCTTTTGTTGAAGAATTAATCTCTTATTATTCACGACGTATTCAATTGGATCGGATCCCGTCCGAATCATTTAATTTCAAGGAAAATTGACTTTGATTGGATCTATAGATTCCGCAAATTAGCGGCTATTTATATCAGTAGGACTGACTGAGGCTCAACCGAAGTGATAGCACGGTCTCACAGAAAACCGACGTGAAACAGCGTCTGTGATGTGTTTAGCTGCGTGATTGAGGGTATAGGAGGGCCGATTCTGGTAAAAGGGGGGTTTAAAGATTAGCTTTACTGTAACTCTACTGGTGTTGCAGGTGCCATAGGATGATCTAATAGTAAGTGACTGCCAACAATCATTACCATTTGGTGATCCATCTGCTAGTCGGCCACCTACCATATAAAAAAAAGTTGATGTCGTGTACCTATTCTGTCTCTACCTATGTCGTCTACTTATCTTACTATTTCTAAATAGGTAAATCATAACCCTCCTTTTTGCATCGCCCTAGTCGGGTAAAGATACCGCCTAAACTTAATGGGTAATCCGAAAAGTCAAATTAAACACATACGCGATGAAATCGACACTCAGCGCCATCCAGTGGTAAAGTTTGGAACTAATAGCAAAATTTTGCCCCGAAAAGATGTGAATGCGGGCCTCAACTAGATAAGGAATGGAACTCTCTGCCAGAAGATGTGTTCCCTGAACTTAAACTTATTCAAGAAAAGAGTAAATAGGCTGCTACTAGACAGACATGATCCATCTTCGGTCACATTATGACTTACTATTAGGTGAGATTGCGGCCAAATGTCTCGCTATTCATAATTTTAAAAAAAAAGTTAATGCGCCAGACATTAGTACACTTCCTGTTTTAAGAGGTCTAGATGAAGGTAGCTGGAGGAATCTCCCAGAGCACCCAGTCGCAGTTCGCAAGTTTGTTTCCTAACTTGACCTTACCAAAAATTAAATCTGAGGGGCCATTCTCATGCACTCGACATTGAAGTCGAATGGACAATACGACAAAAAAAAATAATGCATTTTTATACGATTTTGCGAATAAAAAAAAGAGGACAATGATGACCCATATTTTTTAGTTATCATAAAATGTGTGTTTTTATTAAAATATAATTTTTTAAAATTATTTATTAAAATGCCGGCTTAACTTACTGTGATATGTTAATATGTCCAATAAAAAAAGTTTAGGTGACTTTAAGTTAAATACTTACTGTCGCTGTCATTATTTTGTCTTATGATTTTATGACTTTTTTTTACTTTTTTTTATGTGTGGCAGACGAGCAGACGGATTGCCTGATGATAAGATCAGAGATTTTACTTTTTTTTTAAATCAACGTGATAAAAGCGTTATAAATTTCATATGCTAAGTGATGACGTCACAGGAGAATTTTTTCTCTTTATTATTTTTCTCAATAAATATCTGTTTAAAAATTGGGAAATATTTTTTTTAAATTTCTATGAATCTAATTTAGAAATAGTATTATCAAAGTGTAACATGTTGTAACAAATGTACGCTGTTACAACATGTTAACTAACAACAGCGAGCTTTGTCCTATAAACAGGCAAAAAATGTGTGTATTCAAGTATTTTACCGAAGGAAAATGTCTCATTTCATTGGCAAACATAATTCAGTCCCAAAGAAAACTCTTTAGCGTATGCAAAATCCACCGTATGCGTATTAATCTGCAATGATGGATGACTAACGGGCCGCCATCCTGTGGATCGTGCGAGATATCGCTGGAGGGACGAAGTCGTCAAAACCCTTAAGGTACTAAACGAACAAGATTGGGCGGGATTGGCGTCGGTCCGAATAAAATGGCGAAATTTGACAACGCGCAAGATTGAGCGGGATCGGCATAGAAGCGAATGAAATGGCGAACTTTGACTTCAGAGGTCAAGACTCACTTTGTAATGCTGAGCCAGCTTCGTAAGTGAGTATGCAAAATGTCTTAACTTACAGTGCCGTGTGGTCCCGGCAGAGTAGAATAGGCCACCCTCACTCTTACCAAGGTGTCGTAAAAGGCGACTAAGGTAAAGCTGCTGGCATGATCATCAGCACCCAGAGAAGGAAAACTCTGCATTTAATAATAATAATAATAATAAACTCTTTTATCACAATGCAGAAAGCTGCTATACTCAACACCTGTCGAATTGTACGGCGATTTCTTCAAGACGAACCATACGAACACACAAACCCAACAGACACACGTACAGATTCCCAAATGTAATCACACACTAAGTTAAGTTGCTTGGCGTTATGCCCGTAACTGTACCTTAAACCAGCTTCAGAGCTGAGAAATAGCATGAAACGAAAAAAAATAATAATAATAATTCTCACATCATCTCATACGTTGACCTGATTCCATACTAAGTAGCTTAAGCACTTGTGTTACAGATATCAGACAACAGAGGAACACAAATATATACTTAAATACATATATTACACCCAGACACCGAACAAACACAAGTGTTCATCGCACGAATGTTTGTCCAGGGTGGGGATCGAACCCACGACTTTTGGCGTAAGAGGCAGGGTCACTACCAATTGCGCCATCCGGTCAGTCATTTATATCAAAACCCTCGCCAACCCGTCTGCCAAGCGTGGTGAGTATGGCAATTACCCCTCATGTGATTGAGGGAGGCCCGCGCCCCAGCAGTGGGGACTTAAATGGGCTGATGATGATGATGACAGTCGGCTAATGTGGTGACACTGACGCCAATCCATCTTCCACGTGTCCTCACGAGGAAGGTGGATCGGTGTCAGTAGGAAGGAGAAGCCAACTTGTTGGTGTCATTGACGATAACAATGATAAATATTTGAATATTGGTTGGTTGTCATCATTTTGATTACGAAGTAATTCGAATAAATTATATGGATCTAAGCAGGATCAAGTTATACAGTGACGTAAAAGAAAGTAGGCTTAAACATACTTAGCAAGTAGTATTTTCCTGTTGACGACAATGATGAAGTTATAATAATAAAAAGCACGTACTGTAAACACGTAAAGTATTTAATTAAAAAAACTATTACGTACATTGTCTAAAAAGATAAAAGTTTTCAGCTTCCAAAACATAGGAACGAGGCAGCAAACCAACTTTAATCAACTAATTAATAGCAGATTATAACTTACCTGTATGCTTTCAGTGCCTAGAGTAGGTAGCTACTAAATAACGATTTACTTATTTATTTTTCCATCCATCATGAACGTGTTACAAAGAAATGAAAAGCATTCATAGTAAAGCTTTTACGCCTTCACAACATCATGATTGATACAAACAAAGTCTGAATAGGGCTTCACGTATAAACAATATAATTAACATAATTTATTCCATTATCGTTGACGCCACAATTGATAGAAAATTTTTCGATTACTTGGCATTCATATGCATAATATTTCTAAAAAAATAACCATAAACTTGTTCTCTCAATTTACGATAAAATTATTCGTTATTTCAAGTTATTAGACAAGTTGACCATAAATTGCTAAAACCTCTTTTAAGAAAAAAAACTTAAAACATAAACAATCGCAAAAATCGGAGTCGCTCCAATTTCAAAATAAACACAAACCTTCACATGCCACAATCACTTCAAATTTAGAACGCACTAACTCACTTCAACTGTTAGCACGGTTAGTGCATTCAACTCGGCTAGAGTTTACGTAATCGGGAAAACCGTAGGCGCGCGAGCCGTGCTTTCCCCGAAGCGTTATCTTCGCGTCTGGTGAAACCGTCGCGCCGAACCTTACTAAGCCCGTAACTGCATTGCGCCCTACGCTCATCACTCGGGCTTTTTTGATTCTATGGCAGATAAAGTTCGAAATTTGAATTTGAGTGGCCGTATTTGCAATTGGAATGGAATGGAATTTCATTTATATTGAGAATGGTTTTCTCAGATAAGATATGCAAGGTCAAATTCAGCCAGACCGAAAAGATTGTTATCGTTTGTTTAACGGACGCAATAAGTTGTGTATAGACGAAGGGGTAAAGAATTTGCAGTAGATAGAACCGAGGGCGAAAATAATCTCTTTGGAACCGACTATCGGGGTGTAGAAGTATCTTGGAAAGGAGACAACAATCAGGCAAGCATAGTGTATGATACCTTGTCACTCGCTTATGCTGTCAGTGACTTGTTTCTTTGATATGTGAGATAAGTGGCAGACAAGCAGACGGATTACCAGAAGGGCAAGAATGTACTTTTTGCAGAATCGTAGTGTATGCGTATAGTAAACAATTTGTATCTTCTCTCTCAATTGGAATTAAAGGTGACAAGTATTGCGTGGGGACCATTAAATCCCCCTTTCCCCCGGATTGGAAACACAGCACAGTACTGCTTAACGCCGGTTTTCTATGAGGCCGTGTTATCACTCCGTTCGAGCCTGCCTATTTATGCCGAAGCGTGGCTCTCCCAAGGTCGACTCCCTTTATTAGATAGTTTTTTAGATTTTCGAGTTGCATTATAACTATAATGTATCAATACGGGGATTAACACGATATTTATTATGTGAAACAACATTGTGTACTCACTAGTCCCTCTGATAGTAAATGGCTGCCTCCGCGTACCTGCGACCCGTAATCACACCAGTCGTATGCCAACCTTTTAATCAATTTTCGCAATTGGGTCTATTTATGAACTATAGGCTAACGCTTGACCACAATCTCACCTGATGGAAAGTGACGATGAGGTCTAGGATGTAACGCGTTTGTCTAGAAGATGCCTGTTCACTCTTGCCTTAAAAATGTCCATATTGTAGTGGTTCAAAAAAACAGACCTTGGCAAGGAGTTCCATTCCTTAGCTTTCCGCATTATGAATTTGTTACCAAGTACCCTCACTGACCCGCGAAACAGCGCAGAAGTTGCTCCACGCCGGATCGGTCCTTTCTATGAGACCGTGTGGTATCGTTCCAGTCGAGCCGGCTCATTTATACCAAAGCCTGGCTCTCCTACGGTACCTATGACAAAAGATAAATATGGCGTAGTATCCCCTTATTACAAATCGCGAACTAAACATAGTCCTGAAACAAAACTAGTGCCAGCCCGTTTTAATATTGCGTGTTGGAACGAGATGCATGTCATCTAAAGCTCATGAGCTTTAGTACAGTATTAACTTTAGATCGCGATTTGTAATAAGGCGGTAGGAAGTCAGAAGCTGTGGTCGAATAAAGTGTGTTGATTGATTGATCGAGTAATGACCGTTAGATTCTGAAATTGTTTCAGTGAAAGCTGAAAGTTATTATAATACATGTATTACAAGTGGAGTTAGCCGTGTGGTTCCCAGCATAGTAGAATAGGCCACCCTCAGTCTTACCGAGGTGTCGTAAAAGGCGACTAAGGTAAAGCTGCTGGCATGATCATCAGCACCCAGAAAAGGAAAACTCTGCATTTATATCAAAACCCTCGCCAACCCGTTTGCCAAGCGTGGTGAGTATGGCAATTACCCCTCATGTGATTGAGGGAGGCCCGTGCCCCAGCAGTGTGGACTTAAATGGGCTGACGATGATGATTGCAAGTGGACGCCGAGTTATATTTGGTTCGACACTAAAATATTTTTAGATCAAATTACTTATAACCAATATGTTGCCCAGATTCACCATCTATATAAAGTTTCATTCGAATCTGTTCAGTAGTTTCCGAGATTAGCGCAAACAAATATAATTTTATGAATCATTGATTCATGTTTTGTTCTGTTTTTGAAATTAAAGCGACACCGAGACGACACTAGTGCCACGAAGTGATTTTTATTGATTTTGTATTGTTGTAATAGAAGCTTTTTAATTCAGCAATAAATAGTTATAATATGTATTTTTTAGTGTAATATGTATTTTTTCTCGAAATAACAATAATCTCCATAATAATGGAGTTTATTGTAACTTGTGAGTAGTAGTTTATACATATGATCGTCTCAAAAAATTCTCAATACTTTCTTGAAACTATTTGTTACTCACTTTTTTTAAAAAAGGTCTCCTATTTGCCACCAGCAATGTAATAACAATATCATCCAACCGATTACGGCTACGGCGGCCTCAACGATCAGCCACATATCCAGGATATATTATAGTGCTCAAGTGTGTGCGCAAACACAAGTGCACTCTCTATTCCCTTACCCTCATATTCCGATGGGACACCAGAAATCAATACGTACTAAACGCGTTGGACTGAACGTTTTGTCATGGTTTTTTTAATAAATAGTATTAGTGTTTGCCGAGAGATTGTTATCTCGCAATTGTTTAAAATAGATCCGGTTTAGCAGCTAAAAATTAAAATCGATTTGTGTCGCTAGTGTGCTCTACCCGTCACCTTAATTAACGGTGTATAAATAAATGTGCCGCTGGCGCAAAAGATTTGGGATTTGAATTCTCTATTTGAATCTTCAAGATTTTTTTTTCTATATGAGAGGTTTATTTATTTGTTCTTTATTTATTATAATAACATAAAAAAAACATGCGTAAGCTCACGTAATGTTCGAGTATTGTTCTACGTTCAAAGTTGTTAAAATTTATTTAGCCTTAGCTTTAACTGGCGTTTCTAATCTGGATTTGACAAGGGGCGTAATTTTGGGAATAATTAATAGTGGGTAGGTATTGTTTTGTTAATAAAGCAATTGGTGCGTTGACTAGCCCAATTGCGCGTTCGGTAGTAGCGAATTTTCACGCTCAAAGAGTCTTGGAATCGATTAATTCAATTTGGACATACTTGTGATGGATAAACGAAAACTTGCCTTTGATCAGTATCGGGTGTAAAGTATTAAAGAGTACGTGTTACTTTTGTTAATTCTGATACAACATTAAAACAACTCCTGTTAACGGGTTGCGAAGGTTAGACGGCAGTTGTTTCATTGTAATTAGCAGACTCCCCAAATCCTGTATTAAGGTAGTAAGGTATGCCCGGGTAGGGCACACTAGCGACGCCAATCGATTTAAATTTTTAGTTACTAAACCGGATCTATTTTAAACAATTTCGGGATTACAACCTCTCAGCAAACACTTATACTATTTATCAAATGATCATGTACAAATGTTGGGTCCGCTTTTGTATACGAACAATTTATTCACGCCAAAAGCGGCCAATTATGGCGGTAATTTAAAATTCGAGTGCAAAAGCAGACCAAACACTTAACTATAAGTATTAAATAAATAGTACAGGTGTTTGCCGGGAGGTTGTAATCCCGAAATTGTTTAAAATAGATCTGGTTTAGTAGCTAAAAATTAAAATCGATTGGCGTCGCCAGTGTGCCCTACTCGTCACCTTAAGGTCCAAGCGTACCCCGGGCTCCAGAGCGACAGCTTTGGTCGCGATCGGGAATTAGATGCTAAGATGAGGAGGGGGATATTAAAGGTATCTGTTATATTGTTTGACATTTCTTCTGAATCATGGTCTAGGCGTACCATGGGCTCCAAAGCGACAGTTTAAGACGCAACCGGGAAATACAAGCTTAATGAGGACCTTTAACCTAAGTCAGTCTGCGTAAAGTTTCTTTATCAAGTCGATTTCTACTGATGCAGCTGTTGGAACCGCATTTCCCGCCCAATTAAATATCTAATAAGCGCAATCCTTCGTAATGAAGGAAGTTGCATACTTACTTAAGTGCGGAACCGTCCAGTCCACTTTATATTAAAACTTTAATCAGAGTTTTTGCTTATAAAATATAGCTCTTTGACTTGGTGCAAAGTGCAAACATTTTCGTGACTCATTTTAAAATAACGTTTTTATGATTGCCATAGGTTTTTATTTAGCTTTCTGTTACCACGTATATATTTTGTTACGAAAGCACGTTAAACTGTTGGATGACAGTATGGGAATAGAGAGTGCACTTGTATTTGCGCACACACTTGAGCACTATAATAATATCCTGCGTACGTGGTTGATCGTTGAGATTGGCCGCCGTAGCCGTAATCAGTTGGAGGATATTATTTATATTATTATTACCAATCAGTAATATTTGACATTGACCTTTCTTTTCTTTTTATTTTTGACATGTTTTTATTTGCTATTATTTCGTATACACGGGTTGTAATGTGACGTCATCGCCGTCCCAGTACTCCGCAACAATAGCTTAGTCCCCTCGCGTAAGCTGGTAATACTCGTACATGGCCAGTATGTCCATCAACTTGATTGAAAATAAAAAACATGACTGAAAATATAATTACGATACGTCGTGTATTTCCCGAGATACTTAATTTAAAAAAAAAATGTTTTACGGAGACGTCACAATACTATCGCGCATCTGCGAAATTATTTTTTTTCTAAATTCATAAATACTTGGTCTTTATTGATGAAACAAAAACTTGTGTATTTGTATAGATATAAGCTCTACTGGGGCCAAGCGATTTTGTACACCTATTAAGATTTCCCATTATAAATAAATTCATATTATATCTAAAACATTAACCTAATTCCTTACCAAGTAGCTTAAGCACATGTGTATCAGATAACAGAGGAATTACAAATACAATACGCTGATATATATTACACCGAACCAACACAAGTATCCATCACAAGAATGTTTGTCCAGAGTGAGGATCGAGCTCTTGACCTTTGGCATACGAGTATGGTTTAATACCAAATGCGCCATTTCATCGGGGCTGTATAATACACTCCTTTGCAAAAAAACGGGCACTTTGCAGTCAAATTTGTAGTTATCGTTATGTAACGTTGTTTGGTGATTTTAGGTAGTAATACCTTTATGTTAGAATAGTTATTTCCTTAAATAACTATTCTAACATAAAGGTATTTCTACCATGTACCTTATTTTTGAATTTCCGATATTTCGACACTGTTGCAAGTGCCGTAGTCACGGGGAGTAAGTGAAGTTTTTGCGGGTAAGTTGTTACTAGCAGACAATCGGTCTACCCTCCTTTGCTGTCTTTTACTACGCGCACCTGTACCACTGTTCACTAACTGTCTATTTTCTCGCACCTGGTATAAGGTACATGGTAGAAATCCCATAAATAACTATTTTAATGTTAGTGAGAGTTAAAAACCATAATATTAATACCTTTATGGCTTAGTAAATTAATTACCAAGGAATCGTTTTGTGAAATCTAGTGTGACTTATTGACTGGATCAATAAGAAAAATGTAAAAAATCAAAGCAGGGGTAGTTCACCTGCCCTGTAAGTAAAAATAAAAAACGAAATTAAATAGTAAAAAAAAAGTTTTACTTCAAAACATTGAATAGGTTAATATGGTGTGTGACCCCCTCTTGCTGAAATCACAGCTTGCATTCGCCAGGGAATGCTCGCCAGTATACCCCTTATGGTTTCCTGCGGAATACGTTCCCACTCCGCCGTGATCGCATTCTTTAGCTCTGTTCTGGTTTGCGGAGCCGGCTGCACTGATCTCACTCGTCGCTTGAGAAGGTCCCAAACATGCTCAATAGGATTGAGGCCGGGACTTCGAGATGGCCAATCCAAACGACGGATTCCGACCTCCATTATGTAAGCGCCTACATCTCCTGATCGGTGGGCACGAGCGATAACATCCATAAAAAACTAATTTTCGCCAAGAACGGCTAATGTGGGTTGTACATAAGATGAAAGAATTTCCGTCATGTAGCGATGTATATTTAATGTGCCGTTTTCGATAAAGACTAACTCTGTACGATCTAAAAAGTTTAATCCAGCCCGTAAGGCATTATTTCTTCAAAGCAGACCTCTGCATAACGCTCCCCTGGTCTTCGCAGCACTCGCCAACGTCGATCTTCACCATAAAGTGATACTGGCTTCATCAGAGAACAATACCCTATCCCAATCCTCTTGAGTCCATAATACACAATTTTGAGCAAAGTGAAGTCTGGCAACACGGTGCTCACGGAGTAATTTGGGACTGCGCGTGAGGCGACAACTGTGTAAGTTCGAAGCGAGAAACCTCCTCCTGATTTTCCACAGACTAACTTGCACATTTCTTACGTCTTCGAGGATGTTCTTGAGGTCCACATACGAAGATTAGCGATTTCTCAAAGCATGACTCACCAGAAAACGATTATCTCTTGGTCCAGTGGATGACTTTTTTCCAGATCCAGGCCCTCTTTCAATGGATTCCGCCTCTTGATAGCGCTGCCAGTTTCTTCTGAACAACATACATTTAGCTTTGAACCACAAAACATTGGCTACGCCCTCTTCAAGCAACGCAATAAATTTTGTGGCTTTCCAATTTTATCTGCCATCACCATCCAGACCACTAAGCATTACAAACAATAAGTTGAAATGCCTATAAAAGCAGTTAGTTCAAAGAAACCAATAAAAATAGCGTTAAACTTATTCAAAGACAACAACCACTTTCGTTGATTCCCGCCAGAAATTGTACAAAAATTCTTTTTAAAATAAAATCAGTCAAAAATTTGAATTCAGAAACATTTTTGGCATCACGACACATTTACGACCGGCTAGTAATATCCTTAAATCCTTTTTTGTAAGTACCATATTGGTGTCAGTAAAGGAAAAAATCCGAACCGCCCGTTTTTTTGCAAAAGAGTGTATAAAAAAACCGGCCAAGTGCGAGTCCTACCCGCACACAAAAAGTTCCATACTAATAGGCTAATAATGGCGTTTTTTGTATGGTTTTATAGCGGCAAATACATATTTTTTTTTAATTTCAACGATATTGCTTTTAAGGTTCCTGAGATACTACACAGTCACAAACAGCGAAATCTCACTAGGGTAACATTTCTGCCCTTAGTTTACAGGTAATAAGCAAATGCCCTAATAAGCAAAGTAGTAAAAACCAATAAATCTAACCGCATCGCCTTTCCGAGGAATTGCACGTCTCTTACGTCACGGGCTCATTACGAAAGCATTAGCCAATTAAGCTTTGTAGGTTACCACTATGCTCCACTATCGGAACTAATCGAGGGTTAAGTAATGAGATGATACTCAGAAATGAAATTAATTTGATGGTAGGTAGGTACCTCCCACTCTACAGTGACGTCAAGTCAGGTAAGAAATTACACCTCTTTTGCGGGTGGGGGGAAACTGGCCCTATTAAAACTCGTCCCAGAATTTTGGGATTTTTTAGCTGGCCACTTTTTTTTCTGGAGTTCTGGAGTGGAGACCGCGTCTTGGCAAACGTCATGTAGGGCGCTCTCTGGCTAGGTGGAGGGACGATCTGCGTAGGATGGCTGGCAAGAGCTGGATGCGAGAAGCCATGGATAGATCACAGTGGCGAACAATTGGAGAGGCCTACGTCCAGCAGTGGACTGCGATAGGCTGATGATGATGATGATGACTTTTTTTTCCTTTTTCGGCTCGGGTTTGAACCTCGGATCTCTGGGAAGGCGTGTGGGTTCACTTGTGTTGTGCGCACTCTGCCATCTAGCCACTGTTCTAACCTAACCTAGCAAATATTTTTGGTTTTGTAGAGTTCAGTATGTATTACCGCCACAAAAATATTGGTTGGGTTAGTTTAGGATGAAAATTCCTATGAAAATCTATAAATTGATATCCCGTTTCTTCCAGTGGTTTGAGAACCGGTTGAAAAGTAACGAGAAGACGGATCACCTGATGGTAAGCGATTGGAGTCACAGGACAATGTATAACAGGTATCTCAGTAATGTGCCAGGTAACTTCAACTGATCCTCAAGTATAGAATTAGTAGATATTCTGTACTTAATTTACTCAATGAAAACCGAAGAGCGTTATCTAGCACACCCAGAGCGAAACAACACTATGGGTTGAGTTCCATCTGGCCGCACCACGCCGCACTTCTCAATGTTTCTATCTTTATCTTCCATCATTATCTTTTTCGAAAAATATAGTTGGTCATCTTTATCTTTTTCGACTGTGGGAGAGCCACGCTTCGGCATGAATGGGCTGGCTCGGCCAGAGTGATACCACGGCCCCATAGAAAACCGACGTGAAGCAGCATTGTGCTGTTTCGCTGCGTGAGTGAGGGTACCGAAGGCCCCGGGGGAAAAGGGGATTACAAGGTCGGAAGGAAAACTCTGCATTTATATCAAAACCCTCGCCAACCCGTCTGCCAAGCGTGGTGAGTATGGCAATTACCCCTCATGTGATTGAGGGAGGCTCGTGCCCTAGTGCCCAGCAGTGGGGACTTAAATGGGCTGACGATGATGACGATGATGACTAGATATAGCTTACCCTTTGTCACGAACTTTATCATCATCCTCATCATCTTAGCGTGCAATTCCCAAGTGCATCCAAAATTTTCCCTTTAGAGCCCAGGGTACGCTTAGACCAAGATTTCTTACCTCTTACACCATTTTAGAATAGGATTTGGCGATGTAATTATAAAGAAGTGACTGCCGTCGGACCTTCGCAAGCTTTTAACGGGGGAACCAGACCAGCTGAATCATGGTTACACGTTTCAAAAACGATCCATAATATGAGTGACCCATAAAAACGTTCCATTCAAGATGTTTTCTCTCATCGCCAAGCTAATGTTAGAAATACGCACATAGATTTGAAAAATTCAGAGGTGCATGCTCGGATATGAACCACGCCCCCCAAAAGGCGCATTCTAAACCTCCCCTACGCTAGGTAGGGGTTTATGTACTAAATTACGACAACAAGGAATAAGCAAAGCTAACATTTATCTTGAAACTAATATGCCAACATAACCTTAAGTAATTACCAGTGACCTTACAACAGTAGTTATGGTGAACAATAAAAAAGCCTACATTGTAATCTTCGTTACCCACAAAGTAATTTATGTCAATGTGGACAGTAGTGATGGGACGAAGGACGCTTTCGAGCCGAAGCTGGAGTCAAAGCCGAAACATTGTAAGTCATACGTAATTCCATCATAATGTCAGCTTGTCATTTCCGGCTGCGTACTTAGGAAACATTAAGTATGTGTGTAATCCGACAGAGAACCAGAGTCACCGACATAGCCCACCGAATTAGCAAACTGAAGTGGCAGTGGGCTGGTCATATTAGCCGCAGAACTGACAGCCGTTGGAGCCGTAAAGTCCTTGAGTGGAGACCGCGACTCGGTAAGCGTAGTGTAAGCGTGGACGCCCTGCGACAAGATGGGATGATGACATTCGAAGGCTGACTGGTGTGGGCTGGATGAGAGTGGCCGAAAATCGGGAGCAATGGAGTGCATTAGGGGAGACCTATGTCCAGCAGTGGACGAGTGTGGGTTGCTGATGATGATGATGAAGTATGTGAGTAGCATCTATCTTAGTGTATCCTTTCCGTTATACCTAACCTATACCCGTTATGTTTCGGTGCATCAGTGAGGGTACCAGAGGCCCAATCCGGTAGAAAGGGGGGTTTAAAGGTTGGCAACGCACTTGTGACTCCGCTGGTGTCACGGTGTCTATGGGCGGCGGCAATCGCTTACCATCATCCGTCTGCTTGTCAGCCACCTATCACATAAAATAAAAACAATCCAGGGTTGAATAGACACAATGAAGCGACTTCTATCTGACCTTTGCAAATCTTATATTGGGACCCAGAAAAACGTTCAAAATCATTATCTCATTAATTATGTACATATTCAAAGTGTTTAACTCTATACGAGCCGTGTAATTTTACTCACTATGTACCTACTTAAATTTGAAAATTCCAGAGATGCATTATACGCATTTAGTTTTGCGTACAGTGAAGCTGCCAAAGATCCTTAAATTAAATTTACCAGAATCAATATTCGACCCTATTGATATATTCGTCGCTATTGATTCTGTTTCAAGGCTGTCAGGTTTATTGTTGTGATCGTCATTTGTGAAGAACCTTTCTCTGCCATCCTTATTTAATTTCCAGCCAGGAATAAATAGTAAATCAAATTATTTACAAATTTATTTTTATTATTTTGGAATAGGTATCTTTTCTTTTGTTGATTATTATTTCATAGTATTTACGATTTTTGATGGGTCCGCTATAGCAAAGTTTTAATCAAAACCTATAATAGCATTGGCCTGGCCAAAAATGTCTTCGGCCACGAAGCCGAAAACGGAGTTTTGGTGGACACTACCAATAATTAAGGCTATAAATTTCAGTTAACTCCCTTTCTGGCTATGGGCCAAGTGGTTTTAATGCAAACTTTTTATAAGCTTAGTTTTTCTAGTAATATACAAAATTATCTAATGAATTATTAATATTTTACAATCCAATCAAATGTTTTTCTGTTTTGATTTTTATGACTAGTAGATATTACGTAGCTGGCTGATCGTGAAATCGCCATACTCTGGTGCACATTTTTAGGGTTCCGTAGCCAAAATGGCAAAAACGGAACCCTTATAGTTTCGTCATGTCCGTCTGTCCGTCTGTCCGTCTGTCCGTCTGTCACAGCCGATTTACTCGGAAACTATAAGTACTACAGTGATGAAATTTGATGGGAATATGTGTTGTATGAACCGCTACAAAAATATGACACTAAATAGTAAAAAAAAGAATTGGGGGTGGGGCCCCCCATACATGTAACTGAGGGATGAAATTTTTTTTTTCGATGTACATACCCGTGTGGGGTATCAATGGAAAGGTCTTTTAAAATGATATAAAGTTTTCTAAAAAACATTTTCTTAAAGTGAACGGTTTTTGAGATATCAGCTCTCAAAGTCGTAAAAGTATGTCCCCCCCCTCTATTTTTATAACTACGGGGTATAAAATTCTAAAAAAAATAGAGGTGATGCATGCTAATTAACTCTTTCAACGATTTTTGGTTTGATCAAAGTATCTCTTATAGTTTTTGAGATAGGTTGATTTAACTGTAATTTTGGACTTTGCTGCTACGGAACCCTTTGTGCGCGAGCCCGACTCGCACTTGGCCGGTTTTTTAAACGTTAGAATAATTTTGGATATTTTTACGAAAATACGAAAGTTGACTTTTTAAGAAACCCCCCTATACGAGAGATGATAGCGATGGTAGCAGTGGATATTAGACCGCACATTCCAATTTCTGAAATCCGTACCCATGATGTGGTTCCCATGTTAAAGTTTTGCGAAGGTCAGACGGCAGTCGCTTCATTGTAATTACCATACTCCCAAAATCCTGAGTCTATGCCAGTTAAGTTACAAAAAATAGAGAAGACGGGAAGTGTCGGCGGTGGGAGTCCCGGGCAGAGTCCGATGCTACGTCACGGGGGTCATTTGCGACCGCTGTGACGTCACTCTTGCACTACCTCCTGTGCGCACGACGATGTTCATCCAACAGGCTTCACAGATGCGTTGCCGGCTCTTAAGCTGTTTGTTTAGCAGATGATATAGGCAGCCTTCTGCAGTGCAGTGCATCGTTTTATTTTGTCCTCATACCTTTTTTTTTTTTTTTTTTTTTTTTTTTTTTTTGGTTTCGCAGGGGGAATGCCGCCGGCTCAAGAGATGAGCCGACTACCTTATGCATACCAGACCACCGGGGGGTGGCCGGGTTATGTGGGGCTCTCCTTTGGCGGGGGGCTTCTCCCAAGGAGAAGCCAGGCAAAGGCATACCCACTAAACCCCCTGCGGTTCTCCCTCATCGCCCATATTGGGGAGTATCATGGTGATACAGCCAAAGCCTCCCTCCACGATATTCCCCGGGTGGATGTCCGCCTATACGGCGGACTAGGCGGTTCCTCCCCCGGACGTGCCGGGAGAGGGGATAGGGACAGCCGGGAGAACTGAGCCGTCCCTATCGGGCAGCAAAGGGAGCCTGTGCAATGCTGGTGCTGGTGCCCCCGTACCACGCACCAGCGGGCTCCCTTCGCGGAGAGGGGGGAGACGCGCATCTGCTCGGCGTCTCCTCCCCCCTCCTCACCCTTCGGAGCGCGCTTGCGAGGGGATCTCGCTCTCACTCGCGCTCCGCCGCCTCCTTCGCTACCATGACGTGCTCGCAGAAGGCAGCGAAGGCCTTCCAGGCCCCATCGCTCGCCAGTATAGATCTCGTTATACTAGGGAGGGAGAGGTCCTGCCGACCGCCGCTACCAGCGCCTGACGCTGCGGGTCCCACGGCACACACTCCGCAAGGGTGTGGTGTGCCGTGTCCTCCGCAGCGCCGCACTCATGGCAGGAAGGCGCCTCCTCCCGTTGTATTTTGTGCAGATAATAACCGAAGCACCCATGTCCGGTCATTATCTGCACCATACGGAAGGAGACGGAGCCATGGTGACGCTCAAGCCAATGGTCTAGGACCGGGGCGAGCGCGTCGAGGGTTCTCCGGCCGTAACGGGCAAGGCCGAGGTTCTCGGACCATCGCCTCAGGAGGCACTTCCGTGCCTCCTTCCTTACGGCCTCCCGCTCGACGGGGCAGAAGCGGTTTCCTTCTGCCCTCCTGTGTGGTGCTGTCCGCCGTCTATAAATATACGGTGGACAGCACCACAGCTTCTGACTCCCATGGGGGAGTCTCAGCGAGCACACAGGCGGCGTCGAAACCTACCGTTCGGTAGGCTCGAGCGACCCGCAGCGCTATCGCCCGCTGAGGCCTCCGCAAGAGGGGAATATTTTCCCGTCTTGCGAGGGAGTCGGACCAGACTGGCGCCCCGTAGAGCGCCATTGACCGCAGAATGCCGGCATAAAGACGCCGGCACCTGGAGCCTGGTCCCCCCAGGTTGGGCAGCAGCCACGACAGCGCGTTTGCTGCCTTCAAGAGCCGTGGTAGCATCCCGGTGAAGTGCGGGCCAAAATGCCACCACGGGTCTAGTGTCAGGCCAAGATAGCGCATCTCGGCCTTGACTTTAACCTGGGTCCCTCCAATGCAGATATGCGCGCCGGAGGGAGGACGCTGCCGAGGCCGTGGGAAGAAGAGAGCCTCGGTCTTCTCCAGTGCCACCCTCGAGGCCGAGGAGGCGCATCCTCTCCACGACTAGGTCCCCGCCGCTCTCTGCGAGAAGAGCGGCTTCGCTGAAAGTTTCCCCCATGAAAGTGACAAGAGTGTCATCTGCATAGCAGATAACACTCATGCCATGGGGGAGGTCACCGCGGAGGACCCAGTCATATCCGATATTCCACAGGAGTGGTCCCAAGGACCGACCCCTGCGGAACACCGGTCTCAACCGGCTGGCGCTGGAGTTCCCCATTTTTATTAGTAAAGACTACCTCCCTGTTTGTGAGGTAGTCTTTAATAAGGCGGATCAAGTATTGAGGCACTCGGAAATAAGCGAGTGCCTCAATAATGACGGAGTGGGGCAGGGTGTTGAAGGCGTTTCGAATATCGAAACTTACCGCCAACACCCCTTTCCTCTCCGCAGCCGCCTCTCGGGTAATGCCCCGCAGGCGGGTCAGGGCGTCGATCGTCGACCGCCCCGACCTGAAGCCGTACTGGGTCTCTGACAAGTCGGGCCCAATCTCCGTCATGTGCTCAACGAGGCGGGAAGACACCACTTTCTCCATCATCTTCCCTACCTCGTCCAGCAGTACAATCGGCCTATAGGCCGACGGACTGTCCGTTGGCCGACCCGCCTTATGAATCAGCACCAGTTGGCCCTGCTTCCATATTTTTGGGAACCTCCCGACTCTTAGGCAGCGGTCGAAGAGGTCCCGAAAACGCCTTTCCATCTCCCCGATGGCTATCGCAACCACCTTAGCTGGAATGCCATCGGGGCTTGTCCTCATACCTGGTGTATTGGAGGGTCGTATTGTCCTAGTACAAATTTTAAGCATTTTTTTTTGTTATGGTACCACTTTCATTGAGTAGGTACTTTAACCCCACAAAATCTTTTATAGGTACCTACACTATCTCTTGCACGAAATTCTACTGGCGAAAGATTTTCTCAACGACTTCACTAGTCTTTTCGAAGTGCGTTCAGTCTTCCGGCTTCCGACAAGCGTTTCCTAGTAGAACCAATATAACCCTGGCCAAAGAATGGAAGTCACATAAAACTTGTTTTATTATTTCCGTATCGTCTTTGCATGCTTTTCGGTCGCAGTTCAAATGGAAATGTTTTTTTTATGCTAGAGGCGACAAACGAGCAAGCGAGTCACTTGATGGAAAGTAATGTTTTCTGCCTTGGGTCGACGACTAACGAATAGTTGCGGGTTTCGAATCCCAATCGAAGATCCGTCGATGAATTTTAAGGGTAATATTTACTTAAGATAAAGAATAAGCGACAGTTCAGTAGAGCACTTACTTATTTTCTTCGGCGCTACAACCCTTTGTGGGTCTTGGCCTCTTCTACTATGGACTGCCAAGCGCGTCGATCCCTTATGGAAAAGTTATGAACTGGAGACGGACAGCCGTCCGTCTCCAGTTCGTAAACTTTTTAATCGCCTTAAGATCGTCTTCGATGCAATCGCACCATCTATTCTTAGGCCTTCCCCTTGGTCTCTTCTGCTGCGGCTTCCAGTCGGTCATTATTTTTGGAGCTCTGCTTTTGTCTATTCTCTCAAAATGTCAAGTTCCGTAGAACAATGGTAGCTCAATTAGATGGTAGCTCAGTGGTTCAGAACCCGCCTTCCATATGGGGGGTCGTGGTTCAAATCTCTGGATTTCTCAAATCTACGTGCGCATTTCTACTGTTAGCTCGGCGGTGATGGAAAATATCGAGAGGAAACTTGCACGTTTGGGATAGCTACTGAAACGTCTAACCATGATTCAGATGGTCTGGTTCCCCTGTTAAAGGTTTGCGAAGGTCAGACGGCAGTCGCTTTGTAATCACCAGACTCCCCAAATCCTGAATCATGGTCTAAGCGTACCCTGAGCTTTGGATGGAACCGGGAATTACACGCTTAGATGAGAAGAATTTAATTAAGGTGACGGGTAGGGCACACTAGCAACGCCAACGATTTAAATTTTTAGCTAATAAACCGGATCTATTTTAAACCATTTCGGGGTTGCAATCTCTCGGCAAACACTTATACAATTTATTAAATAACCATGCACAAATGTTTGGTCCGTTTTTGTACGCGAAAAATTGATTCACGCCAAAAGCGGCCACTTTTGGCGGTAATCCATAGTTTTGAGTGCAAAAGCAGTAACTATAAATATTAAATTCGCCGTGTGGTCCCCGGCAGAGTAGAATAGGCCACCCTCACTTTTACCGAGGTGTCGTAAAAGGCGACTAAGGTAAAGTTGCTGGCATGATCATCAGCACCCAGAGAAGGAAAACTCTGCATTTATATTAAAACCCTCGCCAACCCGTCTGCCAAGCGTGGTGAGTATGGCAATTCCCCTCATGTGATTGAGAGAGGCCCGTGCCCCAGCAGTGGGGACTTAAATGGGCTGACGATGATGATTGCAAGTGGACGCTGAGTTATATTGGGTTCGACACTAAAATATTTTTAGATCAAATTACTTATAACCTATAATATGTTGCCCAGATTCACAATCTATATAAAGTTTCATTCGAATCTGTTCAGTAGTTTCCGAAATTAGCGCAAACAAATATAATTTTAAGAATCATTGATTCATGTTTTGTTCTGTTTTTGAAATTAAAGCGACACCAAGACGACACCAGTGCCACGAAGTGATTTTCATTGATTGACGATGAAATATTAAATTGTTTAAAATAGATCCAGTTTAGTAGCTAAAAATTAAAATGGATTGGCGTCGCTAGTCTAGACTGGTAGATCACCCGTCACTTTAAGAATAAATCGCAAAATATTGCTATAACCAAAAATTTTCTTTTTATTATCTTCATTGCAACTAAGAAATAAAAGCCTTCTGAATTTTCCACTTTATCGCTAAAAGAATCTTGCCAAGCTCCAACATTCTAGGCCAACAGAAAAAAAGTTTCTGAATTCCTTGCCAATTTATAACACGTGCCTTATTACTTTGGCCGCAAGTTATAAGCGTAACAACAAAAAAGGACGATAGACCTAAATAACGTATCTACTTTTTATAAATGAGTAAGTCCTACAGACAGCGGCAACGCAAACACGAAAAGCTTGCGCGATCGTATCGACACCTAGCGCCTAATGTCCCGAAACAGAGTAAGGGTGGACCACTCATCATCATCATCATCATCAGCAACCCATACTCGTCCACTGCTGGACATAGGTCTCCCCTAATGCACGCCACTGCTCCCGATTTTCGGCCACTCTCATCCAGCCCACACCAGCCAGCCTTCGAATGTCATCATCCCATCTTGTCGCAGGACGTCCTACACTACGCTTACCGAGTCGCGGTCTCCACTCAAGGACTTTACGGCTCCAACGGCTGTCAGTTCTGCGGCTAATATGACCAGCCCACTGCCACTTCAGTTTGCTAATTCGGTGGGCTATGTCGGTGACTCTGGTTCTCTGTCGGATTACATCATTTCTGATCACCACATGATATGGGTGGACCACTAGTCTGATATAAATCTCAAATTATTCCTTTTCAATCTTTCACAGCGTTTCTGAGAAAAAGGGTCTCAACAGTACACCACGCACATATACCTACTACACACACCACGCACGCACACACTCACCCTTACGCAACACAAGTTTAATAACAGAGTTCAACTTTAGAGTTATTTTATCTATGTAGGTATATTGTTTTTCTAATCTAGGTTTGATAGAATTTTATTGTTTTTTTTTATTTTTGAACAAAGCCTTCGCATCCGTACCCTGGCACTCGACCTAGAGCGGCTGAAAATCAACGCTGACCTATGTCAGCATTAGCTGAGCCACTGCCTTTTGCTTGCCTTAGATTTTTGTTAATATTTTAAAAACTAAGTATGTAAGGTAGATAAGTTCTAGTTTATATAAATAAATTATGAGTGTTACGGAAATACCTATGTAACCTAGTACCTACCTACCTGTTTTGCTGTATGAGAAAGTAATAAACGTTTTTTTATTTTATTTTATTTCTGTAACAGTTACGTAATAGTACAGATTTGTATCTGTACTTTTACAATTAAATACAACTTAATTACAACATTACAATTACAATACAATTACGCATTACAATTTAATAGTTAGGAAATTAGGCAACTTTATAATACTACTTATACTTATATTATTTACGTAACCATGATATTACTTTTCAGATAAAATAGGCCAAGTTCTATTTATTAACTTTTTGTATAACTAATTGACCCTGTTGTCTTGCCAGAATCATAAATATTACTTTTCCTGCCTAACTTAATTTTAACAGACTATTTATAAAGGACACAATTTTTATGAGGAAACACAAATTATAACCTATTTAGGTTACACAAATTATAACTTATTTAGATTAAATCAAAGACAGACCTAAATATAAATGTTATAACCAGACACTGAATAAACACAAGAGTACGTTACCCGACTGTTTGTCCAGAATGGAAATCGAACCTACTATATCTTGGTGACCTAATAAATCTAGGCAGTAAGCAGAAAGCAGTTTGTCCACCGCGCTTGCCAAAATAAATGAAAGTCTTTCGCGTATTGGATCTGCCACGATTAAGGTGACGGGTAGGGCACACTAGCGACGCCAATCGATTTTAATTTTTAGCTACTAAAGCGGATCTATTTTAAACAATTTCGGGGTTACAACCTCTCGGCAAACACTTAGGTATACTATTTATTAAATAACCGTGTGGACCCAACATTTGTACGCGAAAAATTGATTCACGCTAAAAGTGGCCGCTTTTGGGGGTAATCAATTTTTCGCGTACAAAAACGGACGTAACATTTGTGCATGGTTATTTAATAAATAGTATAAGTGTTTGCCGAGAGGTTGTTAATCCGAAAATGTTTAAAATAGATCCGGTTTAGTAGCTAACAATTAAAAACGAATGGTGTCGCTAGTTAGGGCTACCCGTCGTCGCCTTAACAATAAATAAAGTGTTTTTATTTTAGATTCCCGTAGTATATTAATGGATTCACGTATTTTTATGTAAAGATGTGGTGGAGGTTTTAAGTTATGGATGTTAGTATACTCATGCAACTTTTTTTTTCAATATGATTTTTTTTTGGGTAGAGCAATTTTGTGCAATTTATTCTTTACGGCTCACGGCGAAGCAAAAAGCACTTACAAAATTCGTCAACTAACCAAGGTCTCCGGTAGCTTAGTCGATAAAACAGTTGCCCAGTTAACAAAAGATCGTGGGTTCGAGTCCCACCAGAAGACTGTCGATAAATTTCAAGTGCATTATTTACTTAAGAATATTTTTTTTCATCTTCATCATCTTAGCGTGTACTTCCCAATTGCGACCAAAACTGTCGCTTCTGATCCCAGAGTACGCTTCACCCATGATCCAGGATTTGGGGGTCTGGTAATTACAATAAAGCGACTGCCGTCAGACCTTCGCAATCCTTTAACAGGGGAACCAGACCAACAGTAAAGTAAAAAAAGTAAAGTATAAAGTCCCACTGCAGGGCAAAGGCCTACTTCATAGAAATCAAGTCATCACTACTACGATGGGATTAGGCTTAATCACCACGCTTACCAAATGCCGATTGGTGATCACAAACCCGAGCTACGTTCGAAAAAATCGAACCCAGGACCCTGAGATCACGGCCCGGTACTTAAACCACTAGACCAACAGAATCATGGTTAAATATTTCAGACACTGATATTCAAAACATGCAGGTTTCTTCACGATGTTACCCTCACCGCTGAGCTAATGATTAAAATAGGACGTGCTATGTCTTCTATAAAAAAACTGTCACTGATTGTGTCACATTAACATCGCTTTGTATATATTTATCTTCAAATTATATAAAGCGATGTCAATGTGACACAATCAGTTGACAGTTTTTTATAGAAGACACAGCACGTCAAAATCCAGAAAATTACTTATAAAAATAAGGTTACACCTCAGCCAGTCGCCAACATACCGGAGCCCCAGTGTGGCACACGATAATCGACTACGGTGGCCACTGGCTGAGGTGCGGCAACTACTCTTCCTGGTGAGAGGAAGTTCCGCGATCAGTACCAAATCACCCCCACCATAGTTCGTTGATTCCTGATAATCGTGCCTAGAAGTGAAGTCCACAAGTTGAAGAGTTCCGTGACAGCCGTCGGGACAGGTTTGCGCGGGAGGACGTCCACGGTGGGGGCCGACGAGGAGCGAAGAAGAACCGTTGGAGTTTTGGAAAAGTGGGAGTGCGCATTAAGAAGTAGGAAGCAATGTTCTTTGTTTTTATGCTATTACACAATGTTGGTGGCTCTATAGGATAAATAGAACTTCATGGTACAAGAGATAACGTTCTTAGCCAACACACTATGGAGACATTTAAAATACGATGTGAATTTATTCCATTGGTCGTCCTGATAATTATTTCTACAGAAAACAAGTCACGCTCCGACCTCAAAAATGATTGTACATTCCGAGCATTACAATCGAACCCGTCCGAATATATTCAGAGGTCGATCCGATATCCCTGAGTAAGGATCCGTTCATTTGGTGATAACATCTGAATGGCTTTATTTATACACGAATTTGTTTCATGTGCTTAGCCTAAATATAAATTCGAGCCAACAAAAATTATTAGACATACCGGATTCTGGAACATGTTCCAAGCGTAACCCCAGGCTACAAAGCGACTGCTTTGTATGCAGCTCGGAATGACACGCTTAATCCCTCATGGATTTTTCATAAAGAAATTTAAATATATAATTGTCATAATATGTTAGGACGTACCAACTTAGACCGGCGTTAATAGACTAGATCCCAAACGGCCCCCACCGCCTTACAGAAAACAGGAGTGAAACAGCGATGTATTTTGCTGACTGAGTGAGAGCACCAGAGGCCAGATCCAAGGGGGCGTTTAAAGGCTGGCTACGCACTCGTGACGCCACCTGATATTGTGAGTGTCCATGGGCGGAGGCAATCACTTACCATCCGATAATATCTCTAAGAAGTTTAATAATAATAATAATTTTTCACAACATCACATACATTGATCGGACTCCGAGATAGGTAGCAGCACAAGCACCTGTGTTACGGGGATCAACAGCAAAATTACAAATATATCTTTATTCTAATACCTGAGCTACCTATCTCGGAGTCCGATCAATGTATGCGATGTTGTGAAAAAACATTATTGAAAATTTATGAATGTCAAATATTATGCAATCTACCGCTGATTCAGAATGTCAATTTCTGCCGAGAAGAATCAGCAAGAAACTTAGTGGTTACTCTTTTCAATTCATAATACTTATGGTAATTTTAATTTTCAATATAATGCAATATTCTTTCTTGTATAATATGCATTCAATACTTTTCTTTTGTATATGATTGTACATTGAAAACACCCAGACCAATACAAATAGACCCTTGCACGAGAGGCAGCGTTCACTACCACTGATCCAAACGGGTCGCCAGTTTAAGATGAATAAAAGTGTGAAACATATTAGCGAGTAAGTAAAGTAAAACCGGAAATGGAATATTACTTCTACGGTCCGGTTACTTTGCACGAAAGTGTAAACTGCAGAGACATGTTCGAATTGCACTCGCCACGATGCATTTAATTAAATATTTGGGATGTTAACTTTCAATTAACCTTTGCTATGAAGTTTATGTATTCTGCGAAATTTTGTCCGGAGAGCGCATCAATTGAATGTTTCGGAAATATTCTTCTTTGATTATGATGATAAAGTAACATTATACTCAGATGTTTAACTTCATCAAAGATTATTATTTCATCATCATTATGGTGACTGGTCTGATGGCGATTTTGCAAAACATATGGTTTATTAACTCGGAAAATACAAACTTCTCACTATTCGTAAATGCTTGAGGAAACAAAAAATATTTTGTGTTATATCTGTTAAATAGCAGCCGAACATTATTAATTAATATTAATATAGAATTACTTATGAATTTATTATCATTTCTAGTCAGACAACGATCGTAGACCGGCTGGTTTTGTTGACGTTGAATGGATCGACCTTTAGATACCGTTTTAAATTGTATAGGAATTAAAAGGAATAAAATAAAAATATTTTTTAAATAAATATAAAATATATAAAAAATAAAAATTCGATTTACTTTCATTCATATTTTTTTTTAGTTTTGGAATTTTAGGCGTAATCGATGAATATAATTTTATTTTTACTTATATCATCATATTTACATATTATAATTATTACGTTGGTCAGTCGTTCCACAACCATGGGAAATTATGTTCCAGACTTTTGGAAGGTGTGCGTGAGGCCGAAGCCAACACATAGAGGCCTGTTTGATTGACAATTTTAGTCTTGTATGGTGTGACACCAGCCGGTGACTCTCGCTGTACTATGGAAGTATAGCCAAGGACAGTCTCCGGTTGATGTAGGACTATTGCAAGACGTGGAAAAACTAAACAAATTGGGCCAATTATTATTATTATTAGGAGCCTACCGTGTCCTACTGCAGGGAAAAACCTCCCTACCCCTTCTCCACGTTTCGCGATTTTGAACTTCCGTGGTCCAACTGGCTATGTCGTCTTCACTTTGGGGAAATCCAGGTCAACTTCTAGGTTTACCGCTACCTGTCGCTTCGGATCCCAGAGTACGCTTCACCCATGATCCAGGATTTGGGGGTCTGGTAATTACAACAAAGAGACTGCTGTCAGACCTTCGCAATCCTTTAACAGGGGAACCAGACCAACAGAATCATGGTTAAATATTTCAGACACTAATATTCGAAACATTCGTAGCCACTTTTGATTGCTGGGCTCCCACCTGAACCTATCCTACACGCACCCGTCCATAATGTATTTGGCTTGCACATAATTCATACCAAGATTACTAAAAATATAATCCATTTTTTCTTTGCACATCTTATAAAGCGTTCAACCCAATAAGGCGTCACTTATGAGAAAATTAAATTCCAATTTGTGTCTGAAATGTCTCCGTGAAATGAAACTCCAGGAAAGTCTCATCTTGCCGAGCGCAGTTTTTAAATGTATACAAATAGGGCATGAATATAGAACCATCTAATTTGACTGAGAATTTGTACCCAGACTTTGAGGGTGTTAGAGTTTTGGTTAACAGATCCAACTGAGTACAGGTCGATTCACGGAAGATGACCACAAATGGCCAGCGTCTATGCATGCATGTCTCATGAAGAATAGACTTGAGACAAACAATAATATAAATTAATATTTCACAACATCACATACATTAATCTGACTCCGAGATAGGAAGCTCAAGCACCTGTGTTACGGATATCAGAATCAACAGCGGAATTACAAATATATACATATAATACTTTTCTTTTGTAAATACATACTTATAATACATACAAACACAAAGACCAATACAAACAGACATGTTCATATACACAAATGTTTGTACTGTGCGGGGATCGAACCCGCAACTCTTGGACCAAAGGCAGCGTTCACTACCACTGTTCCAAACGGGTCGTCTAGTCATATTCCGAATATTGTTAAAAATAAGAGAAGAAAGGATAAGGTTTGTCAAACGTATATGTGCAGGATTGCTTTAGTCAAACATTATTTTAATTATATATCCCCTAGTCTCTATAGTAAAATTAACAAACATCTGAATATTTATTCCCTCCCATTGTATAAATGCAAAACTATTTTAAGTGAATGGCTTTTAAGCCTTGATTATAATATGGTGGAATCTCTTATAAAGTAAATTACAAACATAAATAAATAAAAATATATAACTAAATAATTATGCATTACACGTGTGTGTAAAACGTAATATTATAATCAATGTGTATAAATATATACACACAGCACACACACACACACACATACACACAATACACACAAACATTACCCACTCATATAGGTATATTCGCACACACATACACACACATTACTCTGATTTGTTTTTGGTTGTTTTTTATTAATCTAATATAAAAAAAAAATTTAGACTTGCAGTAATAGACTGGGCGTATTACGACCTTAGAAAATATGACTGTACCCATTCATTGTCATCATCGTCAGCCCATTGAAGTCCCCACTGCGGGGGCACTCCTTTAATCACATGAGGGGTAATTACCATACTTGGCAGACGGGTTGGCGAGGGTTTTGATATAAATGCAGAGTTTTCCTTCTCTGGGTGCTGATGATCATGCCAGCAGCTTTACCTTAGTCACCTTTTACGACACCTCGGTAAGAGTGAGGGTGGCCCATTCTACTCTGCCGGGGAACCACACGGCGTACCCATTCAGATTTATTTTTTCAAGTGACGTGATAATTCTTCTTAGTTACTTACTTACCGATGGCTCAGCGACCCAAAATGAGCCTTGGCCTTACGAGATGCCGCCATTTTTTTTGATCTTTGCAGCTTCACGCCAATCTCCTGCTTCCATATCTTGCAGGTCCGCGTTCACTCCATCCCGCCAGCGATCGTGGACGCCCAAATGGCCGCCGGCCAGTAGATAGAGATCACGAGATAACGCACTCGACACGCAATAGCAGTGTTAAAAACGATACAATCCAACGATTCCTATATTAGGATCACTTTGCGGCACTTCAATGCACAAATAAACACCAAATTTGTACACTAAAAACCAATATACACTAATTAAAAACCTTTGAATTGCATCAGCCCATACGGCTTGTTTTAGCCCTACCCGCCGAATCGACTCTTATTGCTATTTTATCACAATTTTTCTTATAACTCTTGGTCCCCGGCAGCATTCACAAAGACAGATTGCTAATGTCCAACTGATAAAAAGAGTTCTTCAAAGAGTCTCAGTAACGAGAATTTGAGATCTTCAATGAGTTTTTAATTGCCTTGCCGAAACTTTTCCCTAATTACAATACTTTCACAAAAAAAGGATTAGGATATCATAAGTTAATATTACTTACCTTATTAGCTTTCATTATTTTATTTTTCATCTCATCTATGGCACAATATCCTTGAATGTGTGGTTTAAGCCACTTACCTGAAACAAAATCAAAATAATATTTAAGTTTGCTTTTAAGTATTATAGTATAATTTACATATTAATTGTATTATAACTTCCTCGTTGTTGAGAATCGTGATGGTTGTTTTTGATCACCTTGATGTATGTATGTGGATTTGCATGAATTATATTTTGGTAGCTGCCCTTTTCTTCAGCTTGGACCGGAAGATGATGTATAAAAGGAAAACTGTTAATGCCTTTTGATGATGGTTTATTCTGTTAGTTTACAAACATGCTAAAAAAATGAAGTGACAATTTTTTATATGTTTTCGTAGAAGTCCTTTTTTCTATGACAGATCTAGTGATGTCGCTGAAAATTGTCTTTGACAGATGTAGTGTTGTCAACATACTCCCCCCCTTGAAAGTTTAACTTTCAAGAGGCTCTTGTGATTGTATGATCATTGGGCACAGTCTTGACAGCGCTCTTCTGAGGATGCCCCGTTTCGTAACAATATCGACAACCCTGGTCACCCCATCGTCACCAGGATACAACTTCGTGATTTTTCCCAAAAGCCAATTTAGTGGTGGCAGCTGTTCGTCCTTCACCAGCACGAGATCACCTATTTGGACGCTCTGGCCTTTTGATGTCCACTTTGTCCGATGTTGGAGGTCGGAGAGTACTTCCTGCGTCCATCTTCTCCAAAATTGTTCACGCAGCATCTCCAATAGGCGATATCTATTGACGTTAGCAACTCGTACGTCGGAGACTGGATTAGGTAACGCAGTTAATGGACGGCCAATGAGAAAGTGCCCAGGAGTAAGTGGATTGAGTTCGGATGGATCAGTTGACAATTTTGAAAGTGGACGGGAATTTAATATAGCCTCTATTTGGGCGAATAATGTAGACAGCTCTTCAAATGTTAGGCTGGTGTTACCAGCAATGCGTTTAAGGTGAAATTTTGCGGATTTTACGCCTGCCTCCCAAATTCCACCGAAGTTGGGTGAATATGCAGGACTGAATAGGAAATTGATGCCTTCTGTTGACGCAAAACTATCTACGGATTCATTATATTTTTTAAGTAATCTAGCCAATTCGTTGCTTGCTCCTACGAAATTCTTACCATTATCGCAGTAAATAGTCAGAGGCTTGCCACGACGAGCAATGAACCTACGCAAGCATAATATAAAGGCGTTAGTACTCATGTCACTCACGAGTTCCAAATGCACGGCTTTAGTGCAGAGACACACAAAAATACAAAGGTAACATTTACTGACACGTGATCCACGACCTTTGCGGCTAGATATAAGAAATGGACCTGCGAAATCTGTGCCGCAAGTCTCGAAAGGTGGCGCTGGAGTCACGCGTGGACTGGGTAAGTTACCCATCAATGGTTGCATCGTTTGAGCTTTAAATCTTTTGCATGTGAGACATTTAAATACTGTTTTAGAACTTAATGATCTGCCACCTATTGGCCAAAACTGTTCACGGATAGAACTTAATAATTGTTGCGGACCACAATGAAGTAATCGCAGATGTTCGCTATCAAATAAAAGTTTAGCTAAATTGTGTTTGGAGTGAATTAACATAGGATGAATTTTATCATATGGACAATGTGATGCATTTTGGATACGACCTCCTACTCTAAGTACCCCTTTATCATCGAGGAAGGGATTTAAGGATATAGAGAGTTGACTTTGAATTGACTGAATTAGTTGTAGCTAGTAAATGCAAATCATTTGAAAATGACTCCCTTTGTGATTCCTTTACTAAGAGGATTAAAGATTGATTTAATTCATCAGTGGTAAGTGTTCCCTTTAATTTATTTATTATTTCTTTGCAATTTTTAATAAAACGTAGGACGTATGCCATTACTCTTTGTAGTTTATGAAAACTTGAATATTTATGAAACGGTACTATACCTTCATTTATGTGTAGTGTAAGACTTGTTTTTGTTTCAGGTAGTTCAACGCGAGCGGGATTAGAAGAAGGCCAATTCTCTTCAGATTTTGCTAGGAAAGGAGGACCGTGCCACCAAAGAAGATTGTCATGGAGCTGCCGCGGAGATACGCCGCGAGAAGCCAAATCAGCTGGATTTACTTCGGTAGGCACATGACGCCATGACTGTTGATCAGTAAGTTGACGAATTTCCTCAACCCTATTACAAACAAATGTCTTTAGAGTCTTTGGTTGAGTCTTGAGCCATCCCAGAACTATAGTCGAATCTGACCAAAATAGGGATCTTGACACAGGGATCCTAATTGACTTAATTACTTTAGCATGGAGTCGTGCACCCAATTGTGCACCTAACAACTCTAATCTTGGAATAGTTGCAGCTGGCTTTAGAGGCGCTACTTTCGACTTCGCACATAACAATTTTGTTTGACCATTAGAGAGAGACTTTACATAAATGCAAGCAGCATAGGCCTTTTGAGATGCGTCAGTAAAACAATGGATTTCGACATCAACTGAATTATGGGGTAGGACACATCTAGGTATTTTTATATTTGACAGATAGGTGAGGTTATTTATGAAAGATTCCCACAAACGTTTGATCTCATCGGGAACTGGATCGTCCCAATCTAATTTGAGACACCATAGATCTTGTAAAATTATTTTAGGTGTAATAGTGCATGCGGACAATAGACCAAGTGGATCAAACAATTTACTGGACATAGACAAAATATTTCGCTTTGTTATTTTGGAGAGAGTGTCAGACTGTGTCGAATATTGAAGGACATCACTTGAAGGCGACCATTTTAACCCTAAGACATTGGAGTCCTTTGAAAAATCTTGTGACTCATGATTGAGAGGAAGGTCTTCAAATATATCCGGGGAATTAGTACGAAGCTTCCTCAAGGGAAAACAGCCTTCGTTTAATTTGTCAATGACACCTTTGACTATTGATTTAAGTTCAGTTTTGGAATTTGAGCCAGTGTTGAGGTCGTCCACGTAAAAGTCGTGGCGAATGACATTAGCGACCTTTTCATCAGAACTCTCCTCAGCAAGTTGAAGTAAGCACCTAGTGCTCAAAAAAGGTGCGGATGCAGTCCCATAAGTAAGGGTGTTTAATTGAAGAACTTTGACTGGTTGGGCGGGATCACTCCGCCAGAGAATCAATTGTAAATGACGTTGAGATTCGTCGAGCGCTACTTGCCTGTACATCTTTTCGATGTCTCCTGTGACGACGTATGTATTTTGGCGAAATCTTAAGAGAATAGAAAACAGGTCATCTTGAATGGTAGGACCGACTGACATTATTTCATTTAATGATTTACCTGAAGACGTTTTAAATGAGGCGTCAAAAACAACTCGTAATTTCGTAGTTTCGCTTTGCTCGCGAAGAACTGGATGATGAGGGATGTAGTACCCGAATGTAGGACGAGACACCTCTGTCAGATGCCCTAAATCTTGGTATTCCTGCAAGAACTTTGAGTAGTCTTCTTTGAGATTTGATTTAGTTAGACGTTTTTCTAAATTGAAGAAGCGCTTTTGTACAATAGGATAGGAATCACCTAGTGATTCTTCTGGAATTTCACGTAACGGAATTTTGACGCTGAATCTTCCGTCCGACAAACGTTTATGATTGTTGAGAAAGTGAGCTTCACACTCTTCTTCTTCTTTGGACAATAATTTAGTTGCCTGTGGAAGCTCTTCAACTTCCCAAAATTTAGCAAGAGAATCTTTAATCTCTTGAGAGAAGTTGCATTGCACTTTGGGATTGGAGCCTGACCTAGATTTAGACTTAAAACAGATAGGACCAGCCACGAGCCAGCCAAGTCTAGATTCTTGTAATGTAGGTTGATTTGGACTCAATTTTATTTTATTTGACATGATAATGTCCCAGAAAACGTCAGCGCCCAGCAAAATGTCAATTTCGGAAGGTTGGAAGAATGTGGAATCTGCCAACTGAACATTAGGCGGGAGACGCAAATTTGATACATCAACTGGGGCGTTTGGCAAATTGTTTGTTATTTGTGGAATGACTAGACAGCTAACATTGAGATTAAAATCATTAACTCGAGATTTGACTTGTAGATCACAAATTTGGACCGTGCTGGTAACGCTATTGTTGACACCACAAACAGAAATTGGGTTTGTACGAGAAAACGAAGATTGACTGCCACTGTCAAGTAAGGCCTTAGCAGAGAAAGACTTATTATTATTAACATCCACTAAGTAAACTTCGGCAGTGCACAATAGGACCTGACTTGGCGTCATAGCAGAGAGAGCAACACTAGACGAAGGAGAATCATTGTCGACATCTACTTGCGTCGTGGGTAAGGTAGGTGTGCCTCTATTATTATTATTATTTTCATATTTTTGGTGTAATAATGAATTGTGTCTTTTTTTGCAGATGGGGCATGGACCTAGGCGACATTGCGAAATGTGATGATTTTGCCGAAGACAATTGGCACAAGTTTTATTTTTATTAATAAAGGATATTCTATCATTTATTGTCATTGATTTGAATTTATCACACATGTGAAGTAAATGAGTTTGGTTGCAAGCAATACATTTGAATTTATTTTCTGTATTAACAAATGACTTAGTAGATTTAATGAATTCTTTTTGTGGGGGCTTATTAGCATTGGACTCGGTGTTACTATACTGTATTGTCTCTAAAACGTCTGCTCGACCACGCAAAAAATTTAAAAAATCATCTAGAACTGGCGACTTTAAAGTATTTTTGTGCTCTTCCCACCTTCGACTAGTGGCTCCATCTAATTTAGATGCCATGATGTATATGACAATTGTGTACCAATAATTCACTGGTTCGCCTAAGTCTTCTAATGCCTTCAAATTTTTGGAATAATAATCAATCATGTATCTAATAGATTTGTATGACTCTCTTGAAATAGTTTCAAAATTAAATATAGCTTTAGTATGATTGTTTATTAAAATTCTTTTGTTATTAAAACGCTCACACAATGTTTTCCAAGCTAAATCATAATTGTCTGATGTGAAACCAATTGATTTTATGACTACGGCAGCGCCACCTTCAAGAGAGTTACGGAGATAATGGAACTTGCTTATGGCTGGCAGGGATTTATTGCTGTGTATTAATGACTCATATGTGTCTCTGAACTCTAGCCAAGCTAAGTGGTTTCCGTTGAATTTTGGCAAGTTTATAGTTGGTAACCTTATATTATTTAATTGGGCTACATTTTGGCATGAGCCAGAGCTATGACACGACCCTTGACTATTGTTTTGTGAGTTAGAAGATTTTCCAAAATTTTCAATAATGTTTTGAGCGACTGATATGATTCTACAAAAGTTGGTTTCAATCGTATCACGTTCTTCTATCAAAGATTCTAAATTATCAGGTGATAGGGATTCTAATTTATTTTGCACTTCGTCGAATTGAGTCAATAATTGTTGAATTCTTGTTAGTTTTAATTCTAATTCTCCTATGTCGCACTTGTCTATTTCCTTTACATCTAATTTGTTGACATAAGTTTGGAATTTAGTTAGTCTGGCCTTAATTGTGCCTCTTTGATTGACTAAATCCTTTTCCATTGTAAAGCAAGCAAAGAACCGATTAGATACTCAATGATATGAAATGTGTATCAAACTATAACCTTGAAATTGTACACGTAAGTACTGAATGTAAACAAAAAATGGATGGTGGAATCTATCCTGGGCACCGAATATATTGACCTAAACTGCGTACCTTTTCTAAAGATCCTTCTCCATCAGTCTTGGACGCGCCGATCACGTCGCGAGGTCACCATGTTGAGAATCGTGATGGTTGTTTTTGATCACCTTGATGTATGTATGTGGATTTGCATGAATTATATTTTGGTAGCTGCCCTTTTCTTCAGCTTGGACCGGAAGATGATGTATAAAAGGAAAACTGTTAATGCCTTTTGATGATGGTTTATTCTGTTAGTTTACAAACATGCTAAAAAAATGAAGTGACAATTTTTTATATGTTTTCGTAGAAGTCCTTTTTTCTATGACAGATCTAGTGATGTCGCTGAAAATTGTCTTTGACAGATGTAGTGTTGTCAACACTCGTAAATAGGTTTTTTTACATAATTTTCCTGTAAGTATTTAATTTTTTTTTTATATTTTTCATCCTTTATAACATTATACAACATTTATATTACAGTCTTAACAATTTATTACTGTATGTAAGATTTAGCTATAACAATTAGGTCAATCATTGTTTTATGTAAAAAATACTCCCACACTGACCGTGGGAGACTTCGGCATGAATAGGCCTGCTCGACTTGAGTGACGCCGAGGCCTCAATAAAAATATATATATACATGTCAAATTGAGAACCTCTTTTTTTGAAGTCGGTTAAAAAGTGCGCTTTACGCGCCATCAAAATATTTTGAGTATATGTGTATAGACACAAGGAATCGAAAATTTTAGTTACATACTTTGCCGCGGGACTTCTTTAGTGGCGCTGACTCTTGGTGATTTTCTGCTCACCCTGCCGCGAATCTTGATGATGTTATAAAACAAAATGTTTAATTTGTTATTATATCACGTTATAAATTGTTGTACAAATGATTATTACTGTTTAAAGTTAAATAAACATTGGATACTAACAATTTATAACTTTTGTTACATTCGTTTCTAACATTTATAACTGCTGTGTTGCACCAAAGCACCAAAACATTAACATATTCCCTGTTGAGAGTTTCAATACGTTTGAGGTATTAGTGAATCGATTTAATCAAAGCTCCACAGGGGTCACCTGTATGTTACAAAGAGCACCTTACAATAGCACTTAAAACCCTTGCAACGTAATAAAATAGTACATTCATTGGACAAAAGACCTAGTTGCATTCAGAAATGCACGTGAGATGCTTCTCTGTACAGGATCAGTACTTATAGAAGTTTACAGTGTACGCCATTCTTCCTAGGTAGTATTTTCTTTGTTATGAGTATATAGGTGCTTTACAAACTGTGGACACAATTGTTGAGGTAATGACTCTGGACGTGTAATCGTAATCAACCATTAATAAATAATAAATATTTCATAACATCACATACATTGATCTGACTCCGAGATAGGTAGCTCAAGCACCTGTGTTACGGATATCAGAATCAACAGTGGGATTACAAATATATACATATAATACTTTTCTTTTGTAAATACATACTTATAATACATAGCAAACACCCAGACCAATGCAAACAAACATGGTCATGCACACAAATGTTTGTACTGCGCGGGGATCGAACCCGCAACCCTTGTATCAGAGGCAGCGTTCACTACCACTGTTCCAATGGACAACATTTCAAAATTGCTAAGCTCTGAAACAAAAAATACCAATTCTTTGTTTACCTTTCCGCTGCTCGAATATATATTTATTATTTTTTTATATTGCTTATTTACTGCGAAAAAAATTAAAAACTAAAAATCGTAAGATGACGTCATCGGACGGCAGAATGTTAAATATTTCTTTGCTTAGCACATTATAGTTTTAAATTTACGAAATGCCACACCCATGACATGTAACTGTCAAAAAAAAGACAACTTGTCAACGTTGAATGTATGAATGACGTTGACAATGTTGACAGTAGTATTATTTACCTTTGACAGTAGTACCTTTTTTTTATTAAAACAATGATAAGCAAAGGAATATCGCTGTATTCAGCCGTCCGATGGCGTCATTTGGCGCTTACGTCTATTTAGAATAAAAAGAATTTCAATAATTATTTTATGCATGAAAATGGACAAATTTTGAAAAAAGAAAAAATATGGGTCTGTTCATTTTATGTCTATTTTCATATAAAAAAACAATATGGACATGTTAAAAATATGAAATGTTGTCCATTGGGTCGTCAACCATTCGCTGTGGTTCCCTTATAAGGATTGTACAGGTCAAAAGTCAGTCGCTTCTTGAAAATAATCAGACTTAACCGTACCTTTCGGCTCCAAAATTATGGATTTGAATGCGACAAGGATTATTATTATTATTATTATTTATTGCTTATAGTAGGTAGACGAGCTTGCGGCCCATCTGATGGTAAACGGTAACCGCCGCTCATAGACATCAACAATGCCGGAGCACACTCATGCCGCTGCCTACCGTGAGAGAAGAACTCTTTTTAAACCTCGTTTAAAAAAGGACATGTCATAGCGATCAGGGAACCCCGCGGCTGGACATCGCGATGAGATATTAATACCTAAACTAGATATTACGGTAAATAGCTTTTCAATGTCATTAAGAAAATGCTCTGCGCATATTAGTTACGTTATGTCGGATTTCTTCCGTGTCGGCGTAGGATTATAGAAATAGAAATAGAAAAATGTTTATTTGGCACCAAAAATACAGATAACAAAATATAGATCTATACATTACTTATTAATTAAGTTCTCATCTAGGTACAGTATAATATCTAAGTTCTAATTTGCGCCAAAAAGGTCCCCGCTCAGCTATTTGTCCAGACACAGAGCCTCGACGCTGATATACTGCGGATACCTAACATTTATGATTACTGACTAAAACTGCTGCGACTCCACAATATTGATGTGACTATCGACAGCTCATGTCGAATCAAACACTTACAAATTTAGTCGGCTAAATTATGCATTCAGTGGTCTAATTGGTAGAACATTCTCCCGGATTGTGGAAGGTGTAGGTTCGAGTCCCGCCTGAACACGAGATAATTTTTAAGTGTGTTATTTATTTAAGAATGTATTGCAAAAGATTGCTATAAAAAATACCAACAATTGAAACTTTTTACTGTTCTATTGTGTATTTTAATTTTCTTCTTTTGACTGAGATACTGACAATTTGGGCTATTTATGTTGATATTATCTGTCGCGCTTATTTTTATTTCTTTTTTTTTAGTTGTAATTAATTTGACAAGGATTGTATTCTTCTGCTTTTGTATTGTAAATTATCCGTGAGTGACTAATGAACATGAATGTAATATAATAATGTATCCTATCCTTATACTGCGTTTTGGATTAATTTCTGTTAGCTTGTTAGGTGTCTGAATAATAAATAAATAAATAAAAAAAAACTTTCATACAACATGTAGGCTCCTGAGAACCTTTATCAGATTTTTCCATATTAAGTGGGTATTCGAGCGGGGTATTTCAGAAATAAAGATGATTTTCACAAAATCGCCTCTATAATTAACTATGCAAACCAATTTAACATAAAAATAATTCACTTTGACACTGATTCAATTGGATTTAATCCAGACGTATGCGATCCGTCGATTCCGATGCGTCACGCGCCACGTTCCGTTCAAAAGTGAGTCGAACGGCCGCGCGATGACAGCGGTAGTGACGTTCCGCTAGAGTGTGGCCAATCGCCAAACTCTCGTCCAAAAATCGACTCGATAATTTTAATAAAATTATGACGGCATTATCGATGCGCCGTCAAACATTTTCGAAAAAACAATAAAAACTGTTTTATAACAGCATCTTAGTTCACAAAGGTTATAAAAGGTTACCACGTGTAGGCGCTCTACGGGGCGCCAGTCTGGGCGGACTCCCTAGCAAGAGGGGAAAACCTTCCCTTCTTGCGGGGGCCTCAGCGAGTGGTAGCGCAGCGGGTCGCTCGAGCTTACTGTACAGTAAGCTTCGACGTGGCCTGCTTGCTCGCGGAGACCCCCCCGTGGGAGTCGGACGCCGTGGTGCTCTCCGCCGTATACGACTGTACGGCGGAGAAAAGGGCAGCAGGGGAGTCCTTCTGCCCCGTCGAGCGGGAGGCCGTGCGGACGGAGGCCCGCTTGGTCCTCCGGAGGCGATGGTCAGAGCACCTCGTCCTCACCCGCTACGGCCGGAGAACGCTCGACGCGCTCGCCCCGGTGTTAGACCGGTGGCTTGAGCGTGCCCACGGCGTTGTCTCCTTCCGGATGGTGCAGGTAATGACCGGGCATGGCTGCTTCGGTTATTATCTGCACAAAATCGGCAGGGAGGAGACGCCTTCGTGCCACTCGTGCGGTGACCCTGTGGACACGGCGCAGCACACCTTGGCGGTGTGTGCGCCGTGGGCACAGGCTCGCCACGCTTTGGTGGCAGAGGTCGGCCAGGACCTCTCGCTCTCCAATATAGTGAGAGCTATATTGGCGAGTGAGGATGCCTGGAAGGCCTTTGCTGCTTATTGCGAGCACGTGATGGCGGCGAAGGAGGCGGCGGAGCGCGAGCGAGAGGCTGACCCTCTCGCTCCCGCTATCCGCAAGGCACGTAGAGGGAGGAGACGACGCGAATACTTGCGTCTCCTTCCCCTGCGAGGAGCAGGTCCGCTGGTGCGTGGGGCTGTAACCCCACCACCGGCATTGCACGGACCTCCTCCTACGCCTGGTGGGGACGGCACAGCTCTCTCGGCTGTCCCCACTCCCTCCCCCGACCCCGGGGGAGGAAGCGCCGTGCCCGCCGTGTAGGCGGGCTTCCGTCCGGGAGGGGTCGTGGTGCCAGGTTTCGTACCTCACCCCATGACCTCTCCCACTATGGACGATGAGGGAGAGCCCCAGGAGTTTTAGTCGGTATACCCCCGCCTTCTGCGGGGGGGAGTCCGACATAACCCATCCGTTTACAGACGGATGGGTATGCGTAACGCATTTCTCCTGGGTCACCAAAAAAAAAAAAAAAAAGGTTACCACGTGTTAGTAACTGCAGTAACTTACACCCTGTTTTCATTTCATTTCATTTATTTCAGTATACTTGTAGCTTACAGAATTATTCCAACACGCACACAAGTTTAGAATCTACATTAAAAAGAAAAAAAAAATACAAATAAATTAAAATTACATACCATTTCGAAGGAAAAATGAATAAACAATAAACATTGATGCATTACGATGAATAAAATAATAATAAACAGCACATTACCAAATCAATAAAATTGTCAAACGATATTCGAAAAGTCAAGTCAATAAAATAATTAAAAAATACAAAAATAATGTCAAAGGAATTAAAGTAATATAGTAATTTATGTAGTCAATCAGATTGTTATCGTTTTGTCAATAATTTGATTAAATAAAGTAATTAAATACATCAAGCCATCAGCAAATAAGTCCATGTCGTCGTGCTGAGTGAGTATGTCCCCTATTAGGCGCAATGCGCGATTCGTTGGCGCATATGCCGCCCGTTCAGTTCGCGTCACTGGCCTCTGCAAGAGACGCGGTCTCCGACGAGCCGCCACTGTCACTCCCCCACTCTGTGTCAGTCTTCTGGGCACCAACAGCTTTACCCTTTCAAGAACCGATTGACAGTCTAGCCTTTGGTGAATTACGGATAGATAGTGTCTTATGGTTGCCATTACCCTTCTGACCTTCAGGGTTTCCAAGTCAACCATACCCAGGACAAATGCAGATGGATATAGGTAAGGGTAATACCCATATCGTTTTTTAAAAAGCCAACGCGCAAATTTACGTTGGATCCTTTCTATGAGATCCATGTATTTTTTTTGGTAAGGCTCCCATACCACTGCTGCGTATTCTAATTTACTGCGTACATATGCATTGTACAAAGTTACAGCTACCCTAACATCGTCAAAGTCTGTAGCGGTCCTCATAACGAATCCTAGAGTCTTATTAGCTGATATACAAATTGTTTTTATATGATTATGGAAATTAAGTTTAGTGTCCAACATTTAATCCCAGATCACGTATGTCATATACTCTAACCAAAGGCGCGTCATATAGCATGTAGTCAACAATAATGGGATTACGTTTTGCTGAAAATGTTATAATTTTACATTTAGTCTCATTGAACGGTAGAAGGTTAACTCTGCTCCATTCCGAAACTGCATTTATATCCTGTTGGAGGGACAGAGTATCCGAGTTGGTACCTATTCCCAGGCTTAATTTTAAGTCATCTGCAAAGAGAAGACTTTTGGAAAATTTAATATTATCAGATAAGTCATTTATAAAAAGTAAAAATAGTGTTGGCCCGAGCGTACTCCCCTGACTTACCCCAGACCTAGTGAAATAATCACTGGATTCAAAACTTCCCAGCCTAACGAATTGACGTCGATTAGCTAGATAACTAGCAAAAAATTTAAGTAAATGTGGAGTGAAGCCCACATTTGCTAATTTCGATAATAAAATATCATTATTCACCATCGTCTGTTCTCGTACTCACCTTTGTCTGTAGTATTAATGTGTCAATGTTACCTTATCTATGTTTACTAATGAATGTTCATTGTTAAATTATTTATTGTGATGGTCAATAAAATGTTTTTCTTTCTTTCTTTCTTTCTTTCACCAAGTCAAAAGCCTTCCGAAAATCGAAATAAGCAGCGTCCACCTGTCGACCTGCGTCTAATTCAGCACAAATAAAGTCCACATGTTCTGTAAGGTTTGTGCTAGTAGAACGGCTCTTTCGAAATCCGTGTTGGCAATCTATCAACTTATAATCGATTTGTTTGCCAATTCGCAGATTCAACACCGATTCAAATAGCTTAGCTGGGGTCGCAAGCACCGCCACCGGTCTAAAACCTGAAACATCGTTTCCGCCTTGCCCTTTTGGAACTGGTGTTACTCTTGTCACTTTCCACTTCTCCGGATACTGAGCATTGTTAAGAGACAAATTATAAATATATAACAAAGGTGATTGAAGAGCAGCTGCACAATCCCTAATCAAAAAAACAGGAATGCAGTCAGGGCCCGTAGCCGAACGCGGCTTAAGGCGCTTCACAGCCTTTTTATAGTCACTGTCGTCTACATCTCGCACTGTGATAGAAAATGAGTCTACTCGTGTGTGGGTTGTTTTTTCAGCTACTAAATAGTCCAAGAGAGGTTTCTTATCTTGAAACACAGAGCCGAAGTATTCCGCGAAGGCATCCACTGCGGCCTGACCTGTTACTTCCCTACCCATAAAGCTAAAAGATTCTATTTGTCGCCTTCTCTTCTTTTTATCTTTAATATATTTCCAGAAACTTACTGGCTCGTCAACAATATTCTGCTGTGTTAATTTAAGGTACTGCTTATACGCATTGTCAATTAAGATTTTAACCTTACATCTATAGTATCTGAACATTTCTTTGTTGAACAGTTTTCCCTCCAATTTGTATCTTTTTAAATGAAAATATTTATTTTTTATATTACCTATGATCTCCGGAGTGTACCAATTAGGATAATTATATTTACAGCATCCTGACGCCAGTTGTTTAGTTGGTACATGTAAACCTATAACGTCATACAATTTAGCGTAAAAACAGTCAACAGCTAAGTCCACGTCCGTAACAGTCATTAGGTCAGACCAATCCAATTCATTCAACGCCGCATAAAGCGCTTGAAAGTCAGCTTTACGCCAATTCCAGTTAGGACCTGTAACCAAACGCTCACCAGAACCAGTCAAGGACTGGGGTACAGGCGAAGCATACGGGAGCATGATGTTAACATCCAGCGAAGGATGATACAGGTCTAATGGTACTAATGGATCTAGATTAGTAGACACCGAAATTTGATTGGGTTCATAGTCACTCAGCACAAGATCTAACATACCGCCTCGAATATTTAATACATTGTTATGTTGCCGTAGATTACAAAAATCACAAAAGTTTTGGAATTCAGTTTTAACCTGGGCACTACATGAATTTAAATTAAAATCACCCAATAATATTAAATTCAAGTTAGAATAAATACAAACGGCATTTTCAATACATGCTAGGACATCCATATACTGTTTATCACTATAATTAGGTGGTAAATACACTACACCGCAAAGAAACTTTGTATTTTTACAATTCACAATTACAAATACTATTTCTTTGTCCGGTGTCATACCATCAACGTCGTTTAATACTTTAATGTCATAGGCGTTACAAACAGCCAACAATACTCCACCCCATCCGGAATCACCCACTCGATCCTTGCGGATCACTTCATAACCTGCGGGGAAAAGTTCACCGTCTGCCACCGAACTTGTCAAAAATGTTTCCGTCAAAGCAATGATGTCGAATTTAGCCTGAGTTACATTATTTAGAAATAAACTCGTTTTTGAGCGTAAACCCCGGACGTTCTGATAATACAGTGTTAGAGTCTCATACCGTTGTCGCCCTTTGTTGCGTGATCCTTTCTTTGGAGCGAAAGGTCTGGCGCCATGGCTTAATGCATATGTCCTCCGCCCAGTTATTCGGTGACATAACGCATTCCGCAAGCTTAGCCGGAACACCCAGCTTGAACGATGAGTAGCGACCACGCGACTTCAACTCCTCCACAGTGCAGACATCACTCCGACAAATAGATGTAAGATGAGCCCGTACTTCTTCTGATGTTGTACCCTCCACCACATAATATAAGTGTAGGGATCTCCACCTTTCAGCTGCCCTCAAAGATGTGACGCCTGGCGCTGCGGTTCCTCTAAGCACTCCAGGCAATGAAGTTCTCTTCTTTTTGGGTTTGACTTCTATCCATTCCCCTCCTAATTCCTCCTTGTCTACGGTGTTCATCGAAGCCTGCTGGATTAAATTGTTTTGATCATTTCCGGGTAAGGGGTCTCGCGTTTGCTTTATCTGGGGTAAGCGGCTGTGTCCGGATTCCTCCCCCTTCGAAGACCGCGCCTTCCTGCCACTCTGCTTGTGCTCAAGGTTGGGAATATCCGTGGAGCGTTTGGACGGGGTCGGCCCGGTGTTAGAAACTACAGATTTAGACCGGGCTGGAGCGCAAAGACCCCTAATATTTTCTAATTTGATATCCAGCTCTTCCACCTTTACGGATAGTTCGTCGATTTTATGTAAGACCTCCGATTTTAGACCTGTGAAGTGGTCCAGCAGCAGTTTACTAATTCTTGACATCAAACGAGATTCCAAATCGCTTTGCACATTTTTCAACTCCTGGGTAACTGAAGTACGAATTGTGTTCCTAATACTATCCAATGTATCGTCAATACATGGCGCTTGCACAAATCGTGCCCCTGGCCGAACGGTGACATGGTCTGTGCTGCACATAGATATATCGGCACAATCGCTCGCAATGCTCATGTCGTGTATCGACTGTATTTGACGCACGGGGGTGCCCGAATTATCGCCTTTTGGTATTCTGCTGCGGCATTCCACGCATATCCAGGTCTTGCGAAATTCGGAAGACAGCGATAAATAATGATCATGAGTAAAGTTTGCACACAGAAGATCGTAAAGTTGCTTACATCTGACGCATTGCATAAAAGCGCCTCCATCTCCAATAGCACCCCGGCACCCGGCGCAAACACTCGCTCGTGACGTCATCGTAGGTTAGAAGCTCGGGCGCGCGAGGCGTAGTAACAGCGGGTGCGAGCGCGGTACAGGCGCTGTGACTCACAGCAGCGAGCGATGCACGGGTTGTCGTCGGTCAGGGTCCGTAACGGTTATGAAATATTTTTGAAATATTTTTGCATATATTTCCAACAGTTCTTGACCGATTTAAATTCTAATTTCACCACTGGAAAGCTGACTATAAAAGCTCAAATTTGGTATGGGGTACGATTCGAAAAATTAAAATTTTACCACTCTTAACAGCAAATATTTACGGAGCAAAACAAAATAGATGTTGCCTCAAACTCGGTAACGGACGACGTCTGTTACACGATCATGGCGGTTTACTTGTTCACAATAGATAACAGTCATCCAAGTTCGATTCTGAAATATTACGATCCCGACACGAAACTGATCGGTACCATAGCTCAAATAGTGGGTGAAGAATATTAAGCCAGAATAGCGATGATAAATGGATTAGTAAAATTGAGCTTATGTTTGCAAAAGTATGTATACATAGTAGACAATTTACTTCATCAAATAGCCAAAAAAAATATTATTACAATTATTTCACAATATTTTTTCACAACATCGCATACATTGATCTGACTCCGAGATAGGTAGCTCAAGCACCTGTGTTACGGATATCAGAATCAACAGTGGGATTACAAATATATACATATGATACTTTTCTTTTGTAAATAAATACTTATAATACATAGCAAATACCCAGATCAATACAAACAAACATGTTCATGCACACAAATGTTTGTACTGTGCGGGGATCGAACCCGCAACCCTTGTATCAGAGGTAGCGTTCACTACCACTGTTCCAATCGGGTCGTCAAAATTATAGGGACAGGTTTAATGGTGCTATTGGCAGCAAACCCTGCCTTATGCTCCTAGGTTTGTGTATAAAATTTCCATTTTAGACTTATATTATAAAGACTTTATCTGATATCTATTCATTTATAGCGCTCACCAGAACTGTGAATTTTAAAATTATATAGTTAAAATGCAAATATAATTTTGAAAGTCGTGAAAAAAATGTATCGTGCAATAAAGTTTATATAAATAAATATTCCAATTGGTCAATGCAAGCGATTTCTTATTTATTCACGTAAATAGACACTCTGTCAAGCCTTTTTTCAGAATCCTTTTAAAATTGAGTCCTCGTAGCATGGCTATTAATATTTCCAATATTGACGAAATCTACTGACTTATTGTAAAGGCCTTAGGGTTCTAAATTGTGCATAAATATATTTAGTGCTTAGTGGTTTTACGAGAGGCGAAGAGATATCTTAGTGAGGAGAATTCCTGGAAGAGATATCATGTTGTTTTCATTTATCAGATTTAACCAATTACAAATTTGGCGATTTTATACCTTCCGAGACCTGATTTGACCTAACCTAACCTAACCTCTTTCTGATTTCGCGGATGTTCATGGGCGGCGAAGATTGCTTTCCATCAGGTGGTTCGCTTGCCCGTTTGTCGCCTTTAATATAAATAACACCTACCTATTTCAAAAACAGTGAATTAGTCCGACAAATCAAGTCAAATTTACTAGGATTTGCCATTGATTTATATACGTAGTAGCTTCAACTCACTTGGAATTGCTGTAGAATACAAATACAAATAATGGGGTATACGAGTTCTAGAGTGGAGACCGCGTCTCGGCAAACGTAATGTAGGGCGCCCTCTGGCTAGGTGGGGGGACGATCTGCGCAGGATGGCTGGCAAGAGCTGGATGCGAGAAGCACATAATAGATCACAGTGGCGAACAATTGGAGAGGCCTACGTCCAGCAGTGAACTGCGATAGGCTGATGATGATGATGATGACAAATACAAAATACAAATAACTTTATTATGCATAAATAACTACACTTTGCACACACTGTAAATAGTTTAATAACATACTTATCAGATAGGTATATTCAAATAATTAGTTTAATTCTTGTCTAAGCCAAAACAATGTTTATTAAAACATAATGTAGGTAGGTACAGATATATAATCCTTCACCTTCCGTACTAGTACAAGACTGTGTTACGGCAAGGTAGTCATAATCGTCCTGTGCATAAGGTATATTTTAACTAGAGCGGGTGACAAGATATTATATAGAATGTAGAGAGTAAGAAAAAAAAGTTACACGATTTAGATATAAAAACTACTCAGTGAAAAGTTAAGATTTTCTTTTAGTCCCAAACCCACTAAACAATATTTCACGTGGTAAGGTCACTAAAGGCCAATGCAACCAATCTTTATCCGTGGCTAAATCTATGGTATAACGGATAAAGATTGGTCGAATCGGGCCTAAGATATTTATAAGCTTACGTATCACTTGCCTTATGTTTTGATCAATCATGGAATCCATCGGTTTAAGGTGACGGGTAGGGCACACTGGCGACGCCAATCAGTTTTAATTTTAAACTACAAAACCGGATCTATTTTAAACAATTTCGGGGTTACAACCTCTAGGCAAACACTTATACTATTTATTAAATAACCATGCAAAAATGTTGGGTTCAACGCGTACGCGAAAAATTGATTTATGCCAAAAGCGGCCACTTTTTGCTTGAATCAATGTGTCGCGTACTAAAACAGTTTGGTAGCTAAAAATTCAAATCGATTGGCGTCGCTAGTGTGCCCTACCTGTCATCTTAATGCATTATGTTGTCTATTATTCATATCAGTAAAAACGAATGTGAAATGAGATCCAAGTTCATCTTTTGTTTATGATTTAAACGACAAGAGAAGTAAGTTGTAAACGGGTGCCAAGTTCAATTGTCAGTCCTGGAATTAAAGCCTGAGGTCTGACTTGGTTATTTGACATCTTGACAACCGAGATTGACGTCTTGACGAGTAGTTTAAAATACTCAATTATCTTTTCGTATAATCAGAGCACTGAAAATACTATGATAGAAGGTTGACTGGAAGATATCGCTACAAGCTATAAGATCGCCTTATTTTACTGTCTCTTGTTGTTGTTGTATCATGCTTGTATTTTATTTTTGTGCAATAAAGAATATCTATCTATCTATTATAAGAGCAGTATTATTAACATAAGGTGCCAATATGTTTGTCTCATCTAGTTCCAAATATCTACAACAATTGAACAAAGGTCGCCGGGCGGAACGGTTCGCTTTCCGGACTGCTGGGCCCAATGAGCCACGACTCGAATTTATGGCAATACCCTCTAGAGAAATATTATGTCAGAAGACATAACGCTACTGTCCATTTGCACATTTTCTGGGGTTAGTGGTCTGTGAGATGTGCGAGTTATTGCATACACTACAGCACAATAAATCTAACATGCGAGTAACGCTTTTAAGACTCCAGTACGTGTGCCAATTTGCTAAATTATGTATCTTATCCGCACGAAGCGATTTGCCTCCACGTTCATAATGCTGACAGTTAAGGAATGGAACTCCTTGCCAAGGTCTGTTTTTCCGGACCACTACAATCTGGACATCTTTTAGGCGAGACTGAACAGATATCTTCTAGGCAAACGCGATAAATCCTAGACCTCATCGTCACTTTCCATCAGGTGAGATTGTGGTCAAGCGTTAGCCTACAGTTCATAACAAAAAAAATATTTATAAAATTGTAAAATAAATTACAAAATAAATGCAATAATAACATTGAATACATGCCGAACCTAATATCTTTAAAATTAACTTTTTAATAACAATTTATGGAATTCATCTGCACTGTATCCTGAAATTAATATTTTCAATTTAAAAACCAAAGATCGTATTGATTTCCATCTTGGACAAATGAGCGAAACGCAAAACTACCGCATCTAAAGCTTAGAATTGTTAGCGATTGTATTAGAGTTAGATATTGTATAGGTATATCAATTCGCATTCAACCTTCGCGCAAGGCACAGTGGCGCCGGAGGTGGCAACAAATGACAAGTGTTGACAGCTATGACACTGGGTTTTTTTGAAGGACGAGCGTCCATATTGTATTTAAACAAGAAAAGAGATAGTTTATCGTAACAATAAATAATTACAGAAATAATCTATTACTGGTTTTTATTATTTCAGAAGTGGCTCCCACGAAGTTCTGGATCTGGATTGTGATTTTTTGAAAATGTTGGGACCTCAGCTTATCTGGAGGAGATATTCGCGGGGTTCCTTGGAGTATCTTGTACAGAGACAGTCGTTTATTTTTCTGGTGAGTCTTCATTTGTTTTTACACTCAAAAGTAGTACTCATTGTATGGGTGCAGCAGAACCAGTGAAATCAAAGAAAATAACCAAGATCAGACGGATTGTCTAAAATCGAAAAGTTACACTTTAGATATGTAGTAATCCTTGATTCATTTTAACAAAATTGCTTCTTTATAATCTCAAGAGATAAAATATTATTAGACCATCGCTACGCATATTAACTCAATAAATTATAGGTAACAAGTATACCTTAAACCTGTCATAAAATTCATCAAAGTAGTTATTGTTCCCTATAATAAATAATATTCGATCTTTATATCAGTTGATTTGTTTTGTTTACGAATCTAAGTCGTCCATAAAATATAATAAAGCAATAGATTTCTCAGACACTATGGTATACCTACTAGGGAGGGGAAATGTTGAATGATGGAATGATTGAATGAGTTTTTAAAAAGGCATACCGGAATGCATGAGACTGAAGTTAAGATTGCGTTTTAGAAATATATATAATATTGAAGCTTGACATTATGTGATAATGCTTGGCGGGACACGAAGAAAAAACGGCGACGATGTTAGGAACTATGTTTATTGCAGTTACATACAAGTAAACAAGTTGTACAGTCAAGCAAGATTTACTTGGCCAATGGCGAGAGAACCGGCAGCTAGTTAGTCTAGGTAATCTGAATTGTCTAGAGCCTCCTTCTAGTTGAAAAAGAGAAATCCAGAAATGAAATTAATGAATTGAATGAGTTAAACTATTTATAGTACTTATGTGTTAAGTTTTGTTACAAATGTTAAAATTATTTATCACTTAACTAATATTATTATTGCTGTAGTTTTATATTTTACGATGTGAATGATATTACTATTTTTATTGCGCCTTAATTAAGCCCTGTTTGTTTAGTGGTTTAAGTACCGGGCCGTGATCTCGGGGTCCTGGGTTCGATTCTCGGGCCGAGCAAAGGTACCTATGTTTCGAATTTTTCGAACATAACTCGGGCTTGTGATTACCAATCTGCATTAGGCAAGCGTGGAGATTAAGTCTATTCCCATCATAGTAGCGGTGACTTGATTTCTATGATGGAGGCCTTTGCCCTGCAGTGGGTGGGACAGTAGGTATATAGGCTGATACTTATACTACTTCTTTAGAGAAAATAATAGTCATTATCCTCCCCTTTGTTTTCGGTGTCATTTAGAAATGTCTGAACCGAGTACATCACTGTTATATCAGCGTCATCGTCAAGATGTGACGAATAATATAAGTCAAGGTTCGGAAAAACGGCAAATGTCGACCAGTCGAAGAAAATGTCACCAGTCGAGAAAGAAGAAAAGGTCTTCTTCTTCGTCTTCAACTAGTAGCGAACCTGACTATGGGCGTAGAATGTGTTCAGCGCACAAGAAGAAGAGACAACACATTCGGTCCAAGTTTTCTTCAACATCCTCAGATAGTTCCGATCCTAAAATACGTAAGGGACCTATTCTAGTTCTAAGCGACGGAGTTTACCGGGTAGTAATCCGCCTACGAGTGATTCGGTACTGTTACAACTTGTCGCAGCGATTGAAGGCAAACAACGCGTTGTCCAAGGATATTCTGGTCAAAATGTGATTCCTGAGTTCCACTCACAAGCTAAGAGACAATCTATGAAGGACTGGCTGTCCAAAATTAATGAAACTGCAGCTGTCTACGGTTGGTCGGAAAAACAAATAATATAAGAATGAATGCGCAAGGGTTGTGCTTCAATAAGCCCAAAGATGTACTTTCTTATTTCAAAAAGTTAAATTCTAACCTTCGCGACACTCGAACAGATCGACTGCCAATGGTTGAGCATAAACCAATGTACCCTATACCTACAACTAGTACAACTGAATAAAAGTTGAAGCGGTCTAATGATATTTGCTTTAATTGCAAGGAAAATGGGCATTTTTGGCAGAAATGTCCTAGGGATCTTATGAAGTGTGGTAAGTGTAGAAGGGTCGGTCATTATTCTGCGAAATGAAATTATTCTTCCACTGATACACAAAGTGTTGAACGCTAAGAAGATAATTTTACGATTGAGTATCGCCCGGTGTTCGAATGGGCCACGCAGACGCTTAGCCGTAACCCAGTTGATCGTCGGAAAGCAGAGGAAGGGTCTATACTCCACATTCTTAGAATTTCGAAAAGTAAGAAATTACCCTCACTGGAAGATGTGCAATACACTGATCCGCACTTGGTACATTTAAAATGTATACTAAACAGCTCTTGCATCGAAGCCAAAGAAGTTAGGAATAAATATGCTTTGTGTTATAGCAAATTGTATAGAAAAATGAAACCGTGGATTAATATCTCTGCTGGGAATGAGACAAGCGGCGTAAGGGACTCTAGTTCGGTCTCTGAAGGCAAAATATATAGGTACTGTGATTAATATATAATAATGTATACCTTTTGTGAAAATGGTTTTAAATTCATTTATATTAATCGATTAGAATTTTATGTTGTTAGTAAATTACGTATACCTAGAGTTAGAAGTTCAGTTCACATTAAAAAGATTAACTTTGATAATTGTTAGTTTCTAAGATTCTTTATATATATTGTTGATTTATTTTAGTCTAAATTGTCTAGTCATTTAAGGTTTTCAGTTCAGTTATGTCAAACAAATAAGTAGGTTAGTAAGATTTACGTTTATGGTCAGGAGGTCGATAGTTCAATTCATTATTTGTGTTCATTAAATATTACTTAATTCATTGTATTAGGGTAAGATGGTGATAATAAATAAAGGTATATAACTAGTCACTACTTATTAATACAATTCATTTGATAATACTTACCTACTATATAATTTACATTTAAAAACTACCTACACTAAATGCATATCCTAAAACTTTCAAGCATAATCATAACAAAATAGGTATATATTTCAATATTAAAACATTAAAATCACATTATATAAGTTGATAGTTGATAAGATACTGCCTTGGATATCTTTGTATGTTTTAGGTGCAGACCATCGGGGTGAGCGAGCTGCCTTTGGCTGACCCTTTTTATAACAGAAGATGAGGCATAAGATCACATAGCAAAATGTTGGAGCGAGCGTGCTGCAAACGTAAGACCATTTTATCGGTTCACCGGCTGTTAGAGTGAGCATGTCGCCAACAACAACTGATGGAGCGAGCATGCTGCCCAAAACCAACTGTTGGAGCGAGCGTGCTTCCAACAACCAACTGATTGAGCGAGCGTGCTGCCCACAACCAACTGCTGGAGCGAGCGTGCTGCCAACAACCAACTGATTGAGCGAGCGTGCTGCCCAAAACCAACTGTTGGAGCGAGCGTGCTGCCAACAACCAACTGATTGAGCGAGCGTGCTGCCCACAACCAACTGCTGGAGCGAGCGTGCTGCCAACAACCAACTGATTGAGCGAGCGTGCTGCCCACAACCAACTGCTGGAACGAGCGTGCTGCCAACAACCAACTGATTGAGCGAGCGTGCTGCCGAAAACCAACTGATGGAGCGAGCATGCTGCCCAAAACCAACTGTTGGAGCGAGCGTGCTTCCAACAACCAACTGATTGAGCGAGCGAGCTGCCCACAACCAACTGCTGGAGCGAGCGTGCTGCCAACAACCAACTGATTGAGCGAGCGTGCTGCCCAAAACCAACTGTTGGAGCGAGCGTGCTGCCAACAACCAACTGATTGAGCGAGCGTGCTGCCCACAACCAACTGCTGGAGCGAGCGTGCTGCCAACAACCAACTGATTGAGCGAGCGTGCTGCCCACAACCAACTGCTGGAGCGAGCGTGCTGCCAACAACCAACTGATTGAGCGAGCGTGCTGCCGAAAACCAACTGTTGGAGCGAGCGTGCTGCCAACAACCAACTGATTGAGCGAGCGTGCTGCCCACAACCAACTGCTGGAGCGAGCGTGCTGCCAACAACCAACTGATTGAGCGAGCGTGCTGCCCAAAACCAACTGTTGGAGCGAGCGTGCTGCCAACAACCAACTGATTGAGCGAGCGTGCTGCCCACAACCAACTGCTGGAGCGAGCGTGCTGCCAACAACCAACTGATTGAGCGAGCGTGCTGCCCACAACCAACTGCTGGAGCGAGCGTGCTGCCAACAACCAACTGATTGAGCGAGCGTGCTGCCCAAAACCAACTGTTGGAGCGAGCGTGCTGCCAACAACCAACTGATTGAGCGAGCGTGCTGCCCACAACCAACTGATGGAGCGAGCGTGCTGCCAACAACCAACTGATTAAGCGAGCGTGCTGCCCACAACCAACTGTTGGATCGAGCGTGCTTCCAACAACCAACTGATTGAGCGAGCGTGCTGCCCACAACCAACTTTTGGAGCGAGCGTGCTGCCAGCAACCAACTGATTGAGTGAGCGTGCTGCCCACAACCAACTGTTGGAGCAAGCGTGCTGCCAACATACCATTTTATCGCATTACCGGCGGTTAGAGTGAGCGTACTGCCAAAAACCAGCTGGTGGAGTGAGCGTCAAAGCCTATATTATTGGATGATCAGCTATTGGAGTTAGCAGACTGCCAACACAAATTTCCTAGAAGGAAAACTGTAGAGTAAGAGTACAGCCCTCAAACACTATATTATCTTATGATCAACTGTTGGAGTGAGCGCACTTCCAGCAAAGATCAATTTTCTGAAGTTAGCTGTTGGAGTGAGTACACTGCCAACGATGTTTACGCTTTTCGATAGTCAACCGTTGGAGCGAGAGTACTGCCAACGAAGCCTGAGAACATTGAAGCAAGAGAAGACTATATGTAGGCCTAACTAGTATTCGGAATGAGGTCATTCTGTAAGCGGAGGATGGCCGAAAGATATAATACTACAGAGGAATTATGAAGCATCCTGTAATATACGATTCATGTTTTTTTTTTATTTAGTGGCAAACGCATTTTTAAGCACATAATGTTTCATGAAGTTGTAGTATGTAGCTGCAAAGATTAACATTGTATTCTATGTCTTAAGAAAATTGCCGGTTGTCTGGGGTCAGACACTTGTCAGAATGGCCGAATGTTAGCGATTGTATTAGAGTTAGATATTGTATAGGTATATCAATTCGCATTCAACCTTCGCGCAAGGCACAGTGGCGCCGGAGGTGGCAACAAATGACAAGTGTTGACAGCTATGACACTGGGTTTTTTTGAAGGACGAGCGTCCATATTGTATTTAAACAAGAAAAGAGATAGTTTATCGTAACAATAAATAATTACAGAAATAATCTATTACTGGTTTTTATTATTATTGACTTTATTTTTTTTAATGTGATAGGTGGGAGATGAGCAGACGGATCACCTGATGGTAAGTAATTGCCGCCGCCAAGGACACCCGCGATACCAGTGAAGTCACAAGTGCGCCAAGTGGTTTCCTTTTCTACGCGCAACTTGTCACATACGTAGTCTTGAAGTGCGATGCTGTGGTTGCAGCCACCCGTCGCGAAAAAATCCTCAGAACGCGAACGGTGATGTCACACCGCGAAACCGGTGATGTCCCCAAGATAGTTTTGCGTTTCTGAGTGAAGCATAAATAAAATAAAAATAAAGAAGCACGACCCGTAACTCCCTACTCCATAAGAAACAGCCATAGAAATTATAGATAGATGGCTCCTCTCCGGCCTCTAGAGCAAAAGATGATGAATGAAAGAAAGAATTGTATGCAGAATAAAAGTGCGAGAGGCATAAGAGCGAGAACTTGAATGAATGAGAATAGGGTCCGATAACGTTGGAGGCACCTGAAAAAAAAATACATAGGAAACATCCAGACCAATAGCCCCCAACCCTTCGACCTAAGGCAACGTTCACTACTACTGTTCCAAACGGGTCGTCAAAGAAAGTCTTAGTGTGTAAAAAAAAATTCACTTTTCATTTCATTTCGTCGCCATGGTTATTTGTAAACTGTCACAAACATTGAGCGCTGATCGTGCCCCGCACCGCACAATATCCTGTGGCGGACGTCCGACCGCATGCACCCTCCACTGTGACAAAATTTGACAGACTTGCCGCATCAAATGTGCTACGGTGAATGTTTTCAATCAAAGTGAATTTATGGACATAGCATCGTTCAAGTTTTTTATTAAACTTGACTCTTATTTTACATCTATGTTATTGATAAGCATTTCAAATATAATGTGTATCCTGAACAATAAGTTAACGGTTGCGTCCAAGATATTATTCTATATTTAATTAGGTTTTTACATAAATTCATAAAAATAAAAGTAAAAAAACTAAAACCCAACTACGACAAAAAACGTCGCTGAAAAAGTATAAAACAAGCCTTCGTTGTCAATTTATGCAATATTCACTATGTAGAGATAAAATTTCATGTTTGGAAATCCGCAGTCACACGTTGTCAAAGGGTAGTATATTTAACGTGTGACTACGCCTTTCCAAACATGAAATTTTATCTCTACATAGTGAATATTGCATAAATTGACAACGAAGGCTTGTTTTATACTTTTTCAGCGACGTTTTTTGTCGTAGTTGGGTTTTAGTTTTTTTACTTTTATTTTATTTGTACTATTTTGGTGTCCAAGTGCTAGTAATATATATATATATATTCAAAATGTACAAGTCAAGCGCTTTCAAATGATACCAAACACGGCATATTTATCATAACTTTATTTTTTTACTCTGTATGTTTTGTCCGCTAGAGGGCGCCACATTAGATTTTGTGAAACTTCATATAGCTTATAACCAGCGGACGATCAAGACGCTTATAATGATATGTCATTTGTCGAATTCTGATAAGTAGTTAAGAAGTTGCGTGGAAACAGATGAACATACATACATACATACATACATACATACATACATAGCCTGTCAAAATCATAACCCTCCTTTTGCTTTGCCGTAGTCGGGTAAAAATAGCTCAAAATAACCATTCATAAAAGCATCCCAGTTTATAAAAATTAGAGTAATTTCTTCTTCCTATTTGGGTGTCTCTTCAGTTCAGAAGGTTGGCCGTCAGCTTCCCAAAATCTTCTAAATACGGTGTGCCGCTTATGCGCCTCTGCCTCGACACCCTCGACCTCAGCCTCGACAGACGACGCGCCTTTTCACAGCCTTGATCTAGTCCATAGTTGATATTTTTATAGCAATCCTTTGCAATTTATTCTTAAGTAAATAACACACTCTCACCGAGGCGTCGTAAAAGGCGACTAAGGTAAAGCTGCTGGCATGATCATCAGCACCCAGAGAGGGAAAACTCTGCATTTATATCAAAACCCTCGCCAACCCGTCTGCCAAGGGTGGTGAGTATGGCAATTACCCCTCATGTGATTGAGGGAGGCCCGTGCCCCAGCAGTGGGGACTTAAATGGGCTGATGATGAAATGACCTTCACACACCCCTTCGCACCTTCGCACCTTCCACAATGCGGATTGTCGGTTCGAGTCCTGCCTGAACACGAGATGAAATTTTAAGTGTGTTATTTACTTTGATCTAGTCTGTTCATCTCATGGGTGATCTACCACTAGGCCTCGTGCCATCATTTTTTCCCTGCACTTTTAGCTGCTATAAGAATACTACTAGGGTACCAACTGGCTAATTCATATAGCACCCGTGCACCCTTTATGTCGGTGTATTAAATTGGTACTTATAGGCAATAAAAGTTTACGCGTCTGTCAAAAGCCTGCAGTTAAATATGCTGTAAAATGTTTGCACAGTCAACATAGATTTTACGTCCTGGACAATGTAGGTTAAGTACTTATACTCGGTCATACGTGTGACTGCCTCTGCAGCGAAGAAGTAATAATATTAATAGACAGAACGCCGGCTGCCTACATCGTAATACTGTGCTTTTCTTGCGGAGCTTTCTAACATGTACCTGAGTTCTGTGAAACGGTTTTGCTGCAGGAGTATTTTCCGACGGTTATGACTTAGGGACCTTCAAGGGAAGAGCGTACTGTTTTTTAAAAAGGCAATACATTAACGGTCTCTCTTATTTCGCGGATGTTCATGGGTGGCGTTGATTACCTTCCATCAGATGACTTGCTTGCTCGTTTGTCCACCTCTAGCATTAAAAAAATAAGTAAGCTAAAAAGGCTACCAGCTAGTTTCGGCACCAATGATAGAGACAGAACTGTTCCGACAAGATATTTTTATTTACATCTGGCGGACAAACGAGCGAACAGATCACCTTAATTGATTACCGCCGCCCATGCTATACTGCAATACTACTACAGAAATGAACATAAATGTGTGAGATTTTGTGTTTTATGAATTTTTGAGATAGCCCACCATAGCCGGACCGGCTGTAGCAAGCAGAGGTCGTTTGCTACAGCCGGTTTGGATATTTTATTATTTGTTTTTTTTTTTATGGGTTATGGGGCAGACGAGCAGACGGATCACACATGCAACACCAGAGGAGTCACAAGTGCGCTGCAGATCGTTTAAAAAGGAATGCCCTCTTTTCTTGAAGAAGGTTTTATACATTCTATCTTATACATTTAATCTTAGAGACACCGAAAACCAGGAAGTTAAAATATGCTCAGGTTCGCTCCTGCTTGGAGTACTGCTGTCACCTCTGGGACGGATCTGCCCGGTATCAGTTAGACGCTCTGGACTCAATAGAGCGACGTGCGAAGAAGCTCATCGATGATGACACACTCTCCGAAGCTGGCCTGCAGAGCCTGGACCACCGTCGACGAGTGGCATGCCTCTCGGTCTTCTACCGGATTCATTTCGGGGAGTGTGCGGAGGTTCTACATAATTTGATCCCCCCCAGCCCATTCCATCATCGGACGACAAGGCGCGGCGAGTGCTTTCATCCTTATGTGGTAGAAATACCCCTTATCCGCACGAAGCGATTTGCTTCCACATTTATAATGCGGACGGCTAAGGAATGGAACTCTCTGCCGAGATCTGTTTTTCCTGACCACTATAATCTGGGCATCTTTAAGGCAAGAGTGAACAGGCATCTTTTAGGCAAACGCGTATCATCCTAGACCTCATCGTCGCTTTCCATCAGGTGCGATTGTGGTCAAGCGTTGGCTTATTGACCAAAAAAAAAAAATATGCATAAAATAATGATTTAAACGCAAATCAAAATTAACACCAAAAGTTTACGCGAAAGCGCTGCACGATAATTACATTTGCATATAAGAAATACTTCTTTTTTCGTTTACTTGGTAACCCTTTTCACGAGTTTAAATTCTGGAGTTTTTTTATATGTGTTGCCACACGAGCAGACGGAACACTCGATAGGAAGAAGGGGCTGACTTGACCGGAGTGATACAACTGTGCGCTGTTTCGCTACGTGACTGTGGGTACGGGAGGTCCAATCCGGAGGAAAGGGGGATTTTAAAGGTTGCTAGCGCACTTTTGACTCCACTGGCGTTGCGGGAAAGATAATCTGTTTGGACGTTTATCCAAATACAATAAAAAACTCACAAAGGTAATCGAATAAGATATCAGTTTGAAATCACGTATCCCTTTTAACCGCTCTCATTCCGCCATAAATTCCCCGAATAGAGACACCAGCTATCCAGGCACTGGTTCTATAATGGCATCTTTTATAACCTTTTTACGGCTAGAAGTAATAAAACGAATGATCGACTCACGTCATCGCATCCCATGAAAGGCCCGTAGGCAATAAATTTTTGGTGGACACTGCTTATTAAATACGAGAAAGGCAGGGTTATGTGAATTTTATCTCAGTTATGATGTATAAATTTCCATTTAAATTTTTGACACAGAAAATGGATTTTAATATTTTTATGTGTACTTAGCAAAAAACCTTTATTTTAAAACTGCACGTCTTGGATACCTAAATTCTCAAATATTCTGAACGTGTAATCATGGTCAAGTAAGTCTGATTCCTTTGTTACAGGGTTGCGAAGATCAGACGACAGTCACGACATTACTGTGGATCATGGTCCAAGCGGACTCTAGGCTTTGAGGCAAAAGCTTTGGACGCACTTAGATGATAACGACACTTCAACAAATATGAGTTAAGAATTACCAATATTCTATCTAAACGAATTTATAACAAGACAGACAGCGGCAACGTTTATAGGTGATCCGAAAACCCGAAATGTTTGCGCGATGTAATAGGCACGTAGCGCCATCTATTGGTAAAAAGTGGGACTAATGTCCCGAAATGAAGTGAGAGCGGGCCATTTCAATGATAAAGCTGTAAATGCAGCTTTATCTTTTATCAATCTATTTTAGGACTACTTGGAGTTCCTCGTACGTGTCTGTATTTCATTAGATCGACTTTTGACGATATCATGTTCCGACAAACATGGCTCATGACAGTTTCATTTCCTATCAATATTTTTTCTTTGATGGAAGGGCGTAAAGAAAATTCGGTCGCTGCGAAAAAATGTGGCTTTGATACTGTGGCAGAGGCCTTGGAATTACGATGAAATGTAATTATTTGGAGGAAGTATAAGAAAACATCAATCAATTTAGGTAATTTAATCGTCAATATAGAAGATTTTTTAGAATGAATTGAGTCATGTTAACCTATCTTACCACCCTTAAGCAAGCCATGAAAAGCGTTTTACAATTGTTTACCTTTTACGACATTTTTCATACATTTTGATGACTTTACTTTTGGCCCTTTGTCTCATCTTTTTCATAACATTAAGGTGACGGGTAGGGCATACTAGCGACGCCAATCAATTTAATTTTTTAGCTACTAAACCGGATCTATTTTAAATCATTTCGAGGTTACAACCGCCGTTGATTACCGCCAAAAGCGGTCACTTTTAGCGTGAATCAATTTTTCGCATATAAAAACGGACCCAACATTTGTGCATGGTTATTTAATAAATAGTATAAGTGTTTGCCGAGAGATTGTAACCCCGAAATTGCTTAAAATAAATCCGGTTTAGTAGCTAAAAATTAAAATCGATTAGCGTCGCTAGTGTGCCCTACCCGTCACCTTAATGTATAATTGTTAAAATTTATGCACTCATATAAAATTCTTCCTGTATGATGTAAAAAATTATAATACTTGCAAAAATTCCATTGCAATTTTTTGTTCTCCAAATACACAGCTAAAACAATCTTATAAAAAATATTTACGGGAGGATTAAATTATTGAACAGTATATTCTTACCTTATGCCGTGTGGTCCCCGGCAGAGTAGAATAGGCCACCCTCACTCTTACCGAGGTGTCGTAAAAGGCGACTAAGGTAAAGCTGCTGGCATTATCATCAGCACCCAGAGAAGGAAAACTCTGCATTTATATCAAAACCCTCGCCAACCCGTTTGCCAAGCGTGGTGAGTATGGCAATTACCCCTCATGTGATTGAGGGAGGCCCGCGCCCCAGCAGTGGGGACTTAAATGGGCTGATGATGATGATGATAATGATATTCTTACCTTCCCAACGCGTCCTAAACTTCATATTTATGAAGTTTAGGACATACTAAAAACTAACTCGGCCACCTAACAAAAACGATTCTCAGAAGCTTAAACATTTGATAATAATACAACAGTTCTGACCGTTACGTACGCTGCACCACAGAGATAAGGGGGGCTTATTCCACCCCGTTTGAGAGTGGACGCGACTCAAAGACGTCCTCTTTATGTGACATTAAAGCTGAATTCACTTATACAACATGTGTCAGACATAAAGATATTAATTTCAGACATGATACCTATTTGTGCTGACGCGATACCTATTTGTACTGACATGATACCTATTTGTGCTGACATGATACATATTTGTGCTGACATGATATGTATTTGCGCTGACATGATACCTATTTGTGCTGACATGATACCTATTTGTGCTCTAATGATACCTATTTGTGCTGACATGATACCTATTTGTACTGGCATGAAACCTATTTGTGCTGACATGATACCTATTTTTGCTGACATGATACCTATTTGTACTGACATGATACTAATTTGTGCTGACATGATACCTATTTGTGCTGACATGATACTTATTTGTGCTGACGTAATACCTATTTGTGCTCACATGATATCTATTTGTGGCTATGTGGCCGACGAGCAGAGCGTCCACCTGTTGGTAAGCAATAGTCACAGACCGTGGACACCAGTGGTGTCACAAGTATGCTACCAACCTTTAAACTCCCCTTTCTCTCGCATTGGGCTTACGGTACCCTTATTTACGCAGCGAAACGACACAGAAGCTGCTTCACTCTGGTTGAACCGGCCCATTGATACCGAATCGTGGCTCTCTCATGATTAATGATCGGCGTCATTAAACTGACAATTACACGACACTAGACACAGAATGCTTACTATGAATGGGAGCCATGAGTCTAGTAAACTTTTTGTAATAATGAAAAGCGTTGTTATACAGATGTTGATACGTTATTCATAAGTAAAAAAATATAGCTTTAAAAAATTATAGGATTTACCCACGGCCCCTTTCGTGACACTAAGAGGCCAATTCTCAGGATTTTCGATATGAAATAACATGGCGGATATCGCACGAAAACCATACAAAAAGTATGTTTTAAATATTAGTTCTCGATATATACGACTACCACAAGCACGAGAATTAGGGTTCTAGGGATGTACTATTCGTCACAAATACACTCTACTAGTTCCAAGCCAACTAATTCAAAATTTTAATTTTTTTTTCTCTTTATTTCATCATCATCATCATCATTTCAGCCAATAGACGTCCACTGCTGGACATAGGCCTCCCCCAATGTTCTCCACACAGATCGGTCCTGTGCCGCCCGCATCCAATGGATTCCCGCGATCTTCACCAGATCGTCGGTCCACCTTGTGGGGGTCTGCCACGGCTGCGACTGCCTGTACGTGGCCTCCACTCGAGGATCTTTCCGCCCCAACGGCCGTCTGTTCTCCTCGCTATGTGCCCTTCTTGATCGTCTTGTCTGTAACCTTAGTTCTCCTGCGGATCTCATCATTTCTGATACGATCACGCAGGGAGACTCCGAGCACAGCTCTCTCCATTGCTCTATGCGTGACTTTGAGCCTCCTTAATCGGCACATTGTAAGCGGCCACGTTTCGGTTCCGTATGTCATCACTGGCAACACACATGCATTGAAGACTTTTGTCTTGAGACACTGCGGTAGGTGGGCCGAAAATATGCTGCGTAGCTTCCCGAACGCTGCCCAGCCGAGTTGGATTCGTCGATCGACCTCTTTCTGGAAGTTGGACTTACCAAGCTGGACTTTTTGTCCGAGGTAGATGTACTCGTCTACAACTTCCAGTGCAGAGCTTCCAACCTTTACAAGAGTGGGTACGACATGGGAATTCGACATGATTTTCGTCTTGTCCATGTTCATTTTCAGACCCACTTGTTGGGAGACTCTACTGACTCTACTACTCTACTACTCTACTCTCTCTCCTCTTTATTTAGTTAGGGGCTTTTATCCTGAAAGATATGTCAAATTCGACTTTAGAAGGTCTCATGTAAATGTCACAAAGTATGAAAGTAGACTAGTCAGTTCTACCGAAAAACGTCTGAAAAGTTTTTTAATTTAATACCGTTAGATAGATGAGAGTAATAATTATGGGTACTTTATTTCATTAGAATTGAGAAGATTTTATGACGCCTAACACAGTGACGAGTAAACCGCCAATTGTTTAAGTTGGCATGTTTATTATGAAAGTTACGCTCAATGTAATTTTGACAATGTCAGTGAGATCAAAGTACTTACCAGCATTATAAATGCTTTTATCTGCCTCAGATAAAACGAATTTAAAAATTTCGGATTGAACAAAAATAAGGCTTATAATTATTTTAAAACTGAATAAATAATATGGTTTTAAGTTTTGTTTGTTGCGCAATAAAGAGAATCTATCTATCGAAAGGTTTCAGAGTAATGCATATCCCCTAGATTTGCAGGCGTTTACAGTCTACGCTCGTGTATGGCCGTGTGGTCCCCGGCAGAGTAGAATAGGCCAACCTCAGTCTTACCGAGGTGTCGTAAAAGGCGACTAAGGTAAAGCTGCTGGCATAATCATCAGCACTCAGAGAAGGAAAACTCTGCATTTAGTTCAAAACCCTCGCCAACCCGTCTGCCAAGCGTGGTGAGTATGGCAATTTCCCCTTATGTGATTGAGGGAGGCCCGTGCCCCAGCAGTGGGGACTTAAATGGGCTGATGATGATGATGATGACAGTCTACGGTTATCGCTTACCATCAGGCGCATGTCTGTTTTCCACTGACGTAGTATAAACTCCAAAAGAAAATATTGATGCAAGCAATGATTTTCTGATATGACTACGTTTTAATGCAACTGCCTACCTTTTCAAAAGAAATGGCAAATAACATTATAAAATTTACAAATCCTATCAAATCGACGAACATTCCTTAATACCAGCAATATATTAATAATTAAACTGATTGATTCTAATTAAATACATCTTTATCTATCTCCTTTGTAGCGGAATCCTTCTCGTTGGCTTTGCTACAGATTTAATTAAAGACCAAGCATTTTCACTTGTGTAATCAATTAAGATGTGAATCTAGATAAATGGAAATAAATTATTTCGGAGTGTCAATTCACCTTTACATTTGCTGTGATTAGACCCTATGTGCCTTGAGAAATAATCTTTGTTTTCATCAGTATCATGATAAGTGAGTATGACAGTTAAAAAATCACGTTGTTTTTTTTTATATAAGATAGAGGTCAGACGAGCAGACGGATCACGCCACCCATGGTCACCTGCTACACCACAGAAGTTACGAACGCGCTGGCGGCCTTTTAAAAATGAATACGTATTCCTTTTAAAACAAGAAATAAAGATTCTTGGAGGTTTGCGGGTCGTATCAGTGTATATTAATCATACTAAAACTGTTACAATATAATATTTACCATTCGCGTGGTTGTAATCCTGCTGAGGTACAAGCAGTTACAACAAAGCCGAATTCACGACCTAATCTTTATCCCCTTTCCTTACACACCCGCCGTGCATTTTGTTTGAATGAGAGAGGAATACCAGTATATATTGCCAGGGATGAATCTCATTGCGTGATCGTATCAGGAATGATGAGATCCGCAGGATAAACAAGGTCAAAGAAATAGCCCAAACTGGCGGAGATCAGACGGCCGGTGGGTCAGAAAGTTCATTGAGGAGAGGCCGCGTATAGGAAGCCGTGGCAAGCCTCCTACAAGTTGGACCGACGATCTGGTAAAGGTCGCGGAAATCCCTTGGATGCGGGTGGCACAGAACCGATTTATGTGGAGATCATTGGGGGAGGCCTATGTCAAGCAGTGGACGTATACCTATTGGCTGAAATGATGATGAGAGTAATACTCCCATTCATTACGGGACGGTTTCATTATTATTATTTATTTAAAACTTTATTGCACAAAGGTATACAATAAGCGAGCTTATAGCCGTGCCGTGTGCCGTGTTAGCCGTGTGGTCCCCGGCAGAGTAGAATAGGCCACCCTCACTCTTACCAAGGTGTCGTAAAAGGCGACTAAGGTAAAGCTGCTGGCATGATCATCAGCACCCAGAGAAGGAAAACTCTGCATTTATATTAAAACCCTCGCCAACCCGTCTGCCAAGCGTGGTGAGTATGGCAATTACCCCTCATGAGGGAGGCCCGTGCCCCAGCAGTGGGGACTTAAATGGGCTGACGATGATGATGAAGCCAGCTTAATGCCGACCTACCGTCATGTAGAAAGGAGAAATTACGTCGTTATTCATTTTAGGCACTCTAATTATGATGAGGGATAGAACCAAATTCAAAAATTATTTGTCAGCACTGTGGTCGAGTACAAAGAAAATATAATTTTGGATCTCACACAAGAAACAAAACTTAATAAAATTGAACTATTTTATTACTATACATATAGTATGTTTAGCATTTACATTACAATATCAAAGATAAGACTACGAGTATATGAGGGGATTTGGCAGCTAAACTAAACGTCCAGCTGAGATCCGCAGTAGTTCTGAAGGCCACAATATAATATATCTCTGCGGTATAATCTTATATTCCCAAACAACTAGGCGTGCTTAAATACTAGAAAAAATATCATACTTCCATATTTTGCGTTGTTATGAAGTGTAAATGTTGGTTCTCTTTGGCATCTATACAATTTTGATACAATAAAACCAAGTTCGCTCAACATAAGCAATTTGTCTGTCTGTCTGTAACAGACTTCTTGTACATAGAAATGCCTATGACATTATTGAAAAGTACTCATATAAAGCTTTTTTTTTTTTTAATAACTATTTTTTATATTGGACATAAATTACATGGAGTGATTATAAGGTATTATAACCTTTTACGTAAAATGCTTTAAGCACCATCTCGTCAAGTTGGATGACCTCACGGGTTGTATGGGATTCCCTCTTGAAAGAAGACCTAGAGATATACTCACTGAAAACCCTACGACGTCCACCGTTGTTGACATAGCCTAGGCCTATGGTAACTCATCGTGGAGGGAAGCTTCGGCTGTATTACCATGATGTTCCCCAATATGGGCGATGAGGGAGAACCGCAGGGGGTTTAGTGGGTATGCCTTTGCCTGGCTTCTCTTTGGGAGGAGCCCCCCGCCAAAGGACAGCCCCACATAACCCGTCCGTCCACATAAGGTAGACGGCGGCATTCCCGCTGTGCAACAAAAAAAAAAGACCTATGGTAACTGAACAGTCCGTTTGACTCCACTAGCAGCCAACGACCACCCAAGCGGAATTGACAGCAGGTCCGCAGAAAGTTGCAAAGATAGCTGGCTCTTGCTTCACCCACTCCTTCCCTTATTACGAATACGATATTTCTTTCCTCTACCCAAAGGTTGTCTGGAAGAAATTACTGCAAGCGATAAGACCGCCTTATTGTACTGCCTGTTATTGTTGTATCATGCTTGTATTTTCTTTTTGTGCAATAAAGAATATCTATCTATCTATCTATCTATCTTACCGGATGGTTGAAAAATAAGTGGAATGGCCAGATCTCGTGTCAGATATTGACATCCACATTAGGTTAGTTAGAGGTGGATATAGTTGGATATAGATTAGATCCATACATTCTTTTATAGTCGCCCCACGGTTATTTGGCACGTGGCAAAAGTCGGAACTAATGCTGTTTTGACATTTGCCAATAGAAAAAGTGTTGCACAACTCTCCCCTGTAAATGTCACTGAAGGGCCTTCTGATCGTGGTCGCACTGTAAGGTTTAAAGGCGGCACTGTCAACTGGCGTCGGCTCCTACCAGTAAGCCGGCAGCATTTCCACTGAAAAAAAGCTTTAAAAGCGTCCTTATTAAGTTCGGTGGATTCATAAAAGTGGATGAGTATAATAGCTCTCATCGTCAGCCCATTTAAGTCCCCACTGCTGGGGCACGGGCCTCCTGGGCTTGGCAGATGGGTTGGCGAGGACTTAGATATAAATGCAGAGTTTTCCTTCTCTGGGTGCTGATGATCATGCCAGCAGCTTTACCTTAGTCGCCTTTTACGACACCTCGGTTAGAGTGAGGGTGGCCTATTCTACTCTACCGGGAACCACACGGCAAATAATAGACCTACTCACTGTATAGCCAGTGAGTAGATCTATTATTTGCCGTACCGTCAAGGTTTGAGTAATTACGTAACAACAATGCGACTTTACAAAGAAAGATAATATTTACGCAAAGGGTAGCACCGTGCCTAAAGGTTAAAAGGGTACGTTGCTAAGATTTCGCTCTCTCAGTCTCCTATTTGTATATAGAAAGGCCAATATTGTAAAAATAGCAAATGATAGGTACATAACCCTTCCTGTGCGGGTCCACTTGGCCGTTTTTCCTTCTGGAAATAGACATGATAAGATTATTTAAAGTACAGAGAGGTCTAAGGGGCCTTGAAAAATTTTAAAGTAACGCAATAACACATCATCATCATCATCATGAGCCCATTTAAGTCCCCTATGCTGGGGCACGGGCCTACCGCAATCACATGAGGGGTAATTGCCATACTCACCACTCTTGGCAGACGGGTTGGCGAGGATTCTGATATAAATGCAGAGTTTTCCTTCTCTGGGTGCTGATGATCATGCCGGCAGCTTTACCTTAGTCGCCTTTTACGACACCTCGGTAAGAGGGGTGGGTGAGGGTGGCCTATTCTACTCTGCCGGGGACCACGCAATAACAAAACGCAATAACACATTACACATCAATCAAGAATATTGTTAAAGTAACTTAATTACATATTACACCGTATTATCATTGACCGTGGGAGAGCCACGCTTCGGCATGAATGGGCCGGCTCGACCGGAGTGATACCACGGCCTCAGAGAAAACCAGCGTGAAGCAGCATTGCGCTGTGTTTGCTGCGTGAGTGAGGGTACCAGAGGCCCAATCCGTGGGAAATGGGGGTTTAAAGGTTGGCACTTGTGACTTTACTGGTGTCGCGATGCCCATGGGCGGCGGCATTCGTCATCCGGTGATCCGTCTGCTCGTCTGCCACCTATCACATAAAAAAATACACACCAATCCAGACATTGTTGGTTTCTATGTATTATAAGTCCTTATGTATTTACAAAAAAATATATTAAATTATATGGAGAGAGAAACCCAGCTGCTGGTGGGTACCGACTGCAACTCCCACCACACATCATGGGGCAGCTCCAACACGAACGTCAGAGGTGAGTTACTGTTTGACTACTTGCTCACTAATAATCAATTTGTTCTTAACGTGGGTAGCAAACAACCTTTACCACACGTTCTAGGCAGGAAGTACTAGACATAACTTGGTGTTCAGGTAATCTAGCACACCGAGTGACCAATTGGCCCGTCTCAGATGAGCCGTCCATGTCCGACCACACCCACATTAGGTACGACATACTATGCTCGGGTACAAAGGAACCGAACATCTACCGTGACCCCAAGGGAACAGACTGGGAGGGCTTTAGGAACTCCCTTAGGTTATACCTTGGAGATTTTAAATACATCAAAACTGTGGATCAAGTGGAAGCCGCAGCAGAGGAATTAGGCAAGAGCCTAATGAATGCGTATCTAGAAAATTATCCTCTTAAGACCACTAAGAGCAACAGGAACGCGCCTTGGTGGAACAACAACCTGGAGCATCTGAGGCAAAAGGCCCGTGCCTTATTTAACAAGGCAAAAAAAGACAAGAACTGGGATGCTTACAGGAAGTCGTTAACACGTTTCAATAGGGAGCTCAGGAAAGCAAAAAGAAGATCCTGGCAAAAATTCTGCGGGTCCATCAAAGACACTGCCCAAGCTGCCAGGAACCATAAAATACTATCCAAGACACCTGAATCCCATCTAGGCCTGCTAAAGAAAGCGGATGGATCTTTCACAGAATCTCCGGAGGAAACACTGAGACTGCTTGCTAAAACGCACTTTCCGGAATCCGTGTACATTAATAACGAAAGAGAACTCCAGGTCAGTAAGTATCCGGACAGGAGACCGAGGAATGAAGACTGGAGGAGAGCTTCCGTATTTTTTTGTCCCCAGCAGATAAGTTGGGCCATTAGGAGTTTCAAGCCTTATAAATCTGGTGGGGTCGATGGTATCTTCCCGGCGTTGTTGCAGCGGGGCGAAGATATCATCATCTCTACGCTGATAAAACTATACCGTGCAAGCTTTGCTTGGAGTTATCTGCCATCAGCGTGGACTCGGGCGAAGGTCACTTACATTCCCAAGGGAGGGGACAAAGACAAATCGCAGCCCAAGTCCTACAGACCGATAAGTCTCACCTCATTCCTATTAAAAACGATGGAAAAGGTGTTGAACAGTCACATCAGGGCAACATACCTCGTTGAAAAACCCCTGAGTGTAAGACAACATGCCTACCAAACAGGCAAGTCCACGGAAACGGCACTTATTGACCTGGTGGACAGAATTGAGAAAGCCATAGAAGACAAAGAAATTGCACTCTGTGCCTTTCTCGACATCGAAGGGGCGTTTGACAACACCAACTTCGATGTTATAACTCGTAGCATGGTGAATCGTGGAATCGACGACACCACCACCAGATGGATGGGGTCCATGCTACAAAATCGGACTGCAACAACAACGTTGATGAATAAAACCCTTCATTATAGAGTGACCAGAGGATGTCCACAGGGCGGAGTCCTATCACCCCTTCAATGGTCATTGGTTGTTGACAGTCTCATCTGCGAGCTCAATGAAGCCAGATTTCTGACTCAGGGTTACGCAGATGACATAGTAATAATGGTCATAGGAAAATGCCCTAGCACCATTTCCAATCTTATGCAAAGGGCCCTACGAATAGTAGAAAACTGGTGCACGAGACACGTGCTAACAGTCAATGCACGTAAGACGGTCTTAATCCCGTTTACCAAAAGAAGGAAACTAGAAGCGCTCCACGCCCCAACACTTCTTGGTACGAAGCTATGCTTGTCCAACGAGGTCAAATATCTCGGAGTCTTTTTAGACCAAAAACTAACATGGATCAAGCATCTCGACTACATCACTAGAAAGGCAAAAATTGCGATGGGGGCAAGCAGTAGGTTGGTAGGGCTAAAATGGGGGCTACGGCCCATGGCCGCACTCTGGATTTATAAAACCATAGTGAGGCCGATCGTCACTTATGGCTGCTGTGTGTGGTATAAGAAGACGCACCAACTTAACTGCGTAGAGAACCTCAGCAAAGTTCAAAGAACAGCTTGCCTTATAGCCACCGGCGCGCTTTCGTCCTTTCCCTCTGCAGCACTGGATACCCTCCTGAACATTCCACCTCTGCACATTCACGTGCAGATGGAAGCGAGGATGGCTATCACGAGAGCGAAAATCAGAGGGAGGACGAAATGGCAATCTAGGGTCATGAGAAACCTCTACAAACGAAACTAATGAAAATTCCGGTCATGGATATGCCCTCTGACTCCATGGTCCGTGAACACGCTTCGATAAGCGGTTTACAGTCTTGTTACCAAGTAGACAAGACTGGGAGGCTGGAACTCCCGGAAATGTTAAGCAGAATGACATCGTTTGGTATACGGATGGCTCCAGGAAGCAGGGCATATCCGGGGCGGGATTTTGTAATGATCGCTGCGGAATACGCAAATTCGCCAACCTGGGTCGCTATACCACAGTGTACCAAGCGGAAGTCTTCGCAATAATTGGCTGTGTCCAAGAGAGTCTACAAATGAATCTCCAGAATAAGAAGATATTCATCTTCTCAGATAGTCAAGCTGCCCTCAAGGCGTTAACATCCTGTGAACTTGACTCCAAACTCACTAGCGAGTGTGTCCTGCTCCTAAACCAGCTTGGCAATGCCAACATTGTAAATCTGATTTGGGTACCGGGACACTGCAATATCAGAGGCAACGAAGTCGCTGACGTGCTAGCAAAGGCCGGGACAGAGAGCCCACTACTCGGACCGGAACCAATAAGTGGCGTTCCAGCATGCATGGTCAGGTTCGAGTTAAAAGATTGGGAGGAAAAACAAAGCACTGAATTCTGGAAAAGACTACCTCGACTAGAACAGTCTAAGGCGTTGATACAGGCGTTCGATCAGAGACGAGCTGCAGAGATAACAAAACTGAGTATAGGACATGTTAGGGCACTCACTCGGAACCTCACAGGGCACTGCAAATTAAACAAGCACCTGCACAACATGGGCCTTACAGATACCAAAATATGCAGGTTCTGTCGCGAGGACGAGGAAACGATTATCCACATCCTCGGCGAGTGCATGGCGCTGCACCGCTGCAGAAGCCGGCACCTGGGAGCACACATGATCTCAGCTGACGAGATCAAGAGCTCCCCCATCAGCTCCATTCTCGGGTTTATCCTGGAACTGGAGCTGCATGAGGTGCTGTAATAGGTTACGGGGCTGCCACAATAGATCATCTACTGGTCGCAGTGGCTATGAGACGCAGGGCTCACCCCATTTCTATCAAATAAAAAATTATATGTATATATATGTAATTTATATTTTAACATAAAATTTCTGTAATACCTATTAATTTAAGTTGTGTTTTTTTGTGTAATAAAGTATATATGTATCTATCTAAACACCAATCACGAAAATCATTCAAGTCAAATTAGAAAAAAAAAACCTAACTTACTTCATAAAGTACTGAATAATTCATTCCCGAATTAAAATGTAACTGTTCGGTATCCAATTTCAGAAATGTGAGTCTGGAAAGCGGATCATTTTGAAAGCTTTTGAATATTAATTCGCGCCTCCAATTAACATATTTTTCACTCGCGTCGAGATGTGTTTCAAGTTACTACAGAACCCAAAAACTCAGTAGCAAGATACTAATGTTATAAATGTGAAAGTTGGTGAGGAATAAGTAAGTAAGTATGTTTGTTATTCTTTAACGCAAAAATATTTATTTTCCTCTTTACAATAGGTTCGTAAACTCTTTCCTGGTTTGGCCATGTAAGGAGAAGAGGGGAAGAACATGTTGCCAAAAAAGTGATGAGTATAAACGTAAGTGGGTGGAGGAACTGAGGACGGCCGAAAAAGAGATGGATGGATTGTGTGAAGAATGCCATGATGGAAAAAGAGGTGGATGATTCGATGACGAATGACAGGGACGTATGGAAAAGGAAAACATATTCAATTCAATTCAATTCAAATAATTCTTTATTTGCATAGGCTTGTACACAGCACTTACAAATCGTCATACATTTGAATGACTTAAAACTATTTATAAGTACTTATGTATGTATAATTTACATGTTAATACATATATATGTTGATACATAAAATATACTAAAGAAATAAATAAACATAATGCGATTCTACCACCGGCTCGGAAAGTTGTTTCTGGTCGAGAAGATCCGGCAAGAAACTCGCCAGTTACTCTTTTTAATCGCCAACTTTTTTACAATGGTTTATTATCCTCATACCAAGTCATACAGTCTAATGCAACACAAAATAGAATGAAGCAAATTAAAAGCTTAATATGAGTAAACCGAAGCGCCGTGCTCCATACTGTGCCGACCCCAGATAACCTGGGAAAAGGGCAGGAGGATGATGAATAGGGTCGTCAACTAAAAATACAAGTACATTAATTGCAGGTCACTTATATGATCCTAGAGTAAATGAGGCTGGCGCCTGAATTAGGTTTGTTAAAACCGGTGTTACAGGTCGCCAGGGCAAACCCGCAGGAGAATTAAGGATGAATATTTTGAAGTAGTGGAGGAGAACTTATACATTGTGTACAGGTAAGTATTTACTAGTAAGCACTGGTACAATACAAGTAGCAAACATAGTAAAAAGAAAATGACAACCCATGTGGAACAGTGATAGTGGACGCTGCCTCTGGTGCAAGGGTTGCGGGTTCGATCCCCGCACAGTACAAACATTTGTGTGCATGAACATATCTGTTTGTATTGGCCTGGGTGTTATCTATGTATTATAAGTATGTATTTACAAAAGATAAGTATTATATGTATATAGGTACGTGTAATCCCACTGTTGATTCTGATATCCGTAACACAGGTGCTTGAGCTACCTATCTCGGAGTCAGATAAATGTATGTGATATTGTGAAATATTTATTATTATTATTATTTATTATAAAAGGAAAAAAGAAAGAAAAAAAGAAGTGCTCTTCTCCTAAATTGCCCAATTGTACATTGTATCTCTGTATACCTAGTTTTTAAGTTTTGTAAGTTGTGCAATAAAGAGTATCTATCTATCTTCTCCTGTGACCTTATAAATGGGAAGTCAAGGATACTTTCTAAGACATTGTAAGCATTGACTCGGCATATACAATGTAGGTATATTTGGCAGACGAGCAGTTGAATCGCCTTATAGAAATGTATTCTCAAGCTTAGACCATAATTCCCAGTGTAATTCCCAGTTGCATCCAAATCCATTGGGCCTCAAGCACCGTCACTCAAGCAGCGAAACACAGCACAGTGCTGCTACACGCCAGTTTTCTCTGAGGCCGTGGTATCACTCCGGTCGAGCCCGCCCATTCATGCCGAAGCGTGGCTCTCCCTCGGTAATGAAGTGTTAGTCATACCACTGATAATCTCTACACTGTATTTTGAAGTGAAATGAGAAACTCAGAAAATCTATTTGATGTCAGTAAGATTTGCATGTGTAGTAATACATACTTGTACAACACTCTGTGGATGTTTAATCTTAGCTAGATATTTCACGCCTTACCATTTCCGAGGCCATCTTCCTTCTAAATAAAACACTTTCGATTACTAATGTTGTTTTGCTGGTATGTATCTACAGAGGGAATATTTTGTTAGAGTTAGAACAAACAATGCTTTAATAATATACATGACAACGCTGCTATTATAAAAAGTATTTTCACAGATTTTAGATTCAATGTGTACAAATGTATTCAATTGAACATATCGGCAGCGGAAACGATAAAATTCACCGAACGAGTGAGGGTGCCGCTGGCCAAATTCGGTGGGTAAGGGGAAAAGGTTGGCAGCACACTTGTGACTTCTCTGGTATTGCAGGTTTTCATGAGCGGCAGCAAACACTTACCATAAGGTGATATGTTATGTTAACTTTTCTGTCATCTTTGACACTAAAAAGAGAACCAAAAAGTGAAAAGTTAAAAAAAAATCATAACATCAGAGACAATAGTACTTACTTACATATCTGACCCGACCCTAAAATGAGTAGCTTTATTAATCGTATCATTGGTACAAAAATCTTGGGAAAATTTTAGACACTGAAAAAAACACATTAGTATTTATAATGCGAGTGTTTGACTAATGCAGGAATCGAACCTATATTTTGGCGTATGTCAGATCGCTACCAAATGTGCCATCGGAGCAATCACAGTACAATCAAACGTAGGCGGTCATGCTAGGGTCAATGTAGCAGTGCCAACGGAGGTGATGCCATGACATCGCGTCCGTTGGAACTGCAATGTAGGCTCTTTTGCTTACCATCTGGCAGAGGTGATCCAATATACTTACTCCTTATCTTAGTGTGTATTTCCCAATTGCGTCCAAAGCTGTAGATTCGGAGCTAGAGGTACGCTGGCACACAATTTAACACTTCGGGAGCGTCTCTTGCGCAAAGTATTGTGTTTAGAAAAAATATATGTTAAAAACCTCAACATCATTTTTAAAGACCTATCCATAGATACCCTACACGTAAAGGTTTGATGAAAACTCCCCCAACTTTTTTTTTATTTTTTCCAATTTTTATGTAAAAATCGTAATGCGGTTAAAAAAATACATCTATTTACCAAGTTTCATAGTATAGTTCTTATAGTTTCGGAGAAAAGTGGCTGTAACATACGGACGGACACACAGACGGACAGACATGACGAATCTATAAGGGTTCCGTTTTTTGCCACTTGGCTACGGAACCCTATAACGCCATTGCTCTTTTCACACATCCAAAAATATTCCCTTAGCGCATCATCGTAAATTTCTTTCGCGAGTGCGCTCGGGAGGAAATTATCTTTAGTGCTAACAATGGAAGAATGCAGCTGCAGACTGCATGAATAAAATCACTGCGAGACAAAGGAAACTCAACCTAAAGCGTATTAGGACCTATCTGTAGTCTGCATTAAGGTTTATGAGGTGAGAGTGTACTTAATTTGACATGGACACTGAATATCTTATACCTAGCTTTTATGTTTTGTTGTACAATAACGTGACGTGTCTGTGTGTATGTCTATGGCATTGTAGCTCCCAAACAACTGAACCGATTTTGATTTTATTTTTTTTTTGTTTGAAGAGAATAAGGGGGGAGTGTACTTAGCTATGTTGCATAAAAATCGATCTAAGACGGCCGCCGTCACAAAGATATGGATTGTATGTTTAAACACAAATCCCCCAATATGGGTATCATATAAAAAAGGGCTTGAGCTGCAGAATATATTTATTGTGACAAATTTGAAATCCAAGATGGCCGGCGGCCATCTTGGATTTGAAATATAAATATTGAAATTTTCAATTTATATTTTATAATTATTGGGTAATGCCGCCTACTCGAAGTAGGCCATCGTAACCTTGCGACTATTTGGAAAGAAAGCAAATATTTATCAATAGTAACAATAGTCGCACTGAAATCAAAGTATGCCCTTATTGTAACGTTTTGATCATTGTTGAGTATCGACGGCTGGATCAGCCACTTTATATTGTTTATGTTTTATACTTTTTTATTACTTTGATTCATTATTGTTTTGATTTATGATTGTCTTAAAGTGTTAGTGTCCTATTGTCTTTATGTCTTGAATTAGGCCCCCATCTGAAGCAATAACACTATTATAGTTCTGCTGATATCAGATGTTTTCATTGGCATCCCATCACCAGCTTTTTATAAACAGTCCAATCGCCACAATCACAATAGTACCTATGATTAATTTGCCTTATCTTATCACCGTGATATATATGGAGCAGATGAGCAGACAGATCACCTGATGGTAAGTGATTGCAACACCAGAAGAGACGAGAGAGAAGAATACAAACGAATACGCTCTTTTCTTGAAGGTTTGCAGTTTATAGCACAGTAAGCTAAGTAAAAATTGTTACTAACGTGATATAGACCTGTGTCTGGAATAAATAATTTATTTTATGTTTTAATATCTGTAAAGAAATACCGCAGACGATAGTTCATTCCATAAGGTGTTACGGGTGTCCTTGGATGTTCACTGATCATATATCACATAAACATTGATTGCCTCGTTGGCACAGTAGGTAATGCGTTGCGCTTTAAAGCGACGACTGCGCTTGGGGTTCCGAGTTCGATCCCCGGGTCGGGCCAAAATTTGTACCTGAGTTTTTCTGTTAAAAAATTTTCAGTGTTAGCCCGAAGTCTGGAAGTTAGCGGTCTGACACCCCCGTGCCCCGGAAAGCACGTTATACCGTTGGTCCTGCGCCCGATCCCTCTCCCCTGTCTGATACTGGTGTCCCATTGAATTATGAGGGCAAGGGAATTGAGAGTGCACTTGTGTTTGCGCATACTCTTGCGCACTATATAATGTCCTGCGTAAGTGGCTGATCGTTGAGATTGGCTGCCTTAGCCGATATTGGTTGGAGGATATTAACATCACATAAAAATATCTTACCATAATATCCGATGAAAAGAAGACTTGTTTTACTGTGAAAAGTAATTCTCTTCCAAAAACATGTTTTAGCAATCTGCTTGAAATCCCCCATAAGTTTGGCATTAATATCGGACCGTGTTTTAGTAAGTTGTTCTCTTTGTTTATACGTTTCCGCAGCAGAAGACATGCCAAAAGATTTTGGCCGCTGAGTGCGAGCCAAATCAGGAACGTGTAAACCAAAGTTAAGGGCAATCGATACATTGGAATTTGTTAAAATAATATTTTTATGAGGTTTGAATGTTGGAGAACCACGCTTCGACATAAATGGGCCGGCTTGACCGGAAACACAGAAAACCGGCGTGAAACAGCTCTGTTGTGTTACACTGCGTGAGTGAGGGTACAACGAGAGGCCCAAAACTGGGGGAATCCGGGGGTTTAAAGTCTGCTCGTTTGCAACCTATCAAATAAAAATAAGTGTTACTTTATTTTTACTAAGAACACCCGAAACACCGGAGAATCCAAAAGTGCGCCGCTGGATTTTAAAAAGGAAAACGCTCTTTTCTTGAAGGTTTGCTTATGTGGCAGCAGCCTCAGATAAAAAAAAATAAGGAAGACTAGAAGCCAGCGGAATGTTCCATTTTACGAAAAATTGACACAGATTGTGAAAGAGATCCAATCGGCCCTAACGCAGATTCTATACGGGTGCCGTAGAGAAAGAACGTCTCCCAGTACGTCACCTTACTTAGTTTGTTACGTCACCCAAGTCGCCTTCGCGCAGTTTTTCAAGTACAGCTTTTTTTGAAAAGGCACAGTCTTCACAGTTCAAGAAAAGGGTGTCCTCCTTTCTTAAGAGCCGGCAACGCATATGTGATACCTCAGGTGTTGCAGATGTCCATAGGCGGCGGTGATCACTTTCCATATCAAGTGTGCCGTCTGCTCGTTTGTCCGCTATAATGTTAAAAAGAAAAAAAAAGGTCTGTTTAAAATGCATGTCATGGGAAGATGTGCCTAGAAGGCTCGGTTTGCGTGAATGCATCTGGCTGTTTATCAAGCGGTTTGCTTGATTAACATATAATTATTTGAATTATAGAATTGAAATAGAATTATAATTCTCACAACATCTCATACGTTGACCTGATTCCGTACTAAGTAGCTTAAGCACTTGTGTTACAGATACTGATATCTGTAACACAAGTGTTGTCTGAACAACAGAGGAACACAAATATATACTTAAATACATATATTACACCCAGACACTGAACAAACACAAGTGTTCATCGTACGAATGCTTGTATGGGGTGGGGATCGAATCCACGACCTTTGGTGTAAGAGGCAGGGTCACTATCAATTGCGCCATCGGGTCAGACATCAAGCAATGATTCGATTTTTGTAGTTTTGCAAAAAATCAAGCTAAAACTTCACGTCAAAGCATAACAATATTTATAATAAATAATACATTGAGACAACTTCACATCATAATTAATTAAGACGATTTGTTATGAGATACAACATTATTTACTCGCATATTTTGCTTCACGTTACACATCACATACATTGTCTTTATCCCTAACTAAGGTTTTCCTTTGTACTATGGAAACCAGAAACAACGAATAAATAAATAAATAATAAATATTTCACATCACAGTATGTATTTACAAAAGAAAAGTATTATATGTATATATTTGTAATTCCGCTGTTGATTCTGATATCCGTAACACAGGTGCTTGAGCTACCTATCTCCGAGTCAAATCAATGTATGTGATATTGTGAAATATTTATTTATTATTTATTTATTTATATTCCGATGAGACACCAGCGTTACACGACCGGAGAGGGATTGGACGCCGCACATAGTAATTTGAAAAAAAAAAGTGTATTTTATTTTGTTATGTATGTATGTTAGATTGTAAGGTATTTAATATATGGGCCAATTAAATATTTTAGAATGTATCTTGTTGCCTGAAATAAACTAATTATTATTATTATTATTATTATTGAGCGCAGGCCCAACTGCTTAACATGCTTTCCGAGGCACAGGGGTATCAGACCACCAAACTTCCAGACTCCGGGCTGACACTGAGAATTCCTAACAGAAAAACTCAGGTACAAATTTTGGCTCGACCCGGGGATCGAACCCGGCACCCCAAGCGCAACCGTCGCTTTAGAGTGCGACCCACTACTCATTGCGCCATCGATACAGTCAAGCTCACCATATAGACAAGTCGTAAAGCCATCGTAAATATCTAATAAACAACCAAATTGAAGCCAGAGATCACAATAACTGAATAATACCTCTTCATAACACAAACATGGTTTCTCTAACATCTTAATAACATTGCGATTTTCTCGGAAATATTATTTGTATCTGGAAGTTGGAAAGAAATAACGAGACTATCACAAAGATGTCGACAATGCTACTACGTCGATAACTCGCTGACATTTTAATATTAAGTATTCTTTCTTTTGCGTTCGGATCATATTTTTCTTCAAATCATATTGCCAAGAATGCCTATCGTTACACAGCAACATGCTAATTTCACTCACCTATTTTTTGACTCAACTGTGATTTATTTTGATGTTTATAAGTGGAATATTTACTTACACACACACTTATAGCAGACGGATCACCTGATGGTAAGTGGTAGCACCCGCCCATGGACACTAGTGGAGTCAAAAGTGTGTACCCACCCTTAAAGCCCCTTTTCTACGGATTAGGCCGGTACCATCACTCACGCCAGTTTTCTTTGAGGCCGGTGTCACTCCGGTCGAGCAGGTCCATTCATGCCAAAGCGTGGCTTTCACACCTCCATTAAAATGAAAAATAAATTGAAAATTGGGAAAACCCCCGACGGCGGCCATCTTGGATTTGAAATTTGTCACAGTAAATGTATTCTGCTACTCAAGCCCTTTTATATGATACCCATATTGTGGGAGTTGTGTTAAAACATACAATCCATATTTTTGTGACGGCGGCCATCTTGGATCGAATTTTATCCAACATAGCTAAGAACACTCTCCCCTTATTCATATTTTAAACAAAAAAAGAAACAAAATCAAAATCGGTTCATTTGTTCGGGAGCTACGATGCCATAGACAGGCACACATACACACACACAGAGACACGTCAAACTTATAACACCCCGTCGTTTTTGCGTCGGGGGTTAAAAAGGAGTCTCAATAAACTGTCTCTAAACATCCTCAATCTCAAACCTTAGCCATGAAAGTCATAAACATTAGTAAGATCACAAAGTAGAAACAAACAGAAAAAACTTTTGACCGTCCTATTCGAAACTCATTTCTTCCGTTAGCACAAAGTGCTTCATCGAATTATCCACACAATTGAAGATGGTAGTTTGAAGACTTTTTCAAAGGGGACTGGAACAAAAATGTATTTGACGTACGGAGCAGGTCACCAAACTGTGAATCTCGAATTTAGACGGTTACTACTACTAATCTTTATCCGTAGATACATTTAATCTCCATAGATTATACCATTATAACGTCAGATTTGTATAGAATGACAGCGCTTTAGCATAGATTAAGTATCGGATTAAATTTGGTTGAATCGGCACTTAATAGATTGTACAAAAAAAACTACTTTAATAAAATTTAGTTCTGGTAATTACAATGAAGCTACTGCCGTTTGATCATCACAATCCTTAAACAGTGAAACTAAACCAACTGGATCATGGATGGTTACAATTTTGGATTCCACAATTTGAGAAGCTAACATGATGAGATTCTTTAAGGTACAGAGAGGTCTTGAAAAATTTAAAAGTAACGCAATAACACATTACACATCCATCAAGAATATTGTTAAAGTAACTTAATTACACATTACACCGTATTATTATTGATCGTGAGAGAGATCAAAGTGTTACCACTGGCCTCACAGAACCGGTGGCTAGTGCAGCCACAGTGGTCCTTTTGTGACATCGTCATCGTCAGCCCAATTAAGTCACCACTGCTGGGGCACGGGCCTCCCTCAATCACATGAGGGGTAATTGCCATACTCACCACGCTTGGCAGACGGGTTGGCGAGGGTTTTGATATAAATGCAGAGTTTTCCTTCTCTGGGTGCTGATGATCATGCCAGCAGCTTTACCTTAGTCGCCTTTTACGACACCTCGGTAAGAGTGAGGGTGGCCTATTTTACTCTGCCGGGAACCACACGGCAGAGTAGAATAGATAGAAATCGATTTTCTGACATCCCACAACTTAATCCTATAAAGAGCCCCACGAAACACTTGATAAACGGCCATTTTCTTGCACAAAATTCTATGAAATCTGCTCATTCCTTTTCATAAATATGCAATTTATATGACGAATAACACGACATCCTTGACATTGGAGCAATTACTTAGGAACGTGACTCGAATGCTTACAGTACATATGTTATGAAATTATACGCAAAATGCCTCTTTTATTTGTGTTTGTAGGCACATAATCTTGATTGTATTAAATGAACTGTGTATGACTATGTCAATACTTTACTTCGGACGGATCAAATTCATAGGCATATTTATAGGATTATGGGGTTTTAGTAAATTTTTCTTTTCTAATGTAATAACGTCAATTGCTCTTGTAAATAGTATGTGTCCTGATTGGCCACCGTATCAAAATAATGTACCCATATAAAAGTTGTCATCATAAAAAAAATATGAATAATAAAAATGCTTTATTTATCACACAATGCTATGCTAATTACAGTTTTTAACTTAGGGATAAATGCTCTGCGTCTGATCTGGAGCATAAGCTAGGGCGACCTTGTATTTCAGGCCTCCAGGTCCCATCTGTAGATTAATTATAACAATTTAAATGATTGTGCTATTTTGTTTTTTTTTCTGTGTGTGTGTGCGTGTGCGCGCGCGAGGATGCACGTCTGTGTGTATTCATCATCTTAGCGTTTTGTCATGGTTGCGTCGCTGTCGTTTCGGAGCCCGGGTGTCGCTTTCCTACTTCGACTCCTCCACTTGGCACAGTCTTGTGCATCCTTAGCGGTGAGTTTATTCCAACTTGTCATTTAGCTGTTGCAAATAGTTACGCGTGGCTCTGGCTACAGCTCTTTTAGTGGCCTGCTTTGCAGAATTGTACGCGATAAAATTAAAATGAACAATATCGGCTGCCCACATCAGCAAATGAGAATGTAACCACTACTTTTTACTCCAGACCTAGAACCGACGGAGAGTTCCATAGTATGGACTGCGTCGCGGTAAATGTAGTACAGTATAGTCAACAGAGAAGTAGCTGCACTTATTTCGCAATTTGTAACTCTTATTCCTTGGATCATAAGAGTCACTAGCTGCGAAAGCTGAGCATCAACTTTTGCTGTTGACTATACCCTAAACATAAGTTTGAAAAACTGTTCTCGCTATCGAAAATTATCGGTTTGGCCCTTTCATTTTGGTGCATGTGAAAGATACAGAGCAATAGTTTTGGATAGCGGGGATAGTATTTCAAACTCATTGGAAGGTTACAAGACGCCTTGGCTCTGGTGGAAACTGACTGTCAAATACCGAGCTTCGATCATAGTCGTGAATCTTTGGAGAGGCTTAAATACGAGTATGTCCAGCTGTGGACTGCTATAAGTTTGATGATATTGAAACATGATATTTTATAATGATGTACCTAATAAATTGTTGACCAATCAATATGAATTTAGAAAAATTCTCCTTAGGCATGTAAAGCAAAAACTTCTCCGCCAGTCAATATACAATATACCTACTCGCAACAGACGTGGAACATACAAACTTTTCCTTTCGTTCCTCCGACGTCTTAGACGATATTTGCAAAACTAGGTAATTAGATAAGTTTAGGGACTTGGGTCTAAATTTGAGACGCGGTGTTCGGGTTTCACATTTCAATTTAGAGTAATTGAGTAGCCTAAACTTTGCTACCTTTTTCACGAGAAAATAACCAATCTAAAGGAAAATAAATATATCTCCTACTTTTATTACTTACTCCTATTTTTTATGTTAGCCTTAGCGTGTGATTCCCACTTGGATCCAAACCTGTCCGCTTCGGACCCTAGGCTACGCTTAGACTATAGTCATGTTTGTAACCACAAAACCGAAATTTCACTAACACTCCCATCCACGGTGACTTGACTATCTCTCTACTTGATCCTCTAGCACTGCGTCGGGATATACCCTCCCTCTGAAGAACTGTTTGATCTACTCCCTGCAGCTGAATTCTTACTTCGAACCACTCGCAAGCGATTGTCATTCCATCCCCACATCTCGATGGATGGCGGTCTAATACTGTGCGTTTTTCGCATAACTTTCTACCACATACCTTAGTTCTGTAGAACGGTTTGGCTGCTGGAGTATTTCAAGAAAGGCTACGACTTAGGGACCTTCAAGGGAAGAGCGTACTCTTTTTTAAAAAGGCCGGCAACACATTAGCGTACTCTCTGATTTCGCGGATATTCATGGGCGGCGCTGATTACTTTCAAACAAGTAACTCGCTTACTCGTTTGTCCGCCTCTAGCATAAAAAAAATTCAACAGGAGAACTTGCGCGCAGTGGTAATTCGTATATTTCCAGTAACGTCGTAAAATAAACTACGATATCGTAACATTTGTTACTGTATTACCAACACATTTCCTCTGTATCGATTAATAATAAAAAGTACTTCGTAGCCCAAACGTTAATGAGATTTAATGAGAACTAAAATTAACGTATTTTCATAATAAGCTGGTACAAGTGGTCGAAAGTAAAAGTAACAAAATATTAAGTAGCTTTACAATACCCTTGGCGACCCGTTTGGATCAGTGGAAGTGGAGTAGTGAATGCTTCCTCTGGTGCAAGTACAAACTGCACTGTACAAACATTTGTGTGCATGAACATGTCTGTATGTATTGGTCTGGGTGTTTCTATGTATTATAAGTATATTATAAATGTGTATATATATGTAATACCGCTGTTGTTTCTGATACCTGTAACACAGGCTTGAGCTACCTATTTCGGAGTCAGATCAATGTGATGTTGTGAAATATTTATTTATTAACAAAAAAAAATCATGTACCACTGGTTTACATGATCCAAGTAGGCGTACGAGTCACCCCACCGAGTAGCTACACTGCACTAACTTGCACAGTTTGGGCAACATTTACAATTAACTTGCACGAGCGAGCCAGATAGTAGCTCGAATGTTAAGCCGAGTAACTTGCGCTCTGTGTAAACTAGGAGTAGAATTTAGTGCATTGAGATTGCCTCGATGGCGCAGTATGTAGTGGGTGGCACGTTAAAGCGACGGCTGCGCAAAGGGTCCCAAATTCGATCCCCGGGACTAAAAACTTGTACCTAAGTTTTCGATAATAAATTCTTAGTCTTAGCCCGGAGTCTGACAGTTGGCGGTCTTGTACCCCCGTGCCTCGGAAAGCACGTTAAGCCGTTGGTATTGCGCCCAATCCGGTCGTGTCACACTGGTGTCCCATCGGATTATGAGGTAAAGAGAATTGAGAGTGCACTCGTGTTTGCGCACACACTTGAGCACTATATATCCGTGCGTGGCTGATCGTTGAGATTGACCGCCGTAACCGTAATCGGTTGGAGGATTATATTGTTTTTATTCATAAAAAAAGTCCTTAAGCTACTTACGACTACAATATCAAAAGCATTGGTAAGTACCTACTCAAGAACCTACACGCCTTAGCTTTCTATGTCATAATCCTATTACAAAGTTAGAGTTTGAAAAACAGCAAAATAATGCTTTTTCTTTCGAACTGTAATCCTACCTCATCTCTTTCGATAAACTTTGTGAAAATCTTTATCCGTTTTACATTCTCTCGCGGGAGATGGCATTCCGGTAAAGCTGTTAACTCCCTATTTATAAAGAAAACGTAAACAATATCGAATGCTGTAAGAGCCAATGTCTTATGTTGTTGTTTTTGTAAACAAATCAGCGAGGAAATAAACATTTAGATGCGGTTTTTTCGGAACTTTGTAGCTCGTATGTTAGTGTTCCAAACAAAATAAAATAAAATATATTTTTTAAAATGAGTGAGATCCGTGACTAAACGTTATTTTGCTTACACTTCTAAATCACTTAAGGCGAGAGAGACAAAACAAGCGCTGCCACTTGATTTATATTTGATGAAACTCTCTCTCACTGTCGTCATTCTATAATTCAAATATCGATCTCTTTCACGTTCCTTATCATGCATCTACCGATCACCAATCCTACACTCGGCCATCCTACACTCAGTATGCCCTCATACTGCAATCATACGTCTTCTATACACCTTAACTATCTACTTACATCTTTAAAACAACATTAACCTTAATTAAAAAAAACAACGTAAGCACAAACATCTTAAAAAAACCAAACCACTCTACAATACTAAAACTACTATAAAAACAACCCATCAAAACTTCTTCCTCTTCTTACAATTCATAATTATTTCTTCTCTCCAAACGCTATGTTTTCCCCTTGATTTCAATCTCCCTCTTTTCCTCCTTTTCCAAAGCGCCGTCCTTTTCTTCTTACTGCCTCTGAGTCGATATCCTTTTTCACTAATCATTTTCCGACCTTGAGCTTCATAATTATTTGCCGCAAGATGTTTGAATATAACTTTAGTGTCAAACATTACATCTTTGACAGCCGTCAATGTTTTATCGGAGACTTTGTCTTGTAAACCATAAACAGATTCTGTTTTGGCGTGTGGCTCATTTCCCCGACAGCCCTTCAGGCTTTCCATTGACATTGGCATTGTCTCTGGCCGTCTATCTCACTCTCGCACGTCATTCCATAATTCAAATATCGATCTCTTACACGTTCCTTATCTTGCATCTACCGATCACCAATCCTACATTTATACCAGGTAAATTGCTATGAATTATTATAATGATGTTGAAATGTATATTTGTACACCAAAATTGGTAAGACATGTGTGGACGTGTGTAATTTAGCCCAACATCTGTTTTAATGTACACGTGTCTTAACAAATAAATGATGATTATGATTATTTTGTACCGATTTCTTTCTACAACTCACAACGACTTCCATAATTGAAAAAAAGTGGCCACTTTAAACTAGAAGTAATTATTACATAAGTTCGTCTCAAAAAATTGTTACTACTTTCTCTAAAGTATTAATTGAAGTAAGTACCTTTTTTAAATGTATCATTGTATGTGTATCATTGTAATTACATAAATCTTTAAAAATAATTCTGGTTTAAAGAATAGTCATCGAGTGTCAGTCAAATGTCAAAATATTTATTTTTTTATCTTTTTTCTCTTTCGTTTACTGTAGCACAGATTCTTAATTCTACCAAAATCTCATAGGTTGACCTGCTTGGTTAAGTACCTTAAGCACTTGTGTTACAGACATCAGACAACAGAGGAACAGAAATATGTACTTAAATACATATATTAAACCCAGACACTGAACAAACACAAGTGTTCATCGCACGAATGTTTGTCCAGGGTGGGGATCGAACCCACGACCTTTGGCGTAAGAGGCAGAGTCACTACCAAATTCACCATCCGGTCTGTCACTAGATTATTAATAATATGGCAAGTAATTATAAGCGAAAATAAGTCATCGACATTGCTCACCGAATTAGCAAGCTTAAGTGGCAATGGGCTGGCCATACCTATTAGCCGCAGAACCGACAACCGATGGGGTAAACGAGTTCTAGAGTGGAGACCGCGTCTTGGCAAACGTAATGTAGGGCGCCCTCTGGCTAGGTGGGGGGACGATCTGCGCAGGATGGCTGGCAAGAGCTGGATGTGAGAAGCCATGGATAGATCACAGTGGCGAACAATTGAAAAGGCCTACCTCCAGCAGTGGATTGCGATAGGCTGATGATGATGATATGATGAATTATAAGCGAATGATTGAGGGCGCCACTGTCGTTAATAACAAATATTGGGTTGGCACCCGCGAATGCCATATTTTGATGAATTATTGTATTATTTGTTTTGTTATTTTTTTATATCATTTTAATGTTTTAAAATTGTTTGTTTGTTTGTTTTAATGTTTTGATTTTGTTTTACTTGTTTTGTGCATAATTATAAATATCGCATGTCAATATTTTATATTACTTATTTTTCCCAATGTAAATGCGTCACCCAAGGTCCAGCCTGAAAACCAGCGCTGCAGCTGCTGTTTGTGGCAGTTGCAGCTAGTGTTTTTGCGCTAATTGGAGCTGCTACCGAAAGGGTCCTGGCGTCTCTAACCTCTTTTGTTCTGGGCCCGGGCCCCTGTCCGGCGTCACCTCACACGTGATTGCGTTTTGACGTGGGCCCCATAAGAGTGGAGCGCCTTCGAGCGCACTGGCCGAAAGGCCTTGTTCGGAGTCCAGCGTCGAGTCTTCGAGCCATGGGCTCGATAGTTGGACGGTGTTGCCAACTTTCCCGTCTCCGTATTCAGCGGAGTTTGGTTTCACGGCGGCATCGCTTTGAAGCCTACGGGTTTTATTTCCCCAACCCACTCTGCACTGCAGCCAGCCGTGTATGGGTGGGGAAGGGTACCCGCAGTCCATCTCCCGGTGGTGTTTGCACTGCAGCCAGCAGTGTGGGTGTCATTCGGGAGGCGGTGTTTGGTGGGCCGTGGGAGAGGTCCGTTGGACCGGAATGTGTAGAGATGCCGTACTGGCGAGCCTCTTTCGCCCTGAGCGGGTTCGCGGTGACTTAAAAAGGTTCGTCCTATAGCCCGTGTTCCCGCTCTGAGAGTTTCTCCCGGGCGAAAAAAAAATATACTGAGGCTGAGCCTTGTTGGCCGTAACTTTTTGTACCTTGTTTTCTCTCTTTTGTTATATGTATAATGTGTTGTGGTTAATAAATTGTTTCTTATCTTATCTTATATAAAAAATAGAAGTTTTAGTTAGAATAGAAGTGATACGTTGATGTCTGTCTGAAGTGTCTTTCCGGGCGCGACGCTCACCCGCTGCCGCGCGCTGAATTTTCAATTTTGGGCCTTGTGTTAACAATATATTATATTATTCAAAGTTTTTTTAGTTGTAACTTAACTTGTACGCCCGTAGCACACCTCCGCCGTGGAATGCAGATTGGACCTTACTGCTGGTCGGCTATGACGTATAAGAAGCGGAATACCTACTAGTGGCGTTGCCGCTTCTATCACTTAGGCCCAATTTGATCTATCATGATCCGTGGATAAATCTATGGTATAACGTCAGATTCGTAAAGTATGACAGCGCTGTACCATATATTTAGTATTGGAATGAGGTTGGTTGAATCGGTCCTTACTGCTGCAATCAGAGATGTCAACTAAGGTGAAGAATACCCTGCAATAAAGATTTAATTTATTAAAATTAAAACCTACTAAACCGAATCTAATTTCGGACCGTCGGAGATTTAGCAGACCTGTAGATTATATCTATGGTATACCGTCAGATTTGTAAAGAATGACAGCGCTATACCATAGATTTAGTATCGGAAAAGTTGATTGAATCGGCCCTTACTGCTGCACTCAGAGACGTCAATTAAGGTGAAGAGTACCCCGCAATAGACATGCCAATTGATTAAAATTATAACCTACTAAACAGGATCTATTTATGAAAATTTTGGACCGTTGGAGGTTAAGCAAACCGAATATTTATTTAATAATTGTGCACTATTTTTGTACACAAAACTTTCAGTCACGCAAAAAGTGGCCGCTTTTGGCGTTGATCAAACATTTGTGCAAAGCTAAAGCAATATTTTAATATATAGTAAGCAAATATTTCGCAAACTTTGCTTATTAAAGGGTTCAAATGTTTGAGATAGCCACTTCAACTAGTTTGGGGCTAATGTTCATATTATATTCCTCAAGGACCTGCAATCCTTCGTTTGGATCAATGATAGCGAATGCTACCTCTGGTGCAAGGGTCGCGGGTTCAATACCCGTACAGTATAAACATTTGTGTGCTACAGGCATGTTTCTGTTTGTATTGGTCTGGGTGATTTCTGTGATTTTTTTTATGGTGCAGTTTTAAGTCACCTGATGGAAAGATCAGGATATCTCGCAGTCATATCAATGTATATGATGTTTTGAAATATTTATTTATTATTAACATATTTTTTGTCTCGTTTGTATATGTTTTTTACTCGTTATACTTTGAAATTGTCGTAACTAATCGTGTGTCTCATATTATATCGGTATCCTTAAATTTCTGTCATCTAATTCAACTAATTCATTTGTAGTACCCGATCGTTGCTACGAAACGCGTAGCACTCGTCTACGCACTACGTTGACCTTCGTAGCAACTCGTAGCCGTATAATGGCTTTTAATTTCGTGTTATCTATTATTTACTATTTGGAGGGTAATTATGACTTGTGTAATGTATCATAATCGTCGGCGAGGTGCGTGTTTTGATCAAATATCGTTTAATTGCTTTCCTTATGAAGTACAATATATACTATAGACACGAAAACTCAGTATGCTCAACTCACGTGGAATTCTCTAATTCGGCTTCGGCATGAATAAGCCGGCTAGATCCGAGTGATGCTACGGCCTCACAGAAAATGCAGTGAAGCAGCACTGTGTTGTGTTTCACTGCGTGAGTGAAGGTACCGTACGGACCGTACCGTAGGCCCAATTCAGGGACAAGAAGATTTTAAAATTAGCTTAAACGTAATTAGTTTAAACGTAAGTGGGTGGAGGAACAGAGGACGGCCGAAAAAGAGATGGATGGATTGTGTGAAGAATGACATGATGGAAAAAGAGGTGGATGATTCGATGACGAATGACAGGGACGTATGGAAAAGGAAAACATACTGCGCCAACCCCAGATAACCTGGGAAAAGGGCAGGAGGATGATGAAGATTTTAAAATTAGCAGCGCAGTACCACTAACCGCGTAGCGGGCGATGGTAATCGCTTACGGTCAGGCAATCCGTCTGCTCGTCTGCTACCTATCACATAAAAAAATATAACTGTAACACGGCAGATTTAAGTATTAGTATCTGATATTAAGATTATACTAGAGGCGATACTCGAGCAAGTGATCACCGCCGCCCATGAATACCTACAAGATCTGAAAGGTCACTAATGCGTTACTGACTTATACTAATTGACTTCATTTTTATTACGCTTATTTAATGTTTACTCTTTAAAACACCAAACACCTGGATATGTTTCATTATTTCGTACAATATCTTTCATACACTCACCAATCTGCCCTATAGATACGAAATGAGGGGTCTGGGCCCAACGATTTCCCTGAGGCAAAGGGACAAATCGGCGATCTAGAAAGTTCGTGACGTGACTCCCGGGGCGAAACTGGCAAACTGCTGCCTTTTGTCATAGACCTTTTTACGGGACGACTTTACTCCTGTTGTGTGAATGACGGGGACAAATTAGACCACTTGAAGACGGTTCTGAATAAGTTAAACGATGGACTTGGTTTGTCACGATTGACAATTTTTAGGTCGTTTATGAACTTCAAGTATAACTTCAGTCTGTTAAATCTTCTCTAAAACAAAGACTTGTAAGGTAATAACACTTTGTTAGCTCAAGATAATGCAATATAGTGTAGATTATGGAATTTAAATATACTTACATAATAATATTTTTTCTAAGCAACAATATAGGATATTAAAAAAAGATACAGAATGCAACAATCAGCTGATCACTTCTCGCCACAAGTCGCCTTATGTTTTTAAAGAAAATCTTCCATATACGATAAGATAAAATTACTACCCTAAAAGTTATGAGAGATCAAAAGAAGCGTTGTATTATAGTTACTACTGTATAATACATACAGTCCGCGCCACCAAAGAAGTACATTGAAAAGCGCGCTTCAGTCGCCATCAACATTCAATTTGAGCTTCATGTCAATATACACACGGATTCTTAAATTTAAGTTTCATGTTATGCGGCGGACTCTAGTATGTAACTTTGTTGGAAGCTACACGAGCCGTATCCAAGTATTAATTAGTAAGTTACATTTATCTTCGTAAGTCACCTACATAAAAAAGGTAGTAATCTGGCGCTGCAGCGCATCGCAAACTGGTTCAAGAAATTTAAAAAAGGGAATTAGCGATTTTTGAAGTGTCTCAATCGTATCGAGTGCGGAATATCATTCATCGTCAGCCCATTTATATATATAATATATATATATATATATATATATAATATATATATATATATATATATATATATATATATAATATATATATATATTTTATATTAGCGATAAGACCGCCTACATTGTTTTAGTATAATAACTTAGGCTAAGATCTGTAAATTTTGTGCAATAAAGTGTATCTATCTATCTATCTATCATTTAAGTCCCAACTGCTGGGGCACGGGCCTCCCTCAATCACATAAGGGGTAATTGCCATACTCACCACGCTTGGCAGACGAGTTAGCGAGTGTTTTGATATAATTGCAGAGTTTTCCTTCTCTGGGTGCTGATGATCATGCCAACAGCTTTACCTTAGTCGCCTTTTACGACACCTCGGTAAGAGTTAGGGTGGCCTATTCTACTCTGCCGGGAACCACACGGCCCTATGATATAAATTCGGCCGGGAATATGATTACAAACATATTATCTAAACTACATTTTTAAGGGAAATGAATAGTTTTTTTTAATTAATAATAGGTACTTTTATGTTTTATTTGTATGAAATGTAACCTTTATAGGAGTTTATTTTGAAATTTTAATATTTGTAACCGTGAAATTCTACATAATTAACTCATTTTACATCCATTTCGGTCTAATTGTAGACAAAAGAGGATCCGAAGAAATGAGTAAATAATGTAGAATGTCACGGTTAGTAACTTTTCGGTTAAATTTACGCGTACGATTTTCTCTTATTTTTCTGGAATCTCTATTCCTCGACTTCGCTGCTGCTTCTGGGAGTGCTTCTATTGGCATGGCATGGGTGACCGATAACGGGTGTGAGTCAAAAATATCCGTTACCTAATGACGTAAAATTTTTGTTAATCTCAACAGATGACAAGGACGATGAACCTTTTGAATTTATACACGTTGATGATTAATTTTCAGATGTTGAACAGTATTAAAAAAAAACTCGTGTCTTTTTTATTGCTTTTTACTTAAAAATTACAATTAGAAAACAGACTTGTCTTATATACATAATATTTTATTAAGATTTTGGTACCTAACAAAAGCGCAATTATTGCATAAACGTGGACGCACTGGGATAAAGTGGTCATTGTATTAGCTTCCACTAGTATTAAATCTATAAGTTTTTACCCTAAACAAATTTTAACAATTCGAAATAAACTCCTATAAATTTTACGTTTCATACAAATAAAATGTAAAAGTATTTTTATTTTAAGAACTATTCATTTCCCATAAATATGTAATTTAGATAATATGTTTGTAATCATAACCTGCGCTCAATACGATTGAGAAACTTCAAGAAATCGCTAATTCCCTTTTTTACTTTTCCAAAACCAGTGTGCGTCGGGCATGTTCGCGGCGCGTGGCGTCAGTAGACTGTTTCTTTGCCACGGTGCGAAAGCGCGCTGCGTCCCTCGTGCGCAGGGTCAGGGTTAGCTCCAATTCCCTTCTGAAGATTATTGCAGGCAGACCGAGTGGACTGTATCTACCTGCTGCACTGTGGCGCATTGCATGAGAAATAAATTATTAATACCTAGGATTAAGATGTTACTAACAAAATATGAGTTACTGGCATGTAATAAATGATTACTGTTATTAATTTATATCTAGGAATAAAGTGACCATAATGTCTTTACTGCTAGATGTTTCGGCTAAGGTACAACAGCCATGGTCGCAAGTGGAACGGCCGCACCGTCATCGACTGTTGTTATTAGTCCAATTTATAATAAAAAAAAAACTAAACAATTAATGGGAAATATTTCGTCAAAAAAAATAACTGTGTTAATTTTTTGTAATTGTTTCAAGGTATGATTCCGATTTTATTGCATATCTTTTTGTAAAGTTAAAAATTTGATTGTTTTTAATATAGATAAAATTCCACGGACCTTTTTTGTGCTTATTTTTTTAAGGGTCACACATTTTTTACATTTTCTCCGCGCGACGGAGAAATATGATATTATTAATAATCACAGTTTTTTAAACTACTATAACAAATATTTTTAATTCAAACTTACAATACAAACCTTAAGCTTAAGTTCATTTTTGATACATCTAATAGATGTCGCTTCAAGCGATACATCGTCGTCGTAGCCTCGTAGCTCTTTCGTAGCAATGGGCCGTAGCGAAGGCTTCAGCGCTACGGGAAAAAGTACCAGGGCCGCATAAACGCAAGGAAGTTAAAAATTTCCCAACCATGGAAACTTCCTTGAAAGCCTCCTGGGGAGTACGGAAGAGGGATAAGCCTGAATCTAATTCGCACCTGTTCGGCTAATAGATTTCTGGAAATCCCGATTAGAGCGGAAAATGTCTACTTGGTACCAGGAGTGCATAGGCGCGAAGAGGTTATGAAGGGTGACTTAGAATTAGAAAAGGAGGGTGGGTGATTAGGGGTGGAGCAAGTATGCACATGCGTAGTAATGTTTTACTACTAAAAAGATAAGATGGACGAGACTATACTTTTTTCAAATAGCGAAAAATAACAAAAGCAAACAAAAGTTTACTTTTAACAAATAAATCATATTTTTAAATAAAAAAGTAAAATACTTCAATACTGGATATAAGAAATTTCAACATATAATAACATAATAATTACAACGTGTGTTCAGCGCCATCTAGCATTTATTCTCCAAACAACGATACAGCACAGTTCGGTTTCAAGGGTGGCAAGCAGCCTGGTTCTGTTTGTAGTGTTGCTCGAAGCTCATCGAGCAGCTCTAGTACCTACTACAAACAGAACCAGACCGGCTTAGTTTGGTTTGCTTTTAATACAAGCTAGTGGAAATGAGCTTCGATAGATGGCGGTAGCAGTCTATCCTTTGATCAAATGTTGAATGAGTTTTTTTTTATATAAACTTGAGAAAAAAATCTTCATTAAATAAAATTGGTACATTATGTAGCATACACATAAAATATTAAAAGTAAAACAACATTGCCTAATAGTTAGTAAGCCTAATGAATGGCTCAAGAAATGTAAGTAGGTAAGTACCGACTACTTCTGAAACCCGAGACCTGCAAAATTTTCTCACAATTCATCTCCATCAAATGTGCATTTAACTCCAATGACGAATAAAACATAGCTATAAGTCACATCTCACCTACTTCATATCCTACTTTGTAGGTATAGTAAATGGATGGGGTACTCTTTATATAGATCAGTAGCGCCAACACCAGTTTATCTATTGATTGTAACGAAATTAAAACAATAAATTACAGATTTATAGACTTTTGAAATAAAAAAAAAAAATAGAAGAAAAACCAATATAAGAATCGCCGTGTGGTCCCCGGCAGAGTAGAATAGGCTACCCTCACTCTTACCGAGGTGTCGTAGAAGGCGACTAAGGTAAAGCTACTGGCATGATCATCAGCACCCAGAGAAGGAAAACTCTGCGTTTATATCAAAACCCTCGCCAACCCGTCTGCCAAGCGTGGTGAGTATGGCAATTACCCCTCATGTGATTGAGGGAGGCCCGTGCCCCAGCAGTGGGGACTTAAATGGGCTGATGATGATGATGATATAAGAATAAACAAAAACAGAAATCTATTTTTATTTTAAATGTCTTTATCTAACTATGGAATCAACTATCGCCTGCGTTGTTTCCGGACTGATATGACCTACAAACATTCAAGAAAAGAGCGTATTCCTTTTTAGGTTGGCAGCGCACTTGTGACTCCTCTGGTCTTGCAGGTGTTCATGGGCGACGGTAATCGCTTACCATCATCCGGACGGTGATCCGTTTGCTCGTCTGCTCCCTATCCCATAAAAAACAATTTCGGGGTTACAACCTCTTGGCAAACACTTATACTATTTATTAAATAACCATGCAAAAATGTTGGGTCCAACGCGTACGCGAAAAATTGATTCACGGATCCAACATTTGTTGAAACTGTGGAAATTGTTTAACAAAGATCCGGTTTAGTAGCCAAAAATTAAAATCAAATGGCATCGCTAGTGTGCCCTACCCGTCACCTTAAAGTGACGAATCGACGAAACCAGCGCCGGCAATATATTTGGATTAATAGTTGTGACTGTGAGTCATTTTTTAAAAAGTACAACGGTGAATCCTTAAAAAAAATTCAGACCAAATTATGTCACCATTTCTTCCTACAAGTAAGTAACCATAATGTTATTAATTGCTAAAAATACCACTTCAGACAATAATGAGAATTATGAATACTTGTACAAAGATAATATTATACAAGTACATCTCAAAAAAATCTTATTACTTCCTTTTATGGATTCACCATTGTAGATAGATAGATATTCTTTATTGCACAAAAATAAAATACAAGCATGATACAACAGCAACAGACAGTACAATAAAGCGGTCTTATCGCTTGTAGCGATTTCTCCCAGACAACCTTTGCGTAGAGGAAAGAAATATCGTATTCGTAATAAGGGAAGGCAGTGCAATGTAGTTTAACAAATGAAATTGAGAATGGCAGAAATATACATTATTTCATATATTAATATTATTATATTACATAAATAATATTAAACAATACATACATACCCAATAATATATACATAGATAATTTATAACAAAAATTCAATAAAAATATTTCTTATAGATTGGTATAAATGACCAGAGAGCAGACCACATAAAAAAGGAAAAAGAGACATGGAAAAAACAGTGTACCTATTTATAGAGTTAAGAACTGAGTTTTGACACGGGACTTGAATATAGGAAGGGATTGTACTTTTTTTTTATATCATAATCGCCTCAATAATCCAAATCTACTGGCGGCGTTAGTTACGTCGATGAATCCTAGTTGTTTGTAAATTTTTCAGGTACTATTAACCTTTGTACGAGTCTCACGCTCGGATTTGCTCCACTGAAAACAGTCCCTAAGCGAGCGACGTTTAATTTTTCCGACGTTCGTGCTCTTTGGCACGGGAAAGATGAAAAATCTCTTTTTAATTCCTATAAGGGTAGCAAAGGAAGGGTTGTATATTCAACTGGATTTAACAACAAAAGGGGAACATGGGTACCTATGACGTGGACGTTTTTAAAGCACTATGGTAGATATTTTACGTTTAGAGCTTTTCTTCTCCTTCTTTAGTCATTTTCAACCTCAAGGGTGTAGGCCTTCTTCAGTTCATGCCATTGTTGACGATCTTGGATGGTTTCTATCCATTTTGTACACCAACGCATTTGGGGTCTTCCTCTTGGGCGTTTTTGGCTCAACGGTCTCCACTCTACCACTGCCTTACACCACGAGCCATGTTTCCTGGCGACATGACCAGCCCACTCCCACTTCAACTTCAAGACTCGTTTCATAACGTCGCTAACTTTACCCTGCTGTCTGACCCACTCATTTCTTTTACGATGCTTGAGAGTTACTTCTACCAACCTCTCTATTGCCCTTTGAGTAACCTGAAGTTTGTGGAGAATATGTTATGTTATAGCAATTTTCTTTTTCTTCTAGCATTCTTCATTTATAATTAATCAAGACGGGAATTAACACAATATTTTTTATGTGATACAACATTGTGTAGGCTCACATATTTTGCTCCACGTTTCGGCTAAGTTACAGCAGCCGTGGTCACGAGCGGACTCATAAAGATCGAATGCCCTGTTGGTCTAGTGGCTTAAGTACCGGGCCGTGATCTCAGGGTCCTGGGTTCGATTCCCGGGACATAGCTCGGGTTTGTGATCACCAATCCGCATTTGGCAAGCGTGGTGATTAAGCCTAATCCCATCATAGTAGCGATAACTTGATTTCTATGATGGAGGCCTTTGCCCTGCAGTGGGACAGTTTATAGGCTGATTAAAAAAATATATAAATCGATAAACATCGTGTTAATTCCGGTCTCGGTAGATAAAAAACACTACCATTCATCAATTAATAGCCGCATCATTTGGATAGATAGCAGTCTTAATAGCCGCATCATTTGGATAGATAGCAGTCTTAATAGTCGCATCATTTGGATAGATAGCAGTCTTAATAGCCGCATCATTTGGATAGATAGCAGTCTTCAACTATGCGTTTCTCAAGAAACTTACTACCTCGTACGACAAAACTATGAAATGAATTATCGCCTGCGGTATTTCCAGACCGATAAGACTGCACACCTTCAAATAAAGAGCAAAGCCGTTGGTTACTACTTACCATTAGGTAATCCGTCTGCTCGTCTCCCCTTAACTCAAACGCACTTTAAAAATTTTAGCGGTGGGTTTCGAACCCGCATCTTTCACTTTCCGCGTGGCTATTCTACCAATTAAATACTAAATGTGGTAGTAAGTTGACTTGAAACATCTGAAACGTATCAGTCCATAGGAGAGCAACGCTTCGGCATAAATGGGCCGGCTTGACAGGAGTGATACCACAGCCTCACAGAAGCAACACTGTGCTGTGTTTCGTTGCGTGAGTGGGGGTACCGGAGGTGCAATCCGGGGGAAAGGGGCTTAAGGTTAGCAGCGCACTTGTGACTCCACTGGTGTCGCGGGTGTTCATTGGCAGTGGCAATCGCTTACCACCAGGTGATCCGTCTGCTCGCCACCTATCACATAAAAACTAAGAAGATGTAGATAAAAACGCGATGATTTTTTAAAAAAGTGCATTAAAATACGGTAGATAGATATTCTTTATTGCATCAAACTCAACAGTGTGCTAAATTGATACTCAACTAAATGTTAGAAGGACTCATCACTGATGCGTCTTTTTTCTGTAATTAACACTTTTTTTGTATGTATAATCTGCCTGCCTTCTTATTGCGCATCTGTTCAATTATTTATTTCTTTTTTGTTTGTCTCAATCTCAATTTTATACTTGCGACTGTTGCATAGATATGGAACAAATTCAAAATAATGTTTTGGTATTCGCTGAAAACCAGCGTCGGGGTTGGTCTCTTGGATCAGCATCGACTGTTGCTAATGTATTATATAATTCATTTACAAATGTAGAATGATCGAAGTTTAAACTTTTACCCAAACTTTGTTACAAGCAATGGTATGGTTGTTATAGTGGTAACATAATACGTACGTTATCTGTGAATATTGAACTTGTCTATTATTTCATCATACACAGGACCGACGACAGACAGACAGAAGAGTCCGTAGCAATACGGTCTCATTTGGGTACGGGACCCTAAAAATGAAAGCTTCAAACTTATTCAGCACCGAATGATCTTCTTGTACCAACCACCAAGTTTCACGTTCATAAGATAAGACAAGTAATAGGTACTCAAAGATTCACAATTTAGATTTTGTGCCACAACAAATTGAAATGCAGTAACAAATTTTCAAATTAAATGGAAAGGGATTTCTCACATCAGCCAGCAATTTCACCTGAATATTATGATTATAATTATATAATACAATGTTAATGTTATAATATGTGTAAAACCGAAGGCAACGCTGCTTGCGCAAATATAATGTAGAGACTGGGCTATTTAAGGCGAAACTGCGACAATACTGGCGCCACTAATCAATATATATCACTTGGCGGCGCTAGTATCGCCTTCAGACACGTTTTTGTACGCGAAAGAATGATTCACCCCAAAAGTTTGGCGTGAATAAATTTTTCGCGTACGCGTTGGACCTAACATTTGTGCATGGTTATTTAATAAACAGTATAAGTGTTTGCCAAGAGGTTGTAACCCTGAAATTGTTCAAAATAGATCCGGTTTAGTAGCTAACAATTAAAATCGATTGGCGTCGATAGTGTGCCCTACCCGTCACCTTGATGCGCAGCGGAGTATTTTGTGATCATAATTTTTACATACTTATTGGTTTAGTGTGTTTGATTTTATTGATATTTATTAAACAAGTTATTTTCGATGTTTCTATACTGTGTCAAATTCTATACCAAGCTGTTGAAAACTAAACTCCCCAGTTTAGTTGTAGTTTACTTACGTACACTTAAGTTGGTTTGAGACGACATGAGTTCAGTTTAAATGACTTATACATAACATATTATTTACATATATATACATACTACCGCAGTGTCTCAAGACGAAAGTCTTCAATGTGAACCGAAACGTGGCTGCTTACAATGTGCCGATTAAGGAGGCTCAAAGTCACCCAGAGAGCCATGGAGAGGGCTATGTTCGGAGTCTCCCTGCGTGATCGTATCCGAAATGATGAGATCCGCAAGTGAACTAAGGTCACAGACATAGCCCAAAGGATTGCATGCCTCAAGTGGCAATGGGCAGGACACATAGCGAGGAGAACAGACGACCGGTGGGGCGGAAAGGTCCTCGAGTGGAGGCCACGTACAGAAAGTCGCAGCCGTGGCAGGCCCCCCACAAGGTAGACCGACGATCTGGTGAAGATCGCGGGAATCTATAGGATACGGGCGGCACAGGACCAATCTGTGTGGAGAACATTGGGGGAGGCCTACGTCCAGCAGTGGACGTCTATTGGCTGAAATGATGATACATACTAAGAATCAGAATATATAGGTACTGAAGATGTCAAACCAAAGAAAACGCTACAATCCGAAAATTAATCCGAAATGTTAAATTTCTAATTGATATTGAACCAAATGTGTTTGATAAAAATATGAAAATCGAATGAAATGTCAGATTTGTTATCATTCTTGCGCGCCTGTTCATAATAACTAGGTGGATCAGTTCTACCCTGCAAACTGTTGGTTTGTCTTCTTTGGTTAGTTGCAACTAAACAGTTGTTGGGAAAAAATGCTAAAAACTTTATGCCTCACTGTACTTATATATGAAGGATAAGAGATTAGTTAAGCAGATGTATTTTAAGGTTGGTAATAATGTAGTTGGTATAACTGACAGAAAAGTGACATTAGTCTCCTGATCTCCAATTAGAGCGCCACCAAAAAAGTCCGGTTAAAAACGCGCTTGAGTCGCTATCAACATTCAAATTTGAGTTTTATGCACAAAGACACAAGGAATCTGACGACCCGTTTGGAACAGTGGTAGTGAACGCTGCCTTTGGTCCAAGGGTTGCGGGTTCGATCTCGGCACAGTACAAACATTTGTGTGCATGAACATGTCTGTTTGTATTGGTCTGGGTGTTTCCTATGTAATTATAAGTCTGTATTTACAAAAGAAAAGTATTATATGTATCTATTTGTAATCCCACTGTTGATTCTGATATCCGTAACACAGGTGCTTGAGCTGCCTATCTCGGAGTCAGATCAATGTATGTGATGTGTGAAATATTTATTTATTTATTAATCTCAAATCTTAGTTTCGTGTTTTTTCTCGGGCTTCTTTCGTGGTGCGGACTCTACTCTGAGAGGCGAGTTGAACAAATGACTTGCGACTTTTTAAATCTTTGGAACACTCCGCGTCATCCGCTAAACGTAATCTTTACCGAGTTCTTAACCCCCGACGCAAAAACGACGGAGTGTTCAAAGTTTGACGTATCTCTGTGTATGTGTGTGTGGTCTTTGTGTCTTTCTACGGCATCGTAGCTCCCGAACAAATAAACCCGATTTTGATTTTGTTTTTTTTTTGTTGCAGTGTTCTTAGCTATGTTGGATAAAAATTCCATCCAAGATGGCCGCCGTCACAAAGATATGGATTGTATGTTTAAACACAACTCCCACAATATACCCATATTGTCGTATATAAGGGCTTCAGTAGCAGAAAATATTTATTGTGACAAATTTCAAATCCAAGATGGCCGCCGTCGGGGATTTTAAAAATTTTAAATTTAAATTTTATTGTTAATAATCCTCTAACTTTCCAGTCATTGGAATTTTAAATTAAAAGCATAACTTAGTAAAAAATATGAAGCTAAAAGAACGTTGTGATAAGGTCCCTGTACCGAAGTCGGTAAAAAAGATTGGGCATTAATTTTATATCACAGAGTAAGATAACATTAAGGGCCAAATCGGCCAATCATAATCCGATACTAAATATGTAGCTCTGTTATTCTATACAAATCTGACGTTATACCATATATTTATCCACGATATATAGATTGATCGAATTGGCCTTAAGTATAACAAATATTATGAATAAGTTTCATATGAGAGAAAACTAATTTAGTCGAATCGGGCCTAAGTATAACGAACATTAAGAATAGATATTAAAAGAGAGAAAACAAATATATTTATTCTTTTCTCAAATAGGATTTTTTGTCAGTCATGTCTGTTAACATAGTCACCGTGGGACCGTGTGAGAGCCACGCTTCAACATGAATGGGCCAGCTCGACCGGAGTCATACCACGGCCTCACAGAAACAGGCGTGAAGCAGCACTGTGCTGTGTTTCGTTGCGTGAGTGAGGATACCGGAGGCCCAATCCGGGGGAAAGGGGTTGAAAATTGGCAGCGCACTTGTGACCCCAATAGTGTCGCGGGTGTCCATGGGCGGTGTCAATCGCTTACCACCCGTGATCCGTCTGCTTGTCTGCCACCTATCACATAAAAAAAAGTCAGTCAGCAAAACTGATGATGACAAAAACTACTAAGCACCCTACAAAAAGCAGCATGAGCCAACGTTTAATAAATTCACGCATGTTTAATAATTTCACAATGTTATCCGACCTTTGTGAACCACCCCCGACCTTTGGGCCGATCCTCGCGAGAAATGAATGCAGGGCCAGCTCACTGGGCTGGATAATACACTTGCCGGCAAGTTTTGAATCAACCTATATTTTTTACACGTGAGCACATGTTAACACAGTCGAAAACAACCACAGATTTCACTTGTTAATGGGAACTCATCTTATCTTAGTGTGTAGGTTCCGGTTGTGTCCAAAGTTGTCGCTTCAGAGCTTACGCTCGCTTAGGGTACGATTCGACCATGATCCAGGATTCAGTATGTTTGGCGACTGCCGTCTGACCTTTGCAACCTTTAGAGAAGGAAACCAGAACAACTGGATCACGGTTACACGTTCAGAAGAATTAGGTTACAGCTATTTCGCCGCGATAAGACCGCCGAAATTGCACAATTAAGATTCTTTTTTTTTTAAATTCTAATGAAATTCCACGGAGGCAGTCATGCATGGTTAATGTTAGTAAGATATATAAAATGTACTGTCATTATTACAATTTTTTTTTTCAAAAAAAAAAACTATTAAGTTTCTGTAATGCCTAGTTTTTTTAAGTTGTGTTTTATTTTGCAATAAAGTATATCTATCTATTTATCTATCTATTGTAGGTAGGTCTCCACAATTTTGAGAAATTATTCGAAACGTGCAGGTTTACTAGGACACTTAGCAAAGAGAATAGACGGCCGTTGAGGTGGAAAGGTCCTCGCGTGGAGGTCACGTACGGGAAGTCGCAGCCGTGGCAGGTCGCTCACAAGGTGGACAGACGATTTTGTGAAGGTCACGGGAATCTATTGCGGGCGGCACAGGATCGATCTTTGTGGAGAAAATTAAGGGAAGCCTATGTCCAGCAGTGGATGTCTATTGGCTGAAATGATGAGGTTAACTCACGATCTTTTCTCTCACCGCTGTCCTGGTCGTAGAAATATTGAGTATTAATTTTTTTTAAGGCGAGGGGTAGGGTCAAATTGATTTTTATTTTTACCTACTAAACCGGATCTATTTTGAATAATTTCGGGGTTACAACCTCTCGGCAAACACTAATACTATTTACTAAATACTTAAACTTAACTTTTGGGTCTGCTTTTGTACTCGAAATGCGAATTACCACCAAAAGCGGCCACTTTAGACGTGAATCAATTTTTCGCATACAAAAATGCATGGTTTTTTAATAAATAGTATAAGTGTTCGCCTAGAGGTTGTAACCCCGAAATTGTTTAAAATAGATCCGGTTTAGTAGTCAAAAATTAAAATCTTTGGGCGTCGCTAGTGTGCCCTACCCGTCATCTTAATGTGCGTATTAGTACTATTTGCTTAGCTCGGCGATGAGGTAAAAGATCGTTAGGAAACCTGCACGTTTCGGGTTGTTCGTAAAACGTGTGACCAATGATTCAGATTCAGGTTGTAAAGGTCAGACAGCAGTCGTTTCATTGTAATTACCAGACTCTTCAAATCCTGAATCCAGGTCTAAATGTCAGGTACGCCGGACTCCAGAGCGACAGCTTTGGATGCAACCGGAAATTACACGCTTAAATGAGGTCTACTTAATAACAACAATCTGACCACAAGAGCAGCAAGAATGTAATAATTTGCGCAAAATTAAAGAGCCTCATTTGCCGTAAAACACAAACTAGTCTGAAACACTATTTAATTTAAACGTCATTCCCAGCTAGAGCACACAGCTTATTATGCGGGATTTAATCCAGTTTTAGTGGAAGTTTAAATATTTGAATGTCCACTTTATTATTTAAAAAGTTACGGGTTGGACGTCAAGAGTTACTTAGCCAGATGCAGTGGCATGTAACATGTTTTTAAGTTGCGTCGAGATTAAAAATACTCGTACACACGGCGTCACATGGAGTTACCCTTATTGGACTTTGACCCGTTCTTATGTCTTGAGGCAGAAGTACTAGTTTTGCACTGCGGGGAGATAACTTGATCTGACGCCGACTGTACATGTTGTTTTTACAACAATAATTTTCTAGATTTTTTAAATGTTTAGTATTTTTATAAAATTTCTCCTTAACTCTTGCTGATTCCCTTTTCCAAATATTTTTCACTTTAATTTTGTTTACGAAAGAAAATGCGTTTTTGATTAATATGTCCCAATAATATTTATTGTAAAACTTTTAATCATTAATCACGATCAATCATTAGTCACAATCATTTGAAACTCGTACATAAGATTGTTATGAAAAATATCTAAATTCCGTCCTTAAGTATATTAAGAAGAGATTTTTCCTTCAAATATCTTTCAAAACATTTAATTAAAAGAAAATGGCAGCGCTGAAAGCGATTGAAAAGGCCATATTGGGTATTTTATGATCATCATCATCATCATCAGCCTATCGCAGTCCACTGGTGGACGTAGGCCTCTCCAATTGTTCGCCACTGTGATCTATCCATGGCTTCTCGCATCCAGCTCTTGCCAGCCATCCTGCGCAGATCGTTCCCCCACCTAGCCAGAGGGCGCCCTACATTACGTTTACCAAAAGGCGCGGTCTCCACTCCAGAACTCGATGATTTTATGATGCATTATCTTAATAATTAGTGAACATATATTTATACTATTATTATAGTTCTGTTGAAGTCCTTTATTGCAACTACAACAAAACTATGTACCGAATATACGACTGTTTGAAACAAAGTGCCTTATGAGCTCGGAGTTCAACAAAAAAGCTGCAAATGTGTATTCATATAGTAAATGAAAGTTTGTAATTAGATGGAGATGAAAGTATTCGTTGCGAAATAATTCATGCTCAAAGGTGGAGAGGTGATAAAGCGCAATTTGCGAATAAATTCCTTAATCGAAAAACCGTTTAAGCAAACCTATAATAATTACCCAATTTAGCAAACCCACCCAGCTTACTGGAGTGGGTTACCTATATTTCGCGAGATGGGATACGCGAATTACGACCCCATTGTATGTATATGAGAGCCATCCTAAAAAAATAACATGTTCTATTTACTCTTGAATTTATTTATCCATGCCCAATTGCCCATGCAAAATGAACCGAAACTCACATTTATGTAGCTACCATCTTATTAAGGGGAAGCCACGTTATTAGTAAGAACATCTTTTCAAAGTCACCAAGTAGCGCCTCGAGTTGTTAAAATATTTAAATTTCCAATTTCACACTTTTAGGAGCGTTCAAATTATTTTAACATTAATTAGGCTGTACTTATCACGAACATGAGACAATATGGCGCTCAAAAGGCGAAGGTACGTATACTTGAAAAGACACTTCAAATCCTACTTTCTGGGGACAATAAATTATTAGGAATTTTATAATTACATTTCGATTTCTGGAGCTATCCTGGAGAAAAAAAAGACATTTATAAAATAACGAAAGTAAGATTCCATTTTCGCCATTATCAGATTTCTTGGAAAATAACCATAACCCAGCCTGCCGAGCCGCTGGTAACCCGTGTTGTATACAGGCTGTGTTGTAGTCAGAGTAAACTTTTACACAATGACGAACGTCTGGCCGTCATGGGCTCTTAGGCTATTCTTGTGAACACGTTTAAGGATCCACCATTGTTTTCAATTTAGTACCAAAACAGAGTTGTCATCTGAAAAACCTTTCAAACCTGTGAGTTACCAAAACAGAGTTCGATTTCTATTCCGGATTGCCAGTAAAATACCAACTATCATAACAATTGCGGTGATTTGCGAACTCGGCCACACTAGTCGCAGTGGCATTATCTGTGCCACGATACTCGCAACACCAATCAATCATCACCGTACAACTACGATAGCAAATATGTGTTTGTACAACATACTCGAAAATAATATACACTCCCTCCTAATTGGACATTCATAAATAATATGTAAGGACTTCAAAACTGATTTACCTAAGAGTATTTTTTTTGCGAGTCGCTGCTCGCACAAGTAACAAGGTAGTTAAGAGAACGATGACTAGAGTTTGGCGACTACAGCATGGCGACTGGAGCAGGCGGCTGGAGCACAGCCACTGGATCACGTCAACTGGACCAAGCGTCTATAGCACGGCGACTGGAGCACGGCGACTGGATCACGGCGACTAGATCACGGCGACTGAAGCACGGCGACTAGAGCACGGCAACTGGAGCGCGACAACTGGAGCACGGCGACCGGAGCAAGGCGACCGGAGCACGGCGGCCGGAGCACGGCGACCGGAGCACGGTGACTGAAGCAGGCGACTGGAGCATGTGACTGGAGCAGGTGACTGGAGCACGGCGACTGGATCATGGCGACTAGATCACGGCGACCGAAGCACGGCGACTAGAGCACGGCAACTGGAGCGCGACAACTGGAGCACGGCGACCGGAGCAAGGCGACCGCAGCACGGCGGCCGGAGCACGGCGACCGGAGCGCGGTGACTGGAGCAGGCGACTGAAGCATGTGACTGGAGCAGGTGACTGGAGCACGGCGACTGGAGCACAGCGACTGGAGCACGGTGACTAGAGCAAGGCGACTAAAGAGTACAGTGGCTAAGGTAAGGCGATTAGAGTTCGCCATGCGGACAAAACTCAGTTTATCGAATTGTCAAACCAATGGTTATAATTGATTGGTTACTATCACTATGTTAATAACAATAAATCTACATAATACTTTCTGATTTGTGGTTGATACCCTCAAAAACCATCTTTTTAAACTCTTTGAGTTACTGAAATGCTTTGACCGACTCTTCCTTTTTCAATGCAAATGAAATCGAGTCTAGAGCATTTGAGATTTAAATTCCAGCCTTTATTGGGTGAATGAATCAACTTGGACTTGTGCTAGTGTAATTCAATCTGTGATTTAATTATAATATTTATTCTTAAGTTAAATGTCAGTTTGTAAAAAATAAAACATCAAGCTACATAAATTAAAAAACATACGGAATCACTTGACTATACCTTTAAAAATCGCGTTACAAGTGTTTATTTAGTAAGGCAATATAAATACCTTTAAGGCTCAGTAAACACATAGTCGAGGATGAATGAAAAAGCATAGGTGGTTATTTTTATAGTCATCGCGGAAAAACAAAAAGTTTGTGAAAGTTGTATCGGTCCTCTTTTTAACATTCAACTTTTGCGTGTCGACTTATTTGTGTAGATAATAGATGGCAGACGAGCATAAGAATCACCTGATGGCAAGTGATAGCCGCCGCCCAAGGACACCCGCGACACCAGTGGAGTCACAAGTGCGCTGCCAACCCTTAAACCTCCCTTTCTCCCAGATTGGGCCTCTGGTACCCACACTTACACAGCGAAACACAGCACAGTGCTGCTTCACGCCGGTTTTCTGTGAGGCCGTGGTATCACCCCGTGTTTAATAGAATCAATTTAAAATGTTGACAAAAGTGGTCAATCATTATAATATTTAAAATTGCCAATCTTCGTATCCGAGAGTAGCAGTGCTAGCTAGTGAAAAATGAACAAAATCAAAGCTCTATTGGATACATTTCACTATTAATTCGTTAGAGATTCGTAATAATCGATGTCAGGACATGGTAGTAGATTTAGGAATTTATCCTAATCGTAGTTAATGTAATTGTAATCGATTTAATTACTGGGAACGACTGTTGAGGCTTTGTGGTTAGACGTGAAACCTGATCAAAGCTTGACAATAGGTCGCTTAGTAATTTGTTTATTCGACTGCCTCGGTAGCGTCGGCTTGTGGTATTTTGAAGCATAGGCTGTGCTTTGGACCCCAGGTTCAATCCGGGCAGGGTAGCACATACTCTACATACTTGAGTATATATTTTTAGTTTTTTAAATTTTCGCGTTGCATTATAACTATAATTAATCAAGACGGGAATTAACACGATATCGATCGTGACCACGGCTGCTGTAACGTAACCGAAACGTCGTATAAATATGTGAGTACACAATGTTTATCTTTAAAAAAAACAATTAATTTATTACACATGTAGGTATCGTATACATAGGTCTTAAAAATAACAGAGTTCCATAACATGACTCTGGTAGGGCGTTGCAAGAGCATGCATTTTAATTACATTTTAAGATTCCGTTTTTTAAAAACGATTAGAAGATTTTAAGAAGCCGTGTGGTCCCCAGCAGAGTAGAATAGGCCACCCTCACTCTTACCGAGGTGTCGTAAAAGGCGACTAAGGTAATGCTGCTGGCATGATCATCAGCACTCAGAGAAGGAAAACTTTGCATTTATACCAAAACCCTTGCCAACCCGTCGGCCAAGCGTGGTGAGTATGGCAATTACCCCTCATGTGATTGAGGGAGGCCCGTGCCCCAGCAGTGGGGACTTAAATGGGCTGATGATGATGATGATGATTCAACAATCTCAGAATGCCATAAGATTGCTAACATAATTAAGGTTTTATTACTATTTACTAAAACAGTGTACCTAAAACAGTGTATCTAATTTATAAATAGTTCTTTTTACTATACAAATAACAGTTTAGATATATATTTTCATCCTTACAAATATGCTTTATTATTTTGGTACATAGTATATTTTTGCGTTGTATATTTTACTATCATAGGAATTTATGTTATTTATTATATTCGTTTGTAATATTTTTTTTATTTATGTGGTCGTGGTTATTTATGTGGTTAAAATCATTGCATAGCCGACATCTGTCACTTTAATAGTAACCAATATGACGTATATTAGACCAAAAGAGGGTCGATGAACTGTTTTGGCAATCGACATCGAGAGAATTAAATTAATAGCTAACGGTTGAAGCTAAATTTAATATCTAAGAGTCCGTTGACCTTTGCGTTAGGCAGTATATCATATTGTATCTTTCCTGCACATATTCCTTATAGTCGATCTCTCTCTCATGCTGAACCACGCACTTAACATTGTATGTTTGTTTATATTTACAAAAAATAAGTATTAGTTAGTAAGGTATATATTTGTAATTCCACTGTTGATTCTGATATCCGTAACACAGGTGCTTGAGCTACCTATCTCGGAGTCAGATCAATGTATGTGATGTTGTGAAATATATATTTATTTATGTGCATATATGTGTGCGCAGGTGGTTTATCATGCAATATGGGCAGAAGGAGTTCTGTGTATATCTCTCTTTTGTGTCTAAACGCTGTCTTGCTACTAGCTATCTCTACACGTTGCTACATATCCTCAACTGAAGAGGCACCACCAACCACGAACTAAAAAGTGTAAAATAATATTTATAACACTTCAAACACTTCAAATAACATTTTATATAATGTACTGTTATAAATATGTACACTGTTACTGTTATAAACATATAACTGTTATAAATATACTCGAGAAAAGGTGTTACCGAAGTCGGCGCTCTTGTATAATATCTTGTAGGTAGTACAATATTCTTTTTCGTAGAATTTTTTTTCATGCTTATTAATGTCTCATTATTTGAAAAAAAATACCAGTCGAATTGAGAACCTCCTCCTTTTTTTGAAGTCGGTTAATTAAAATGCTCGCAGCCTCTGTGTCTTGGGTGGTAGAAATCGCATCATCAGTCCTCTATTTCATGTAATATAAACATCAACTTTTATCTTCCCGGTCACTTCTTAACCCATCCACTTTAAATATGTATAAGGCAGTCCAACTGATTTTCATTCAGCCCACAACGCGAGCTATCTTCGCGATCCTCACTCGCAGCTAATGTATTTTAATATCCACATAAGTGCCATCATAGTCGCCAGTGCGGGACAACTAGGTGTGATCATGAAATTCCACCCTCCTTATTAAGTGAGGGTATTTTCGAACCGTCGCCTCCGATGAATACAAATGAGCTGTGAGATTAAAATTTTGTATTATAAAAATGGCTTGTTGAACAGACTTTTAAGTGAATAGTGATGGATTATTATAGCGAAGCGAAGACTTAAATAGGTTAATTGATTTTTTTATGTGATAGGTGGCAGATGAGCAGATGGTTAGCGATTGCCGCCGCCCATAGACACCCGCGACACCAGTAGAATCACAAGTGAGCTGCCAATATTTAAACCCCTCTTTCCCCCGGATTGAGCCTCGGGTACCCTCACTTACGCAGCGAAACACAACACAGTGCTGTTTCACGCCGGTTTTCTGTGAGGCCGTGGTATCACTCCGGTTGAGCCGTACCATGCCGAAGCGTGGCTCTCCCACTCTCTCAAATTTTATTATTATCTTAGTGTTTTGACCGTGGCAGAGCCACATGTCAGCATGAATGGGCCGGCTCAATCGGAGTGATACCACGGCCTCACAGAAAACCGGCGTGAAACAGCACTGTGTTGTGTTTCGCTGCGTAAGTGAGGGTACCCGAGGCCCGATCCTGTGGAAAGGGGATTAAAGGTTGGCAGAGCACTTGTGACTCCACTGGTGTCGCGACTGTCCATAGGCGGCAGCAATCGCTTACCATCAGGTGATCCGTCTGCTCGTCTGCCACTTATCACATAAAAAAAAACATATACCATCTATTACATTAAACAGATTATGTACTATAAATAGCTTAACGTGACGGGTAGGGCACACTAGCGACGCCAATCGATTTTAATTTTTAGCTACTAAACCGGATCTATTTTAAACAATTTCGGGGTTAGAACCTCCGAGAGATCTTAACCCCGGAATTGTTTAAACAAACACTTGTACTATTTATTAATTAACCATGCACAAATGTTGGGTCCGTTTTGTACGCAAAAAATTGATTCACGCCAAAAGTAGCCGCTTTTGGCTTGAAATAAATAGTACAAGTGTTTGCCGAGAGGCTGTAGCCCCGAAATTGTTTAAAATAGACCCGGTTTAGTAGCTAAAATTGATTGCCATCGCTAGTGTACCCTACCTTAAGAAATTGTGTTATCTCAATAAATTGTATGTGTACATCAGACAATAGATGAATAAAATAATGACAACATTTTCTTTTGACGAAAATACACACCGACCTCAACAATCAGGTACAATAGCTTGATTGTAAATGTCGCATCATAAATTAAGCTAACAAACACAGTTTACACTAAATAGTGCCCTAGATTGCTAATTGGGGCCTATTATTTGGTTTCCAGTTCGATCCAAGCTAATCAGCTATTGGTTCGTAATTGCAAAAAGCATGTTGCTCTGTATTCGAGGCTTGTTGTCAATTTTGCTAATTTTCATTTATCTACACGTAATTATACTAACTATTCGGATGTAAAATTAATACGAGTATTAGTAACTATATGTTTAATTTAAGTTTTATGCTAGAGGCGACAATCGAGCATGCTGATCACCTGGTGGTAAATAGCATGACCACCAATGGGTTATTTATGAGCATTTGCACATAATGTTAATGTTAAGGATGTATGCAAGGAGGGCAATAAAAAATAAGTTAATTATAAATTAGTATGCGATTCGGTTCCGTGTGGTCCCCGGCAGAGTAGAATAGGCCACCCTCACTCTTACCGAGGTGTCGTAAAAGGCGACTAAGGTAAAGCTGCTGGCATGATCATCAGCACCCAGAGAAGGAAAACTCTGCATTTATATCTAAACCCTCGCCAACCCGTCTGCCAAGCGTGGTGAGTATGGCAATTACCCCTCATGTGATTGAGGGAGGCCCGTGCACCAGCAGTGGGGACCTAAATGGGCTGATGATGATGATGCGATTCGGTCTTTACTGAAAATCAGCGCTATGGCTCAGGCCATAGCTAAATGCTGAGTGGGGACCGTTTTAGCACTTAGTTTTTAGATAGATAGATAAAACGTTTATTTATTTTAAGATATTTGGTCTGTAAAAGTCCATGTTATGTGTCGAATAAAGGATTGCTTATCTTATCTTATCTTCTCTTATCTTATCTTATCTTATCTTATCTTATCAACCGAATCGTGGTTATAATAATAATAATATCCTCCAACCGATTTCAGCTAAGGCAGCCAATCTCAAAAATAAGCTACTTACGCAGGATATATTATATTGCTCACGTGTGTGCGCAAACACAAGTGTACTCTCTATTCCCGTAACATGACCGGAGAGGGATCGGGCACAGAACCAACGGCTAGACGTGCTTTCCGAGGCACGGGGGCTGACACTGAGAATTTCTTAATAGAAAAACTCAAGTACAAATTTTGGAAATAGAAAAACTCAAGTACACTAACCACTGCGCCGCCGAGGCAGTCAATAGTCAATGGTTATATGCATGGGAAAAGCCATGGATGAGTCACACTTTGTTATGGGTCGGCTCTATCGGAGTGATACCACGACTTGGCCGAAAACCAGCGTAAACGAACGCTTGCGTTGTGTTTCGTCGAATGAGTGAGGCTACCGGAGGAAAGGGGGGTTTGAGCACTTTGGACTCCACTAGTGATGTGAGAGTTAATGGGAAATCACTTACCATCAGGTAAACTCTCTGCTCGTTTGCCACATATCATACAAAAAAGGTATGTTCAGAGAACAGTCTGGCTTCCTCATGAGATTTTCCTTCACTGCTAGTTGTAGAAATACGCACGTAGATAGGAAAATTAAGTTGTGCTCAGATTCGAAAGACGTTTGAAAGACGCACGTTCATATTTTTCCTACAAAAGATAATATTGCATGATATTGAATTATAATTGAGCACATAAATTTTATCCACGCCATAATTTTAAATTAACTAATCTAACCGCTTTTTTGGAATAATTTACAATTACGAATATTAGGTGTTACATAAACCGCCAGTATTAAATAGGGTTTAGTAGATAACTACTATTAATATTCAATCTCTACCAATTCAAACAGTTGCAATGGGTTATTTCTTTTCATATTCGAATCGTAAAATTAGCCTAAGCTTTAAATTTTACGTTTAATCAGAATGTAGAGACACAGTAGAGTTTTAAAGTTGTACCATAATTATGTCATCACACATCATCATCAGCAACCCACACTCGTCCACTGCTGGACATAGGTCTCCCCTAATGCACGCCACTGCTCCCGATTTTCGGCCACTCTCATCCAGCCCACACCAGCCAGCCTTCGAATGTCATCATCCCATCTTGTCGCAGGGCGTCCTACGCTACGCTTACCGAGTCGCGGTCTCCACTCAAGGACTTTACGGCTCCAACGGCTGTCAGTTCTGCGGCTAATATGACCAGCCCACTGCCACTTCAGTTTGCTAATTCGGTGGGCTATGTCGTGGTGGTGGTGTCATAATTATGTAGTGGTTTGTAATTCAATATTCATCCAACTATAAATATATGGTATACCGCAGTGATATGCAGTGTAAAATAAAAATCTGTTCCAACATTTACTCATCCAACAGCCAACACCTCATGGTAATACGTTAGGCCGCCGATTTGGACAGAATAACTAAATCCTAGGGAATTCAAAAATGGCGTGGTCATTGTCACAGCTGCTTTTGATTTTTGACATTACTTATATAACCCTACTTAACAAAAATATCCCGGTGTAATTATCATGAACCACAAAACTATACATATTATTTTTTGCCGGTTGATAGTGTTATTCGTTCATTCACACATAAAACCAGGTAAAGCTATACTAAATTTGGATGAACACAATTGAGTTTATTTAGAAAATAAATTAACGGAGTGAATTACCACGCTGATAGTTATTTCCTTATAACTGTCATGTTGGACGAATCCGCCCTTAGTAAAAAAACACACCAGCTTAGATAAAAAACCGGCCAAGTGCGAGTCGGACTCGCCCTTGAGGGTTCCGTAGCAGCAAGTAAGATATATGGAAGGTAAACTGCGGTTTACGATTTAAAACGTATTAAAAAAAAACTACTCACTATATCTAGTTCACACCAATTTTCGTTGTTAGTTTTTATGATTGTGTACATTATATATTTTTTTAGTTTTATAATTTATTTATTACAGAAGTTAGTGGGGGGGGACACACACATTTTAACACTTTAGGAGCGTCTCTTGCGCAAAGTATAAATTTATGAGTTTCAGTTTCAAGTATGGAGACCCCCCAATTTATTTATTTTCTCCAATTTTTAAGTAAAAATCGTAATGCGGTTAACAAATACATCTATTTACCAAGTTTCATAAGTATAGTTCTTAAAGTTTCGGAGAAAAGTGGCTGTGACATACGGACGGACACACAGACGGAGAGACGGACAGACATTACGAATCTTTAAGGGTTCCGTTTTTTGCTATTTGACTACGGAACCCTAAAAAGCTTAAACCTATCTATTAGTACTTGTATAGTAAACTACCAATATACAGTCAATCTGCGTTTTCTCTAAGAACTGTGTCAGTTTGTATGTATATAACCTAACATTGTATTACAAAGTCAGAGGAGAAACGGACCAAGCGATAAACTTCCTTTTTATTAGATCGTAACATTTGTGATATTGTTAAAAGATGACACTTTTATAGTCGCACCATAGTGTCCCTATAATAATTCAGTTTGCTATGACATAATAATAATAAAACCGTGGACCATATTCTAGATTGCCCGAAATTAATTACTATAGGTATACACATTGGTAGGTAGTGTATTAGGTAGGTTTCTATTTTGGGCGAATTTGACCAACATAACAGTTATAAGAGGTTAACTATCCGATAATGGGCTTGGGAGGGTCATGTGTGCAGAATGGGCCCCGAAAGATGGACAAAAATTGTCACTCAATGGCGGCCGACCGATGGACGTCGACTACGGGGCAGGCCCACAAGTTACAAGTATGTCCAAGATTAGCAAGTAAAGGCATAAAGGCCCCAGTACACAATGGCTCTTGCTGACCCACAACAAGCCATAGCCATTGTGTACAGGTGGTAATGGTATATGGTAGCGGACAATCATCCATCGATCGTGGCGTGCAATCGGTAAGTTGTCGGTTTTTTGGGCACACTTCAAAGCAATCGTGGCGTAACGTGGCCTGTGGTGTTCCCACAATCGGCCATTGTGTTAGTTCGTCACCGACCGCTCACCGGGATAGTGCAATTTTTGATGCGTGCGTTTGAGTAGTTCTAGAACTAGAATTTTTGTTCGCCCAAAATGTCACTATCGTGAAGCAATGAAGAAGAAAGAAAGTTCTGTTGCAATGAATGGTCAGCATCCACCATCGCCTTCTGCGCCATTTCTTTCATATAACTCTGTGATGGAACACACTTCTGTAATACTTGTAAGCAGTATATAAATAAATAGCCGCAGCTGTAATCACTTCTACGTCCATCGCAAGTGGTTTACCAGGAAGCAATGAGACATGCGCCACTGTGTGAAAACCAAGTGATTGTGGCCTACAGTTGTGCATTGCAAAAGCATGGCCCATCACAGGCCATTGTGTACTGGGGCCTTTAGACAGGAATCAATGGAAGAACTTTAGCGAAGCCTTTGCTCAGCAGTGGGTCGTTACAGGCTAACTAAAAAAAAACTATCCGCGTGGGTTATCCTCTTATAACTGCCTCCTGCTTATAACCCCGTTACTTTATTATCGTAATAAACTCAATTACCTACCTATGTTCATCCAAAGTCGGTATAGCTATTTCTTATTCCAAGAGTGAATGAACGAATGACATTAGAAGCCGGCAAAAAAACGGTACGTACTGTTTTGTGGTTCATGATAATGCATTTGTTGACAATTTTGTTAAGTTGGGTTATACAGGTAATATCAAAAGTGTAAAACAGCTGTGACAGTGACATCGCCATTTTGAATTAATAGGATATTTATTATCCTGTCAAACTTGTCGTTATAAATATTTACTATTAGAATAGGCGTTGACTGATTATAATTTTACACTGCATATAACTGCGCTATATCATAGATTTATCGTTGGATTGGACGAATCGGACCTCAATCGTAATAAGCCGTCAAATCCCAAAGTTATCCGCTGACAGCCCAGTCATGTGTAAGCCAATCGCATATACATTCCAAAAATAAATCCACATTGACAGGATAAACCAAAAATAGCTGTATTCCTCACGAAATATCCGGCACTCGACACATCCTAAGTACATAAATCCTTCTTAAGGATTCTTAAGGAGAGCTCCTCGAAAAATCTTGCTAAAATACGTTCCGTTTCTCGAATTTCGATCGTGCCATTTTCGCTTCATATTCTTTGTTTCCGTCGAGACAATGGTCAATGGGTTCAAGTGTTGCATGGGAAAGTCGGGTTTCTTGACTAGATTCCTGAGTTAAGATAAATTATAATTTTTGAAAGCTACTATGTCCCTAGAGATAAATGATAACTAGGCAACTCATATAAGTGCTGGGTCTAATTTATGAACATACAAAAAAATATATTTATTCAGTCAGTCTAAAATGTTTATTCTATACCAAAAACAATATGAATATAAAATATATATTATCAACCAATGATTTAGAATGTCGAAACGAGCATTAAAGTACAGACAGACGTATTATAAAAGTTTTTTAGAAAATCTTTGAAAAAAATACTAGGTATTTATAAATCACTAATAGGAAACTATTGGTTTTTGTGACGAACGGGCCGTTTCTTCTAAAAATATTAGGTCTAAAAATGACACTTTTATCATTATGCTAATCATATATTCTAAAAAGTTATGAACCTCAAGATTTAAGACTAGGGTTTATAATTTTGCCAGAAACTTTGAAAGTAATAGCTTTTTATAATAGCGTTTGATTCCCGGGTTTGGACAAAAATTTTGAAATACTCAGTCTGGAAGTTGGCGGCGCCCAATCTGTTTCCATTCGTCCCATTGGTGTCCCACCGGAATATAAGGATGAGAAAATAGATAGTGCACTTGCATTTGCCCAAACATTTGTAAACTAACATTTATTCTGCATACATAGACCATTGATGAGATCAGCCGCTGTAGCCAACTCAACAAATTTAATATTCCCCTCTCATCTATCATGCTGCATCTCTTGACGTAATTCTGTCTCGTTCCAAATAAATTTGCATCGCGATTGTACTCAAAAGCCGTTGTTAAATATTGTAGAGGCACCCTATCGAAACATCATAATGGATTCTGTTTAATATTCACTTGTTTAGTTCAGAAACTCTTTGTTCAAATAATGCACTTTCAAGCTAATCACAAGTTTAAGCTAAGTGAAGATAAAGTTTGGATTGCACGTCCGTAGTCTACTTAGCGTTTAATTTGTATAAGATTATACACTGCTTGTTAAATAAAGTAAAATGCACTAAACCTTATGGTGACCCGGTTGGTATGGGTCCATGTATACTCAAATACATAACTGTGTTCCTCTGTTGTCTGATATCTGTACACCAAGTGCTTACGCTACTTAGTACGGAATCTGTCATCATCATCATCATCATTAGCCCATTTAAGTTCCCGCTGCTGGGGCACGGGCCTCCCTCAATCACATGAGGGAGCCATACTCACCACGCTTGGCAGACGGGTTGGCGAGGGTTTTGATATAAATGCAGAGTTTTCCTTCTCTGGGTGCTGATGATCATGCCAGCAGCTTTACCTTAGTCGCCTTTTACGACACCTCGGTAAGAGTGAGGGTGGCCTATTCTACTCTGCCGTGGACCACACGGCGAATCAGGTTAATGTATGAGATGTTGTGAGAATTATTATTAATTATTATAACTAGATTACACCCAGATTCTGAACAAATTAAGTGTTCATCACACGAATGTTTGTCTACATTTTTTCTAGCTTCATTGCCCCGTAATTGACCCCTACTACTTACTATAGTTGGAACTATATTTGAAATACCCTAGAATTCCACCTAATTTATTTATCATTGAACTAGGTAAGCCGACAGCATTCAATTTGTATCGCCATTTCCATATCTACGAGCATTGAATGCTCCGATAAACGTTAACTCCGCGTGTTGGAATGATAAATGGACCTACCAGCCACTACCATATTTGCTCGTAAGAGCTTATTAGTGGATACTGTCGCATAACAGTAATTGAATGTTATGTAGACGTTATATTTCGGTTTTATGTTTGCCAATTCTAGCCGAAAGTATGTATACTTTATGTAACAAGCTACATATCGATGACATGAAAGACCAACTACACAAATCAAAGGGGTAACATTTTGGACAAAGCTTAGCTGTCCGCTTAGTTACTCAAAGACAAATGAGTATAGGTATATTTGTAGGTAAATATTTTTTATTCATCATCAAAACTTCAGCCAATAGACGTCCACTGCTGAATATAGGCCTCTTCCAATGTTCTCCACACAAATCGGTCTTGTGCCGCCCGCACATTGCATGCCTCAAATGGCAATGGGCAGGGCACATAGCAAGGAGAACAGACGGCCGTTGGGATGAAAAGGTCCACTAGTGGAGGCCACGTGCAGGAAGTCGCAGCCGTGGCAGGCACCCCACAGGTGGACCGACGATCTGGTGAAGGTCACGGGAATCCATTGGATTTTTTATTGCACAGAAACCAAATACAGTTAAATAAGAGCCATGGTAGCTCAGGCGTTCAGAATACGCCTTCCATATGGGATCGTGGTTCAAAGCCGAGCATGCACCTCTGGATATTTCAATTTTATTATATTATAGTATAGTACTTCTACCATTAGCGAGGTGAGTGAGCGGGGGAAAACATCGTGAGGAAACCTGAACAATTCGGATAGTTTCTGAACCGTGTAACCATGATTCAGTTGGTCTTGATTACACTGAGATGGACACCCTGGGGGTTTTGACTAGGGTTAGAGTCTCACACGCCCTCTTGTTCCCTACATCTGCCAAGGTGAAGGCCACCTTGGTTTCACCTGAAAAAAAAAGTTCCGCTGTAAAGGGTTGCGAATGTCAGACGGTAGTCGATTCATTGTAATTACCAGACTCCCCAAAATGAATCACGGTCCAAGTTTACCCCGGGCTCCGCAGCGACAGCTTTGACCGGGAATAACACGCTAAGATGAAGATGAAACAAAAATACAGGTAAGTATGGTACTCGGAAAATGGACAGTCCAATAACCGGTCTTACCGGTAGCGATTTCTTCCAGACAACCTTTGAGTAGAAGAAAGACAGCGTATTCGTATTGGTAAAATAATTATTTTCAATAAAATTCCCTCCTAAATAGTCTGCATAACAAGTAGAATAAAATGCTACTGTTCATCAATTCCATCTATATTTTCCAAAACGAGCATGTTCATTAAGGCAACACCGTGACGAAACCGATACTAGCGCTGATTGTAGCGAATAGGATTTTTTTTAATGTGACAAATACTTTATAATAATAATAATAATAATAATAATTCTCACAACATCTCATACGTTGACCTGATTCCGTACTAAGTAGCTCAAGCACTTGTGTTACAGATATCAGACAACAGAGGAACACAAATATATACTTAAATACATATATTAACACCCAGACACCGAACAAACACAAGTGTTCATCGCACGAATGTTTGTCCAGGGTGGGGATCGAACCCACGACCTTTGGCGTAAGAGGCAGGGTCACTACCAATTGCGCCATCCGGTCAGTCAATTTAACCCGTCAACTTTAAAAGTTGACGGGTTCGGGAACACTGGCGACACTCATTGATTTAAATTGTTAGCAACTAAACCAAATATCTTCTTAACAATTTCAAAACTGCAGCCTCTCGGTAAACACTTATACTATTTATAATACTTATACTTAACTTTTGGGTCACCTTTTGTACTCGAAATTAGAATTACCACCAAAAACGGCAACTTATAGCGTTAATCAAAATTGAAAGTACAAAAAAAAATATCTAAAAGTAAGGCTAAATAATTTAATCAATAGTATAAATGTTAGCTTACAGACTCTCGATCCGAAATTATTTAAAATAGATCCGGTTTAGTAGCTAACAATTTAAACCGATTGGTATTGCTAGTTAGGGATACCCGACGCGTCGCCTTAAGTAAATTATTAGCAATTATTTGCGACCCACTTATGTAATAATTTATTCCTACAAGTAACAATAAACTGCAAAATTGCTAAATGTCAAGCAATTATCTAGATTAAGGAAGAAGTGATTACAATATATTTGTTTTAATAATCTTCTTAAAATATACATTGCTCATTTTTTTTTAATTACTCTTATTCGCCACAGTAAATATTTTATTACCTTAATCATTTGAAAATATTCAACAATCATCCAAGACTAAGCTATAAATAAGCAATTTGTTAATTTCCTATGAATCGTACTTTCATTTCATATTCATAACTACATTGCGATTGTTCATCACAGGACTCCGTCCTCCAAATTAGTGGCTCATCTTAGCGTGTAATTCCCAGTTGCGTCCAAAGCTGTCGCTTCAGAGCCCAGAGCAAAATTCAGCAATTCTGGTATTATATCTGGTATATTAATATTAATATTCGTATAGAATCAAAGCCGGCCATCTATCATTTTTGGTAAAAAAAAGTTATGATTTTAGCAAATCTCTTTGTCTAAAATTGCAACTTCTTAGGTTTTGTGCTTGTTCGAGATTCTGTAACGTTTTCTGTGTCTTAAAATCTATTAATTTTATCTCAATACGAAATACCGACATCTCCAACAGCGTTATGTTTTAAATCTCCCAAAACAGTTATTACTCAGATAGAAGGTTTTGATTATTTAAGCCTATTAGAATAGCCAGACATTTGGCCACAATCTCACTTGATGGTAGGTAATGATGTGGCTGAGGATCGATCATTCATATCTGTCTAGTAACAGTCCATTATTTTTTTTAATACGTTCAGATCATATTGTTTAGGGTACACATCTTCCGGACAGAGAGTTCCATTCCTTAGCCGTACACAACATGAATGTACATTTGAACCGTTTGGTACGAATTGACAATATTTCTACGACATAAGGGTGGTAACCCCTTCTTCGTCTTGTGTCCCGATGATGATTTCAATAAGGCGACTGCCATCTGACCTTTGTAACCCACATGGGAACCAGACCAATTGGATTACGGTAGCACGTTCAGAATCATCATCATCATCATCATCAGCCCATTTAAGTCCCCACTGCTGGGGCACGGGCCTCCCTCAATCACATGAGGGGTAATTGCCATACTCACCACGCTTGGCAGACGGGTTGGCGAGGGTTTTGATATAAGTGCAGAGTTTTCCTTCTCTGGGCGCTGATGATCATGCTAGCAGCTTTACCTTAGTCGCCTTTTACGACACCTCGGTAAGAGTGAGGGTGGCCTATTCTACTCTGCCGGGGACCAAACGTTCAGAATAATTATCCCAAATATTGTAAGTATCCGAGATTTATGAGAAATTATCCAATATATGCAGGTTTCCTGTTTCCCCTCACAGCCGTGCTAATGGTGGAAATATGCACATAGATTTAAAAATTCAGTGGTGTATGCTCGGATTCGAACCACGACCCTCTAGCATAACCAATAAAAAAATAGATTATTATAGAAATGTAACAGAACCAGAGTCACCGACATAGCCCACCGAATTAGCAAACTGAAGTGGCAGTGGGCTGGTCATATAGCCGCAGAACTGACAGCCGTTGGAGCCATAAAGTCCTTGAGTGGAGACCACGACTCGGTAAGCGTAGTGTTGGACGCCCTGCGACAAGATGGGATGATAACATTCGAAGGCTGGCTGGTGTGGGCTGGATGAGAGTGACCAAAAATTGGGAGCAGTGGCGTGCATTAGGGGAGACCTATGTACAGCAGTGGACGAGTGTGGGTTGCTGATGATGATGATGATTATAGAAACATAATGTATAATTTCGACGGCTTAGATAAATCCAAACCAATGGAATTTATTAAATATCATTATGAGTTTTATTTTTATATAACAGTGGGAAAGCCACGCTTCGGCATGAATGGGCCGGCTAGACCGGAGTAATACCACGTCCTCAAAAAAAACCGGCGTGAAGCAGTGTATGCGCTGTGTTTCGCTGCGTGAGAGAGATTTCCGGAGGCCTAATCCAGGGGAAGGGGGGTTAAAAGGTAAGCAGCGCACTTGTGACACCACTGGTGTTGCAGGTGTCCATGGGCGGCGGTAATCGCTTACCATCAGGTGATCCGTCGGCTCGTCTACACCTATATCATAAAAAAATCCAAACAGTCGTTGTTTTCATACCTACATGTCAGATTCACCGGATTCGAGGCCTAGCCGAGTGAGTAAGGATACAGGAAGTCTAATTCGCGGGAGAAAGGGAGTTTGACAGCGCACTTGTAACTCCACTGGTGTTGCGTGTATCTATGGGCAGCGAGACTCGCTTAGCATAAGGTGATCAGTCTGCGTCTCTGCCACCTATTATTAAAAAAGACATTACAAATGTCCTTGACATATTTATCATCAATTTCAAAACAACTTACAACAACAACTTTTGGCTCTAGCTAAAGGTAAAATCTTGATATAATATAGGTACCCGTCGAATACACAAGACGAAACGTGAGTACCTTTTGGGTCAAGAGGTTCGCTTCCATTAAGGATACTGAAAACACATCGCCCCACATAAAAATAGAATACACTCTATGTTCAAACAAAATAGGATCAATGTCTGATTTCCATAAATGTAATTTGCTAGGTCGTATTGGTGAGTGATATTCGAGTTATTGAGTTACGGAGAATAATACCATTGAGGGATGCCATTCGATTTCGGGATGCTATTGAAATGTAATTACAAATGAGGTTGTACGAAGTTCGTATGATTTTTTATGGAAATGAGAGGGAAATGACCGTGGGAGATCCACGCTACGGTATGAATGGGCCGGCTCCATTAGCGGTCATCACTTTTTTATGTCATAATAATGTCCTTGGGTGCCAATCTCAGCGATTAGCCATCGACGCAGGACATATTATAGTGCACAAGTATTTGCGCAGACACATTAGTGTACTCTCTATTCCCCTACCTACCCTCTTATTTCGGGACACTAGTGTGACACGACCGAAGAGGGATTAGCCCAGGACCAATGGCTTAACGTGCTTTCCGCGGCACGGGGGTGAAAGACCACCAACTTCTAGACTCCGGGCTAACACTGAGAATTTCATAACAGAAAAACTTAGGTACAAATTTTGGCCGACCCGGGGATCGAACCCGCAACAGGCAACAGTCAGTCGCAACAGTCGTCGCTTTTAAGTGCGACCCCACTAACCATTGCGCCACCGAGGCAGTCATACTTAGATGGCAGATAAGCAAACGGATCACTTGCTGGTAAGCGATTGCCGCCGTCCATGGACATCCAACAGTGGAGATACACACACACACACACAAAGTACACTAAAAGCAATTTCCCCTTGCCTCCGAATTGGGCCTCCCTTCACTCACTCGATCAAATACAGCTTCACGCCTATTTCATCACTTACCATCATGACCCTTACTATCGCGTGTTTCCCTTTTTTATGTGATAGGTGGCAGAAGAGCAGAATGATCGCCTGATGGTAAGCGATTGCCGCCGCCCATAGACACCCGCGACACCAGTGGAGTCACAAGTGCGCTGCCAGCCTTTATACCCCCCTCTTCCCGAATCGGGCCGGTACCCTCACTCACTCAGCGAAACACAGCACAGTGCTGCTTGACGCCGGTTTTCTGTGAGGCCGCGGTATCATTGCAGCCGGCCCATTCATGCCAAAGCGTGGCTCTCCCACGGTCATATACATACGAACACAATGACACAAACATTAAAACGGTTTATAAAACATGAATGACATATACGGTAATGCGGACAAAGCTACGCGTCAAATGTAGTCTACATTTCGTTGCCAAACAACGTTACAAAATTCCTGTTTACCATAAAACAAACTCTTATGACGACATCATGAACATAACGATACACCGACCATCTTCCCTGAGGTCACAATACCGTGTGTTATATTTTGTCCCCAGAGGGAGATTGTTATTAGTGCTGTGACGTTGAATTTTGCCTAATCGAATGAGTTACCACTTGGAGATCTTGCTTTGGGGGCCGTGTGGTCCCCGGTAGAGTAGAATAGGCCACCCTCACTCTTACCGAGGTGTCGTAAAAGGCTACTTAGGTAAAGCTGCTGGCATGATCATCAGCGCCCAGAGAAGGAAAACTCTGCATTTATATCAAAACCCTCACCAACCCGTCTGCCAAGCGTGGTGAGTATGGCAATTACCCCTCATGTGATTGAGGGAGGCCCGTGCCCCAGCAGTGGGGACTTAAATGGGCTGATGATGATGACGATGATGATGATCTTGCTTTGTCCCTAATGGAGTCGTAAAAAATGGTGTCTGGGCAAATTCCTGAGATCGATAAAAAGCGGCGGTGACGGCGTGTTTTGCGTATATTTGTATTTGATTCATTTCAGATCATTACTACAACATGTGTTTATTATTTTTACGGAAAAATAAATAAATTAAAGCAAAAACTTTGTCATTTTGAATTTTTCTCCAACATTGCTCGAGTTTAAGAATCTGGAATCAGCTTCTTAAACTCCCATTTGAAAACCTCCGGATAAGACCGTTCAAATTTTCGTCATACGTTAAGCAATAATGACCTACTTTTAATCCTTAATTTCAAGACTGTATGTCATTTAGTTGCGAAGTTAGGCGAAAGCAAAGTTTCGCATTTTCGACAGACACTCACTCATGATCATCAAAAAAGAAAACCATAAAAACTAGGATAAATCGAAGATCTGGAGTATCTGGTTTAAACCAAATGCATAAATGACTTGGTAATCACATAGAAATATGTGAGATTACCAAGTTATATTTACAGTTCTCCTGTACAGAAAAATATACTCATACCATTTATATACCACTGGGGCATAATGATTGATTTAATAAGATTTTTTATTGTTTCTACAAAAAGAAGTGAAATCCCACCAAAACATTCTGTCATAATTAACTTTTTAAAAAAAATAAACCGACTTCAAATGCGTGAACACAAAAAAAAACTAAAAATTGAGATATTGCGTATAAAAAAGTTCATCCCCAATTTTCCACCCTTGGGGGTGAAATATTTTCTTCAAATTTGCATGAAACCACCCTTTTGATAATACCTATTTAACAAAAAAATAATCGTTCAAATTGGTTTATTAATCGGCGGAGATATTGCGTATAAAAAAGTTCATCTCCAATTATCCACCCTTGGGGGTTGTTTTTTTTATTATTAAATTTAAATGGGACCACTCTTGAGGTATTACCTATACGCCGAAAAAAGATTTGTTCAAATCGGTTCATAATTGGCGGAGTTATCGCGTAAAAAACAGAAAAAAAAACATACGGATCGAATTGAGAACCTCCTCCTTTTTTTGAAGTCGGTTGATAAACTAGCCAAGTCTCGATGGAGTTGATTGTTTATCTCTAAAAATTTATGAAATCTAGTCAATTCGTGCCAAGTCTAGGTTTCTTACTGCAATTTCTTTATTGTTTGTAGTTAATGTTGTGTGACTTGGTCGTTGAAGGGTACACAAGGGTACAAAACGACGTGCGCCATGACACCATTTTACATATCTCGACCAGTAACGACTGATCTAACATAAAATAGAGGTACTGACAGACTTCTATCAATTAATGAAGAGAAGTCCGTCTTTACTGCAAATATTTTTATAGTGTTTGTTTCAGGCTCGCCTATCCATGAGTAACATTGAAATACGCCAATCAATGCCACTGCATCAATTTATCTCTAGAAGACTAGAAATAGATTGATGGAGTGATGTCGTGGAGCACCTGGTTTTGTGCCCTTGTGTACCCTTCAACGGCCAAGCCACACAACAGTAACTATAAACAATAAGGAAATCGCACTTAACCTTAGACTTTTTTTTTATGATATAGGTGGCAGACGAGCAGACGGATCACCTGATGGTAAGCGATTACCGCCGCCCATGGACGCCTGAAACACCAGTGGTGTCACAAGTGCGCTGCTTACCTTTTAACCCCCCTTCCCCTGGATTGGGCCTGCGGTACCCTCACTCACGCAGCGAAACACAGCGCATGCACTGCTTCACGCCGGTTTTCTGTGAGGACGTGGTAATACTCCGGTCGAGCCGGCCCATTCATGCGGAAGCGTGGCTCTCCCACTGTTAATGGATGGACTTGGCACGACTTTGTCTAGATTTCATTACTTTTTAGAGATAAACCATCAGCTCCATCGAGACTTGGCTAGTTTTTTACAGGATGTTTTTGGTGGGATAGTTAAACTACCATGTACCTTATATTACGTTTCCGATATTTCAACACTGTTGCAAATATCGGAAACTCAAAAATAAGGTACATGGTAGAAATTTAAATAGAAAATAACTTGAGTCGAAAAATGTTTTAATCGAATAAGTAATTTTTCCGATTGGTACCATTCGAAGCACTGATTCTTGACGCATCACTAGTTGTCATTGTTACAAGCAGGTAAATAGGCCAGGGGACCGGATCCCAACAATTTATTATTCAGTGAGCTTGATGACAGCAAATGTTTCGGATATTAAGTTGCGACGACCGTTTGGGGATTAGCTTTTCATTAAAAATGTATTTTTATATTTCAAGTGCTTATTTGGATTCAGTTGTGATATTCCAAAATGCTGAACAAACATAAAACAAACAAAAGCTTGAATGTCCGTGATTTTTTTGTTATATAAGCTTATTTATATTAACTTGTGAATTTTACCAACAAAAGTTGTCAGTTTGAAAACTGACAACTTGTTGGTCATATCAGCCTACATCCACCCATTGCTGAGTTAAGGCCTCTTCATTATCACGCCACTCCCTTCTGTCACCTGCCAGCCTTATCCATTGTTTCCCCACTGCCGTTACAATATCGTTGGACCATTGGGCAGGTGGGCTCCCACAGGACGTCGCCCCAATCTTGGCTGCTATCCGGTAAGTTTTATAGTCCACCTATCATCTTTACGTATTACCAGGTGCCCTGCCCATCTCCACTTTAGCTCACACACTCGCGTCCCAACGTCTACTACCCTACTTCTCTTTCGGATTTCGCCGTTGGGTACGCAGTCTCGCAAAGAGAGACCGAGCATGGAACGCTCCAAAGCACGTTGCGTCCACCTTTAACTTGTGCATAGTTTTTTTTAGTCAGCGTCCATGTCTCGGCCCCGTATGTAAGCGTTGAGAGGACGCACAGGGGGATTTTAGATTTAAAAAGGTAACTGAACCTCCCGAAAGCAACCCATCCCAGCTAGATCCTCCTCATGACCTCTTTCACTTGTGGCCCCCGACCAAGAGATAAATTATGTCCAAGATAAACGTAATCATTGACCACCTCGAATGAGTGACTACCGACAGTTATATTCGGTACAGTTTTAGGATGATTCGTAATTATTTTGGTCTTAGACATATTCATCTTAAGGCCCACTCCCAAGGAAGCTTCGTTTAACTGCGATAACATAATTAGGAGGTCATTATTTGTCTGGGCTAAAATGATGATGTCATCTGCAAAAATTTGATGAGGAATGAAATTGTAAAAAATGATATTAAGGACCTTATCCCCTTGATTCCAAATGTGATATACAAGGACGGAATAATTCAGAGGCTTGTATTGGCTTGAAGACAATTCCCATTATGACGGGCCTACTCGCAGATGTTATGCAACAAACAAGTTACAAGTAACTATTAATAAATGTTAAAAGGAAAATGGCAGTAAAGGATAGGTTTAATGTCCTCCAGTCGAAATTTCCTTCTATCTATACATTATTTTTATGTGATAGATATCAGACGAGCATAAGCATTACGTGATGGTAAAAAGTCACGAGTTCGCTGCCAACCTTATAATTCCCATTATACAATCTAGACAAAGCTAAGTTTCGTAATATTTCTATTACATATTTCAAACTACTTCAGATTAGGGATTATTTTTTTAACAGTGAAAGAATAAATGCAATATTGAAATTAGCTTTAGCTACTGACTACATATACGAGCATAAAAGCATAGATATATATTTTTGATGTTGACATTACCTTTACCTATTTACTGGGATAACAAGAAAACCTTTTAGCCGGGAAAGAAAGCAAGCCAAGTAGTCTCAAATTTAAGACAAACTATGTGGAGACACTCAAATGTCCTCATATTTTTGTCAAAATCTTACCTGTTTCGTTCTAGTTGCAAAAGTTAAAATTAACAGCTTGAGTTTTCTTTGGGAGTTTTAAAAACCTTTTCTGAACAAAACCTCAGTTTGTAAAAATAAAAATATATTGTGTAGGTAACCTTGGCCCGATATATTTTTAGAAGCTGCAATTCTGCAAAACTCATGCAAGAATGAAAACTGATACAGGTGAGTGATAAACATAGGAGGAGGCTGTGCAAGGGCCAAGATAAGGACTGGTAATAATGTAAATGACAGGAAATTAGGGACCAGTATGTTAGGTTCTTTTATTAGGTCGCAGATAAACAGAGAGATCATAGCGTAATCGATTGCCTCCACCATGCAACACCAGTGGACTGGAATCACAAGTTGGAATCCCCTTTTCCGAATGATTGGGCTTTAAAAAAATAAATTAAAAATTAAAATTGAGACAACAACACATACATTGTCCTGGTTTTCCCTTGTACTACGGAAAACAGGCATAACGAAGTTATCACAAACACCCAGAGCCAACAACACAAATATCTGTTTCATTATAAACAAACATTTGTGTTGGTGCGGGAATCCCACAACCCTCAACCAGCGTACAAACCACTTTACACCTTTTTTTTATCACGGAGGGAATATGCGTTACGCACCGTCCTATCAGGTCGGGGGACCTGACAGGATGTGTGGGACTCCCTCTAGGAGATAGCCCCAGAGGTTTACCCACTAAACACCCTCCGACGCCCGCCACTGTTGATATAAGTAGACGAGGCCCACGGTGACTCATCAGTCCGTTAAACTTCGTCCAACGTCCACCCATGTATAAAAGGAAGACCGCCTCAGAGATGTGCAATACTTACACACACTCCTACCCCTAGAAAGCGCACCGGCGTGCAGTGCGCCATCCTCCACTGTCAGACCTCATTGTAGGTCAGCCGGTGCCCCCGCACCTGCCGCCCGAGACTTTCCGGGCAAAGCATTTCCCTGACGCGCCCCGCTTCTGCCCCCTTCACAAACGGGTTGGGTTTAGATTTGACTTGGTTTGAATTCTCTGGCGCATCTATTTATTCATCAACCAATGACCAAACATACAGAAGGACATTGCGGTCAGTTTTCAGTGGCTCGTAAACTGTCTAGACCACACTCCAATTACATCAATCAATTAGTTCAATTGGTCTAACCGTTTGCTTGGATACTTGCGAAGTAACTGTGTAATGAAATAAAGTACAAAAACACTATTGTTTTCTCTGTTTACCTGTTTTATTTGTATGCTCTTAAGTAGTAGAAAGGATCACTAAATATGGTGTTTTATGTAAAGGAACGAGCGTGGCTATTGCAGTACAGACCTGGGCATTAAAGTAACAGCGCATTAAAGTTAACTAATAGTTTTTCATCATCACCAATATACTTTCTCTGCTAGATATATGCCTCTTCTAAGGTTTTCTTGTAACGCATTAAAAGAATATTGATTTCCTAATTGTTGTTTACTTCAATAGGTTGAATAGGTATACTTTAAAAACCGCCCAAGTGCGAGTCGGACTCGCCTATGAAGGGCAGCAAGTAAGGTATATGGAAGGTAAATTGCGGTTTACGATTTATAACGTATTAAAAAAATACTACTCACTATATCTAGTTCTAAACCAATTTTCGTTGTTGATTTTCATAATTTTGCACATCATATATTTTTTTAGTTTTATAATTCTTTATTTAGGGCGACGACGACACAGAATTCATCACATTGGGAGCGTCTCTTGCGCAAAAATAAAAAATTGATGTCAAAAACCTCAAAATCATTTTTAAAGACTATCCATAGATTGACACGTATAGGTTTGATGAAAAAAAGTATAAGGGTTCCGTTTTTTGCCATTTGGCTACGGAACCCTTAAAAGGGAAGCTGTGTAGTTCCTTTCAGTTATTTAGCAATTGCACATTATTTAATTATACATTTTACTGTTCGGTCAGGAGCTGTGTGTTACTAGGCTTCTATTACGGAGCTCTATGCGTCTCGGCTGTTTGTGAAGGACCACATATCACTTTATATGTCGCAAGCTAGTGAAGGACTGAATCCCAGGCAAAGAATGAAGATCGATTGGATTCTATGACCGACAATGGACAACATTTCAATTTTTATCATGTCCATATTGTTTTTTTATATGAAAATAGACATAAAATGAACAGACCATATTTTCTTTCTTCAAAAAATTTGTCCATTTTCATGCAAAACTAATATGAAATTTCTTTGTATTCTAAATAGACGTATAAGCGCCAAATGGACGTCATCGGAAGGACGAATACAGCGATTATTCCTTGCTTATCATTGTTTTAATAAAACAAAGGTACTACTGTCAAAGGTAAATAATATGTAGTGTCAACATTGTCAACGTCATTCATACATTCAACGTAGACAAGTTGTCTTTTTTTTTTGACAGTTACTGTCAATGGTTTGGCGATTTCGTAATTTAAAACTATAATTGCAAACACAGAAATATTTTACAATTCTACCGTCCGATGACGTCATCTTACGTTATTTTAAGTTTTTTGAATTTTTTTCTCAGTAAATAGGCAGATATAAAAATTAATATTATATATTCGAGCAGCGGAAAAGTGAAACAAGTAAGTTGTATTTTTTTCTTTCAGACTTAGCGAGTTTGAAATGTTGTCCATTCAAATTTAGATTATGGGTGGCCAGTAAGTTACGTATAAATAAAAACGGAATTTCCAGACATCATGGAGGTCCAACCATCCATGAAGACTGGAGGAAAACGGTATCGTTACACTCTAAACTGATCGGCTCGCCCGCCTCTTAAAGGTTCCTGCGATCTTCATTCTTAGCTAGTCGTTGGTTCACCTTGACCCAACGATTGCTGCTGCTTCGTGAGCATAAATGGTCTCTCCTGGAGAATATTTCAACAACAGCCGTCAGTCATACTCGAAATGCCCCATACTCAGTGCTCACTGCTACCTGAGGCTTGTAACTCTTTGGGCTTTATCAGTATAAAAATGCCACATTGATTTTATTTTATTATTATAATGAATCTGTTTTGCTACAGTAGGTGGCATACGACCACGGCAATACGGCATATTAATTTCAGCACAGACAATTTTCTTGTTTCGTAATTTTTAGAGCGTGTTTTTTTGGTTTAAGTTTTTAAACTTTATTTTTGTTTAGCATATTTTTAGTTATGTAAATAAAATTACATATTTGAAATGTGCTAAAAAGCTCTTTCATTTGATACCCCACACGGTACCGTCAAGCGAATTTTTTTTTTTAGTTCCTTCCTCTTAGTCCCCTAGAGGGGAGGCGCTGTAGTCAATTTAACGTAACGTTTGTTGCCTATAACCAGAAGACAATCAAGACGCTTCTAACTACATTTCATTCAAATATGATAACTAGTTTAGAAGTTATGAGAGAACAGATGAACAACCATACATAAATACATACATACAGGTCAAAATCATAACCGTCCTTTTTGCTTTACCGTAGTCGGATTAAAAGTGGTTCTCCTGGGGATCTCATAGGTATACGATCTTCTTAACGCCCTGTTGGTCTAGTCACCTGAAGATTATCTATATAGCATTTATTTCAGGTACAATAGTTTAAACGTATCCATACTCCAGGAACTCGGCATCACAAAGCGTGTATCAATCATAGTACAGACGCACCTACTGCAGTACTTTGGTCACGTCTCTATGCGTGATAACGACTCGATAGAGAAGCTGGTCGTTCAGTGGAGGATAGAGGGAACCAGATCACGCGACAGATCACCGATGCGCTGGATTGATCAAGTGAAATCCGCAATAGAAAACCCCGTGTCAGACTGCGCCAGACAGTCTGTCAACAGAGGGAGATAGCGAGAGATCGTGAGGAAAGCTGTGTCCCTCTCTAACACCAACAAGGACGCATCAACGTGACCACGACCGCTCTGTCGCGACCGCAGCGACAGAGAAGAGTTCTTAAAACTTAGAATTCCTTGGTGTATATATTAATTACTCACTAGCAGGGACCGGAACCGGTTAGTCTTTCATTGGCTTACCTCATCAATATGTCTGTCTACCCATTCATTACGGTAAGCGCTATCATCACGGAAAACCCTGTAAGTAAGCCTAGTTACTTTATAAAGATAGGGTTTTAAAATTCTACCAAGCTATTTTAATATTTACGCACAAAGCATTTGAATCAATATTATTGTTCAACTCCCTAACGGCGACAGTCGATTGGTCGAAATGAGTTCGTTCGTTTGACAGGTCGTGGAAAAGAGATAGTAAATCAGTAGGGTAACCAAGTTGGTAAGCTACCAATAGGGTTACCATATTGATAGGCTTAACTGTGAAAAGGGGTTTGCTGATGCTGCTCACAAGTCGTATTTAAAAGTGACTGCAGTGTTTAGAAGGTCTGAGGTCTACTATACTGTTTATAAAGAGATAAATTCTACATATTAATACATTTCCCAGACGTAGTGGGGGTGGACTCTAGTCCTCCTTACCTTAGCGTGTAAATCCCGGTTGCGCGTAAAGCTGACACTTTGGAGCCCGAGGTACCCTCACAATCAAGCGACGGCCGTCTTTGATCTCCGCAAACCTTTTGACAGGGAAACCAGATCTACTGAATCATGACTATACGTTTCAGAAACTATCTAAAACGTGCAGGTTTCCTCACGATGTTTTCCCTCACTGCTAAGCTAATGGTAAAAAAATGTACATCACTAAATCCAGACAGTGGACTACTAGTAGCTTATGAAGAATAAGCAAAGAAAAGTTGGTTTTAATATCCCATCTAACATTTGCATTTTTGCAATCGCGCAATTTTGATTTACCAATATTGAAATTCAATTTGACGAGATACTGTAATTTCAAATTGTTTTTAAAGTCTTTGTAAGTTATTCCATTCAACGCAATTTTGCATAATAACAGCACGGCTATGAAAATGTTTTATTGGAAATATCGGAATCTTTCTTTCTTTTTGATGTCTAGAAACAGGTGGATTTTATTGGAATTCATCTTTATTGAAGATGTTGTAAGTATTTTAATGTCACGATTTTCTTAAAACAACCAATAAGAATCGAACAGTATCGGTAGAGGCCGAGTGGACAATGAAATGCGCTTTCAAAACGGGAAATGGTAGGGGTTTTTACAAAATCTATGTGTGTATTCATAGCCCTTAAGGCCTGTATTGAAATTGCGTAGTGCGAGTGCTATTTGGTGATAAGTAGAAAGTACGTGTGGACAGCAACTCATTAGTCATCATTTCAGCCAATAAATGTCCACTGCTGGATATAGGACTCCCCCAATGTTTTCCACACAGATCGGTCCTGTGCCGCCCGCATCCAATGTAAACCTGCGACCTTCACCAGATCGTCGGTCTAGCTTGTGGGACGCCTGCCATGGCTGCGACTTCCTGTACGCGGCCTTCTCTTGACGACCTTTCTGCCCCCACGGCCGTCTCTTCTCCTCGCTGCGTGGCCTGCCCATTGCAATCAATCCAATCCTTTGTAAAGGACTGATTAGCGCGAGTAAATAGTGTCTCAGTCTCAGGATATATTATCAAACACAAATGCACTCTCTATTCACTTACACACATATTCTGATGGGACACCAGCGTGACACGACCGAAGAGGGATTGGGCGCAGGACCCACGACTTATCGTGCTTTCCGAGACAATCCGGGTTGACACTAAGAATAACTTACCCAAAACTTAGGTACAAATGTTTGGCCCGACCCTTGCGCAGCCGTCGCTTTAAAGTGCGAGCACTGCGCCACCGAGGCAGTCGAATGCGAGTGATTAGTAGGCTGCGTAGTATCCTCCACTTGCACTTCACTTGCACTAGCACTACGCAATGCAGGCCTTTAACCAGGGTGACGGAATAATGTGGTAAAGTAACCTCAGGGGCGGCTCTAGCCCAAGAAGCACCCGGGTGCAATCAATAACCTGGCGCCCTCTTGTTTCAAAATGCGCCAACAAAATGAAATACTTAAAACATGCTCGACTATCTAAATTGTTATAATCCACAAAGAAAGCGGGTATTTTTATTTCACACTTTACTCAAAGTATGTACATTAAAAAAGACACTTGTTATGCTTAGCACTTTAAGGCGACGAATTTACTAGCGCCACCAATCGATTTAAATTGTTAGCTTCTAAACCGGACCTATTTTAAACTATTTCGGAACAGGAGTCTCTAAGCAAACATTTATTCATTTTTTATATTAATTGTGCACTACTTTTTAATCTGTTTTTGCGCTTGAAATTTGGATTAACGCCATAAGTAGCCGTTTTTGGCGGTAAATTTCGAGTACAAAGGCAGACCCAAAAGTTTAGTAAAGTATTAAATAAATGGTATGAGTATTTTCCGAGAGGCTGCAGCTTCGAAATAATTGTTAATAATGATATAAGATTTTTTTATGTGATAGGTAGACAAACGAGCAGATGGATCACCTGATGGTAACCGATGGATCACCTGATGGTGACCAATGGACACCCGCAACACCAGTGGAGTCACAAGTGCACTGCCAACCTTTAAACTCCCCTCTCCCCCGGATTGGGCCTCCGGTACCCTCACTCACGCAGTGAAACACAGCATAATGCTGCCGCTTCACTGCCGGTTTTCTGTGAGGCCGTGGTATCACTCCTGTCGAGCCGGCCTATTCATGCTGAAGCGTAGCTCTCCCACGGTCGAGATGTTGGTTTAGTTGCTAACAATTTAAATCAATTGGCGTCGCTAGTGTGCCCTACTCGTCACCTTAACGAAAGTACGCATACAACTATCAACAAAACTACTCAACACCATTTCTCTATGCTAAAAGTACTCAGACTCATAGCATTGAGTGATGTTCGCATGGTTCGTAAAATTTCTCACGCAATACACCAACAACACTGCCACGAAACTACATTACACAATATATTCACCTATTCACATTACTTTTTCCTGCCCACATCAAAGCTTACATTGTAGATGGTAGAATAAAGTGCATTTTTATCGCGGCTACAGTAATAAAACCGGCTAAGTGCGAGTCGGACTCGCCCATGAAGGGTTTCGTAGCAGCAAGTAAGATTTTTTTAACACCCGAATTTAAGTTTGACGTGTGTGTGTGGGGGTGTAAGGGGTCCCGCTCAACATCTAACGGGGCCTAAGTCAACCTCACCTGCACGTGGCGCACCCTGCTGCACAACAGACGAGGCTCTGGCGTTCCCCACCAACCCGCACTGGGCCAGCGTGGTGGGTGTAGGCCCAAACCCCCCCTATGTTTAGTAAAACTAATACAAGGCCCCAAGTGCCCGGCGGTACCGGAGGCCGAGCCAGCGACGACGGAAGCGGGCGAAGCGCCGGAACCAGGGGTGCCAAGAATCCCCGGGTGGCGAAAACACACCGTCAAACGACCTTGGCCCTGGCAACATACAACACACGCACACTGCGGACCGAAGAGAAGCTGCTGGAACTAGAGGAAGAATTGAGCAGAATTCGCTGGAGTATCGTAGGATTATCCGAAGTCCGACGACAGGGCGAGGATACGATGATCCTTAAATCCGGGAACCTGCTTTATTTCCGGGAGGGCGAAGATCTGTCCAAAGGTGGAGTCGGGTTTATTGTCCACAAGTCTCTCGTGAACAGCATTGTACAAATCGGAAGTGTGTCGAATAGGGTGGCGTACCTTACACTCAGAATTACCAAACGGTATTCGCTAAAGGTAATACAGGTATACGCCCCGACCTCGACACACCCTGACGAGGAAGTGGAAGAAATGTATGAGGATATCTCTCGGGAAATACGTACTTCCAATACTCACTACACTGTTGTCATGGGAGATTTTAACGCAAGGCTAGGCAAAAAGTGCGATGAGGAGTCGAAAGTGGGGCAATTTGGATCTGGAATCCGGAACCACCGAGGTCAAATGCTAGCCGAGTACATGGAGAGGGAGGGACTCTACATGATGAACTCCTTCTTTAAAAAACGGCCGCATCGTAAGTGGACCTGGGAAATTCAGCGGTGGCTGGAGAGTGTGCATCGCATGAAGCACACCCGTTTGATAAGGCGAGCTCTTCTCGGAGAGGTAGCTTGCGGTAAGAGACCAGTCGGTAGACCAATGCTGAGATGGAAGGACTGCGTGAAGCGAGACATGAACGCGCTTGGCATCCCGATATCCGGTTGCGATGAACTTGCTGCCGATCGCCTCAGCTGGAGAATGATTGTGTCCGAAGGCATAGCCCAACACGGCCAGGCCTGGTTCGACCAACTCGCGTCAAAAGGAGCAAAATACCATGCTGCCAACCCCCCACCCGTAAACTCCTGTTTTTGTACAGCTACGAGTGTAGTTGCTACTTAAAACATCTGACATGCAATTGCCAATTGCAGATGAACAGACATATGGTAAGCGATAACCGCCGCCGATAGATATATACCCGTAACAAAAGTGGAGTCACATATGCCCTGCCAACTTTTTCCTCTTCCCCCTGAATTTTGCCTTTGTCGGTGTCATACGTCTTCCACGAGTCTTTGCGTTTAGAATAATGCAGCATTTTTATTTATAAAAAAATTATCAGTATGGTTTACGAGAACATAGATTTCTAGTGGAAGAATTTTCATTTACAAATGTTAAAGTATGTATGAAATTTCTCCACAATAATGTGGCATCTTTGAAGATCAATAATATACTCTTCAAATTTGAATAGGTACCTTTTGAAGCAGTTTAATATCTTTAAAGCATTATCGCAGACATGTTAAATTGACTAAGTACCTAATATTCTCATATACGTGGTATCCATTAAACTTACACCCGATATTCTCTTAGTGTTGCCGGATAATCGATTGTACGTTGATTTTTAACCGATTATGCAAATGGGGCCTAAGTAATCTAATAATCGATTGTACAATCGATAATATCTTTTAAATCGATTATTATTTTTCGTCGATATAATTGATTATTATCGATTAAACCGATTAAATCGCGACTGGAGTTAAGCCAATACTATCGATTATAATCAATTTATCTGCAATTATTACTAATCGTCATTTATACAGAACATGTCTAATTGTCTAAGAAGTCATACACATAGACAAGCATGAACACACGTATATAAAATACTATTATAATGATAATTCTATGTATAATAACACCAACGCTAGTTTATTGTATTTATTTTTATAGCAGTGCTCTTTCTATGGGTACATACAAAATACCAGCGTCGGGGTGGCGCGACACCCCGACACATGCTGAGTATGTGCCTTTTCGGTGTTTTACTGTGTACCGTCATTATTTTAAATGTTTAATGTTATTGTTATACACTGAATAAATATTTTTCTTTCTTTCTTTTTCTTTTTCTTTCATAGTATAAATGACGATACTATTTAGAAATAATTGCAGATTATATTCGATAGTATCGATTTAATCGCTATCGATTACTCAATAATCAATAGTATCATCAATTCAAAGGATTAAAATCGAATAATCAACTATATCCACCAAAATTAAAAATTGATATCATCGATACTTTTAATAGTACAATCGATTAAAAGATTACGTGTAAAAATAGTCGATTAATCGATCGTCGATTATTCGGCAACACTATCTTATATAGGTACCTACGTGGTATTCAATAAACTTACTGCTTGTGACGTATATCGTTCTCTAACCTACTAGTTTCGTGAGTAAATAATTACTGCCAACTTCCACTTAATTGGATTCTTGCATTCTCGCCATAATAGTATTATTATATTCTCCTTAGAAATTGTTCTGGGCTTTATTCAAGGCTAGTTATTAAACCTAATAAAAGAATGAGCACTAATAGACCAACTATTTCAATTAGGTACTAGCCCAAGTTATTGCGAATGGAAAAATCTTTAGCATCGACTAGGCGCTGATAGGTTTCCTTGAAGAACTTCTTTTATATACTACATTGTTGGTAAAAAAGGGTGCGATGTTAAGTGACTACCGCAGCCTTAAATTTCACCGTGCGAGAGCCATGCTTCGACATGAATTGGCCGGCTTGACCGGAGTGATACCACCATCACGGCCTCTCAGAAAACAAGCGTGAAGCAGGCACTTTGGGCTGTGTTTTCGCTCGTGAGTAGGGTACCGAGGCCAATCCGAGAGAGGGTTTAAAGTGCGCTGCAGTACTTAGACTCCATGTGCGCGGGTGCCAATGAGCGGTGGCAATCGCTTACCATCAGGTGATCCGTCTGCTCGTCTACCACCTATCACCAAAAAATATTTACTTATAATATTGAATGGTTGTGTTTTTAAACTATTTGTCCGTATCGTAAAATTATATCATTGATTCTTTGTTGGTATAGTTTGCACAGTTAGCTTTTGTATTTTTGGTAGTTAGTGGTTGTTAATTCGGGGTTCCTTAAATGGATCCGTGGGGGGTTCCTTAAGTAGATCGGTGGGGGCTCCTTGTGGATCCATGGGAGTTCCTTAGATGGATCCGTGGGAGGTTCTATAGGGGGTCCCTTAGAAGGTTTCGTAATGGGTTCCTTAGGGGATTTCGTAGGGGGTTACTTAGGGTGTTCCTTAGAGGGTTCGGTAGGGTGTTTCGTAGGGGGTCCCTTAGAGGGTTTCGTAATGGGTTCCTTAGCGGATTTCGTAGAGGGTTACTTAGGGTGTTCCTTCGAGGGTTCTGTAGGGTGTTTCGTAGGGGGTCCCTTAGGGGGTTTCGTAATGGGTTCCTTAGGGAATTTCGTAGGGAGTCCCTTAGGAGGTTCGGTAGGGGGTTCCCTAGGTGGATCCATGGGGGAGAGGGTCCCTTATTACGATTACTATTACGATATACATAAATATGATTATATGATTGATATGATTTGTATCGGCCATCCCTACTAGGGTGTTACATTTTTGAATCGTCTACAGATCCTGACATAGAAAATGGATTCTGCGCTTCAGTTCCAAAATAAGGGTGACCAGTAATTTGAAAAACAGTAATTTAATCGTCGATCGAAGCTATAATTAATCAATAAACATTGTTTGACTAACCAATTGATCGAATGACATCTAATTTACTATAAAAAGCTGTTATGATTATTTTTGTATGATGTGCTGTTGGTGAACCTAAATAAATAAATAAATAAATCCATCGGTCAAAGATTTGGTAGAAACTAGCGATCGATTTCGACTAATACATTCTACCATCGATCGATGGTCTGTTAACAAGCACTACAATACCTTTAAATTATTTTATTCCTTTCACCCTTCTTCATTTCGTTACGGGCTTTTTTTGTTTTCACTCTAATCAAAAAGTAATGTTAAGATTATCGCCAACGCGTAAACAGGTCCTCTGGAGTTGCAAGCATCCATGTGGTTTTTTTTAAGTGATAGCTGACAGACGAGCAGACGCATCGCCTGATGGTAAGCGATTGCCGCTGCCTATAGATACCCGCGACACCAGTGGAGTCACAAGTGCGCTGCCAACCTTTAGTCCCCCTGTTCAGGATTTGGGCCTCCGATACCCTCACTCACGTAATGAAACACACACAGTGCTGCGTCACGCAGGTTTTCTGTGAGGCCGTGGTATCACTCCGGTCAAGCCGGCCCATTCATGTCGAAGCATGGCTCTCCCACGGTTAAAGTTAAGGCTGCGGTAGTCACTTAACAGTAGGCAAGCCGCACGCTTTTTTGCCAAAAACGTGGTATATAAAAGAAGTTCTTCAAAGAAACCTATAAGCGCCTAGTCGATGCCAAAGATTGTTCCATTCGCTGTATCTTGGGCTAGTACCTAATCAAAATAGTTCGTATATTACTGCTCATTCTTTTATTAGGTTTAATAACTAGCCTTGAATAAAGCCCAGAACAACTTCTAAGGAGAATATAATAATACTATTATGGCGAGAATGCACGAATCCAATTAAGTGGAAGTTGGCAGTAATTATTTACTCACGAAACTAGTAGGTTAGAGAACGATATACGTCACAAGCTGTAAGTTTATTGAATACCACGTAGGTACCTATATAAGATAGTGTTGCCGAATAATCGACGATCGATTAATCGACTATTTTCACACGTAATAATCTTATAATCGATTGTACTATTAAAAGTATCGATGATACCGATTTTTATTTTTGGTGGATATAGTTGATTATTCGATTTTGCCGTGTGGTCCCCGGCAGAGTAGAGCCCACCCTCACTCTTACCGAGGTGTCGTAAAAGGCGACTAAGGTAAAGCTGCTGCCATGATCATCAGAACCCAGAGAAGGAAAACTCTGCATTTATATCATAACCCTCGCCAACCCGTCTGCCAAGCGTGGTGAGTATGGCTATTACCCCTCATGTGATTGAGTGAGGCCCGTGCCCCAGCAGTGGGGACTTAAATGGGCTGATGATGATGATGATTCGATTTTAATCCTTTGAATTGATGATACTATCGATTATTGAGTAATCGATAGAGATTAAATCGATACTATCGAATATAATCTGCAATTATTTCTAAATAGTATCGTCATTTATACTATGACTTCTTAGACAATTAGACAGGTTGTGTATGAATGACGATTAGTAATAATTTCAAATAAAATGATTATAATCGATAGTATTGGCTTAAATTCAGTCGCAATTTAATCGGTTTAATCGATAATAATCAATTATATCGACGAAAAATAATAATCGATGTAAAAGATATTATCGATTGTACAATCGATTATTAGATTATTTCGGCCCCATTTGCATAATCGATTAAAAATCAACGTACAATCGATTATCCGGCAACACTAAGAGAATATCGGGTGTAAGTTTAATGGATACCACGTATATGAGAATATCAGGTACTTAGTCAATTTAACATGTCTGCGATAATGCTTTAAAGGATATTAAACTGCTTCAAAAGGTACCTATTCAAATTTGAAGAGTATATTATTGATCTTCAAAGATGCCACATTATTGTGGAAGAAATTTCATACATACTTTAACATTTGTAAATGAAAATTCTTCCACTAGAAATCTATGTTCTCGTAAACCATACTGATGAAACTTTTATAAATAAAAATGCTGCATTATTCTAAACGCAAAGACTCGTGGAAGACGTATGACACCGACGAAGGCAAAATCAGGGGGAAGGGCGAAAAGTTAGCAGGGCATATGTGACTCCACTTTTGTTACGGGTATCTATCTATCGGCGGCGGTTATCGCTTACCATATGTCTGTTCATCTACATAATTTGCAATTGCATGTCAGATGTTTTAAGTAGCAACTACACTCGTGGCTGTACAAGCCGATTCGCGAGTGTGCTCTTCGTCCGCATTTGCGGCAAAAAAAACGGGAGTTGACGGGTGGGGGGTTGGCAGCATGGTATTTTGCTCGCTGTGACGCGAGTTGGTCGAACCAGGCCTGGTCGTGTAGGGCTATGCCTTCGGACACAATCATTCTCCAGCTGAGGCGATCGGCAGCAAGCTAATCCCAACCGAATATCGGAATGCCATGCGCGTTCATGTCTCGCTTCACGCAGTCCTTCCATCTCAGCATTGGTCTACCGACTGGTCTCTTACCGCAAGCTACCTCTCCGAGAAGAGCTCGCCTTATCAAACGGGTGTGCTTCATGCGATGCACACTCTCCAGCCACCGCTTTTCATCTACAAAACTTAAAAAAGTATTTAAAAGGATCCATAAAATCACATCATTTCGTCAAGAGCTCCAAATGACATCTGTTTAATTTAGTGTAGCGAATATCTCGGGGCTTCTGAAAGCCTATTGTCTCTCATAATGATCGCTCTCTCTAAGAGCCAGGCGAGGTCGTTTTACCGACATCAGCCGCTGTTTATCCATTGTTTTTATGTGTTTCTATGTCGATATTTCCCTTTTTCAAGTCAACGGCCAATACGTAATAGCTTCGTGAGGGAGAGATAGCGTGTAAAGTACGGGGCGAAACATTTGGTCGATTGAAATTTTATTCACAAGAGCGAGTAAGTAAATTTAAGTGCTTACACGCAAGTGTCAGTGAAGACGGGCATTATGTAGGAAAATTAATATGTAAAAAACAGTACGAGTTGGACACGCGCACGAAGGGTTTTGTATATAGATTTTATTTATTATTATTAAAGTAAATATACAAATGTGATTGAGGGAGACCCGTGCCTCAGCATTGGGGACTTAAATGGGCTGATGATGATGATATATACAAATTAGTTTATTTGTGAATATTTCAAGTGCCTACCTATCGAGCCAAATTAAGCAAAAATAATGCGTTTGTTGTCCTTTAAATATTTACTTCATTTTGTTATTTTGTTGTTTAAAAATATAAATACATTTAGGTATAACTTGGTAAACAGAAAAACTATACATGACACACGATATAAGCGCTTTTATTTCGAAAATAAAAGAAATAAACTGGCCGCGGATCAATATTTATCGGGATTGGTACCTACTATGTTCTGTCTTTCCAATTATTTCGATTCACATTTCTCCAAATAAAAGTACTAATAACTTCTTTTCCATTATTATTTTATTCGATTCACGTTTGTTTGGAGTACATATCGATTATTCACTTTAATCGCATGATTTATTGGCATGATCATCAGCACCCAGAGAAGGAAAACTGCATATATATCAAAACCCTCGCCAACCTGTCTGCCAAGCGTGGTGAGTATGGCAATTACCCCTCATGTGATTGAGGGAGGCCCGTGCCCCAGCAGTGGGGACTCAAATGGGCTGATGATGATGATGATAATGACTTTAATCGAAGTTTTTTAGTAGGTCACCTCTCTATGAGAGAAACGTCAAATGTAGCTTATTATTTTGGCTCATTTGTACATAGACACACACATTTTTTCCAAATTTTAATTAAGTTTATATTGTAAATGAAATGCCATATAAGCAAATTTAGTGTTTAATACGATTCATCGCTCTCTACCCATCCAAAACCTTCCTCGCCTGACGCTTCAATGATCGATCAATGATCATACATCCAAAACGTGACAATGGCAGCAGTAATTCTCAGTCTGGACAGAGCTGTCAAGACACCAATGATGAGTGAATTGCCACACCTAAAAATAAGAAGAAGAACTGTAGATAGCATTACTTTCGTATCAGGTACAACTTTAACGTCATTGGTGGTTTTATGCGAAACATTGTAATTTTGACAAGTCACGTCAGAAAAAAAATCTATTAAAATGATGGAACTTAAATCTACGTAACGCCAACGGATAACTAACGGATTTATTATTTAAGGTGGCCTCTTGTGGCCCTCATAAAAATTTAGTACACAGAACAATAATATTGCCCCTAGTGCTTAAGTACGTATGCGTGCCAACTGTACATTAATTCTTAAATTGTCAACTGGTCTAAATAGTCGGAGTGATCACCGAAGCAGAACCTCATAGATCATACATAATACTCGTACCGACAGCTTATAACTTATTGCACTTTCTTTTTGACTGCGCCATTCATTTGATCCTCTAACCTCAGAGACCTGTGACAGGCTCATCGTTCATAACCGGTGACATATTATGAGGAATCATGCAAAGCGTGAAGCAGCGCTGTGCTGTATTTCGTTGCGTGATTGACGGTACCGGAGGCCTAATCCGGGGGAAAGGGGGTTTCGAAGGTTGGCAGCGCACTTGTGACTCCATTGTTGTCGCGGGTGTCCATGAGTGCATGAACATGTCTATTTGTATTTGGGTGTTTCTATGTATTATAAGTGTGTATTTACAAAAGAAAAGTATTATGTATATATTTGTAATTCCGCTGTTGGTTCTGATATCTGTAACACAGTTGCTTGAGCTAACTATCTCGGAGTCAGATCAATGTATGTGTAATGTAAATATTTATTTATTTATAAATAGTTATGAAATCTAGTCAAAGACGTGCCAAGTCTAAGGTTTCTAACTGCGATTTCTTTATTTTTTATAGTTAATGTTGTGTGACTTGGCCGTTGAAGGGTACAAAGGGTACCAAGGGTTTTCAGGTGATATCCTCCATGTTTTTTTCATATCGAAATCCCGAGAATTGGGCTCCTGGTATTCAAGTTTTTAATGCAGTGATTTTTTTGCTTCATTAATAGGTATTCTGTAGCTTAGTTTGTTTCAAAACTTTCTCTTTTTTATTCCTCTCATCTACAAAACCGTCGACAGATTAATAATTAAAAGTTGTTGTTGTTGTATGTTTTATGGTGCAATCTGAAGCGATCTCTGTTTTGGTTGTAAGTTAACTGTATGTCAAATATGTATTTTGTTAGGTATGCGCAGAATATCGAGGCTCTGTGTCTCGACAAATAGCTGAGCAAGGCCTTTTTGGCGCCTCTTAGAATTTAGATATTAACCATTTTAAAAATTAAAATTTATTGAAAAATGTTTAGAACATAAGGGAACAATTTTAAGTTTACTGCCTAAACTAGAATTACCTAATTTAGGCAGAAACGAAAAGAAAAAACGGGCCAAGCGCGAGTCGGACTCACCCATGAAGAGTTCCGTAGCAGCAAGTAAGATATTACTTAATTGTAAAACAATTGAGTTGTCTAAATGGAAGGTAAATTGCGGTTTACGGTTTATAACGTATTAAAAAAACTACTTACTAGATCAAGTTCACACCAATCTTCGTTGTTAGTTTTCATGGTAATGTATGTATATACAAAAATAATATATTATATATTTTTTAGTTTTATAATTCTTTTATTGTAGAAGTTAGAGGAGGGGGGGGACATTATACCATTTTGAGAGCGTTTCTTGCGCAAAGTATTAAGTTTGGAAAAAAGATATATTAGAAACCTCAACATCATTTTTAAAGACCTATCCATAGATACCCCACACCTATGAGTACGATGAAAAAAAAAATGTGGAGTTCTAATTATGGGAACCCAAAAAAAATATTATTCCTATTTCTGTGTAAAAATCGTAATGCGGTTAACAAAATACATCTATTTACCAAGTTTCAATAGTTTAGTTCTTATAGTTTCGCAAAAAAGTTTCTGTATCATACGGACGGACGGACAAACGGACAGACGGATAGACGGATAGACGGACAGACGGACAGACGGACAGACGGACAGACGGACAGACGGACAGACGGACAGACGGACAGACGGACAGACGGACAGACGGACAGACGGACAGACGGACAGACGGACAGACGGACAGACGGACAGACGGACAGACGGACAGACGGACAGACGGACAGACGGACAGACGGACAGACGCACAGACGGACAGACGGACAGACAAACAGACGGACAGACAGACAGACAGACATGACGAATCTATCTAATTTATAATTCATTTGTTGGTCTAAGTATTAAAATGTACTATAACTTGCCACAAAATGTTATTGAGTTACCAACGCATAAATTTAAATCTCACGTGAAAGCCTGTTTAATGAGTAAAGGATACTATAAAATTGTAGACTACCTAAATGATAAGGATTCATGGACATAATGACCTCCATGCCTGCACACTTGTAGCATTTTCATATATATTAACGGAAATTATTAATAATATATAATTAATCAATTTTAATAAATTAGGCTTAGCAGCATTTATTACTGTATAAAAATTGATTTATATTGATTATTCAATAATTGACAAGATGCTAACCACCTACTATTGTAACCTGGTCCTGCAGTTTATTAGTATTGGATTAAGTAACTACTACTCTTTGTGACCTATGAGGGGAACCTAAGTAGTCATGCGCACTCAAATGTCTCTGGTGGTGACTAAGGTAAAGCTGCTGGCATGATCATCAGCACCGAGAGTAGGAAAACTCTGCATTTATATCTAAACCCTCGCCAACCCGTATGCCAAGCGTGGTGAGTATGGCAATTACCCCTCATGTGATGGTGCGGGCCTCCCCCGTGCCCCAGCAGTGGGGACTTAAATGGGCTCATGATGATGATGATGACACTCAATCTCGAAATTATTTAATCCAGCGTGAATGTAAATAACAGTGAACGTGATTATGATTTGTGAACATTGACCTAGTGATAATTTTGATGACACTAATAAATTGCGTGACAAAAATACCTCTACAGTTAGAATCTAGCATAAGTTACATTATAATCAAACTTCATTAACGCAACTAAATCCAGATTCCCAATCCCGCCTGAACACGAGATGATTTTTTTAGTGTGTTATTTACTTAAGAATAAATTGCAAAAGATTGCCATAAAAATATCAACTAAACCCTGATTAATATTAAATTAATAAGTTATGTATAGACATCTGTATTTGAGGTGCCAAATAAACATTTTTCTATTTCTATTTAATTCATCGTAAAAATCTCTACAAAAACGAAAAAATTAAACTCACTATATCAAAAGCAGCGCAAATAAGTTCAAATGAAACATCGCTCATTTAGTACCCAGTTTAATCTCTGATGAAAGACTGAATAGATCCTACAAGCAACTTTAAAAGCAAATGATTCCGTTTTAGAGTAAAAGCTAAGACTTTAAAGGAAAGTTTTAATGGCAGCGCAGTTTCATCAATCGATATCTCGTCAGGCAAACGTGCAAACCCTAGGGGTACTTAAAAAGCACTGGTTTTCAAACGTTTATTATTATTTTTATGTAATTCGATAAATATTGGGGGGGAGCTGAGCTGAGATCAATATTGAGGGGCTTTGAGTTCTTCGGTTCGTCATCATTGTCGTCAGCCCATTTAAGTCCCCACTGCTAGGGCACAAGCCTCCCTCAATCACATGAGGGGTAATTGCCATAGTCACCACGCTTGGCAGACGGGTTGGCGAGGGTTTTGATATAAATGCAAAGTTTTCCTTCTCTGGGTGCTGATGATCATGCCAGCAGCTTTAAATTAGTCGCCTTTTACGACACCTCGGTAAGAGTGAGGGTGGCCTATTCTACTCTGCCGGGGACCACACGGTTCTTTGGTTACATCGTCAGAAAGAGAGATGACTACCTGGAGCTACATCTGAGGAGAAAAGTGAGCGTAAGAAGGCCTAGAGGCAGAAGACACATGCGCTGGTCTGATCAAATCAGCTCAACCTTAAAAACCACCGTCTGTGATGCGATCCACGCGACCGAGGATAGAGTGAGCTGGCAGAAGATAGTCCGGGAAAAAATTACTCATCGAGACCACGACCCTCAGCACTGAGGACAAACGACGCACGGATGGAGATAAACATTGCAAACGAGCAGACAGTTCACCTGATGATAAGCGATTGCCGCCTCCTATGGCCACCCGCAGCATCAGAGGTCTCATAAGCGTGCTGCCAACTTTTAATCAAACTTTCATTTTTATAGTGATAGGTACAGATAGTCTTGAGTTTTTCGGACACGTCGCCAGGTAAAGGAGGGACCACCTGGAGAAACGACAGGCAAAGTTGGCGGGATAAGACCGAGAGGAAGAAGCCCAACGCGAAAGTCAGACCAGATCAGTACCACGCTAAACACCTCAGTGTGCGATGCCATTCGCGTCGCTGAAGACAGATCAAGACGAAAGAAAATACTGGAAAGAGTGTTACTTCGGGGTCACGACCCTCAGCATAAGGAGGAGGGTCTTACAGATAGGCTCGCCTCCCTCAACCTGAACTCCCTTTCCTGAGTGCTGATTGGGTCCACTGACATGCTGCTTTACGCCGGTTTTATGAAGCCGCGGTATCACTTCAGTTAAACTGACCCATTCATTCCGAATGGGCCTCAGAATTCATTAGAAGAAGAAAATTTTGAGAAGTTGCAACAATATGTGCCTATTTGTTTAAGGTTTACGAAGGTCAGACCGCAGTCGGTTCATTGTAATTAGCAACCTGTATAAATTCTGGATCCAAAATCGTTACTTATTTACCGTTGCTTCAATAAAACGTCGAGGAGATGCTGACTCAGATGGTCCATCAAAATGTTGTTTATCTTTAAACTGAATGCTGATAGTACTTACACTTAAACGACGTCTGCTGATATATAAAATGCAATATATTGCCTTACCTGTAACAAAAAAACAGCGAATATTAAAAACTAAAATTAGATAAAATTTCTAACAAATTAAATGTTAAGGACCTACGTACCTATCCTCAAGTATTTTTTATTATTAATTGTCCGTTTTACTTTTTTTTTTATTAATTAAGAAAAGCAAGCAACTTCAAAACCTTATATTCACAAAAGACACAATTAAATTACTTAATAATAAAATGTAGCCTATGACTTTATCCACTTGCTACTAAATCAGGTTAAGACTGCAGTGGTCCCTTTTGCTCTTTGAGATGACTAATTACTTATCTAAGTGTGGTATTCCCAGTTGCGTCCAAAGCTTTCGCTGCCGAGCCTGGAGTACGAAAAGATAAAAATAAAGATAAAAAATTATTTATTCAAATTAGGTCCACACAGAACACTTATGAATGTCAAAATAGTACATATTATCTACCGCTGGTTCGGAAATTACAAAAGTTTGGTAATTACAATCAAGCGACTGACTTATGTAACCCTTAGACTTATGAAGACCAACTCTATCACGGTTACACGTTAAGTATATCGTCAAATCTCATTAGGTCAGCGAAATATGCCCATTAACACAATATGTACAGCTAACACCAGTGACGGTATATCGTTAAATGTGTACCGTCTACTCGTCTGCCCCTTATCTCATAAAAAAAATATGTTAGAAAGCTATTTTTTGTGCGCGGAGCAACATTATTTATAATTTGAAATCAACAAAAAAAAAGGCACGGACCTAGAGTTTGTGGTATGTAATAAACCAATAAAAAATGCACATTAATTTTAAAAATCAAGAGGTGCCGCTCAGATGTCTACGACCGTTTTCGAAGGCGCGTTTTATCCACTGGGCTACCATCGTTTAGTTTGAGAAGCAGTTAGCTCCCCCAGAGAATCCGAGCAGAGCATTGAATGCGATACCTATTTGATTCCCCGAGGCACCAGCTGGGTGGGACCTCGCGATTCCCACGGCACTTGCATTTTGTTCAGCAAAGAACTTAATGAAGCACCTAATTAAATTGCCACGGATTATGGTATTATTTTAGGGCCCGTATGTGTATATTATTTACAATTCTCGCAACATCTCATGAGGTTGACCGATTCCGTACTAAGTAGCTTAGAACTTGTGTTTTACAGATATCAGACAACAGAGGAACACAACTATATACTTAAATACATATATTAACCCACACGAATGATTATCCAGGGTGGGGATCGAACCCACGACCTTTGGCGTAAGAGATAGGGTCACTACCAATTGCGCCATCGGGTCAGTCAATTGTGTATATTATGTTACGGGAAACTTGATAAGTCCAGTCCCTATAAATAATTACATGCGGCATTAGTTCCACAATTCCTGTTTCAAGCGGGCAAAGTGATTAAACTACATGATTTGTCACTTTTCCTGATCAGTAGGTATGAACAATGACCACCCTATCTCGGGCAAAGTAAAAAAACACCTTCAGCTCGTCAGTTTGGTTTCCCGTCGAGTTCTTTTTTTCCCCGGGGGAAACCATCATGGCCGTCACCTTGCTTCGTGTAGAGAACAAGTTGGTGTATGGGACTCTAACCCTAACCGAAAACCCTGGGGTGTGCATACGTGCGCAATAGCGTTCGGGAACCCCACAGCCGGGACTAGCGCACCGGTGGCTTCCATCGTATTCAATTTTTGAGACAGGATATCCAGACAATAGAGGAACTACAAATCTAAAACATATTATACACCAGACAATAGACAAAAAAGGGCTTCATATCGACTGTTGGTCTAGAATGGGGTTCGAACCCACGACCATTGATCTATGAGGCAGGATGACTCCAAAATGCGCCATAGGAGCAGGTTTATCATTATAGGAGTGAGCAAAAAAAACACACGGAACCTTCAAAGCAGCAATTTGATTTGGACTTGTCACTCTTTCTTTTAATTTAAGGCACTTTCGGTCACAGCTGGCACTTATTAGCATGCAAGCCGAGCCCTGGCTACTAACAGCCAAGTTCGACTTTTTCACTAATGGAAAATTTATTGTGAACGTTATATAGAGAATTTTGTAGAATTTCAGCGAAATTGTCCCTATCGGGGACGAAATTTTGGTGATTTCCACTAATAAAAGATTCGGTTGAAAATAACGCTTGGTTAGAGGAAATGGAATCGCGAGTGGAAAGGAATTGGGGATTTTGTGGTCTTATTTGCATAGGCATTTGGGTATTGATTGCCTAATTATCGACAAAAAGTATGTGGTAAATAAACTATCAATAGTGTAGACTTTTAAGCAAAGAGTTGATAATCACAAGAGAAATCGTAAAATTAAGGAGCTGGGACAATGGGGGATGTTTATAACCATGGTGCTGTTAGGCCGGTTTCCATAAAAAGGTCAGGTGGCAATTAATTCATTGCAATGAACAGACATGCCAAATTATAATTTATGGGAGGCGTTGATCACCATCAGGTGACCCGCTCGCTCATTTGTTGCCTCTAGCATAAAAATGGTATTCATATAATTCATGAGCACCCTAGCGCAACGGAATTTGTTTTTTTTTTATATTTATATATTACAACATCTCATACACTTGACTGGATTCCATACACTTAGCTTAAGCACTTTAGTAACGGATACCACACTATAGAGAAATTACAAAATATACGTATGAAGTATAATACTTAAGTACAGATACATACATATTTACATAGTCGAACCGGTACGACAATGAGATCTTCAAGAAACGAGCCTATACCTTCCTAAAAGGCCAGCAATACATCTCCACTCCTTCTGGTGTGCCTGATGTCCATGGGCGGTGGTGATCACTTACCATCAAGTAACTCGCTTGCTCGTTTGCCTCCCTTTCTTATAAAAAAAAAACAGTCCAGGGTGGAGTAGGTGGATTAAGAACAAACCAAGACGTATCTTCGCTATTGCGTAACACAGGTAAACGTTTTGTTACACAAATCCTAAACGATATGAAATCTTCGCCGTAAAGTATACATAAGTGATTGAATTTTAAAGGAACAAAGAAATCAAAGCCCACAAAGCAAATTTTCGGCTTCAGCCAGCACCCAATCTCAATGGTAATCTTAAAACTAGTGTACAAAGTGTTTGCAGAAAACACAGTGCATTCGATATTTCTACCTCGAAGTCTGACAGGACAGTAATCTCACTCAACCGAAGAGAGATGAGCTGGAGCATGAAAAGGCTTTGGCTGTACGTGGCAGCTTTCTGTGACACAGGAGTGATAAACTAATACTATAGTATTAAGGAGGCCAGTAGCAAGACATTTTGACGAGGCACTTCAGTGGTCTGGTCTTGAGTGATGGAAGCTCAGTAGATTGGAACACATCTTCCATGCGGAGGTCGTGATTTGAATTTTTCAAATTCATGTGCGTATTTCTATCATTAGCTCGGCGGTGAGGAAAAAAAGCACGAAAATCTTGCACATTTCGGATAGTTTCTGAAACGTGCGATGATTCAGTTGCTCTGGTCCCCCTGTTAAAGGGTTGCGAAGGTCAGAACGCAATCGTTTCATTGTAATTACCAGACTTCTCATATTCCTGAATCAACGGTCTAAATCGTACTCAAGGCATCAAAGTGAGAGCTTTGGACCAAACTGGGAAATACAGGTTTAGATGAGGATTCCAGTGGCAAAGGATAACACAAAGCCAAAGAATATTGCTAACACAAATATCAAACATGAACGTTTGTTTTCTACGAATGGAGGGTATTCGAAAATAAACGCGAACATAGCTCGAATCGAGCTCGCGCACTGCAATTGTGAACTCTATCTTTATAGTCATAGCGCCTAGCTCTCTCGTTAAAAGTGGCCATACTATACGAATTGTTTTATCGTAACATTTTTGAAGCTATAGAGGATGTTCTACCCTCTATACTGAACTTACAAATAAGATATCCGCAAACACACCTACGACAAACAGAGTTTTTTCGCGTTTGGTACGTGTGTTAGAAAAATGGACGGGAATGTGGTGACTAACTGTACAATATAGCATTTACGTATTTACCTATGTATATTTTATCATACTCTTAATAATTTTCGTGTATTTGTAAATTATGTGTCAAAACCTATGAAAATTAAGATATTGTTGACTTTGAATTTGACTTTCGGCTTTGAAAGAAAATATAACTATTATAGTTTAAGGTACTTTAAGGGAATGAAGAGAAAGAACCAATAAACACAATTTAAAAATAATTATATTGTCACTACCGTTAGCATTTACACATTTAACTTATAGACATTATTTTAATAATACAATTGCAAATAAAACGTATAGGAAGATACTTAACTTACGTGAGGTGTTCTCAAACCACTGTTTCCACCAAAAAACAATCAGATTGCTAACCCGGTGGTGTGTTGTGATCACCGACCAGTCACCATATTGATTTTTTGTTGGAAACTTAAAAGTTATTATTTCTACTAAAGAACATAAAGATACGTGATACTATACAATGTATACACTTCAAAAAAATAGTACCTACTCAATATTTAAAATTATTTTGTGTATTATATAAGTAATAAATAGGGAATGTTTATTCAAAGTATTTTAACGACCACCCTTCACTTTTTTTTGTTTCGTTCAGTAATCAAAGTTAACTACGATACACTATCGTTAATAAATTATGTACCGTATACATTACAAACTTAAAAATAACATCAAATTTGTAATATTTATTATGCCATACATGTCACGTGCGTACGTACTCAGCGGTTACAAAACATTGCGTTAAACATAATGAGTACATATTACCTACTTGCTAAATAATGCTAACTGGATAAAATAATGTTCTGTTGATTCTTTTTCTTTGATCTGAAGTCAGAAATAAAGTTTTCCCAAACTCACCTATAGACTAAAGATAACCAGGTAGGTACTATAATTTTAATTATGTTTGTGTGCATCCGCCTAATTAAATGCTGTAGACAGAAAAGAGTTCTTTTATTACTAACGAAAGCGTAGAAGAAACTTCAAAAGAAAACTTTGTACGAGTTTGCTAGTTATTTTAAAAAGGAAATTTAAAATATTTTCATTTAAGACATTTACATAATTTTAGTAGACAACCTGTTTATCTTTGGTTTTGATGAAAAACGAGGGATCTTTTAAGGTTTTCGATTTTGTGATTTACGATCGAAACCCTAAAAGAGATCAAAAACTGTCATTATTTGAAAGGAGATATTGATACTCGGATGGAGGGAAAATAATTTCCTGTTTAGTAAAAATTGAGCTGTCCACTCTGCCTCAAACTGAGATTTTCCGTTGAACGAAAATGTGGTTAGATATTTTATTCATTTCCTCTATCTCAGTGATATTGGATTGGTTTTAGTAGCGGTTTCAATGGCTTCAAGTACAAATCCTGGCTAAAAATGGCTTGGGTACACTCGACTTCAAAACGGATGCCCGGAAACAGGGCACAAGTATTGATTATGCGCACAATCCATAACTTAAGACATTTTTCAGGGTTCTAGAACTGAAGCTAGAAACCATAAAGAGAATTTTCTTTGTCCGACGGTCAATTAAGAAACTTTTTGCGTGTTTGATAGTAACCCAGGCTCATACTCCAAAGGTTGTGGGTTCGTATCCCACACTGGGCTAACAAATTGGACATGAAATTCAAGAAGTGAAAACTAACTTCTTACCTTGAATTAATAGTCATTTTATAGGACTCGATTTCTATGATGGATAAACTATATTTACTTATCTAGTTAACGGTTTATGTTCTTTACTCTCATAAGAATTACAATTCACTTTATTTATTTATTTAGACCAACCAACATCAGTTTACAATAATACTTATATAATAATACATACAATTGATATTTTTAAACTAATTGCAACAGATACTTAAAGGCTAGTTCCGCATGCAATTTGAAAAGTTTAGCACATAAAATATTATTCAAAACTAAAATTAACTATTTTATGCATAACATTACTTTGACTACTTATCCTATTCTATTTTGACCGGGCCGATGCAGATCTGTAACAGTCTTATAAAACATCCCCTTTGAGTCAAAGTTTAAGTATTCGTTAGGCTTATTATCTCTCTCTCTCTCTCTCTTCTCTCTTCTCTCTCTCTCTCTCTCTCTCTCTCTAGTTGGTCTCTCATTACTGAGAATCGTGGTTACTAGAACTCATCAACCAAACAAACTTTCTCCTTTGATTCCAATTGGAAGTAGCCTTCACCACGTCGTAGAACTTTGGTAGGGATGTAGCTCCTTTTATTTAGTCTGACCATCGTGTTGGTGATTGGCTTCGTAATCTTTTGCTTTCAGTTTCACCAAAAAACAACACGTTGGGGTAAACGAGTTCTGGAGTGGAGCCCGCGTCTTGGCAAACGTAATGTAGGGTGCCCTCTGGCTAGGTGGGGAACGATCTGCGCAGGATGGCTGGCAAGAGCTGGATGCGAGAAGCCATAGATAGATCACAGTGGCGAACAATTGGAGAGGCCTACGTCCAGCAGTGGACTGCGATAGGCTGATGATGATGATGATGAAAAAACAACACAACACATAGTTGAATCCAGAATCACCACGAATAGTTGGTAAAAAACCTCAGTCCCCATATGTAGCAGTTATCTATTACCTTCACCATCTCGACATTTAGGTTTATCCACTTTTGGTACTAAATAGGGTATTTGAGATGAGCTCGAGATTTTACAAAATATACATATTTTATCAAAATATAGATAAATATGTGCCAATAGCAAAATTTCTCAATTAAAAATATAACGTCTATCGCCGGTTTAATAGTCATTCAAAGATTCATGGGCAGGTCCATTTTAAAAGTATGAAATTAATACAAATTAATTATACCATTGAATAAGCCATACAATTTGCACCAACTATTATAATAGAACCATTGACATAAACGAAACATTTGATATAGCTACCATACAAAATTCAAATTAAATCATACGAAATACTTGTGTGTGACGTCACATCAGCCATTTGTATGGAGCGTTTTGTATATGCCCAAAATAATGTGATTTTAAAGTTGTGATATCTCAGGTAGTTTAAATGACAATCAAGTAATTTTTTCAACGATGTTTCAATCATTGAGAGGTCTTTTGATTACAAAAAAAATGTCAAATACCGTATTGTGGCATCAAAATCCGAGGTCCAAAACATTTACGCACATTATTTTTTATTGGTAATGAGCTTGCTCATGGCTTACACTAAATCCTTAAAAGTTGAAAAAAAGCCTGCGACGGAGCAAGCTTACCCAGAAGTAACCTGTATTCAGTCTTAGATAGTTTAAGTCATTTTTGTATAGTAATTTAAAAAAAAAATTGGCAATGTACTTTATCTACTCTGTAGTCTAAGATTGATTTCAAAATTTCGGTAAATATCTTTTAAGTATTTTTAGATTTTCTCGACTCCTATAAATAAATTAAAAGTAACTATGTATCTGATTTTAAACTTTCGCGTTGCATTATACAAATAATTAATGTACACGGAACAAAACGCGGTTATTTTTATATGTAAGTACATACTCGTAGTAGCATCGCTTGACATTTCGTCGTGGTCACAAGCGGACTGGAGGTGCACGGTGCACGTCCGTCAGCTACACTCGGCTTATAAGTCTTCGGAAACCCTTTTCATTTTCGTTATTTACACTATCACTAAATAAACGTTGACGTTTCGACTGTTGTAACGCGGTCAAAACGTCAAGCTGTAAGTAGATGCTTCTACGAGTATGTACTTACTTATAAAAGTAACCGCGTTTTGTCCCGTGTAATTAATTATAAGCACATATCTCAATAATAATTAATAAATAATTAATTATAATTATAGAATTAAAATAATTATTATTATTTTAACGATAACAAAGTTTATACGACGGGCCTGCTGTCAAAGAAGCCATCTTGTTTTGATTTTCGATGTTTGATGTCTCCAAATCTACCAGCGTACAACCACATTAATCTAAACGGCAATCCTCACCTCCACTTTGGGTTAGAAGCGACAAGTTCCTTAATTGGGGGATTTAGGTTCAAACGGAGGCGTGCGTGTGCCCAACGTATGGGCAACGAATTTCTGTAAGCCCCGGGGAGCGTGAAATTTAATTTTCTGTCCGCAGCCCGGTGCCCCGCAGAGGTAAAGTCGAGGTCAGTGGGATGAGCGAGCGTTTGTGAAAAATATTGTCTGATCGTTTTAGTTGCTTATTTTTTATGTTTAAGACAGTAAACGACCCGGGACTTAAAAAGGTGTACAGTACAGAACCTAGAACATTAATACCCTCTCCTACCATATACTAGCAGTCCATACTAGCCGCTACTCTAAAGTCACAATAGCAGTAATTACCAGAATCTCACTTTTCTCTATTCCATCTTTCTGGTGCAGAGACCTGGACGCTTAAGAAAGCTGACCGGCAACGCATCAACGCGTTCGAAATGTGGAGGAGGCTGGAGAAGGATGTTCGGATTTCATTGCTTTGAGCATCGGACTAATGACTCTATACGAACTGAGCTCTACATACCAGTGAGACTCAGCACCACATGCTTATAGAGAAGCTTTGAGTTCTTTAGTCACATCGTATCGTCGTCGTATTATTTTCGGCTTGCGTAAGTATGACCACATATCTGAGTATCGAGCTCGTCTCCAATGGCTGCCTATCCGTCTTCCGTCGTGACTTCTCATATTCTCTCCTTACTATTTACTATTCTTTTCAGTCCCAAATCTCCACCTTATGTTAAAGAGCGTTTCCAGTTTCTCCAGCCCACCCCGAGGTCATATGCGTTCTTCCAAACTCTCCATCTTAAGTTCCCTCCTCATTCATCTCAATCCTACTCCCAATCCTTCACCGTGCAGTCTATCCGACTTTGGAATGCTTTACCTCTGGTCAATAAGGCAATCCAACTCCCTACCCATCTTTTAAGCCTCAAATTAAATTACATTTCCTTAACCTCTGAGACCACACTTCCTCTCCCCATCTTTTCCTGTCCTTTAATTGAAATCTTTCGCATACTTTCAGATCCATTGCTATTTATTTGTAGTTGCAATAGCCAATTATCTATATTTAATCAAACATATGTAAGTAGTTTTATGATATTTTATGCAGATATGTATTAGTATATTTATATTTTATTTTATGTATTAATATTTAAACCTTTGTATGTAAGTATATAAATATTAATATTGCACTGCCCTACACCTCCATCAAGTGTCCTTTACCCAAAGGTTGCCTGGAAGAGATTGCTCCATAGTACCACAAAGGCCGCCTTCGTTTTGTTACATATTCTTGTAATACCTAGTATTAAGTTTTCTTACTATACTTTGAGTTGCCAATAAAGTTATATGTCATTCATTCATTCCTTCGCTAGAAAGAGGGATGACAACCTGGACAAGCGAATTCTGAGGGAAAGGTGAGCGGTAGAAGGGCTAGAGGCTCCAGCTTGCACTGGTCTTCTCAAATCAGCTCCACCTTAAACACCAGTGTATGATACGATCCACCACGAGATCGCGGAAAATACTCCACGAAAAGATACTTCACTGACACCACGACCCTCAGTATTAAGGAGTAACGACGTAAGGAGGTCAGAATCTTGAGCAGGTAAAACCTCTTCCCATAAAAGACAAAGAACGCCCCCACTACTAATCTAAATACTTGTCGCTTTAACTTTGAAGATTTTTTTTATTGCTTATAATAGGCAGACGAGCTTGCGGCCCATCTGATGGTAAACGGTAACCGCTGCTCATAGACATAAACAATGCCGGAGCACAGTCATGCCGCTGCCTACCGTGAGAGAAGAACTCTTTTCAAACCTCGTTCAAAAAAGGACATGTCATAGCAATCAGGGAACACCGCGATTAGAAGCTCGTTCCAGAGTTTGCACGAGCTTGAAAATAATCCTGTAAGATATTTTTTAACAAGAAAAAGCTGGGTCAATAAATAAAGCGTGTCTCTTTTAATTACAACGATTATATCTGCAGACCGTTTGTACCTGTTTAATTACTTTTTAAACCTAAGTCTATAGGGTAACTAAATAGGTATTGAATAAATATTCTGACTTCTAAAGAAATAACAAGAAAAAAGATTGCCCATTACACTAGCATAATTTATATTTGGCCGACAATTGCCTTTCGATATGTAGCCATATTATAGATTTGCTCACCTCATGAAATCCTTGATAATTGTACGCAACGATCGCGTTTCACGAAATGTTACACTGACTGTTGGCCACATCATAATGTGGTGATCAATGATAAGAAGTCACTTCTTGATATCGCGACTAAACGTGAAAAGTCGAGATTATTTGATCATAACGCAAGTGAGTGGTTTATGTGTAAGATGGCCGCCGCTGACACTTCTTTCCTATTTAACCAAAAGCTAGCAATTGAGAACAATGTATCATTAAACATAGAGTTGTTGTTCGCGAAGAATATCTTACCTCAATTCAAATTCAATTCAATCAGCCGTCCACTGCTGAACGTAGGCCTCCCCTAAAGAGCGCCAACCAGCCCGGTCCTGAGCGGTCCGCATCCAGCTCACACCAATCATCCTTCTCAAATCGTCAGTCCATCGCGCCGGAGGGCGTCCAACACTGCGTTTCCCCACGTGTCGACCGCTCCACTCCAGTACGTGTCGACTCCATCTTTTATCAATGCGTCTAGAAACATGCGTCATATACTTGAGTCGTCTATCTGGGGGGGTCCCTTAAGACCAGGGTCTTTAACCAGTGCGTTTTACCAGTAATAACATATAGAGCCGAAACGTGGACACTGACTGCGGGGCTGATCCACAAGTTTAAAGTAGCTCAGCGGGCAATGGAGCGTGCTATGCTTGGAGTCTCTCTGGCGGATAAAATTCTTAACGAGGTTATTCGTCAGAGAACTAAATTCATGGACATTGCACGCAGGATCAGCACGCTGAAGTGGAGATGCGCCGGTCATGTTTCTAGACGCACTGAGAAAAGATATCTTACCTACCATCGGTAAAGCTACTTGTTGTGCGTAATCATTCTCTTTGATGATCCATAACTATTCCACTAAGTGTATTACTAAAAAAGATTCCATGAATTTTAAGTTTTATAAAAAGTTAAAGAATCAGTTGAGGTAATGGTTAAAATTTTACACCTTCAGATCTTTAATCGCACCTCCCATCAATATACACCCACCATATCACCAAAAGGAGCGTTTACATCAAATATTTATCCATTTCCTCTCCAGCTAGATTAGCGCCTCGTACGGAAAATACGCGGCTCCAAATTCGATTACTCTGACGAGCGATACCGTTGAACAGCCAAAGGTGTGTATGTTATATCCTCCTGTCTTATTATATTTGTGTATTTGCTGACAAGATCGTCTAAAAACCGCGTGCAAAGTTTGGACGTGTCAGAAGGATAGATTGATCAGTTTTGACCTGTAAATACCATCCAAATCGGTTTTTTTTTAAATGTAACCATTATTTCCAAAATTATTATTGTTAAGGTCCTGAGATAGTAGGTATATCGTTAATGCGATTACATACCGAACCTGCACGTTGTCTGTATATTTTTTAGCTAAAACGCATATTATTTTATCTAGCTAAATCGCGCTCTTAACCCTATGTAATATAATAATGTTTACCAATACGTTTTTCTTACTCAGTAACTTTTAAATAGCAATTTATTTTCTGTTGGCTCTTTGATCCCGTTTTCCTCCAAATTTGGTTTTGGTACTTAACGGCATTTTAGCTTTTAGACGGCAACTTACTATTGTGTATGTCGATTAAGGTGACGGGTAGGGCACACTAGCGACGCCAATCGGTTTTAATTTCGGGGTTAAAACCTCTCGGCAAACACTTATAGGCATTTATTAAATAACCATGCACAAATGTTGGCACTTTTAGCGTGAATCAATTTCGCATGGTTATTAAATAAATAATATAAGTGTTTGCCTAGAGGTTGTAACCCCGAATTGTTTAAAATATATCCGGTTAGTAGTAGTAGCTAAAAATTAAAATCGATTGGCGTCGCTAGTGTGTCCTACCCGTCACCTTAAGAGACAGAAGCACCTTCTAGAAATGAATATATATTATGATCAGCAATCAGTAAAAGTTCTCTAAAACATTTGAAAAACCAATCACTTCATTTGTAAAACGATACGTCGACGAACGACCGTGTACAACGATCTTCAAATATAACAAGTTTACAAATATAATTCGTCTAACTATCATAGTGATCACCGTGAAGCAAATGCCCAGCAAATGCACAGCTGAAGCAAATGCCCGGGGAAAATGAAGTATAATAATAAATACTGACCCGGGAGAGGCACGAAAACCAATCCCGTGCTGCTCCCAAATGTACCTATACTGACCCAGGAAAGGCTCGAAAACCAATCCCGCGATGCTCCCAAATGTACCTATACTGACCCGGGAGAGGCACGAAAACCAATCCCGCGCTGCTCCCAAATGTACCTATTCGATTATTTATCGTGGATTTTCTACAATCTAGGTAAGCACATAGGTATTATATCAGACTTACACTTCATAACTTCAAGTGATCTAAATCCGTACTGAATGTTTCAGATTAGTTCAGAGGTAATATTCTATGACTATTATTATATGTATTATATATTAATGTTACGTATATTATATTAAGTGTCTTTAATCTATACTATTCATAATGACGTGATTCCTACAGACAGCGGCAACTCTTGTAAGTAATCCGAAAACACGAAACGCTTGCGCGATGTAATCGACACCTAGCGCCATCTATTGGTATAAAAAGGAATTAATGTCCCGAAATGAAGTGAGGGCGGGCCACTAGTTTTCCATAAAAAGAGTTTATTTTGAGTACCTAACATGACACACATCAATATATCTTACACATTTATTCAATCGATTGTCACCTTGGTTCAATTTCAATTGGGAAAATTTTACAGATTCTAATTACTTAATATGTGGATGTCTGTACAACTTTCAATTAAAATTTAAACGGCCGTTCTTGTTGAACGATGTAATTATTATGCAGCGATTGGTATTTGCTGCAATAATTTAAGTTGTTGATAAACTTTTAAGTTGTTGTTAAACTATTTAACTACCGAACTTTAATTAGCGAACAACATAAACTAGGGTAGGAGTGAGTGAAACAAACTAGCTATTCAAGCGAATTGATGCTTGAACTAGCTCATTCAGGAGCTACACAATAACCTATTTATTTAGCTTTTACTCGCTTAGTACCCCAGATCTGTATGTACTCTCGTTGGCATTGTTAAATTATATCTGAGCGGGTAAATGATAGGATTAATGGAACGTGACGTAGCATAGAATTACTTGTAAATATTATAATTCTTATTTTAAAACGGGGTAAAATACAAGCGTGGGTCGTGGAAATATATTTTATTCAAATCTGTGTCAATTGTGCCGTTTTGTGGAGCGTGAAATCGACTTCCGATATTTGTAGATTGTCGATATTATTAATTAGTATAGTCCTTTTCACATAGCTTGACCTGGAGCCCAATTCTCTTGCTCGTCATATTTTGAAACCATGGCGGATATCACCTGAAAATCATACAAAAAAACTATGTTTTAGTGATAAATGTCGTATGAAAATAAATGTCACGAGCACGAGAATTCGGCTCCTGGGTGACAGCAGGACAGAGTTATACGTGAGTGATACGATAGAAAGAGACTAACGTGAAAAATGTATGGATTTTGACATCTTTCACCCAGATCTTGCTATGTGAAAAGGACTATAGTGGCCCACCTTCACTTCGTTTCGAGACTTCATTTTGTACCGTGATATGAAGAATCAGTCAGTACCGACTGACCGGTATTTTTTAAATAATAAAATATTAGATAGAAGATGATAGGGATTTATTTTATTTTTTGATAGAAATGGGGTGAGCCCTGCATCTCATAGCTACTGCGACCAGTAGATGATCTATTGTGGCAGCCTATTACAGCATAACCTATTACAGCACCTCATGTAGCTCCAGTTCCAGGATAAACAAATTTCGTCTAAAAATCATTAGTAAGAGTTCATCAAGAATAATGTAAACTCTGATTTTTAATTGCGCGAACAAATCTAACAGTCACAGGTGTCGATGAGTCATTCCCATACAGTTTTGCTACTTTTGACAGATGCAGGGTGAAAAAATAAACTTGACGTTTGCAGCAGTCAGTTTAGTTCGCCGAATTAAAAATCAGAGTTTATAGTAGGTACTTACCTAAGTGCTTGTTGATTCCAGTACATTTTTATATTTTTATGTTTTTTCACTTGTGACTGCACTGGTGGCGTGTGTCTCTATGGGCGGCAGCAATCGCTTACCATCAGGTGATCCGTCTGCTCGTCTGCCACCTATCACATAAAAATAAACCATAACTCCCAGATACAGTACAAACAAATTGCTACACGTTTAAGAGACACAGGTAGGTAATCTAAAATGTGTCCTTGTATTTTCTAAGGAACTGCTTACCTTAGAATTAACGGAAGAATAATATCTCACCGACTCGTAAAACGAAGATTAAACACTAAGAAAATTTTCTTCGGAGTTCTTTCTTCCGACTAACTTACCTTTGCAAGCTGCTAATAAAGAACAAAATCAAAAGGTTTTTTCATCAACGTTTTATAATGAGAAAATATTGCTTGTATTATAGTAATATTTATTGTATTGTATTATAGGTATAAGGCCTAAAGAAAGAAGCCCCATGTCCTGGTCCGCTCAAATCAGCTCAACCTTAAGATGACGGGTAGGGCACACTAGCGACGCCAATCAATTCTAATTTTTAGCTAATAAACCGGATCTATTTTAAACAGTAAAACTGTGGAACCAGCTGTCACTTGGTGGTGTTTCCGAACAGATACAACCTGGTGACCTTCAAGAAAAGGGTGTACTCCTTTCTTAAGAGCCGGCAACGCATATGTGATACCTCAGGTGTTGCAGATGTCCATGGGCGGCGGTGATCACTTTCTATCAGGTGTGCCGTCTGCTCGTTTGTCCGCTATAATGTAAAAAAAAAACAATTCGGGGTTACAACCTCTCGGCAAACACTTATACTATTTATTAAATAACCATGCAAAAATGTCCAACGCCTACGCGAAAACTTGATTCATGCCAAAAGCGGCCACTTTTGCCATGAATCAATTTTTCGCGTACAAATCGGACTTAACATTTGTCACCGTCACCTTAAAAAACGTTTCTATTTTTACTCAGCATTTTCATTGGACACCACGTAAGTGACTCGTCTTGACACGCTGTCCGTATATTTTTTCAATTTCATGTCAGGTCATGGTAGCACTCTGGCCGAGTCGGCCCATATGGATGTAATGGAGAATTTCTAGCGGAAATTCTGCTCTCCGTAACAGGAATCATGTTTCATGTCGAGTGAAGCTTGAACTGTCCTAAGCAAACTGAAGCCACTTTCAACAAATGGCATGCGGGGTGCGCCAGTTACCAAATACACCCTTTGGATCCTTAACACTACCCATTAGTCTTTTTATAAGAGACAGCAAATGAGCAAGTTGTGGGAGATATTCAGACATGGGACGAGAGCTTTTTTTTATTATTTCCTTTAGTTTAAAAGTAGCAAGGGAGGTAGAAACGCCCTATTGGTCTAGTGGTTTAAGTACAGGGCTCGATTCCCGGGTCGAGCAAAAAGTATGTTTCGAATTTTTAGGACATAGCTCGGGTTTGTGCTCACCAATCCGCATTTGGCAAGCGTGGTGTTTAAGCCTAATCACATCATAGTAGCGATAACTGGATTTCTATGATGGAAGCCTAACCCTGCAGTGGGACAATTTATGGGCTGATAAAAAAAAAGGGAGGTAGAGAGTTCCTATCTGCTATTTTCTGTTCTATTGAGTTCTATCAAAGTATGCATTGTAACAAAATAATGTATACATTTGGATAAGTTTTAAATTTGTGAAATAGTAATTAAGTAATTTGTGTAAGTGTAGTTTATGAGAGAAGACAAAAAAAACAGGCCATCTGATAGATATTTCAGTGCTGATTAAGGTGACGGATAGGGCACACTAGCGACGCCAATCGAGTTTAATTTTTAGCTACTAAACCGGACCTATTTTAAACAATTTCGGGACTACAAACTCTCGGCAAACACTTATACCATTTATTAAATAGCCATGCATAAATGCGGACCCAACATTTGTACGTGAATAGTTGATTCACGCTAAAAGTGGCCGTTTTTGGCGGTAATCAGTTTTTCGCGAACAGAAATGGACCCAACATTTGTGCATGGTTATTTAATAAATAGTATAAGTGTTTGCCGAGAGGTTGTTACCCCGAAATGGTTTAAAATAGATCCGGTTTAGTAGCCAACAATTAAAAACGAATGGTGTTGCTAGTTAGGGCTACGCGTCACCTTAAATGATTTAAATGACTGACTCGATGGCGCAAAGGGTAGTGGTTTAAGCGACGGCTGCGCTTGAGGTGTTTGTATCTATCTCTTTGAGTTACTATATTCTGACATTTTTTTCAATTGAAATTGAACCTAATATGATGGATTTGAAAGTAAAGATCCAATTGATTTGACAAATTTGTCCCAGAGGCCTACGTCTAGCAGTGGACTGCGACAGGCTGATGATGATGATGATGAATTCAAAAATTTCTAAGTAAAGTGCGTGCTTCTCCGATATAAGTCATTCCTTGCGCTGGGTAGCGATTGCCGTTGTTACCTATGTACACCCGTGGAATCACAAGGGCACTGCCAACCTTCAAACCCGCCTTTCCCCAGATTAGGCTTCCAGTACCCTCACTCGCGCAGCGAAACACAACACCGCGCTGCTTCACGTTGGTTTTCTGAGGCAGTGGTCAACCCGGTGGAGCCAGCACATTCATGCCGAAGCGTGACTCTCCCACGGTCAAAAGCATGGCTCTCCAACGGTGCCATATTATGTACCTCAATGCAAGCTCATCATCATCATCATCATCAGCCCGTTTAAGTCCCCACTGCTGGGGCACTGGCCTCCCTCAATCACATGAGGGGTGATTGCCATACTCACCACGCTTGGCAGACGGGTTGGCGAGGGTTTTGTTATAAATGCAGAGTTTTCCTTTTCTGGGTGCTGATGATCATACCAGCAGCTTTACCTTAGTCGCCTTTTACGACACCTCGGTAAGAGTGAGGGTGGCCTATTCTACTCTGCCGGGGACCACACGGCGGCATGCAAGCTCAAAAAATACTCATTCGCATTTCACGCTCGAAGTCAAGGCAAAAAAGTACGGGCTTTCTCGCGTAAAAATTTAACAGCTCAATCTCACTGGAGCGTAATATTTTTTAAGATCAATTTACTGTTTAATTAAAACGGTCATTAACCGCAGTGGATTTCGAGTAATTGCCGGTAGCCGGCGGCGGCAGGTGGCGCGGTAACGCTGTTTCAACGACTTTTCAGCGATGGTAGCTCAGCGAATATTAACGCGCCTTCCATGGGGGATATTGGTTCAAATCCGAGTATGCCCTTGGACTTTTCCAATCTATAAATAAATAAATAAATAAATATTTCACAACATCACATACATTGATCTGACTCCGAGATAGGTAGCTCAAGCACCTGTGTTACGGATATCAGAATCAACAGTGGGATTGCAAATATATACATATAATACTTTTCTTTTTGTAAATACATACTTATAATACATAGCAAACACCCAGACCAATACAAACAAATATGTTCATGCACCAAATGTTTGTACTGTGCGGGGATCGAACCCGCAACCCTTGTATCAGAGGCAGCGTTCACTACCACTGTTCCAATCGGGTCGTCAAATCTATGTGCATATTTTTACCATAAGCTCGTTAGTGAGTGTAAACATCGTGTGGAAACCTACACGTTTCGGTTGGTAACTACAAATAAATAAAATCATACAACATCTCATACATTGACCTAAGTTACAGATATCAAGAGGACACCAGAGGAATTACAAATAATAATACTTAAATACGGTACACAGAATAAAAAGGTAAATTTTCGCTTGCATGGCAAGAATCAGTTATACCATCAGACGTTTTAAAAAGATCTACCAACCTTCTTCAAATTTTCTTTACATCAAAAGCAATCAATGTTCCTACAAGCAAATCTGAACTTTCTGATCTAACAGTTAAGTATAATTTATGTGCATCAGGTATTACTCTGACAAATTTAGGTAAGGTAATAAGTGCTTATAGCATATCAAACGAATCAACTTGAAAACTGACGAATCTTTTCGTTCTTTGACTGTACCACAGATATTATATAATACTACTGTACATACAATACACCCAGACACTATAAATCAACATTGTGATTTTTTGAATAATAAAACCACTTTTGACTGTATTAAGTGATTTTGAGAGGCCGTGTGGTCCCCGGCAGAGTAGAATAGGCCACCCTCACTCTTACTGAGGTGTCGTAAAAGGCGACTAAGGTAAAGCTGCTGGCATGATCATCAGCACCCAGAGAAGGAAAATTCTGCATTTAACCCTCGCCAACTCGTCTGCCAAGCGTGGTGAGTATGGCAATTACCCCTCATGTGATTGAGGGAGGCCCGTGCCCCAGCAGTGGGGACTTAAATGGGCTGACGATGACGATGAAGTGATTTTGATCTTGGTTTTCTATGGCGAAGATACAAATAAGTATTGTATAGTTAGAAGATTGCCTTCGGGCATTCACTCTGTGTCAGCAGTCCCCTTCACGAGATTGAATGCGCCTTCGCTTATAAGAATGTAGTAGGTACGTATGTTATATTGTACCTGTACAGCACAGTACTGCGGGGGGTAAATTGACCTGACGCCGTTTGTACATACGGTACCGCAGTAGAGCCACCAGACTTACAGAACCTTGCCTTACAGAACACCACGGCGTGAACCAGCGCTGTGCTGTTTCGTTGCGTAAGTGAGATACCGGGATTAAGGTATCCCAATCAGAGGGAAAGGGGGTTTAAGGTATTTTTGGCAAGTGGCAATCTAGTTCGCGTGTACTTTTTCTTATCTTTTATTTCTGTTAGTTAAGGTGATGGGTAGGGCATACTAGCGACGTCAATTGATTTAAATTGCCAGCAACTAAACCGGATATCTTTTTGACAATTTCAAAACTGCAGCCTCTCGGAAATGGCTTCTACCATTTATTTAATACTTATACTTAACTTTTGCGTCTGCTTTTGTACTCGAAATTTGAATTACCGTCAAAAACGTTAATACAAATTTCGAGTGCAAAAAAAAATCAAAAAGTAGTAAACAATTATTAAATAAATAGTATAAATGTTTGTGGGATGGGGCATGGAATAAAGCCAGGGATTGTCTGAATAAGTATTCTTATATAATTGTCTTAGCGTCGTCTGTACACCGTCTTTACACGTCGTCCGCCATTCGTCGTCTCTCATCTCCCTCTCTCTCTCTCGCACGTCATTCTAATTCAAAAATCGAACTCATACACGTTCCTTGGCATGCATCTACCAATCACCAATCCCACATGTTTGTTTAGAGACTCCCGATCCGAAATTGTTTAAAATAGATCCGGTTTAGTAGCTAACAATTTAAATCGATTGGTGTCGGTAGTTAGGGCTACCCGTCGCCTTTAATCCCTCATCTCAAGTGTGTTACCACATGGTTTTCTATTATTCATGGAATTCGCCATAGCTACAACCATAGTAACGTGTTATGATGCTATGAATATTATAGCTTGTTTTAATTGAAAAGCAATTGAAGCAGAATTCTACCGTTTTTAGTGTTCCGTGCCCTTTAGGCACGGAACCCTAAAAACGGTAGAAACGGGACCCTATTATTTAAGACTTCACTGTCCGTCTGTCTGTCCCAGGCTCTATCTCAAGAACCACACCAGGTAGACAATTGAAATTTTCACAATATGTATTTTTGTTCATGTCACATCACTATTATACGGAGCTCCTTTGTGTGTGCAGATCATTGGGTGAAACCTATGTCCAGCAGTGGATGTTATGTATATTGGCTGAAATGCTGAAACGGAGCTTCAGATCTGAGCTTCACTTCCTAGGCAAACATACTATTTATTTAATACTTATACTTTACTTTTTTTGGACCAAAAATAGTGCAAAAATATTATGTTTTCTATGTATCATAAGTATGTATTTACAAAAGAAAGGTATTCAATGTAAATATTAATTGTGATTTCGTTGTTGGTTCTGATATCTATACCACAGGTGCTTTCTCGGAGTCAGATCAATGTATGTGATGTTGTGAAATATTATTATAAAAATTATTATGATCGTTTAAAAGTTTTCCTAAAGATTTCTTCTTCTTCTTCGGGTGCCTCTTCAGTCTTGAAGGATGGCCGCCAGTTTCTTCAACTTCTCTTTATATTTTGCGACACGAAAGTTCTTCCACGCTGGTGATCCCGGTCCACTCCTGTATGTTTCGCAACCACATTTTTTTCCTATGTCCAAGACGTCCCAGAGACGAGAGTTCCAGAACAGAACCGGTTTAGTAACAAACAAATTTGACGACCCGTTTGGAACAGTGGTAGTGAACGCTGCCTTTGGTCCAAGGGGTTCGATCCCCGCACAGTACAAACATTTGTGTGTACGAACATGTCTGTTTGTATTGGTCTGGGTATTTTTATGTATTATAAGTATGTATTTACAAAAGAAAAGTATTATATGTATATATTTGTAATTCCGCTGTTGATTCTGATATCCGTAACACAGGTGCTTGAGCTACCTATCTCGGAGTCAGATCAATGTATGTGATGTTGTACAATAAAAAAAATAATTGAATCAATGGCCTCACTAGTGCGGGGTACTAATGCCCACTTTTTCAAGGCGTTTTATGAATAAAATCGTTTATTGCGAGCAGCTGCGATTTTATTATTCATAGGAATAAGGACATACTTAGTACTTTATCGTAGTAATCTACGTATTTTTATTGACCACTGCAAAAAATCACAATGAGTAATCTCTTTAAAATTTACCTTCGTTGGAAGTTGTCGAAATGGATCGAAATGAATGGACTGGTGCGCTTCGGTTTACCTCATAATTAGCTTTTAATTTGCTTCATTCTATTTTGTGTTGCATTAGAGTGTATGACTTGGTATGAGGATAATAAACCATTGTAAAAAAGTTGGCGATTAGAAAGAGTAACTGGCGAGTTTCTTGACGGATCTTCTCGACCAGAAACAACTTTCCGAGCCGGTGGTAGAATTGCATTATGTTTATTTACTTTTTTTAGTATATTTTATGTATCAACATATATATGTATTAACATGTAAATAATTACATAAGTACTTATAAATAGTCTTAAATCATTCAAATGTATGACGATTTGTAAGTGCTGTGTACAAGCCTATGCAAATAAAGAATTATTTGATTTTAATTTTGGATGTGGGTCGAAAAACTGCGAAGTTAAATAAACTGTGTGTATATTAATTAATATTTAAAATGGAAGCAAGTCCACGTCTGTATCAAGCTAATCGGGAATGCTCTGTGTGGCTACAGTCACAGGAACTGAGGGCGTCGCAACGACAAACAATGGTTCTTTCAGGTATTAATTTTATTTTTATTAATAGTATAAAAGCACAATAATCCAAAATGGGAGTGGGCGGGCCATGTACGCAGAATGAACCCTGAAAGATGGACAAAAATCGTCACCCAATGGCAACCGACCGATGGACGTCGACTACGCGGCAGGCCCAAAAAAGATGGTGTGACGATTTCAATACGTATGTCCAAGAATGGCAAGTAAAGGCATTAGATAGGGAGGAATGGAGCGACTTGGAGGAGGTCTTTGCCCAGCAGTGGGACTCTAGAGACTAAATTAAAAAAAAAGTTGGAAGTTGGTAGGGACATATCCCTACCAATAAAACCGTGGGAGAGCCACGCTTCGTCACCAATGGGCTGGCTCGACCGGAATGCCTCACAGAAAACCATCGTGAAGCAGCACTGTGTTGTGTTTCGCTGCGATAGTGAGGATACCGGGGGCCCGATCCGGAGGAGAGGGGGGTTTGTAGGTTGGCAGCGCACTTGTGACTCCATTGATTTGAATAAACTGAATTGAATGGGCGGCGGCAATCGCTTGCCATCAGGTGATCCGTCTGCTCTTCTTCCACCTATCACATAAAAAACCCTAACATTTCCATATAAGTTTTATCCATTAAAAATACATTCTAAGGAATTACCCCAGCTATTAGTCTAATTTACGTAAAGCGGCTTATATTTTCTAATTAGGCACGTTCCAGTTAAGTAGACTTTCCGTACACAGTGTAAAAAAAAACAATTTAGCCGCAAGCTAATTTAACCCTAACTCTTATGACAATAAAGCAACATTCCTTTTGAAGATGTGGTCACCTTTGTTACATGCAAGACCTCATCTCATTTCACGTTAAACTTTTTCGCGCTCCAGTAATTCCTGGGAGTTAAAATGAGGTTACAACGTTCATGACGTCATAAGCATGACGTTATAAATATGACGCGGGCATTAACTGGAGTTTTGTTCGGGAAATTGTTGTAGAAAGTTTGAATGTGGAATAAATTTATAGCAATATACATTATAATCTGCATGAATTGTTTTGGTTATCTATTGAAAGAAAAAAAAACCAGAGGCCCAATAAGGGGGATTCAAAGGTTAGCAGCGCACTTGTGTCTACTGGTATCGAGGGTGTCCATGTCTACTCATCTGCCACCATTCACATGAAAAAAAAAAGACCTAGATTGAGGGGGGTTGTCATACAATATGTTAGTCCGACACTTTGTGGCGGCGGCCATCTTGGATCAAATTCTTCAGATGGATCAATCTTGGCAAAATTTTAACATACCTTAGATCACCCCCGTCAATTCACCTTTTAAACAAAAAAAATACAAAACCAAAATCGGTTCATTCGTTCGGGAGCTTCTATGCCACGAACTGACACACACTCATACACAAACTCCCACACTTACTTACACACACATCAAACTTATAAGACCGCGGGGGTTAAAAAGTACTTACCTACATCTTTAAATTCTTTAAGTTTTCATTATCGTCACAAATTGCCATAAGTCTGGCGGCGCTAGTTTCGCCGATGTAGTGCCTGTAGACTAAATTTTAAAAGCAAAGGTTTTACCGGAGACAATATTTTACTAGATTTTTTTGAAACCTTTGAACCGTAAACCTAACCTTATATAGTTTTTTAGATTTTCGCGTTGCATTATAACTATAATGTATCAATACGGGGATTAACACGATATTTATTATGCGAAACAACATTGTGTACTCACATATTGTTGTTGTTTCACATAATAAATATCGTGTTAATCCCCGTATTGATACATTACTAACCTTATATTTTAGGTAAAGGTCAGTTTGTAACACCTAGGGAGATATCGTACCTACTTTACCTCTGTCATGAATTAATAAATGCTGTGCAAATAAAAACCTCAGCTTTGCTAAGAAGAAAATGTATTCCCTAATCACTAGGTACATATTATTTTTTCTATTATGTTTGTGCGCACACATCACTATAAATGAGCAGGTTAGAATGAAAACTACAACATACCCATTTTTTGATATAACAGAAATCTAAAAAAACTAAACTTAAAAAACCTAATGAAAATGGTTTTAAACTTGATTTTACTAAATGGTAGATTTTATCATTTATACCATGAATCGTAAAAAAAATGAACGTGACAATAAATGGATATGTTAATGTCTTGTTCAAGTACGCAGATAAACCCGGCACCACCTTAGCTGATAGAGGTACCTTTTAGCTAGAGAACGTTTTACTTACAATAAATAATCCAATAATTGTAAAGTTAATTAGTCTAAAAATGTATTTCGGACTGGAAACCTACCATTCATGATCCGTGAACTTAAAAGGCCACGAACGAAAGGATCGAAATCAAATAAATAAATAAAATTAATATTTCACAACATCACATACATTGATCTAACTCCGAGATAGGTAGCTCAAGCACCTGTGTTACGGATATCAGAATCAACAGTGGGATTACAAATACTTTTCTTTTTTGTAAATACATACTTATAATATAGGAAACACCCAGACCAATACAAACAAACATGTTCATGCACACAAAGTAGGTATTTCAAGGACTTAGCCGAAATTTAGAAATAAAAAAAGATTATAGGAATAAAACACGATTATCTAGTTTATTTTGAAAACATCTACCCAGTAGAACGATCCAATCTAAAATGTAAAAGCGCCATAAAAAGGCGTACCATTGGTAAGATATTCCAGCAAAATTCCTTGATATTATCTTAAAGTCCGAAAAGCCGAAATAAAGTACATTTTGCTCTCTCATCCATTCCCATCACTCCACTTTACAAGCCAGCCTTGGTAATGAGACAACATCGGAACACGGAACTGATAATAATGGACGTGCATAATACAATACTTACATAGCTCCCTAACTTTGAGATATAATTATTTAAATGAGAGAGAAGAGTTCCCAATTACTAATCTTGCTTTTCTTGGTATCTACTTAACTTATTTATTAAGTACTAGTGGCTCGCCCTTACTTTGTTTCGGGACATTTGTTCCACTTTACACAAATAGATGGCGCTAGGTATCGATTACAACGCACAAGCCTTTCGTGTTTTAGATTAGCTATAAGCGTTGCCGCTCTCCAGCCACTTTATAAATAGTATGGATAGATAAAGAGACAAATCCTATAGTTAACGACAACGCTTATAGATATATAGATACGCTTTGTTGCACAACATACAAAACTTAAAAGCTAGGTAGGTATACAAAGATACACTGAACAATTTAGGTGATTTTATCGCTAATGAAAAGAAATCCGAAAAGACCGCCATCTATTGATAATGTTCAGAACTGATAGCAAAATTAAAATTAGAAATGAAGTGAGAGAGGACCGTTAGTATGATAGTTAAGTTGTTCAAAATTTGAGATTTTGTGGGAAAAAACTATATACTTGATCCAAAGACTCGTGGCAATTTTCATTCATAATTAAAATTCATAATTCAAAACTTAATACCGTTTTGCGTTATGTACCTATAGTATATAAATAATAAGGCAAGATTCGACCAAAACTTTATCTAAGAATAACTCATGGTAGGTAAGTACTCTGCATTAAAATCAAATTACATTTTATTTGTGCCATTGTGTGCCAGCCAAACTGCATATTAAAAAATACTAGTACTAACAAAAATTGATACGTCCATTTTTCACAGAATAACTATCTGACCTAGGGATAAATTCAATATGGGCGGCTATTTTTTACCATAACTACTTACTAAAGATCAAACCATTTAATTTAATTAACGAAACACGTGCTGTATAATTCATCAATCCTCTATACCCCTCAATTTACCCGTTGAACGAATCTATCACTAAACATGAACCAGTAAAATCTCCGACCGATCCTTGCTTATTCATGGCTCGCAGTTCAGAGGCCGCCAGTAACTGGACCTTTTAGCCGGATTGGGGGCTGGTGTCAGCGCGTCCTTCGTTACACTCCATAATTAACTAGCGAATTAATCCACTGGAGTTTTCTCTGGGTTTTATCGATGGCGAATTTAGCAAGTTAGGTACGAGTCGTAACGTTAGTCGGTTTTATCGATGGTGATTTGAGCAAGTCAAGGTGCTAACGTCAGAATAATCCGGGCAAGATAAAGAATTAATATACTTATATTGCACTCTAAAAATTCATATCTGAAACACTTTAAACAAGGTATTACAGGAGTAATGTACAACAAAGGCGGTTTTATCATGAGCGATCTCTTTCAGGTAACCTTAAGGTACGGTTCGCTTCCACATTTATAATGCGAGGTCCCTGTCTTTTCTGACCACTATAATCTGGACATCTTTTAGGCAAATGCGTATCATCCCCATCGTAGCTTTCCGGCAGGTGCGATTTTGGTCAAGCGTTAGCTTAGCCTATTGTCCAAAAAAAAAAACCTATAGTTTAATAACAAAAGGACAGCCCTTGTTTACATTATATCTCCATAATTACATATTGTTTTTGTATAAGGATTCAGTATAAGCCATATTAATTTAATGTAAAAGTGTGTGTGTATTTGTCTGTCTGTTTGTCCGTCTTTCACGGCAAAACAAAGCAACGGATTGTCTTTTTTTTTAAGTGGAGATAGTTAAAGGGACGGAGAGTGACAAAGGCTACTTTATGTTTCTTTCAACGCGAGCGAAGCCATGGGTAAAAGCTAGTTAATATAGTCTTCTAGCTCTCAACATTGTTTGGAACTGGTACAAGCAACCCATTGTCTTCCAAATAAGATTACAGAGATAACTCTGTAATTATTTTAGGTCCTCCACCTTGGAGAATCTAGTCCTATTTTCGCAAACGAATTTCCGGCTCCCTCAATTACACTAACGAATCTGGGAGGATTTTAGAACGGTATTTTTATTACAACTGTTTCAGCTATTAGGGATGTTTCATTTATGGCTATGCTGGATTATATTAAACTTCCTTCCCTTCTAAACGCAAAACCTCGTAGCAGTCAAATAGCACTCAAATTATGTGTCTATGATTTTTTTGTATAAGAAAAATTGTAAAGAAATTACTAAATCAAAAAGTACATATGAAGTTCACATATTGATATGAAGTTTTTTGCATAGATACCTATTTATTATGTGAAACAACATTGTGTACTCACATATTTGTTTCGTAGTTTTTTCGGCGTTGAGACATCCCAGAGGTCGGACGTGTGTCGCTTGTTGCTGCGAGGTTCTCCGTGAAGTAGCGCTTTGCCCTGCCTGGTGCACTGGAGCCCTGAAGCGACTGTGAAGCCCTGCGAGTTCGCGCGTACCTCAGTGAGTTGAATATTTTTGCTATTCGACCGGCGGGGTTTGAACCGGCATTCGCCGCGTCGCGCGTGCCGTGCTTGCCGCTAGTCCACGACGCTTGCTCCCGGGCGCACGAAATTACCTATCACTTTATAAGCTACCATTGCTCGACCAAAACCACAGGCGTTATTGGATGCACACAGATTGCTCGGTGAAAAACGCAGGCGTTATCGGGTTCATCGAACACGTAGAAAATGAAGTGTGTAGGGTGTAATCACCTACTGGACCACCACAACAACCTACAATGCAATGCATGCAAGGCGCGCTATTGCCTAAAATGTCTACATGTAAAAGCGGAGAGCACCTCGGCAATGACAGCTGAACAGCTGACAGCGCTGAAATGTCCTTCTTGCGTAAACGTGAATGCTGCCCCACGCAAGAACCGTGGCGACGATTCCCCAGCACGGGTGCCCGCAACCGCGTCTACCTTCACTAGACCTGAATCCACAAGGTCAGTGCAGCGTAACAACAAAGCGGAACCACATGCATCAACTGGGACAGAGGAGTCAACATTGTTAGCCGAATTGCGACACCTACGACAGGAAATAACCGAGGTAAAGCAACAAAACGCAGAAATTAAAACTCAGATGATATCTATCTCCGAACACTTGACACAAACACTTAAAGAACAGTCAAAAGCACTCCAAGAAGCGCAGCTCGAAATAGCCAGTCTACAAATAACAGTCGGTGGTCTCCAACAGCAGATAGCCACTCGAGAACAAGACAGCCTGAGAAACGATCTAGAAATAGTGGGACTTGCCGAGGAAGACAATGAAAATCTCCTTCAAGTTGTTAAGGTGATTGCAACAAAGATCGGTGTAGAACTCTCTGAAAACGACATAAACGACGTCACGCGAGTTGGTCCAAAGACAGGCAAAACAACAAAAAACAACTTGGACATAAAACTACCACGCCCAATTGTAATAAAACTAGTACGGAAAGGCAAACGCGATGAGATAATCAAAGCGGCAAAATCCCGGCGTAATATGACATCTGAAAACGTCGTTGACAGCAAGCCCCTACCGCTATACATCAATGAAAGGCTCACGAAAGACAACAGAAGCCTATTTCGTCAAGCAAGATTACGTACTAACGAGCACGGGTTTCGATACTGCTGGACTCGGAACGGTGGCATTTATGTCAGGAAATCAGACGGAAGACCAGCCATCCGTATTCTCACAATGGCCGAACTGGACGAAAAAGTGGGCCTCCGAAAACAACCAGAGGAGCAGACTGCGAACTTTTAACCAACGTCCTAAGCGTTTTAGTATTTGTGCCTATTTAATATTTCTTCTACTTACTTTAACATGTAGTGTCCACCTCAAAAACGGCCTTCTGCCTAGTCAACTGCTAACCTCGTTTTGCAACAAAATGTCACAGAGTCATTGCTAACACATACAACACGCACACAAATATTTCCCAACAACACACAACAAAACTCACATTATCCCTCAGATAGACACAAAAAACGCAACACTGTGTTCCCGAGCAAATGTAGTCAAATCCGTACTCAGAAAATAAAGATTCTCTTAATACCTAAATACAGGAAAATATTATGAATGACATTGCTAAAGATCTTGACGAAACGTTGTCTATAGACTGTCATTTGCTCGAGAACATCGAAAGCTGTTCAAGTTTTCTATCAACTGAACACAACTTAAAATTGCTCACTTTTAACATAAGAAGCATACAACAGAACTTCGACCCATTTTTGATAACTCTTAACCGCTTAGAAACTACGATAGACCTTATAGTTTTAACAGAATGTTGGCTTAACAATAACACTCTGATTCCACAGCTTCCCGGATACACAACCTTTCGCACACACAAGTACATTAACAAAAGCGGAGGAGTGGTTGTCTTTGTTAAAGACAATTGGAACGCTATTGTTACGGAACCGAACATAATGGACTGCAACTGTTTAGAGATTCGCATAGGGCCTGATTTGCAAGTATTAGGTATATACAGATCACCCTCTTTTGTTAATATTAACAACTTCCTGGATTCTCTCGATCAAACCCTGCGCTGTGTTAGAACAAAAAGTAACATTATACTAACTGGAGATTTGAACTTGGACTTGTGCTCACAGCCAATGAACGAGCAATGTGTTGACTACATCTCCCTTCTTACTCAACATCAGCTTCTCCCTGCTATTAACATCCCAACAAGAGGCGACGCCTGCCTCGACCACTTCTTTGTCAAAAGACATGGACACACGCTGGGAATGGTATGTGCCACGGATATTACCGATCACTACATATGTATGTTGGCCACTAAAATAGGAAAGGTGAGAAACACTAACAATCGCACCCGGCGTAAAATTGACTACAATGCTGTTGAAGAAGAACTCAAAACCGAGGAATGGACTGCCGTCATTGACTCTCAAGACACTAACACGGCAACTAACGAATTCAATGTAACTGTAGCCAGTGCTATCAACAATAACACTAGAACTGTGACCACTAGTCGCTCTAAATTCATAATTAAGCCTTGGATAACACCCGGACTTTTAAGATGCCAAAAACACAGAGATCGACTCCATCTCCAGGCAAGGTTGCACCCACAAAACGAAATTACACAAGTCACATACAAAAGATACCGAAATTTTCTAACAGACCTAATGCGTAAGCTAAAAGCTAACTATGAAAATCAATTACTAAAAACAAACAGAGACAACCCAAAAAAACTCTGGCAATCCATTAAGGGCATATGTCATCTAAATAATATAAAAAGTCAAGCCACAGAACTCTGCGATACTAAAACTGACCCTGTAACATCTTTAAACCATTGCAATGAATATTTCGTAAACGTAGGAAAGAACTTAGCGAATCAAACCTTGGAACAATTATCCACAACGCAAGACACTCTCGCTGCAGCAGTGAGACACCGAAATACCACCCTCCACTCTTTTTTCATGACACCAACAGACGAAAATGAAATAGACAAATTGATAAGCGAGCTAAGACCTGACAGCTCTCCAGGCATTGACGGATGCCCTCCACTTCTCATCAGGCAACTGAGAAAATGCATACTCAAACCACTAACACACATTTTTAACCTGAGCCTGTCCTCAGGCACTTTCCCAAGAAGCTGGAAAACTGCAATAGTCACACCAATTTACAAAAATGGCGACAAGAGCCTTCCGTCGAACTACCGCCCAATCTCACTGCTCCCTATATTCTCAAAGCTGCTAGAGAAAGTCGTTAATAAGAGACTAGTAAAATACCTGGAATGCAATGACCTGCTCCCTGCAAGGCAGTTCGGGTTCCGGCAGGGAAAATCGACGGAGGACGCACTGTTAACCCTCAGCAAGGTGGTGTCAGACGCTCTGGATTGTAATAAAAAATGTCTAGGTGTTTTTGTCGATCTTGCCAAGGCGTTTGACACTGTCTCGATCCCTATACTCTTACAGAAACTAGACTGCCTTGGCGTTAGAGGTTTAGCTCAGGACTGGTTCCGAACCTACCTGACGGAGCGTAGGCAGTGCATACGTGTAGGTCTCTACCTCAGTGACCAGCTTCCTGTAGAGTTCGGCGTCCCGCAGGGAAGTATCCTGGGCCCAACACTGTTCATTTTATACCTAAGTGATGTTTTAGACCTCAATCTGAGCGGAGCAGACGTAATATGCTATGCCGACGATACTGCGATCCTTTTCCAGGACGCATCTTGGGATGCTGTTTACAAAAAAGCAGAAGAAGGCATGACCACCTTAACAGAATGGCTCAAAAGAAACCTACTTACCGTTAACGTCGAGAAGACCAAGCACATTGCATTTCACAAAACCTCTGCCTCAAAACCGCCGAACATAATATTACCTCTGAAAAACCAGACAAATAGCCAACCAACGAGTTTCACCGCCAACAAAAGTCACTCTATTAACCGCACTATCAATATAAGATACTTAGGAGTCATTGTAGATGAAAACCTCTCCTATAAACAACATATCTCCTCTGTTTCGGGTAGGATTAGAAAATCAGCATACGTTATAAAAGCCCTCCGACACTCAGCCCCGATAAAACTACTAACAATGGTGTACAAAACCCTGTGTCAACCTGTGCTAACATACTGCATAAAAGCCTGGGGTGGCGCCATAAAGTCCTCAATGCTTGAACTTGAAAGAGCCCAACGAACCGTGCTAAAAGTTATGCTCTGTAAACCTTTCCGCTTCAGCACCAACCTGTTATATGCAGAAAGCAAAGTTCTTAGAGTCCGTCAACTCTTCATTTTACGAGCGGTAATTCACACACACAGAAATGTCATTAAATCGCAAGAGTACGATAATCTTCTCAAGCAACGTGTGTACAAAGTTCCTGTACGCCGCGTGCGCACGACCTTTGCACAACGTCATCCATCATTCATAATGCCACGAACATACAACAGAGTATGCCACAAGGTCGACATCAAAAAGCTTCCCCCGCGCCAGGCCAAATCAACAGTAGAAGCATGGCTGATGGGCTTGGACTATAACGAAACGGAGAAGCTCGTGAAATAACCCCTCCACTTCCCGAAAACACCGTATGCATGAACACACCCTCGTAAAAACAGACACACAGACATACACACACACCAGACACACATACACACACAACACCCACGAACCCATACACACACGCACATACAACATAGACAACGCATGACACATATCACATAGTACTAGGCATAACATTTTTGTTCCTTTTAACTTTAGTGCCTAATGTACTAATCCTAATTAACTTCAGCATTTTTGCCCATAATGTTTAATTACTTATAAATTATCAATCTTTAAAATGTTAATCCGAACCTAATGTCTAACGCCACCAGCAAGTCAACACTGTAAATCGTTCTTGGCTGCTGCGACACAAACAATTTTGTTTAGTGCAGAGCCAATAGAAATAAGTGAACAAGACTGTACTTTTTATGGTAAATAAAAGATTTTTATTTTTTATTTATTTATTATTATATTTGGCTCGACGTTTCGGCTACGTTACAGCAGCCGTGGTCACGAGCGGACCACGGCTGCTGTAACGTAGCCGAAACGTCGAGCCAAATATGTGTGTACACAATGTTGTTTCACATAATAAATATCGTGTTAATCCCCGTATTGATACATTACAGTTATAATGCAACGCGAAAATCTAAAAAACTAGATACCTATTCTATGCAAAAAACATTTTGACTTTGAAATATAGAAGCGTGATGTCACATGTTTGCCGCTATTTGTATGGAGCATTTTGAAGCTCAAAAATGTGATTTTAAAGTTGTTATATCTCAGCAAGTTTAAATGAGAATCAAGTCATTCATTCAACGATGTTTCTATACTTAAGGGACCTTTTGATTAAAAACATAAAAACATTATTAGTCAAATGCCTTATTGCCAAAATATTTCGTACTTTTTTTTTAATTCCAACTGTCAGTCATCTGCAAATGATTTCTCTGAGTGACAGTCCTTCTAATTTGGAGCGCATTCCGACATACGCGTCCGACGCGATCAGACGGCGCCTATCTGTAATTGATCGAAGGAAATAGACCAGGCTTGTGTCATCGCGTCAGTCACTTTCTGGCGTACAGTCGGGGAATTGGATTGAACAGTGTTTCAAATTCAAGCATGCACTTCTAGATTTTTCAAATCTATGTGCATATTTCTACCATTAGTGACGGAAAACATATCGTGACGAAACCTCGTGCAGGTTCTCAGTTTCTCAAAGTTGGTAGAGCCATAACAAAAAAAAACATATTTTTTTTCTTTTTTTAGTCATGGCTGCTACTGTGTTGCCCACGGCGAACGCTTATATAACTCTGCCAATGTCGAGCGATTAAAGAGACACGTTTTAATGAGAAATTGTCATATCAACTCATTCTGATTTTTATTTTTTAATTGAGGGTTACACTACCTAAAACAAAATAATAAAACGAATACAAACAAACAAACACATAAACAGCACAACATTATGAGGGAGATTCGGTTATAGTCTGATATTATATTTTATAATATATCTACATAAACATTTTATGACAGAGGAGAAGGATAAAGATAGAAGAAAAGAAAAGTTAATAGGGCGGGGGATTCTAGGGGGGAGAACGTCATACAGCGAGAAAGAATGATTTTGACAGTTGAAAAAAATGTGATCTGTCGTACCTTCATCTAAACCACATTCGCACAGTGATGAATCCTTAAAAAAAAATCGAGATCTCTCATTAGACCCGTCGGAAGCTGTAACATGACTTATTACGTAATTATGTCAACCTCCTCAGTATTTATGTTCTCAACTGTACATTCATGTGGATTTACTCATGTAAACAGCTGAATTAGACGTTGAATTACTCTGTAGCGTAAACACACCCAAGTTATTACAAGTTCTAGATTTTAAATAAACAATCAACAAACAAGAGTACCTATTCCTACTTAAATTCAAATGACAATCAATTTCTGCTTTAGTTTCGAAAACTTTTTAGTATACAGAACCGTGTCCTTTGATTAAGTTTCAAACTTTTGCTACCCTGTTTACAAAGAGAGACATTTGTTGTAAATGATAATGCTTTTAGGTAACTCGAAAAGATAAAACACTCGCGCGATGAAATCGATAACTAGCGCCATCTGTCGGTAAAGTTAGAAGCTTATAGCAAAACTGTAGCTCCAAATGGAGTAGAGCGGGCGATTAGTGAATTAATAAATTAATTAGATAATTTCACAGCGATTAAATACAGTATTTTCCTGAAACAGACCATTTAGCTATTCTTTAGTCTACTAAATTACGATAATAGTAAGATGTCAACCAGATCACATAGACACAATACAATATTGAAAAGTTCGTTTTCCAAATTGACCTGATCGAGAACTGAACTCGGAACCTATATTATTTCAGTGCCACTGAAAGGTCCACCATCAAGGTCGACTTTTGTTTATTATTAAATTTTTTGCCAATTTGACTGAAAAAATTGCCAATTTCACTTTTGTCCTTTGAGCCGGATTTAAATATATATTTTAAGATACTCCTTAATGGTACCTACAACTCGTATTTTTTTTAATTAAATTTTTTTTTTAAACGGTTTTATTAAACGGTTTTATTTAGCTCACCCCGTTTGTTTTATTTATTATTATTTATTATTGGGTCAAATTTAGTAATTCAAATTTCACCCTCTTCCTGTCAACCGATTAATCTGAAATGTTGAACACTTTGGATTTTGGTGACAATACAATTATGTTTATTCATTATCATTATAAATTCAAGATGGCCGCCGCTACAAAATGGCGGATAATTTATATTTTATAAATCCCATCAATATAGGTATCAAATGAAAGAGCTTAACAAGCAGAATACAATATACTATAAAAAATTGAAATCCAAGATGGCGGCCGCTACAAAATGGCGGATAACGTAGGTTTTATCAATCCCATCAATATGGGTATCAAATGGAGTTTTGGGATATGTTAATACTTTATGTTTTATTTGCAAGCTTGTCCCTAACCGCGTCATCGCCCCGGCGGATCGCCATTTTGAGGTTGTACTCGGTTATTTTTTCGATGGTAGCCTTCGATGCCATGGATATTAGGCGCGCTGTGGCGTCGTTAGTGGCGTTATCTGTATAATATACACAAGTTCTTGTGTGTCTGGAGATGGCTACCACCGCTTGTGGGACACTTTGCAGGAGATGGGACTGTTTGGCAGTTGTTATGACTATCGCAACGTTCCCGAACGTCTGTCCCTGGGCTTCGTGGATTGTCAGAGTGCGCGATCCTTCGTCTGATCCGTACCCCTGGCTGATTAAGAGAGATTTAGAGAACAATAATAATTAATACTATAGAGTTTACATATTGACTTATGTCACATTTAAAAATTCTTCAATAGAGTAAGGACTTTTTTCCTTCCCTTCAGTTTTTAAACGGTTTTATATTTAGCTCGACCCGTACGGTATTTATTTATTTGGGTCAACATTAGAAATTGAAATTTGAGTACCTTCCTGTTGTCAGATTTATCTTAAATTTGGTAGGTACACACCTTTAGTTCCGATGACAATACAATATAGTAATATCAATAACGTTGTAAATCTAAGATGGCCGCCGGTGCAAAATGGCGGATTTCATATTTTTCCACAACCCCCTCAATATGGGCATCAAATGAAAGGGCTACACTACTACTACTAGTAGAATACTGTGATTACGACAAAATTTAAAATCCAAGATGGACGTGGCTACAAAATGGCATATTAGGTGAGGGCATGAGTAGTCGTGTCCAGAACAGTTATGTCCAAGATTGTGTGACGTTAAAAGGACAGATCAAGTCTCTGGAAGGGCTATGTTCGAGGAATTAGATTGTAATAAATTATCAGGTAAAAAAACCATGTAATAATGATGCACTCAACGTAGGCATTTCCGTTAAATACTAAAAACTATAAAATAAAAAATCGGTAAAAAAAACTTTTAAGTTAAACGGTTCTATCTTATGTGCACTGAAAACTAGAAAATAATAATAACAATTAGGTATTTTGATCTTCTAGTTCAGAAATATTTTAATACCAAGCAGAATAGCTTTTAGGCATATTAGACTAAAATAAAAACGTGGGGCCCCTCTGAAATCCTACCTATGGCAAAAAACTCCAGTTACGATTATAGTAAGTCGATGCAATCCACACTTAGTATAGAAGAAAGTATTACAGCAATAGTTAATGGGCCCCACGTTTTTGTTTTAGTCTAATATGCCTAAAAGCTATTCTGCTTGTTATTAAAATATTTCTGAACTAGAAGATCAAAATACCTAATTGTTATTATTATTTTCTAGTTTTCAGTGCACATAAGATAAAACCGTTTAACTTAAAAGTTTTTTTACCGATTTTTTATTTAATGTTACAAGTGGCCGACGACCCGACGGATTACCTGATGGTAAGCGATTACCGCCGCCCATGGACACCTGCAACACCAATGGTGTCACAAGTGCGCTGCCTATGTGCTATTATGCCTTATTTAGTTTCTTATAAAAAGATGGAATTGAAACTATAAAGCCGACGAGAGCCCAGCGTGACCTATTAAACTTTTACGACCGATCCTGAACTAAGTGAACTGACCATTTATAGTCCATTACGTCTTAAAATGTTTTATTTTTTAACAAGCCTGTGTGCCGTTTTTAGGGTTCCGTTGCCAAATGGCAAAAAATGTCCGCGCACCCTTAGTAAAACACCGACCTAACTCAAAATTTTAATATAGATGCTAAGTGAAAATAGTATCGGCTAAAATCCAGGGATGAAAGGTCATCTAATAACAATTTTGAGTTAAGTAAATAGGTACAGTGACATATGAACACGAGATGAAATTTGAAGTGCGTTATTTACTTACCTACTCAAGAATAAATTGCAAAAAATTGCTATAAAAAATTTCAACAATTTTGAGTTAGGGCAGTATTTTACTAAGAGTGCGTGTCCGTCTGTCCGTCTGTCCGCCAGTACCTATGTCACAGCCACTTTTTTCCGAAGCTATAAGAACTATAATATTGAAACTTGGTAAATAATTGTATTTGGTTAACCGCATTACGATTTTTACACAAAAATAGGAAACAATTTTTTAGGGGGGTCCCCATACTTGGAACTGAAACTCATTTTTTTTCATCAATGATACCACGTCCAGACGTGTGGGGTATCTATGAACAGGTCTTTAAAAATGATGTTGAGGTTTTAAATATATTTTTTTTCTAAACTTAATACTTTGCGAAAGAGACGCTCCTAAAGTGGTAAAATGTGCTACTACGGAACCCTTCATGGGCGAGTCCGACTCGCTGTTGGCCGGTTTTTTTTACTATCACGCATGACCACAATCGCACCTAATGAAAATCGACGATGAGTTCTAGAATGATACGCGATTACCTATAGAAGATGTCTGTTTCATCATCATCATCATCGGCCCATTTAAGTCCCCACTGCTGGGGCACGGGCCTCCCTCGATCACATGAGGGGTAATTGCCATACTCACCACGCTTGGCAGACGGGTTGGCGAGGGTTTAGATATAAATTTCAGAGTTTTCCTTCTCTGGGTGCTGATGATCAGCAGCTTTACCATAGTCGCCTTTTACGACACCTCGGTAAGAGTGAGGGTGGCCTATTCTACTCTGCCGGGGACCACACGGCTAGACATGTCTGTTTACTATTGCCTTAAAGATGCCCAGATTATAAAAGTGGTCAGGAAAAATAGACCTCACCACGGAGTTCTATTACTTAGCTGTCCGCATTAAATGTGGAAGCAAAACGCTTTGTCCGGTCATATTCATTTTATTTCATGTCTGACTTATTAATCACAAGTATACATCATCATCATCATCATCATTTCAGCCAATAGACGTCCACTGCTGGACATAGGCCTCCCCCAATGTTCTCCACACAGATCGGTCCTGTGCCTCCCGCATCCAATGGATTCCCGCGATCTTCACCAGATCGTCGGTCCACCTTGTAGGAGGCCTGCCACGGCTGCGACTTCCTGTACGTGGCCTCCACTCGAGGACCTTTCTGCCCCAACGGCCGTCTGTTCTCCTCGCTATGTGCCCTGCCCATTGCCACTTGAGGCATGCAATCCTTTGGGCTACGTCTGTGACCTTAGTTCTCCTACGGATCTCATCATTTCTGATACGATCACGCAGGGAGACTCCGAGCATAGCCCTCTCCATTGCTCTCTGGGTGACTTTGAGCCTCCTTAATCGGCACATTGTTAGCGGCCACGTTTCGGTTCCGTATGTCATCACTGGCAACACACACGCATTAAAGACTTTCGTCTTGAGACACGGTAGTGAGTGGTAGATCTGCCGAAAAAAAGTATACAATATCAACAAATACCTTAACAGATCAAGTGAGAAAGTAAACAAATGTAACCTTAAAATTAACACCATAACCACCTTAATAAAACGCGATAAATAACCGCACTAAAGCTGATGCCAATCCGTTTTCAACACGCAATGTTAACTAAAGCTACTCATTAAAAAAACTACGAATTTTTTTTCATGCTTTTTAGTGTCTCATTTTTCGACAGCAGAAAAAAAACATACATACACTCGTAGAACATCCTTTTTTGAAGTCGGTTAAATAACACATTTGATCAAGTGCTTTGTGATATGCACTATTTAGATTTTATTTTTAAAAAATTAACTGTCGTCAATGTTAGTTTCATAGTTTAGTAGCGGCACGCGTTTAAGGTAACGGGTGGGGCTTACTAGCGACGCCAATCGATTTTAATTCTTAGCTACTGAACCGGATCTATTTTTAACAATTTCGGGGTCACAACCTCTCGGCAAACACTTATACTATTTATTATATATCCATGCACAAATGTTGGGTCCCTTTTCGTACGCGAAAAATTGATTCACGCCAAAAGCGGCCACTTTACGCTTTGGACCCAACATTTGTGCATGATTATTTAATAAATAGTGTAAGTGTTTGCCAAGAGGTTGTAACTCCGAAATTGTTTATAATAGATCCGGTTTAGTAGCTAAAATTAAAATCGATTGGCGTCACTAGTGTGCCCTACCCGTCACCTTAAAGGTAAATTAGCGCGTTTTTTTACATTCTTCTGAAAAAAGAAACGCATCATAACCTCATCCTGAGTCCTGCCATCTTTTGAAATTGCACGCTAGCTTTTATGCCTCCATTTATCTTAAATAAAAAACCCATTGTATGAAAAGAACGAAATAATTAAAAATGAATCAATTATAAATGAATGACAGAAATCAAATGAAATGGAAGATAAATTGCGCTGTCCCCAAATAACATGTGGGCAGGGCATGGGGAAATAAAATGGAGGTAAAAGAAGTCAATTCGATAGCAAACATATTTATCTTCCGCGGAAATTATTTTTTTTTTTTGGATTTTACCTGAATCCTATATGTAACGTGTATTCTTTTAAAATCTAATAAATGACAGACCTCGCGTAGTTTCGTGGGACATTTCGTGTTATCGAATTACCTATAAGCCTGTCTGTACGATTTATCTCTTCATATAGGGATATGTAGATACAGATAGATTGTAAATCTGTTTTACTGAACCTCCGAAATGGGCAGCTGCTGATACGAACCAAATGTTTTAATGAATAAATAAATGAAGCAGCACTGTGCTGTGTTTCGCTGCGTGAGTGAGAGTACCGGCGGCGCAATCCGGGGCAAAGGGGGGCTAAAAAGTTGGAAGCGCACTTGTTACTCCACTGGTGTTGCGGGTATAGGCGGCGGCAATCCCTTACCATCAGGCGATCAAGCGAAAAAAAATACAAAAATAATTAAAAAAAATCACAACATCACATACTCTGATCTGACTCCGAGATAGGTGGCTCAAGCACCTGTGTTACGGATATCAGAACTAACAGCGAAATTACAAATATACACCTTTAATAATTTTCTTGTGTAAATACATACTTTTAATATGTAGAAAACACCTAGACCAATACAATGAGACATGTTCATGCACACAAATGTTTGCACTATGCGGGGATCAAATCTGCAACCCTTGCGCCAGAGGCAGCGTTCACTACCACTCTGTCCAAACGGTCGTCAGACCTTATGGTCATTGAATCGGGCCAACAAGATCATGATCCCGTTCAGAATACTTATACCATCGTTAATATCAACTAATAAACGATAGATCGCCGATCTGTAAAAAGCAACTGAAGTAGAATGTGGATGCGTGGAGTCGATGATTATTATATATCGATCTTCTTGTTCTAATCCTATCAATAGAAATTAATGTAAATGCATTCAAGTATGCTATCACCCTCACTCTTACCGAGGTGTCGTAAAAGGCGACTAAGGTAAAGCTGCTAGCATGATCATCAGCACCCAGAGAAGGAAAACTCTGCATTTATATCAAAACCCTCGCCAACCCGACTGCCAAGCGTGGTGAGTATGGCAATTACCCCTCATGTGATTGAGGGAGGCCCGTGCCCCAGCAGTGGGGACTTAAGTGGGCTGATGATGATGATGATGATGATGATGATGCTATATATTTAATCCTTTGGTACAAATAATTCTGATTTTTTTTTCGTAATTATTTTTCTTGCAGCAATACTTTATATTTTATTTCACTAATGGCCCAATCCCAATTGCCAATTTCCCAATCATAATAAATCTGCATTGACAAAAAAGACACATTTGGATATCCGCAAGAAACCCAATGTTTTTTATTTGTTAGGAATATGACCTTTTATTCTAATGAGGTTGGCATGAAAACTCAATAAGTATCATTGCTTGCCAGAAAAAATATATTGTAAGAAATAATAAAGACAAGTAAGGTAAAATAAATTGGGGACTCAGGTGTATCTACCTCCTAGAGTGGCCCCGCTGGTAATCGGTTCTGTCCTGATTCCAGCTTCGGTTGGTATTAGGCAGAAACGGTTACCGTGGGGCACGGTTTTCCCCGGGCAACGGCGGGTAGTAATTCATTCGTGGATTGCTACCCGACGGCCAAAGGATGCACAGATTTCCGGCGGACCAGCCCCGACGCAGTGGATCGCGTGCAGCGCACACCACTCGGGGGCTTTCATTGTCCGCTGAGGGCTTAGAGGACCGGCCTCTCTTTACGGACCTGAACACAATAGGGCCGGGCACGGAGGCTGCCTTCTTTATCCAGCCCCCCCTTCTGCCGTGGGTTGGCGTTGGGGTGTGGTGGCACCCACTGTCGGGCGCTTTGGCGTGCGGTGGGCCGGTGTTCCTAGTGTGATGGTGCCGTATGGGGGCCATTTTGTTTTCGGGCCTTGAACTGTCGCGCCTTCGGGCGCGTTCGAATGTTGGGGAGTTCCACGGTGGTGGCATTCCTCCCAACAGCCTGTTGCGCCCCGATTCTCGGGAGCGCTCTCCCCGCCTTATGGTGGGGGCTTTTTTGGTGGGTCTGTGTTGAGTCCCGCAGCCAGTGGGATGCAGCTACGACTCGCCACCCCCGCTTTTCCCGTCCCGTCGATTGTCTCCGCAACCCAGGGGGATGCTCGAACGGGAGGGTTTTCGGGTATTACTTAAAGTCTGTGGGTGCTCTCTCCTCTCTCTGCCCTGCAGCCAGCAGGGTATGGGTTGGGGGAGGGGTCTGCAGTCGTCCCTTCCGGAGCGTCTGCGTTGCAATCCAGCAACGTGGACGATTCCGGAGAGGGGGGAATGGTGGGCCATGGGAGTGGCCCTAGGCCTCGTTTTTCCGGCGAGGCCCGTTTTTGAAGAGGCCGTGCTGGCGAGCCTCTCGTCCTTCGAGGGTGGGCCGCGGACTTGGTTTCTACCCGTTACTGTAGCCCACCCCACATGGACGTAGCAGGAAATGCCCCGGTGGTTTTTAGTGGGTAGGCCCCTGGGAGCACCCCAAGGGAGAGCCCCACACTACCCGGCCGTCTCCCAGCGGTCGGGTGTGCTTAAGGCGGCATTTTCCACCGGGCCAACAAAAAAAAAAAAAAAAGGTAAAATAAATTAGGTACCTTTCCCGCATGGCGCTGTTAAAGGTGAATTTGGAAAACGTTGCTAGGTAATGTTGACGAATTTGTTCAGGATTATCTTTACATGAAAGTTTTTGGTTTATTCCCGCTGTCCACCCTCTACTTGTCCACCCCGGGTGGACAGTGAAACAATTGTTAAAAAAATTCCCGCTGACCACCCCCTCTTTTAACTAAGAAGGGGTGGACAGCGGGAATTTTTTTAACAATTGTTTCAATGTCCACCCGGGGTGGACAAGCAGAGGGTGGACAGCGGGAATAAACCAAAGTTTTTATCATTGCAGTATTACTAAGATTAGCAATTTGCCTAGATTTCAAAGGTAAGGGTTGTCGATAAAATGTTAAGTGCATTACATAATTAGGTCTTTATGTGAAAATACGCTTTATAAACATATTTTGTACACCGTTACTCGTTGAGCAATACTTATAAGCGCCTATTTCTACGGCAGAAAAGGCTAGAGTGCAGCTAAAAACTCCTATGCTCTGAAATGTAATGTAATAATTTTGAAATTCGTTCAAGCAGTACAATTCTGCGAAAGTCGTAAATTACTGAAACCACTGCAGGTTTCAGCGCACTTCTGTGGCTTTTATGTTTTCTAAATATTGTGCGAAATGCAAACATGCAGTTGCCTTGTCAAATAATTAACCAAAATAAACGTATTGCAAAGGTACGACTATGAAATAAAATTGTAGTTTATTTTTAATTAGGAGAATAATTCTGTTTTAGTTGTCATTTACGTCCTATTTAGTGGGACTTATTCGTAAATGCTTGTTAAAACATTGTTAACTAATGGTTATGAAGCAGCTTTCATTCTTCTTTTGAAAATTTTATATGTTCTTTTTTTTGTTTCAAAATTTTTCTTTAACAACAAAGTTTTAGCCACAAAGGTATATTGAAGGTTCATAATAAATTGTTGTGAGATTATTTTTGATTTTAATCAAATGACATTTTTTTTATATGAGAGGTGGCAGACGAGCAGACGGATCACCTGATGGTAAGCAATTCCGCAGTCCATGGACACCCGCAACACCAGTGAAGTCACAAGTGCGCTGCCAACCTTTTCCCCTTCCCCCCATTGGGCCTCCGGTAATCTCACTCACACGGCGAAACACAGCGCAGGCGCTGCTTCACGCCGTCTTCTGTGAGGCAGTGGTATCACTCCGGCCGAGCCAGCCCATTCATGCCTAAGCGTGGCTCTCCCACATTTAAGACATGACATGATAATTATAATATACCTACATGTTAAAAAAAAAACTTTTTTTTAACTATCCCATTTGGTGTAAAGAGAGCGTATCTGGGACGTCCTAATAGGCAAAGGCCAGTCGGCCGTCCAAGATACCGCTGGAACGATGAGGTCGATAAGGATTTCTGCGGACTCTTGGTGGATGAATGGCAGGAAGTGGCCCAAGACAGACCGAGATGGAGGCTCTTATTATCGGAGGCCAAGACTCACAATGGGTCGCTGCGCCAACCTAGTTAGTTAGTTATCCCATTTGGTGATAGTGCTTTTGTTTGTGACCCTGCCTCACGATCCAAGAGTTATAGGTTCGATTCCCATTCTGAACAATGACATTATGATGAGCACGCACTTGAGTTTGTTAAATTGTCCGGATTGTTATCTGTTTAAGGCTCAATTTGACCAATCTCTATTTATGGATAAATCTATGGTATAACGTCAAATTTGTATAGAATGACAGCGCTATACCATAGATCTAGTATCGGAATAAGATTGGTTGAAACGATCCTGCGTAGATATTTCAATTACTGCATATCTTTTTGAATTTGATACCTATATATGGATGCAAAAACCAAAAAAAATCTTTTTCTCCTAACTTCCATGAGATGCGCATCTGGCTTTTTTTATGTGTTTAGTTTATGTTTTGAGCTATATTTCTAATTTAAAAGAAAATGCAAAAACATTGTAATTTTAAAGAAAAAAAACGAAAATATTTACCCTTTATAAGTTTGAAAATATATTCAAAATTTGTAGTTTGAAGTCCTCTAAATATTTCAAAAGCAAATAATTTTCTAGCACCTATCCTTTTTTTTAATGAAAAATAAATTTCGATTTACCGCTGTTAAAAATAACAAATTTCAAAAATTTATTACTCGGGTAACTAACCGAAATTAAAACACGGGAGTTCCTGTCTTGCATTTGTAATACTAAGGTCTTTCTAATGCTTAAAAAACAGGGAGATGTCCGATTTTGAGGCTTCAGGAAACATTGTGCTATACCACAAATGCTAAAGCTATATAAAACTTCAATATGAAAAAGCCCCCCAGTGAAATTTGACCTCACGACCTTCAGGTTTTCTCTTTTGACTTCCAAACCCCGGATTCAGTTTCAGTAAACTTTAGCAAAAAGTCCCACAATGCACTTGACGTCTTGCTTATAAAACAAAGCAGTTTTCCCAGCGGCCATTCTCCTTCTAATAGGAGGTCGTAATTTATCATTAGACGGCACCTTCACACGTCGTGACCGCGAAAAATGGCTGCCTTTGTGATAGGGATGTGCCGAAGCACTGAATTATCGAATCCTAGAATCTACTAGCCGGAGTACGAACGTAGAATTATTATTTTTTCTCCCAGGGGAAATCATATCGTGGCCGTCACCTTGCTACGTGTAGGGAACAAGGTGGCGTGTGGGACTCTAACCCTAGCCAAAACACCTGGGGTGTCCATCTCTACACAATAGCTGTCGGAAAGCCCACAGCCGGGACTAGACCTCACCGCTGATGGCGCTCACCGCTTCACCCCTACCTGGCACAATACAGCCTTTCATTTCTGTACGACCTACCAGGACACCCGGTAACACGGTAACATCGTCCCCCGCGGAGTCGTATGCTGAGCTAGCCACTCCCCAGCAGTGGCCGACAACAGGCCGGGAAGACCTTGGCAGTACTTTAAATGCCCCTAGCCTCAGGGCACGAATATAGAATTCTAGAGCTTGTCTTACTGATACTGAACACATGGGCATTGCCCTGTTTGTGTCTTTATTGTGTATGTCACAATAAAGACACAAACAGGGCAATGCCCATGTGTTAGGTATCAGTAAGAGCAGTTCTAGAATAAGAGTAAATTAATAATATTAGTTGGGTAATTGTTTTTACATAACTAAAAATATGTTAAATAAAAATAAAGTTTAAAACTAAAACCCGACTACCAAAAAAACACGCTCTAAAAAGTATGAAACAAGAAAATGTTCTGTGCTGAAATTATTATGCCGTATCAAGGGGATACGTATGCCACTTACTGTAGCAAAACTGATTCATTATAATAATAAAATAAAATCAATGTGGCATACGACCACGGCGATACGGCATAATCATTTCAGCAGAGAAAATTTTCTTGTTTCGTACTTTTTAGAGCATATTTTTTGGCAGTCGGGTTTTAGTTTTTAAACTTTATTTTTATAATAATAGTCGTCTCATGTCATCGTGTAATTCTCGGTTGCGTCCAAAGTTGTCGCTTTCAAACCCGAGGAACCTTTGTTATAATAAAGTATAAAAATAAGTATCAAAAATGATGAGATACGCAAGAGAACTAAGGTCACAGACATTGCCCAAAGGATTGGGATGGCATGCCTCAAGTGGCAATGAGCAGGGCACATAGCGAGAAGAACAGACGGCCGTTGGGGCGGAAAGGTCCTCAAGTGGAGGCCCCGAACAAGGGGGACCGACGATTTGGTGAAGATCACGGGAATCCATTGGATGCGGGCAGCACAGGACCGATCTGTGTGGTGAACATTGGGGGAGGACTATGTCCAGCAGTGGACGTCTATTTGCTGAAATAGTGATAATGATGATGAACAATAAAAATAAAAATTATGCTAATATGAGCCTATTTTGGCCAATAGAAAAATGTTGAACTATGTGACAATATTAGCTTCGAAAGTGTCACAATCATTAGTGACGCTGTCTTTGACACCTCTCTTTTTTTTTCTTTGTGGACTCAATCACACGTTCAGCGACGCAATGATTCCGCCAATGTTAAGTGTTTAAAGAGAGACGCAGCTTAAAATATTTTGACCGGTAAAAAAGAGATTACAAAACAAACAATAAAAAAATCGATCAATTTTGAGGTCTTCTGTGTTAGTATCGCCCAGCATCTAAATCAAATAAAAATATTCTCTTATTTACAATATAGTCGGGCAAGGATTATTTGGCACGTGGAAAATGTCGGAACTAAATGCTGTTTTGACATTTTCGCATAGAAAAAACGGTATTCAACGCCCTCCTGTCAGTGTGACTGAAGTTCCTTCTTATCGTAGTCGCATACATACCTGTATGCGACTACGATAAGAAGGAACTTTATAAAGACACTCCTACCGGAGTGTCTTTATAAAGTACATTAAAAATACATAGAAGAAAATGTCAGAAAAATCTCACATAAGGTAGGTACATTAAATAATCTTAAATTAAATTCTGTTCATAGAAAATCTATTAGCATTTTAAGCGAAATCTTTTCACATCTCTATTTTGTGGTGGCAAAATGAAAAGCACTTTAGATAAAATTAAATCAGCTGTTGGTTTTGAAGAATCGAGATTAATGAAACTGAAAGATAAAAGCGTTCGTTACTTAGTTTCACGTCTGACTGAAGTCAATTGGGGTGGCAAGGTTCATTATTCTATAGTATTATAGTTCACATACCAAGTGCTAGAGGTTAAACGCCAGGCATAAAAATTAAGCGATCTCTATAAGCCTTACAAGAAGTTGCTTTAAGCGATTTCCGCCGCCCATGGACACCCGCGGTACAAATGGAGTTACAAGCGCGCTGCCAACCTTTAAATCCCCTTTTCCTCCAGATTGGGCCTCCGGTACCCGCACTCACGCAGCGAAACAGCACAGTGTTGCTTCACACCAGTTTTCTCTGAGGCCGTGGTATCATTCCGGTCGAGCCGGCCCAAACATGCTGAAGCGTGCTACTCCTACGATACAATTAAACGGATCGTTAGTTTCATCAAGTTGCAACGAATCAGATGGGCAGGACATGTTGAGAGAAAGGACAAAACAGAGCACCAAGAATAATGACCGAATGGAAGCCGCAGCAGAAGTGACCAAGGGGAAGGCCTAGGAAGAGATGGTGCGATATACTATCTTATGGCATTAAAATATTAAATATACGAACTAGAGACAGGCAGCCAGGGATCGTCGACCTTGGCAGTTTATAGTGAAAGAGACTAACGGCCGCACTCAGAGACGCCATTTAAGCTAATGTTCATTAACTTTAGTATCGGTAGTCTTTGTGCGTATCAAAATAAGTGTCAATATTTTTTCTTAGATGACGGGTAGGGCACACGAGCGACGCCAATCGATTTTAATTTTTAGCTACTAAATATTTTAAACAATTTACAACCTCTCGGCAAACACCTATACTATTTATTAAATAACCATGCACAAATTTTGGGTTGTTTTTGTACGCAAAAAATTTATTCACGCCAAAAGCGGCCACTTTTGGCAGTAATCCAAAATTCGAGTTCAAAAGCAGACCAAACAGTTAATTATTAAATAAATAGTATACGTGTGTGTCGAAAGGTTGTATTCCCGAAAAATTTTAAAATAGATTCGGTTTAGTAGCTAAAAGTTAAAATCCATTGGCGTCGCAAGTGTGCCCTACCCGTCACCTTAATTAGCCAACTAAGTTAATCAACGGCTCCTGGTGCGGCAGTAAGACCCAGGCAGACAAAGGGTTGTAGCACTAAAGAAAGTAAGTACCTTTTTGTTTTAATAATCCTCGAATTAGCGTGTATAATCCCGATTGCGTCTAAAGCTGTCGCTGTGAAGCCCGAGGTACGCTTAGAACATTATTCAGTATTGGGGAGTCTGGTAAATAATTACAGCAAAGCGACTGCTATCTGACCTTCGCAACCCAGCTTTACAGGGAAAACCGACCAACTGGATCATGGTAAATCGTTTCAAAATCCGAACCGTGCAGGTTTTCTCACGATGTTATCCGTCGCCGTCAAGCTTACGGTAGAAATACGCACATAGATTTGAAAAGTCCAGAGATGCATGGTCAGATTCGAACCACAACCCCCGACTTCCCGTATGGAAGGCTCGACCTGAACCACTGAGCCACCATCGCTTTATCGAGCTACCAAATTTGTTTTATTAATATCTTATCTTTTTTTTCTCTTTTTACTACGAGTACGTTGCGCCCGCGCGGTACCTATTTTGAAAGCAATGGCCACTTCAAAATTTAAATAATGCTCTAAATCCAATAAATTGAATACCTATTATCTGAGATACTAGTTTCAGTTAAATCGTTTTAGCCACAGATCTACAATCAAACAGAGACTGACGACGATAGAGAAAAATCTATCAATACGAAAGTAGCATAGGACAATGACGAAACTCCATATAACATTTTTATTGGTTTTTTTTTACGTCTTGATATGAAAAATATGTAATAATATACAGCTTGAACAACACGATAGTCGTAAGTCTAGAAATAAAGATAATATCAGTTTGAAGTTTTTGAGGTAGCATTTGAACAAATAATATGTACTTGAACAAAAGACTAAATAATTACAGTGTTTTATATCCAATAATCCACAGATAGGTACTTTAAAAAGAGTTCTAGGAAGATAGGGGCTACTTTTGACCAGGTGATATCACTTGTGAAACCCCAAAAGCCCGCACCACACTTAGTCGCGTATTGTGCGCGACGATGCCGCGAGCGAACACAAAGTGTGGAGCGGATTCACTAGTCAAAATCATGATAAAAATAACTGTCATTTAGAATACATTTTACATTTTAAATAACAATATTTATTCTGGACTTAGTCAGAACTGGATTAAAGTCTAAATATCGTCACAATGATAATATCGCTCAATAAATAACTCAACAATTATTTCGCCATTGTTCTATGTAATGCTGCGTAAGTGGTACCGGAGGCCCAACCTGGGGAAAGGGGGGTTTAAAGTTGGCATCGCACTTGTGACTCTACCGGTGTCGCAGTTGTCCATGAGCGACAGCAATCGCTTACCATCAGGTGATCCGTCTGCTCGTCTGCCACCTATCACATAAACACACATTTTACCACTTTGGGAGCGTCTCTTGCGCAAAGTATTAAGTTTAGGAAATATATATATATGAAACCTTAACATCATTTTTAAAGACCTATTCATAGATATTGATGATATTGATGAAAATAACAATTTTCGAATTTCAGTTCTATGTTAGTAAGTAATTTTTTTTCCTATTTTTGTGTAAAAATCGTTACGCAGTTAACAAAATACATATATTTACCAAGTTTCAATATTATAGTTGTTAAAGCTTCGGAAAAAAGTGGCTGTGACATACAGACGGACAGACGGACAGACATGACGAATCTATAAGGGTTCCGTTTTTTGCCATTTGGCTACTGAACCCTAAAAACCGCCTTAAAAAAATCACGAAAAGTGTACGTACGTATATTTTTAACACTTCAGATAACATTTTGTAACAGTACACTCGAGAAAAGGTGTTACTGAAGTCAGTGCCAAATACTATCTACATTCTAATATTCTAAGACATTCAATTATTCAACAGGGTTTAGGTGCATTTCCTCAGCATCAACAAAATATAATATAATACTATGTTATACTCAATACTGAGTTCAAACATTGATTATTATGCACAACACATAGGATATGTATTAGCTAAAGTAAAAGTCACAAAAAAAAATCTGCGAAAAAAAACCGCGCCGACTTCGGTGAAAACTTTTCTCGAGTGTACTATTTTAAAATGTTATTTGAGGTGTATAAAGTGTTAAAAATATTATTTTACACTTTTTAGTTCGTGGTTTTTGAAGGCGGTTTTTTTTCGCAGAAATATTTTTTTCAAGCCTTTTAGTGTTTCTTTTTTGGGCAGCTCCTCCTCCCTCCTCCCTCTTCCACCCTCGCCAAATAAATGAAAAACTAATTGTAAGGACAGTATTGAAAAAGTTATACTTTTACTCCTTACCGTTGAAGATTTGACCTTCCATCATCGGCAGTGCCACCAAATTAATAGTCATAGTCAGGCGTAAATACTGGCGCAGTTTCGAAAAAAGATACAAAAAAATTACGTGTCCCTATAAAAATAGATAGTTCCACTTAGTTTTTACAGGATCCCATCATCAGATCCTGATAATCTAATCATGGTACCAACCTGGGACTATCTACTTTCCAACTAAAATAGAATCATCCAAATCGGTGCATAAATGGCAAAGTTATCGACGATATATATATTATATACATGTCGAATTGAGAACCTCCTTTTTTTAAGTCGGTGTTAAAAAACAAATGAAAACTATGTACTACAATGATGGATTGTAAAATGGAGTGGACTTTTAGACCATTCTCGGTAATGCATCAATAGAGCATGCCGATGGACCTCGTGGAAAGATTTTTACATTCACTTTTTGCCAACATGTCCCTGCCATTTCGTCATTTGCCTATGGTTTCATATGGCATATTTCAAACTACGCCTGGATTTTCTGTATTGTTTTACGCTAGTCCACTATTGATTTTTGCAATGGATTATATTGTTAACTCTTTCTGTACAGGAGGTCGAGACTGAATTTATCAAATCTATATGCGTAATACGGCCGTGTGGTCCCCGGCAGAGTAGAATAGGCCACCCTCACTCTTACCGAGGTGTCGTAAAAGGCGACTAAGGTAAAGCTGCTAGCATGATCATCAGCACCCAGAGAAGGAAAACTCTGCATTTATATCAAAACCCTCGCCAACCCGTCTGCCAAGCGTGGTGAGTATGGCAATTACCCCCCGTGTGATTGAGGGAGGCCCGTGCCCCAGCAATGGGGACTTAAATGGGCTGATGATGATGATGGATATGCGTAATTCTGCCATTAGCTCGTCGGTGATGGAAAACATTGTGGGAAATTTCTTGGATAGTTTCTGAAATTTGTAAACATGATTCAGTTGGTTCAGTTCCCCTAATTAATAGTATCTTCCAACTGATTTCGGCTAAGGCAGTCAATCTTAACGACAGCCACTTACGCAGTGTATGTACATAAGTGCACCCCTCTATTGTGCATAGTTATTTAATAAATTGTATAAGTGTTTGCCGAGAGGTTGTAAACCCGAAATTGTTTAAAATATATCCGGTTTAGTAGCTAACAATAAAAAACGAATGGTGTCGCTAGTTAGGGCTACCCGTCGCCTTAATGGCTGCTTAACTTGAGGCATATTATAATACTGCTAATATCGAGTGATTAAAGAGACACATTATTTAAAAGATTTACCGGTGTGATGAGTGAATTCTATTTTATTTAGTTTTGACATCAGCTCAATCGACCGGAGTGATACCACGGCCTCACAGAAAACCGGCGTGAAATAGCACTGTGCTGTGTGTCAATCAAGCAATCCGGGGGAAAGGGGAGAGCGCTCTTGTGACTCCGCTGGTGTCCATGGGCGGCGGCAATCGCTCACCATCAGGTGATCCGTCGCTCGTCTGCCACCTATCACATAAAAAACCTAAAACAAAACACATGGACAATACAGACAAACAAATTCATGTTTCATAAAGGTTCCCCCATCTTGTTGTTGCCGCTCAGTTTTCCCTAAAGACGTGTCGAGTCATTTATTTTTTCAGTACCGACGTCCAAAGTTAACGAGCGCGCTGATTTCTCAACTTTTCCTCTAGTTAGAAAGTACTTTGAACCATTATATGGAATTTTGTTAAAAAATTTAACTGTGTTAAAAGTTAATTTCACCATAAAATGTAAACATGAATAGGTAGAAATATGCACATAGATTGAAATATCTAGAGGTGCATGCTTGGATTCTTATCCATTGAGATATCGCTCTAGGCTCCTTATAGGTAATACGATATTATTAATCTATAGTAAAGATTACGAGAAGCTGTACTGTGGGCTCTCAAATGTCAAATTTCTGACATTTGTGAATCCCGTCATAGGACATGTCACAGACAGGGGTTTGAGCACAATTTTTTGAAACCAATGTTTAGAGAAATCTAAAATTAGCTTCCAAAACACTAAAATGCGCTTGTAAATCCAAATCTCCCCTCTTAAAATCTTACACCGCATAAACAAGATCGTTATTAAGATACGAGTCTGCCATAATAAGCTTAATTATGACGCTGGACCCTCGGTAAACACAATTTGTTAACCTCACAACTCATTTTATCCCCCACTTAACCTGCAAAATGGATATTAGACGCGGCGAAATTTTTGACTATGATGTAGGATAATCGCCCGGGATAATTTTCCCGTTTGTAATGCGTAAGTTTGGTAATATTTCGCTCTGTTGGAAATTTGGGGTTAAAAGTTCGGAGTGGTTTTTAATAGTTTCAAAAGAGGGTTATGCACCTTAATATTTCATGCATGATTGCCTAGGCTTCATTGCTTCGATTATAGTGAAGAGGGTTGGTTGTAGAGTTAAACAAAAGTCAGTCAGTGCATAAAGGGTATAAAAAATTATAAATAAATTAAATATAATGTTTTAAGGGTGTGCAAATAAATAAACAATAAGATACATATTAATATTATGGTGGGATATAAGTATGTAAGTATAGTGTCATGAGAACGAGATGCCCGCGTGGGTTAGAAAAGGACCGACGATTCTCGCAGAGCCCGATTATAAACCCCTATCGCATTAGAATTAGTACCATAATTACATGAAGACAACATCGTGAGGAAAACTGCCCGTTTCGGATAGTTTATGAAACATTTTAACCATGATTCAGTTAATATGGGGTTGCGAAAGTCAAACTGCAGTCGCTTCATTGTATTTACCAGACTCCCCAAATTCCGAATCATGGTCTAAGCGTACTCGACAAATAACTGGAAATTACACGCTAAGATGATCGTATATTATCGTGTCATTATCTCATCTGAGAAAGAAAGAGGGTTGAATAAAATAATTTTATTGAAATAAGATTCACAGTCGAAGCAAAGTAGGTTATCGGCATAGCTCACGAGGATTACTAAGTAGGTTGGGTTAGAGCGGCATTCGTAGGTTGGATTGGCCGTGGTACTGGTGTTAGAGTTGGGACATTAAGCGTGGGTGGGCGACCCACGTCACGAACAATTGAACTGACATCCTGATCATTTTAATCTGGATATCTTTAAGGCAAGAGTGAACAGGCATCTTCTAAGCAAACGCGCAAACTTCCTAGACCTCATTTCGCCGGATTCAGGTAGCCTGCTTGACGACCCGATTGGAACGACTGTTGAGTCACCGTGGGCCTCGCCTATAAATCAACAGCGAGCGTCAGAGAGTTTTTAGTGGGTAAACCTCTGGGAGGCCCACACACCCCGTCAGGTCCCCCGACCTGACGGGAAGGTGCCTAATGATTTTTCCCTTCGTTACCAAAAAAAAAAGTGGTAGTGAACGCTGTCTCTGATACAGTACAAACATTTGTGTGCATGAACATGTTTGTTCGTATTGGTCTGGGTGTTTGCTATGTATTAAAAGTATATATTTACAAAAGAAAAGTATTATATGTATATATTTCTAATCCCACTGTTGATTCTGAAATCCGTAACACAGGTGCTTGAGCTACCTATCTCGGAGTCAGATCAATGTATGTGATGTTGTGAAATATTAAAAAAAAAATTTAATAGCAATCTCTCAGCTGATGTTGATCATTCGGAAACTCAGGATTAAAATCTGCTTCTTCATCAAAAATGTCAAGTGGTAAATCGAAACCACGACCCTGTTTCTCAAACAGCGCTCCATCTACTGCGCTAAACTAGTCTTTAACTTCGATAATGATTACAACAACAAAACATATTTTGTAAGACGACTGCAACTTAGATAACTTCATCCTTTCATTTGAAGTATCGCTTAATATGCGTGTAAAATCTGTGAGAAAAAGAATAGGACGATACTATTTTTTTACGTTCCTATGCATACAACAACCCAGACGTGAAATGAACTGACGCTTCAACAAAACCCACTAACATTTTACTGCAAGCCTGCAGTAAGTAGCCGTTTCTGCAAAATGGTGATATTATCATTTTTTTTTCTTTTTAGAATAGCCAGAGTGCAATCTCACCTGTGATGTGGCCAAGGTTGGATCATGTTTGGATATTAGCAACCTATTCACTCTTTTCCATATCTTACAAATATCTTGTTTCACATTCACTTATTTTTTCCACGGGTGGTTGAGATCTTCATTTTGTACGACAACTCCTAATCGATTTCTCAGCCTTACATCTTAAATCTTTACGCATACGGTTTAATATCGCACACGTATTGTAACTACATAGATGCACCGAAGACTGTACACACGAACTGTCTGTTGCAGGCATCCCACGTCTAGGGTTATATTTCCTGTAACTAGGTACTGTGTATTTCAGAAGAGTTGGAACTTGGAAGATACTTTGCATGTACTCTTTATTCACTTTGCTGAAATAATTTACTCGCAGATGTTTGAACTCATCTCTGCTATATATTTTTTTAATGTCATGAGTTTTGCTTGATTATTGTTGTAAGATTATGTTAGCTGTTTATCTATTGATACAGTTTGGAACTAAAAATCACCTAACATTGTCCTGTCAGTCTGTTTGGTTGAACTTATCTCAGAAATGAAGAAACAAATTCGAATGAAAAAAAATTTTGTATACAGTATATCCGGAGATCGATGTCCAACCCGCGAATGTTAGAAAATATAATCAATTTTATCGACAATACATAAACAGTCTCCTATTTTTTTTTAATAAAAAAAATGGCGGCTATTTTAATTTTTATTGGTTCTGAGTCCGGGTGGGTTCATATATTTGGCAATATCTTCTGATGTAAACGACTTACTAGCATAAAAATAGATGTGTTTGATAGCTTAAAAAATAATCGGACACCGATAACCGGACACACTGTATATCTCTAAACTAGGTTGGGTATAATTCATTGTGAAATAAAAAAAAATACAAACCGATTTTTACGCGAATGGAGCTGCATCCACTAGTATGGAAATAAACCGTACACTAAAACCAAACTGTCTCTCTTTTACATATCCAAACAATCCAACAAAATACCCTATCAAAGGCAGGGTTTTAACCCTAAAGGCTTTAGCCTTCTCTGAAAATTAGCGACGACTATCCATTCGGTTCCGAGTAGCGGTACCTAATTCCGGATAGCATATAGCCTCACCCGGTTCTGCATAACGTCTGGATATTGGCCGGATATCCGGACCAAGGCGGCCGGACAAATTCCTTTCACATTTATAATGCGGACTGGTCAGTTTTCAGCTTAGTGGGGGATTTAGAATCTTGTCATTGCATGAGCGGATTTTCGAATAACGTACGAGTTACGTATACGTTGGGGCGTAGAAATTTTGCTGAGAGAATTACAAAACTGAATTTTAATGGATGGAAAGGTTCTCATCCTAAATGTTTAAGCAATCCATAATACTTATGACTTTTCCGTAAGGGTGAATTTTAGGGACGTAGAATATTAATGGTGTGTCATATCATGTTTCTCGTTTGATGACTAGGTACAGCTTAAGGAATTGACAGCGTACCTACACGAATCATTTATAATCACAAGGTAAAATATTCAGTCATCTTTGTTTCTAGCCTAAATTTTAGTCTCTAAATTTTACAGGGATCTCACCGCTATTTTCATATGAAAATGGGGCGGCGTGAAGCAGCACTGAACTGTTCGCTGCGTGAGTGTGGGTACCGGAGGCCAAATCTGAGGCAAAGGGGGGGTTTAAAGGTTAGCAGCGCACTTGTGACTCCACTGGTGTCACAGGTGTCCATGGGCAACACATCCGTCTGCTCGTCTGCCGACTGTCACATAAAAAAGCGGCACATATGTATCAACTTTTTGACCCATCAGGCGATTTTTAATCCAAACAAATTAATAAACAATTTTGGATCTCACAACTATTAACTGTAGAACAACTTAGTTGCGAGAATTTTTTTTTACAAATATTTTTTGAACGGATTTTAGCATTCATAGATACCACATCATCATATTTAAAAATGGAAATGCACCAACCTCTTCTGTACCTTTTGGGCAATATTATAATTTTTTATTTTTGCAATTTATTCTTAAGTAAATAATCACGGCGAAAAATTCATCGACATACCAAGGTCTTCGGTAGCTTAGTCGGTAAAGCAGTTCGAGTCCTACCCGAAGACTGTCGAAATTTTTTTAAGTGCATCTTATACATACTTAAGAATACTTCATTGCCGAAAGAGTTATCATGGTAGATCATGCCACTAAAATCACAGTGCCTATACACATTTTTGTTTTGAATAGACCAGTTGGTACCTTTGGATGGCAGGGTTGTGCATTTGACCATGCCTCATTCGCCAAAGGTCGTGGATTCGATCCCCACATGGATGGACAAACATTCGTGTGATGACCACTTGTGTTTGTTCAGTGACTGGGTGTAGTATATTTATGTATATATTTGTATTATTGTCTGATATCCGTAACACACGTGCTTTTTTAAACTTCATAGTACGGAATCAAGTCAATGTATGGTTCATTTATGTGATTAATAAAAAACGTAGGTGCGCGTAATAAAAGACTGCGAAGGAGGGTAGACCGATTTGTCTGCCAGTAACATCTTATCCGCAAAAACTTCAGTTATGTACTCCGTGACCATGGAGCGTGCAACAGTGCTGAAATATCGAAACTCAAAAATAAGGTACATGGTAGAAATCCCGTAAATAACTATTCTAATGAAAGTTTAAAACGAATTATAATAGGCAAGCATTAAGATGCTTTTATAGAGGTAAGTAAAAAAAGTGGGAAGTTCAAGGAGAAGATATTCTTTGAGGTCATTATCAACCACTCCTGATGTTAAATGAAGATGACGTCAAAGGTGAGTCATGCTTGTCTGAGAAAAGCCTATTCACTCTTGCCTCGCAGACCTGATTCCAATTTAATTTAATTGCTAGCTAGAAATGTATATGTTCTTCAATAGATTAATAGTGCCGTATTTAAGTGGCATGACTTAAGTCGGAATTCGACGCAGTCTGCTGATGCAAATTCATCACTATCCTAGCGTTTGGTCGCGGTTGCACCCCAAGCTGTCGCTTCGGAGCCTGGAATCCGGTTTCCTATTTTGACTCCTCCACTTCGTACGGTTTTGTGCATCCCTAGTGGTCAGTTTATGCAAAATCTCCCTTTCTAATTAATTGTGACGTTATTAATTATTATTAAGTATCTGTATTAATCACCACGCTTGCCAAATGCGGATTCCGCCTACTGAATGGCGGATCACAATTCGGAGCTATGTTCCAAAAACTTTAAACATACTTTTACTCAACCCGGGAATTGAACCCAGGCACGGCCCGGTAGTTAAACCACTAGACCAACAGGCCTAATCCTATCATAGTAGCGATGACTTGATTTCTATGACGAAGGCTTTTTCCGTGCATTGGGACAGTACATATGCTAATACTTTATCTGTATTAAAATATACTTCTAGTACCTCCAACAATGTACACAGTTTTAGACAAAATGAAGCTCTATTAGGCCCAAAAGATTTTCTTGTGATGCGGCAATAAACAATGCTACATCTCCTCAAAGGTTCGCTATCCGCCCAAATTTTGTTCTTATTACTGAAGTCTAAGGTCGAAATCGTAAGAGACAAGCAAATGCATAACAAAGTAAAATAAACCAGACTAAGTAGCGACCTGAAGGAGCCCGTAAAATAAAAATTGGAACTATTTCGTTGCCCGGAGCTCTGGAAACTGAAAATGTTATTCGTTAAGGCTTTTTCATGTTTGATCCCTATTGAGAGCTTGTAAAATCGCTCTGATAAAAAATAAATCTACAAGCTTATTATGAATTATCTTTCGAGGAAATCGCTTCTTATCTACCTGTATTCAAAGTAAATAATAATACATTCCTATTTTGTCTGATATTCGTTACAAATTGCTTGATCTTATAACGGAATAGGTCAATGTACAAAATTTTTATCATGATCATTATATGAGATGTTATATGAATCAACCTCATAATAATCATAGATCTTTATAGTTTTAAACTGTGGTTTCCTTTAAGTAGATCTTAAAAATATAGTGATTCAAACAGTTAGATACCTTTATAGGCATACAATTGTTAGTAGATAGGTACTAACAATTGTATACCTAGGTAAGCTGTAAGGTATATTTTATCAAATAGTTACTTTGACAATTCAGATTTATTAGGCAATAAATTATATTTATCAAAATCGGCTGGGCAGTTTAGGCAAAACCGTGGAACATACAAACATACTTAGATACATAGACTGCTAAAATCATAACCCCCTTTTTTTTGAAGAGGTGGAAATGCCGCTTGCCCGATGTGCAGACGTCGGCGCAGGTGGACGGCGCCGCCTTATGCACACTCGTTCGCTGGGAGACGGACGGGTTGTGTAGGGCTCCCCTCAGGGTAGGGTCTCTGCTAATCAGAGACCGGCCAGGGGCATACCCACAAAAACCACCCCGACTTTTCCCGGTTTATCCAGGCTGCGGGGCAGGACACAGGCTCAACGAACCCTGGCACCGCGTCCTACCCCACGGATTACGGCCTCTCCCAATGCTCCGAGGTTTAAAAACTCCAAGGCCAGGCTAGTGGCCCACCACAAAAGCCCCCCGAAGAGCGAATACGCCGCTGGGTTGTGACGCGGGTGCTTTCAGAAGGTTTCCCGCTAGACTTCCTCACAGACCCGTACCCTGCTGGCTGCAGGGAGAGGAGATGACCCCACAGGCTTGCAAAAAGAAGCCGAGTAAATCGGCCCCATGGTCGGCTACGCTGGATTGTGCAGTTGGTCGGTGGACGGAAAAGCGAGGGTTGCCAGTAATTACCGCATCCTGTGGCTGTATGACACAGCGCAGACCAGCCAAGGTGACGCACATGCAGTTGGTGGCAGCGTTCTGTCACAGGCGTGTTCGGCGAACAGTTTCGCAGGTACACTGGAAGGCACCGGCCTGGCCCACAGGTGGCAAAGAAGCCAGATGCGTATCCTGGCCGTATTGCGACTATGCCGCCAAAATAAAATGCCGGTTGTAAGACCCTCGATGAGACGAAAGATGGCCCTGTAGATGGTCCACCGGCTGTGCAGCCGTCGGGTAGCAGTGGGGTCGCCCGGATTACTCCCCAACGTTGCCCAGGGGACACCGGACCTGGCCGGTAGCAGCTCCTCTGGCCCTAAGAAGGCCACATGAAGGGCTTTGTTGTATTTGTGATATGAAGTTGATTTGAATGCTTCTATAATCGCCACCAACTTTAGCTACAGACTCGATTTCATCAACACTCCACTAAAATTCCACATACTGAAAAATCTATGTCATTAATTAAAATATTCAAAATTTATTTCTCTGTTCAGTAAATATCGAAAGGACTGAAAACACCTGCGCCACCTACTAGCAATTTTTTTCCGACGGGAAAAATCGAAATCGGTGGTCCAATCCAATGAGCTGCGAAATAAACTACCAGCCACGATATTATAGAGAGGTGACATTCAAGATGAAAACATTACTATTTTTATCGATTTATTTATAAACAAGATGTAGAATTACCAGACTCCCCAAATCCTGAATCATGGTTTAAGCGTACTCTAGGCTCCAAAGCGATAGCTTTAGATTTTTATTTTTAGTATATTTGACGCTGATTTTTTTTATGTGACAGGTAGCAGACGGATCAGCTGACGGATTTTTTTATTCTTATTCAACCGGGAATAATACGCTCAGATGAGGAGGAAGATAAGTAGATGGTATAAGAATAGGAAGGCTTACACGTGCCTTCCCATTCTTATACCAGTCAGAGATTATTAACTAGTCCACATGTCTCCTGCCCAATCCGGCGATGAAGGGAGCGTCGTTGGGGGTTTTATTCGGTAGGTCTTCAGTTTTACTGGAGGAGAGACTGACATAAACCGTCCGCCCCCCGACAGACGGGTATTCATAAGGCGCCGCCGAAAGATGGCGACGTCGACCCATTGAACATCAGGCCGGTGGTATTCCCCTAACGCAAAAAAATCAGTTACGGTTATTGCTTTATCTTGTCTCTTATTCCCGGTTGCATCCAATGCCGTAGTTTTGGAGAGGTACCAATACGCGTGGAATATTATCCAGAATTTGATGTATAAATCTGGTAATACAGTGACTGCTATTTGACTTTCTCAATACTTAGACAGGGGAAGCGGACCACATATAAAGGTGGCCACACGTTGAGAACAATTAGTGGTCCACAGTTTGAAAAACTATTAGCAACATGCAGGGCTGATTGCGGATAATTCTTTCACTTCCGAGCTAGTAGCAGATATACGCACATAAATTTGAAAAACCCGTTCTGCGATTCCAAACATTCTGTTCAAAAGCCACATTTTATACCAGTGAATAAAAACATGCTTCCAAATATGCAAAAAATAACAGGATCTAGCTTACATTAATACTAAAGAGATCGTCGACCTACGTTTTTTTTATGTGATAGGTGGCAGACGAGCAGACGGAACGTCGGATGGTAAGCGATTGCCGTCGCGCATTCCGACACCCGGGACACCAGTGAGACCAGTGGCAGTATACCTATCGTATCGTGTCCATGAGGCACACGTTCCATATAAATGTTCTCCGTCTCATGCCAAATCATGCCAAGATCATTGTACGTGCTCATATATGTGTGGTAGGTATCATCGGTATGATTAGATGAGAGAGTAGACTCTTGGCGTATAAACATATCGATGATTTCATCGTTTTTTTTTTTCACATCTCTAATCTAACATGGGACACGCGCGGACATAAATTTATCAAACAAAATGTGTGTTCCTTCAAAAAATGGGGGAAAGGATTGAAAGCGTTGACTGAAAGTGATAAATGTCGATTTGCCGTAAATAATAACGAGCCATATATCGTTTGATGAGTTCAATCAAATTCAATGTTGGGATAGAATGGAAGATGTCAGATTGGCCTTCAATATTTTTTGTAGGTCTGTTATAATTAATTAAATATAAATAGAAAAAAATTCAATGCTCCATTCATGAATGGGCCGGCTTGACCGAAGTGAAACCCACGAAACTAGAAATGGGTAACAGTGTTAATTTTAATTTAATTTAATTATTATTTACTTCGGACAACTTAGTCTATTTCAAATTTGACTGGAGAGGTAAACAAAATGGTGTGACTTAACGGGAACAAAGGGCTTTTTTTTATTGCGTAGACGAGCTTGCAGCCCATCTGATGGTAAACGGTAACCGCCGCTCATAGACATCAACAATGCCGGAGCACAGTCATGCCGCTGCCTACCGTGAGAGAAGAACTCTTTTCAAACCTCGTTTAAAAAAGGATATGTCATAGCGATCAGGGAACACCGCGGCTGGAAGGTCATTCCAGAGTTTGCACGAGCGCGGGAAAAAGGAGCGCTGGAAACGAAGAGTTCTGGAAGAGATTGGTTCCAGGTAGTACTGGTGAAGTTTGCCGCGGCGTCTAGTCGTGCGATTGTAGAATGGTGACCCTGGTATGATATTTAACATTTTATACAGAAGGTACCTTTTCGGAATAAACGTCAAAGAATGTGAAAGACATCCAACCGGCCTTGACGCAGATTTAATGCCAGCTCGTTATTTCCCCAGCTCGTCACCCCAGTAGAAACGGCTTCACGTGGCTTTTCAAGTATGGCTTTCAATGAAGGCTCAGTTTGGTTAGGGTCCACGTCTGACCTTCCAGAGCATACCTACCATTAAGCAGCGCCCGCGCTGTTTCGCTGAGTAAAGGTGCTCCCACACGACCAATTTTTTGTCCGATTAATTGTCCTAAAAAGTCTGCCGATTTTCTTCATAATTTCTGGCTGACTTTTTGTATGACGTATGCCTTGCGCCATTGAAATCAGTAAGTACATTATATTTTTCTCCTACAAAAATCGATCGGTCGTGTAGAAGAAGCCTAAATGAGAGCACTTCTGACTCCACTGATTCTGTGCGTGTCTATGGAGGGATCCCTTTAATTGGCATAATGAAAGTGGCATAATTTATTTAGCATAATATTAATTTGGCCGAATTTGGTTTTAGCATAATATGTACTGTGGCATAATTATTATTTATCATACATAAAGCATTTATTGTTTCCTATATTAAATAGAGTAAAAGTAGGTTTACGTACGACGGGGGTGGCCCTTGGGCCACTCGTAAGCCGCTTTTTAATGACTTATGGTTAATTATTTTATGCTTAATCATGTTTATGCTTATTAGTATTATGCGAAATTATCATTAGTAGTAATTACATTATGCTAACTTATTTCATGCTACTTGACAGTGAACCGTCTATGGACAGCGGCAATCGCTTACCATCAGGTGACTTAGGAAGACTTTATATGATAAAAAAAGTTGAAGATTATCCTAATCCTAAAAATCGGAACGAATCTCAACCCTCCACTGCCTTTGGTCCAAGCGATCGCATCGGCCGGTTTTCGCAAATTGGTTTACTGCCGCAAACGCTCGAGGCGTAGATCGATTTCACGCCCTACTTGTCGCCATATAAATATACTGAAAAGAGCAGCGTATGTGTTTGTTTGGGCTGAACGTTTTTTCATGCTAGAAACGTTAAGCGAGCAACCAGGTCACTTAATGGTAGGTCACCTCCGCCCATGAACATCTAATCGTTGGTTTCAAACTTTTATGATCAGTTACATTAAAATAGTTATTTACAAAATGTCTACGATGTACCTTATTTTGCTTGCAACAATGCCTAAATCGCCCCGTTGGTCTAGTGGTTTAAGTACCAGGCCGTGATCTTGGGGTCCTGGGTTCGATTCCCGGGTCGAGCAAAGGTATGTTTCGAATTTTTCGAACATAGCTCGGGATTGTAAACACCAATCCGCATTAGGCAATCGTGGTGATTTAGCCGAATCCCATCATAGTAGCGATGACTTGGTTTATATTATGGAGGCCTTTGCCCTGCAGTGGAACAGTATATAGACGGATGGACTGTCCAGTCCATCCGTCTATGGAACTCCCTACCCCTATCAATAAGACAGTCTCCATCATTAACCATTTTTTAAAGCCCGAGTCAAAACTCACCTCTTAAATAAATAAATAGCAATCCCTTTAAGTCTTTACAGGTCCAGTCATCGGTAGTAGTCGATGGTCCGTCTAAGATCCTAATTTATATGAATGTATATCTAGTCCTTTATATTATTTTATCCAAGCATAACATATTTATTTATTAGTAAATAATAGATAGATAGATAGATATACTTTATTGCACAAAATACACAACTTAAGTACTAGGCATTACAGAAATTTTGTGTACAATTTCGGCGGTCTTATCGCTGAAAGCGATTTCTACCAGACAACCTTCATAATATTGTGTTTATTTATGTATTATCAATATAAATATTTTAATATATATATACGTTTCACTTTAATTTCCCTTTTTCAATATTGCACCACCTACCCCTCCTCTACTATCAAATGTCCTTTGCCTGAAGGTTGTCTGGTAGAAATCGCTTCCAGCGATAAGACCGCCGAAATTGTACAGTTAAGTTTCTGTAATGCCTAGATTTTAAAGTTGTGTTTTTTTTTGTGCAATAAAGTATATCTATCTATAGGTTGATAAGTACTTTACTTTTTTCAGTGCCTAAATATCGGAAAATAAAAAATAAGATACACAGTAGAAATCTCGTAACTTCTTTAATCTAATCGTTGGGGTCAGCCGTCATAGCCGATATGCTATGCTGTTATTCCACCAAATCTTCTTCCCTCTAAATTATGAACTCAATGAATCAGTGGTAATCGTCTTATGCCTAAGCGTTCCCGATCGGTTAAATACTAACGTTATTTGAAAAGACATTTTAGAAAGACGGGAGACGCTCGCATCTAGCGTCAATTACTAGTCTTATTGCCGCAGTCAGAGACGTCAATCAAGGTGACTGGTAGGGCACACTAGCGACGACAATCGATTTTAATTTTAGCTACTAAACTGGATCTATTTTAAACAATTTCGGGGTTACAACCTCTCGGCAAACACTTATACTATTTATTAAATAACCATGCACAAATGTTGGGTCCGATTTTTTTCCGAAAATTTAATTAAAAGCGGCCACTTTTGGCGTGAATCCATTTTTCGTGGACTCAACATTTCACTTTTACATTGAAATAAATGTCAACTTCTTAAGTACCAATTAAAGTTAATTTGAAGTGCGGAAGTTAGTATTTTTTTTATAATATGGTTCTTCCCGAAGCTATTTTACCAATTTTCGGGGTTACAACCTCTCGGCAAACAATTATACTATTTATTTAATAACCATGCACAAATGTTGGGTCCAACGCGTACGCGAAAAAATGATTCACGCCAAAAGCGGCCACTTTTGGCGTGAATCAATTTTTCGCGTACAAAAACAGACTCAACATTTGTGCATAGTTATTTAATAAATAGTGTAAGTGTTTGCCGAGAGGTTGTAATCCCTGAAATTGTTTAAAATACATCAGATTTAGTAGCTAAAAATTAAAATCGATTGGCGTCGCTAGTGTGACCCGTCACCTTAAGACTCCTCCTCCGCAAGTTCGCGAGGTCCAAGTAAGTTGTCACGTGACCACTCACTCAACACACAATAGCAGTGTTAAAACGATACCTACTATTCAACGATTTTTATCATTATTCTTATTATTAATATTGACTTCAATGAATTTAGATTGAAGCTTAAGAATTTTTTAATTGAAAAATGTTACTATAACTTGACGAACTTCTTTAGTGACAAATGTTTATTTTATTATGAAGATTTTGACATGTGCTGATATATTATTCGATGTATGATTTAAATTTAAAGAAAATAAGCTATAATTATAACATTAAGTAAGTTTTTTTTTACATTATAGCGAACAAACGAGCAGACGGCACACCTGATGGAAAGTGATCACCGCCGGCCATGGACATCTGCAACACCTGAAGTATCACATATGCGTTGCCGGCTCTTAAGAAAGGAGTACACCCTTTTCTTGAAGGTCACCAAGTCGTATCTCTTCGGAAACACCACGGATGACGTGAGAAACGCACTGTAGTCGATATAAATCCATCCAGGTGATGTGGATGGAATTTGGCGTTCTGACGTGATGTGCGGTGGTGAAAAATTGCAGCTGGAATAAGGCCGAACAGCTCCTCGGAACATTCCCCATTGTAAATGCGATGGAAGATGCACAGTGATGCTACATCTCTACGCAATGACAGAGGATCAAGTGTGTCGGAGAGTGCTTGGTCGTCGACAATTCTGACCGCCCTTCGCTGGACATTATGTAAGTAAAAATAAGTAGAGATTTTAATTTGTATGCCGCAAAGGTACGACATGTTGAAACCTTTTATCTGTGTAACAACCTTTTGTACACATGTTTGAACAAATAAATATATTTTTATCTTTAGGAGCACTTCAATATGAACCCCAAATTTGTTCACTAAAGACCACAAGCAACTAATTTAAAACCTTTGAATTGCATCAGCCCACGCGGAGTATTTTAATCCTACCGACAGATTCTTACCTACTCATTACAAATCGCGAACTAAGGATAGTCCTGGTACAAATATCGCGTCAGCCCCTTTTCACATTGCGTGTTGGAACGGGATGACATGAGCTTTAGAACGGTAATAAATTTAGATGGTGATTTATAATAAGGTGGTACAAGATTATAGATTGTGATGCTCTGCTCTCTGTTTCAGTAGATTAGTGCCCTTTTTTTTATTAATTTGATATTAAAAATAATTAAAAGCACTGATGTTTTTTTTTTTTTTCAAAACATATTTTTTAGAAAAATATTTATACATTTACACTCAGTTCTATGGAACGGTTTACTTGCTGCATTATTTCCCGAGGATGGTGATAACTTACGATGGATATAACCTTCAAGAGAAATTATTACTCCTTTCTAAAAAATGGTATAATAAACGCCGGAATTTGAAACAAGCTAATTAGAGTGACCTATATGGCGCTATACTAATTTGTATGGAACACTTGGACCACGCCGTCACCTCCTCTTTAAGAAGGCAAACACAGAGACATCAACAAACACTTAAGGTGACGGGCAGGCGACACTAGCGACGCCATTTGATTTAAAATTGTTAATATTCGAGCATCTCGAAAAGAACTTGTACAATTAATTCAATACTTATAATTAACTTTTTAGTCTGCTTCCTACTCGAAATATGAATTACCTTATGGCGTTAATATAAATTTCAAGTGCAAAAATAGATCAAAAAGTTAATTATAAGTATTAAATAAATAGTATATATTCTTTCCGAGAGGCTCGAACTTCGAAATTGTTAAAAAGATATCCGTTTTAGTTGCTATTAATTTAAATTGATTGGCGTCGCTAGTTAGGGCCACTCGTCGCCTTAAGAAGGCAAACACAGAGACATCAACAAACACTTAAGCAGCGTTATTTACTTTGCTTTCATCTCATTGGAATTTTAAGTACTTTTCTTTCGCGAGATTGAGCACAAAGCATTCAAAGTAGCCTTTGAGTTTAGGACAAGATTGTGGGGCCCATTTTCTAATTTTCGTAAATTGGTTCCGCCCCGAGCACTCCCGATAGGGATGGGACATTAGTTTTTCAATTTCACGTTCATTCTTTGTTATGCTTTGATATGCTTATGGGTAATGACATTTTGTGGTAGCTTTAATCTACCACAAAATGTCATAATCACTGGATAAGTTTAAGTCACATATTAAAACTTGCCTAATGAAGCAAGGTGACTATAGTGTACGAGACAATTTAATTTTAAATTTAGAACTCTTGGTCATGTTAATCGATTAGTCTTTTGAGTTTTTATTCATAGTAGTCTATTAACTTTGATGATTGTATTTTTTTTTCTCTTCCTAATTGATACTCTGTAACATCATCGAAAATCTCTGTAAAATCATATTTGAAAAGAGTAGGTAACTACTGAGTTTCTTGCTGCTGTCTTCTTAGTGGAAATCGACATTCCGAAATATGTGTACTTATTTTGACAGTCATAAGTGTTATGGACCTAAATTAAATAAATGATGCTTTATCTTTTAAACTTTTAATTGTCAAAGATTTTTTTATGTAATATGTGGCAGACAAGCAGACGAATTGCCCAATTGGTAGATAAAATGGATGGAAGTGATTGCCGCCGCCTATGGACACGCAACACTATTGGAGTCTCAAGTACGCTGCCAAAAATTTCCTCACGCCCGAACTGTTCGTGCATCCCAAATTTAAAGTGACACCTCCACCATACTAACCCTGCTAAGTGATTTATATTGATTGTTGCGAATGAGAGACATTTTTAAAAAGTAGGTAGTTCAATGAATACTTTAAGGAAAGTATTAACAATTTTTTGACACGGACTTATGTAATAATTACTTCATCATCAGCAACCCACACTCGTCCACTGCTAGACATAGGTCTCCCCTAATGCACGCCACTGCTCCCGATTTTCGGCCACTCTCATCCAGCCCACACCAGCCAGCCTTCGAATGTCATCGTCCCATCTTGTCGCAGGGCGTCCTACACTACGCTTACCAAGTCGCGGTGTAATAATTACTTAAAACAAGTACAAATTATTTTTTAACTGTCTAAAGTGACATTAGCAATATTATGGAAATGATTGTTATTTGTAGGAATAAAGTATTACATATGTGGGCCGCAAATATTTGTTAATAATTTCCTTTCAATGAATATTGAACTACATTTTTGAAAAATGTCTCTTTATCGCCACAATCAATATAAAAAAGATACGATAACCTTTAAATCCTCTTTGGATCTTACGCTTATAACAACGGATTTTTCGATTGCGATACACCAAGTGTATTTGAAATCACATCCCTAGCTCCCGATCAATTCCACGTCCTATTTACCGCCATCTAACGAACTTTCCGACGCCCCGCGCGAAAACAATCGTTTTGCATCGCACACATCTGGCTGCGATTAGTTCGGTTCCAATTTCAAACGGTTCGATCTCATTCTGTATTGACGATGCGAACAAATATGGCGATTGATGAATGTAAGAGTCGGTTGTGCCTGTATTAGCAGTGTAGAGTTTTAAGAGCAATCCCCATTGTTTTTTTCGTGACAAATGAGCAACGGGGCATTGATAGTAAGTAGAGCCAGGCTTCGCTATGAATGGGCCGGCTCGACCGGAGTGATACCACAAGAAACGAGCGTGAAGCAGCGTCTCTGCTGCGTGATTGAGGGTATTGATGTTTCGCTGGGTGACTGAGGGTGCAGGAGGCCCTGTCCGGGAAGAGGGCAATCTAAAGGTTGGCAGAGCACTTGTGACTCCACTGTTGCGGGTGTACATGCATCCATCAGGTGCGTCTATCATCGTTTACCATTACGTCGTTGGCCACCTATATATGTATCAAAAAGTCATCGCCGCCCATGAACTTCTGCGAGATCGAGAGGTCGTTGATCCGTCACCGGTTTTTTAGAAAGGAGTATCTCACTCGAAGGTCCCCAAGTCAACATCATCCTCGGGAAATACTGCAGCAGGTAAACCGTTCCATAAAACTGAGTGTAAATGTTTAATATATTTTTAATTGTAACATAATTATCATTGTCGATTTTATTTTATTTTTTTGACTGACCGGATGGCGCAATTGGTAGTGACCCTGCTTCTTACGCCAAAGGTCGTGGGTTCGATCCCCACCCTGGACAATCACTCGTGCGATTAATACTTGTGTTTGTTCAGTGTCTGGGTGTAATATATGTATTTAAGTATATATTTGTGTTCCTCTATTGTCTGATATCTGTAACACAAGTGCTTAAGCTACTTAGTACGGAATCAGGTCAACGTATGAGATGTTGTGAGAATTATTATTATTATTATTTTAATTGTTCGTCCATACATTATTATTCCTATTTTTACTTTATTTCAAATTTAAGTTAATCTTAATTCTCATTTAATTGGTATGTACAGTATGTTAAGTAGTCAATGTTGTGTACGCCTATAATGGGCATATATATAAGAACTACTATTACTTTAATTCATATTTTTTACGTGTTTTGTATATATGCTGTTGGTGTACCTTTTTGGTCGTGTGGTCCCCCCGGCAGAGTAGAATAGGCCACCCTTACTCTTACCGAGATGTCGTAAAAGGCGACTAAGGTAAAGCTGCTGGCATGATCATCAGCACCCAGAGAAGGAAACTCTGCATTTATATCAAAACCCTCGCCAACCCGTCTGCCAAGCGTGGTGAGTACGGCAATTACCCCTCATGGGATTGAGGGAGGCCCGTGCCCCAGCAGTGGGGACTTAAATGGTCTGACGATGATGATGATATACCATTTTAAATAAATAAACAAATGTATAAAATAAACTTTAAAAAAAAAAATGTGTTTGGCCTAAAAGTCATCAATGCTTTTAATTATTTTTAAAATCAAGTAAATATATGTAGTACTAATATATAAGATTGATTGATCAAATTTGTATTAGACATAAGTTATTTTGAAATTAAAAAAAATATTTATTAATTTTTATTAAATAAAAAAAAGTTGCACTAATCTACTGATACAGAGAGCAGAGCATCTCAATCTTTAACAAAATTTAATATTTGAGCAAAAGCTCTATACCTATTCTGTGGCAAAAGTATCAAAATATATTGGAAATGTGTGTACGTTTCTTCTTTCTTTCTTCCACCATCTGGTCAGTCGATTCTTATTATTCGAATCACTTCACTGCACAAATAAACACCAAATTTTTACACTAAAAACTACTAGACACTAATAAAAAACCTTTGAATTGCATAAGCCCACGCGGCATGTTTTAGCCCTACCCGCCGAAGCTAACATTTTTTTAATTTGCAAAGTAATTATTAATGATATAATGGACAACGTTTAGGAACGTGTAGAATAGTTTTTCAGAAAAAAAAATATTAAAAAAGTTATGATTGATGAAAACGTCAACTCTGCCAAGCAAGAAAAGATAATTTTTTTTTGCATTTAAAATATAATAAATCTGAACTCTATTAATTATCAACCTTACATGTAGTCTTAAATAAAAATAAAATTATAACTATTCGTCTTATTGTGTATAGAAAAAAAAACGACAATTTCACACTTTAACCCTTATTATTTCTTAGCCAAAAGTTATTACCTGAACTTAAATTTTTAAACTGCTAAAAGTATTTCTGTTTTATTTATTCATGAAATTCGACAGCAGCGGTCCCACGAATGAATTAATAAATGCCAAATACCAGAACGTAAATGTAGGCCACAATTTTATTACCGAGTAATTTATTTCAATGTCGAGGAAAATATTTTTTAAGCTATAAATTGTTGGAAATGTAACGGATTAAACATTATAGGAGCTATTTTAAGAAGCTAGCTTATTTTTTACTTTTATGTACTACAATCATTGTCCCAGTTTGTTTGCTAATTTGCTTCCATTTCCTAATAGGACCTAACTCGGGAATTAAGCCTAAGCCTAAGCGTATACCTGGAGGAATAATAAAAAAAAATGAGGAATCCGTAACATTTACTAATACTGAGAATTAAGACAAAATTGTCGATATGGTATAGTCATCATCATCATCATCATCATCATTTCAGCCAATAGACTGGACATAGGCCTCCCCCAATGTTCTCCAAACAGATCGGTCCTGCGACGCCCTCATCCAATGGATTCCTGCGATCTTCACCAGATCATCGGTCCACGGCTGCGACTTCCTGTACGTGGCCTCCATTCGAGGACCTTTCCGCCCCAACAGCCGTCTGTTCTCCTCGCTATGTGCCCTGCCCATTGCCACTTGAGGCTTGATGCAATCCTTTGGGCTATGTCTGTGACCTTAGTTCTCCTGCGGATCTCATCATTTTTGATACGATCACGCAGGGAGGCTCCGAGTATAGCCCTCTCCATTGCTCTCTGGGTGACTTTGAGCCTCCTTAATCGGCTCCTTAATTTGTAAGCGGCCACCTTTCGGTTCCGTATGTCATCACTGGTAACACACACGAATTGAAGACTTTCGTCTTGAGACACTGCGGTAGATGGATATGGTATAGTATCAGCCTGTATACTTTCCCACTGCATAGCAATGGTCTTTGTTATAGAAATCAAGTTAATAATACTATAATGGGATTAGGCATATTTACCACGCTTGCTTGCTTAATGCGGATTAGTGATCACAAACCCGAGCTATGTTCGAAAAAATCGAAATATACCTAGTTTTTGCTCGACCCGATTATTAGTTAGGCCCAATCCGAATCGGATCCGTAGATAAATTTATGGTAAAACGTCAGATTTGCCATAGATTAATAGTATCAAAATGTTTGTATTAGATTAAGATTGGTCCAATCGGCCTTAACTTCCGCAGTCTGCCTAACCGCAAATAACTTTAATGACTATAATATACATATAATATTAGCTAGGTAAGTGATGTAACTATAGTGGCAGTTTATTTATTTATCTATTGAAAACGCCTTTTATATTAGTATTCAAACTATTCATCGTCGGCCCATTTAAGTCCCCGCTGCTGGGGCACGGGCCTCCCTCAATCACATGAGGGGTAATTGCCATACTCACCACGCTTGGCAGACTGGTTGGCGAGGGTTTAGATATAAATGCAGAGTTTTCCTTCTCTGGGCGCTGATGATCATGCCAGCAGCTTTTCCTTAGTCGCCTTTTACGACACCTCGGTAAGAGTGAGAGTGGCCTATTCTACTCTGCCGGGGACTACACGGTAAAGTGTCTCCGTCAAACTATAATTATATAAAAATTTGATGTCAGTGTCGGAGTAAGCAATAATATTAGATTTTTGGACTGCCTCGAAAGTTGTAATGTCGAAGAACCACAAAGCATTTCATTTATTCAGTCACAAACTACGTTCAAATCCACCCCGTACGTATCTCATTCGCGTACTAATCTTGAACACTCAAACCCATGGAATATGTGCCAGCCTATTGGGTCGTAGAATCTTGCAGTAGATCTCCTCGCGGATATTGGCGCAAGATTGGCGCAGGCAATAACGATGCAACGGCCGCTGTGGAAAATGCATCGTGGTGCAAAATAAACGCGAGGGTAGGTGGGTTTTTGTCGCTTTGTGATACGCTGTGTGTGGCACTTTTTATTTTGACTACCTCGGTTGTGCAGTGGCTTGTGGGTCGCACTTTTAAGGTGCCTTTTACGATCTAGTCGCGCCGTCAACATATTTTATTACTTGTAATGAATTTGTTGGTCTGTTGGTCTAGTGACGCCCTGTTGGTCTAGTGGTTTAAGTAATGGGCCGTGATCTCAGGGTCCTGGGTTCGATTCCCGGGTCGAGCGAAAAGTATGTTTCAAATTTTAGTATGTTTCGAATTTTTCAAACATAGCTCGGATTTGTGATCACTAAACCGCATTTGGTAAGTGATGTGATTAAACCTAATCCCATCATAGTAGCAATAACTTGATTTATATATGGAGGCCTTTGCCCTGCAGTGAATTTAGACATTAAATGAAAAATTGTTTCAAACATTATAAATAAAAAATGATTTTTGATTTTTCAGGCTTGTTTTGCATTGGCAAAATAAGCCTGAAAATCAAAAATTACCAAAATATGACCCGCGTCAATAATGTATGGAACAGTAGATTTTTATTTTTACTCAGATGATGCTCATATTTTGGCAGTGAAGTCTTTACACGGTATATATTCACACCTTTAAGTATTATTTCTCATTTTTTTTACACGTTGTATAAGTATGTCTACCAACATCAACAAAATCAATAAACTATCGGTGTCCCGAAAAGATGTGAGGATGGGCGACTAGGATAATACCTCTATAATAAGATAGCGCACGCCTGCGAACGCGTCGATACAGGATTCAAAGTATTTCCTTAAGATCCATTTCTTTCACTTTCCTAAAAATAAGGCATTTTTTCTTAGAGTTCCAAACTTAAGGGAACTAGATCTAGGATGATGGATAGTAGCGGGGATTGTTTTATTGACAGATTGCCTCTCACATATCTATGTCACATAAATGATCGGTCATTTTTTATTCACAGAAAGACAAGGCAAATATTACTTTGTTATTGAAAATGTTCCAGCTTGATGAACATACAGGGTACTTGCGGTAGCGAGGGACTATTCGCAACTTGTTTATCATTCAAGTAATTATTGTAAATACCCCCTTTTCTACAAATTTTGATGCTTTGTATTTTATAACTGTACATTCATCATCATCATCATCATCATCAACCCATTTAAGTCCCCACTGCTGGGGCACGGGCCTCCCTCAATCACATGAGGGGTAATTGCCATACTCACCACGCTTGGCAGACGGGTTGGCGAGGGTTTTGATATAAATGCAGAGTTTTCCTTCTCTGGGTGCTGATGATCATGCCAGCTGCTTTACCTTAGTCGCCTTTTACGACACCCCGGTAAGAGTGAGAGTGGCCTATTCTACTCTGCCGGGGACCACACGGCCAACTGTACATTGATGCTATACAAATTATAACTATACAGTGTGACCAATTATACAGTGCGAGTAATTATACAGCGTGAGAGGCCCTTTGCAGTGATATCGGCAGAAATCGTTTTAAAACTTTTTTCTGTGGGAAAATGTCAAAACAGAATTAGTTCCGACTTTTGCCATGTGCCAAATAACCGTAGGGTGACTATAGACTAGAGTGGGAAGTTTATTCATTCAAATTATGAGTCAAGTTACGAGTTCAAGTTATGAGTTTTCCTTCTCTGGGTGCTGATGATCATGCCAGCAGCTTTACCTTAGTCGCCTTTTACGACACCTCGGTAAGAGCGAGGGTGGCCTATTCTACTCTGCCAGGACAACACGAGATTTCATGTTAGTATATAATATAGTATCGCATCGCATGCCGTGGCAACCTATAGTTAAGTCACCACTAAGAATTTAATTACCTACTGCGTTAGTCTTAAGAATGTTGTAGTGTATGCCCTGTTGGTTGTCCAAATAAATAAATAAAAAGCCTCGCTGTACTCTCTTGGAAAAACCTCCGATGGCAGCTGATTCTACAGCCGGAGCTTTCGCGGGAAGAAATGCCTCTGGAACCGTACTGTGCGAGACCATTTGGGTTCTAATGTGTGTTCCAAAATGATATACCTAACTTTGTAAGCCTCGTTATGAAATGCAATGAAATGAAAATTGTTTGTTCAATTTAGGTCCATACAGAACACTTATGAATGTCAACATGTTTACCACTGGTCCGGAATGTATTTTCTGCCAAGAAGACACCAGCAAGAAACTCAGCAGTTACTCTTTAAAAAAAAAATGTTATACAAAATGTCACCATTAATTTAAAAATATAGTAAAATTTTTGTGTTACTGATATGTCCCTAAATTATTGTCATTCAAAAAATCGTCTATTTTGTAATAGCCTTTCTTCATTAAACAGTTTTTTATATACAATTTAAACTTATGTGTGGGCAAGTCAATAATAAACTGAGGTAACTTATTAAACATTTTTATGCTCAATGATATAAATGAACTGCCAACCTTATGGAGCCTGATATTTAGAACGGGCAGTCTGTGCTTATTTCTGGTGTTAAGGCTGTGACATTCGGACTTCTTCGAGAACAGATGGAGATTCTTATGTACGTACATAAGGCAATCAAGGATGTATTGAGAAGCCACGGTAAGTATGTCGATTTCTTTAAACAAATCTCTAAGGGCGTCGCGCGATCTAAGGCCATAAATGGCGCGGATGGCTCTCTTAAGTTAAGTTAAGTTTGGCTGCCTCAATGGGTACTATGTCGCACTTTAAAGCGATGGCTGCGCAAGTGGTCCTGGGCTTGATCCCTCTCCGGTAGTTTCACACTAGTGTCCCATCGGATTATGAGGGTAAGGGAAAAGAGAGTGCACTTGTGTTTGCGCACACACTATCCGGCGTAAGTGGCTGATCGTCGAGATTGGCCGCCTTAGCCGACATCGGTTGGAAGTTTATTATTTTTAACTTTGTAAACCTACTTTCAGTAGTGAACAGACAAAAGCTGTTAATTAATAAAGACATTATTGCATTTAAAAAAAAAGCCTCGCATATAAAGTGCTCTTTGAAATAATTCAGTCGTGTTCGCTCTAATTCCTACAAAAGAAGAACTGAAATTTATAACAACGGGTACTGAAAGTAATGCTCTATGTCTGGAATAATTGGCCACTTTTATATTCCTTTTGTGTGGTTTAAATGAAACATTCAGACCGACTGTAAGTTTTCTATTTACACTCAGAAAGGTGTAGGTACACCTTTCTGAGTGTAAATAGTGACCGTGGGAGAGCCACGCTTCGGCATGAATAGGCCGGCTCGACTGGAGTTATACCACGGCCTCCCAAGAAACCAGCGTGAAGCAGCACTGTGCTGTGTTACACTGCGCTGAGGGCACCGGGGGCTGAATCCGGGGGAAAGTGGGGTTTAAAGGTTGGCAGCTCAGTTGTGACTCCACTGGTGTCGCGGGTGTCTATGGGCGGCGGCAATCGCTTACCATCAGTCGATCCGTCTCTGCTCGTGTGCCATCTATCATGTACATTGTTTATGGTTATTCATCAACACAGTCGTCACTCACAACAGGTCCTGCCAGCATACCAGCGCTGCCGTGGCATTTCTGTCGGTGTCGTGGCAGCACCATGCTGAGGCCAGGACCTGATTGACCTCACACATCACACACGCCTATTTATTTAGAATATTTTCATTATATAACTGTGCATTTACCTACTTATCGTCTGTTCTCGTTCTCACCTTTGTCTGTGGTTTCAATGTGTCAATGTTACCTATGTTTTTTAATGAGTATTCTTTGTTAAATTATTCATTGTGATGGTCAATAAAATGTTTTTATCTTTCTTTCTATCACATAAAAAAGGAAGTAATTACCTACATATTTTGAAAGAAATTTTCGTTCGTACATCTTCGTTCTTTTTGTATTTTCGAATATTATCGAATATTTTCGTTCTTTTTGTATTTTTTTTTCTTTTGGAGTGTTTTTAAGAGAGGCTTAGCGTTTAATTTGTAATTGCCAGTCTTCCCGAATCCTGAATCATGGTCTAAGCTTACCTCAGGCTCCAAAGCGACAGCTTTGGACGCAACTGAGAATTGTGATACGTTATGCGTGATAATATTCATAGAAACTATTTTAACAGCAGCATTTTTGTTCGTTTGAACATTTTTTAAACAACTATCGTAGGTTGGTTGGTATGGCGTTGTGGAAAAAGGATTATGAATATGATCTGCATAGTTAAAGTTTTTAATAAAACTATTTATATTAATATTATTCTAAAATTATCAGCGCACTTCACCCATTAAGTTTTTATGTACTCACCACCCATATTTACCTAAAAACAGATTGATAGAGTATCTTTGCATAGATAACAAGAGTGTTATCCTTTGTTCAATAAAGAGTTACTTCTATAATTAATTTTGGTAGCAGAATTTATTACCAAAGTATAACAAGTGCATAGGGAAAGCTATTTTTACACTAATTTAATAATAATAACCTCCAACCGATTTCGGCTAAGGCGGCCAATCTCAACGATAAGCCACTTACGCAGTATATATTATAGTGCGCAAGTGTGTGTCAACGCTCTATTCCCTTGCCTTCATATTCCTATGGGACACCATTGTGACACGGCCGGGGAGGGATCGGGCGTAGGACCAACGGCTTAACGTGTTTTTCGAGGCATGGGAGTGCAAGACCGCCAACTTAAAGACTCCGGGCTGACACTGAGAATTAAAAACTCAGGTACAAATTTTGGCCTGATCCGGGGATCGAACCCTGGAACCCGGATCAAGCGTAACCGTTGCTTTAAAGTGAGACGCACTACCCACTACGCCAACGAGGCAGTCTAAATGTGTTAATACTGTGATCATAGATATATCAATTGAATCTCGGAAAATATAAGACACGATATAAAATACGACACGAAATATTACAAAGACTGGCGTTTTGTAAGTGTTAGCATGCGATAAAAAGCATCCATACCCATCATCCATTAGTAGATTCAAAGCTGAAGTGAAGTCGTAAGGAACAGCCGATCTGTCTTGCAAACTGCGCTAATACGTCACTGCTCTTACGGGTACACGGGAATCGATAGGTGCCCTTCTTATCCCCGACAATGTGGTTGACTTCGACTGAGTTTATGTTTGAACAAGACTGCAGTGGTTCCAACAGATACTAAGGAGTGTAATTTAAAATGTACTCTAAAGATATTTTATGGATCGGATGAACCCATCCAGGTATGTTTGAGATGCTCGTACTTTTTGATCACTTTACGCTCCTAGCAAATGACGTCATATTTCTTGTCCAAACATATGGTTATTCATCAACACAGTCGTCACTCACAACAGGTCCTGCCAGCATACCAGCGCTGTCCGTGGCATTTCTGTCGGTGTCGTGGCAGCACCATGCTGAGGCCAGGACCTGATTGACCTCACACATCACACACGCCTATTTATTTAGAATATTTTCATTATATAACTGTGCATTTACCTACTTATCGTCTGTTCTCGTTCTCACCTTTGTCTGTGGTTTCAATGTGTCAATGTTACCTATGTTTTTAATGAGTATTCTTTGTTAAATTATTCATTGTGATGGTCAATAAAATGTTTTTATCTTTCTTTCTATCACATAAAAAAGGAAGTAATTACCTACATATTTTGAAAGAAATTTTCGTTCGTACATCTTCGTTCTTTTTGTATTTTCGAATATTATCGAATATTTTCGTTCTTTTTGTATTTTTTTTTTCTTTTGGAGTGTTTTTAAGACAGGCTATGCGTTTAATTTGTAATTGCCAGTCTTCCCGAATCCTGAATCATTGACTAAGCTTACCTCAGCTTTGGACACAACTGACAATTACATGCTAAGATGACGGGAGGATGATACGTTATGCGTGATAATTTTCAGAGAAACTATTTTAACAGCAGCATTTTTGTTCGTTGAACATTTTTTAAAAAACCTATCTTAGGTTGGTTGGTATGGCGTTGTGGAAAAAGGATTATGAATATGATCTTCATAGTTAAGGGTTTTATCAAAACTATTTAATATTAATATTATTCTAAAATTATCAGCGCACTTCACCCATTAAGTTTTTATGTACTCACCACCCATATTTACCTAAAAACAGATTGATAGAGTATCTTTGCATAGATAACAAGAGTGTTATCCTTTGTTCAATAAAGAGTTACTTCTATAATTAATTTTGGTAGCAGAATTTATTACCAAAGTATAACAAGTGCATAGGGAAAGCTCTTTTTACACTATTTTAATAATAATAACCTCCAACCGATTTCGGCTAAGGCGGCCAATCTCAACGATAAGCCACTTACGCAGTATATATTATAGTGCGCAAGTGTGTGTCAACTCTCTATTCCTTGCCTTCATATTCCTATGGGACACCATTGTGACACGGCCGGGGAGGGATCGGGCGTAGGACCAACGGCTTAACGTGTTTTTCGAGGCATGGGAGTGCAAGACCGCCAACTTAAAGACTCCGGGCTGACACTGAGAATTAAAAACTCAGGTACAAATTTTGGCCTGATCCGGGGATCGAACCCTGGAACCCGGATCAAGCGTAACCGTTGCTTTAAAGTGAGACGCACTACCCACTACGCCAACGAGGCAGTCTAAATGTGTTAATACTGTGATCATAGATATATCAATTGAATCTCGGAAAATATAAGACACGATATAAAATACGACACGAAATATTACAAAGACTGGCGTTTTGTAAGTGTTAGCATGCGATAAAAAGCATCCATACCCATCATCCATTAGTAGATTCAAAGCTGAAGTGAAGTCGTAAGGAACAGCCGATCTGTCTTGCAAACTGCGCTAATACGTCACTGCTCTTACGAGTACACGGGAATCGATAGGTGCCCTTCTTATCCCCGACAATGTGGTTGACTTCGACTGAGTTTTTGTTTGAACAAGACTGCAGTGGTTCCAACAGATACTAAGGAGTGTAATTTAAAATGTACTCTAAAGATATTTTATGGATCGGATGAACCCATCCAGGTATGTTTGAGATGCTCGTACTTTTTGATCACTTTACGCTCCTAGCAAATGACGTCATATTTCTTGTCCAAGTGAAGGCCCGAAACATGTTTTGCTATAATATTCCGTAGTACTTAACACGGTCGTCACTCACAACAGGTCCTGCCAGAATAGCAGCGCTGCCGCGGCATTTCTGTCGGTATCGTGGCAGCACCATGCTGAAGGCCAGGACCTGATTGACCTCACACTTCACACACACCTATTTATTTAGAATATTTTCATTATATAACTGTGTAACCTGTTGTAACTGTTACCTCCCTATCGTCTGTTCTCGTACTCACCTTTGTCTGTAGCTTTAATTTGTCAATGTTACTTAATGTTTTCTAATGAGTGTTCATGGTTAAATTATTTATTGTGATGGTGAATTAAATATTACTTTTCTTTTTTCTTTCTACTTGTCTTCCTGAGTATTTAATTCTATGGCACCAAAGCTGTAGAGGTCATTATCCTTTATTTGAGTTTTAAAGTTAACATCTTCATACATTTTTAGTGTATGATTGCTTCTCTCTCTGCTCATTGTTATGCCAAATCTTGATAATTTTAATTTTTACATAACGGGGACAAATTTAAACAGAGCATTTTTTTTGGTAATTATGAAAATGGCTCATTGATAAATGACCTAAGTACTTCGAGGTAAATAATTAATAATGACATTTAATTATTCTATTACTGACATGACCATATAAATTATATACTTTTACTATTTGACATTCTAATTAACATTGCTATTATTATATGACGTAACTATTAACATTAGTAAATCTAATTATTATCCATTTTGTCATTCCATTATTTAAGTAAATGAACGGACATAAAATTAATAGTGTCATAGTGTATAGCATGAAAATTATTAATTTGTTAAAACTCAACTTTCAAATTATTGTATGCATAAATAGGTAATAACAAGAACGGCTATAGATGTAACACCTTCATTGATTTTAAAACCGTAACTGACAATAAGGATTTATTTTATTTTTTATTTTTATATTTTTTTTTATTAAATTCTGGGTTAAGGTCTAATCTAGAAAGAAATGCGAGCCTATGCTAGGCCGTAGATTCTCAACCACACTGAGGACCTCTAACATAGATGTGACGAACATCAGAGTGACAATTTAACGTGCCCAGAGCCCTATTATGCAAATATCTGTCTGTTGTTACTGACTATTCATTTTACCCACTACGGTATGTATAATGGAGACAGACAGTTGCAGACTGAATAGACCTCTAGAAGATGCATAGCAAATCAGTTCAGTTACCCTTTATACATTGCAATATCATCTATAAGTTGTATTTTAACCTACAAATCAAAGCAAATTATAATGTTTTAAACAACATTTTCAATGATTATGGGTGATTCTCCTGAAATTTAACCTTCCGGTTTCTTCTCGTGTGATTTCTATGGGCTCAAAAATATTGTTAAAATTATATTTTTTTAATTCCCTCCTTCCTTCAATTTAATTTCCTCCTTCTTATTTCAATTTAATTTCTTCCTAAACCTTCTTTCAATTTAAACTTCTTCTGGATTCAATATAAACTTCTAATTTGGACAATATTTTTGAGCCCACAGAAATCACACGAGAAGAAACAGGAAGGTCAAATTTCGGAGAATCACTCTTATACAAACATAATAACGTAGTTTAAAGTTCAATAAATATTTCTTCAAAAATTTCAACGAGAGAAATTAATTTTATCTTATTATTTTTAGAATAGCAAACCTTTTAACTTTTAATAAATAAATACCATAAAGTAGTAAATTAAGGTTGAAAATTCAACAAAAGCACTCGGGTGATATTGGTTTCCGTAATATTATTTTTCCATCTCTAATTACGTAACGTAACGTTTAGTTGCTTCTCTCTCTGCTCATTTGAGATCTAACTAACCTAACTATTGGTTATCTTAATCTATAAATCTAACGTATCTTTGTGTTGGTAATATTCTCCTGTCAGGGTGTCTCTATCGGTCTCTAGAAAGAGAAGGACAGAATAAAGCTTATTCAGAACACATTTAGATCCACAGGCATTTTGAGGTATGACGGAATAAACTTTACTCAACACACACGTAATGGACAACATTTCAAATTTTTAACATGTCCAAATTGTTTTTTTATATGAAAGTAGACATAAAATAAACAGACCCATATTTTTTCTTTTTTCAAAATTTGTCCATTTTCATGCATAAAATAATTATTGAAATTCTTTTTATTCTAAATAGACGTAAGCGCCAAATGATGTCATCGGACGGCTGAATACAGCGATATTCCTTTGCTTATCATTGTTTTAATAAAAAAAAGGTACTACTGTCAAAGGTAAATAGTACTAGTGTCAACATTGTCAACGTCATTCATACATTCAACGTTGACAAGTTGTCTTTTTTTTTGACAGTCACATGTCATGAGTTTGGCATTACGTAAATTTAAAAGTATAATGTGCTAAGCAAAGAAATATTTTACATTCTGCCGTCCGATGACGTCATCTTACGTTTTTTAGTTTTTAATTTTTTTCTCAGTAAATAAGCAATATAAAAAATGAATAAATATATAATCGAGCAGCGGAAAAGTAAACAAAGAATTGGTATTTTTTGTTTCAGAGCTTAGCAATTTTGAAATGTTGTCCATTCTTTTTTTTAATGTAGGTATCTACATGGCTGTATTCGTATAAAAACCTTCCTAAAATATGGATTCCTTCAAACGAAGCGTGAAGAAGCATCTCGTGGGCCAGTATGGCGGTGCCCACGGAGGTGATGCCTTGACATCGCTTCCTGGCTCTTCTCTTGCTTACCATCAGGCTGAGGAGAGATAATATACTGTGCCTCCATAAAAAAACACTATTGTTTGGAAAAGATGGCTAAGCTTTACAACTTAATTTTACAAAAAGTTCTACTTAGCTGTTTTCAAATAACACGATCTATTTGATCACTTACCTAATCCCTGTTGAATAATTGAATATATAACAAGATTAGTATCTACATAGACAGTATTAGGCGCCGACTTCGGTAACGTATTCTTTTCGAGTGTACTATTTAAAAATTATCTGAAGTGTATAAAGTGATAAAATATTAATTTACACTTTTTAATTCGTGAATTTTAAAGGCGGTTTTTTTTCGTATAACATTTTTGTTCTAAAGTTTTTAAGGTGAATGGTTCATAACCCCTCCTGACATATTGGCAACTAAGATTCACAATCAGTTGCCGAAGAAGAACTAACATTCGTGCTACTCAACCAGTTGCCAAATACGATACGATCGATTTTCTTTTTTCCCAAGTGCCTGGTTGTGAATCTCGCAGTTGTTAAAGAAGAACCAACCTGCCAATGTGAGGTTCAGTGTGTCTTTTGTGGGATCTGAAATTCAGCGATACTTAACAACTATTGCTTTTTTTGCTTGTCAAAGAAAAATCATTCGTCATTTTTAATACTTAAGTCTGTTTATTTCTAACTGGACATAAGGTAACATTAATAACAATAATGTAACAGAGGGGAACCGGCCAAATTGGCTCACACGTAGACATGTATCACGCTTAATAGCCTGTATAATTTAGACAACGATCTTGATAACACTCTCTAGATGAGGCACAAGGGTGATATTGCAATAACAACTCTGTACGTACAGTCTATAAATCATAACCTTTGCATGGGACATAGAAGACAAGGTAAATGATTTACGTTAACAAGGAGACTAAAGCACTATTATTATCATAATATATGATGATGAAGTACGAGTATATTACCTTTGTACCTATCATCAAAATGTCTGTGGAAAACTAGCTACTACTAATCTCGTTCGACTACTTCTTTATAAAAAGTAATTAAAATCATTAAATCTCTAAACAAAGCTAAGCCAAGTATGAAGGTCTCTACCGAGAGTTCTTTATTAATATGATCTCACTGATCGCTTAGACTCTCTGGCCCAGCGGAGAGAAGTCGCATCTCTATGTGTCTTTTACCGCCTTTACCATGGTGAGCGTTCCGAAGAGTTGTTTGAGTTAATACCCGCTGCTGTATTTCACCACCTGTACTATACCCCGTAAACTAGGATTCCACCCGTACCATCTGGATGGGTGGAGATCCACCACCGTGCGCTTTACATGTCATTTTTTGCCACGCACCTTCTCATTGTGGAATCAACTTCCCGCAGCGGTATATCCGACATTGAGATCTTCAAGAAACGAGCCTATACCTTCCTTAAAGGCCGGCAACGCATCTCCACTCCCTCTGGTGTTGCTGATATCCATGGGCGACGGTGATCGCTTACCATCAGGTGACTCGCTTGCTCGTTTGCCTCCCTTTCTCTTTTCACTTTTGAAGACACATCTAATTACATGTAATGAAATCTAATACTGTATTTTATTTATGTTAGGGTTATAAATTATATTTTAACATTTACAGTTCTTTTTTTTTCCGTATTGAATATTGCACCCCCTACCCCTTCTCTACTATCAAATGTCCTTTACCCGAAGGTTGTCTGGTAGAAATCGCTTTCAGCGATAAGACCGCCGAAATTGTACGCTAAATTTCTGTAATGCCTAGTACTTAAGTTGTAATAAAGTATATCTATCTATCTATCTATCTAAGTAAACGGCAGTATGAAATATGTTTATTTTAATACGTATATTAAGTCGCAGTAAAATACCTTACAATATACATTGTATTTGCAGAGGTAATAAATTACCTTTCTCGTAGAATTAAAAGATTTGGCAAGAAGTGAGAACTTACAGCATCAATAAAGAAAAATCTGATGGCTGATGAATCAACTATTTGTATACCTATTTAGAATTAGGTACGGAGTCCATGAGCGCCAACAATTAAGTACCTGTAACAAAAAAGTTTTGATTGAGTACCAATTATTATACTTCCGAGTAGTAAATTCATATTAAACATTCGTATAATAGATAGATAGATGTTCTTTATTGCACAAAAATAAAATACAAGCATGATACAACAGCAACAGACAGTATAATAAGGCGGTCTTATCGCTTGTAGCGATTTCTTCCAGACAACCTTTGGGTAGAAGAAAGAAATATCGTATACGTAATAAGGGAAGGCAGTGCAAAGTAATTTAACAAATGAAATTGAGAATGGCAGAAATATAAATATATTAATATTATTACATTACATAAATAATAATAAACAATACATACATACCCAATAATATATACATATATAATTTATACCAAAAATTCAATAAAAATATTTCTTATAGATAGGTATAAATGACCAGAGAGCAGACCACATAAAAAAGGGAAGAAGAGACAAGGAAAAAACAGTGTACCTATTTATAGAGATAGGAAGTGAGTTTTGACACGGGATTTGAATATAGGATGGTATAATATTAGTGTATGGGAACGTTTTATTTATTATGAATTTATAATATAAATTTCATTGGTCAATGTTGAATAGCAAAACGATTGCACCACCTACCCCTCTTCTATCTATATATATATACTAGATATATAATGTCCTTTCGCTCCCAGCGATAAGGTCCAGGAGCGAGAATTTTACATTATATCTCTGTTTTTAGTACAAAGCTTTAAAGTTTTGTATGTTGTACAATAAATAGTATCTATCTATCTAAACTATATACATGGTAGGTATAATCTCAGTGCGAGCGATGGTAGCTCAGTGGACAAGAATGTGCGCCTTCGTAAACATGGTCCAGTTGCTTATAACGATGGTTTTCTTAGAGTAACGAAGTTCAAACGGCAACCACTTCATTGTAATTATTACCAAGTCACCAAATCCCAAGCAGATCAAGCGCCGTAAGTGAAAGTGGATTGGCCACACTCGCCGGAGGGACTCTGATCAAATCCCTAAACATGCTCTGGATTGGAATCCCCAAGGGAAATGCAAACGTGGCCGTCCCAAACTTGGTGACGTACCTACTGTAGCAGACGAGGCGATGAACATCGGCAGGACTTGGAGTTTGGTCAAGACCTTCTGCCCCAGCTCGGGGACATAGGATAATAAGTCACCTAATCCTGGATCATGGTTCAATTGTGTACCGAAATAGAAAGCGACGGCTTTGGGGTCCACCGGGAATAACACGCCGATGATGATAATTACGCAACTATCAGTGTATACTTATTTATACCGATTTTGACTGCATCGGTGGTGTAGCGCTTAGTGGGTCGCATTACAAAGCGAACGCCTGCGCAAGAAGTCTCGAGTCCGATCCGAAACTTGTACCTAAGTTTTCGGTAAGTTTCGGTAAGAAATTCTTAGTGTCAGGCCGGAGTCTGGAAGTCGGCGGTCATGTACCGACGTGCCTCCGAAAGCACGTCCTGCGCCCGATCCCTCTCCAGTCGTGTCACGCTGGCCTCCCATCGGAATATGAGTGTATCGAAAAGAGAGTGCACTTGTGTTTGCGCACACACTTGAGCACAATAATTATATCGTCCTGCGTACATGGCCGATCGCTGAGATTAGCAGTCGTAGCCGTAATCGGTTGGAGGATATTATTTATACCACCGGCCCTTCATTGCAGGCAAAGATCGTGAGAAAATCTTTACCTATACTTATTTGTTACGGGAGATCCAAAGGCGTAGCTACTTCGAAAATTTTCATCGCGACCCAGCGGGGTAATGCTGCCAGCACTTCTCAGGCACTGCCACAGGCACCTACTTTGTTTTTTTTTTACTTCTTTAAGTTTAGCTTTAGGCTTAGACAATTAAATTGTCTAAGGCTTGTGTGTTTTTTCTTTTGTTCAATTAATGTTTGGAATTCCTTATTTGATAATCGTTTTTGTTATAGTTTAAGAATCACTATAGAGGGATCTAGCTAGAACTCACGTAGAGAGTCGAACAAGAGCGGGCGTTGTTAGCGTGTATCAATTAACATAGAGTTGTAACCCTGTAATATACTCCTAGTAGGTATTGCAGGATGTGTGCTTAGTAATCTGAAGGATAATGAGGAGTAAATACAATTATAATAGCGTACATCCTGCGTGTAACTTTCTTTGTATTAATAATTACAGTATAAAGACGATTAGTAGAGTATAGACTGAGTTAATATTTATTGCTTACAAGTCTATTGTATACTCATCAATGCTGTGTTCGCCTGTAATTGGCATACAAACTGACATCTACTTTGCTATAAAAAGCTGTTATGATAATTTTTGTATGATGTGCTGTTGGTGAACCTAAATAAATAAATAAATTCACTCATTAATATCACCATGTTATTTCAATTACTAAAATACTAAATAGTTCGATATTATTACATTATATAATATCCTCCAGCCCATTACGGCTTCGGCGGCCAATCTCAACGATCAGCCACGTACCTACGTAGGATATATTATTATAGTGTTCAGGTGTGTGGGCTAACACAAGTGCACTCTTTATTTTCTTACCCTCATATTCTGATGGGACACGCAGGTTGGGCGCAGGACCAACGGCTTAACGTGCTTTCCGAGGCACGGGGGTACAAGAACATCCAGACTCCGGGCTGAAACTAAGAATTTCTTACCGAAATCTTAGGTAGAAATTTTTGGCCCCACCCGGGACCTCTTGGGCAGCTGTCGCTTTATAGTGCGGCCCCTTAACCACTACGCCACCGAGGCAGTCATTACATAGACATTAATTAAAGTACATTAAGCTTTAAACATACTTACAAGACATTTACAATTTATAATGAAACCGTTTTTTTATAAACCAATATGTGATAAAATTGAAAATATTGAAAGAGTATTATTTTAAAGCAAAAGTTTAGCAAAAGCTCACACCATCAAAGTTTATCTTGGAACAAAATGTTCATTAAGAGTCCCCTGGCGCTTGAGATTCGACGCTTGAAAAATTCGTCGTATTTTGGAAAGTTTCAGTACAAAAGTCGTTGCATTTCAGAAATATTTACGAATGCTAAATATTCACAGGAGAAGCCGCAAATGTTTCTTTTTAAATCAACGATCTATAAGTTTGTGCAAAATATTCTGTTTTTCCTCTCTCTTAACTAGGTGTCGTAAAAGGCGACTAAGGTAAAGCTGCTGGCATGATCATCAGCACCCAGAGAAAGAAAACTCTGCATTTATATCAAAACCCTCGCCAACCCGTCTGCCAAGCGTGGTGAGTATGGCAACTACCCCTCATGTGATTGAGGGAGGCCCGTGCCCCAGCAGTGGGGACTTAAATGGGCTGACAATGATGATGATTCTGTTTTTACCTACATGTCTTCAGTTTTTGTGCGAAACCATCATGGTATGAAACCATTTAATCATCATAACAGTAAGAGCTTTTTACGCTACAGCACGATCTGTCATTTTGGAAATCTTGTAGGAAAGGGCTCCATGACAGAAATCAAGTTATCGCTACTATGATGGGATTAGGCTTAATCACCACGCTTGCCCAACGCGGATTGGTGATCACAAACACGAGCAATGTTCAAAAAATTCGGAACATACTTTTTGCAGGACCCGGAGATCACGGCACGGTACTTATACCACTAGACCAACAGGGCGTCTGCGAGTTTATTTGTATAGAAAGTTGTAATTTTCATGAATCATATTTGCTGCGCCAACAAAGCAGTTGAATAAAACTTGAAATAAAAATACCATTAAATAAATAAACCATAGTGGTTTAAGTGCGTGATTATTTTAAGATAATTTGAAATGTATTTTTATATGATAAATAAATAAATAAATAAAAAATATATATATTTTGACACTACGGTACGGACTACTTCGTGGGCGTATTGGGTAGTGAATTCCACTTGAAAGCGACGGCCGCGCTTGGGATCCCGGGTTCGACCCCTTCATCATCATCAGCCCATTCAAGTCCCCACTGCTGGGGCACGGGCCTCCCTCAATCACATGAGGGGTAATTGCCATACTCACCACGCTTGGCAGACGGGTTGGCGAGGGTTTTGATATAAATGCAGAGTTTTCCTTCTCTGGGTGCTGATGATCATGCCAGCAGCTTTACCTTAGTCGCCTTATACGACACCTCGGTAAGAGTGAGTGGTAGTTCGACTCCTTGGTTGGGCCAAAATTTATACCTGAGTTTTCAGACTGGAGTCTAGACGTTGGCGGTCTTGTACCCCCGTGATATAGATCCATCACTCATTATAAGTGGCCATGTCTCGGTTCCGTATGTTATCACATCACATCACACACAGGCATTGAAGACTTTCGTCTTGAGACACTGCGGCAGATGGGCCGAAATTATGCTGCGTAGCTTCCCGAATGTTGCCCAGTCAAGTTCGATTCGTCGATCGACCTCTTTCTGGAAGTTGGACTTACCAAGCTGGATTTTTTGTCCGAGGTTGATGTACTTGTCCACAACTTTCAGTGTAGAGCTTCCAACCTTTACAAAATAGGGTACGACATGGGAATTTGACATAATTTTCGTCTTGTCCATGTTCATTTTCAGACCCACTTGTTGGGAGACTCTACTGCGGTCGTCAAGCATTGTGCCTTAGTCTTCCAAGCTCTCAGCCATGACTACGATATCATCTGCGAATCGAAAGTATGTCATGTACTCGCCATTTATATTGATGCATAGTCCATCCCAGTCCAGAAGTTTAAACACGTCCTCCAACGAAGTGATGAACAGTTTCGGCGATATAACGTCGCCCTGTCTCACACTTCACCGGAGAGGAATGGGTTTTGATTCCTGGTCCTGAAGACGGACTGACATTGTGGCGTTTTCGTACAATGACTGCAACACTTGTATATATCGGAAGTCTATTTGGCACCTTTGGAGAGACTGTAGCACGGCCCAGGTCTCGACAGAATCGAAAGCTTTCTCATAGTCCACAAACGCTAAGCATAATGGCAGATAATACTCTTCGGTCTTCTGTATAACCTGCCGCAGCGTATGTATGTGCTATGATGCTAAAGCCTTTTCAGAATCCGGCTTGTTCGGGAGGCTGGAAGTCGTCGAACCTGCGTACGAGACGATTCGTTATAACTCTTGAAGACAGTTTATATGTGTCACTCAGCAGCGTGATAGGCCTGTAATTTTTCAGTTGGGATTTGTTACCCTTTTCGAAGAAAAGCCTCACCACGCCAGAGTGCCATGCTTTGGGTGTCTTTCCCTCGATGATGATGGAATTGAAGGGGTTTCAGAACAGGTCGTCCACCTGCTTTCAGAAGCTCCGCTGTGACTCCATCATCACCCGGTGCCTTACCGTTCTTAAGCTGTTTGAGATCGATGACGTAATCACGGGCTACTACGGAACTTTAAATTGCGCGTGGCCAGACACGCACTTGGCCGGTTTTAGATTTTAATTACAAAACGGGAAAACATGAACACAAATATTTACGTTACCAAAAAGGAAAAAAATAGGCCAATGTATCTGATTCTTCAAAGCGATGTACAAAAATATAATGATGAAATTTGCTCGAATTTCCCTGAGGCAGTTCTGGTATGGCTAAGTATTTTTATCCGGTTTTTACTTACTTATCACTCGTAACTCCTTTATTTTGGATGGAGATTTTACAATGGAGAGGCTACCGTCTGTCCTTCACATCCCTTTAACAGTGGTTCAAGATCAACTAAATCATAAATATGTTTCAGAAACTATCCGATACGTGCAGGTTTCCTCACGATGTCTTCCCTCACCGCAAAGCTCATTTATACGACAATTTAGCCCTAAACATTTTACAAGGCTTTTTTACCAAAAATATCAAAACCAGTCAGACAAATCTGGAGGAGTGATGAGTTATCTCAGTGGATAAAAACGGCTTCCATACGAGGTGTCGTGATTCGAATCCGAGAATGCACTTGTAAATTTTTCAAAACCCATATGCATACTTTCTGCCATTAATGAGTCAAAACAGCGAGGAAACTTGCACCTTTCGGATAGTTTCTGATATATGTAACCATCATACATCGCATGGTCGGGTTCCCTTGTCAAAACGGTTGCAAAGGTGAGACGGCAGTCGCTTCATTATAATAACCAAACTCCCCAATCCCCAAATTCTCTACTTCCAGTCTCTTCTTTGAATTTCATTGTCTGAATTGGATTTGTTGATTGAAATTTATTAATTGAATTTGACACCCACAGTTTAAAACTCTGGAAAGGCTCAGGAGGCCCTTGCACTCGACAGTGAAATCGAATTAGAGGTTTCAATACATTAGTCCATTATAAATTTCTAATTCTTAATGAATGACGACAAGTATGCACCCCTGGCACCCTTGGTTCTCGAATACCGTATCCATTATTTTTAAACCCCTGTGGAAAAACGACCTAAATGACAAATGTTGTAAACAAAATGACATATCTTGTAAAATATGGTCCGATTCGACCAATCTTTATCTAAGAATAATCTATGTATCTCTATGACTCACTACTATGAGAGCGTTATACGGCAGATACTCGAATACTCTCGGATAATGATTTGTTCGATCGGCCCTTAATCGGAGAGGACATTGATTTCCATACTACAGGCTTCTGTCTATTCTATCTGACGGTCTATGCGTATCTTTGTCAGTGACATCGAAGCTCACGAATAGATGAAACGTTATTTCTAACAATCTATGTGCGGCTATTACGTTGGGTAGGTACATACATGAATGTGATTTTCATGTCATGAAAACATCATCATTTTTATCCGACTACGGTGAAGCGAAAAGGAGGGTTAAGATTTTGACCTGTATGTATGTATGGTTGTTCATCTCTTCTAAATCCCTCATAACTTCTAAACTAGTTATCATATTTGAAGAAATGAGGTGTCATTAGAAGCGTATTGTTTTTTTCTGTTTATAGGCTACGTGACGTATCATTATATAGACTACAGCGCCCTCTAGGAGACTTAGAGTAAGGAACTAAAAAAAAATTTTGCTTGGTGGTACCGTGTGGGGTATCAAATGAAAGAACTTTTTTAGCACATTTTAAATATGTAATTAATAAATGATAAATAAAAATAAAGTTTTAAAACTAAAACCCGACTGCCAAAAGCACGCTCTAAAAAGTACGAAACAAGAAAACTGTCTCTGTTCAAATTATTATGGCCGTATTGCCGTGGTCGTATGCCACCTACTGTAACAAAACCGATTTATTATAATAATAAAATAAAATCAATGTGGCATACGACCACGGCAATTCGGCATAATAATTTCAGCAGAGACAGTTTTCTTGTTTCGTACTTTTTAGAGCCTGTTTTTTGGTAGTCGGGTTTTAGTTTTTAAACTTTATTCTTATTAAATATGCGGAATAAACTAACAGTAATGTCAAATTCCCATACTTTTTTTATATTTTTCATCTGCAGAAAGGAGCAATAATATTTCGGCATAGTTTGACGTGGCTAACTTACGAGTATGTTGCGCGCAAACGAGCAGACGGCATACCTGACGGTAAGTGATCACATCACCACTGCCCTTGGACACCTACAGAGCAGAATATACCCTAAAAATAAGACACTCACCCCCAAGCATCGTGTATTTTATCCTATATCAAATTGATGACAGAGACAACATCGAAAGAGCGTTGGAACATTTGGGCGTTTTTTAAGATAAAAAGCCATATCTCAATGTAAAAAGCTAACAAAGTAACCCTTACTTTGATTCAAGTACAGTCACGTGCACTAATAAGTATACAACCTCATTCAAATATGAACCTTATTGTTCCGCCTTAAGAGTCTAGGTGTTTACATTTTATTGCAGGCGACTGTTCTTGCAACAATAAGCAATGCAACAGAACTGCAAGTCTAAAAATGTTTTCTCGTTGCAAGAAAATGCTCTCGTTTCTTTTTCACTCGCATTTCTCTAGAAAAGATTACGGTACGGAGCAGGCATTTGTCTGCAACCTAAATGAATACACAGTAAATAGCTAGACATTTGTGTGAATGACGAGTTTTTGTATTTAACTACTACCATTGATATTGTATTAAAAAAGAAGTAAGTAGATTTTAAACGCCCCGTCGGTCTAGTGGTTTGAGTTCCGGACCGTGATCTCGAGGTTCTGGGTTCGATTCCCGGGTAGAGCAAAGATATGTTTAAAATTTTTCGAACATAGGTTGGGTTTGTGATCACCGATTCGCATTAGGCAAGCGTGGTGATTAAGCCTAAACCCATCATAGTTCTATGATGGAGGCCTTTGCCCTGCAGTGGGATAGTATATAGGCTGATACTAGTTACTAAGGTGATAACTTTCCATCAGGTGACTCGCTTGCTCGTTTGTCCACCTCTAGCATAAAAGAAGTAGTTTTTACTATGGGTGGGAGAACCGCTTTAGCATAAATGTACCGGTTTGAGAGTACTAATACCACGCCATACAGAAAACCAGCGTGAGGCCTGAGACAAGTTTTGTCGGGTGAGTGAGGTCACCAAAGGGTCCGGAGGCCCAGTTTGATCGCTTACCATCAAAATTCAAAAGTACTTTATTTGCATAGGCTTATATACAGCTCTTACAAATCGTCATACATGAAAAACATAAATTATAGCTATGTATATTTTACATTTAATTAAACATATATGTCGATACAAAAAATATACTAAAAAATGAATAAATATAATGTGGTTCTACCACCGGAATCGGAAAGTTGATTCTGACGAGAAGATCCGGCAAGAAACTGGCCAGTTACTCTTTTTAATCGCCAAAATTTTTGTGTCGGCAGACATCAGGTGATCTATCAGCTTATCTGCCACTTTTCACATAAAAAAAGTAAAAATGTCATCTTTTATTGCGCAAGATTTTTTTTTAGCACTTACAAAATAAAAGAATCAAACTTTTTTCAACCCCCGACGCAAAAACGACGGGGTGTTATAAGTTCAAAAGCTCCCGAACAAATAAACCGATTTTGATTTTATTTTTTTTATTTGAAAGATGAATAAGGGGGAAGTGTTCTTAGCTAGATCCAAGATGGCCGCCGCTACAAAGATATGGATTGTATGTTTGAACACAACTCCTACAGTATGGGTATTATATAAAAGGGCTTGAGTAGCAGAATACATTTACTGTGACAAATTTAAAATCCAAGATGGCCGCCGTCGGGGTTTTCTAAATTTTTAATATTTTTTTTTAGTGAATAGCTTACGCTTGACCACAATCCCACCTGATAGAAAGCGACGATGAGGTCTAGGATTATACGCGTTTTGCCTAAAAGATGCCTGTTCACTCTTGCCTTAAAGATTATAATAGTCCAAAAAACAGACCACATAAGGATGAAAGCCCTCCTTGTCGTCCGGTGATGGAATGAGCTGTTGATGGAATTAACCTATGAAGAACCTCCACTCACTCCCCGAAATAAATCCGGTAGAAGATCGAGAGGCATGCCACACGTCGACGGTGGTCCAGGCTCTGCAGGCCAGCTTTGGAGAGTGCGTCATCACCGATGAGCCTCTTCACATGTCGCTCTATTGAATCTAGGGCGTCTAACTGATACCGGGCAGAATTAATAATTACCTAAACATTTTTTTTTTACATCTGCTCCTGAACTATCTTAACATGGAGCCTGTATTTCAGGCGTCAGTGCTCATCCTTGGGTTACATTATTATTGTGCTAAGGTAGTGCTAACAAATTAAAGTAGTGCTATTTGTAATGTGATAGGTGGCAGATGAGCAGACGGATCGCCTGATGGTAAGCGATTGCCGCCGCCCATGGACACACGCGACACCAGTGGTGTCTCAAGTGCGCTGCCAACCTATGAACCCTCTTTCCCCCGGATTGGGCGTCCGGTACCCTCATTCACGCAGCGAAACACAGAACAGTGCTGCTTCACGCCGATTTTCTGTGAGGCTGTGGTATCACTCCGGTCGAGCTGGCCCATTTATACCGAAGCGTGGCTTTCCCACGGTCAAAAGCTTTTAAATCCCTCTATTCCCTTGATTGGGCCTCTAGTACCCTTATTAACCAAGTAATTATTATTTTTAACTAAAAGTTAATATTGGTCATTTGAGTCCCCCAAAGTCCTTATTCTCTGAAATACACATTTTTTTTACATTATGGGAGACAAACGAGCAGACGGCTCACCTGATGGTAAGTGAATACAAAATATTAAGTAGTTTTTATCGAAATAGACATAATAGATCTTAAATCCTACTTTTTATGAGATAGATGGCAGACGAGCAGGTGGATTACCTGACGATGCAAGATTACTGCCGCACATGTACACCGGTACCTAACTTCAGTAGATGGAGTCATAAGTGCGCTGCCAACCTTTAAACTACCCCGATAAGAATTTCGGTACCCTCATTCACTCGGCGAAACACAGAACTTGCGTAGACAGAAGTTTTGTCATATTCAATTGATCTCTAAATGGTGGTTAAAGTTTGCATCCAGTGTATAAAACCTTCCTGATTTTATTCACAGTCAATTTCAATTAAAAGGAAATACGAACAAAGCATTACAATCAATCAAGACCTGCTTTGTAAAACATAATGGTCAGGTTAATTAAGGGCAGTCAGCTCTTAATATCAGAAGAAATTAGGTTTTCCATCAACCACCAGTTGTTTTAAACTCACCCTAATTACTCGTACATTATACAGGTTTCAGACCCAGTTTAAACAAGAAAAAAATTTAACTTAGAATCTCCTCATGACGATGCAGTAGCTATGCGAACGGCCATCATTAGTTCTGCGGAACTTTACTAATTGGAGAAGCTCTTTTAGAAACGGTGTGATATAGTGCGACCTCCGATAACTATGAAAGGTAGATTAACAGTTAGATAGGTAATGTAACGATGGCGAACTCCTTCGTTTCTGGCCGAATTAACACTATAGCCAATTAATTAAAAGATTTAAATTTTTGAAGAGTGACGGCTGTCAATGTGATTGGCAATAGAGCTAATGCTGGTTCAAGCTTAAAGTTTAACTCGTTTAGGATAGAGGGTGCATGTACGGTCTACTACCGCACATTTGGCCGTGGCGCCAATAATGGGGTCACGCGTCAGCATTTTACTTACGTTTGTTTTGTTTACTTATTAATTACTTTACTCATAGAGATCGTTATTAACTGCAATCGAGGAAAGACGTCATATAAACTTAACCTTGTAACTTAACTTAACTTCAATAAATCTGGGAAAGTAACAAACTCTCTTTCTCCGTCTACAATCATCAGCTGATCTAACTGCCTGTACCTGCCACCGTCAACTACGTGTCAGGACACAACTAACTACAAACAACTCCATGTATGGTGTAGCGGTCAACTAAGCGCAACATACAGTGCAACTAACCCGACCTCCGGAGGGCGCTTATGGAATAGCAGTGACTATCGGAGGAGTCGCGTCCGCGGCATAACTCGTGCGAGTCCCTAGGGTCGCTGTTACCATTTCATTGCAGATTTACTTGGAATAAACGTTTGAACGTATATCAGTTTTTCTTTGCGCCTTGGCAGCGCGACAGTACTCTTCATTGAAGAAGAGGCTTTACGGCACAATACACAAAATCTAAAAGCTAGTAATAGGTATAGATTATTGGGGTTCATAGACATTTTTTCTGATGCTGAGTGAACTACAAATACGGTCAGCATCAAAACTGAACTTAACACTTTAGTACCATGTCAATGTAACAGTTCTGTCTATTATAGTTAGTTTCTAATGAGAACGTACAAAAGGTTACTTTGATATAGTAATAATGTATTAAGCTACTTTTGATGCTGACTGTACCAAAAATATCGTTATAGTTAACCTAACAATATGACAATTACTTGAAAAATATACTGCTTTTTTTATTTTAAAAGCCTCGATATCTCATACCACACGACCTTTGCGCTGTGTGGTATGAGAGTAATGCAGGTTAAAAACTGTTAATGCTTAAAAAAAATTAAGCAACATAGATAGCTTAATGTGTTAAAAATAAGTAATCAAAATTCAATAAACGTAATTTACTTTCGTTATAAGGATTTCAGAGCAAATTCGAATTTATTTTAAGCATTTTATTACGGCAGCAAATGTGTAACTAGATACTATAGATTTGACAAACGTCAGAGTTTCATAATAACAAAGACACTATAAATCAAGGAGCTTTGTTTCACACTAGCCCGCGACCTCAGAACTAGGGCAGATATTAATTAACAGGCGGTTCTAAATGACGATGACAAAGATGAGCGTGCTCGAGCGGGCGTCATTAGTGGCGTGACACGGCGCTAATTGGGCGACCTGTGTCGTGTGCCATGTAGTGTCCCTTCTGAGGCATAGTCTGTGAAGAGGCCTCTTAATTTTTCCAAACACTTGAACATTTTTGGCGTAGCTGACGTTGTGTCTTCAGTCTTAATTGTTTCTGCCAATGTCACGCGACTATAGAAACGTATGTACTGAGGAGTATGTAATTGGAGTTTTTACTAGAAATTTTGAGTTATCATTATCTTGATTATAATGTAGCCAGCCAATTATCAACTCTATCTTCTAATCACGAAGACTATTAACCTTTTATGAAATACTATATTTGACTATTTTTTGTAATCAAAAGACCTCTCAATGATAGAAACATCGTTAAAAAAATTACTTGATTCTCATTTAAACTACCTGAGATATCACAACTTTAAAATCACATTATTTTGGGCAAACCCAAAACGCTCCATACAAATGACTTCTGAAATAAGACGTCACAAACACGTTTTTTGTATGCATTTCATTTAAATTTTATATGGTAGCTATATCAAATGTTTCATTTATGTCAATGGTTTTATTATAATAGTTGGTGCAAATTTTATAGGTTATTCAATGGTATAATTATTATTTAATAATTTCATACTTTTAAAATGGACTTGCCCACGAATGTTTGAATGACTATAAAACCGGCTAGACGTTATATTTTTAAATGAGATTTTTTTTCCAGCTAAGTTTACATCACCAGCCTGACACGACCAGAGAGGGATTGGGAGCCGGACCAACGGCTTAACTTGCTTTCCGTGGCACGGGGGCACAAGACCGCCAACTTCCAGACATCGGGTTGACACTAAGAATTTCTTACCGAAAACTTGGGTACAAATTTTTGGCCCGACCCGGGGTTCTAACCTGGGACCTCTTGCGCAGCCGTCGCTTTAGGGTGCGACATCACTACGCCACCCAGGCAGTGGTCTCAAATTTTAGTTCGGTGTTTTTTCTGCGGGTCTTCTTTTGGCGGACTGTACACTGCCGCAATCAGAGATGTCAATTAAGCTAAATGTTCATTTACTTAAATTTTGCAGTCTTTTTGCGTACTGAAATAAGTGTCAATATTTTTTCGTAAGAAGCCATTAAAGTTAATTTGACGTCTATGAGTACGCGGCTCGGCAATTCGTAAAGCTTACTACTTCGAAAACGGTGAAGCAAATCACTTTACAGAATTTATCGACATTTTGCTTAATTCGAGTGCATTAAGTAATGAAATCGGTTTAATCGATCGCTTTCACACTCTCGTTAATGAGTTTTATCCAGAACACTTCATGTTCGTGCCTACTTATATGGGTGTTTGTTTGACATAAGATAGTCATTTGCACGAATACTTTAACTTCGTTTTACTTTTTTTTGTGATAGGTTAAGCGATTGTTGCCACCTATGGACACTCGTAGAGTCACAGGTGCGCTGCCAACCTTTAAACCCCTTTTCCCTGTATTGGGCTTCCAGTAGCTCACTCATGTAGCGAAACACAGCACAGACGCTCTGGTTCAAGCCGGTTTTCTGTAAGGCATCTGTGGTATCTGGTCTGATCGAGCAGTCCCATTTATACCGAAGCATGTCTCGCCCACGCGCACAGAGAAAATTTTTACTACTATCTAGGTCGCAAAAAAGGATATTTTCATTTTTTTAACATAGCTCGGGTTTGTGATCACCAATCTGCATTAGACAAGGATGGTGATTGCCTGGTCCCAGCATAGTAGCTATGACTTGATTTCTATGATGGAGGCATTTGCTTTACATTGAGACAGTATATAGGCTGATTATAGTGCTCAAGTGTGTGCGCAAACACAAGTGCACTCTCTATTCCTTTACCCTCATATTCCGATGGGACACTACTGTGACACGACCAGAGAGGGATTGGGCGCAGGACCAACGGTTTAACGTGCTTTTCGTGGCAAGTATTATAATATATCCTGCGTATGTGTTCGATCGTTGAGATTGGCCGCCGTAGCCGTAATCGGTTGGAGGATATTATTATATAGGCTGATACTTTACTATCTATCTTTATTCTACGTTGCTGGAAACTGCCTACAGTCTACGTCGTTCGCCTAATTAGCCAGACGCTCCTCAGAATCTAGCCTAGTTTTAATGACCACACTAGGCAAGATGAAATAGCAGGCGCAGCCACTTTAAAGTTTTTCGCTGAAAGTTTTGCCATCGGAGTAGTGCTTTCATATTCACCGAAAACTGAAAGAGGGAAGGCTTTTAAGTTTTACTTAATTAATTCTCAAATTATGATTGCCTAGGAGTTTTGGCATCATTTCTGGGAACTCGCCAGTAAAGTAAAGTATCAGCCTATATACTGTCCCACTGCAGGGCAAAAGCCTTCAACATAGAAATCAAGTCATCGCTACTATGATGGGATTAGGCTCAATCACCACACTTGCCTAATGCGGATTGGTGATCACAATCCCGAGCTATGTTCGAAAAATTCGAAACAAACCTTTGCCCTACCCGGGAATCTTTTTAATTGCCAACATTTTTATCTAAAAATTTTTTTTCAAAATTCTAAAGTGCTGTATGTAAGCTTATGCAAATAAGGTTATTTGCATAAGCTTACATACAGCTTTTACAAATCGTCATACATGAAAAATATAAATTATAGCTATGTATATTATACATGTAATTAAACATATATGTCGATACAAAAAATATACTAAGAAATGAATAAATATAATGTTATTTTGACCACCGGAATCTGAAAGTTGATTCTGACGAGAAGATCCGACAAGAAACTCGCCAGTTACTCTTTTTAGTGACCAAAATTTTTGTAAGTACAGTATCATGAGAGTAGGCGAACAGTTTATCATTTCCACAAAATTTTGTCATTTAAGTAATCATTAACTGTATATATGGCAAAGGCGCTGTGCACAAGTATAACGTATTTCTGTCATTTTACTCCCTCACCCTATCAATGATGAATAGACTCATATAGTTTTTCAAAACTACTATCATTCGTCGAGTTAGCGATCATGTGGCCCACTTGATTTGGACTTAATACAGTCTCAATACATGCAATTTGTTTGCAAGTGGTTTCTGTATAATCCGTAGATCGATAAAACGCTAAATGCCGTCCTTTTATTGTGTGAATGTAACCTTGACTGACGATTGACAACCCACCATGGTTCAACAAAATGCGCGCAACCAACACATACAATTTACCTAAGTAACATTGGCAAACTAACGTCATAATTAGAGAACAGTCCATTTTAGAAAAATACTTAAATCTAGATGTGGATTGCTCTGATTCGAACCTTTCTTGGTCCTTATTTACATGTACGTGTAAGCTACCACCGCTCTCAAATTACTACATGTAACATAATATACATTTTAAGGTGACGAGTAGGGCACACTAGCGACGGCAACCGATTTAAATTTTTAGCAACTAAACTGGATCTATTTTAAACAATTTCGGGGTTACAACCTCTCAGCAAACACTTATACTATTTATTAAATAAAGTAAAGTGTCAGCCTATAAACTATCCCACTGCAGGGCAAAGGCCTCCATCATCGAAATCAAGTTATCGCTGCTATGATGGGATTAGGCTTAATCACCACGCTTGCCAAATGCGGATTGGTGATCCCAAGCCCGAGCTATGTTTGAAAAATTCGAAACATACTTTTCACTCGATCCGGGAATCGAACCTAGGACCCCGAGATCACGGCCCGGTACTTAACTCACTAGACCATCAGGGCGTATTTATTAAATAACCATGCACAAATGTTGGGTCCGTTTTTGTACTAGAAAAATTGATTCGTGAATCAATTTTTCGCGTACGCGTTGGACCCAACATTTTTGCACGGTTATTTAATAAATAGTATAAGTGTTTGCCGAGGGGTTGTAACCCAGACATTGTTTAAAATAGATCCAGTTTAGTAGCTAGTAATTAAAATCGATTGGCGTCGCTAGTGTACCCTACCCGTCACCTTAACAAACGTGCCTGGGTCTTGGCCCCGGCTGGGAACCGGCGATAACTCCACAAACTTTGCTATGACATATCGCAGGGGCGGGCGAGGAACGTGTAGTTATTTCATATCATTACATTCAATAAGTATACTTCGTAAGTTGGTGATCTGAAGCTATTTGAGCATTTTTACGAGTATTTGGAGACCAGTTCGTCTTTAGTGTTTTAACATAATGTTTGGTTTGATGAATGCAAAACTTAACAAATTGTGATTCGAGTAATATTGTTACAAAAAATCAAATTGAAAATTTAAAAACCCCCGACAGCGGCTATCTTGGATTTGAAATTATTCACAATAAATATATTCTGCTACTCAAGTACCCATATTGTGGGAGTTGTGTTAAACTATATAATCCATATCTTTGTGACGGCGGCCATTTTGGATCGATTTTTATCTAACATAGCTAAGAACATTCCCCCTTATTTATCTTTTCAAACAAAAAAAAAACAAAATAAGAATCAGTTTATTTTTTCGGGAGCTACGATGACACAGACAGACACACAGACACACAGACACAGACACACACACACTACACACACATACAGACATGTCAAACTTATAATACCCCGTCGTTATTCCTAACAATAAGCACATTTGTGGCTTGTACTTGACTTGTACTCGTATAATATACTCTAAATGACGACCCGTTTGGAACAGTGGTAGTGAACGCTGCCTTTGGTCCAAGGGTTGCGGGTTCGATCCCGCACAGTACAAACATTTGTGTGCACGAACATGTTTGTATGTATTGGTCTGGGTGTTACCTATGTATTATACGTATGTATATAGAAAAGAAAAAGTATGATATGTATATATTTGTAATCCCAATGTTTCTGATATCCGTAACACAGGTGCTTGAGCTACCTATCTCGGAGTTAGTTCAATGCATGTGATGTTGTGAAATATTTATAAATCATTACGGCTATGGCGCGGCGGCCAATCTCAACGATCAGCCACGTACGCAGGATATCTTATAGTGGTCTCTCTTTTCCTTTACCATCGTATTCGTTCGTTCGTTTGACACGGAGAGGGATCGGGCGCAGGACCAACGGTTTCACGTGCTTTCTGAAGCACGGGGGTACTGGACCGCCATTTTCCAGACTCTAGGCTGACACTAAGAATTTCTGATCGAAATCGATTTGGCCTAACTCGTGGATGGAACCCGGGACGTAGCCGTCGCTTTAAAATGCGACCCACTAACCACTACGCCACACGTATACGGCAATAATAAATGAAAATGAATTCCAATGCTTAAAATGGATACAAACGTTCGAACCCATGACATCGAATTCATACATTTAAAACGGCCCAACCTATGTAAACATAAGGTTAAATTTTTATCAGCAACGAATAAAACCTACTTCGTACTTCAACCCTTCGGCAGGGCATCGCGGGGGTTCTCAATGTTATGAATCGTGAGGAATTTCATTACGAAATTTCATTCGAGTCTCCGTGACATCGAAGCCTTGAATGGTCGTTCGACATAGCCAAACGTCTCTTATTTTGCATTGACAGGGTTCTATTGTGTGGGAGATTTGACCCACATAACGAAGCAATTTCATTTTGTAAATCAAGAATTGGATTTTGAGTTATAGCTTGGACTATATATTTAGTCCATGGTTATAGGTAGCAATAGTTATAGTACACCATATATATATGACATACCATAGACACCCGCAATACCAGTGGAGTCACAAGTGCGCGCACGTGCGCTGCCAACTTTTAACTCCCCCCCCAGCTTGGGCCTTCTGATACCCTCACTCACGCAGCGAAACACAGCACAGTGCTGCTTCACCCATTTCAACTTCAGCTTTCGTTCCGTGCTTACGATAAATAAAATAAAATTTCCTCGTATGCTTAGGCTCGAACTGCATTCTGCTTGTCTTCCAAAATCCGCGTTCTTTCGATGTCATGATCCTCCTAGACTCCTCATTTTATCCTTTGTAGCCCAGGGTACGCCTTACCATGATTCAAGATTTGGAGTCTGGTAATTACAATGAAGCGACTGCCGTCTGACCTTCGCAATCCTATAACAGGGGAACGAGACTGAATCAATTACAAGTTTCAGAAATATTCGAAACTTGCAGGCAACGTGTAGCTTCGTTCAGTGCAGCTAATGGTAGAAATACGCACATAGATTTGAAAAATCCAAAGGTGCATGCTCGAATCCAACCCACGACCCGCGGAAGGCGATTATCCACTGAGCTAGCATCGCTCATGATTCCATGATATCTATCGATAATCAAGTAATGACAGCACACCACACTAGGAGCCTAATTCTCGTGCTCGCCTTTATTATCATACGACATTTATCACTGAAACATAGATTTTTTGTACGGAATCCGTGCGACATCCGTCATGGTTTTTTATATCAACAATCGTGAGAATTGGGCTCTAGATGAGATTAAGTTTGCCTTACAATTCAAAATGTTATTAAAAAAACTATTCATGCAAATACAATCAGCAGTGCAGGCTTCAAATTGAATGTGCATTCGCGATTTCGATAGCGCAAATAGCGAAGCGAAAAACGAAGCCGGAATATTGCGGCGAGCGCGATTTAAATGTGCATTCCGATCGTGTTAATTATTTTAAACTGCATTTCGACGTGCCCGGTGCATTGTCTCCAACACGTCCTGAAATTAAATTAACGGTAAATTTAGAGTTTCGATAACCGTTCATTAATTTTGGTTGTATTTTCTTCGTAATGGGATTCAGAAGGTGGGGGATTCAGATGCATCGACCTCCTCGAGCGGCCCCGCTGGTAATCAGTTCTGCTCGGATTCCAGCTGCGGTTGGCTTCAAACAGAAACGGTTACCGTGGGGCACGGTTTTTCCCGGGCAACGGCGGGTAGAAATCTCACTGCAGTGGTTTGCTACCCGACGGCCGACGGATGCACAGCCGGTGGACCGGTCCCGTCTTGCGACCGCGCCGAAGCGCACCTCGCTACGGGGCCATCATTTGTCTCACCGAGGGTCTGACGATCGGTGTTTCGTTTGGCGGCATAGTCGCAATAGGGTCGGGAGAGGAGTCTGGCTTCTAGGCCATCTGGTCTCGGGCGCTGTGCGTGGGCTGGGCCGGTACCTTCGCGAAACTGGTCGCCAAACGCGTCAGACCTGCGGGGGCTGTGTCTAGCTACGCCCGCGCGGGTTGCGCGGCGGTTCTCCGGCGGGGCTCTTTTTGACGTCAAAGCAGTGGTGCGCTACCCCCTGTGTTCACAGGGGTAGAGCGCTGCCCCACCGCGTGGGGGACCCTTTTGGCCGGTCTGCGCTGCGTCCCACAGCCAGTGGGATGCGGTAATGACTGGCAACCCCCGCCTTTTCGTTCACCGATCGACTTCGCAATCCAGCGCAGCCGGCCGTGGAGCCGACTGGGCGGGGCAATCTTTGGAAGCCTGTGGGTTCGCTACCTCTCCTCGCCCTGCAACCAGTAGGGTGTGGATGTGGGGTGTCTTACAGTAGCCTTTGCCCGCGACGCCCGCATCGTAATCCAGCGATGAGGGCGACGCTCGCTGGGGGCTTTGCTTGGAGGGCAGTGAGAGCTGCCCTAGGGGGCTCTGAGCGCCCTGGTTGAGGAAAAAGGCCGTGCTGGCGTGCCTCGCTGTCCATGGATGGGAAGCGATGCCAGGGTTCGTTCGTCGAGCCCGTATCCCATCCCGTAGCCCTGGATATGCCGGGAACAGCCGCAGTGGTTTTAGTCGGTAGGCCCATTGACCGGCCTCACATTTGGTGAAGCCCCAGTACCTCTGCGACCAAAAAAAAAAGGGATTCAGAAAGTTTTTTCTTAATTACTGGGTTATTCTTCTTTAGAAACACAGAAAAGACATTTAGCGAAATGCCATAACTTTTCATATAGATTTTAAATTATTAATCTATCCTTAATCATTCTAAAATACGAAATGACAAACAGTCCTTTCTACAAGTATGACGAATATGTCAACCCCGGAAAGGATAGCGGATGCAAATAAATGCGAATTAGCCTAGGTAATACAAAAGCTCTACTTATGGCTTCATCGACGAAGATGTAAAAGATTTTAAGGAGCTTAAGACAGGCACATAATAGAATCTAGCGGCGTGCTTTGAAGACAACTCTCTTTGAGTCGCAAAGCAACAAAGTAGATTAAATTTGATAGTACAGGCTACCTCATCTTAGCGTGTAGTTCCCAGTTCCTGTTAACTCACGCCTAAGCATATGTTACAAGGCAGTCGCTTCATTGTAATTACCAGACATCCTGAATCCTGGATCTTAGTCCAAGCGTACCTAAGCTGGGAATTACACGCTGGAGATTATTAAAATACACAATTATTAAGGCGTCTATGCCGTGTGGTCCCCGGCAGAGTAGAATAGGCCACCCTCACTCATACCGAGGTGTCGTAAAAGGCGACTAAGCTAAATCTGCTGGCATGATCATCAGCACCCAGAGAAGGAAAACTCTGCATTAATATCAAAACCCTAGCCAACCCATCTGCCAAGCGTGGTGAGTCCATACTCACCACACTCACCACGCAATTGCCATCAATTACCCCTCATGTGATTGAGGGAGGCCCGTGCCCCAGCAGTGGGGACTTAAATGAGCTGACGATGATGACGATGAAGGCGTTTATATTTCCTCCTTCTTACAATATGGATTCCATGAAATGAAGCGTGAAGAAGCATCTCGCGGGCCAGTATGACATTCCTAATGAAGGTGATGCTCTCGCGGGTCAGTATGAAAGTCCCAACGGAGGTGATGCCTGTCATCGCCTCCGTTGTAATTGCAACGTGGGCTCTTCTCTAGCTTATCAAAAGGCTCAGGAGAGCCAATATACTGTGTCAATATATATATCAAAAAAAATCTAAAACCCAGACTCAAAATGTCGTGTTTCCCATTCGCTTTTGTTACCCAACTTCATACAAACACAGCTCATCCGAGTTATTGTTGGCGCGACATGCGTTTCGTTAAAAAAACACCACCCAGGGCGTTTTCTCTGTTTAATCATCCAGAAAGTCAACTTCACTAAGCCCGAGTGGGGTTGGTCACATGATGTCCTTTTATAACTTTAGGCTGTGGATATGTTGGTGGGAGATAACGTTTAGGAGTATTATAAAACCTTCATCGTACCTATGTGACTAGATTTGATTTATAACAAATAGCAGGCGACCCACAGGACGTCGTCCCATTCTTGGCTGCCATTCTGTAAGCTTTATAGTCCACCTATCATCTTTACCTATCACTTCAGCTCACACACCCGCGTGCCATCATCTACTACCCTGGTTCTCTTTCGAATTTTGTCGTTAGGTACGCGGTCTCGTAAAGAAAGCGCGAGCGTCGACCGCTCCATAGCACGTTGCGACACCTTTATCTTGTATATAGTTTCTTTAGTCAGCATCCTTGTCTCGGCCCCATATGTGAGCGTTGAAGAACGATACGAATTCTAGCATTATGTTTTTTATTTACTTAGTAAGCTATGTTGATGTGAGATGTGAAGTTTTTTAACCTCTCTTTTCCAAATAACGAAATGTAAAACAAAGAAAAATTAAGATGGCTGTATTGGATGGATGGATGTGTTGCGGGTGTCCATGGGCGGCGGAATCCGTCTGCGCGTCTGAAATAGCTGTCTTCGTCTGTCACATTAAAAAAAACTGCACTAACAGCAGATGGCGTATAAATATTGCGTCATTTTTTCAAAATTGCGTTATACACATAAAATGTTAAATATTACTTCCTCAGTGGCGCAGTGGTTAGTGGGTCTCACTTTAAAGCGACGGCTGCTCAAGAAGTCCCGAGTTCGATCCCCGTTCGACCTTTGTATGTCAAGTTAGTGAATAACCCTTAAAGTAGTCTCTCAGTCAGCATGCGTCACTACTGTTTAAATTATTACAATTATAACGAAGGAAAAAATTAAAAATATAGGTTAATCCCTTTTTTAGAATCTTGCCCATATTTTGTAAATAAACATAATTTAGGCATCGCATATAGAACATGTTTCGGTACATCTGTTGTGTCTGGGTTTCATAGTAAATAAAAGAAAACAATTAAATTTGAATATAAATTTCATCAAAATAAGGCAATGCTAGGGAACTGCTCAAGCACTCTTCGAAATTTTCAACATTTTGATAACATAACTGATAGTTTTCATAGCGATCTTTTGAAATTTATTCTTAAGGAAATAACGTGCTTCAAAACGTAATAATATTTCTACTGGATATTGTAAATATACCCACAATATTAATGAGAATGATGTAGCCGTGTGGTCCCCGGCAGAGTAGAATAGGCCACCCTCACTCTTACCGAGGTGTCGTAAAAGGCGACTAAGGTAAAGCTGCTGGCATGATCATCAGCACCCAGAGAAGGAAAACTATGCATTTATATCAAAACCCTCGCCAACCCGTCTGCCAAGCGTGGTGAGTATGGCAATTACCCCATGTGATTGAGGGAGGCCCGTGCCCCAGCAGTGGGGACTTAAATGGGCTGATGATGATGATGATGATGATGATTAATGAGACTAGGTATCGACAGAAATCAAATCAAGCACTTTCAAATTACGTCGGCTTAGTAATGCGTTCAGCGGTCTAATTAGTAGAACAGTCGCACGGATTGTGGAAGATGTGGCTTCACTTCCCGCCTGAAACCGAGATGAAATTTTGAAGTGCGGTATTTCCTCTCGAATTTTTCAAAGACTTTTTTTATGATATACGGGGCAGATGAGCAGACGTATCACCAGATGGTAAGCGATTACCGCCGCCCATGGACACCTGCCACGTGAAAGGAGTCACAAGTGCGCTGCAGGCCTTTTTAAAAGGGAGTACACTCTTTTCTTTACTTTTTAACGTTTAACTTTAACGTATCGATCGTAGATGTCAGAAATAAGTACTTAAGTAATGGAAGTTGAATTTCTTTCGAGTTCAAGTATTTACTAGCTACCTGCAGAAGTCGTACTTTGCTATGTTAAAAGAAGTTCGCTTTGCTTTGCTTGAAATTCAACGGGCATAAATAATTTCAAATGTAACTTGCTACCTTTTTTATGCTCGGTAGGAAGCTATAAATCTAAAAGTTTTACAACCCAGAAACGCATAACCTTTAAGGTGGCATGCTGGTGTAAAATATGGGTTAATCTTTTAAAGAATGAGTAATATAGTAGTAAGTAATAGTTATTTCAAATTACCAGCAAATGTGGTGCTAGGTTGTATAATAGTTTGAAAAAAAACATGATGTTTTATGAATTGATCAATAGAAGGACGTAACGTGTTGTATAAAACACCTTATAAATAATAAATTAATAAATATTTCACAACATCACATACAATTGATCTAACTCCGAGATAGGTAGCTCAAGCACCTGTGTTACTGATATCAGAATCAACAGTGGGATTACAAATATATACATATAATACTTTTCTTTTGTAAATACATACTTATAATACATACATAAATAACAGTTAATTGAGTCGCGTTTTAAAATTCGTTATTCCATTATTTGATATTGTCTTAAGTTTAAATAAATCTCTATATTATTTTGTTTTTTTTATGGCTTGCTGTTGCGCATATGAGACTACTCCGCCAATATCAAGTGATTAAAGAGACACATTCCTTTGCAGAAAATTGGTTGGTTAATGAGCTGGTTCCCTTTAATTAATTGAGTTTTTTGGATTTTCATTTTAGGTTTAGAATTAAACACCCCCTCAAACAATGATTTAGTTTTTGACTTCAAAACAATCTTATTGGGTCATTCTAAGGTCGATTCCCTAACTGCTGAGGATCGTGACTCCTTCCGACTCTGTCAACCAGCTGACCCCATCTCAGTTATGCCCCAGTGCTCGGTTAAATGGGTCAAAAATTGTTTGTTTGTAACTTTTTTTTAATATGATAAGTGGCAGACGAGCAGACAGATCACCTGATGGTAAGCGATTGCCGCCGCTCATGGACACCCACGACACCAATGGAGTCACAAGTGCGCTGCCAATCTTATAACCCCCTTTCACCTGGATTGGTTTGAATTGGATTGAAATTAGATAAAATATCCATAAGAATGTTGATTGTGTAAATTGTACGCTGAATATATGTATACCTACTACCTAGCTGTTAAGAGTACCCATCTCTCTTTTCTGTAAGGCACAGAACAATAAGATACGTATGCACGTCCTCTATCAATGCGATATCTTCGGGAATTTCTAGAAGCAGCACCTTCGGTAGCTACTATATCTTTCCGGAGGATGCATCGCTCTCAAGGCTTAGCATATTATTATATGGATTAGCCGTGGGCCTGGGAGACGATCTCTAAGTGGGAGTGGAGGTTAGAATAAATTAATCATGTTGCAGTGACCACTCAGCAACGAACGCTCCCCAAAAGATCAAATAATAATAATGAGATCACTAAATTCTGGACACCTTTAAGGCACGAGTGAACAGGCAGCTTCTAGGCGAACGCGTTACATCCTAGACCTCATCGTCACTTTTCACCAGGTGAGATTGTGGTCAAAAGTGGCCAACGCTATAGTTTATAAAAAATATGAGTTAAAAAAACCCGGCGAAGTGCGAGCTGGACTCGCTTATGAAGGGTTCTAAGGGGTAGCAGCAAGTAAGATATTACTTAATTGTAAAACAATTTAGTTAACTAAATGGAAAGTAAATTGTGGTTTACGGTTTATGACCTATTAAAAAAAACGAATTACTAAATCTAGTTCAAACCAATTTCCGTCATTAGTTTTAATGGTACTAATGTATATCATATGTTTTTTTTAGCGTTATAATTCTTTTATTATAGAAGTTAGAGGGAGTGTACAAATTTTAACACTTTGGGAGCGTCTCTTGCGCAAATCATTAAGTTTAGAAAAAAAAAATTGTAGGAACCATCAACATCATTTTAAAGACATATTCATAGATACCCCACACGTATGGGTTTGATGAAAAAAAATGACAGTTTCATTTCTAACCACCCCCCCAAAATTTTTCTTTTTTTCCTATATTTGTGTAAAAATTGTAATCATCATCATCATCATCATTTCAGCCAATAGACGTCCACTGCTGGACATAGGCCTCCCCCAATGTTCTCCACACAGATCGGTCCTGTGCCGCCCGTATCCAATGGATTTCCGCAATCTTCACCAGATCTAGGTCCACCTTGTGGAATAAAAATCGTAATGCGATTAAAAAAATACATCTTTTTACCAAGTTTCCATAGTATAGTTCTTAAAGTTTCGGAAAAGAGTGGCTGTGAAATACGGACGGACAGACGGACAGACGGAGAGACTGATGAACAGACAGACAGACAGACGTGACGAATCTATAAGGGTTCCGTTTTTTGCCATTTGGCTACGGAACCCTAAAAATGAGGTGGAAATATTATAGCCAAACTTACCTCACCAGTAAGAAACGAAACAAAATTCTAATCGTGTCATATTTTATTCATCTACCTTGCATTCTAAGCCAAAAAGGTAAATTCATTCAACAGAGCTCGCCCAATTTAACTTTTAATAAGTCTAAGCCTTTGTATCTACGTACTCGTATACCTGTGAACACAGATAAGTAAGTGTTGTAAACGTATTCGAAATGGGAAATTGAAACAAAAAGGGAAATTTCAAAAATAATATTTTTTTACAAAGACTTAAGTGAGAACATTTTGATGTATAACATTATTACAGATTTTGAGTTTCAATATGTCAGGCCAATATTTTAATAATATCCGTATTTGTAGTATGTAACTATTCTAGATTGATTTCCATTAAATAGTTTCATCATCATCATCATTTCAGCCAATAGACGTCCACTGCTGGACATAGGCCTCCCCCAATGTTCTCCACACTGATCGGTCCTGTGCCGCCCGCATCCAATGGATTCCCGCGATCTTCACCAGATCGTCGGTCCACCTTGTGGGGGGCCTGCCACGGCTGCGACTTCCTGTACGTGGCCTCCACTCGAGGACCTTTCCGCCCCAACGGCCGTCTGTTCTCCTCGCTATGTGCCCTGCCCATTGCCAGTTGAAGCATGCAATCCTTTGGGCTATGTCTGTAACCTTAGTTCTCCTGCGGATCTCATCATTTCTGATACGATCACGCAGGGAGACTCCGAGCATATGGAGCAATGGAGAGAGCCCATTGCTCTCTGAGTGACTTTGAGCCTCCTTAATCGGCACATTGTAAGCGGCCACGTTTCGGTTCCGTATGTCATCACTGGCAACACACACGCATTGAAGACTTTCGTCTTGAGACACTGCGGTAGGTGGGCCGAAAATAGTTTAGTTCGGGACCATTCATAAAAAATCTGACGGCTTGGCAACACAGAGAGAATGGTATCAGACTTGACCTCGATAAAAGCACAATTACTTGAATAATCCACTGGCCGACAGTCAACGAATCCATTATCATGATATCGTTGGCCAGATCTAATTCAACATGGTCTTTCAAGAACTACTCAACACTCAATATTTTATTTGAATTTACAGTGTACATTATAAGATCTTAAATATAGGTATACACAATAGATCACTGTGAACCTTGTCGGGCACAACAAAAATGGAGAGGAGGAACACCATTGTTCAAAAACAAAAGATTATTATGTATTAATTAATCATTATGTATTAAATTGTCTTTTAATATTATACAGTTTTCATAGACATATGTTCTGTATTAAAGAAAGTATGTATATCTATCTGTTTATAAGTAATATTATTTATTCTGTGGTAATATATTAGTTTATTTGCATTATCGCTTTAGTTTTTTATAATGACTCCTGTCTAACATTTTTTTAATAATATACTTTTGAGATCTTTTAAAAAGATCTTATCATGTTTTATGTTTTTTAGATTATCCGGTAAATTATTGTACAATTTTATTGACATTGATAATGGGCTCGAAGAGTGGTGTTTAATATTTGAATTTGGTAGTGCTAATTTATTTCTGGGGCGGAGTTGATGTTTTGCAATATTGTCATCTAGTTTAGTGAATAGGGTGGGGTATTTGCGAACAAATTTACACATTTCGTAGATATAGATGCAGGGAAGGGACAGGATTTCATATTTTGCAAAATATGGTCTACAACTATCGGTGCTTTCTATGTTGGCTATAATTCGGATTAGTTTTTTGCATGGTTAATAAACTAGGCGCGTCCGTGCTAGAGGCATGACTAGTACTGCAAAAGGCAGCTTAAGGTGGCGATAACATACCATATCGGATATAAAAACTTGTTTTTACCGACTTTTTATTTTTTATGTGATAGGTGGCAGACGAGCAGACGGATCACCTGATGGTAAGCGGTTGCCGCCACCCATGGACACCCGCGACACTAGTGGAGTCACAAGTGCGCTGCTAACCTCGAAACCCCTCTTTCCCCCGGATTGGGTCTCCGGTACCCTCACTTTCGCAGCGAAACACATCACAGTGCTGCTTCACGCTGGTTTTCTGTGAGGCCGTGGTATCAGTCTGGTCGAGTCCGCCCATTCATGCCGAAGCATGGTTCTCTCAGGGTTGTAAAGGTACAATTAATTTTACTATAATTTTCTAAAAACTGTACCAATTGATAATCAAAAATCCATTTATAATTACATTTACCTGCCCATTTTAAGAATTTTAAATAAAAAATTAAATTGAAAATTTAAAAAACCCCCGACACAGCTAAAGCTCTTTCATTTGATACCTATATTGAGGCAGTTGGAACAACAAATAGGTTATTCGTGATTTTATGACGGCGGCCATCTTGCGTTTGAAATTTTTCACAATAAATATATTCTGCTACTCAAACCCTTTTCTATGATACCCATATTGTGGGAGTTGTGTTAAAACATAAAATCCAAATCTTTGCGACGGCGGCCATCTTGGATCGAATTTTATCCAACATAGCTAAGAACACTCCCTCGTTATTCATCTTTCAAACAAAAAAAACAAAATCAAAATCGGATCATTTGTTCGGGAGCTACGATTCCATAGACATACACACACACAAACACACACACAGACACGTCAAACTTATAACACCCCGTCGATTTTGCGTCGGGGGTTAAAAATACTACTCGGCGGCGAGGGGAAACAGATCAGACGTTAGTCGCTTTATTGTAATTACCAGACTCACGAAAACCTGAAGCGTACCCTGGGCTCCAAAGCGACATCTATAGATGTAACCAGGAACTACACGCTAAGATGAAGAATCGTCTTGTTTATGCAAGCGAGTAAAATGTATGTAGAATGTCAACACTAATGTAATTCTCATTTGTCAGACAGCCAGGAAAGTGCACCTTTTGCAAATTGTATCACATACGAATCTCCCTTCTAGTACTGTGTTGTCTATGTGTGTGTATTTTATTTTTGTTATAGTTGTTCTTTATTATTCGTAGTTCTGGGGAGAGTTCGTTACCGAGTGGTCACTGCGATCATATTTCACAACAACAACACACATACATTAATCTAACTTCGAGATAGGTAGATCAGGCACCTGTGTTACGGGTAACAGAATCAACAGTGGGATTACAAATATACCTATACATTTAATACTTTTCTTTTGTAAATACATACTTTTAATACATAGTACGAGTAGTTTTTTAATTTGATCTATTGTGACCTGTGCTCCCACTTGTAGATCATCTCCTAGGACCACGGTCAGCTTAAACCGTATAATGGCCTTGGAAGCAATAGCCTCAACATCCTCAGGGCAGATGTGGTAGCTATCCAGGGTGCGGCTTCTTGGGTGCTTGAAGGCATCGCATTGACAAAGGACGCGCATCGGTGTCTCGTCCTCTGCCTTACAGAATCTGCAGGTGGGGTCTCCGGTCAGCTCATTTCTAGAGCCGTGTTTGTTCAGCCTTCAGTGACAACTAATGGTTCTTGTAAGAATTCTCAACTGTCCGCGAGATAGCGTTAGGGCTTCTAGCGTGAACCTGTTAGAAAATTGGTTCTTAAGGTGAGATATGCAACTCAAAATACCAGTCAATTATAATTATTTGTCTTCTTAATCACTAGACAATGAACCTTCGCAATCCTTAGCCCTCCACTTCGCACGGTCTTGTGCATCCCTAGTGGTCAGTTTATTGGCACGTATCTCATCCTTTACGAAATCATGTTACGTTACAAAAAGTAGTGTTTTGTAACGTCACGATATAAAATGTAACAATGGTCTAACACAAGCTTTATATCTGTACATTCGGCAGGTACATGTTCTTTACACAGCGCCATATGAAACACCGCTAACTCCGCTCAACGTCCACACTCTGCACTGAATAAATGATTGACAAAGAAAACCTTGTGGCGTCCAGGCAGAACGGTGTGCCGCCATTGTGACGTCACAATTATAGTAATTGACTGTAATCATCATTACGGCTAAAGGTTTTCTGAAAAAGTGACATTTGTTCGATTTGTTACTTCAGAGGTCTTTTGTGGGATTAAATGGAACATTTACCTCAACTGAACCTAAAAGACGATAAAACGCTAAACATTTTTATTAACTGATTTATGCTTCACTTGCCGTAAAATTATAATAATATTGCCGTAAAATACTTATTTCCTATTTTTATCGATGACTCGTGCCTCGCCCTCACTTCATTTTGGGACATTAGTTCCGCTTTATACTAATAGATGACGCTAGGTGTCGATTAAATCGCACAATCGTTTTGTGTTTAAGTTTACCTATAAGCGTGGCCGCTATCTGCAGGATTTACTTCTTTATAAATAGTATATATAGATAGGTTAACTGACGCTTGAAGCACATTCGACAACACCTGATGGAATGTGACGATGAGGTCGAGGATAGGATGTTATGCGTTTACTTAGACTAGAAAATGTCTATTCACTCTTTCCGTAAAGCTATTCAGATTAAAAATTATCCTGTGGATAGCTATCCTCTTATAACTGTCAAGTTGGTCTGTCCTTAATAAGAAAGCAGAATCTTGCTGTTGATAGCTAAAAAAACCGATGCTAAAACCGCATCAATTATTTCTTGTAATTTACTTCAGTCTGCACTCCCGTTTAACTGCAGGCTAATTTAGCGCAAGTTTTAATGGCCGACTCGCGACAAGGCTCCTAGTCATTAGCTCTACGGACAGGTAGAATCTTGGTTCGACTTCCGAGTCTAGAGGACAGTGTTACTCGCAAAAAGTGTTCTCTAAAGTTGTATGGAGGTTGGGCTAGGATCTGGTACAGTCAGCGTCAGATCATATTACCCCCCTGCAGATGAAAAAAAACACTTGTGTTCCATACATAAGGACGGTCCAAAGGTCAACAAGGGTAACTCGACGTGACGCCGTATGTACAGTTGTTCTAAAAATTTCCAATAACCTCCTAAAGCCTACAAATAAAAAATCTATTATTATTAGCTTTAAAAAAGGACCATATAGCTACAACGCTTTGTCAGTATCCTATTTCTTTAAAACGGCTTCGTTTTTTGGTGAAAATATGAAAATCACAAAAAATATAGCAATACAGAAAACCATCATGGCGAGAATGACATTTAGTTAACTGTCAGGTTCGACAGTAAAAACATATTGGTTAAGTCAAAGTGACTATAGTCCATTCAGTTTATGAAGATGAATAGGACAGTCCAAAAGTTTCAAATCATATATACAAATAAATTAGCAAGCTTAAGTGGCAGTGGGCTGGCCATATTAGCCGCAGAATCGACAACCGATTGGGTAAACGAGTTCTGGACTTGGCAAACGTAATGTAGGGCGCCCTCTGGCTAGGTGGGGGGTCGATCTGCGCAGGATGGCTGGCAAGAGCTGGATGCGAGAAGCCATGGATGGATCACAGTGGCGAACAATTGGAGAGGCCTACGTCCAGCAGTGGACTGCGATGGGCTGATGATGATGATGAAACAAATAAAAATATAAAGCTGTCAAAATCATTAACTTTTTACCCGACTACGGCAAAGCAAAAGGAGGGTTATGATTTTGACAGGCTATGTATGTATGTATGTATGTATGTATGTATGTATGTATGTATGTATGTTCATCTGTTTCCACGTAACTTTTTAACTACTTATCAGAATTCGACAAATGACATATCATTATAAGCGTCTTGATCGTCCGCTGGTTATAGACTATATGAAGTTTCACAAAATCTAATGCCCTCTAGCGGACAAAACATACAGAGTAAAAAAATAAAGTTATGATAAATATACCGTGTTTGGTATCATTTGAAAGCGCTTGACTTGTACATTTTGAATATATATATATTACTAGCACTTGGACACCAAAATAGTACAAATAAAATAAAAGTAAAAAAACTAAAACCCAACTACGACAAAAAACGTCGCTGAAAAAGTATAAAACAAGCCTTCGTTGTCAATTTATGCAATATTCACTATGTAGAGATAAAATTTCATGTTTGGAAATCCGCAGTCACACGTTGTCAAAGGGTAGTATATTTAACGTGTGACTACGCCTTTCCAAACATGAAATTTTATCTCTACATAGTGAATATTGCATAAATTGACAACGAAGGCTTGTTTTATACTTTTTCAGCGACGTTTTTTGTCGTAGTTGGGTTTTAGTTTTTTTATTTGTGTTCTCATTTTTCCAAACTAACAAGTATTATTTCTCTTGGTGATGAAGGTGGGTACTTCAAGCAAGAGTTGTTATTTTTCAGATTAATAAGATGCATATTATTTCATTATTAATGATTTATTGCGTGTGTACGACTAAGAATATTTACATTTTGTATTCCATATCTAGATAGTTCAAATTTGTAGATAAAGATTAAAAATCAAACAAATAAAAGTCGATTAGATGTCTAAAGAAAATATTCTCGATTCTTAAAAGTATCGGTTAGATTTAAAAGGAGCATCTCACTTTTAATGTCAAAATAGAACTGTCCTATTCACCGGGGTTATCATTTGCAGTCTATGGTTCATGTCAACCTCTGACGCCATATTGTATGCTTGATTGCAAGTAAACTATTAAATTGTTTTCTGATTTGCACCACGTAATTATATGTTTTTTTTTTGATTTTTACTGAAATCAGCAGAACTTTCTTGATTTTTTGGAATACTGTACTGTGTCCTAAACAATTCCTTGACATGTCCATTATTTCATTCCTTTTCTTTTTCATTGTCTCTGTTTGCCTTACGCTAGTTCCCGTTTCTTTATAAGAGGAAGGCTAGTCGTAACTCTTAATGACCAACTTTTGAGAGTTTATTGTTCAAGCAATGTTCGAGTAGGCACATAATAAACTCTGTCTTACCAATCCGCCTTCCATTCCCGTAATTTAGCGACAACTAAACAAACAAATAAACGTACCAAACTCCGTCTACTATCATATTTAGGGATAAACCGACACCGCAGATGGAAGATTAGATCTCGCTAAGTATTTAAGCTGGCTTGTAATCTCTCTGTCGCACATAATGTTATGAAATTAAGCTCGAGTTGTAGAATACATTTAGTGGTGTTTTATATTTGATAGGGAAAATTCATGTGAGTTTTTGAGTCCTTTTCGATTAATCGATTTAGGTAGGTACAAGATATAGTAGTACCCAATTTTAGGCATTTTTCAAAACTATTAGAAAATAGTTTTGAAAAATGCCGAAAAGTAAATAGATTTGTGATCACCAAATCGCATTAGGCAAGCATGGTCCATAATAGTAGCGATGTCTTGATTTCTCTGATAGATATTTACTTTACTTTTTACCAAGGAATTGGAAATCAAGCATTTATTTTGTAGGCGTTTTAGCGAGACGACATTTTCTAGCTATTTAGTCAAAAACGGCTTCAGCTATTAATTAGGCAAAAACGAATTTATACAATAGCATCAGTTCATAATATGGAACCAGAAAGTGTTAAATTGTCTCAGAAGGAAGTAAAAAAAAATAACAATAATAATCACAAAAAGACTTACAGAGTCATCAAAACACTCCCATAATACGGCATACCATAAGACATTATAACAAATAATACCAAAACGATAGGACCCGCTTCAAACGTATTGGTACTTACCCTAAAGCAAAATACTCTTAGAATTCGCAATATCAAACACTGAACGATAAACAATACAGCTCCAACATATCGGCTCGTACCCGGAAGTAAAATACTTCCAGAATACGCGATAGGTATCAATATAAAACAATAGACAGTACCGCTCTAACGTATCGGCACTTACCCTAAAGTAAAATACTCCCATAATAAGTTATATCAAACACTAAACGATAGACAATTCGGCGCCAACATAATAATAATAATAATAATAATAGTTCTCACAACATCTCATACATTGGCCTGATTCCGTACTAAGTAGCTTAAGCACTTGTGTTACAGATATCAGACAACAGAGGAACACAAATAATATACTTAAATACATATATTACACCCAGACACCGAACAAACACAAGTGTTCATCGCACGAATGTTTGTCCAGGGCGGGGATCGAACCCACGACCTTTGGCGTAAGAGGCAGGGTCACTACCAATTGCGCCATCCGGTCACATATCCGGTAACATGGCTTTTACCTTGAAGTAAAATACTCCCAGAATTCGCAATATCAAACACTAAACGATTAACAATGCAGCTTCAACAAATCGGCTCGTATCCGGAAGTAAAATACTTCCAGAATTCGCAATATCAAACACAAAACAATAGACAGTACCGATCTAACGTATCGGCACTTACCCTAAAGCAAAATACTCCCATAATACGCTATATCAAACACTAAACGATAGCAAATACAGCTCCAACATATCGACTCTTACCCTGAAGTAAAACACTCCCATAATACGCAATATCAAACACTAAACGCTCGACAGTGCTCTAAAATAGGCTCTTACTCTTACCTTGAAGTAAAACACTCCAAGAAAACGTAATCATCATTTCAGCCAATAAACGTCCACAGCTGGACATAGACCTCCCCCAATGATCTCCACACAGATCGTTCCTGTGCCACCCGCATCCAAGGGATTCCCGCAACCTTTACCAGATCGTCGTACCACCCTTTGGAGGGCCTGCCACGACATCGACCTCCTATACCTATCGTCTTGAGGCACTGCGGTAGACAGGCCGAAAATATGCTGCATATATATTTATATTTATTTTGTCCCAGGTAAATATACTCCTCCATAACTTCCAGAATATAGCTTCCAACCTTTATAGGAGTACACGTAAACGTAATACCATACACAATTCGATAGACACCGCTCCAACATATCGACACTTGTCCTGATGGCGCGGAACGCTTATTTCCACCCGCTAAGTGGGCAATCAGCCCTGCAAATTTTGTCACGAGATGAATGAGACCATTTAAATTCTATGGATGCGTGTGTTATCGTCCTTTTCTATATGCGCGAGATAAGTGAACGGCGAATTGAATTGAATTCTTTTGTGCTTTTGGAGTATCAGATCCCTACATTAAAGATATCCCATTTCACTTCAAATGCTACATTATTACTTTTTTATTTAAGTAACGATTTTTTGGGGGCTGTGACGAAACGAAAAAGGATATCGTCTTTTAAATCGAAAACTGAATTTCAACATAGGTAATATCCTACGGCTATGGTGGCCAATCTCAACGACCAGCCACGTACGGAGTATATATTATAGTGGTCAAGTGTGTGCGCAAATACAAGTGCACTCTCTATTTCCTTACAGTCACATTCCGGTGGAACCACCAGCGTGTGACGACTGGAGAGGGATTGGACGCAGGTCCAACAGCGAATCGAACAGTCCGTGCCGCCGTCGCTTTTAAGTGCGACTTACTAACCACTGCGCCTATGCAAAGACTCTATGCAAAGACTCAGTCTGGTTAGGGTGCTATGTCTATGGTCGTAACAGAATATAGGCTTGTTTCATTACAGCATTGTTACCTAATAACACTGGCAATATCGCCAAAAGATGTACGCCTTGCAATAAAATGCTATTTAGCTCGCTAATTTCTTAATAAAAGCTATCTAATACATTTTCCCAATGTCTTACAATAATTTATTGGCCATTAGGAACATCGAGTTTTATATCATCCCTGGAGCTTTGAGGCATATTAGTGGCCCATATATTACGGACCCGAGTCACGTTGGAGCCGCTTCGGCGGACGCAGCTGGACACTTACATGACTTAGACCATCACCCCTAATCCCTTATTAGTGGTGAATGGCCCAAGTCATCAATTGAAAGGATAATCAATTTAATCCATTCGGACCCGATTCATAATGACCGTAACCGTGGGAGAGCCACGCCGTGGGGTGGCGTGTGCCGTGTGGTCCCCGGCAGAGTAGAATAGGCCACCCTCACTCTTACCGAGGTGTCGTAAAATGCGACTAAGGTAAAGCTGCTGGCATGATCATCAGCACCCAGAGAAGGAAAACTCTGCATTTATATCAAAACCCTCGCCAACCCGTCTGCCAAGCGTGGTGAGTATGGCAAATACCCCTCATGTGATTAAGGGAGGCCCGTGCCCCAGCAGTGGGGACTTAAATGGGCTGATGATGATGATGTGGGAGAGCCATGCTTCGGCATAAATGGGCCGACTCGACCGGAGTAGTACCACGCCCTCATAGAAAACTGGCGTGAAGCAGCACTCACCTGTTTCGTTGCGTGAGTGAGGGTTCCGGAAGCCCAATTTGGTTTAGAGGTTGTTTAAACGGGTGTCGCAAGTGTCCTTGGGCGGCGGCAATCGCTTACCATCATCCATCGTGATACTTCGTGATCTCGTCTGCCACTTATCACATGTAAAAAAATCAACACAAGTTCATAGACAATGCAATGTGACTATCTAAATTACAATGAAATAAATCAATGTAATATATAATTATTGTCATAGAATAGTCAGTAGGGAAGTTCAATAAGAGAAGACACTTTTGGTTATTTTTAAACCCCGACTAAAACAATGGGGTGTTATATAATAGGTGTGTGTGTGTGTGTTTGTGTATATGTGTGTCTGTGGCATCGTATCTCCCGAACGAATGAACTGATGTTGATTTTTTTTTATTTATAAGGTGAATTAGTCGGGAGTGTTCTTAGCTATGGCCGCCGCCGCCACAAAATGTTGGATAAAATATTCTATGAAAACCCCCTCTCGATAAAAAATATCAGATGAAAGGTCTTGAGAAATAGAACCTATAAAAAATAGAAATCAAGATAGCCGCCCAAAAAAATGGCGAAATAATATACCAGTTGTGTCGTACCAGTTGAGCAACGCCAGTCACGAGTCAAGAAGTAACATAAATTGTTAGTACTGTTACACATACCTTAGTAATTAATTGTTCTCACAAAATCCAGTTATTATTAGATAACCTTGGTTTCTTTCCGTTCCAGAACGAAAGGCATTCCAGGCGTTGATTGCTTTCCTTCAGGTAACTGGCTTGCTTGTTGACTTGCATGATGACTTGTGACTGACCGGATGGCGCAATTGGTAGTGACCCTGCCTCTTACGCCAAAGGTCGTGGGTCCGATCCCCACCCTGGACAAACATTCGTGCGATGAACACTTGTGTTTGTTCGGTGTCTGGGTGTAATATATGTATTTAAGTATATATTTGTGTTCCTCTGTTGTCTGATATCTGTAACACAAGTGCTTAAGCTACTTAGTACGGAATCAGGTCAACGTATGAGATGTTGTGAGAATAAAAAAAAAATCTTTGTTGGCCACCTCTAGCATAAAAAAAAGACACGCGTTGCTCTTAACGTTGCTATAAAATCATGAAAAGTTGAATAATCGCTATAATTCTATACCTTTTTGAAAAGAAAGAAAGTTGCTTAGAGAAATACTAAGTTCAAATAAATCTAGATTCGGTTTCAAACTTATTTTATACTTATCTGTTCACGTAAATGTTCAATGCATTTTGACCGCACGTACCTACAAGAAAAAAAAATCAAATGAATTTTCATAAATAAATATTATATATTTCACAACATCACATACATTGATCTGACTTCGAAATAACTCAAGCACCTGTGTTACGGATATAAGAACCAACAGCGGGATTATAAATAATAATAGTATACATAATACTTTACTTTTGTAAATACTACTTATAATACATAGAAAACACCCAGACCAATACAAACAGACATGTTCATGCACACAAATGTTTGTAGGTACTGTGCGGGGATCGATCCAGCAACCCTTGGCTTTTCATAATAGCAGCGTTCACTACCACTGTTCCAAATGGGTCGTCGCAGTTTACATATCTTAGCTTTCCTTTATAAAAGCTGCGCACAACTTTTAGTAAATAGTTATTAGCAGATTATTGCAAATATCTTGACTTCTTATTTATAAATTGTGCACACGTTTTTAGCGAACAGCTGTTAGCACAATATTGCTGCAGCCATCTCTGAGTCACGTCTGCGCTTCCATCGACCGATCGAAGCCTCTCAGGCGATGCGATTTGTAAAGCCCCTGTCAAAGATATCAGCCAAAGAGAACGTATAAGAACGATTTTTTAAACTCAGGAAAGGGTAAGCTAATAAAATATTGTACGTGCAGAAGTCAGAGTAAAATTAATAACCGCGATACACGAAGATATGGGGGCACTCGGCCATAGAAGTCGAATAATAGAGAATTTATACATTTGTCCATACAAATCTATAATTCGACTTCAATGTCGGGTGCGTAAGAATTAGGTTGCAGGCCTTAGGAATCATAATATACAGACCTTGCATACTCGTATACTTTTTTCCAAGGCAAAAGTCTAAAAGTCTGACAAAGCAGCATGCTAAATAGGCAATGTGCTGACTACTCCATAAAATCCTCTGCTGCACACGCAGTGGCAGTTATGTTAATGTAGTTCATCATCATCATCATTTTGGCCAATAGACGTCCACTGCTGGACATAGGCCTCCCCCAATGTTCTCCACAAAGATCGGCCCTGTGCCGCCCGCATCCAATGGATTCCCGCGTCACGAGCGGACTGGCGGAGCACGGCGTCGTCTGCTGGGCCCGGGCTGTGAATCTTCGGACACCCTCACATTTTTTGATATTAATTCACCACTAGATGAATTGTCAGTGAAGCTACTCCGACACACTACACTAACAGTATCGGTGTTTGTTTGCGTGAGACGACGCCGTGCTCCGCCAGTCCGCTCGTGACCACGGCTGCTGTAACGTAGCCGAAACGTCGAGCCAAATATGTGAGTACACAATGTTGTTTCACATAATAAATATCGTGTTAATCCCCGTATTGATACATTATAGTTATAATGCAACGCGAAAATCTAAAAAACTACTATAAAGTAGAAGATTATTTGAATGATAAGGATTCCTGGACATGTTAATCTTTTCGCCTGTCCTCTAACGTAAGATAGTAAAATTTGATCAATACTATTGATAACGCCAATACTATCGATACTATCGATAATCAGCTATATTTCGATAGTATTGCTTCCTGATTAAATGTATCCGATGCTATCGATAGTAAAACAAGTAAAAATGCATAATAACTAGGCTGTCGGAAATAAATTATCCGCGCCAAGCATTACCGCCGCGGATGGCGCGACAAGAGCTATAGTCCATTCAGTATCTGAAGGTGAATAGGACAGTTCAAACGTTTCGTATCATCTTTCTTCAAATAAAAATATGAAGTTGCAAAAATCATTCACTTCCTGGTGTTCTTATTCTTCCATAATAACAAGTATTAAACTTTCTCAATTAATCTGAACAGGAACTTAAAATAGTTTTTACCAATAAAATTTGTAAAAAATATTTTATAAATTGCATAATGCGCTAAACGCAATTTTTGCTCATAGGGATTGACACAAACAATCGCAATAAATCAGTAAACAGTATGGCGACCATCATCGAATCACGATTATTGTCTCGTGCAACCCCACCACCTATACGGACATATGGAGTGCCAGCAATATACATTCACCATAAGAGAGCCTCACAAAAAACCGGCCTGAAGCAGAGCTTGGGTTTTGCTGTGTGAATGAGGGTATCGGACGCCTCATCTGGGGAAACGAGATGTTTACAGTTAAGCCGGACACTTGTGACTCCACTGGTGTTGCGAATGTCCATGGGCGGCGGCATTCGCTTACCATCAGGTGATCCGTCTACTCGTCAGCCACCTATCACATAAAAAAAGTCATACAATACGGTATTTGACTATTTTTTTTCATTTGTGTAATCAAAAGACCTCTCAATGATAGAAACATCGTTGAAAGAATTACTTGATTCTCATTTAAACTACCTGAGATATCACAACTTTAAAATCACATTATTTTGGGCAAACCCAAAACGCTCCATACAAATGGCTACAGATATGTGACGTCACACGACAGTATTTTGTATGCATTTCATTTGAATTTTGTATGGTAGCTATATCAAATGTTTCGTTTATGTCAGTGGTTCCATTATAATAGTTGGTGTAAATTATATGGGTTATTCAATGGTATAATTATTTATAAAAAATTTCATACTTTGAAAATGGACTTGCCCATGAATCTTTGAATGACCATAAAACCGGCTAGACGTTATATTTTTAATTAAGATTTTTTGCTATTCGCAAATATTTACCTATATTTTGATAAAATATTTATATTTTGTAAAATCTCGAGCTTAGTCAAATACCCTATTGTGAAGATACGTTACTTTACAGATTCTGCTATTAATGTCAAAAACATCCTCAGTAGTTTTAAACTATACCTCAGCTAAAGTGAAACGTCTGTTGATGAACGTCAGAAACATAACAGGTATAAAACTAAACTTTGTGGAAGTAAAATTCAACTATAAACTATCTTTAAATGGTTCTCAATTTGTACAAAACGGTTTCCAAAACGACAAGAAGTGAGATTAAGCAGTGGTGATAAAAAACAGCATTTACGCAATCCATAAAATTGATGCATCAAACGCGACCCTGCATTATAAATCATGTGTTAGCTCATCAAAAGCGGTTGATTTACTTATTTTAACAATAAAAACTTGATTTAATTTTCGAACAAAACCACGGCCACACTGGGCTGAATCCAAAGGGAAGCGAGAGATGAAGTGGGCTCGTTAGCCACAAACACAATTTATTCGAGCCGCGCTGACAATGCGCCGGATTCTATGGAGACTAAGTGCGAACTGAAATTCCACGCAATAATTTCAAATGCGAGTGTTTTTCTTAAAGAATTGTAGAGATATTTTTAAATAGCACTCAGTTTTGCAGGTTTTACTGATAATAATTATGCTTTGTTTCGAGTTTTAGAAAGCTGAAAATTGTTATAGAAAACTTGATAAAAGTAAAATTATGTCCAGTTTCTAAACCAAACTTTATCAAATGGAAGTCTCCATTTGATAAAGTTTGGTTTAGAAATAATAGGAAAAATGTTTAATTTTGACTAGGCGGTTTTGAGTTTAGGATGTTTCAAAGGATGCGATGTTAGTATCGAGTTTTAATCTCGAGGCACAGCAGTGTCCCCTCCAAGCCGCGTTTTTTATGTGACAGGTGTCAGATCGCAGTGTCACAACAACTCACAACATCTCATAAGTTGACCTGATTCCGTACTAAGTAGCTTAAGCACTTGCGTTACAGATATCAGACAACAGAGGAATACAAATATATACTTAAATACATATATTACACCCAGACACCGAACAAACACAAGTGCTCATCGCACGAATGTTTGTCCAGGGTGAGGATCGAACCCACGACCTTTGGCGTAAGAGGCAAATATGAGCAAATGGATCACCTTCCATGGACACCCGCGACACCAGTGGAGTCACAAGTGCGCTGCTAACCTTTAAACCCCATTTCCCCCGTATTATCACTCACGCAGCGAAACATAGCACAGTGCTGCTTCACGCTGGTTTTTTATCACTCCAGTCGAGCCGGTCCATTAATGCCGAAGCGTAGCTTTCCCACGGTCACGGTTTTAATTTAACATTCACCATTAAACCGGACTACACATGATTTTGTAGAACCTTCTGTGTTTTCAAGGGATATGTTTTTGTTTAGTGATAAATTTAAAATGTGGGAGAGCCACGCTTAGGCATGAATGGGCCGGCTCGACCGGAGTGATACCACTGCCTCACAGAAGACCGGCGTGAAGCAGCGCCTGCGCTGTGTTTCGCCGTGTGAGTGAGGTTACCGGAGGCCCAATGGGGGGAAGGGGGTTGGAAAAGGTTGGCAGTGCACTTGTGACTCCATTGGTGTTGCGGGTGTCCATGGGCGGCGGAATTGCTTACCATCAGGTGATCCGTCTGCCGGTCTGCCACCTCTCATGTTTGTTATCTTGTAATAGGTATTTAGTTTTTGTTGACATCAAGTATGTTACGTGCAGCAAAAAAACATCTGTTTTGGGATCATCTTTTTAAGAAAGCTACTTTTTTGGGTTCCGTAGACAGATGGCAAAAATCCGTCTGTCCGTCTGTCCCTCTATCCGTCCGTCCGTATGGGTATCTATGGATAGGTCTTCAAAAATGAAATGATGTTGAGTTTTCTAATATATTTTTTTCGAAACTTAATACTTTGCGCGAGAGACGCTCCCAAAGTGGTAAAATGTGTCCCGCCCCCCTTCTAACTTCTATAATAAAAGAATTATAAAACTAAAAAAATATATGATATACGTTACCATGAAAAATAACGAAAATTGGTGTGCACTAGATCTAGTAAGAAGTTTTTTAATACGTTATAAACCATAAACCGCAATTAACGTTCCATTTAGTCAACTCAATTGATTTACAATTAAGTAAATATCTTACTTGCTGTTATTTTTTTGCTTTCCACCAGTATACTTGTGTATTTTTTTTATTGCAACCAACTTACTACATCAAATAGGAGCGGGAAAGCTTTTGCATACCATTGTATTAAAATAAATATACCATACACTTCTAAGGGCCATAAATCAAAGCACAATAGTTACTCGTTACTTCTTAAACTCTATACATAACGGCGTTACTTGTAGTACCGTCTGAGCGAGCATGTTCACACGTCCTCGCTTGAAGGAGCTACGTGACCGGGTCCATTATGGAACACTCGAGGCTCTTCTATAAATAGTTATAAAACTATTGGTAGCTTAGTTTCATATCGAGATGCTGTGATACATTATATTTGTGTAACCAGGTATTTTATCCTAGAATTCTGATGATATATTTTTACAAATACTTAATTAATGAACGCCGTGTGTCGTAAAAGGCGACTAAGGTAAAGCTGCTGGCATGATCATCAGCACCCATAGAAGGAAAACTCTGCATTTATATCTAAACCCTCGCCAACCCGTCTGCCAAGCAAGGTGTGTATGGCAATTACCCCTCATATGATTGAGGGAGGCCCGTGCCCCAGCAGTGGGGACTTAAATGGGCTGACGATGACGATGACGATGAATTAATGAACATGATCTGCTCATTTCTAAAATAATTCCAGATTGTCTAGATTATCCAGATTAGCTCTGAATGACAAATATTATAAAAACTTCTGATTTTAGTATGTTTGTATTCCTGACTACATACAATCAACACAATATGAGTAAGAAATTAAGGAAAACAAAGTCAAAGGAGAAATAATAAACCATTGCTCTAAAACAAATCTGTTAATTTTAAAATCAAGACAAATCAAATGAGCCCACATATGTTGCCTGATGCCGCATGATAAATATTGTTGTTATATTGTATGTATTAGTATATTCATATTTTATTTATGTATTTGTATTTAAACTTTCTGTGTAAGTATATAAATATTTAAGATTGCACCGCCCTACACCTTCATCAAGTGTCCTTTACCCAAAGGTTGCCTGGAAGAGATCGCTCATTGTGATGAGGCCGCCTTCGTTTTATACATCCTATAATATCTAATTTTTAAGTATTTGAATACTTTATTTTGAGTGCAATAAAAGTATATTCATTCATTTATTCATTGTCACTTCATCATGTAGCCTACAAATGAAGTGACAATATTTTATGATAGAGTTTGTACAGCTACTTTTCCTCGGGATCGTCATCGTCAAGACAGCTCGATGATATCATAAATCAACCTTGGTTTTATTTGAGTTCAAAAATCAATGTTCATACATTATATTATAAGAGAATGAACTAACAAAAACGTGTTTTTTTTTGTTATGCTAAATCTTGATATTTGAACATCAGAGGGAGAAGTCCTAACACAATACAGCAAAATGTTTTTGTGGACCAAAAATATATGAAGGTCCGAGGATCTCCTTTTTAACCCCCGACGCAAAAACGACGGGGTGTTATGAGTTTTAAGTTTGACGTGTCTGTGTGTGTGTGTGTGTGTGTGTGTGTATGTGTGTCTGTGTGTGTATGTGTGTCTGTCTATGGAATCGTAGCTCCAGAACCGATATTGATTTTGTTTTTTCTTTTGTTTGAAAGATGAATAAGGAGGGAGAGTTCTTATCTATGTTGGATAAAAATCGATCCAAGATGGCCGCCGTCACAAATATTTGGATTTTATGTTTTAACACAACTCTCACAACATGGGTATCATATAAAAGGGCTTGAGTAGCAGAATATATTAATTGTGAAAAAATTCAAATCCAAGATGGCCGCCGTCAGAAAATGACGAATAACCTATTTGTTGTTCCAACTGCCTTAATATAGGTATCAAATGAAAGAGCTTTAGTTGTGTCGGGGGTTTTTTTAATTTTCAATTTAATTATATTTTCCAATTTAAGGTATAGAGAATTCACCAAGTCGAGCTATCCCCACTGCCATAATGCTAAAATAGCACCTCTGCCTCGGACATCAGGAAGGTTCAATGTCCACGTGACGCCTTGTGTACTCGTACCTATAAGAGGGATAAAATGTTGGTTTGTGACGCCACTGATATTGATATGGGCGGCGGTAATCTCTTACCATAGAGTGATTCCACAACTTATCTGCCACTTAACAAAAAGAAATATACTTCTTTAGAATTAATACCCAACAAAAATCAGTGCCAACCTACTAAGCACACTGGGAAATATTATCTTTATAGAAAATTTCCCAGAAACGAGCTTTTGAGACATGTCAACCGATTCGCTGACCGAAAACAGACACAATAGAAACCAAATTGTCGGAAATCATTGGATTTCATGGGACAATGATTTTGTTAATCCTAAATACCATTGGAATTGGGTCAGGGATGTACTCATTTTACTTAGACATATACGCGCAGACCATTCGCTTGGCAAATCTTCTTCTCAGTCGTACACTCCTGACGGAGTGGTCGTGATTATGGATTGTCTGTATGCTGGGTAGTGGCTTTAGCGAGACTTCTCCATCTTTCTCTGTTTGTGGCACTGCGTGCACATTCAGTCAAGGAACACTGCAGCAGACTTGATACTGTCCGTCCACCTTGTAGGTGATCTGCCTCGGGAGCGTTGACCTTCCACTCTTCCCTGTACCATTAAACGTTCCAAGGAGCTCTCAGTTTCGGATTGTATGTCCAAACATAGGTGAGTATTCGCACTTACACAATCGACGAAAGTCTTTGTTTGATTCGAAGCTCCTTGAAGCTTGGCAAATGTGTAGGCGCCATTTATGAAATGACTTAGCTTTTCCAAGCGACGTCGTTCGCATTAGAAAGAAACAAAAAGGAGACTATGTTACTCTACATCCCTTAAACTATCTCTACTAAAAAATCACATCAATACGTCACTTCGTTTTCCCGCGAAAGATGGAAAAACAGACAGACACACACATTTTCTTACAATATATAAGTACGGATTTTGGAAAAATATTGTATCTAGCTTTTATTTAAGTCATTTGACCGTGGGAAAAACCATGCACTTGGACCCTTGGACTAATAAAGAGTACTTTGGCATAACGAAAAAAAAATTGTTAATTAATTCACTGAAAATGTTTTTTTAAATCAAATAAAACCAAGGATAATGACCCTCTAGAGCTTTGAGGTCACAGGAATAAATACTCAGAGGAGCAAATTCTACAGAATTTGCAGAACAATTTTACTGGCCGGCACTTGGACCAAAAACAAGTATGTCTTTTACGCTGTATTCAAAAGCAAACTGAAAACCACAGCAGGATCTTCCTGCCTACCCACCCATTTATCATTTGTATGTGTTCCCACATTAAACAAAACACCCACCACGTATGCCAGGTATTCGTATGGGTATTTTGTAATGGGGACCATGAATACATTTAATTAAAAGTAAAATCGTTACACATTACACTCGAGGACCGTAATAATTATGACGTAGCGTGTAAGCCTGCGCCTGTGGTTATCATTACAGCTGGGGCTTCACTGACAGCGTTTATTGTACAGTCGGCCGCAAAATAATCTTAGCTTTCAAACCTGCCAAAAACATCAGAACATTTGACAAAAGATAGCTGTATTTCAGAGTTCAAGATCAAATGACAACAAATAAAAGTACACCTTTAGGTATTTATGCTAAAAGTAAAGTAAAATATCAGCCTATATATCATAGAAATCAAGTTATCGCCACTATGGTGGGATTAGGCTTAATCACCACGCTTGCCTAATGCGGATTGGTGATCACAAACCCGAGCAATGTTCGAAAAATTTGAAACATACTTTTTGCTCGACCCGGAAATCGAACCCAGGACCCCGAGATCACGGCCCGGTACTTAAACTACTAGACCAACAGGGCTTTCTATGTTAAGTGATATTTATCAAATATTTGACTCGTAGACAAGACTATCGCCGCCAATGGATTCGTATTAATTAAAGAACAATCATTAAAAAAAAAAAGTACAACGGTGAATCCATAAAGGAAGATAATAAGATATTTTAGACAATATTGTGTCATAATTTCTTCCTTCAAGAAACCATTTTTTGTAATTGCTCAAAGTAACTTTAGGCTAATAAGAATTTTGATTTTTGGAAGAGATCGCTATTAGCGATAAGACCGCCTACATTGTTTTAGTATAATACCATAGACTAAGATCTGTAAATTTTGTGCAATAAAGAGTATCTATATATGTTTTGCTTATAGGAAGATAATAATACACAAGAACATTTAATTATTTTTTTATGGTTTTATGGATTCACCGTTGTATTTGTTTTTAAATGTCTCATAATCTATTATCACAAATCTGCTGGCGAAGCTAGTGACACCGATGCGTCACCTTAAGCTTAATTCAGGTACAACCTACGTATGTATGTAATTTCTTGATTTTAAAATTATTGTAATTGAACTTGATGGCATAGTGGCTAAGGTGCTACGCCCTAGAAGTAACTGATATTTTATCCCAACTACCCCATCCCTGCTCTCACTCATACCTACCCTCAACCAAATCTCGTATTTAGAATCACGTTCCAGTACACAGGTTTAAAAGGGCCGTTTTCCGTACTCGGTTTTATCTGCAATATGTAATTCGTGCAAAATTATTCATGCTATATCACGATATAATCCCCTTTGAGGCTAGAGGGTTAAGGATAAATAATGAGTTTTTTTATGCCGTTTAAATTTTAAAGCTTAGGAATACTGGTGTATTATTTAGGAAGAGATTGTGACTTGTCTGTGGGTATTCTGTGGTATCTTGTGCGGGTTTGGAAAGGTTCGCCTGTATACATTAACTTGTATTCAGTTTACCTGCATTAGAGCAAACATCACATTAGGACCAAAAACCCCTAAAGAATATTCAGTGGTACAATCGTCCCAAACCAGAATCAAGATAAGTCAATTTGGCCCCTATCAAATGAGAAAGAGTGGTCCCAGTTATGGAGTTTAGTGGTCCTTGGTCCCAGTTATGGACTATAAAGCAAAGGAAAATTACAGTTTTGTTTAAGTGCTATTATTCGGATCAGTGATTAATTGTAACAAAATGAAATGAATTTCAATGAAAAGAATATCAAGATATTTCAAATAAAAAAAGGTTTTCGATTTTTCAAGCGTATTTTGCACATGGCATTCATGCCACAATAATCTCCAGCAAGATTTAAAAAAATGGAAAATAAAAAATATTATTTTACATTTATAGCCTGTTTTTCTGTGTTTCGCTGCGTAAGTAAGGGTACCGGGGGCCCAATCTAGGACGGGTTTGAAGGTAGGCAGCGCACTTGTGACCCCACTGGTGTCGTGGGTATCTATGGGCGGAGGCAATCGCTTACCATCAGACAATTCGTCCGCTCGTCTGCCACCTATCACTTTTTTTTAAATCAATAAAAAAAAGGTGGCAATGCCATTAATCCTTAAAAGAGCTCTAGCATAAATGATAACGGAACAGAACATAAAGATATAATATTATAATTGAATTATAAACATTTTTATTTAGGCGTCCCTGGAGCCCAATTCTCGTGCTCGTGATATTTTGAAAACATGAAAACCATACAAAAAAAACTGTGTTTTAGTGATATATGTCGTATGATAATAAATGTCACGAGCACGAGAATTGGGCTCCTGTAACGCTGCGAATACTTCAACGACAAACAATAAATCTTTTGAAAATTATAGGCTTTGTTACAAGTTACTTCTGTCACAACTCGCTCGTCTCCCCTAGTTAGCAAAATAAAACGGTATAAATTTTAATATGCGTGATAAATTTACAGACTTTGCAAATAACTTTAAGCACTTGATAATTGCAAAAGATCCTCATCCAACGTCGTTATCTCAATTCAAAGTTTAAAATTTATCGCTTGAGAAATGGTAAGTAGCAGTCAGGTCAAAGCCGAAATATTTCTCGGAAGAAAAACCGAGAAGATACTCAGTATTTATAAGTAGGTAAATGTACCTACTTATCTTTTGCGTCGGACTTAGGTGGTATTATAAGTTTGTGGCGGCATGATGTAAGTACAAAATGATGTATCACAGTTTGATAAATATTTTTTCATTTATATTTTTACTCCGCGCGGTTACTTACTTGCTACTCTAGATTAGCGATCCAAAGTCGATTTTGGCCTCCATAACAAGACTTCTCCATTCCGCTCTATCTTCAGTTATCTATTTACAGTTTTACCAATTTTATCAGTTACACCAATGTTTGCGTAGAAGTCTTATTTTCGAAAACTGCGGCAAAATCTTAACCAATCACAACGCTCCATTTACGCGCGCCAAAAATTACAATTCCTTATTGGTTGATGCATCAGCGTGCCATGTTCGGTGTAAGTTCGGTTAAGAGAGAGTTAGCTTTCTGGAATAATTGTATTTAATCCTAACGTAATGCAATAAAGTCTGTATTTCAACTCCTGTCATAATTGTAATCAATCAGATTTAACTTGTTCTTCTGCGTAGACGAATTTGGTCAGGTATCACTAGGTAGGTAACATACCTGGGGCATCACATCGGACACTTCCCGGTTGGTAGATCAAAGACTTCAAACACCTATGCGACTCATTTAAGAAAGTAACTGTGTCTTATAATGTGCATTATTATCTTTTATTCATCCTTCAACTTCAACAAATCCTTGTTTTGCGTTAGTCAATAGTCAGGTTAAGCACTACCAGTACAAGTTGGAAGGTGGTCAGGTCTATAAGTCCATAATTAAACTGGTTCTTTTCTACGGCAGTGAGACTTGGCTTGTGCTTAAGCGACACAAGCAGGAGTTGCTTGTCATGGAGCTGAATATGCTGCGGTTGTTGTGTGGAGTTGCTTACGCATGCGTAGCAGTCTTCAATGATGTAATCCGACAGAGAACCAGAGTCACCGACATAGCCCACCGAATTAGCAAACTGAAGTGGCAGTGGGCTGGTCATATTAGGCGCAGAACTGACAGCCGTTGGAGCCGTAAAGTCCTTGAGTTGAGACCGCGACTTGGTAAGCGTAGTGTAGGACGCAATGCGACAAGATGGGATGATGACATTCGAAGGCTGGCTGGTGTGGGCTGGATGAGAGTGGCCGAAAATCGGGAGCAGTGGCGTGAATTAGGGGAGACCTTTGTCCAGCAGTGGACGAGTGTGGGTTGCTGATAATGATGAGCAGTCTTCATGTCTGTAACATAGCAGACCAACTGCAGGAGAAACACTTATGCTGTTACGATCATGTCCTGCAAAAACCGGATAGCTACGAGGGAAACAAATATCAAGCTATGCCACGGGTCCTGATAGTAATGTGAATTGACGTAGTAGGGATGACATGTGTGCTAACAAAACGTCCACTATGAATACCAAAGACCGTGCGAAACAAAGGTGCCGGTCTTGGTAGAAGGAGTAGACCCAAAAACGGGTGGCTTGACGTCATAGGGATGACATAATGTGTTAATTTTTTTTATTCAAAATTACTTTATTTGCATAAGCTTGTATACATACAGCTCTTACAAATCGTCATTCGTGAAAAATATAAGTAGCTATGTGCCAACAAACTGTCCACTATGGATACCCTAGACCGTGCGAAGTGGAGGAGATTGCAGTAGGAAAGCGGACCCCGGGCTCAGAAGCGATAGCGTCGGATACAACTGAGACAATTCGCTAAGATGATGATGAGGTGCACTACCACCATATCCAGTCAAAGATCTTTCAGCAGAATCCTTATCTTAGCGTGTAATTCCCGGTTGCGTCCAAAGCTGTCACTCTGGAGCCCGGGGTACGGTTAGACCATGATTCGCGATTTGGGAAATCTGGTAATTATAATATAGCGACCGTGGCCGTGTGGTCCCCGGCAGAGTAGAATAGGCCACCCTCACTCTTACCGAGGTGTCGTAAAAGGCGACTAAGGTAAAGCTGCTAGCATGATCATCAGCACCCAGAGAAGGAAAACTCTGCACTTATATCAAAACCCTCGCCAACCCGTCTGCCAAGCGTGGTGAGTATGGCAATTACCCCTCATGTGATTGAGGGAGGCCCGTGCCCCAGCAGTGGGGACTTAAATGGGCTGATGATGATGATGATGAATATAGCGACTGCCGTCTGACCTTCGCAACGGAACTTTAACAGGCGAACCAGTCTACTTATCATGGTTACACGTTTTAAAAACCATCCAATACGTGCAGGTTTCCTCACTATATTTTTCCTAACCGCCGAGTTAATTATAGAAATATGCACATTACTACTGAGATTTCAACCAAAACCCCCAGTATGGAAGGCGCGTTCCGAACTACTGAGCTACCGTCGATCGTCAAGTATCCCTTTTAATATGAACTAAGTGGCTCTGCCCTGAGGTACATGAGATGGCGCTCATAGTTTAGGTGTTTACAAGTAGGAATTACAGTTTGATGTTTTGACTATAAGCCGACTATAGGGGCCGGCTTGACCCTTTTAACCGCTGCCAAAAGTTTATACTTCACCAACACACCCAACACAACAACTTTTTGGTTTCGTACCAATACGACGACAGCATATTTAACCACCGGTCAACTATATGCACAACTTTGATTACCATATGCAACTCCTCGTATAATTTATAGGGGTTTCAACCTCTGTGCCCAACTTCCAAACCAGGCCTTCCAGAGAGCATATTCTTGGAGTTCCCAAAGTTAAAATTGGTGTTATATTTTATGATGCATAAGGTTGAAAATTGAGTGTCTAGTCTTTGATGTCAATATTCTATAGATCGCTTTCTTGATGGATGACTGTAATACATCAAAGTTTTGAAGTAGGTATGCTAATTACTTACAAAAGTTTTGATGCGCCATACCTTGGCATTGTTTTGTGTGTACAATTAAAATATTAGGGAATATTAGGAGGGAAACTACAACGAAATCTAAGTATATAAAAAGGTCCTTTGACCTATTAACTATCAACAGGCCAAAAGGCATTGCTGGAAAGACATGGCTTTAAAGTTGTATAAAAAATTTAACTAAATATTTTACAAAATCACATACATTAATCTGATTTTGATATAGGCAGCTCAAGCACTTGTGTTCACATATCCTCTGAGCTACCATCCTTACAAAACGATCCCCCACAATGTCTGAACAAATAGAACAAATTGCCCAATCAATACAACTGGCCACCCACACCCACTCGTACTCCGAGCGAAATGACCCGTGCGTCATAATCGAATGAATCTACATTTGCCTATTTCGAGTATTCACTACATTTAGTATGAAAATTCGTCAAACTCCACACGAGCTCGGAAACTTTGAATATCGGGAGCATACAGACGAGCGACGAGGCAGAACCAGCGATCGTGCAACATAAGGTGACCGTCGCCTTTAAATCGGTAGCTTTTTGACAGTAGTTTTAAAAGTAGTTTTCAAAACTTATCAAATGAAAATGCACAGTTGCATCCACCACTGGGAGCAGGCGGGTAATACGTGCGCTCGAAGGCGCCTACTATTAAATAGTATACTCAAATGCAACCTGCATGCAATCTATGTACAGCACAAAATAATATCTAGTCGTCCTAAATATTTAGTCGTATTTTCAAATCTCTAATAAGTATAGCGCTTATCTAACTCAGATCGCTGACGCCATTACGCTCTGTGACATGTAAATTTCTACATCAAATTGCTTACGTTACGACTGCTATAGATGCTGTCTATCTACAGTTGTCAGCCAGGAGTTGACCTTGCCGTCATTGTGAGCAGACACGTTGTCCCTCAGCTTTGAGTGATAAGTGGTACCTATTAAGGACTCCTGGGTTTTTAAGATAGTACCCAAAGCTTTTGTATCGGTGTGACGTCACTGGCAATCGACATCCAGGAGTCAACTACTGTCGCCTGCTATTGTCGCTAGAGGTTGTAAGCTGTTGCTCGTCTGTAAGCCCCCTATGCTCCAATGTTTCAACATTGGAGAACAGCTATTGGCTATCCAATTCATAGGTAAGGGTACAGTCACATAGTTCATCATCATCGTTTCAGCCAATAGACGTCCACTGCTGGACATAGGTTTCCCCCAATGTTCTCCACAAAGATCGGTCCTGTGCCAATCGCATCTAATGGATTCCCGCAACCTTCACCAGATCACACAGTAACATAGTTGCTTCACTGTAATTACCAAACTCCCCAACTTGTAGCTAAAGGCTATCATTGATGAATATTATTTGTCTTGAGTAGAAATTAAAACTTCGACCCAAAGCGTTAGGCAGAGTTATTGCCAAATATGCCTCATGAGTTATGGTAGCTCAGTTTATACAGAGGATCGTGGTTCGAATCCGAGAATGCACCTCTAGAGTTTCTGAAGTCTATGTGCGTATTTCTACACACATACATACTTACAGATAACCATTCCACCTAAACATGCATGCTAAATAAAATTTCAATTTTTTTCTTTTATTTTTATATCATTGAATATAGAAACTTCAACATAAATTGATTTATTTAAATTAAAAAAAAAATTATAAATAAATAATTAAAAATGTTATGAAAATATTCCAAAATGAATAATTGATTGATATAATTGATGGATGATAATGAAGTAATTCATTATCATTATACACTATGCAGTTATGCAGAGCGTTGTCTCCTGGCACAGGCAATTTAATGCCTAAAAGGAAGCTTCAAATACTAATAATTTAAGTCTGAAGTAATTAATAAAGAAATTTGTTTTGTATTTTGTATTTCTATCATTAGCTCGGCAGTGAGGGAAAACAACTTGAGCAAACCTGCACGTTCAGGATAGTTTCTGAAATGTGTAGCCGTGATTCAGTTAGTCTGGTTCCCCTTTCAAAGGGATTCAAAAGTCAGACGGCAGTCGCTTCAATGTAACTATCAGACTCCTCAAATCTTCAATCATCGTCTAAACGTATTCTGGGCTCCGGGATTTAAGAAGAAGAAAATCTCAATTATGCCATCAGGCCACTCGTTGCTTCATGAGACACTATGACAGTATCCTTAGACAAACTTGTTTATTCAAAGCTAGTTCCCGAATTTTCCGTCAACGCACACATGATTAATGCGCTGAATTTGGCCACTAAGCACTTATTGGTTTTCAAGTTGATGTCATCGTGAATGACAGCGCAATATTAAGAAATTCATATTCTACTCATAAGTAGGTCAAGTTATACATCGCCTGCAATGAAATGTAAACACCTTGACTCTTAAGAGAGAACATATAAGGTTCATATTTGAATGAGGTTGCATACTTATTAGTGCTCGTGACTGTAGACAGGGATTTAATGAAAATTGCAGCTAAGAGTTTTGGTATTATAGTAGAAATATACGATTAATATAAATACCTTGATTCTTAAGGCACAACATTAAGGTTCATATTTAAATGAGGTTATATACTTATTAGTGCTCGTGCCGTACACAGGGATTTAACGAAAATTGCAGCTACGAAATTTGGCATCATTTCGAAACGTACGATACGGAAAAATATTTTGATACATTAAATTTATACGATTATGGTGTATCAGAAATGCTCACTGGGAAAATAAACTTTCCCCTGTATTGGGGCTCAGGTACCCTCAGTCACGCAGAAAAACACAGCACAGTGCTGCTTTACGCCGGTTTTCTGTGAGGCCGTGGTATCACCCCGGTCGAGCCGGCCCATTCGTGCCGAGGCGTGGCTCTCCCACGGTTAATTACTGTTTTATTGTTATCATGGATTCTGAAGATTTTTTTTAAATTTCCATTTTGTATTTCGACTTACATTATAAAGATGCATTTGTAGAATAATTTTAACTTACCTATCTCACTATTGTGCCTATCTATCTCCATTTAAACTTCACCTCTCTTTAAAATCTGATTGATGCGATTACCTGAAACAATATTTTTATAATTATAACTCACATAGTAATACATTTTGGCCCTTTGCCCAACAAAATAAGCGAAAATAAACAGCTGTTCCATACATTATAGCCGCGCGGATATTCTATTTTTGTATGCGATTTTTACTTTCGCTTATTTTGTTGATGTAACATGCTAAATATTATAAGGTTTTCGGGATGTAAACGATGAAAAAATAACGGTTTATATATATTAACATCCAAATTAACGGAATGTGGTAAAAAAACATTAAGGTGACGAGTAGGGCACACTAGCGACGCCAGCCAATTTTAATTTTTAGCTACTAAACCGGATCTATTTTCAACAATCTCGGGGTTACAACCTCTCGGCAAACACTTATACTATTTATTAAATCAGCATGCACAAATGTTGGGTCCGTTTATGTACGCTAAAAATTGATTCACGCTAAAAGTGGTCGCTTTTGGCGGTAATAAATTTATCGCGTACGCGTTGGACCCAACATTTGTACATGGTTATTTAATAAATAGTATAAATGTTTGCCGAGAGGTTGTAATCCTGAAATTGTTTAAAACAGATTCAGTTTAGTAGATAACAATGAAAAACTAATGGTGTCGCTAGTTAGGGCTACACGTCGCTTTAATGTGACGTGTAGAGCACACTAGCGACGCTAAATTACTTAAACCGGATATCATTTTAACAATTTCGAAGCTGTGGCCGCTCGGAAAACCCTGATACTATTTATTTAATACTTGTAATTAACTTTTGGCTCTGCTTTCGTACTCGAAATTTGAACTACCGCCAGAAATGGCCACTTATGGCATTAATACCAATTTCGAGTGCAAAACCAGATCAAAAAGTAGTCGACTAATTATTAAATAAATAATATAATGTTTGTTTAGAGACTCTCGCTCCAAAAATGTTCAAAATAAATCCGGTTTAGAAGCTAACGCAGCTTAAGTACTTGTCGTGAGAACACAATGGAATTTTAAACCTAGGACTTACACCAGAGGTTTTACTCTAATTGCAAATCTCTAATTAAATTATACTAAGAAAGGTATTTCGTATTCTAACTGGCAATTAGGCGGCAGCTGGGCGAGCTAAAAGGAACAGGTCTTAGTGTTTAGACATTATCATGAAGTAAGACGAAAATGTAAATAAAGATGTACCTAAATAGAGAACCAAAAAAAAACATTGGGTAAAAAATGTCTCAATTATGTAGACATGTAAATTTAATTAATATGTAATGCTACCAAGTTAGGATCGACTGCTATGAGCCTAAAATTGTGACCAAACAAAGCGCGCAAAGTGCGCGACAGGGTCATTTCACTTTTATTTAGTATAGAAAAATAGTTCAGCGGTCTCCGTTAGATGGCGCTTGTAAAAATCAACCAAGCAGGTGGTTCAGCGTTGTTTCGGTAGATATCACTATGCATTTTTAAATAGTGCTAGTAAAGCTTGTTTCCGAAACAATGACCTTAAGCCGCCTGACTAGAATATTTGTTTAGTGCGGGAAATTAACTAGATATCCCAAAGGTATCGGGAAGGTATTAATTTTATTTTAGAGCTAAATAAATAAATATTTCACAACATCACATACATTGATCTGACTCCGAGATAGGTAGCTCAAGCACCCTGTGTTACGGATATCAGAATCAACAGTGGGATTGCAAATATATACGCATAATACTTTTCTTTTTGTAAATACATACTTATGATACATAGGGAACACGCCGACCAATACAGACAGACATGTTCATGCACACAAATGTTTCTACTGTAAAATGTTTGCTAAATTAATGATGATATCTGATTGACTTCGAGAATCAGTCCGTTCCCGAAGCCGTTCTACACAGTCGTCAAGTATTTGTCGTTTTCCTCTAGATGGCGCTAGCACTGGCTAGCCGACTAATGCCTCTATATCAGTATATTTAAGTTACTCTATTAGTGCGCGTCAGCCACAGCGCTATTGCGCAGATTGGTTGAGACTTAGAGGCTTTGTTTTAACGTAAGCAAAACCTGCTAACGTTGAAACAAAGGCCCTCAGAACTCACCAAATCACGATAGATAGATAGATTATCTTTATTGCACAGGAAAATAATACAGATATGGTACAGTCACGTGCACTAATAAATATACAATCTCATACAAATATGACTCTTATTGTTCCCGCCTTAAGAATTGAAGTTTTCAAAAAATTCTGCGAAAAAAAACCGTCTTCAAAAACCACGAACTAAAATGTGTAAAATAATATTTTTATCACTTTATACACTTCAAATTACTCTTATGTCAGAGAAAAGGTGTTACCGAAGTGCGCGCCCAATACTATCTTGTAATTTAATACAACATTCAAGTATTCAACAGAGATTAGGCGCCGATTGCAGTAAAACCTTTCTCGAGTGTACTGTTAAAAGATATTTGAAGTTTATAAAGTGATAAAAATATTATTTTACACTTTTTAGTTCGTGGTTTTAGAAGGCGGTTTTTATTCGCAGATTTTTTTTTCAAGCTTTTTAGTGTCTCATTTTTTGCCAGCCCATTACGTGTGCCTTTAAAATATGCGGGTTCCCTTCAATTTTTCCAGAATCCCATCATCAGATCCTGATATCTTTATCTTTATCATGGTTCCAATCTCGGACTATCTGCTTTCCAACCAAAAAATATCTAAATCGGTTCATAACTGGCAAAGTAATCGGCGAACAAACATAAAAAAAATACATGTCGAATTGAGAACCTCCTCCTTTTTTTAAAGTCGGTTAAAAAGTCGATACTTGGGCGGCGGCGAACACCATCAGGTGACGCATCTACTCACCTGCCATCAATCACAAAAAAAATTAAACCAGGTTTCGTCAAGACGATACCCTTTTAAATGTCGTATTGACGATGAGACATGTCTCATTAGTATAACGATTGATTTAAGGTACCTACACAAAAGGTAATTAGCAGACAATCTCTGGAGGCGTGGCTTGATAAGGATGATTAGTGAGGATGGATATGTGTAAGAGGTAATTATTTTCCGTAAAGGGAGGGGAGGTCAGAATGAAGGGCGGGTAAACACTAATGGCATAGGTAGGTCTCCCATCAACTTAGATTTTCCACCCAACTATTGTACAAGGGAGAGATATGATTTTAATAGTATATTAGGACATTTAAGAATTATTACAATGTAAATGCCAACATCACATACTTTGGCCTGACTAAGTAATAAATAAACACATAAGATCGGCTGACAAACTAAGTAGAAGATGCTGATCGGCTCTGGCTGACTTATGGGGGCACAAATATCGACATCACTTTTTGATTGCTTTTATATTTCAAATCTTATGTTACTTATGAAATATAATAATTTTATACAAAAATTGCTTCTGCTAACTGAACTGACTATAGATAAGTTTGTTGTGGCCTGTATTACCACTAACCTCTTTTTTTTTTTTGTTGGCCCAGGAGAAATGCGTTACGCATACCCATCCGTCTGTAAACGGATGGGTTATGTCGGACTCTCCTCTTGCGACGGCTTCTCCTAACGAGAAGCCGGCCAGAGGCATACCGACTAAAACTCCTGGGACTCTCCCTCATCTGTCCATGGGTGGGCGAGTGACATGGGGCCAAAGCTCTTAGCCTTTCACCACGTCACCCCCCGTACATAGACGCCCGCCTACTAGGCGGGCCCGGCGCTTCTCCCCCCGGGGTCGGGGGGAGGGATGGGGACAGCCGAGAGAGTCGTACCGTCCCCACCAGGTGTAGGAGGAGGTCCGTACAATGCCGGTGGTTTGGTTACAGCCCCACGCACCAGCGGACCTGCTCCTCGCAGGGGAAGAAGACGCAAGTATTGGCGTCGTCTCCTCCCTCTACGTGCCTTGCGGAATTACCACTAACCTCTAACCAACTACTACTAACCAATTATGAGAAGATACCGATAGTTCACAACCCTAAGCCATCGATATTTTGTGATCCAGGCGACCATGTTTTGTGTCTGTATGGCACCGTTTTGGCAATGATTAATGTTTACAAGGATTTCAGGCTACTGGCTATTGTTATGTTTTGCTTCAACGGGCTGGCGAGTGACGGTGGATTAAGACAAAGGATAATCGCAAAATCTCGTGTCGTGGGGTAAGATTCACTTTGGATTGCTTTACTTAATAACTAAGTAAGTACGAATGTTCTGTTACGAGCCATTTAAGGATTTAAAGTTAAAAAAAAATGGACAACATTTCAAAACTGCTAAGCTTTTGTTTCAGCAAAAAATACCAATTCTTTATTTACTTTTCCGCTGCGCGAATATATATTTATTCATTTTTTATATTGCTTATTTACTGAGAAAAAAATTAAAAACTAAAAAACGTAAGATGACGTCTTCGGACGGCAGAAGGTAAAATATTTCTTTGCTTAGCACATTATAGTTTTAATTTTACGAAATGCCAAACCCATGACATGCAACTGTAAAAAAAAAAACAACTTGTCAACGTTGAATGAATGAATGACGTTGACAATGTTGACACTAGTATTATTTGCCTTTGACAGTAGTACCTTTTTAGGGTTCCGTAGCCAAAATGGCAAAAACGGAACCCTTATAGTTTCGTCATGTCCGTCTGTCCGTCTGTCCGTCTGTCCGTCTGTCACAGCCGATTTACTCGGAAACTATAAGTACTACAGTGATGAAATTTGATGGGAATATGTGTTGTATGAACCGCTACAAAAATATGACACTAAATAGTAAAAAAAAGAATTGGGGGTGGGGCCCCCCATACATGTAACTGAGGGATGAAATTTTTTTTTTCGATGTACATACCCGTGTGGGGTATCAATGGAAAGGTCTTTTAAAATGATATAAAGTTTTCTAAAAAACATTTTTCTTAAAGTGAACGGTTTTTGAGATATCAGCTCTCAAAGTCGTAAAAAGTATGTCCCCCCCCCCCTCTATTTTTATAACTACGGGGTATAAAATTCTAAAAAAAATAGAGGTGATGCATGCTAATTAACTCTTTCAACGATTTTTGGTTTGATCAAAGTATCTCTTATAGTTTTTGAGATAGGTTGATTTAACTGTAATTTTGGACTTTGCTGCTACGGAACCCTTTGTGCGCGAGCCCGACTCGCACTTGGCCGGTTTTTTTATTAAAACAATGATAAGCAAAGGAATATATTCTCCGTCCGATGACGTCATTTGGCGCTTACGTCTATTTAGAATATAAAGAATTTTAATAATTATTTTATGCATGAAAATGGACAAATTTTGAAAAAAGAAAAATATGGGTCTGTTCATTTTATGTCTATTTTCATATAAAAAAAACAATATGGACATGTTAAAAATATGAAATGTTGTCCATTGAGGCAACCGTCTGGTTTGGAGAATGGGAAGACACTGAGGAGAAAGATAAATTAACGCTTATCGGGAAGACTGCTGACTCAGCTCAGCAGCCAGAGAGGCACTAAAGCAAACAGGTCCAGGAAATGACAGTATGTACTTTTATATATATAAAGACGTGGGAGCATTTGTTTAACTCAGTCTTTAACCAATGGTCCGTGAACCACTGGTGGTCCTTGGAGGAATCTTCAGTGGTCCGAGGAGCCGTTCTGGAATGAATGATAAACTAAGGAGTAATCACCATCATCATTCCAGCCAATAGATGTCCACAGCTGGACATAGCCCTCCTCCAATGTTCTCCAGACAGATCGGTCCTGTGCCGCCCGCATCCAATGGATTCACGCAGCCTTCACCAGATCGTCGGTCCACCTTGTGGGGGGCCTGCCACGGCTGCGACTTCCTGTACGTGGCCTCCACTCGAAAACCTTTGCCCCACAACGGCCGTCTCTTCTAGTTGCTATGTGCCCTGCCCATTTCCACTTGAGACACGCAATCCTTTGCGCTATGTCTGTGACCTTAGTTCTTCTGTGGATCTCATTATTTCTGATACGATCACGCAGAGAGACTCCGAGCATAGCCCTCTCCATTGCTCTCTGGGTGACTTTAAGCCTCCTCAATCAGCACATTGTAAGCTGCTATATTTCGGTTCCGTATGTCATGTCTGGCAATGAGTAATAATAATAAATAAATCGTTTATTCTTCGCATAGTTCTTAGATCATACAGATAGTGATATTATACTATTTTATGTAAATACGTTCGACGCTGGACACTAAGCTGTATGATGCCCTCCACATTGCAAAAGATAGACATAGATGGAGGTCAATCATAAAGAGCAAATTGACCGCCCACCGACGGGAGAAATCACAACCCTCATTAATGAGGAAAACGGATAGAGGAGAAAGATTTTATGTAAGTTTGTGCTAATAAACACCACGAGGCAAAACGTGTCTATCTGGATGGCGAGATAAAAAATTGCCACATCTTCCCCCTGGACGAAAAGTTTAAGAACCGGTGGCTTAACTGTACATTAACATATGCAGTTAACACGTGTTTTCCCACGATATTCTAGACTCGAAAATAATAAGCACTTTAGCTCAGATTACGAACACCTGGTACATTCGCAGAGCCTACGTTATAGACAAATGTTTATATCATAACTTTTGCCTTACCTTTCTACCTTAGCTTTTTGGTAATGGCTACCATCGTATCCAACTTTTTATTATGAAACAAAGCATATTTTGTTGGCCTAGCCGTTTATTTATCAGGACATGAGATCACGGCCCCAATAACCAAGGAGGGTCTCATTCCAGGGTAGAGAAAAGTGTTTCGATTTTTGATCACCAATCCATATTAGGCAAGCGTGGACATTCATTCCTATATTTTTTTGATCTTTTGAACGAACTGCAGACATTGCGGCTCTCTCGAAGGGCAATATCAGAAACATGCTGTATTTATTTCCTGTTCTGGCAATGTGTTGGATATATAGGATGTATCCCGTCTGGGAATAACTCACTTAAATAACCTCACCGAGGGAGGGGCATTTGAGCTATAAATAAGTCTAGATAATTTGAGGTGAAAGAGTGCACCGAATCAACTTCTACCTTAGAGAAATTCTACATGAGGACATTTTTTTTTATTTTGTAAGGTGGCCGGTATATATGCAATGGATCCTATTCTGTGATGACGAGATAGAGAGAGATATGGTAGCTCAGTAGATAAGAACGGGCCCTCCATGCGGGGGGTCATGATTCCGTCCATGCACCTTTGAATTTTTTAAATATATGTGCGTATTTCTACCATTAGCTCGGCGGTGAGGGAAAACATCGTGAGGAAACCTGCACGTTTTGGATAGTTTCTGAAACGTTATCATGATTCAGTTGCTGTGTTTCCCCTGTCGAAAGACTTCCGAAGGTCAGTCTTCATTGTAATTACCAGATTCCCCAAATCCTGAATCGCTGTCGCTTTGGACGCAACCGAAAATTACACGCTAAAATGACCCAATGGTTCCTTTTTAGGGTTCTGTAGCCAAATGGCAAAAAACGGAACCGTCTGTCCGTCCGTCCGTATAGTCACAGCCACTTTTCTCCGAAACTATAAGAACTATACTATTGAAACTTGGTAAATAGATGTATTTTGTTAACCGCATTACGATTTTTACACAAAAAATGGAAAAAATAAAAAAAATTGGGGGGTGTCCATACTTGAAACTGAAACTCAAAATTTTTTTTAACAAATCTATACGTGTGGGTTATCTATGGATAGGTCTTAAAAAATGATGTTGAGGTTTGTAGCATCGTTTTTTTCTAAACACAATACTTTGCGCAAGAGACGCTCCCAAAGTGGTAATTTGTGTAAAAAAATATATACGAAAATTGGTTTGGACTAGATCTATGTACGTAGTTTTTTTTAATACGTTACAAACCGTAAACCGCAATTTACCTTCCATATATCTTACTTGCTGCTACGGAACCCTTCATGGGCGAGTCCGACTCGCACTTGGCCGGTTTTTTCGTAAGCCTTCGCCACTTGATTGTAAATGTGCTCTTACACTTCAATTGTAGCTCCATAATTACATCTCATCCTTTCTCCCTCACTGGCTCCGCATTCCGGGTCGCGTCCTTTGAACGGTTACTTTGATCTGCTGCTAGTTACTTGTCGATATGAGAAAATATAATCTTATATCATATTGGGAATATTGGCGTTTATAAACGCATTTTCAGCGCTAGTTGAACGCTGTAAAATTTAAACGTTTGTTATAATACAGTAATAGTACAGTAAGTAATAATAAATAATCAAAATTCTTGGCGTGGATTTTTTTTATGGAAAAGGAGAGGTTGACTAGCAAACCATCATGAAAGACAGCGAAGTAATCAGGTATTTACCTATGAAATTGCCGATTTGTATGTCGATTTTCTTAGCAAATCTATTTTCCAAACTAACTTTATTTTTTAATTGTAATGTAACTATTAGTCCTACTACTCCAAAATTAACTGTGTTTTAACGGACAACCTTTAGGAACGTATAGAATAGTTTTCAATTAATGTCCTCCAAATCGATATTTCGGTCATGGCGGCCAATCTCAGAGATCGGCCATCCACGCAGGACATATTATAGTGCACAAGTGTTTGCGCAGACACAAGTGCACTCTCTATTCCCTTACCCTCATATTTCGATGGGACACCACTGTGACACGGCTGAAGAGGGATCAAACATGCTTTCCGAGGCACAGGGGCCTAGACCGCCAACTTCCAGACTCCGGGGTGGCACTGAGAATATCTTAACAGAAACACTCAGGTACCTACAAATTTTGGCCTCACCCAGGGATCGAACCCGGGACCCCAAGCGCAGCCGTCGCTTTAAAGTGCGACCCACTAACCACTGCGCGCATTATAGTAGTTTTTAAATTAATAAGTTATTATTGATAAAAGCGTCAATTTTCTACTAAGTAAAAAAGGTTAATTTTCAAGATTTCCTTTTGCATCACAAATACAATAATATCTGATCTCTATTTAATATGAACCTTAAAATAGAAAGAAAGAAGAAAGAAAGAAAATATTTATTATTATAGACATCACAACACAGAACATTATAGCAATTGTAAACAGAACACAATTTGGCACAAACAGAAAACAAAACATAAAACAATTAAAAATACATAAAAATAAAACAAAAGGAAAAAAATATATACTCTTAAATCAAAACACAATTAAAAAATGGTGATTTTTTTGCTTATTATAGGAGTTATACATCTTCTTTTGTTAAAAAAAACAGCAATTTCATAGGTAAAGACCTATTTTCATCTAATTGCATGTTGGGAATATTGCGTTTTCAAACTCACTTCCAGCGCTACTTTAACGCTGTGAAATTGAAAATTTAGATTGTATAATAATACAGATGCAACATTTTTGGTGTGCATTTTTTATGAAAAACTTAATGGATGGATTTACGAGCAAAAAATCACGAGAGAGAGCGAAACGGTCAATGTATTTACTAAAGACAAGTATTGATATCCGTAACACAGGTGCTTGAGCTGTTTATCTCGGAGTCAGATTTATGTCAATAGCTGATCAATTCTGTATGGTAAGGCTCTTGTTTTTAGATTTCATGTCTTGTAATTGCACTGATACACAAGCATCACGCTATATTTTACCGACTGAGGGAGGGTATCGTAGGCTCAAATAGGGAGAAGAGGTATTAAAAGGTTGGCAGCGCCTGTGACTTCACTGGTGGTGCATGTGTCCATGGGCAGCGGCAATCGCTTAGCATCAGGTGACCAATTATATCGCTGCTTCTTTTTTTGTGATAGGTGGCAGACAAGCAGATGGATCACAACTAAGTAAGCAATTGCCACCGTCTGCCACTTAAACATAAAAATATACTTAAAGTATTAGATGATTATTTAGAGTAGCAGTAGATAATTATTGCATTCCGAAGCAGTACGTATACACATTTTTGAAAGTCACAAGTATTCTAAATAAACCTTAAATTGAATAAACCATCTTATGGCATTTAAGTAAACGGTAAAAGAAAAAGATTATGTGTATGTGCCCTTACATTTCAATTGTCGGACCATAATTACCTATCACATATTTTCTCCCTCGCTGGGTCGTATCTCGGGTCGCGTCCCCTTTGGTCCACTAAAAAGCCTTTGTGTGTCGCTTTCATTCTTCCGGAAGTTGCTATTTCTTGATTCTATGATCATTATGAGGGTAAGGGACACAGCTTTGCTAGGTTTTACAAATAAATAATGGGGAATTAGACTAAGCTTAGGAAATAATTGTGATTTTGTTTACAAATTGGTATCAACAAATTTAATCACTTTGCATGTTATATGTTATTTGATACGGGTAGCAATATAAAAATATTTCAACGTATCATCATCATCATCATCAGCCCATTTAAGTCCCCACTGCTGGGGCACGGGCCTCCCTCAATCACATGAGGGGTAATTGCCATACTCACCACGCTTGGCAGACGGGTTGGCGAGGGTTTTGTTATAAATGCAGAGTTTTCCTTCTCTGGGTGCTGATGATCATGCCAGCAACTTTACCTTAGTCGCCTTTTACGACACCTCGGTAAGAGTGATGGTGGCCTATTCTACTCTGCCGGGACCACACGGCATACTACGTATCTATACAAAATCCAGTAGAATATTGAAGTTAATGGTACATCTAAATAAAAGGAGAAAGAAAGATTTTATGTCGAAAAAGCTTTGGATGAACAGGTCATCCAAAGCCAACTCGACATACGTCTCATGAACACGTACAGGTAGGTTCGACGAGACGTATGTCTTTAGACTTTAATCTTTCTTTCTCTTTTGCTTTTATTTTGGAGGCGTATGCTCCGAATACCTAGGACGGCTAAACGCACAAATGTATCTGTTCTCTCCCAACTTGGCAAAAGAACCCGACTGTCGAGCGCATGTCTACAACGCATACTCTCTTATTTTGGCCACATAATGCGAAGAGGAGATGATGATAGCCTTGAAAAATTGCTCATTCTTGGCAACACAGTGAAAAGAGAAAAATCACGAGGCTGATCACCAACACGATGGTCTGATCAGATAAAAGGAGCTACATCCCTACCAAAGTTCTAAGACGTGGTGAAGGCTACTTCCAATTAGAACCAATGGAGAAAGTTTGTTTGATTGATGAGTTCCAGTGACCACGATCCTCAGTAATGAGGCACCGACTAGAGAGAGAGAGAGAGAGAGAGAGAGAGAGAGAGAAGTACCTACCTACAGTGCATAGACGCCATCTTGTAGGTCGTCCGAGATATCGCTGGAGAGCAGACCTCAAGTCATTACACGTATACGATTGGGCGGAATCGGTATGACCGATTAAAATGACCAACTTTGAGTCGGCGGCCAAGACATGGATCTTGGATCGCTATGCCAGAGTGTAGTAAGCAAGTAGGTATAGGCATACTTGACAGATTGGTGTCAGTTTTTCCCATAGACTTAGGATGCCGCCTTGGTTCTTCCCATGATTGCCATGATGTACAAAGTTCATGGTACCCATACGTAGTTAGTCTTTGCTGGTCTTTTCGACTTAAGATTTCAAATGTTGATCTTCAAACAGCATTCCTAAAATGTTAGAATAACGACTAAAGCCGACATTTGAAATATGTATATGTATGCATGATCGTATCAGAAATGATGAGATCCGCAGGAGAACTAAGGTCACAGACATAGCCCAAAGGATTGCATGCCTCAAGTGGCAATGAGCAGGGCACATAGCGAGTAGAACAGATGGCCGTTGGGGCGGAAAGGTCGGGCGGAGGCCACGTACAGGAAGTCGCAGCCGTGGCAGGTCCCCCACAAGGTGGACCGACGATCTGGTGAAGATCGCGGGAATCCATTGGATGCGGGCGGCACAGGACCGATCTGTGTGGAGAACATTGGGGGAGGCCTAAGTCCAGCAGTGGACGTCTATTGGCTGAAATGATGATGATGATGTACAGTCGCCTGCAATTAAATGTAAACACCTTGCCTCTTAAGGAGGAACAATTTGGATCATACTTGAATGAGATTGTAATACCTACCATTCTGTGCCAAGTAGATACAAGTCTTGCCTTCCCGTAAGAAGCGCTATATCATGTCGCTCTTTCTCATTATTTGTACTCCACCATACCATTCCTCAAGTACAGTATTATACACAGGTTACTAACATAATCGTAAATTATGCAGGACAAATACTCAAATAACTTAGATTAGGTACTGATACTTATCTGTTTCTGTGAAAGGGACGACTGACCGAACTGACCTTTACCGTACATATTCAATCATTTACTAAGAAAAAGGCTAACTCGGTAACAGGTAACATTTTTTTCTGTACGTTTCAATTGACGAAGGATTTGGCTGTAGAAGTATTTCCCTACGGCTACGACTTAAGAACCTTCAAGAGAAGAGCGTTTTCCTTTTTAAAAAGCCGGCAACGCATCAGCGATCTCTCTGATTACGTAGATATTTTTTTATGTGATAGATGGCAGACGAGCAGACGGATCGACTAATGGTAAGCGATTGTCGCCGCCCATGGACACCCGCGACAGCAATTGAGTCACAAGCCTGGCACTTTTAAACCCCCCTTTCGCCTGAATTGGGCCTCCGGTACCACTCACGCAGCGAAACACAGCGCAGTGCTGCTTCACGCCGCTTTGCTTTTGAGGCCTTGGTATCATTCCGGTTGAGCCGGCCCATTCATGCCTATTCATGTTCATGGGTGGTGTTGACTCCACAGGTGATCCTCTTGCTCGTTGGTCACCTCAAATATATAAAAAAAAGAATGTGCTCTAAATTTCTGAGGCAGCGGTTTGAGACTCGCTGGAGTCGATATAGTCATTGTTGTGACCGGGTATTGGAGGTCCCTGACCCCATATAGTCATTTTCTCTGAATGACCCATCTCCCCACTCCCAATGACAATGCATCAGACCCAACTCCTCTTTGATTTCCTTTAAAGCGGTCTGTGCAGCTGTCTCGTTTATTGCACTCTTTCCTCCGGGAAACGACACTTGTCCGCTATTGAGGCGAAAGCTTGTGGAGCGCACTGTGTTGAGGAGCGACGGCACGCCATTGACGCTGCAGAGGGGCACCAGCACGGCTGCCATGCCCAAGGGAGAGGGATCAGTGTTCGCAATTTTTGCCATGCACCGGTCACGGCATGCTATGGAAAATATGTTCTGTATTGTAAAAGCCATTTCAGGAATCACTTGTTAATTTCATATTCTACAATCAAATTACTGTTAATATATTTTATTTAAAGCTATTTTACTCTCGATCAGACCAACCTAGTGACCATGAATTCTATTCTAAAGCTATTAAGCAACAACTCAAGCACAAGTAAATCATGTTCGCAAATACGAAATTTCAATACTAATAACTACGGGCCCATCTCATCGCGTTGGAGCAGCTGAGCAAACAGCAAGTTTCCAGAGATATTATCTCGTTGATAACTATAGTTCACACTCTAGTTACAGTTCGCTGGAGCAGACTTAATTATGCAGCTGATATGTTTGTTTCTTTAGGTCTTACTGTTTTCGAGCTGGTCACAATTATTGATAATACGAGTACTGTTGCCATGTGGTGGATTTTGTGTACTGACTACATACTTCAGGAAATAAAGGAATTCACGTGGTTTTGCACGGCCTTCTCCAGATGTATATGGTTTGTTATCTATTGCAATAAAAAATACAAAATCAAAACTAATCCAAGCTATTCCATAAATAAAAAAAAGTAAAGTATCAGCCTATAAACTGTCCCACTGCAGGGCAAAGGCCTCCATCATAGAAATCAAGTTATCGCTACTATGATGGGATAAGGCTTAATCACCACGCTTGCCAAATGCGGATTGGTGATCACAAACCCGAGTTATGTTCGAAAAAATCGAAACATACTTTTCGCTCGACCCTGGAATTGAACCCAGGACCCCGAGATCACGGCCCGGTACTTAAACCACTAGACCAACAGGGCGTCATAAATGTTTGATTTAAAATCAAATAATTCTTTATTTGCATAGGCTTGTACACATCAGTTACAAATCGTAATTCATTTGAATAATTTAAAACTAGTTATAAGTAATGTATAAGTTACATGATAATTATTGAATTATAATAATTCTATGATGCTTTTCAGATCCCGGTAGCAGATTGGGAGGAGCTCGCTGTTGAACGATTGACTTGGAGGAGAATCGTGTCGGAGGGTCTAGTTGAACACGATAAGGCCTGGTTAAATCAGCTTGCGGCAAAACGTGCTAAGCACCATGCCTGCCTACCCCAATCGTAGCAGCGGCGCTCAATTTACGTGTCGCAAATGTGGACGGAAAATTCACTCCCGCATAGGACTATACAGCCACAAGCGCAGCTGTAATGTCACCACACCACGCGATGCTGGTTAAAACATATGTTGTAGATGAAAATGCCTATGATGATGATGCTAATACACTAAATAAGTTGAAAATATATACTAAAAAAATAAATAAACATAATGCGATTCTACCACCGGCTTGGAAAGTTGTTTCTGGTCGAAAAGATCCGGCAAAAACTCGCCAGTTACTCTTTTTAGTCGCCAAACTTTCTCAACTAGATTTATCTTATGACCTTCAAGAAAAGGGTTTATTCCTTTCTTAAGAGCCAGCAACGCACGTGACACCTCAGGTGTTCCAGATGTCACTTACCATCGGGTGTGCCGTCTGCTCGTTTGTCCGCTATAATGTAAAAAGAAACTTTGCAGTTCTTCAATGACATTCAGAAATAACTATAAAATATTATTGAAATCCAATTTTCTTGGTGTTTTTAGATAATTTTATCCACTCGCAATCGTAATTGAAATACTTGAATTCGTAATAAAATACTGCAGTTGCTTTTTCAAATTGATACAGCACAGCAGAAAATTCCAACAAAAACTTGATTTTCCAAAAATGGTCTTTACTACCTATTTATTTAGAGAGGTATATTTAATGAGGTAAATCTTATAGACGGCGGCAACGGTCATAAGTAATCCGAAAACACGAAACGCTTGCGCGATGTAACCGACACCTAGCGCCATCTATTGGTACAAAGTGGAATTAACGTCCCGAAACGAAGTGAGGGAAGGCCACTATTCACAGATATTTCTTAAGGTGACGGGTAGGGCACACTAGCGATGCCAATCGATTTTAATTTTTAGCTACTAAACCGGACCTATTTTAAACAATTTCGGGGTTACAACCTCTCGGCAAACACTTATACTATTTATTAAATAACCATACACAAATTTTAGATCCGTTTTTGTACGCGAAAAATTGATTCACGCCAAAAGTGGCCAATTTTGACGTGAATCAATTTTTTCGCGTAGGCGTTGGACCCAACATGTTTGCATGGTTATTTAATAAATAGGATAAGTGTTTGCCGAGAGGTTGTAATCCCGAAATTGTTTTTAATAGATCCGGTTTAGTAGCTCAAAAATTAAAATCGATCGGCAGTCCCTAGTGTGCCCTACCCGTCACCTAAACTTGAGTGCTCCTTCTATTTCGATTGTTTTCTCTCTGCAGCAATGGTTTTAAAATCATTGTATTTAATAACAGGAAACAAAAATCAAATTTAGTTTTCAATGTTTAAAAGTTCATGTTGCGTACGGTTAAGGAATGGAAGTCTCTGCCGGAAGATGGTGTTCCCTGAACGCTATGATCTGAACTAATTCAAGAAAAGAGTGAATAGCCGTGTGGTCCCCGGCAGAGTAGAATAGGCCACCCTCACTCTTACCGAGGTGTCGTAAAAGGTGACTAAGGTGAAGCTGCTGGTATGATCATTAGCACCCAGAGAAGGAAAACTCTGCATTTATATCAAAACCCTCGCCAACCCGTCTGCCAAGAGTGGTGAGTATGGCAATTACCCCTCATATGATTGAGGGAGGTCCGTGCCCCAGCAGTGGGGACTTAAATGGGCTGACGATGACGATGATGATGTGAATAGGCTGTTACTAGACAGGCATGATCCCTCGGCTACATCATCATTCACCATCAGGTGAGATTGTGGCCAAATGTCTAGCTATTCTAATTTACAAAAATCTCCAAATACACTATGTAAGAAAATTCAATTTCAAAAATGTATCACAGTTTCCAAATTTGAGAGCTACTCTTCAAGTTCCCTTTCATTTTCCACAGAAATTCTTCTTAAAATACTTGTGTTCAGAAATAGCGGGAGGCAGACACCCAATATGTCGGAGTGTTGGCTCTTGAACTCACCTCACCGTTATACACAGGACGGGGCAAACAATCTCAACGGAACGTAGTCGACTACTTTAAGGTGACGGGTAGGGCACACTAGCGACGCCAATCGATTTTAATTTTTAGCTACTAAACCGGATCTATTTCAAACAATTTCAGGACTACAACCTCTCCGCAAACACTTATACTATTTATTTAACAACCACGCACAAATGCGGAGCCAATATGTGTACGCGAAAAATTGATTCACGCTAAAAGTGGCCGCTTTTGGCGGTAATCAATTTTTCGCGTACAAAAAAGGACCTTACATTTGCGCATGGTTATTTAATAAATAGTATAAGTGTTTGCCGAGATGTTATAATCCTAAAATTATTAAAAAATAGATCCGGTTTAGTAGCTAATTATTAAGAACAAATGGTGTCGCTAGTTAGGGCTACCCGTCGCCTTAAAGCTATTTTTAAGATTACACTCCAAAAGTAGTGCTTTTGTGTCTGAAGAATAAAAGGAATAAAACGGCCGTGTGAGAGCCACTCTTCGACATGAATCCACGGCTAACAGAAAACCGGCGTGCTGTTTCGCTGCGTGAGTGAGGGTACCGGAGGCCCAATCTGGGGGAAAGGGGGGTTTAAAGGTTCGCATCGCACTTGCGACTCCACTGGTGTCGCGGGTGTCTATGGCTTACCATCATGTGATTCGTCTGCTAGTCTGCCACCTATCACATAAAAAAAGAAAAGAAATCAAGTATTTTTTGTGTTAACAGTTTTTTTCATTATATTTTACACAAATTTTCCAACAAAAAGGAATAGTAAAACACTTTTAATAATAGACATTAGGCTGGTCAAGGTGTTAGGTACTTTTAAGGTCACTGCTTCGATGGCGCAGTTGCCTGAGCTTGGGGTCCCGGGTTCGGGTTACATACATAATATCGATTGCCGATGTAACTATTGTCTAGATATCGACAACAATGCATCAACCGGTCGCTACATCTGCGGTACTCCATATTGATAAGTACGTAATAATGATTGTTGCTATATCTATTGTCTATACATTTAATAACACAATTAAGAAGAGAAAAAAATAGATAATACACATAAACGGGCTGCTTTTTTTACGATACCGCATATAAATATTACCTAATAATAAGGTCTTACGGACCTTAGGACTACTAACTACATTTTACGTGGTACAAGCGGAATATGTACCTACTATGTATATGTATATGTATGTATATTTGTAGTCAACTCCAAAAATATGTATACACTTTAGGACGTTGTCACAATATATAATATAAGAAAGTAAACCTCTACTTTCTTATAGGTAAGTATTGTGACAAGGTCCTAGAGTGTATACATATTTTTGGAGTTGACTGTACAAGCGGAAGTCGATTGGCAAAGAAAAATGCAATGAAACAAATTATTAAAAGGGTGCGGGCCAAATCAAAGATGAAAGAACCACAAAATTTACGAGACATCTACGTGCCCGAGGATTTAAAAAACATTATCCACACTAAGTAATAACTATTGATCCACACTAAGAAGTTCGCTATTACCCACCACGACTTTCGATTTCATGACACTGATAAAACGACCGATTGATTCCATGAGCCCAATTCTCGTGCTCGTGACATTTATTTTCATACGACATATATCACTAAAACATAGTTTTTTTGTATGGTTTTCAAGTGATATCCGCCATGTTCTAAAAATATCACAGACCCGAGAATTGGGCTCCAGGTCTTTTAATATGGAGTACCGTAGGTGTGGCGACCCGTTGATGCCTTGTTGTCGATATCTAGACAATATTTACATCGACTTTCGATATCAAGTATATAACCCCCCGGGTTCGATCCCCGGGACGGATCAAAATAATTGAGTTTTTCGGTTCAGTGTCAGCCCAAAGTCTGGAAGTTAGGCGGTTTTGTACCCCCAGTGCCTGGAAAAGAACGTTAAAGCGTAGGTCCTGCGCCTGATTCCCTCTTCAATCGTGTCACTATTAGTAAAATAAACGCGTAGTTAGGTACGAAAATGAATGCGTGTCATTACTGCGACAAGCGGAGGTAGATTGCAATTTTAAAAGTATTGTTTCGTCTTGATTTTTGTAATAATAATAGTAACGAGAAATATGTAATGTTATTGTTTTAATATTTTTACTGAGGTTGTCACTGATTCAGGAAAGTACATAGTAAAATGTTGCATAGTGTGTAAAATGTATTATTTGTGAACAGAACTGGCTGCGTTGCGCCAGCAAATTATCTTTTATTTTTAATTAGTTTAATCATCTCATTTTAAGTGAACTGTAAGTTCTTATGGGAAAATAAATGTCTTTAAACCTAAAATATGAGAGAAAGAGTATAGAGAGGGCACTTCTGTTTGTGCATAGACTTGATCACTATAAATATCCAACGTACGTGGCCGATCATTGTGGTCAGTCGCTGTAGCCAGATCGGCTGAAAGATATTATTTAGGTATATAAGGAAAAGGAGAGAAATTACATGACTTTCATGAGCACTCCGACCCGTTCCCTTCCCGTATCTTCGCTTGGCAGGGGAATAATGAGAAAACTCATCAATCAATCACCCAATTGCCATCTTTTTCTGAACGTAGGCCTTCTTCAAAGAGGGCCAACCATGATGGTCATGCGGCAACTCACTCCAGCCATTATTTGACTGGTGCAATGGCACATTTGGTGGTGACCCTTGTGATCGTGGCTTCGATCCCACAAACCATAATGTGATGATGAAGTTGTGTTAATTCGGTGTCTGTTTTTAATTAAATATTATTATTATTTTTAATTAAATATTATTATTAGCGACGGGTAGCCCTAACTAACCTGCACAACATGGGCCTTTCAGAAACCAAAATCTGCAGGTTCTGTCGCGAGGACGAGGAAACGATTATCCACGTCCTCGGCGAGTGCATAGCGCTGCACCGCTGCAGAAGCTGGCACCTAGGAGCACACATGATCTCAGCAGACGAGATCAAAAGCTCCCCCATCAGCTCCATTCTCGGGTTTATCCTGGAACTGGAGCTACATGAGGTGCTGTAATAGGTTATGGGGCTGCCAAAATAGATCATCTACTGGTCGCAGTAGCTATGAGACGCAGGACTCACCCCATTTCTAACAAATAATATAAAAGCCCTAACTAGCGACACCATTCGTTTTTAATAGTTAGCTACTAAACCGGATCAATACCTCTCGGCAAACACTTATACTATTTATTAAATAACCATGCACAAATGTTGAGTCCGTTTTTTGTCCACGAAAAATTGATTACCGCCAAAAGCGGCCACTTTTAGCTTGAATCATTTTTTCGCGTATGTGTTGGGTCCGCATTTGTGCATGGTTATTTAATAAATAGTATAAATGTTTGCCGAGAGGTTGTAACCGAAATTATTAAAAATTGATCCGGTTTAGTAGCTATAAATTAAAATCGATTGGCGCCGCTAGGGTGCCCTACCCGTCACCTTAAGTGTTATTGTAATTGTAAAGTCGTGTTGGTCCCGGGTCCAGCGGAATTTTTTCGAACATAACTTGAGTTTATGATCACCAATCCGCATTTGGCAAGCGTGGTGATAAGCCTAATCCCACCATAGTATGATGGAATGGAGGCCTTTGCCCTGCAGTGTGACAGTTTTTGCCTCCAGATTGGGCAACATTTTTTTTTCTAAATTGGCACCTGGTTTCGAAAAATCTAAGTGCATGCTCGAATTTGAACCTAACGACATTCTGAATAGAAAGCGCACGTCACGATGAGATGGCGGCCTAGTGATTCCAAGAATCTGCCTTGAATCTAGTTCATGTCATTTACTCTGGGGCTGGACATTTATGTTTTTTTGATGTAGAATTTGATTGATGGTAGGTCAACTAATAATTCCCATAAAATAAAAAGTAAGTCTTTATAACGTCCTGTTGGTCTAGTGGTTTAAGTACCGGGCCGAGATCTCAGGGTCCTGGGTTCGATTTCCGGGTCAAGCGAAAAGTATGTTTCAAATTTTTCGGACATCGCTCGGATCTGTGATCACCAATCCGCATTTGGCAAGCGTGGTGATTAAGCCTAATCCCATCATAGTAGCGATAACTTGATTTCTATGATCGAGGCATTTGCCCTGCAGTGGGAGGGTTTATAGGCTAATAAAAAAAACCTTTATAAACATTTTGCTAACAAACCTCCGTCCAATCAGCGTGAGAACGAACCACTCAGGAAAGTCTGGCAAACACTGCGCACCCGGTTCAGAACTGCCGACATTGCTGGTAGATATTTCATAAAAAATCTTGCAAGAGCGACTCGGTATATTTAGTGAGGGTTCCGTAGTTGGACTAACACCTAAGTCCCACAACTTGTCGTTTGACTCTATAGCTCCGTATGAGATTGCTGATCAAAAAACAAAAATATTCGTAAAATAATGCCAAATAAAGCTATCTTTGGACACCCCTCTTTGATTGTATTTGTCTTATTTTTAACTAACGTCCTAGGTATGTTGTAGTAAAATATATATATATATATATATATATATATATATATATATATATATATATATATATATATATATATATATATATATATATATATATATATATATATATATATATATATATATATATATATATATATATATTTACTACAACATACCTATACATATTTGTTTTATTAGACTCACTCTTCTGTGATGAAAATTTTTGATTATATTTATTTCTCTACTTTTGTAGTTGTTAAATGGAATCGCACTAAATTCTATAAATTCAGGTTCGCGATTTAAGAAGTGTTAAGTTCGGTTCGAATGGCAAAAGGGCCCCAACGAAAACCACTTTAAAATCCTCGATCATGGTCAAAGCATACGCAAGCAACACATTTGGATGCAGCTGGGAATGGCACTATGAGATTTTTATAATTATGATTCTTTAACCGATTACGGCTACGGCGGCTAATCTCAACGATCAGCCACGTACGCGGGAAATATTATAGTGCTCAAGTGTGTGCATAAATACAAGTGTACCCTCTATTCCCTCACACTGAAATTCCGATGGGGGACCAGCGTGACACGACCAGAGAGGCATTGGGTGCAGGACCAACGGCCTAGCGTGCTTTTCGAGGCACGGGAAGCCCACCGCCGACTTCCAGACTCCAGGCTGACACTAAGAATTTCTTACCAAAAACTTAGGTACACATTTTGATATGTTTATGGAAGTAGCTGACGAACAGACTAATCACCTGATGATAGGCAAGTGATTGCCTACCCGTAGAATCACAAGGTTTGCTACCAACCTATTAATCTGCCTCCAGATTGGGCATCCGGTACCCTTATTCACTCATTCAGTCATCCTCATCTCATGTTAGCGATGACGACCCGTTTGTTTGGAACAGTGGTTGTGAACGCTGCCTTTGATCCAAGGGTAGCGGGTTCGATCCCCGCACAGTACAAACATTTGTGTGCATGAACATGTCTGTTTGTATTGGTCTGGGTGTTCCCTATGTATTATAAGTATGTATTTACAAAAGTATTATACGTATATTTTTGTAATCCCACTGTTGATTCTGATATCCGTAACACAGGTGCTTGAGCTACCTATCTCGGAGTCAGATCAATGTATGTGATGTTGTGAAATATTTATAAAACAAATATTTATGTAATGCCCGGAGTACGTTTAGACCATGATTCAGGAGACCGTTAGACCTTCGCAAGCCTTTTTACAAGGTAAAAACCATCTGAATCATGATTACATTTGAGAAACTATCCGAAAACCGGTTTCTTCACGATGTTTTGCCACGATAGATTTAAAAAAATGCACATTTACTTATTCAGTATTTCATACCTACCTAAATAACTAACTAGGATGGCGCAGCGAACCATAGTGAGTCCTGGCCTCCGATAACAAGAGCCTCCATCTCGGTCGGTCTTGCGCCACTTCCTGCCAGTCATCCATCAAGAATCTTGTCGACCATTATTTAAAAAATTGGAGATAATAACACTGACTGGACTCTACATACTCGAGGTTGGGTCTTTTATAAGGAAAAATCCTCAGTTATTCAAAAACTATATCCAATTTGATATAAGATTGCGCAAAAGAGATTTAACTAAGTTAGTAGTTTCACAGAATAGTAGTGCATTGGCTCAGAAAAACTGCCATGCGATGATGGTTAAAACGTATAATAAAATTCCTGTAGCCAATAGACAGTTACCCAACAATTAATTTATAATATAGCTACGTAAATATGTAATAGGAAAATGTTTTTATACTTTAAATGAATTCTTTGACATGAAATAATAATATATAATTTAATAGATAATCTTTAATAGCTTTTTTAGATTTTCGCGTTGCATTATAACTATAATGTATCAATACGGGGATTAACACGATATTTCACAAGTGGACCACGGCTGCTGTAACGTAGCCGAAACGTCGAGCCAAATATGTGAGTACACAATGTTGTTTCACATAATAAATATCGTGTTAATCCCCGTATTGATACATTATAGTAATCTTTAATGGCATTTTTTTTTCTTCTAATTGTGTTTCTCGTTTCAATTTTACATTATGACATGATATAGTATAATTGAATATGACTGCGGAATTAATATTGAATGAATTTTAGTTGGTTAAGTATGTTTTTAATATTATGACATTAATTATTTATGTGTGATCAAATATTAATTATAATAATAGATATTAATTTAGTTGTAAGTTTGCATGCCGCCTTTGGCAAAACATGAGATCTGTTATAAAATGTATTTTCTGTAAATATTACCATGTTTTACGCAAATAAATATTAAAAAAAAAGAGTCCCCGCAAATTGTTATCGGCCGCATCTTGGACGGCCGACTGACTTTCGCCCATTAGGACGTCCCAGGTTCGCCCATTTTACTGCACGATCTTCTACCATTCTCTCGAGGTGGCTGTAAATATCCCGTCTGAATTCTACGCAACCCTAAAAACACGTGTCCTTCGCGAAACTTTTTTATTTACCAAATCCAGACTGGGGCAATATTGCCCTGAGAGGTCGTAAACCATGGGAGGAGCCGTAATGGCCCCACTGGGCCTTCCTTCGATTCCTAGTATCCACTTGGTGCACCTTGACATACGCGTGAGTTGGCCCGAGTTATTGTGAAGTGGAATGTATGATTATTATAAACATTTTTGGGTTGTTACGGTATTATTAGAGTACCTTATATTTTCTTTCAATTCTATATAATTTTTTGTCGGTTTCACTTTTTTTTTTTATTGCGAATAATAGGCATACTTTTTGGTCGTGTACTTTGCGCTGTTAATATCTGTTCTAATAAATGATCACCCAGGGCTTTATGTAATTCGAATAACATATTGTTACCTACCTACTTACATACATGTTAGATATTAGGGGTGTTATGCAATTCGAATGTTATATCTTCCAACATAACAGTTACTTAATCCCAGGTCCCAGGCTCGATCCTCGGGTCGGGTCAAAAATGTGTACCTAAGTTTTCGGAAAGAAATTTTTAGTGTCAGCCCAGAGTCTGAAAGTTGGCGGTCTTGTAACACCGAGACTCGGAAAGCACGTTACACCGTTGGTCCTGCGCCCAATCCCCTTACGGTCGTGTCACGCTGGTCTCATCGTAATATCAGGGTAAAGTAATAAAGAGTGAGTGCACTTGTGTTTGCACGCACACTTGAGCACTGTAATATATCCCGCGTACGTGGCTGATCGTTGAAATTGGCCGACGTACGATCGGTTGGAAGATATTATTATTAGCTAACCTTACTTTATGCATGGATATTATATTATTCGTTTCCGGCACATGTAGGTATTTCATTCCTATCGTGGAATGGAATATGAAAATTTTCAAACGAAGCGTGAAGAAGCATCAATGGGATGCCATGCCATCGCATTTAAATATGGGCTCTCCTTTAGCTTACCATCAGGCTAAAGTGAGCAGATACTGCCGCACTCAGAGACGTCATTTAAGTTAATATTCATTAACTTTAGTATCGGTAGTCTTTATGCGTATCAAAATAAGTGTCAATATTTTTACTTAAGTACCTAGCGAAGTTAATCAACGAATCTGAGTGTGGCAGTTATTATAGTATTATAGACCATTGCACACATAGAATTGCATATAGAAGTACAAACATTTGTGTGCATGGACATGTGTGTTTTCTATGCATTATAAGTAGGTATGTATTCACAACAGAAAAGTTTCAAATGTACAAATACCGCTGTTGGTTCTGATATCCGTAACACAGGTGCTTGAGCTACCTATCTCGGAGTTAGATGAATGTATGTGATGCACAGATGTTCCGTTTTTGTACGCGAAAAATTGATTCACGCCAAAAGCGGCCACTTGGCGGTAATATTCGAGTGCAAAAGCAGACTAAACAGTTAACTATAAGTATTAAATAAATAGTAAAGGTGTTAGCCAAGAGGTTGTAACCTCGAAATTGTTTAAAATAGATATGGTTTAGTAGCTAAAAATCAAAATCGATTGGCGTCGCTAGTGTGCCCTACCCGTCACCTTAAAACGGAATCAGGTCAAAGTATGATATATTGTATGAATTTAAAAAAAAATGTGGGTTGTGTAAACAAGTATGAACAAGTTTTATAGATGAGAATGTTCGTACTACTTATATGCAAATAAAAAGTACGAAACAATTCATTTCACTTACGTATAATTTATTTAGAATAGATTTGGACTCTCTTTTTAAGCAAGTACTTGCTTTTATGTTAGGAGAGACCGCTCTTTTGTTCTTATATGGCAAGTACGACCCGTTTGGCTCAGTGGGAGTGAACGCTGCCTCTGGTGCAAGGGTTGCGGGTTCGATCCCCGCACAGTACAAACATTTGTGTGTATTATTTATTTATTTTATTTAAGTACATACTAAATTTACAACCTGTGCGGATAAAGAATGGGATCAGAAATGGTGGCGCATCTATTCACTCGCACCCCACGAGTGCGAGTATAGACGCAAATAGTGTGCGAGCGAGAAGTGAACAGATGCGCCGCCATTTGTGATCCCATTCTTTATCTGCACAAGTCGTACGCTTTATTAACCCATTTTGGAAACATCATCTCAATATGATTTTCCGAGTTGCCTCCAAAGCTGTAGTTTTGGAGCCAAATTCAATGAAGTGAATGCCGTCTGAGCTTCGTAACCCTTTAACAGGGGAACAAGAAAATCTGAGTCATGGTTAGACATTTTAGAAACTATCAGAAACTAGATATTACTTAATCCATAATTATGCAGTATTTAAAAGTGTTCCGACAATGAAGCAACCACTCCAAAAATTAGAAAGATAAATATATTATTCCAAAAGGGCAACATCGTTTACATAAAGGGTTTCATTTCCCTTGGTGTTGCCAACTGTCCCTATACGAGATGCTCAAATTTCCCTTGGTGTCCCGATGCGGGATACGACCGGGACGTGCCGCGAGTATCAATATCAGGGATCTAATGATCCATCTAGGCATCCTGATGCAATGGTAAGGTTCTTATATAGGGTGTCTTGGGTTGAAATCTGAGCATACACCTATTTTTAAATCTATGCACGACTTCTACCATTAGCTCGGCGATAAGGGAAGATAGGCGACCGTGGGAGTGATACCTCGGAATCACAGTAAACCGGTGTGAAGCAGCACTGTGCTGCGTTTCACTGCGTGAGTGAGGGTACCGGAGGCCCAATCCGGAGGAAGGGAAGTTCAAAGCTTAGCAGCGCACTTATGACTCCACTGGTGTTGCGGGTGTCCATGGGCGGCGGCAATCGCTTACTATCAGGTGATCCGTCTGCCCGTCTGCATCCTATGATATAAAAAAAATATGGCGGTGAAACCTTAGGTTACGGATAGTTTTACAATTTGTGAGCACTTTTTATAAGAAAAAGTTCTAGTAAGTACTAACTTATCAAACAGATTTCACTGAGACATCAAAATCAGCATGAGCGAAGTTACTAGCGAAGTATAAGGTATATAAATAAATATTTCACAACATAACATACATTGATCTGACTCCGAGATAGGTAGCTCAAGCACCTGTGTTATGGATATCAGAATCAACAGTGGGAATACAAATATATACATATAATACTGTTGTTTTGTAAATACATACATAGAAACACCCAGACCAATACAAACAGACATGTTCATGCACACAAATGTTTGTACTGTGCGTGGATTGAACCCGCAACCCTTGGACCAAAGGCAGCGTTCACTACCACTGTTCCAAACGGGTCGTATATTATGTGACTGTCTCGTTTTAGAGACTGTCCCGTTTGTGCGCGTCCCACTTTAACTGGCAAATGACTGCACCTTGCCACACTTATTTCCCTTGAGCGAAAGTTTCAAAGTAAACTCGTTTAATTAAAGGATAATATTAATTAGGATTACGATAGCCACTCCTAAGTAAACTTTAAACTGAAAATTAATCAATCGTATTGTAGACTGGGTGATAAGCCACAGGTTGAATATTCAGACCAGTGAGAAGGTTCACGTGGTTGAATGAGAGTAAGTTTTGTAAAAAGTAACGAAGAACGAAAGAAACTTGCTTTTCCTCGGATAGCTAGCTAGCTTTTTTGTTGAATTTACGGCAACACGATTCCATTTAAAAAAAAAGCACGATTTTTAGGTTACTTTGGAGAGTAAGGCCGGCGGTGTCGGCTTGTGTCTTCTCTGGTGTTGCATGTCCATGGGCAGCAGTAATCAAATCATCATCAGGTCCTTTGCCCCCTATTTCTTAAAAAAAATATTTTAATGTACCTACACATACACGCACCCTCTTACACACACACACACACATTAACTCGCACGCATGCACGCACGCATGCGCGCACAGACACACACACACACACACACACTCACGCGCGCACACACACACGCACACACACACACACACACACACATACACACACACACACACAAAATCACTGTGTAATAAATAATATTCATTACTTGTTTTGAACATCGTTTAGGCATTCCCTTCCTTTTGTTTATTTAGTTGTTGTTATTGTGTGCACATTTAGGTATCATAAATTACCTTATGTATGCATGCATAGTTATGGAAGAGCGGAGCCTTTTGGCACAAGCAATATTATGCTTAAAAGAAGGCTCCAGCCACTACCTACTGTATAATGCATGTACCTATTTAAAAAATAAAGATAAGGTATTAGTCATTATTAGTATTATGTACCGTTATGGAAATTCCCAAACATAACTAAATTTATTTTACCTAGATAAAAACTACCCTTTATTGCGCCTTTACTTGCGAAATTACATTTAAATTTATTCATTCCCTGTTATTTAGAGAGTCCACAAAATATTTCCTCTTTGCCTACGCCGTGAGTTTCTTTGAGCTCAGATTTTTATCTTCATTTCCAAAACAAACATTAATAAATCTAGCGTCGAGTCTAGAAAGTCTTTGCTATAATTTTGTGCACACTCTGTATTTTAAACCTTATATATCTAATATCGGAGTCTCCCTGCGTGATCGTATCAGAAATAATGAGATCCGCAGGAGAACTAAGGTTACAGACATAGCCCAAAGGATTGCATGCCTCAAGTGGCAATGGGCAGGGCATATAGCGAGGAGAACAGGCGGCCGTTGGGGCGGAAAGGTCCTCGAGTGGAGGCCACTTACAGGAAGTCGCAGCCGTGGCAGGCCCCCCACAAGGTGGACCGACGATCTGGTGAAGATCGCTGGAAACCATTGGATACGGGCGGCACAGGATCGATCTGTGTGGAGAACATTGGGGGAGGCGTATATCCAGCAGTGGACGTCTATTGGCTGAAATAAGTAAAATAAAATAAAAAATAAGTCTATATTTGAATGATGATGATGATGATGATGATATAAGACAGCGGAGTGTCCTTGATTTGTTTTGCATCCGTGAAGTTTATGTGGAAGTCACATTATGGTTATAGCAAGAGCGAGATATTTGAAATCGAAGCTTGGCGATTTCTTTGCAGCATTCGCGAGTGTTTTAATACAAGTTATGTGCAGTCTCATTTAGTGTATGAGTTATTTTAATATTCAAAGTAAGAAATCAAAAGCAAACGTCATTTTAACGTTTTATCCAGTCTAATGGTTATTGACTTCATGGTAATACTAAGGTTTTTTATGCATTTGTTTCCAAGTTGAACTAGCTACTTATTCATCGTCAGCCTATTTAAGTCCCCACTGCTGGGGCTCGGGCCTCTCTTAATCACGTGAGGGGTAATTGCCATACTCACCACGCTTGGCAGACGGGTTGGCGAGGGTTTTGGTTTAAATGCAGAGTTTTCCTTCTCTGGGTGCTGATGATCATGCCAGCAGCTTTACCTTAGTCGCCTTTTACGACACCTCGGTAAGAGTGAGGGAGGCCTATTCTACTCTGCCGAGGACCACACGGCACGCTACTTATTAGAGGTAAATAATTTTCAAATTTTTCGATGAATTTATCTGCGTCGTCTCCTAAAAATACAATATGGGCATTGAATTTGAAATCAATTCAATCGGGGCCATCCCCGTGTTTGTTTCCATTCCCCCACAAAAAAGTGTGTTTACAATGGGAAAAAATGTTGTTTGATAATTTACGTTAAAGTTTTTTTTTATGATTTAGGTGGCAGACGAGCTGACGGATCACCTGATGGTAAGCGATTACCGCCGCCCATGGACACCTACATCACCAGTGGTGTTACAAGTGCGCTGCTTACCTTTTAACCCCCTTCCCCTGGATTGGGCCTCCCTCACTCACGCAGCGAAACACAGCGCGTGCACTTCACGCCGGTTTTGTGAGGTCGTGGTATTACTCCGGTCGAGCCGGCCCATTTATGCCAAAGCGAGACTCTGCCACTGTTTGCCGTCTGAACTTCGCAACTGGTTAAGCTGGAGCTGCTGCTAATAGGCAGTTACTGACCGGATGGCGCAATTGGTAGTGACCCTGCCTCTTACGCCAAAGATCGTGGGTTCGATCCCCACCCTGGACAAACATTCGTGCGATGAACACTTGTGTTTGTTCAGTGTCTGGGTGTAATATAATTATTTAAGTATATATTTGTGTTCCTCTGTTGTCTGATATCTGTAACACAAGTGCTTAAGCTACTTAGTGCGGAATCAGGTCAACGTATGAGATGTTGTGAGAATTATTATTATTATTATTATATTTTAGACTTCGCATCTTTCTCCAACCTTAAAAAAAGGCGGGTAAAACTACCTATGGCGCGGACCTATTATTATTATTATAGTTACTCGTATTGTGTGAGCTAATTTCTAGCTCGCTCGTGTGAGTGACTAGTAAGTGACGTCAAAGTAGGTAATCGAGCTACTGCAGTGCAGCTACTCGGCAGGCTGACTATTACGCTATCTATGTAAACGATTCTTAAGACTGGGGACCCTACATGAATAATCGTTTCAAGTTCAGAATCATTACTACTTATCTCAAAAGGGTCTCCCGCAGAATACCAGCGTCGCGTCGTGGCGCGTCAGTAATGAAGACTCGACACGACTTACCTACTGTTTAAGGTGACGGGCACACTAGCGACGCCAATCGATTTTAATTTGTAGCTACTAAACCGGATCGATTTTAAACAATTTCGAGGTTACAACCTCTCGGCAAACACTTATACTATTTATTAAATAACCATTCACAAATGTTGGGTCTAACACGTATGCGAAAAATTTATTCACGCCAATAACGATCCCAACATTTGTCCATGATTATTATTTTATAAATATAAGTGTTTGCCGAAAGGTTGTATCCCCGAAATCGTTAAAAAAGATCCGGTTTAGTAGCTAACAATTTTAATCGATTAGTGTCGCTAGTTAGAGCTACCCGTCGCCTTAAGTACTTACATTATATTTTTTCGTGTTTCGTGTTATTGTTCCCCATTTTATATGTAGCTCACTTATTGTTTTTTTGTGTCAATAAATGTCTTATTCATTCATTCATGGATTTAAAAAAACTATCTGAAAGATGTAGGTTTTCTCACAATATTTCACTTTACTGTCTAGCAAGTGATATAAATCTTCTTCTTCTTTGCCTGTTCCCACTTTAGGTGGGGTCGGCTCTCCTTATCCTTCTGCGCCAGGACAATCTGTCCTGGGTTGTCGGGTCAGGTAGTTGGAGCTTCTTGACTAGGTTGGCTGTACTGGTCCACCAGGTCAAGGGCGGGCGTCCCCTTCCTCTCTTGCCTTCTGGGATTGCCAGTGCTTTCTGGACCACATGCTCGCTGTCTCTCCGCATGACGTGGCCGTACCATCTGAGACGTGTTTCGGTGAGCTTTTCCTGGACAGGGGTGACTTTGAAACTACCTCGGACGTATTCGTTTCGAATTTTGTCCAATTTAGTCACTCCGCCCGACCACCTAAGCATCTTCATTTCGGTCACGTGTAGTTTCTGAGCATGTGTTTCCTTCACAGTCCAGCATTCAGCCCCGTAAAGCATCGCTGGTCTTACTGCTGTCTTGTACACCTTTCCCTTAGTTCTTATGGGCATGCGCGGGTCGCATAAAACTCCAGTAAGTGTGCGCCATTTTTGCCAAGCAACATTTATTCTGTGGGATACATTAGCTTCGACATTTGCATCTTGCGTTATTACTGAGCCCAGGTATCGAAATTGGTCGACTTTAGGTACTTGCGTGCCATCTGGGTAATGGATGTTAGCGGTGCTTGTTGTGTTGCTAAATTTACATTCAAGATGTTCTGTTTTAGACCTGCTTACTCGAAGTCCTGAGTTTTCTAAAGCGGTTATCCACTCGTTCAGTGATACCTGCAGTTTTTCGGCAGATTCGGCTACAAGCGCAACATCATCGGCATACAAGAGATTCCAAGGTAGAGGCTGTTGGATATTCTTTGTAGCAAAGTCTATTACCATATTAAACAGCAAGGGACTGAGTGCTGAGCCTTGGTGAACTCCAACTTCAACCGTGAATTCTCTACTAAGGCCGGCCGGGCTTCTAACTTTGGTGTGGATGTTGCGGTACATATCTTGGACCAGTAAGATGTAGTCTTCAGGGATTAGTTGGGCTCGCATCGCCTGCCACACCAGCCTTCTTGGAACTCGGTCGAACGCTTTTTCAAGATCAATAAATGCGAAATGAAGATCTTTTTTGTTCACACGATGCTTTTCCATCAGTATCCTCACTGCCTGAATAGCATCTGTTGTTGATTTGGATGGAGTAAATCCAAATTGATGTGGCGTAATTTCGCATATGTTCAAGAAGCGTTTATTTAGGATGCGCTCCCACAGTTTCAGGGTATGAGAGGTTAGTTTTATGCCCCTGTAATTACTACACAGAGTAATATCGCCCTTGTTTTTATAAAAGGGTACAACGTAGCTTTGCCGCCAAGATTCTGGAACCGTGCTGCTCTTCATTATTGTGTTGAAAAGTTGTGTGAGCCATACTACTGCGATGGGCCCAAGAGCCTTCCAAAGATCTGCAGGGATCTCGTCAGGGCCTAGCGTTTTACGATTCTTCATTTTTTGAACGGCTTGCTTTACTTCATGTATTGTAACCTCATGAATTGGTCCCTGTGCTGGTGCCGAGGGGTCGATAGCTTGGCTAGGGAATTCTTCATTAAGCAACTCTTTGTAATAATCGTGCCATCTGTTATTTATGTCATCAAGTGATATAAATAAATAAATATTTCACAACGTCACATACATTGATCTGACTCTGAGATAGGTAGCGCAAGCACCTGTGTTACGGATAGCAGAATCAACAGTGGGATTACAAAAATAAACATATAATACTTTTCTTTTGTAAATACATACTTATAATACACCCAGACCAATACAAACAGAGATGTTCATGCACACAAATGTTTGTACTGTGCGGGGATCGAACCCGCAACCCTTGGACCAAAGGCAGCGTTCACTACCACTGTTCCAAACGGGTCGTCAAAATATAAAAGATAATGTAATTTTGAAATCCAGAGATGCTTGGATTCAGACTTTCCAGTATTCAATTATTCTTTCAGAAGACTCACTTTTCTAACCATTCAACTACTGCCGCTTTTACCAAATAGAATATTGAAGAATCAAATACTGGAAAAAGTCACAGTTTAAATTCTTAAGTTTAGTGTTCTAACTACTAAACTTAAGAATTGTTACTAAAAACCTGCGATACCAGTGGCGTCACAAGTGCGCTGCCAATCTTGAAACCCCCCCTATCCCCCGGATAGGGCCTCCGGTACCCTCACTCACGCAGCGAAACACAGCACAGTGCGACTTCACGCCGGTTTTCTGTGAGGCCGTGGGATCATTCCGGTCGAGCTGGCCCATTCATGCCGAAGCTTGGCTCTCCCACGGTAAAGAATGACGATGCCGAGTTAACAACGTAAGTTTTACTTGAGTAAGTAGATTGGCTTTTAGGTACATCCAACTTGCATTTTATGGCTGCCCTGAATCTGCATTGCAAATGGATTAAAATTATTCCGCTTGAAAATTCTACACCCTTAGAAATGTTGTTCGAAAGTGGTTATATTCTCGAGCGAAAGCCCACAAAGTTGTGGTGAAATTAGTTTCCTTGGAATTCGTATGAATAAAAAATAGAAGTATGTATCTCAATTATTGAGTATCCTCACAAGAACCATTACTGGTCATTGCAGACTAAACAAGCACGGTACCAGAACCGGGCTGGCCGGAGATCCCACCTGCAGATTCTGTAAAGCAGAGGACGAAACACCGATGCACGTCCTCTGTCAATGCGATGCCCTCGGGCACCCAAGAAGCCGCACCCTGGGCAGTTACCACATCTGCCCGAAGGATGTTAAGGTTATCGCTCCCAAGGCCATTATACGGTTTATGCAAGCCGTGGGCCTCGGAGACGATCTGTAAGGGGGAGCGGAGGTCACAATAGATCAAATTTGGTCGCAGTGACTACTCGGCAATGAACGCTCCCCAGAACTTCGAATAATAATAATAATCTCAATCATATATGAGTATATGCTAGTAAAGTTCAACAATACACTTTAAAACCGTAAACTCAATCACCTTACGCCGTCCAATACTAATTTAGGCCACCAATACTTAGCATCAACTAACCTAGATGGTCCCAAGCCTCAGTTTCCCTCTCTTTCACGCACTATGTGTAGGTATCCATTGTTTTGATGCGACATATATAATCTCGTTTGTTAGGGGATGGTTTCTTTGTAAGCTACTTTTTTTAATTGCATTTAATAGGCAGACGAGCTTGCGGCCCATCTGATGGTAAACGGTAACCGCCGCTCAATCAACAATCATAGACAACTTGAGCAGTCTGCAGGTTATTTAACATTGACGATCTAGAATCGATTGGGGAAGACGTTCAGCAATGAACGTCAATCTATCTTCTATCTATACTATATATTAAGAGGTTAATCATACAGACAGCGACAACGTTTAATGTAATACAAAAACACGAAAAACTGGCGCGATGTTATCGACACCTAATGCCATCTATTGGTATAAAGTGCCATCTATAGGAAGAGCGCGGCATTCCCAACACAGGTGTCTTATGACTACCTTCTAGGAAGCCCCGACAACTTGTTTGTTAATAATTTACTGCAAATAAAGATTATATTTTTTTCAAAGTGGAACTAATGTCCCGAAACAAAGTGAGGGTGGGCCACTGGTAGCTGAAAAAATGGTGATGAAAAGAAAACAAGAAATCAATTTCTAGCCTCGTGTTAATAACAGATTTACATCATTTCTATTTACATGAAATTACAGGTACTGGTAGATAAAATTGACAACGATAACGGGACTCTAGAGAAACATTTACAACGGTATCAAACAGTTTAGAAGTATTTAGCGTAGCCGTAGGGGGAGTATCCGAGCCTTCCGTAGCTGTAGGGGTAGGCTCCGTAGGTGATAGCGCGTCCGGCATAGGGAAGAGCAGAGGCGGCATAAGGAAGAGCAGGGGCGGCGTAGGTGATAGGTGCGGCGTAGGAGATGGGGGCAATGGGGGCGACAGGGGCGACGTGGGCGACGAGGGCGGGGTCCTTGCGCACGACAGCGTTGAAGCCACCAGCGCCAGCGGCGTAGTCTACGGTACGCTTGGTGCCGTCAGACTCGAGGAGCGAGTACTGGCCACGCACGTTGTCTCCGACACGGGTCTCCGCCTGGTTCTTGAAGTCGCCTGTGAAGGGGTCAGCTACATCGTAGGCGAAGCTGTTGATGTTGGATGCGCTGGCGGCGGCCACGAGGGCGACGAATACGACGAACTGGTGAATAGAAATAAATCATTTTTTTTATATAATAATGCTACCGTATTATTTTCTGATGGAGACTACTGCTAAAGTTGAGTCATTAAAGAGACACGTTAATTTTATAGTTACTGGCTAGTGTTGCCACTTTTAATCCTTTTAGTGTTTATTTTAATTGAGTTTTTTACCAAAAAAAAACAAACATACTTATAATCGTCAGATGATAGATATTAAATTGAGATTTACAAGACTGTGTGTTTGTGTAATAATTCCCCAAGAGGTAAATGACACTTCAATTTAGAAGTACATATTGTGACATGATAAGGTTGACATTATTAACATCAACTGTTAAATGCTGCCTTTTCGCGGAAATGGTCGGTATACACGTTAGTAATGATTTTTAATCTAGATCTTTATTCATAAACGTTCAATAAACCTTAGATAGAGCAGATTAATAAATCATACAATATTTTCGAAAAAATAACAAACATTTATAACTAAGATTTGTAATCAGAAAAGGAAAATTAAAGACACTTAATTCCAGACTAATTTTCGATGAAACGTTTATCTATTTTATAACACTTGATACCATTGACACAAAAAGATGAACAACTGACAAATCTGTGTATTTAATTTGATAATTATCAAGGACAACGGTGTCCATAAAAGCGCGGTAATGTAAGCGAAAGTGGCAGGCGTATGTAAATCATCGTAGCCTTGCTCTTTATAAATAAGTGTTGTTATTGATTCAACGTTTACTTTCAAGTCGAGAATGTAACGTACTGTTATTATATTGGAATTAAAAATGTGTTTATGTTTATTGAAATCCCCAGATCAACCTTATTTGTTTTAAAGGGGCGACAATAACATGTTTCAATCATGTCGTTTTGGACCAGAATTACACGAGAAAAAAATGCAGTTCTTGATTAAAGCCAAGCGATTTAAAAAATCTTGAGTGGCTTGTTCGGGTTTGAAAATACGACCCTCCCGTTAAGAACACGCGAGTTAATATTCTAATTCGCTGAGCGATGGTATCGAGCGATACCATCGCTCTCTGTGTTAAGGGAGCGATGGTGTCGGTCCCTAAACGTTTTGTGGACATTGGTTGGCAAATTAATATTTTAATGTCTCTTAGCGATTAACTTACTTGAGAAGTTCACTAAATAAACACTTTAACTAGTCAATATTAATCAATCTTTAAAATCGCATTTAATAAATGTAAGTTGGAACGGCTTTCTCAAAATTCATTTAGGTATACTTCAAACTAAGTTATCAAAGTAAAGTGATCCCTAATTTAATCAACTCCGTCCGACTATTGAACTCAAAGATCGCCCACAGATTTGTTCAAAGCGTATTTTAAACGAAAATGGGCGAAAACTTAGGACCTTTTACCACGTTATTATGAATCGCGATCTAAAGTTATTACCGTTCTAAAGCTCATGTCATCCCGTTCCAACACGACATGTTAAAAAAGGATAGCACAAGTTTTGTTCCGGGACTATCCTTAGTCCGCGATTTGTAATAAGGGGGTAGTATCTAGGTGAGCAATGAAAGCTCAGCAGATAAAACGTGTACATTCCAAACTGGAGCTCATAGGTTCGAATCCGAGCATGGAACTAGTATTTCTACCACTCAACGGCTATAGCTCGGCATACGGCGACACACAATCATCAGGTGATCCGTCTGCTCGTCTATCACCTATCACATAAAAAAATGTTTTGTGAGGAAACTTGCTCGTTTCTAACAAATAGATATGTCTTGAAACCATGATCTAGTTGGTCTCAGACAGACGGCAGTCGCTTCATTGTAATTACAAGACTTCCCAAGCCCTGGAATATTGTCCAAGAGTAGGTACCCCGGGCGACGAAGCGCTACTAAATGATGGCTGACACGTACGTCATACTTGTGAACAGGTGCCACCTTTGGGGACTGGTCTGCTTCGGTTTACCTCATAATATTTATTTTATTATTATTTCCTTTATTTTATTTTGTGTAACAATTAAACTGTATGGCTTGGTATGATGATGACACAACATTGTATGAAAGTTTGGCGATTAAAAAGAGTAACTGGCGAGTTTCTTGCCGGATCTTCTCGACCAGAAACAACTTTCCGAGCCGGTGGTAGAATCGCATTATGTTTATTTATTTCTTTAGAATATTTTATGTATCAACATATATAATGTATTAACATGTAAATTATACATAAGTACTTATAAATAGTTTTAAGTCATTCAAATGTATGACGATTTGTAAGTGCTGTGTACAAGCCTATGCAAACAAAGAATTATTTTGATTGATTTTTGATTTTGCTAAGGAGGCAACTGGGGAAGACATGCTAGAATAATCAAGTTGCCTTCAAAGTATTTAAAATGAATGCAGCAGAGAATTAATTGACACCTGAGTATAATTATGGGTGTAAGATATAATAAAAAATATTTACCTTCACAACCATTTTGAAAATCTTGTGTTGTGACTACGACGGATCGTAAGAAATTGATACTCCACCCAACGTTCCTAGTGTATTTATATGATCAAAATTTCGACTCCGAATCAAGTACTTCAGGAAACAAAAAACGAGTCTGATAAAGGTTACTCAATTGAGTGCGAAAAGACAAGTAGTAATTACTTCTCGTATTGAAACGGGTATGCGACAAATAACATTAGCGATTCATTGATTTTTAATATGTCACACCATTTAAAGTTTATTAAAAAGTGGCAAGTGTCGTCAACGGGCAACTCGTGGTCTAGTTAAATGACCACAACATTAGTATTTTTTAAACGTTTAATATTTCTCCAATTAGTAGTAGTTAGCTGTTATCAATCAAAGACAAGGCAAACGTCCCGGTTCGTGTCCGCAATTTCTGAATTCAACTGTCGCTATATAAACTTTTTAAAAACTTCTGCGCCTGCTGCCAAAAAATGAGACACTAAAAAGCATGAAAAAAAAAATCTACGAAGAAGAAACCGCCTTCAAATACGACGAACTAAAAAGTGTAAATTAATATTTTTAATACTTAAGATAACATTTTATACATTTTATACTTACTATCTATTAATTAATATCCTCCAACCGATTACGGCTACGGCAGCCAATCTCAACGATCAGCTACGTACGCAGGATATATTATAGTGCTCAAGTGTGTGCGCAAACACAAGTGCACTCTCTATTCCCTTACCCTCATATTCCGATGGGACACTACTGTGACATGACCAGAGAGGGATTGGGCGCAGGACCAACGGCTTAACGTGCTTTCCGAGGCACGGGGGTACAAGACACTTCCAGACTCCGGGCTGCCAATTTGGGCTAAGAATTTCTTACCGAAAACTTAGGTACAAATTTTTGGCCCGACCCGGGGATCGAACCCGGGACCTCTTGCACAGCCGTCGCTGTAAAGTGCGACCCACTAACCACTGCGCCACCGAGGCAGTCAACTACTAATACTATCTATATACTAATCTTGTAATACATTCAAACTATTCATCCTAACAGAAATTAGGCGCCGATTTCAGTAACACTCTTATTTCGAGTGTACTGTTATTAAATGTTATCTGAAGTGTAAGTAGTGCTAAAAATAATATTTAACACTTTTTAGTTCGGCGTTTTTTTGTAGAATTTTAATTTTTCATGCTTTTTAGTGTCTAATTTTTTAGCAGCATCATCACAGCATATCAAGGTGATAATGAAACTAACCAGGGAGTGTTCTTTCAAACAAAAAAATAATTCTGCAAGTAGATCATTATTTGACGGAGAGATCGGTGAACATACATAAAAAAAAAACAAACAGCCGAACATAGAATTTCCTCCTTATTTGAAGTTAGTAAAAATATAAAACACGTTTGCGTAAAATAAGCAAATTACCTATACCTATTTGTATGAATGAACGGCGCATCTACCGCAGTGTCTCAAGACGAAAGTCTTTAATGCGTGTGTGTTGCCAGTGATAACATACGGACTCGAAACGTGGCCAAGGTACAACGTGGTACAACTCTAAGTCACCCGGAGAGCAATCGTATCAGAAACGATGACATCCGCAGGATAACTAAGGTAACACATAGCCCAAAGGATTGCATGCCTCAAGTCGCAATGGGCAGGGCGCATAGCGAGGGTAACAGACGGCCATTGGGGCGGAAGGGTCCTCGAGTGGGGGCCACGTACTGGACGTCCCAGCCGTGGCAGGCCCCCTACAAGATGGTCTGACGGCCTGGTAAAGGTCGCAAGAATCAATTGGATGCGGGCGGCACAGGACCGATCTATATGGAGAACATTGGAAGAGGCCCAAGTCAAGCTGTGGGCGTCTATTTTCTGAAATGATGGTGATGAATGAATGGCGACACATTTAGATTTATATGTCAATATATTTTTTAACTTCTATAATTTACTTACTCATGTTTTACACAAATAAAAAATGTTTGCCTTTATCTTTATGTGTGATACCCGACATTAAGGAAAGCAGTCGTGGACCCATGGGTACCTACACATAAAATAATGCATGCGCAGTGCTCTCAATCACTAAGCCCTTGTTTCTACAATGAGTCCCGACTGCTAAAATTTTAATAAGTTTAATTTTATATCACCGATTTTACGTTTTTAGCTAAATTCTCAAATATTGCATCAGCTGGCACCTTCAAATCTGTTCTTGTAGGTACAAGGTTTATAAAAATAAGTTTGGTGATGAAAGTAGGTACTTTCATCACCAAACTTATTTTTATAAATTTAGTAAATAAATCAATATTTCACAACATCACATACATTGATCTGACTCCGAGATAGGTAGCTCAAGCACCTGTGTTACGGATATCAGAATCAACAGTGGGATTACAAAATATATACATATAGTACTTTTCTTTTGTAAATACATACTTAAAATACATAGAAAACACCCAGACCAATACAAACAAACATCTTCATGCACACAAATGTTTGTACTGTGCGAGGATCGAACCCGCAACCCTTGGACCAAAGGCAGCGTACACTACCTCTGTTCCAAACGGGTCGTCAAGTATATATAAGTAATAGTTTATTACCAAGCTAATAAGTTTTAGGTAGGTACTTCAAGTACTTGTAAGTAGACTGCCTCGGTGGAGCAGTGGTTAGTGGATCGCACTTTAAAGCGACGGCTGCGCAAGAGGTCCCGGGTTCGATCCCCGGGTCGGGCCAAAAATTTGTATCCAAGGTTTAGGTAAGAAATTCTTAGTTACATCTCGCAGTCTGGAAGTTGGCATCCCTGAAAGCACGGTGAGCTGTTGGTTCTGAGCCCGATCCTTCCTAGTAGTGTCCAGTCACAGAGGGTAAGGGAATAGAGAGTTGTGTTTGCGGACACACTTGAGCATTATAATATATCCTGCGTACGTGGCTGATCGTTAAGATTGGCCGCCAAAGTCGTAATCGATTGTAAGATATTATTATTAATAAGTAGGCAGTTGCACCTTGGTACAATTTACCTACTTATAACCAAAACAAGATACTCGTAGGCATAGATTCATCATCATCATCGGTTTGTGATGAAATCATCATCATCATCATCATCAGCCCATTTAAGTCCCCACTGCTGGGGCACGGGCCTCCCTCAATCACATGAGGGGTAATTGCCATACTCACCACGCTTGGCAGACGGGTTGGCGAGGGTTTTGATGTAAATGCAGAGTTTTCCTTCTCTGGGTGCTGATGCCAGCAGCTTTACCTTAGTCGCCTTTTACGACACCTCGGTAAGAGTGAGGGTGGCCTATTCTACTCTGCCGGGACCACACACACATAGATTCACAGGCATAGATTACCAACTGATTAGTTACTTAGCTCCGATTCGACCAATCTTTATCCGTGGATAAATCTATGATAATCAGGTTAGATTTATATAGAATGACAGCGCTATGCCATTGATTTCTTCTTCATCTTGAACAACATTCCAATGTTGGGCTCACCTCCACTCAGCGAAATTATTAGTTTTTCTGGTAGGTACCATAGGATGCCTGCATGACTTCTTAGATCATCTGCCCATCTGGCTGGTGGTCTGCCTACACTTCTTCTACTCATACGTGGCCTCCAGGCTAAAACACATTTATAGGGACACGTAATGCTTTGGTATCTTTTTTTCAAAACTGCACCAGTATTTACGCCTGACTGTATTAATTTTGTGGCTCTGCTGAAAACCCTCAAATTTTAAAAAGGTCTTTTTAGTGTCTCATTTTTTAGCCCAAAAATGAGACACTAAAAAGCTTGAAAAAAACAGTACACTCGAGAAAAGGTTGACACCTTTTCTCGACCACCACCGAAGTCGGAGCCCAATACTTTGTAATTTAATAGGTACAACAATCAATTATTCAACAGAGATTAGGCGCCGACTTCGGTAACACCTTTTCTCGAGTGTACCTACTGTTATAAAATGTTACTTGAACTGTATAATGTGATAAAAATATTATTTAACACTTTTTAGTACGTGTTAATTGAAGGCGGTTGTTTTTCGCAGAAAATTTTGTATGAATATTTTTTGTTTCAAACGTTAAAACTGCTCTTTAACACCGTTTTTAGCTAGCAAAGGTTTACGTTTATGAATAAAGTCCAATTATCTAATTAATAATCGTTCAATAAACCAGCGCGTGAGTGAGGGTTCCGGAGGCCCAAGAGGGGGGATCAAAGGTTAGGTACTTGTGAGGCTACTGGTGTCGCCGGTATCCATGGACAGCAGCAATCGCTTACCAACAGAACGTGATCCGTCTGCTCGTCTGCCACCTATCTCAAAAAAAAACCTTTGTTATGAACTTTTACGGATCTGTGGCACCGCCACCAGTTTTTATTCATTATAACGAAATTAAGACAGTAAATGACACATTTTCAAAAAAATGCTCACTAAAAATGTGATCTTGCTACTGATGATTGTGACACGATTGGCGTGTGCCAAATAGAAAATCACAAATCCTTATAAGGACTCTTAACTAAAACGGTGCCAAAAGCATGCAAGTTTGACGTTTGTTTCTAAAAAAAATACGTCTCCACGAATTGACTCAATAGCTCTCACTCATCCTCAAACAGATAGAACGTTATTAAAGCTAACGCCTACACACAATGCATCAGCAATAGCTTTGTTCCGTGTGTTTGAATAGCAAACTCCATCTGGGGCTACAACCGCGAGTTCCCAACTTGGTCAGCCTCACAGTTTATCCCAACTATGTTCTCAGAGATCAGCGCTCAATATTGCATTTGGCTCGCTGAGCCAGCACAAAGATGTCTTCCGTGACTTGTATCCAGTTGTATAGCTGTGCTAACAGGAAAACTTTGACGCTTTATGCTATTCTATAGAAAGGTATCACGTGTAAGAGTAAGTAATTAAATAGTAGAAAAAATTAAATTTAAAAAACCCCCGACGGCGGCCATCTTGGATTAGAAATTTGTCACAATAAATATATTCTGCTACTCAAACCCTTTTATATGATACCCATATTGTGAGAGTTGTGGCCATCCTGGGACGATTTTTAACCAACATAGTTAAGAGCACTACCCCCTTTTTCATCTTTTTTACAAAAAAAAAAAAAAAAAAATTGGTTTATTCGTTCGGGAGCTACGATGCCACACACAGACACGTCAAACTTATAACACCCCGTCATTTTTTTCGGACTGACCGGATGGCGCAATTGGTAGTGACCCTGCCTCTTACGCCAAAGGTCGTGGGTTCGATCCCCACCCTGGACAAACATTCGTGCGATGAACACTTGTGTTTGTTCGGTGTCTGGGTGTAATATATGTATCCTTACTAATCCTTACTAATATTATAAATGCGAAAGTAACTCTGTCTGTCTGTCTGTCTGTCTGTCTGTTACTCTTTCACGCCAAAACTACTCAACGGATTTAAATGAAATTTGGTATACAGATAATCTAGACCCTGAGAAAGAACATAGGCTACTTTTTATTGCGAAAAGGGGGTTGTAAGGGGTTGAAAGGGGGGTAAAAAGTTACTTTTCCACGCGGACGAAGTCGCGGGCGGCCGCTAGTTTAAGTATATATTTGTGTTCCTCTGTTGTCTGATATCTGTAACACAAGTGCTTAAGCTACTTAGTACGGTATCAGGTCAACGTATGAGATGTTGTGAGAATTATTATCTTATTATTTATTTTTGCGTCGGGTTTTAAAAAATACAAGCGACAAAAGAATTAGTTAGGTACACGAATTATTATTTTTAAATACCTAGGTTCGAATCTAATAATTCATATTCTGTAATTACCAGACTACTCGATAGAGCGATGGTAATTTAGTGGATAAAAATGCGCCTTTCGTACGGGGAGTGGCGGTTCAAATCCGAACATGTATCTATAGATTTTTCAAATCTATGTGCATATTTCTACCATTAGCTCGGCGGTGAAGGGAAACATCGTAAGGCAACATGCACGACTCGGGTAGTTTTCTATAATATTTGAGATAATAATTCTGAACGTGTGACTGTAATTCGATGGGGAACTTGCATTTTTTTTTATTTTAGTTTTATACATTCTATCTTATACATTTAATAATAACTTAAAAGCGTTTGTATTACGATATGGAATAATACTATGGGGCAATCCTGTTCATATACTTAGAGTCTTTAAGGTTTAGAAAAAATGCATAGGAGTATTTGTGGTGCAGACTATATTCAAAGTTGTAAACCTCTGTTCAAGGCGCTAAACATCCTACCTGTACCATGTCTATACATATATGAAACTTGACTTTTTGTTCATAAATACTTAAACCTGTTCAAGAAAATGAATTGCTTGTCTAACTAAAGAGGCAAAAAAGAAAACAAATTATGTTTACCAAATCAAAGATTGGCAGTGTATTCCAGGTACATTAATTGCAGGCAGGTATTCCAGGAACATTAATTGTATGGTATTAACAATATATTAATAACCTTTTCAATTTGTTACCAGACCATAAATTTAAAAAGACATTACATCGTTTTCTAATTTCCAAAATGTATTATACAATTAATGAATTTCTGAATGATAGGATTTTGAATTTCTTGACATTTAATTTAATTTTGACATTCACCAAAACTCATACTTACATATATTTTGACATGATGAATGAATTATATTTGACAATTTAATAAAAAAGAAAATTTAATGATACGTAATGAGTAAAAATTATGTAAAAATGAAACAAATCAAAATAATTATAAATTGTAAAATTAAAATTTTGAATGACATTTGCACATCGACTCATCGATAGAATATGTTGGAATTTATTTAAGATCATTTGAAACCATATTCTGGCAAACAACCAATTACTTACTTACTAACGATAACAAAAACAAAAAAGTTAAAATACGCAGAAATAATTATTCAAACGCATATCAAAGTTCGCGCGGAAACGCTGCCTGGCTTGATGTGACGTCATTCTATACGGCGCTGAATATCAAAACATTGCAATCAAGACATTTGCATATAAGAACTACTTCTTCTTTATCGTCTACTTGGAAGTTTTACGAATTTTATGTTCCGGAGTTTCTTTTTATGTGATAGGTGGCAAACGAGCAGACGGATCACTCGATGGTAAGCGATTTCCGCCGCTCTTGAATGCGGTTCATGTTGGACCTCAGTTCAACAGTACGCCATCTAGCGGATTTTTCACACGCGGAAACCCTCATTGTAGGTGCACAAGAGCATGTAGTCTTAAATTTTAAATTTTATTTTTATGTTTGTGCTACCTATGCAACATACATGTTGGGATCGTAATAAATAAATAAACAGAAAACCGGCTTGTAGCAGCACAGTGCTGCGTTTTGCTGAGTGTGGGTGGCTGAGGCCTAAGCCGGGGGAAAGGTTAGCAGCGCACTTGTTACTCCACTGGGTGTGTCCATGGGCGGCGGCAATCGCTTACCATCAGGTGATCCGTCTGCTCGTCTGCCACCTATCACATAAGATGTATGTACTATAACCTGAACGTATTATTCTATTAATTTTTGAAAATATGTGTAATTGTAAATTTCCGTGTTTTTTAAGCAAAACATATATGCACTTATGTTATTATTATACCTCTAAATACCATGTTTTAAAGCGAATAAAGATTTGATTATGATTATGATTATTAAAAAATATATATATGAACCCCGTTAAGAAGTCGAAAGTTCTTATCTACTGGGCTACCTCTCTATACAGCGTGTATCTATGAACATTTACATCCCTTTAACCACGTGTTCTATCAACCATTCTGAACAACATTTGTTCTATGACTTTTGGAAATTCGAATAAGAAAATTTCAACTTCCCATACAAAGTAGGTCACGTGACTTGGTCATTTTGTATGGCGAGTCGAAAAAATTTTCGACTAATTTCGAAAAGTCGTAGAACAAATATTGGTCATAATGGTTGGTAGAACGCGGTGGTTATTTATTTATTTAAGAAAGAAAACTTGGTATTTTACAATGCTGTTACACCAAAGTATACACAAAGCTAGATTACAATAAAATTAAAATTACTATATTTTTTTACTTAAAAAAGTTACAACACGTTCTAGAAATAATCCTCAATTGTCATTATGGACGTCTATGTCAGCAAAATGCATTAGCAAGTCGTTGAGCATTGAGAGTGCCCGAGCCGTGGGTGCGTTGGCGGCGCGGCGTGTGCGCACATTATTTGTGGTTGTGAACAGGGGCATTCTTCGGCGTGGGCCTACGCTACCTCTAGATCCTCCCATGTGCCTACGGGGTACAAGGAAGCCTATACGTTCCAGTGCACTTGGATTATTCACCTTATTATTCAAGAGTAGGAAATAGTGCTTGAGTAAAGTAAAGTATAGGGATGTAAATGTCCACAGATACAACCTGTATTAGAATAAATGTTATTGCCGTCGTATTAGCAAACGGAGTTTAGTTTACTACCAACGCAACACGTCAGTGATACAACGCGGACATTGAACAAACATAACTAAAGATATCTAAATATAAAATACATGGATTACGTCTATAAAATTTACTTTTATTCAAAGGAAAGGCCTTGACTTTACGGGTCTAATAAAACCTTAGCATAGACAAAACGGAAAACATCGAAACGGAATACAATAAACAAAGCATGTTAATAGTTTCCAACTAAATTTAGTTTGGGTATAGACACATAGGTTACAGTGTGATTATTACTAGCGGCTCCACTCATGGATAATTTTACATACAACCCGTGCGGATAAAGAATGGGATCAGAAATGGCGGCGCATCTATTCACAGCACACTATTTGCGTCTATACTCGCACCCCACGAGTGCGACAGACGTGTGGCAGACGGGTTGGCGAGGTTTTTGATATAAATGCAAAGTTTTCCTTCTCTGGGTGCGGATGATCATGCCAGCAGCTTTACCTTAGTCGCCTTTTACGACACCTCGGTAAGAGTGAGGGTGGCCTTTTCTACTCTGCCGGGGACCACACGGCTTAACTATAAGTATTAAAGAAATAGTATAGGTAATTGCCGAGAGATTGTAACCCCGAAATTGTTTAAACTAGATCCAGTTTAGTAGCTAAATATTAAATTCGATTGGCGTCGCTAGTGTGCCCTACCCGTCACCTTAAACTGTTTCCCCAACTAAATGTAGAATGGACTCGACTGTACCTACGTAAATATTGGACGAAAGTTGGGCTCGGAGCGGATTTAAATCTATGTATGAGAGTACTATAACTTCGGCAGATTCCGGCTTTTAGCTCGAGATTTTCTGTTTGCTCAAGTAGTTTCTATTGTACGGCATTTTAGGATATTGATATATTGTTATATAAATATGTAGATAACACTGTTATAACATACTTTTTGTGGAACTACATTATTCAATTCGCTACAAGCGATAAGACCGCATTATTGTACTATCTGTTTTTGTTGTATCATACTTGTATTTTGTTTTTGTCCATCATCAGCCTATCGCAGTCCACTGCTGGACGTAGGCCTCTCCAATTGTTCGCCACTGTGATCTATCCATGGCTTCTCGCATCCAGCTCTTGCCAGCCATCCTGCGCAGATCGTCCCCCACCTAGCCAGAGGGCGCCCTACATTACGTTTGCCAAGACGCGGTCTCCACTCTAGAACTCGTTTACCCCATCGGTTGTCGGTTCTGGTTTGTTTTTGTCCAATAAAGAATATCTTTCTATATATCTATTCTAGCTAACGGAAAGTAGATCCTCTTTGTTAATATAATTATGATAATTCAATTGACATTGTGAATTGGCTAGAAAACTGGTTTATTTCCAGGTATTATTAAATACTCGTGCTACGTAAATTCGATTTGAATCTATAACAATGTTTATAACGATAATGACCTTAGTTTGTTCGGGTGTACTTATGTACACACCAACATATCGACGAATCTGATATAATTTCACTGATGCCTTGTAGTTAGAGAATCACGATTTCAGAACGTCTCATAATTAACATCATTAACTAATAGCTACGACCAGCCACTAAATCATAATGAGTTTAGATTTTTTGTCTAATTTTTTTGTCATAGGAGGCAGACGAGCCGACAGATCACCTGACGGTAAGCGATTATCGCCGTCCATGTTATTATTATACCTACACAACAAGCTTTATTATTATACCTACACACCTGCAGCAACCGGTGGTGTCGCAAGTGTGCTGCTTACCTTTTAACATCCCAATCCCTGGATTGGGCCTCTGGTATCTTCACTCACGCAGCGAAACACAGCGCATGCACTGCTTCACGCCGATTATCTGTGAGGACGTGGTATTACTCCGGTCGAGCCGGCCCATTCATGTCTACATTTATTTATTCACAACATCACTAAATGAATGGGCTGAATGGCATTGCAGCAATTGTTCTAAAAACGTGTGCTCAGGAACTGACCCCGGTATTAACACGTCTATACCGTCTCTCCTATGACTCCAAAAGGGTGCTCATGTTCACCCGATTTCCAAAAAAGGTGACCGGTCGGATCCATAGAACTACCGGCTGATAGCGGTACCGTCATTGTTTTCCAAGGTCATGGAGCGAATCATTAACACGCAATTACTGCGCTACCTTGAAAAGCACCAGCTGATAAATGACCGTCAGTACGATTTTTCAGCTAGTTATCTATTAGCACATCTGACGCACCGTTAGGCAGAAGCTTTGGACGGTGGAAGCGAAGCTCTAGCAGTCAGCCTTGATATCGCCAAAGCCAGTTTGATAGGGTCTGGCACAAAGTCTTTTTGATAAAAGCTTCCTTCATATGGCGTACCCGAGGGACTCTGCAAATGGATAGCCAGCTTTCTGGATGGTAGGAGTATCAGTGTCGTTGTCGACGGTCAATGCTCCGAAACCAGAACGATCAACGCTGGCGTACCACAGGGCTCAGTGCTGTCCCCAACGCTGTTTGTTCTGCACATAAATGACATGCTCTCAATCGAGAACATAGATTGTTATGCAGACGACAGTATGGGTGACGGACGATACACCGCACAGCAAAACCCTCTTACCACCCTGATGGAAAGACGGGAACAACTTGTGTCTAAAGTTGGACACTCACTTGAAAAGGTTTCAAAATGGAGTGAAAGGAACCTTGTTCAATTAAATCCAACTAAGACATAAGTGTGCGCGTTCACTGCCAAAAGGAACCCATTTGTTGTAGCTCCGCAGTTCCAAGGTATAAATCTCTCTGCTTCCGAGAGTATCGGGATTCTCGGCATTGAAGGTTCCGACAAGGTCCAATTTCGCGTCATTTGGAGGACAAAGTGTCCTTTTTTAAACGAGGTTTGAAAAGAGTTCTTCTTTCACGGTAGGCAGCGGCATGACTGTGCTCCGGCAATGTTGATGTCTGTGAGCGGCGGTTACCATTTGCCATCAGATGGGCCGTATGCTCGTCTGCCTATTATTCGCAATAAAAAAATCACTTACATTGATCTGACTCCGAGATAGGTATATTACGGATATCAGAATCAACAGTAGGATTACAAATATGTACATATAATACTTTTATTTTGTAAATACATACTTATAATACATACATACACACCCAGACCAATACATACAGACATGTTCATGAATACAAATGTTTGTACTGTGCGGGGATCGATCCCGCAACCTCTGCACCAGAGGGCAGCGTTCACTACCACTGTTCCAAATGGGTCGTCAAATTGAATTGCATATGTTACAGTTTGAGGTATTAAATTTAATATAACAATAAGTTACAATTAGAAATTACAAGCAATATTTTGATTGCTTGCATTTGGTCGCCGTACAAATGACCTAAAATGTTTTTTGGAGCAACATTCCTAAAACTGAACAACTATACAGTCATAAATAGGGAGCTGTAGAAGTTAAGGGATGAACTAGTGCAACCAGTGAGATTCAAAGGCCGGCAACACATTAGCGATCTCTCTGATTTCGCGGATGTTCATGTGCGGCGATGATTACCTTCTATCTGGTGACTCGCTTGCTCGTTTGGCCGCCTCTAAAAAAAAGATAATCGGAATAAAAAAAACATCTAACCAAACGTGGGTGTCTAATGACTAAGATCTTAAGGTGACGGGTAGAGCACACTAGCGACGCCAATTGATTTAAATTGTTAACAACTAAACCGGATATCTTTTTAACAATTTCGAAGCTGCTTCCTCTCGGAAAACACTTATACTATTTATTTAATACTTATACTTAACTTTTGGGTCTGCTTTTGTACATGAATTACCGCCAAAAACGGTCACTCGGTGCGTTAATCCAAAATTCGAGAGCAAAAACAGGTCAAAAAGTAGTGCTTAACTCTTAAATAAATAGTAATAATGTTTGCTTAGAGACTCCCGCTCCTTAATTGTTCCAGTTTAGTCGCTAACAATTGAAATCGATTGGTGTCGCTATTTAGGGCTACCCGTCGCCTTAAATTGCCACGACTTTACTCTAGGTACGTATACCTAATACGTACGTATTTCTCAACCAGGTTTAAAAAATGCGACCTCCTAAATCAACTTTACTTGGTCACTGAAAATATTTGAGAAAAAAAGTAAAAAGTTGGATGTTAAAGTTAATAAGAGCCAGGTCACAAATTTGTCTCCCGACGAATGATTTACCTCCGGCACTCAGGTAGATTACCTGCGCTAATGAAACCCGGTCGAGGTGCCACATGACAGGACGGGGTTTCTGCTGAGCGGGACAATTGCATTCGAGAAAAAATTAAGTTGAAAAACTAACATTGAAAATTTTAAAAACCCCCGACACAACTTAAGCTCTTTCATTTGATACCTATATCGAGGCAGTTGGAACAACAAATAGGTTATTCGTCATTTTCTGACGGCGGCCATCTTGGATTTGAAATTTTTCACAATTAATATATTCTGCTATTCAAGCCCTTTTACATGATACCTATATTGTGGGAGTTGTGTTAAAACATAAAATGCAAATCTTTGTGACGGCGGCCATCTTGGATTGATTTTTATCCAACATAGCTAAGAACACTCCCTCCTTATTCATCTTTCAAACAAAAAAAAACAAAATCAAAATCAGTTCATTTGTTCGGGAGATACGATTCCATAGACAGACGCACAGACTCACACACACACACATACACACAGACACGTCAAACTTATAACACCCCTTCGTTTGTGCTAAAAAAGCTCTTTCATTACCCCATACCCTACACGGTACCGTCAAACTATTTTTGTTTTAGTTCGTTACTCTAAGTACCCTAGAGGTTGCTGTTGTCAATTTAACGTGACGTCATGTCGCCTATAATCAAGACTCTTCTAACGACACCTCATTTGTTCAAATATGATAACTAGTCTAGAAGTTATGAGAAAACATATGAACAACCATATACATACAGGTCAAAATCATAACCCTCCTTTATGGTTCGCCGTAGTCGGGTAAAAACATAAGTAGACTTAATACGACTATATATGTACTCTAATTACTTTTCACACAAATAATAAAAAACCAACAATATCCATAGTATTAGACGTAGTATTGAAAGTATCTAGACACATAATTGTCAAGAATACTTACAGATTACTTCATAATAGATGAGCGGTACGCACCTAAATATTACGTTAAGTTTACGCATTTAAGTCCCCACTGCTGGGGCACGGGCCTCCCTCAATCACATGAGGGGTAATTGCCATACTCACCACGCTTGGCAGACGGGTTGGCGAGGGTTTTGATATAAATGCAGAGTTTTCCTTCTCTTGGTGCTGATGATCATGCCAGCAGCTTTACCTTAGTCGCCTTTTACGACACCTCGGTAAGAATGAGGGTGGCCTATTCTACTCTGCCGGGAACCACACGGCACACTTAACACTTATACTATTTATTAAATAACCATGCACAAATGTTGGGTCCGGTTTGTACGTGAAAAATTGACTCAAGCCAAAAGTGGCCGCTTTTGGCGTGAATCAATTTTTTGCGTACGCGTTGGATGCAACATTTTTGCATTGTTATTTAATAAATAGTATAAGTGACCACAACACATTACACATAGAATAAAACAGAGAAAACAAGGTACAGAGACAAAAAGTTGTGGCCAACAAGGCTCAGCCTCAGCATATGCTGCAACTACCACACACAGCAGCTGCAGCGCTGGTTTTCAGGCTGGACCTTGGGTGACGCCTTTGCATTGAAAAAAAAAGATAACTAAAGATATACATGCAATAAAACAAGTAAAAAGAAAATGAAAAATTACATAATACAAAACAAAGATATAATAACACAGAGATACATAATCAATTTTAAAACATTAAAATTAAAATTATGTGTGAATATGTGTATGGTATAACTACCATAATACTACATAACTGACTACTAACCTAACTGACCGGATGGCGGATGTTCATCTTTTTGTGTCAATGGTATCAAGTGTTATAAAATAGATAAACGTTTCATCGAAAATTTGTCTTGAATTAAGTGTCTTTAACTTTACTTTTCTGATTACAAATCTTAGTTATAAATGTTTGTTAAACCTTTGTTTGCTAAAACGGTGTTGTAAAGCAGTTTTCGTTATTTTTTCGAAAATATTGTATTATTTTTTAAACTGCTCTATAAGGCCGTCTAAGGTTTATTGAACGTTTATGAATAAAGATCTAGGTTAAAAATTAGACTGACCGGATGGCGCAATTGGTAGTGACCCTGCCTCTTACGCCAACGGTCGTGGGTTCGATCCCCACCCTGGACAAACATTCGTGCGATGAACACTTGTGTTTGTTCAGTGTGGGTGTAATAATGTATTTAAGTATATATTTTTGTTCCTCTGTTGCCCGATATCTGTAACACAAGTGCTTAAGCTATTTAGTACGGAATCGGGTCAACGTATGAGATGTTGTTAGAATTATTATATTATTATTATTATATTACATAATATGGTAGTTATCATAATCTTCATCTTCGCCATAACTAATGCCAGAATTACTAATTTCGAAATCTGAGTGGGTTCCTTGTATAATAAAGTTTTCCACCACTCCAGTAATTAATCCAGTCCAGCTTTGCTCATGTTTTAGATTTTAGGTGGTTTTAAGCGAAGCAACACGGCAGAAAAATGTCAAGTGATATTTTTACAATCGACAAAATGGATCCATCGAAGTCAGTCAATGTCACTAAAAAAAACCGGGTTGTTTAGCCTTTTATCAACCTACAGATTCTGCCGACACTATTCCTGACGAAAACGCAGGTTTTAAGACTCTCAGGTCCAAGAAAGTTGTTCACGTGATAACTCACACAACACACGATAGCAGTGTTAAAAACCAAACAATTCAAAGAAAGAATATTTGAATAATATCACTTTGCGGCACCTCACACAAAACAACAACATATAGTTAAAATTTTGTACCAAATGTTATTAACACCTGAAGTGATTCAAGCTCAATACCAATTTTGATACCAAAGATTACGGATGATTAAGTTTTTATTAAAGCGTCTTGTAATTATTTAAAAATAAGTAAATAAAATTACTTCTTTAAATTAAAGAATTAAAATTACAAATAAATAGATTATGTCAGCGTATGTTTATAGAAAATAAGTACATACCTACAATTGTATCATCATTTTATTGCAGTGGCAACATTGTAGCAGCTTTTTTTCTTTTGAATTCCAGTTTCGAGTATACTTATAAAAGGTAGCACAAACTAGCATAGGATCACATTTTATCCCCTTAAATTCAATTCTAAAAAGAAAGTTCCACCCTCGACTATGTTAACCTTAAAGGGGTACTTTTTATTTCCTCGTCCGATCGTTAGTGCTAGATCCGGAATGTTGTGACGTCACCATGAGGGAGATAGATGGATTACATCCGATGCGCTCAATGGATTCGAGCTTTTTATTTCATTTATTTATCTGTGTGATGTTGAGGATGTGAAAAATTGCAATTTTGTCGCTAGAACGGTTTTTATGCGTTTTTGTTCATATTGTTTTCCATGTTTCGTTAGGCAGTAGGGAGCTATGATCAGTAGCGATACAAGTATTCAAGTATTTATTAGCTTAACTTTTATGAACGTTTCAACGAACTCAGCTCTGGTGACCTTGGAAAAGAAAACTTTTAGAACTCTGAATACAATACAAAAAAAGGACTCTGAATTCAGTGCTCTGTTCGAACGAACATTTCATGAACATGTTACTCAGCACTGTAATACAGAGCACATGAATAAATAATTCATGTAACAGGAGTCCGTATTGGGACGGCCCTGCTGATTGGAAAAAATCTTAAGGCCTATTTATGTTAGTATCTATTTATTTCTTCTATCATAATCAGCTTCATCATAATGTTGAGTTCTATTTTATGTACATTCCTCGTTAATTCATTATACCTACACCTTTATTTTTTTATCTCTTAATTGTTTTTACATTATGGCCGACAAACGAGCAGACAGCTCACCTGATGGTAAGTGAATACCGCCACACATGGGCAACACAGACGCGTTGCATTACAGCTCAAAAACCTCATACTAAGGTATCGTGAATAAAGTCCATTTAGCATGTTAGATCAACAAAATAGGAAAAAAAAATAATCCCGAAAACCTAGTAGATATATACATATTGGGTATCGTGAATGAAGTCAATTTAGTATTTTCGATCAACAAATACGAGTAAGCGAAAAAAATACAGCTGATCCATACATAATAGAATATCCACACGGCAATAATGTATGGAGCAGCTGATTATTTTTCGCTTATTTTGTTGAGATAACATGCTAAATCGTCTTTATTCACGATACCTATTGTGGTTTTCGTAAAAAAAAATGGTGTATATTTTACATGTAGGGACACGGCAAGTTGAGCGAAAGAACAGCACAGGCGTGCCATCCTTTTCTCGAAGCAGTTCAGAAGCCCAATTCTCATCCTCGTGATATTTTGAAACATGGCGGATAAAACCTGAAAACCATACAAAAAAAACTGTATTTTAGTGATATATGTCGTATGAAAATGAAAAAAAAAAATGAAAAAATGAAAATATATTTATTGCCAATATAACATTTCACAGAATAACACGAAACTGACCCCCACACTAGGCAATGCCTGTCCTGTGGAGGTTGATATTACGATTACCAGAAGGAAAATGTGTTCGGCTAACAAATCTAACAAAGTTACAATAAAACTTAAAATATATAAATTTAAATTTAGAGAATATGTTGTGTGTGTGTGTGTGTGTGCGTGTGCGTGTGCGTGTGCGTGTGCGTGTGCGTGTGCGTGTGCGTGTGCGTGTGCGTGTGCGTGTGCGTGTGCGTGTGGTGTGCGTGTGCGTGTGCGTGTGCGTGTGCGTGTGCGTGTGCGTGTGCGTGTGCGTGTGCGTGTGCGTGTGCGTGTGCGTGTGCGTGTGCGTGTGCGTGTGCGTGTGCGTGTGCGTGTGCGTGTGCGTGTGCGTGTGCGTGTGCGTGTGCGTGTGCGTGTGCGTGTGTGTGTGTGTGTGTGTGTGTGTGTGTGTGTGTGTGTGTGTGTGTGTGTGTGTGTGTGTGTGTGTGTGTGTGTGTGTGTGTGTGTGTGTGTGTGTGCGTGTGTGTGTGAGTGTGAGTGTGAGTGTGTGTTTGTGTATGTGTGTGTATCTGTGCGTGCGCGCGATGAAAAGTATTTCATCTTTTTACCCTGATAAAACCTTCGGATTCATCATAAGTCCAATTCAGAAGGGTCCGAGTTAAGAGTGCCTTTGCCTCATGCACCGTACAAAGTTTGAAATCACATGCTTTTACCATTTTTACCCGACTACGGCAAAGCAAAAGGAGGGTTATGATTTTGACAGGCTATGTATGTATGTATGTATGTATGTATGTATGTATGTATGTATGTATGTTCATCTGTTTCCACGTAACTTCTTAACTACTTATCAGAATTCGACAAATGACATATCATTATAAGCGTCTTGATCGTCCGCTGGTTATAGGCTATATGAAGTTTCACAAAATCTAATGTGGCGCCCTCTAGCGGACAAAACATACAGAGTAAAAAAATAAAGTTATGATAAATATGCCGTGTTTGGTATCATTTGAAAGCGCTTGACTTGTACATTTTGAATATATATATATATTACTAGCACTTGGACACCAAAATAGTACAAATAAAATAAAAGTAAAAAAACTAAAACCCAACTACGACAAAAAACGTCGCTGAAAAAGTATAAAACAAGCCTTCGTTGTCAATTTATGCAATATTCACTATGTAGAGATAAAATTTCATGTTTGGAAAGGCGTAGTCACACGTTAAATATACTACCCTTTGACAACGTGTGACTGCGGATTTCCAAACATGAAATTTTATCTCTACATAGTGAATATTGCATAAATTGACAACGAAGGCTTGTTTTATACTTTTTCAGCGACGTTTTTTGTCGTAGTTGGGTTTTAGTTTTTTTACTTTTATTTTTATTATAGATGAACGGGAAAAGAAAATTTCCAAAACGTTGAGCGAAAGATGTTTTGACAGTGGGATAAGGTACCTTAAAGACACGTTTCTCAAGCATTTCACTGTACGATTTAGAGTTTAATACCGACTTATGCATGTTAATAGAAACCCTCAAATAGAAGAGCCTTCTCACACTGAGTACTCCAGCTTCCCTGAATAAAGCACTTGTTGGGTATCGCATCGGCTTCTTCAATGCTACTTTTAAAACTGCTCTTTGAGCTCTTTCAAGCGATATAAGAATAGAAGAAGCCGCTCCACCCCAAGCTCGGATACAATATTCTAGAACTGACTGACATAAGGCCATGTAAACGGATTTCAATGTTTTCCCGTCGATCACATCTCGAAGGTTTTTCATTACGAAGATTATTTTCCTAAATAAATGTCACGAGCACGAGAATTGGGCTCCAGGAGCTCTATTTTTGATTCACTCGTATGACTTAGCGTCGTCGCAAGTCACATTCGCCTTCTAAGTCGCATGAAACCGATTTTTCCTGTTTTTTAATCATTTGACTTCGATGTTGTGAATATAATACGGTAAATTGACATTCTAACCCTTCCGTGCAAAATTTTATAAAAACCGGTAACTTCCGCATTGCAAACGGAACGCAAAAACCATAGATTATCGGCTGAATTTGAAAATCTTTGCTTTTTTCATCAGTCAAATCAAAGTTTTGAAATTTAAAATATTTTGTTTATGCTTGTTGCTATTGACAACAATTTTGACGTTGCTTCTACCGCTCGCTTTAAGTCACTCGACCAACGAGCGGGTGGGGTCACTCGTTGCAGACGAATGATTCAAAAATGAGGAATTTCGTATGTCGAAGGAAAATCTGTAGAAATCATGTGCTCGTCACGGCATACGAGTAAATCAAAAATAGGTCTCCAGGCCATTTTCAAACCAAATACCTACTTTTTTTTGGAAAATTGGAAGCCTTATATTATTAATTCAATAAATGAATAACCGACGAATTATTGCATGGATCTCACAACTTTTAATGAAGAACAACTCAGTTGTGAACTTGGGTTTTTAATGGGATTACACATTTTCATTAATTCTTCTACGCGTTAGACCCAACATTTTTGCATTTTTATTTAATAAATAGTATAATTTGCCGAGAGTTCGTAATCCTGAAATTGTATAAAATAGATCCGGTTTAGTAGCTAAAACTCAAAATCGATTGGCGACGCTAGTGTGCCCTACGTGAACAGATCTCAGTTTGTCAGTAGAAATTAAGATTCGGGTCCAATGGCAAACTAGTAAATAATGTATTTCAATCAATATGTTGGATTGCTGTGTTGCATGATGAATTTGACGAATTAATGCATGGATCTCCCAACCTTTAATTAAGAACAACTCAGTTGTGAGACTTAGGTTTTTAATGGGATTACACATTTTCATTAATTCTTCAGTTGTTTACTTAGACAATTTACTTATCTAAGGTTGTTTATGTGTAGTCTGCATTAAAAACCTACGCATTTTCGAAAGCTATCCGCTTTCATTTCTCAAGATAATAAAGACTGAACCGCTCCTATAAATGTGCACCTACTAATACCACCTATAAATGTCCAAAATCACCGTCCTACCTTCGGGAGCGTTTCCAGTTTCTGCAGCCTACGCGGGGTCATATGCGATCATCCAAACATCTCCACCTTAGATTTCCTCCCCATTCCACTCATTCATATACTCAATCCTTTACAGTCCAGTCAATTCGCCTATGGAACTCCCTACCCCTACCAATTAGACAGTCCCCATCCCTGCCCATCTTTAAGGCTCGGGTCAAAGCACACTTCCTTGAAAACTGAAACCCTCTCCCCAACTGATATTTTTTATTAACTTTATCTGTCTTCCTTTCCTGTCATAGACGCTCGTAGTCGTTAGTCCTCTCCCAGATCCATCCATATATTGTAGGTATAAAATATATCTTCTCTATTATAACCTTATAGTAGGATATTTTATATAATTTGTGTAGGTTATATTGTATTATAGTAAGGTAACATTCGTATATATTAGTGTATGATAACGTGTTTATTTATTTATTATCTAGATATATGTATTAATACTAAAAATTTACTTAATCAAAGTTCAAAATCAAAAGGATTGCACCACCCTCCCCTCTTCTATCTAATGTCCTGAAGGTTGTCTGGTAGAGATCGCTCCCAGCGATAAGACCGCCTAAATTGTACATTGTATCTCTGTATACCTAGCTTTTAAGTTTTGTATGTTGTGTAATAAAGAGTATCTATCTATCTATCTAAGGTAAAGCTGCTAGCAAGATCATCAGCACCCAGAGAAGGAAAACTCTGCATTTATGTCAAAACCCTTGCCAACCCGTCTGCCAAGCGTGGTGAGTATGGCAATTACCCCCCATATGATTGAGGGAGGCCCGTGCCCCAGCAGTGGGGACTTAAATGGGCTGATGATGATGATGATGATCTATCTATCTACTTTTTTGTGATAGCTGATCGTACCGAGTCACGGTCACTGAACACTGGCCACTGGATCTCATAAGCAATTTCTAGTCATTTGACCCTTTCCCAAGCTTTTCAACAGTCTTTCAAAACCCTACCCAATTTTCTAACAATCGCCTTGTCCCGGGAACTTTCCAGTCATTTAACGCAGTTCCTAAACAGATCGGCGTTTCCGACTGCCGAGGATAGGGGGCGCCGGATGCGGCCCGGGTTCAAACGCGACCGTGTCGAGGAACGCTTTGAAGTTTGCCGATGGTGAAAAACGCGCATAAACAATGGATCAACTTTTAAAGGCACAAGACTTTGGTAAAATAGGGGCAGTTACAATATTTATAGAGCGTATGACAAAGAGGAACAATTATAGATTTCTTTTATGTGATAGGTGGCAGGCGAGCAGACGGATCACCTGACTGTAAGCGATTGCCGCCACCGTTCATAGACACCTGCGACACCAGTGGAGTCACAAGTGCCCCGCCAAACCTTTAGCCCCCCTTTTCCCCGGTTTGAACCTCACTCAAGCAGCGAAACACAACACGCGCTGCTTCACGCCGGTTCATTCATGCCGACGCGTGGCTTTCCCACGGTTACTATTAATGTGTATTATTACTTTGGTTAAGTCTGATCTAATAAATGAGGTGATCCGGCAGAGAACCAAAGTCATTGACATTGCTCACCGGATTAGCAAGCTTAAGTGGCAGTGGGCTGGCCATATTAGCCGCAGAACCGACAACCGATGGGGTAAACGAGTTCTAGAATGGAGACCGCGTCTTGGAAAACGTAATGTAGGGCGCCCTCTGGCTAGGTGGGGGGACGATCTGCGCAGGATGGCTGGCAAGAGCGGGGTGCGAAAAGCCATGTATAGATCACAATGGCGAACAATTGGACAGACCTACGTCCAGCAGTGGACTGCGATAGGCTGATGATGATGATGATCTAATAAAAGTTTTTGAAAGAGAAAACTTGGCAATTGAAAGGTGTCTAAGATTTTAATCAACTTTCTGTTTTAAAATCCCTATTCGAATTGCCGCATTCAGAAAAATATAGACACTGATTTTGATGCAAAATGACTGGGCTTTATTCATAAACGTTCGATAAACCTTTGTTAGCTAAAACGGTGTTACAGAGCAGTTTTGACGTTTGTGACCAAATATTTACATACAAACTTTTCGAAAAAATAATGAATACTGTTTTATAACACCATGTTAGTTAGCAAAGGCTTAACAAACATTTATGAATAAGACCCAAAGTATATTTAAATTAAGGTGACGCATCACTTAACTAGCGCCGCCAGTAGATTTGTATTGATTGTGGCGATTATGAGACGTTTAATTAAAAAAGTAGGTACAACGGTGAATCCATAAAAAAAGTATATATTAAGATTTTTTTGAGAGGTTGCCTAAGCACCTGTGTTACGGATTTCAGAATCAACAGTGGGATTACAAATATATACATATAAATACTTTGCTTTTGTAAATACATACTTATAATACATAGCAAACACCCAGACCAATACAAACAAACATGTTCATGCACACAAATGTTTCTACTGTACTGTGTAATTCTAACTAACATCTCTTCCGTTGTGATTGCATCGTGGGCTCTTGCTTACCATCAGACTGAGGAGAGCCAATATACTGCGTCACTATAAAAAAATCTTCGTACAAGTAATTTTTATTGTTGTCTAAAGTGGCCACTTTTAGCAATTACAAAATTCATGGTTACTTTTAGGAAGAAATAATTACATAACTATTTTTAAATGTCTCATTATCGCCACAATTGATACAAATGTATTGGTGGCGCTAGTTTCCTTGATGCGTCATTTAATGAACATTTAGCTTAATTGACGTCTCTGAGTGCTAACGGAACAATATAAAGGAAGCCTAGGTAAGTCTAGCAATAGACAGGCACACTGTTGGCTCTGTTAATTTAAATATTTACATTTAACGTGTAATTCTTACAATATTCATACGCCCTTATTTCAGTAGGTACGCATTCTAAGAAAAGTTCCGGAACTAAACTCGTTCCTGCCATTTTAACATTGCGTGATGGAACGAAATCACATGAGCTTTATTACGGTATTAATTTTAGATCTCGATTTGTAATAAGGTGGATAGAGTACTTGTTCACCCTACCTTTGATTCGCATAGCTTGCGTAGAAGAACAATAAATTTTGTCCTTAATTTTCCGCCATGAGACGCCTGTCCGTGAAGCCACGCGTCGCGACAGGAGTGAGGCACCAGAAAGTTATTTCTGTCTGTTGTTTGATATGCGTAACACAAGACAGATTAAACATTCTACATACTACACGAAGATAATTGAACGAACTTACTTATCGATTCATTCGGATAAAGCTTTCCTTTCTCGACGTTTCTTTTTCTTCGCTCCAGCATTGAGTGCACTAACAGTATTTGACTGCTCAGACATGCTTGTAAAGCACTTGAAAAAACTTTAAAGTACTCAATTTCGTTTTTTTATTATAGCTCTACCCGAAGATAATTCGCCAATGTCAAGTAACTTATTGAGAATAAGTAGGTAGTCAACAGTCGAAGTCAGTCAAAGTCACAGTCACTCAATAAAACGCCGGTGTTTAACGTTTTATCGACCTACGGATTCAGCGGATATCACTCTAAAAGCAATCGCAGGTTTTAAGACTCTATTTGGTCCAAGCAAGTTGTCACGAGACAACTCACTCGACACACAATAGCAGTGTTAAAAACGATACAATCCAACGTTTCTTATTATTAGGATCACTTTGCGGCACTTCACTGCACAAATAAACACCAAATTTGAACACTAAAAACCACTAGATAGTAATTTAAAACCTTTGAATTGCATCAGCCCATGCGGCTTGTTTTAGCCCTACCCGCCGAATCCAATTTAGTTATAATAATTATTATTTAAAGTTTAATTTTTTTTCACGAATGAACGACAAACAGCGACTAATATAATATTTTGACATTGACTTAGATCAAGTCGTGACATTATGTCAAACAAACAGTTCAACCATGGACAAAATAATAAAATATTTTACGGCTTCGGCACTCTAGGATTTAAGCTAATAAAGCGTTCAAAAGTCTGTATAACAGGAAACAGGAAATAACCTGCTTTGCGCCAACTTTCAATGTGCGTAGGTCATCATAATCATTATCAGCCCATTGAAGTCCCCACTGCTGGGGCACGGGCCTTCCTCAATCACATGAGGGGTAATTGCCATACTCACCACGCTTGGCAGACGGGTTGGCGAGGGTTTTGATATAAATGCAGAGTTTTCCTTCTCTGGGTGCTGATCATAACTTCTGACTTTCAACTTTAGAGGCAAATTACTGCAGAAATTAGCATGATTTGAACCACATCAGCTTGACGGGCGACGTAATTTATGGGGTATGTCATAGTTAACTTTTTTTTTACAAAAAGTGGAATAATTTTTTTTTTTTTTTTACATTATAGCGGACAAACGAGCAGACGGCACACCTGATGGAAAGTGATCACCGCCGCCCATGGACATCTGCAACACCTGAGGTATCACATATGCGTTGCCGGCTCTTAAGAAAGGAGTACACCCTTTTCTTGAAGGTCACCAAGTCGTCGTATTATGTTTTGTTCCGTCACTCCTCAAGTGCTTATGTTACTGAGTACGGAATCAGTTCATTATAGGAGAAGTAGTTAGATTTATTAGATTTATTTATTAAATAATAAATAAATAAATAAAGGCTTTATTGTCAAATTAAAGTTACATACAATGTTATCATTTACAGTCAATAATTAATACAAAACATTACCTAATGAAAAAAAAACCTAAACTTATTATTAATTGACAATGGGTACTAGGGAGACACAATAAATAGTATCTAAGTAAATGAATAATTAGAATGTACAACCCGTGCGGATAAAGAATGGGATCAGAAATGGCAGCGATCTATTCACTTATATATCACAACATATATATATATATATATATATATATATATATATATATATATATATATATATATATATATATATATATATATGTATATGTATATATGTTTGAAATGTGAATGTTTATTGTGTGTTAATGAGTGATGTATGTGTACTTAATAAAAAAAGATTCCAGAAATAGGTTTAGTCAATATAAAAGTATTCAGAACTCCAACGAAGTCACACAATCCACAGCTCTTGACAAAGTTCAGTGGAGTTTTATTGCTAAACTTACTTAAAAGAAAAATAAAAAACATAGGTCTGTTGCGGCATTCACATGATAAAGTTCACTTTAAAAACAAATGTATACCATACACACACATACATACTCGTACATATGAGTAGTTATCTACCAAATGGTGCTCTATGGTAGCTATATCGCAGGCGGATTGTACAATCCGCCGTATTACATTACGTGTACCTGTTAAAAAAAAACAGGGCCGTTTTGAAATGCGGCGTTTCAACGATTAGCCGGATTGAATGGGGCTGAATGCCGAAATGTATTCAGTGTCACACGTTATTCAACATGGCTAGGCATAATGTTATAATGCGAAAGATAGTGCAAAAAATTGATCACCGCCAAAAGCGGTCACTATTAGCATGAATTAATTTTTCGCGTACAAAAACGGACCCAAAATTTGTGCATGGATATTTAATAAATAAGTGTTTGCCGAGAGGTTGTGACCCCGAAATTGTTGGACATAGGCCTCCCCCAATGTTCTCCACACAGATCGGTCCTGTGCCGCCCGCATCCAATGGATTCCCGCGATCTTCACCAGATCGTCGGTCCACCTTGTGGGGGGCCTGCCACGGCTGCGACTTCCTGAACGTGGCCTCCACTCGAGGATGAGGAGGAGGAAGGTGATGGGTAGGTACCTACCCATCACCTTAAATCAAATTAAAGATCAACATGATCCGTACAAGGTATAAACAAGTACGATACATTTTCCCCGTAATTACCTTTGCAGCCTTTCTTGCTAAATTTAATTAAATTAGTTTCTGACAACAGCGCTAATTGCTTATAATTAATTTAAAATTAACGAAATTCTAGCTATGTCCGACGGAATTTTGATAATACTCGGTACTAAATCATCCAAACGGAGTTTCGTGTTAATTCGCTGGTAATGGAGTATTCAATTTTTTATTAAGTTGTAGAATGATTCCAAAATTTGAATTGTTTTGAATTTAAAATCCTCGAACATTAATTTGACGTTAAACCAATCTTTAGTGTTAAAAATATATTGAGATTATTTTTCAACTAGTAGCCCGCCCACACTTCGTTTACGGACTTAGTTCTTAACTGAACCAATAGATGGCGTTCAGTGTCGATTTCATCGCGCAAATGTTACCTAAAATTACCTAAAACGATAAATAAAATGTTATTGCAATGGTGGGAAACTGATGCCTAATCTAAGCATGAAAGATTGTATTTCATGTCATCAGATACTTGTACACAAAAGATACTTATACACGAATAACAATTTGTGATATACATAGGCAAGTGCGAATGTAGAAAATAAAATTTATAAAGAGCAAATAATAAAAAGCTAGAAGTTAGCTTTTTTTTTATAGAAAGGCCAATCAGGATGACCTCACTCCGCCTGATGGTAAGCGGCCGTGAAATCCAAATATGAGGCTGACAGGCACAAAAGAACTAACAAAGTACCCATTGAGCCTGTCATCCTCACCCTGATAGCTCTGGGCAGGAGTCAAACCTCTTGGTGCGCGCCGCCATTGTCTGGATGGTATGCACGTATCTCTGTCCAGCACGTGTTGCTCGGAACTCGGGAGTGGATCGGAAGTGCTAGCTAGTAGTTTTAGTATTGTAATACAATTTAGGTTTACTTTATTAATTTATTTATTTATCCTAGCCTTACTTAGGGATAGGAACACAAATTACAACAATAAACAAATGAATAGTAGGTAATAGTAAGCTCAAACGATAACCTTAGGACAGCCCAATAGTATTTTAAGACGTAGGTGCATCTAATTATCTATACTATTTATATAGAGGTAAATCCTACAGCCAGCGGCAATGCTTATAGGTAATCCGAAAACACGAAACGCTTGTGAAACGATTTAATCGATACCTTGCGCCATCTATTGTTATTGAGTGGAACTAATGTTCCGAAATGAAGTGAGGGCGGGCCACTAGTGCACCAGCCGATGACGTAATGCAGTAGGTTATAAGAGACTGCACAAAAGAAAAATATACTGACCTCCGAACAGCAACGTGTCTCAGGGTTTTGAAGATGTAGATTATTTTACGGAGTCTTTTATTAAGAGTATTTATTTATGTAAAAGCCTGGTTGTTGTCTATAGAAACAACCTGTTTAGAAATAGTATAGATATAGATATTACCTTTAGGTCTAAGAATAAGAAAATTTCAAATGAAATAGTGCTGAAAATTAATAAATGCTCATACTAAAATATAAGAACTAAGAAGCCAAAATATAAGAAGATCGGCACATACTTCAATCAGGCCGCCTAACCCGAGACCCAACAAGAGCCAGGCCGCCTCGCGGTGACACGTGAGTGCTCCCGACAACACTTCTTTTCTGTTCCGAATTCTATGTTGATAAAATATTTAATAACTGATACTGTAATTCTGTTAAGATCAACAAGATTGTTCGTTCGACTATAGAACTGGAGGGATTTTTATTTGATGTCCAGATACGTGACAAAGCAGACTAAATTTACCAATCATAAATAAAAAATAAACGTTTGTTCTATAATTATTATATTCATTTTAACACACTGATTTAGGCAAAAAATAAAAATGGCGACTCTAAAATATATCCGTAATATATAGCTAGATTAGAATAACAGCTATCACTTGACCTTTTATTTCCTTCAATAGACATAAAGTTTCTCATTTTAACCAAGTTTCATTCCATAGATTTAGAACTAAAAATTTTTCTGTAACCCCAAAAAAGCTGTCATCCTAATCAAGCGTAATATTACGGATTAGTTTGCTACTCAATTGAAAACAAATGATAATCTGCATTGCAGTTTGAATAATTTAAAATTAACGCCCGACCAATCTTAATTAAAAACTATATACATAGTACAGCGTTGTCATTCCATCCAAATCTGACGTTTACCTACCATAGATTTATCCACGGAGAAAGATCAGTTGAATCGGGCCTGAATAAGATTTAGTTCAAGTTACCAGCAGCTAGCAGAATGAAAAATGTATGAACGCTGGAAACAAGCGGTACTGATAAAATAGTATTGTTACTAAAAGGAAATGGAAGACGAAAACTCAAAACTTATGGATGGAATCTATCAGAAACATTACAGATGATTTCGTAACAGCAAATTTGTCATACTTCTCTCACAAAATATTGTTAAAGCAATGTCTTCTTAGCTAAACATTTTTCTTATCATCTGAAATTTTGATGTGGTGCATAAGGACGACTTTAAAAGTGAAGAAATCATATTTATTTTGACTAGTCAGGATGTGGTGCAATGCGCTTAACAAAATGAATTATTAAGGCGAGGCCACTTCGCGAATGTGACGAAAAGATCAATCTTAGAGTTTCAAGTTTGAAAATATTATGAAAGATTTTACTAAAAAGAAATCTTTAGATTAGAAAAGAAACACAAATTGAAATTAATTAAAAAAATCCCGAAACCTCGGTAAAAAACTTTTATAACTCGCTTATTTCGTAATTACGAAAAGGACTACTTGTTTATTATTCTTGTAACACAATCGAATTATTATATTATAGAATAATTATATTCGGAATATTGGACAACCTAACATCTCCCATGGCCATACCAATACTATGGTTATACTGGCCGAATCGTGGGAGATGTGCGCGGATATTGCGTGTCCTTGGGACTCTTGCACTCCACCGCCTACAAGTTATTAAATCTATATCATTGTTTTTTTTTATGCTAGAGGCGACAAACGAGCAAGCGAATCACCTGATGGAAAGCAATCATCGCCGCCCATTAACATCCGCGAAATCAGAGAGATCGCTAATGCGTTACCGGCCTTTTTAAAAAGGAGTACACTCTTCTCTTGAAGGTCTCTAAGTCGTAGCCGTCGGGAAATACTCCCATAGGTAAACTGAGGTACGTGGTAGAAAGTTCCGCGAAAAACGCACAGTATTCGACCGCCATCATGAGAATGGAATGACAATCCCTTATTAATTCGAAATATGAAAATCTATTGAACGTACTATGTGTGATTTTAGTCCCTACTCGTCCGCAGACGCTTCTTTAATTGTTTTCTGTGAGGCCGTGGTATCACTCCGGTTGAGCCGGTCCAATAATGCCAAAGCGTGTTTCTCTCACTCTAAATTTCGTGTCTACTGCTGAACTCTTGGTTATGTAACTTTCTACTTACCCACAACTTTCTCTTCAGACCAAATCCCCGTAGTTATAAACTTACAATAATCTATAAATGCGAACAATACTTCATAAACGAAATTATTAAATCATCACTCCCAATATAACACAAGCTCGCCTGAAACTTTGTTCAAGAAACTTCTCGATGGAAGTAAACTCCTGAAGTCAATAAATCGAGTTATTCTGTAGTGCCACAGGATAAAATTTTCAGTAGCACCGAAACGGATCGAAGGGGCTATGGTAGATCAGTGAATAAAAACATGTCTTTCATACGGGAACGTCATGGGTTAGAATTCGACCTTTTGTTTTTCAAATTAATTTGCGTGTTTCTATCATTTTCCTGTAAGTACCTACGGTTTTTTATGTGATACGTGACAGACGGATCGCCTGATGGAAAGCGAAACTTGAAATTTGGATTAACGCCATTAGTAGCCGTTTTCGGCGGTAATTCAAATTTTGAGTTCAAAAACAGATTCAAAAGTTAAGTATAAAAGTATTTAAAAAACATTATAAGTGCTTTCCTATAGCCTGGAGCTTTGAAATCGTTAAAAAGATATCCGGTTTAGTCGCTAACCATTTAAATCATTAGGCGTCGCTAGGGTGCTGTAACCATCACCTTAAAATGACGGGTAGGGCACACTAGCGACGCAAATCGATTTTGTATTTGTATTTTTGTATATGTGATTTCTGAGAGGTTGTAACCCCGAAATTGTTTAAAATAGATCCGGTTTAGTAGCGAAAATTTAAAATCGATTGACGTCGCTAGTGTGCCCTACCCGTACACCTTAATCGAACTACGGGGAAACTTCCGACTGTGCCAGTACACTAAACATATTTTTGTTTTGTTTGATTAGATCCTTCGGTGTTAGAGGTGGAGTTACGGGAATTCGATTTCCCTTTTGCCAAGATTTTCTTTTCGTATTTGTGTTGTATAATACCCTTCTGGCTCTTGGAGACACTTGGGAGACAACATTTTAAGAGTTATATTGGCTGCCTGAGCAGACTTTGTTAGGATTTTCGATTCGTTTATTTAATTTTCATCTCCTCAAGTTATATAGAAGACCTCTAATAGGCCAACAAGCTCTAGAGTCGATCTGTGTTTAATTATTTTAAACTATAGTCATCAAATTATGACATAATGAACGTACAGTGCGACCACGTACAAAAGGCACTTCAGTGACGTTGACAGGGGGCGTTGTACAACATTTTTTCTATGTGAAAATGTCAAAACAGCATTAGTTCCGACTTTTGCCACGTGCCAAATAACCGTAGGGCGACTAAAGGTCGTTTGAATTTCTCACAATAGAGCTATAACTCACACTTTAAAACACAATCTATGGGTGTCTTTGATTATTGCCTTATCTTCGGAATGAGAGATTATGGTAACGGGTAGGGCACACTAGCTTTAGCATGGTTATTTAATAAATAGTATAAGTGTTTGCCAAAAGGTTGTAATCCCAAAATTGTTTGAAATAGATCCGGTTTAGTAGCTAAAAAATAAAATCGATTGGCGTCGCTAGTGTGTCTTACCAATTAAACCAATAGGTTTAATACGTCACCACTCAGTATATTATAGTACTTAATATACCTACTTATGTGTAGCAAAACCCAGTTCCCCGTGTGGTCCCCGGCAGAGTAGAATAGGCCACCCTCACTCTTACCGAGGTGTCGTAAAAGGCGACTAAGGTAAAGCTGCTGGCATGATCATCAGCACCCAGAGAAGGAAAACTCTGCATTTATATCAAAACCCTCGCCAACCCGTCTGCCAAGCGTGGTGAGTATGGCAATTACCCTTCATGTGATTGAGGGAGGCCCGTGCCCCAGCAGTGGGGACATAAATGGGCTGATTAAAACCCAGTTCCCCTACAGAACACCATTACGCTTGTTCGCTCCATGAGCTAACGTAAGCTGATTTGTTCCGTCGTAAGGATAGTTAACCGACAAATTGGTTTGCCACCTAAGGACATTGCCGACGTCACAGAATCGTAAGTCTATTTTTGGCAGATCAGCTTTTTGTGTAACAAAATACTCACTCAACAAGTGAGTTTACTACATTACAAACATATGTCTGTTTGTATTGGTCTGGGTTATTATTTATGTATTATAAGTATGTATTTACAAAAGAAAAATATTATACAGGGGTATCTGTGGACATTTCATCATCATCAGCCCATTTAAGTCCCCACTGCTGGGGCACGGGCCTCCCTCAATCACATGAGGGGTAATTGCCATACTCACCACGCTTGGCAGACGGGTTGGCGAGGGTTTTGAAATGCAGAGTTTTCCTTCTCTGGGTGCTGATGATCATGCCAACAGCTTTACCTTAGTCGCCTTTTACGACACCTCGGTAAGAGTGAGGGTGGCCTATTCTACTCTGCCGGGGACCACACGGGGAACTGGGGTTTGCTACACATAAGGAGGTACATTACTATAATATACTGAGTGGTGACATAGTTAAACCTATTGGTTTAACTACGTCACCACTAGGTAGGTAGATAGGGCACACTAGCGACGCCAATCGATTTTATTTTTTAGCTACTAAACCGGATCTATTTCAAACAATTTTGGGATTACAACCTTTTGGCAAACACTTATACTATTTATTAAATAACCATGCTAAAGCTAGTGTGCCCTAACCGTTACCATAATCTCTCATTCCGAAGATAAGGCAATAATCAAAGACACCCATAGATTGTGTTTTAAAAGTGTGAGTTATAGCTCTATTGTGAGAAATTCAAACGACCTTTAGTCGCCCTACGGTTATTTGGCACGTGGCAAAAGTCGGAACTAATGCTGTTTTAACATTTTCACATAGAAAAAATGTTGTACAACGCCGTTAACGTATTACACACGCGTTCGAGTGAGTTTACTACATTACAAACATATGTCTGTTTGTATTGGTCTGGGTTATTATTTATGTATTATAAGTATTCATTTACAAAAGAAAAATATTAAACAGGGTGTATCTGCGGACATTTAAATCCGTTAAAGCACGTGTTCTCCCAACCATTCTGAACAACATTTCCTCTACGATATTTCGAAATTAGTCGAAATTTTTTTCGACTCCTCATACAAAATGACCAAGTCACGTAACTGACTTTGTATGGGAAGTTGAAATTTTTTTATGCGAATTTCTAAAAGTCATAGAACAGATGTTGTTTAGGATGGTTGATAGAACATTAAAGGGATGTAAATGTTCACAGATACACCCTGTATACAGTATATTTGTAATCCCACTGTTGATTCTGATATCCGTAACGCAGGTGCTTGAGCTACCTATCTCGGAGTCAGATCAAATTAAGTGATGTTTTTTTTTATTTGATAAAGCCGGTTATGTGGTGTTGTGAAATATTATTTATTTAAAGTGTTGTTGTAAGTGATATATAATGGTAGCTCAGTTGATAAGAACGCGGCGAAAATGCCGGGGTCATGGTTTGACACGGGCATGTGCCTCTAGATTTTTAAAATCGATGTGTTGATCTCTGTTTTCTGATATCCGTCAAGTCACACAAGTGCTTTTATTTTTTTATGTGATAGGTGGCAGACGAGCAGACGGATCGCCTGATGGTAAGCGATTGCTGCCTCCCATATACTCCCGCGACACCAGTGGAGTCACAAGTGTGCTGCCAACCTTTAAACCCCCCTTTCACCCTTTTTTATTTAGTTTGGAATCAAGAGGATTTATACAAATATACAAATATTTTATTTCGGTAACTAAGAGCCGATTTCACCGTCGAAATTGAACGCGATCAACGCTTAAACGCGATCAATGCGAGCGAAAACAAAGAAACGGAACTCAGTTTAGGGCGTAGACCGAGTTCAAGTGAATTGATCGCGTTCAATTTCAACGGTGAAATCGGCCCTTAGTCTATTAAAAATATTAGATGTGGGAACTCCCCTTTAGGCAAAGCATTGACTTTGGTGGGAAGAACCGCTCCTGCAATCATTTTAGCTATCTGACTAAATTACAACAACTAGACACTAAATTTATGAGATGAACATGACATTATAATTGAAAAAAAAAATGTGGAAATGTCCTGCGTAACGTGGCTAACAAGTTTAGCGGAAAGTACATTAATACCGTACTACCGGTCTAAAGTGTAAGTCCTATACAACCTGTGCGGATAAAGAATAGGATCAGAAATGGCGGCGCATATATTCACTTCTCGCTCGCACACATATTTGCGTCTATACTCGCACTCGTGGGGTGCGAGTATAGACGCAAATAGTGTGCGAGCGTTAAGTGAATAGGTGCGCCGCCATTTCTGATCCCATTCTTTATCCGCACGGGTTGTACAAATTCACATTACTAAAAGTAACTAGAGCAATGTATTTGCTCTTTACTACTGGATTATGTGTCCAACCGGGTGAACTGTTTGGTCAACAATAAAATTAACAAATAGTTCATCAAAGCAGGTAATAAACTGATAGTTAACGTTCTCTGCTTGTGGTCTAAGCAATGAAAGAAGTGTAAGGATAAAAAAATCTTATATATAAACGCCAACTGCTGGTCCACAAGTCAAAGGTCGCTCAGCGGGCTATGGAACGAGCAATGCTCGACGTCTCTCTCCGAGATCGAATACGAAATGAGGTGATCCGGCAGAGAACAAAATCGACATTGCTCACCGAATTAGCAATCTCAAGTGGCAGTGGGCTGGCCATTAGCCGCAGAACCGACAACCGATGGGGTAAACGAGTTCTAGAGTGGAGGCCGCGTCTTGGCAAACGTAATGTAGGGCGCCCTCTGGCTAGGTGGGGGGACGATCTCCGCAGGATGGCTGGCAAGAGCTGGATGCGAGAAGCCATGGATAGATCACAGTGGCGAACAATTGGAGAGGCCTACTTCCAGCAGTGGACTGCGATAGGCTGATGATGATGAAACGCCCTGTTGGTCTAGTGGTTTAAGTCCTGGGCTCTATTCCCGGGTCGAGCAAAAAGTATGTTTTGAATTTTTCGAACATTGCTTGGTGCTCGGGTTTGTGATCACCAATCCGCGTTAGGAAAACGTGGCGAACCTAATCATAACTGGATTTCTATGATGGAGGCCTTTGCCCTGTGGGACAGTATACAGGCTGATACTTTACTTTTTATATAAAAAGTCAAGTAGTTGAAACAGGATACAAAAGAAGAGTTGATAATGTTGTGTACCATGGAAACTAACATAAAATATTGCAGCAATGGCATCGTCTAAACGAATGTAGATTGTATGAAAAGTTCTTGCAATGATCCATTTACGAGAAAAACCTGTACACTAGACCATACAACAGAGTATTTAACAGCCCACATAAAATTCCGAAGACGCGGTTTCTGTAACAATAAATTAGATGTATTACGTTTTATTTCAGCAATAACAGGCCAAACATATGGCTCCTACGTACAGGCTTTGGCAGCTCCAAAGTATATTACACAAGTTATTTTGTTGATATATTGTATACTTTAGTATGTAACTACTCGTGTTAATGATTATTAACTTGAACTACGTGTAATAGGTTTGAAATCGTGCACTGGTATACCGTGCATATTACACACTGGTATACTCGTAATTAGACACAAAGATTTGTAAAATCTAGAGGCTAGAAAGCTACAGACCTTTGCACGTACGCAGAAACAGTCGTGGTAAAAACATTTTTTATTAAAATATCAAAACTTTAACCCTAATCCAGAACATGGGGCTTATCTGTGAAAAGTGATGTTATAATACTTCTTACGCGTTTCCAAATTATTGTGACAAAATTTTACCGCACAAATCGTCATAGTAAGTTAAATTTCGCGAAATGCGCGAAAGTCCAGCTTGGTAAATCCAACTTCTAGAAAGAGGTTGATCGACGAATCCAGCAGCAGCGTTCGGGAAGCTACGCAGCATATTTTCGACTTTCTACCGCAGTGTCTCAAGACAAAAGTCTTTAATGCGTGTGTGTTGCCAGTGATGACATACGGAACCGAAACGTGGCCGCTTACAATGTGCCGATTGAGAAGGCTCAAAGTCACCCAGAGAGCAATGGAGAGGGCTCGGAGTCTCCCTGCGTGATCGTATCAGAAATGATGAGATCCGTTGGTGAACTAAGGTCACAGACATAGCCCAAAGGATTGCATGTCTCAAGTGGCAATGGGCAGGGCAACCAGCGAGGAGAACAAACGGCCGTTGGGGTGGAAAGGTCCTCGAGTGGAGGCTACGTGCAGGAATTCGTAGCCGTGGCGCCCCCCCACAAGGTGGACCGACGATCTGGTGAAGGTTACGGGAATCCGTTGGATGTGGGCGGCACAGGACCGATTTGTGTGGAGAACAATGGGGGAGGCCTATGTCCAGCAGTGGACGTATATTGGCTGAAATGATGATGATGATGAGATGTGTTCGACAGGCATTGACATTGACGACTACGGAGCAGTCCGGGCGTTTGGAGCCGTACAGCACCATTTGAGTTGCTTCAAATTGTGGGCGCAGACTAAGTTTCTAGTCTTGTTATAATTTTATGATCCGGAGGCAATTATACGAGATCAGAAGGCACTTCAGGGACATTAACTTGAAGCCGTTGTACATCGATTTTTCTATGCAAACAGCATTTGTTCCGACTTTTACCACGTGCCAAATAACCATAAGCTGACTAAACACCGATTGCAATAATATTTTAAACATGTCACGCTAGCATCAAATGACAACTTATTATCGCTATTACAAATCAAATTTGAAAAAAGAAAGTTTATTTTTATCAACTTAACAACTCGAATATTAAATGAAATATCTGTTGTGTGGTTGTTCCCAAAATTACACTTAGTCTATATAGTGTTTAGGTACTTAATTAAATGATTTCTTATATAATGATTCACATAATCTTATACCTCTACCTAAAGGTCCCGAATGTAATCCTGAAGGTCACACGGCAATGGTTCCGACGTAATTGCCAGCCTTGCCAAAATTCTGCATCGTACCCCGGACTCCGAAGCTACGGCTTTGGAAACAACTGGAAAATACATGCTAAGATGAGCTTTTATTTAACGCCCTGTTGGTCTTGTGGCTCAAGTACCGGGCCGTGATTTCGGGGTCGAGCAAAAAATATGTTTTGAATTTTTCGAACATTCCTCGCGTTTGTGCTCACCAATCCGCATTAGGCACGCGTGGTGATTAAGCCTAATCCTCTCATAGTAGTGATAACTTGATTTCTACGATGAAGGCCTTGGCCCTGCAGTGGGACAGCATATAGGCTGATACTTTACTTTTTTAAGTATTTTTTTGCAAACTAAGCGTACAAAGATGATTTTACAGCTATTATTACAAATGTACCTACTTATGACTTAGCAACCTTTTTCGGTATTACAAATGACTAGAGCATTATTAATGAACTAATTACAAAAACTATCATATATATTTTCCGCGCTCGTGCAAACTCTGGAATGAGCTTCCAGCCGCGGTGTTCCCTAAACGCTATGATATGTCCTTTTTTAAACGAGGTTTGAAAAGAGTTCTTTCTCACGGTAGGCAGCGGCATGACTGTGCTCCGGCATTGTTGATGTCTGTGAGCGATCAGATGGGCCGCAAGCTCGTCTACCTACATAAGCAATAAAAAAAAATGTACTCTGGCAAGTTTCGTATATTTCATAAGCTTATTTTTTAAGCTTTCTCATTAGAAACTAAATTGTTGTTTCTTTCGTTAAGTTTGCTAGCGTTAATTAAGAATGTTCAAATGTGAGAACACACATTAACGACCTGTCATACGTGGCAATGAAGGAATAATTTGGAACCAAGTAATTACGATAAATAGGAGTCGAGTGGTCCCGGCAGAGTAGAATAGGCCACCCTCACTCTTACCGAGGTGTCGTAAAAGGCGACTAAGGTAAAGCTGCTGGCATGATCATCAGCACCCAGAGAAGGAAAACTCTGCATTTATATCAAAACCCTCGCCAACCCGTCTGCCAAGCGTGGTGAGTATGGCAATTACCCCTCATGTGATTGAGGGAGGCCCGTGCCCCAGCAATGAGGACTTAAATGGGCTGACGATGACGAATTACTATAATCAAGATCAATATTTCGTCAGTGAATCATTATCTTATCATTATTTACTGTGGTTTTTTGGACAATATCAACGAACTCTCATTTAAATAAACATTACAAATACCAGAAATGAAACGATTTGCCCATCATATTACAATTTTACTTGCTAAGGTTGTACAAACCTTCGTGTGGATGAACATGTATGTTTGTATTGGTCTGGGTGTTTTCTATGTATTATTATTTATTTGTTTTATACTAGAGGCGACAAAGGAGCAAGCGAGTAATTAACGCCGCGCCGCCCATGAACATCCGCGAAATCAGAGAGATCGCTAATGTGTCGCAAGCCTTTTTAATTCATCATCGTCATCATCGTCAGCCCATTTAAGTCCCCACTGCTGGGGCACGGGCCTCCCTCCATCACATGAGGGGTAATTGCCATACTCACCACGCTTGACGCAGACGGGTTGGCGAGGCTTTTTAATTGATTATAAGTAACTATTTACAAAAGAAAAGTATTAAATTGATATCTTTGTAATCCCACTGTTGATTCTGATATCCGTAACACAGGTGCTTGAGCTACCTATCTCGGAGTCAGATCAATATTTATATCCCTTCAACCACGTGTTCTACCAACCATTCTGAACAACGTTTGTTCAACAACTTTTAGAAATTCATCGAACATATTTTCGACTCTCCATGAAAAATGACTAAGTCACGTGACCGACTTTTGTATGAAAAGTTGAAATTTTTTCATGCGAATTTCCAAAAGTGATAGAACAAATGTTGTTTATAATGCTTAGTAGAACACGTGGTTATAGGGATGTAAATGTTCACAGGTACACCCTGTATTTAAAATTACAAATTTCTACGCAAATGTCTTTTTTTTTCGAGATTTCATATTGATTTTTTTTTTTCATTTAAACACTAAAAGTACCACCATCAAGGAGGTTTTTGATACCTCCCTAATAACCGTGGTCATTATTATTGTAATCTAATATCGGTGCCTATTTCATCGCTATGCAAAATTAGAAGCATATTATAAGAGTACTTAGGTATTTTCTCATCTACAAAGGTTTCCGTTTTATCAGCAAATATTTTTGCAATAGTCAGAAATGTATCAAACTTAAATAAAAAAAAATGGAAATTGGTAAGCAACAGACTGCTGAACAAGATAGCTTTGGATGGAAAACTAATTTATTACATTCCAATATCGACGCTTGAAGACGACAATTTTCTGTAGGAACTAAAATTATATTTTGCAATTTTTGCTCGCATTGCGATCGTTTATTACGCTTTGTCGTTTACTCTAGAAAGTAATCCAAGGTCTGAAGTGATGCAATTCGGTTTGAGAATATACAATCCTGAATATGAATAAAATATCTAAATAAACAGAAAGAAAAAGAAGAGGGAGGCCCACCCGGGGGAAAGGAGAATTTAAAGGTTGGCGGCGCACTTGAGACTCCAATGGTGTCGCGAGTGTCCATGGGCGGCGGCAATGGCCTACCATCAGATGATCCGTCTGCTCGTCTGCCACTTATCACGTAAAAAAAAACCGTTGGAGGGCCACGCTCCACGCAAGGAGCAGAACACCGTTAGCTTTTGGCTATTGCCTTATAAGGCCGTGGAGTCGACCCGTTGTCGGAGCGTGAGTAAACAGTGCCCTGATTGGTCACATATTCAAGTACCAACGGCTTATTACGTTCCGTTTCATCTACTAAGTGTTTTGTATAGCGTACGCTATACGGTACGAATGGGCCGGCTTGACCGGAGTGAAACCACGGCCTCACAGAACCGGCGTGAAGCAACACTATGCTGTGTTTTGTTGCGTGAGTGAAGAGCGGTACTGGAGGCCCAATCCAGGGGGAGATAGGGTTTAAAGGTTGGCAGTGCATTTGTGACTCCATTGATATTGCGAGTGTCCATGGACGGCGGCTATTAGTACTATCAGGTGATTTTTGAATTATTTCCAAGTCATTAATTTTATAATCAAATTGGTATTACATATTTTAGGTCGCTGGTGATGGTGATACCAGAAAACATCGTGAAAAAACCTGCACGTCTTGGATAGTATCTCAACATTGTGGATACCACAATAATTGAGATAATGATTCTGAAAATGTAACCGTGATCCAGTTGGTCTGGTGCACCTATTTAAGGGTTGAGAAAGTTAGAAGGCATTCGCTTCATACCAGATTTCCCGAATCCTGGATCATGTTCCAAACGTACATCGGGCTCCAAAGCCACAGCGTTGAATACTATTGGAAATTACCTACACGCTAAGATGAGAGAGGTTTACGGTTTTACGAAATTGGATGGATCGACTTAGTTCAGTTTAACCACCTTTGGAAAAAGAAAAAAAACATCTTCTTGGAGGCAACAGACAACAGACAAGGATGCTCATAGTAGGGTTAACAGGGCATTATGCAACGAACAAAATGCTGATGAAGATGAACATAACATCGAACAGCGACTGCAGAGCATGCAAGGAAGAAACGGAAACCAAAGAACATATTTTATGTGAATGCGACTCACTAGCCAGAGCAGAATGTATCTTCTAGGTAACGCTTCCGCCGGCAGAGTACGCCGTGTGGTCCCCGGCAGAGTACGCCGTGTGGTCCCCGGCAGAGTACGCCGTGTGGTCCCCGGCAGAGTAGAATAGGCCACCCTCACTCTTACCGAGGTGTCGTAAAAGGAGACTAAGGTAAAGCTGCTGGCATGATCTTCAGCACCCAGAGAAGGAAAACTCTGCATTTATATCAAAACCCTCGCCAACCCGTCTGCCGAGCGTGGCGAGTATGGCAATTGCCCCTCATGTGATTGAGGGAGGCCCGTGCCCCAGCAATGGGGACTTAATTGGGCTGACGAAGACGAGTTAACGCTTCAATCCGTAAGACATCGTGACGCTGATGAAACGGATCTTTCGTGAGTAGGAGCGCAAAGGATAGGAGAGGACAAAAGATCCCTTAGGGTCGACGTGCCCCATGAAAAAAAGGCCCCTAATAGATAAGAAGCACCTTTTTAAATTATATTTAAAAGGTGTCTCCGAGTGTAAGATGACATGATCTGTATCGGAGTTATATTACTTTAGTATAGGCACTCGGCTCGGCCTAGACCGGGACTAGCTTAGATATTGATTCCTCTCAAGAATACGACGAATGTTGTATGTTATCGTTTGTATGTGACTCTTGAGAGTTTATGTTATAAAATTTGAATCAATCCTACTATAACAGTTGAATAATCGTAGGGGTAGATAAGATCTTATTGAACGATTGGTCTGGAGCTCTGCAATTGTTAAAAATAAATTAGAATATGGAAAAAAAATCATCAATTGGCATTATTACTAGTGCGTCCCTACGCCTTAGATAGACTGTAAAACCTTATGTGAAATCAATTATATAATTTACATGCTCTGATGTCCCAATCCTCACATTTGGAATCAAACGTACTAGTAAATGAGTGTACTCTGTGAAAATCATAAGAGCTCCAAAGTCAGTGGATTGGTTCCGTCAGCACTGCAGCGCATAAATGTACATTGCAAACACCTTTCCTAATTACATAGAAGTGTGTAAACTGAGAGAGGTTTTATTGTTTCTTTTTTTATAGATATTAGCTCTCCTCAGCCTGATGGTAAGCGAGAGAAGAGCCTAAGTTGCAATTACAATGGTTGGCACCGCCATAATGGCCCGCGAGATGCTTCTTCACGCTTCGTTTGAAGGAATCCATATTGTAGGAATGAGGAAAGACGTGCGCCGGCGAGTTCGAGTTACGACTTCCATTTCTTGATGTTGCGGCAGAAATAGGAACTGCCAATTTTTTCCGAACCAATAATTTCTTTAGACGCTGTATTTTGTTGTTTTGATGGATTTCCGAAATGGTAGACGTATGGAAATGGAGGATGCGGCGTTTATAAAACATGTTACAGAGTGGGGGTGTAAGGGGGCGATCTACCACCTTCCTGCCCCAAGCCAACCTCACCTGCCCGTGGTGCATCCTGCTGAATTACCAACGAGGCTCTGGCGACCGACCGTTGGCGGTATAACCACGGCTATGGCGTGGCCAAATACGCCAGGCCAGTGACGGGCAGCAGCGTCACTGGCGCAAAAATCCACGTCCTGCGATCGCCAACCCGCCTGCCCAGCGTGGCGATTATGGGCAAATCCTCCAATGGGAGTAAAACTGCAGCCACGGCCCCCAGTTTCCGGCAGTCCCGCTATTCCTGGCGACGTACAACGGACGCACTTTGCGGCTTGATTCGCATCTGGCACGACTCGAGGTGGAACTTGGGAAAATAAGGTGGCACATCCTTGGTTTGAGCGAAGTCCGAAGAGAGGGCGAGGACACCGTAACCTTGGAGTCGGGCCACCTAATGTACTTCCGCGAGGGAGACCAACATTCTCAAGGCGGCGTCGGGTTTCTGGTCAATAAGTCCCTCTCTGACAACGTAGTGGAAATGTCTAGCGTGTCGAACAGGGTAGCGTACCTCATCATCAAGCTCACCGAGAGGTACAGCCTCAAGGTGGTGCAAGTGTACGCACCGACTTCGACACACTCAGACGATGAAGTGGAGGAAATGTTCGATGACATATCGAGGGCCCTCCACTTCACCAACAAAACCCACTACAATGTTGTCATGGGGGACTTCAACGCTAAAGTGGGAGTACAGAATTGCAACGAATCGGTAGTAGGATCCCATGGATTTGGAGTTAGGAATCATGAATAATGAGACAACAACGTGAGCAACCACCGTCCACTTCGTCATGAAAACGAACTCTAAACCGGGAGATCAGTAAAATTGTGCGACGCGACCTCCGGTGCTCCAATACTCTCTCGATTGAAAGAGCTATGGAGCAGAATCGGGGGTCGAAGGTTTTCGTACAATCTCTCGGAAGAAGCCACCTGACCAAGCTTACGGTACGGCTGGTCCACAAGTTAAAGGTCGCTCAGCGGGCTATGGAACGAGCAATGCTCGGCGTCTCTCTCCGAGATCGAATCCGAAATGAGGTGATCCGGCAGAGAACCAAAGTTATCGACATTGCTCACCGGATTAGCAAGCTTAAGTGGAAGTGGGCTGGCCAAATTAGCCGCAGAACCGACAACCGATGGGGTAAACGAGTTCTGGAGTGGAGACCGCGTCTTGGCAAACGTAATGTAGGGCGCCCTCTGGCTAGGTGGGGGGACGATCTGCGCAGGATGGCTAGCAAGAGCTGGATGCGAGAAGCCATGGATAGATCACAGTGGCGAACAATTGGAGAGGCCTACGTCCAGCAGGGGACTGCGATAGGCTGATGATGATGATGACGATGTTACAGAGTGAGAATCAAGGTAGCTTTTTAAAAGTATCTATATCTATGGGGATGGGATAAATTAACAAACCACCTTTATGTCATGTCTTCACTAATAGCTCCGACGGGTCTTAGGATCGTTTTCTCACGATGTTTACTCTCACCACCGAAATATGCGCAAAGACATGAAAAATCCAGAGAAGCTCTAATTCGTAGATTTTTTATGCTTGACGCGACAAAAGAGCAAGCGGGCCAAATTATGGAAAGTAACCAACGCCACCCATAAAAATCCGCGAAATCAGGGAGATCGCTAATGTGGGGCCAGCCTTTAAAAAAAATACGCTCTTCTCTTGAAGGTCCCTAAGTCGTAGCCTTCAGAAAATACTCCTTCAGAACTGAGGTACGTGGGAGAACGTTCCACATAAAATGGACAGTAGGTACTAGACCGCCATCCATCGAGATGATGAGGATGGAATGACAATCGCTTGCGTGTGGTTTGATGTAAAAATTCAGCTATAGGGAGTAGATCAAACAGTTCCTCAGAGCACTCCCCGTGATATATGCGGTTAAGAATTTATTTATTTATTATTTGGAAGACTAACAGCTAAATAATACACTAAACTTATTTCAATAAGAAAAAGCAGTCCCAATAATAAGTCTCCGCCTATGGTTGTAACAATAGCTTCGGAATGCTGAGGGAAGCTATATCCCGCCGCAGTGCTAGAGGATCAGGCCGACTAAAGAGAGTCAAATCACCGACAAGTCGAGCAGCCCTACGTTGTATGCGGTCTAGACGACCCGTTTGGATCAGTGGTAGTTAACGCTGTCTTTGGTCCAAGAGTTGCGGGTTCGATCCCCGCACAGTACAAACATTTGTGTGTATGAACATGTCTGTTTGTATTGGTCTGGGTGTTTGTATGTATTATAAGTATGTATTTACAAAAGAAAAGTATTATATGTATATATTTGTAATTCCGCTGTTGATTCTGATATCCGTAACACAGGTGCTTGAGCTACCTATCTCGGAGTCAGATCAATGTATGTAATGTTGTGAAATATTTATTATTTATTTATTTATTATTAAAAGGAAGAAATTGGTCATGAGGCGCGCCAGCCCTGTGATGGCAACAATTCCATATAGAGTCGTATTTCCTATACTTAGTTTACCAAGTATGATAAGTACAATAGTCTTGTAAACTGAGGGCCTATAATCCCCTCTTCAATAATTCTCCAAAACATTTTGCTCTTTGGAAATTCCCATAGAAGTACATTCTGCAGCCGAAAAATGAGACACTAAGAAGCATAAAAAAAATCTCCACGAATTTTTCGAGTGTACAGTTACAAAATGTTATCTGAAGTACAGTATGATGTGTAAAAATATTATTTTACACTTGTTAGTTCGTGGTTTTTTTCGTACACATTTTTGTAATGTAAGTATTTTATTTAATTTGGAAAATGCCGCTTTTATCCAGATTTGATAAATGATGTGGTGGAAAACGATTAGCATAGTCTATGAATCATTGTCACCGTCTGTCCTCATAATAGCTACACAAGGAATATGAATGATAGATATGCCTGGATATTGCAAGACACACTCTTATATGAATGAATGAATGAATAAATGAATGAATGAATGAACGAATGAACTTATGAATTTATTGTCACAATAAAGCGTACAATTTCTTAGTGACTATAGATACTTCACTAGGCTCACAGGCCTGTATTGAGGTAACTAGTAAGTGACTACAGTTTAACAAATCTTACGAACTAAAATATTGTAGCTTCGGTTTATTTTACATATAAAGGTAACGACTTTGGTAACAACGAGAAGAAATAATAATAATAAGAAACTTTATGCAACAACAATAGGAAAATATAACTAGGGCTATAAAATGTATGTGTGTACGTGTGTATGTGTGTGAGTGTGTTTCTATGTGAGGAAAGTGTGGTTTGGATTATGATTAGAATGTCATACAGGGAGGATTTGTTCAGTTTCTATGTAAGATTTCTATATATTAGACCATAGGCAGCGTTAACTGTCATTGTTCCAAACGGGTCGACAAATCAATAAAATAAAAAAGTACATACATTTATACACTATTCATTCACCACACTACGAGGTATACAACACTCACACACACACACACACACACCCACCACACACATGCACACGCATACACACACACATACACCACACACGAATACACCATATGCACACAAACGCGCGCGCGCGCGCGCGCGCAGATAACCTATTGTCCATTTTAATTAAATTTAGTTTAGTTTAGGTAAGGATCAAAAACACGTGTATTGTGTTCCACCGTTTTACCATAAAGAGCCTGTCTCTCACAACACAGGGCGACCTTATGTGAGAACAGTCCTATATTTTTTCTTGTAATGGTGTTTTTCTGAATAAATCATTTTTATTTATTTATTTTATTTATTTATATAAAACGATGGAGCGAACCATCGCTCCAAGCTACCAAGTTTAGAGGTTAAGAATGTTTCATCCATACGGGAGGACGTGGTGAGAATCCGTGCTTGCACCTTTGAAATCTATGTGAAAATATGTCTACCATTAGCTCGGCGGTGAAGAAAAATATCGTGTGGAAACCTGCATGGTCTGAACCGTGCAGGTTTCCACAGGATGTTAGTACATTCTCAAGATTGTAGAGAGCCACGCTTCGGCATGACTGGGCCGGCTCGACCGGAGTGATATCACGACCTCACAGAAAACCGGCGTGAAGCAGCACTGTGCTGTGTATCGTTGCGTGAGTGAGGGTACCGGAGGCCCAATCCAGGGGAAAGGGGGTTTTCAAAGGTTGGCAGGGCACTTGTGACTCCACCGGTTTCGCGAGTGTCCATGGGCGGCGGCAATCGCTTACCATCATCCGTCTGCTCGTCTGTCACCTATCACATAAAAAAAAGAAAAAAAGAATCATTTCATTATCGTTGCTGTATGTAGTGTTACCTTGAAAAAAGGTTATTCTATATATCCGGACACGGAAAACGAAACCATCAAGCTGAGTAACCGGATTTCCAGCCAATTAACCGGCCGGAAAATCTGTTCGGAAATACGACTAATTCGAGCACTTATGAGGTGAATACCTAGTCAAGATTTTCCTTATCAACTTTTATTAGGCCATGATTTGTTTCAATGATATATTAAATAAATAAATATTTCACAAAATCACATACATTGAACTGATTCCGATATAGGTAGCTCAAGCACCTGTGTTACGGATATCAGAATCAACGGTGGGATTACAAATATATACATATAATACTTTTCTTTTGTAAATACATACTTTGAGTCCAAGCAGCTTTTAAGTTTATATTGAGCTCAGGATCGCTCCTGCTTGGAGTACTGCTGTCACCTCTGGGACGGATCTGCCCAGTATCAGTTAGACGCTCTGGACTCGATAGAGCGACGTGCAAAGAGGCTCATCCATGATGACGCACTCTCCGAAGCTAGCCTGCAGTACCTGGACAACCGTCGACGAGTAGCATGCCTCTCGGTCTTCTACCGGATTCATTTCGGGGAGTGTGCGGAGGTTCTACATAATTTGTTCCCCCCCAGCCCACTCCATCACCGGACGACAAGGCGCGGCGAGGGCTTTCATTATGTGGTAGAAATACCCCTTATCCGCACGAAGCGATTTGCTTCCACATTTATAATGCGGACGGCTAAGGATTGGAACTCTCTGCCGAGGTCTGTTTTTCCTGACCACTATTATCTGGGCATCTTAAGGCAAGAGTGAACAGGCATCTTTTAGGCAAACGCGTATCATCCTAGACCTCATCGTCGCTTTTTATCAGGTGCGATTGTGGCCAAGCGTTAGCCTATTGACCAAAAAAAAAATTATAAAACATAGGAAACACCCAGACCAATACAAACAGACATGTTCACAACACTAAAGTTTGTACTGTGCGGGATCGAACCCGCAACCCTTGGACCAAAGGCAGCGTTCATTACCACTGTTCCAAACGGGTCGTCAAATATTGACTGCCTCGATAGCGTAGTGGGTAGTAGGTTGCCCTTTAATGCAACAGCTAGATAAAAGATAAAAAAATCTTTATTCAATTTAGGTCCACACAGAACACTTATGAATGTCAAAATAGTACATACTATCTACCGCTGGTTCGGAAAGTCGATTTCTACTGAGAAGACACCAGCAAGAAACTCAGTAGTTACTCTTTTCAAATATTGATAATGTTACAGTGTTTCAATTGAGAAGAGAAAAAAAAGCTGTGCAAGAGGTCCTGGGTCGGACCAAAAATTGTACCTAGTCTTTCGGTAAGAAATTCATAGTGTCAGCCGAGAGTATCGAAGTCGGCGGCCATTTACCTCCATGCCTCGGAAAGCACGAAAAGCCATTGGTCCTGCGCCCGATCCCTCTTCGGTCGTGTCACACTGGTATCCCATCGGATTATGAGGGTAAGGGAATAGAGAGTTCACTTCATCATCACCATCAGCATCAGCCCATTTAAGTCCCCACTGCTGGGGCACGAGCCTCCCTCAATCACATGAGGGGTAATTGCCATACTCACCACGCTTGGCAGACGGGTTGGCGAGGGTTTTGATGATCATGCCAGCAGCTTTACCTTACAGAGTTCACATAAATTGTTTTAAACTTTCATGGTCACTAACATTAGAATAGTTATTTACGAGTGCCGAAATATCGGAAACTCAAAAATAAGGTACATGGAAGAAATCTCGTAAATAACTAATAAGAGAGTTCACTTAGAGTTCACTTAGACTTAAATAAGAGAGTCCGTTTTTGTACGCGAAAAATTGATTCTCGCCAAAAGTGGCCAGTTTGGGCGTGAATAAATATTTCGCATACGCGTTGGACCCAACATTTGTGCACCCACATATTTAATAAATAGTATAAGTGTTTGCTGAGAGGTTGTAACCCCAAAATTGTTTAAAATAGATCCGGCTTAGTAGCTAGCAATTAAAATCGATTGGCGTCGAGTTCTAGAGTGGAGACCGCGTCTTGGCGAGCGTAATGTAGGGCGCCCTCTGGCTAGGTGGGGGGACGATCTGCGCAGGATGGCTGGCAAGAGCTGGATGCGAGAAGCCATGGATAGATCACAGTGGCGAACAATTGGAGAGGCCTACGTTCAGCAGTGGACTGCGATAAGCTGATGATGATGATGGCGTCGCTAGTGTCCCCTACCCGTCACCTTAAAAGGGCTCTTAACAATAAATAACTCCAGCTAACAAAATAACTCACTCCATTCGGAATCACGTCTCCATCAAAGCTTGAAGTGCACTCGCAACACCTTTATTGCACTCTGTGTTGCCACGGGCACAATGTTGCCAGGAACAAAATAAACGTTGGTTAATTTCCAAGGAACAAGTAGATAGAAACGCGTTTACGCTCAAAACCTGTAGCGGATTAAACTTTTAGGAATTATCAGTGTAGTTGCTGCTAGGTTTAAAATGCAGGTAGATATTTGTAACCAATTCACAAGAGGTGAGCAGAAATACGGGTGGTAGGACAAGCTCTTATGAATCTTGGTGGAAAGATAAAAATATCATACCTTTCTACCTCGGATAAAACGGGAGTTTTGCTTTTTTCACGCCATACTTTTGAATTGGCAGACGAGCAGACTGATCATCTGATAGTTAGCGATTGCCACAGCCCATAGTCACCCGCAACACCAGCGGAGTCCCAAGTGTACTGCTATCTTTTTCTTCCCTCCCTCCGGGATTAGATCTCCAGTGAAGGCCCGGAGACCTCCCTCGGAGAAACACAGCATAGGCAAAGTCAAAGTCAAGATCAAAAGATTCTTTATTGGCATAGGATTGTACACAGCACTTATAAATCGTCATAAATTAACATCTTTTAAAACTATTTATAAATTTACATATATATGCCGATACATAAAATATACTCAGAAATAAATAAACATAATGCGATTTGAGTCGAATACCACAGACTTGGAAAGTTGTTTCTGGTTGAGAAGATCAGGCAAGAAACTCGCCAGTTACTCTTTTTAATCGCCAACTTTTTTTACAGCGGTTTATTATCCTCATACAGTCATACAGTCTAATGCAACACAAAATAGGATGAAGGAAATTGAAAGCGAAATATGAGGTAAACCGAAGGAGACGAGTCCCCAAAGGTGGCATCAGGACGGTCAGATTGCTTGAACAAACATCTAGTGTTCATCCACAAATGTTTGCTTGCCATATTTCGTTTCATTTTCACGCTTCACATCACTTCCCACAACCCTTCGAGTGTGAGGCAGGGTCAACCAAATGTTCCAGCAATGAACGTTTTATATGACATAGTAAAATAGTAAGTGTTGACAAAATTGATTGCCCAGATTGCCTTATATATTTTATGATGGCAGTTTTGTTACGCGCGATAAAGAAAGTACAAAGGATTTATTCAATGACGGGATGGAAACGATTGATCAACGTAAGGTTGATATATGTTCCATTTATTTTTATTATTAGGGTTTTATGTGGCTGAACACAACGTTACACAACAACTAGCGTGACAGTAACGGCACTAATATACTATAACTTATTTAAAATTAAAATAAGCCACAAAATACGGATTTGTTACGCTATTTGTTAAACAAATATTTACCTATAATTATTTTAATTAGGATCAACATTAATCTATGTATTTTTATATGTTTAGAGGTTAGCCCAGCATTTGACCTACTATCGATTCTTATTTCACGCAGCCGGTAATAATTTTATGGTCTTCTTACGATCGATCACCATAAATGAATTTTGTGTACGTGTGTTTATTTACGATCGAGTGAGTCGTGATTCAGCCTGCTACGAGTATATCTCATCTTATCCCATTTAGAAACTATACCTTTGGATATTATTACTCTTTTTAGTTGTTAAAGACATAGTCTAAGACCATCCTGTACAAAAAAGTCGGAAATCAACATGCAAGTTAAGTAGGAAGTATTAAGAGTTTAATTTGCTTAAAGCTTTTGTATAATTAAAGTTTATCTCTTGAAATACTCGTAGTAGCACTAGTGGTCCGCCCTCATTTCATTTGGGACATTAGTTTCATTTTATGCTAATAGATGGCGCTAGGTGTCGATTACATCGCGCAAGCGGTTCGTATTTTCGGATTACCTTTAAGCGGTGCCGCTGTAAGTAGAATATTAACATAGTTTAGGTAAATACAAACGTACATACCCACATACATTTTAAATCAGGTGCCGAATAGAACATACCTGAAAAAAGAAAGATATAATTAAATTATTTATTCCTTATACATTAGCTATATTCTAAACAAGTGGAAATCGATCGCGCAACCCTTTTGACTCAACTTGACAATGAACAACGAAAAATGAAACGAAATATGGCAACTGGTTTGTCACTTCGCGAAACTAACTTTATGGTCATGGTCGATTTTTAACCGACTGCAAAAAAAAGTGGTTCTCAATTCGACATGTATGTTTTTTTTATGTTTGTTCGCCGATTACTTTGCCATTTATGAACCGATTTAGATGATTATTTTTTATTTGGAAAGTAGATAGTCCCAATCAGGATATCAGAATCTGATGATGGAATCCTGGAAAAATTTAGGGGAACTCTCAAATTTTATAAAAACACGTAATGTTTTTTTTTAAAAAAGATACTAACTTTTCTCCAAACTGCACTAGTATTTACGATTGATTGCATTAATTTTGTGGCTCTGCTGATGATGGAAGGTCAACTTCTCAACGGTTAGGAGTTATGGATAACTCTTTCAATACTGTATTCACAATTAGTTTGTTAGTTATTTGGCGGGGGTGGAATGGGGGAAGCCAAAAAAAATGGGTGGCTGCCAAAAAATGAGACACTAAAAAGCTTTAAAAAAAAATTCTGCGAAAAGAAAAGTCGTAAATATTGTATTGAATTACAACATAGGTAATAATTGGGCGCCGAATTTCGGTGAAACCTTTTCTCAAGTGTACTGTTATAAAATGTTATTTGAAGTGTATAAAGTGATAAAATATTATTTACTCGTACACTTTTTAGTTCGTGGTTTTTGAAGGCGGTTTTTATTCGCATAAATTTTTTTTTGAAAATACTATCCTGTAGTAGCATGTGAAGGGGAAGTGTGGCGAAGTACCTTAGCACGTGTAAACAGGTTTGCTTATTTTTAAGCATGCTAATGCTATCTAGGACAAACGCTTCAATTAGGAAGAAACAACTTCGAGAGAGAAGCCAATAGAAGAATTCAGCTAGGACTGGGCAGCATTTGGTAAACTACGTCAAGTCTTCTCGTCACCCATCCCTCAAAGTCTTAAGTCGAAAGTCTTCGACCAGTGCGTCCTTCCGGTCATGACTTAACGGTGCCGAGACGTGGACACTCACGGCTGGACTAGTCCACCGGTTCAAAGTCGCTTAAAGAGCTATGGAAAGGGCTATGCTCGGAGTATCTCTGAAGGACCGCATCAGAAATGATCTAATCCGACAGAGAACCAGAGTCACCGACATAGCCCACCGAATTAGCAAACTGAAGTGGCAGTGGGCTGGTCATATTAGCCGCAGAACTGACAGCCGTTGGAGCCGCAAAGTCCTTAAGTAGAGACCGCGACTCGGTAAGCGTAGTGTAGGACGCCCTGCTACATGATGGGATCATGACATTCGAAGGCTGGCTGGTGTGGGCTGGATGAGAGTGGCCGAAAATCGGGAGCAGTGGCGTGCATTAGGGGAGACCTATGTCCAGCAGTGTACGAGTGTGGGTTGCTGATGATGAATGCTAATTGATGGTAAATGTGGACAGTTCATTAAGCATGCTCATATTTGGCACGCTTTTTAAGCATGCTACAAGTGAGCACATGTAACATTAGCTTTAGATTGATCGGGATTAATGTTTATTACTTTGCAAAACCTAGTCCAAAGATCACACAGTATAAACTATCCTTAGACTTGCAAACTATCTACAAAGTGCCTGTTTTATTTATATAAAACCTTCATACGGTTTTCCCAAGACGGCAAACTTTACGAACTTTGGTAAGTTGTTGTGTGCAAAAGCGATAATTCGCCATATTGTAATGGTTTGGAGGCTGCACAAACAACTTTCAACTTAAACGTGAGTACAATAGAGTCGAGGTCCTAAGTTAGGGTGGCTGTTTTTGTCTATTGTCACTTGGGTAAGTTAATGAGGGGAAGGGCAATTCTAAAGCGAGTTTTGATATTGTAGGTCTTCTGCTTGTTACCCAAGAGGAAGGGAGCACACCTAATTTGATATTCTTATCGTTTAAGTAACTAGCTAAACATTAACTTAAAATGTAATCGTACATAATTGGATGCCTTTTTTTATGTGATAGGTGGCAGACGAACAGACGGATCACCTGATGGTAAGCGATTGCCGCCGTGCAAAGACACCCGCGACACCAGTGGAGTCACAAGTGCGCTGCCAACCTTAAACCCCCCTTTCCCCCGGATTGAACCTCCGGTACCCTCACTCACGCAGCGAAACGCAGCTCAGTGTTGCTTCACGCTAGTTTTCTGTGATGCCTACTTGTTATTCAGATTTTGAAGATATTTTCGATAGTTAGTTTTTTTATGTGATAAGTGGCAGACGAGCAGACGGATTACCTGATGGTAAGCGATATGTGTGTCACTAAGTGCGTTGTCAACCTTTAAAAACCCCCTTTCCCCCGGATTAGAACTCAGGTACCCTCACTCACGCAACAAAGCACAGCACAGTACTGCTTCACATCGGTTTTCTGTGAGGCCGTGGTATCTCTCCGGTCGAGCCGGCCTATTCATGCCGAAACGTAGCTCTCCCACGGTCATAGGTCAAAAGGTACCTTATTGTGAATTAGGTTGAAATTTAAGTTTGATTGTCATTCTATGTAAAGATAAAGTTTTGAAGTACAGACCGCCACACATCAGGATAACACAATCAGTCAAATTTCCTCAATGGACAACACGACAATTTCATTTTCCAAAATAAAAAATACCAATTTTCCAGATTTTCCTTATAGTTGTTTTAGATTTTTTAAAAAGATATTTAAGGAGAAATCAAATAAAATGTAAAAATCCCCGTGTGACGTCACAGCTCGGCATGACCAATTAATGACGCCTTTGCTCACGTTGACTTAAGAAAAAAGAAAATGGCTGACAATGACAGTAGCGAATAATGACAGAGAGAGTCAACATTTTTTATTGTATAGCAAAGACATCACCTACATAGAGCCTCAGGACTACGTCACTTCCTGCATTTTTATCTATATTTTAATCATTTATTTATTCAATAAAAACACACATTTAATGAAAACTAAAAAATACGGGTCATCTTTTTTTTTCTTTATTCGAAAAGCATATAAAAATGGTGATAAGTCTGTTTGTGTGCCACCTATCATATAAAAACACCTATATTGAAAACTAACTCTTCACAACAAAGGGATATAACGATCAACCCAGATTTTCACAGTAAAATAGTCAATGAATAACTTCCGACCGTCAGGGCGCCATTCCCTTTCAAGTCCCTTGATAGACCCTTCAGTTTAAGACTCCTCGTAAACTCAAATCTTAAGTGTACCGTACCGAGCCTCGCTTCGGCATGTAGTCCGGCTCAACCGGTGTAATGCAACGGCCTAATGGCTCTTAGCCCGGTACACTAGCGGCACCATTCGATTTACTTACACACCGTGACTTTTTGAATATAACAATATGCTCGCCTCGACTGCTTTGGTGGCGCAGTGGTTAGTGGGTCGCACTTTAAAGCGACGGTTGCTCAAGAGTTCCCGGGTTCGATCCCCGGGTTGGGCCAAAAATTTGTACCTAAGTTTTCGATAAGAAATTCTTAGTGCCAGTCCAGAATCTGTACCCCCTTTTCGGTCGTGTCACACTGGTGTCCTGTAGGACTATGAGGGTAAGGGAGAGAATAGAGAATAGAGAGTGCACTTGTGTTTGCGCACACACTTGAGCACTATTATATAGGGTGCATACGACCACAGCAATATGGCATAATAATTTCAGCAGAGACAGTTTTCTTGTTTCGTACTTTTTAGAGCGTGTTTTTTTGGTAGTCGGGTTTTAGTTTTTAAACTTTATTTTTATGGAATGTTACAAACAGTTTTTACCAAATGCAGGGTGGATTTATGAGACATTTACATCCCTTTAACCACGTGTTCTACCAAACATTGTGAACAACTTTTGTTTTATGATTTTTGGGCTAAAAAATTCAACTTTTCATCCAAAGTCGGTAAAGTGACTTGGTCACTTTATAATGGAAGTCGAGAAATTTTTCGACGAAAATCAAAAAGTCTTAGATCCATTCAGTATGTGAGGATGATAATAGTCCATTCAGTATGTGAAGGTGAATAGGACAGTTCTATTTTGACATCAAAAGTGACACGCTCCTTTTAAACCTAACCGATATATTTAAGAATCGAGAATATTTTCTTTAGAAATCTAATCGACTTTTTATTTGTTTGATTTTTAATCTTATGCAACATTTTATTTACGAATTTGAACTATCTGGATATGGAATATATAAATATTCTTTTTTTTATTATATAGGTGGCAGACGAGCCGACGGATCACCTGATGGTAAGCGATTACCGCCGCCCATGGACACCTGCAACACCAGTGATGACACCAATGCGCTGCTTACCTTTTAACCCCCCTACCCCTGGATTAGGCCTCCGGTACCCTCACTCACGCAGCGAAACACAGCGCATGCACTGCCTTACGCCGGATTTCTGTGAGGACGTAGTACTTATTACTCCGGTCGAGCCGGCCCATACATGCCGAAGCGTAGCTCTCCCACTGTTACTTCTTAGTGGTATACTCGCAATAAATCATTAATAATGAAATAATATGCATCTTATTTATCTGAAAAATCAACTCTCGCTTGACGTGTCGGAACCACCTTCGTCACCAAAAGACGTTACCAGTTCTTGGTCCCTAATACAATCCCTGCGGATATATTTTGCACCGCCGTATGGTCACCGGCAGAGTAGAATAGGCCACCCTCACTCTTACCGAGGTGTCGAAAAGGGCGACTAAGGTAAAGCTGCTGGCATAATCATCAGCACCCAGAGAAGGAAAACTCTGCATTTATATCAAAACCCTCGCCAACCCGTCTGCCAAGCGTGGTGAGTATGGCAATCACCCCTCATGTGATTGAGGGAGGCCCGTGTCCCAGCAGTGAGGACTTGAATGGGCTGATGATGATGATGATGATATTTTGCACGAGACACTAATCGCGATTCGATGGTAAGATAGCTGCCATACCTGATTTATTGAGATTGTTTGTGTCAAGAGCAAAAAATCCGATTTGCGAATTATGCAATTCATAAGTAATTGTTGTCAAATTTTATTGGTAATAATTATTTTAAGTTCTTGTTCAGATTCATTGAGAAAGATTAATACGTGTTATTTTGGAAGAATGAAAACACAAAAAAAGTTAATGAATTTTACAGCTTAATATTTTTATTTGTAGAAAGTTAGATGCATGATACGAAACGTTTTAACTGTCCTATTCACTTTCAGATATTGAATGGACTATTGTAACCCTTTGACCCGAGATGTTAATGTGGTCCTATGTAATGCTAGCTCCATGGGTTCTGAGGCGCTCGCGGGATTCTAACAGAGAGCTGAGAGAGGGCGCCACTAGCTTATAAACTACTAAGCTAGAAAGTATGAGTTTGAATAAAAAGAGTTTAGATATGAGGGCTGTTTATTTATTTCAAAAAAAAACATGCTTCTAAAAAAGAAAACTCTGTTTCTGGCTTTTAAACGTAAATTCTTATGTAAGAACTTAAATGACCTTAAACAAGTAATATATTAATGCTAGGCTTAATCTAGACCGTATATAAATAAAATTTAATTAAACAGGACTCCTATCCCGAGGATTATTCTGATAAAAATACAAGTATCACAGCTTAGTCTATGCCGCTTAGAAAAAGTTCAAAGTAACAAGACTCCTATCAAGAGGATAGTCTCTTAGAAAAAGTTACAAAAATGAAAATAGGCTATCATATGCATAATACTTCTACTCCGGAATAAAAGAAAATAATAAATGTGTACCTCAATAAAGCATTATACTAAACTTAATTCTAAACATGGGTGTTGCAGTCTGGCGATGGCAACGGAGACCCCTCCAAGTATCAGCAACTGACGGGTTTTAAATCCTGGAGTGTTCCTTGCCTCGCCAGATCGACACCCACGCATAAAGAGGGCTTTATATACCCATTATGAAAAGACGTGGTGCAGGAGGTATTACTATTCAGCCCAACCATAAAATATTATAAAGCGGGTGACATCATTTGCTTACACATGGCGTCCCCAAAAATGATAAAAAAGTAATCAATGGTACAAAAAAAAGATATGCGGCATTCGGCGTCACTATAAAGAGCCACGTGTCCCAATTCATCTTCCCAGCCAAATCAGTAATCACAATTTTTGTTAAATGTCCATCAAGGCACCGAACGAGGAGAAGAAAAATGGCAGACGTCAAAATCCATAAAGGAATGTATATATTTTTTTAGACCGAAGCTACAGATATCTAAGATCATACGGCTTACAAAACAAAAGGTGAAATGCAGTTAATGCAGAAAAATACAAAATTGGCCACAAATATCTAATTTTATTGAAATTAATTATTATAATAAGAGTAGTATTTATTTAATTGAAAATCAATGAAATGTATCAAAATCGATGATAGAAAAATCTAATGCTCATATAAATGATTGATGTCCAAGATTAGAAAGAAATTAGGTTTGTTCTCGCTAGATGGCGTTAGAGAAGTAAAGAAATATTAGGATAAAAATATAAATATACCTAAAATAGGTAACGACGTGTTACACTATAGCAGAGGTTAGTCGTGGTTAAAGGGATGTAAATGTTTACCGACACACCCTGTATGTTGACTTGTCATAGGATAAAACACGAAATGCTGTCGCTCTATACCATACCAGCCTCCTAACCCTCACCAGCAGATACCGAAACATGTGTATGTTCTAAAATCAAGGAATACCGGATATGTGTGTGTACACATATCCGGTAATCCTTAATTTTAGACTTAACTTTATTATATAAAGTCACTAATAAAATAATCGATTGTCCAAAACTTGTCACTAAACTCTCCTTCAGAGTACCGCGCAGGATGCCTCGTTCAATCAAGCACGCACGTTGGTTTTTTATGAGGCTGTGGTATCACCCCGGTCGTGCCAGCGTATTTATTTAGAAGCGTGGCTCTCCCACCTTAACTCCTAAAAATATGACGAACCTCTATCGCTTTAATACTATATCAGCCTCCTTAATCTCACCAGCCGTTGGCAAAACATCCACCGCACCAAACCGCCTTCATTTCGATTCGCCTATCAACAAACTGTTTGCATTGCCCGGTCCTCTGTTTTTTCCGACCAAGTGCGGTAAAGCGCTGGTATTTTCAGCAGCAATAAGGCTGCCGAAGTATTTTGTAGTTGGAGTGGTTATGGATTTATTGGGGGTTGATGTTTTAATTAAAAGTTGACCTGACCTTTGGTATTTATTCCGTGAATGCTTACTAGCCACCAGTAGGTCTGGTTACAGAAAACTTTTTTTTGGAAATAATAATTAATAAGTAGATTCAATTAAAGAATAGTGATATACCTTCACTTCATATGCTTCATATACTACGCTTTCAGCGATAAGACCGTAAGTACTTAAGTTGTGTATTTTGTGCAATAAAGTATAACTATCTATCTATCTATACCTATCTAAACCTGATTACTGAAGTTTGTTATTTTTATGTGATAGGTGGCAGACAAGCAGACGGATCACCTAATGGTAGTAGGAGCTTGCCCCGCCCGTGAATCGCAACACAAGTAGAGTCACTACGCTGCACACCTTTTTAGTTCCATCTCCCCGGAATAGGAATCTGGTATCTACTTTCACTTACTCAGCGAAACACAGCACATGCGCAGCTTCACGTAAGTCTCTGTGAGGCCGTGGTATCACTTCGGTCGGGCTAGGCTAGGCCAGCATAGGGTGGCTCTTCCAAAGTCCAAACCAGAGTTGGTTTTTATCATAATTTATCTGTTCTTTATACATAGCTAAAAATACTCTAACAATTCTATGAATTTCAATCAAAATAGGCTCTTTTGAAAATGCATTATTCCAACCAATTCTATCATTGGTAGTTCCACAATATAGATTTGAGAGGCGATATCTTTCAATTTTAAAATTTAAAAAAAGCCTTTTTATTGACTGTACTGGTTTCCAACAATACGTTTCAATATGAGCTCTATTTCTTTTTACTAAAGCACATTTCACCGGAACGTTCTTTTAGTTTCTGGCAGTAAAAGTATTACCGAGCTCACAACTTTCTCAACGAAAACCATTTCTGAATGGAAATCCTCAAGGAATGTCCCCTGCTCTTAGCTGATAAGTCCTAGGATTATATGACGGCCTCAGGGGCTGGCGATTTACCCTTATTTTTAATTTGAACAGATTTAGCAAATTCTTTCATTTGCCACTGGAAATCTTCACTGGATTTCGCTTTCGTTTTAAATTTAGTACATTTCTTGTTGAGTGTTTGAATAGGAATTGTCCTCATTTGGTTCTGATATTGCGGAAGGTAGATTTCACCAAAAGTAAATAAATAGGTTCCATATTTGAGTAAATAAATAACAATAAATGTAATGTAATGTCTCTGATTTGAATGAATAAATGAATTAATACTGCATTTATTTCGACAATAAATGTAATGTAATGTCTCTGATTTGAATGAATAAATGAATTAATACTGCATTTATTTCGACACAATAAATGTAATGTAATGTCTCTGATTTGAATGAATAAATGAATGAATACTGCATTTATTTCGACACACAAATATAAAACATGAGAGACACAGTAGATTACACAAAATTTTGACATTAGAGTTCATAAAAACAAAACATGTAAAGTCTCTGATGTAATGTCTCTGATTTGAATGAATGAATGAATTAATACTGCATTTATTTCGACACACAAATATAAAACATGAGAGACACAGTAGATTACACAAAATTTTGACATTAGAGTTCATAAAAACAAAACAGTAACAATAAGTACATGCATGATTTCGCGGGTGTTCATGGGCGGCGTTGATTACTTTCCATTAGGTGACTGGCTTGCTCGTTTGTCGCCTCGAGCATAAAAAACTAATAAAAAAATAACATCACAAACATTAGCATGACTTCGTACTAACTTGATTTGGATAAAAACTTAATACCTAAGTGAGTTTTTATTTATTTTAAAAACTGGGTTTTTACCATAAGAGTGAGATACTAATAGTTGGTTTTTACCCTTGGGTTATTAAAACCACGTGACCATTTTGTAACGTTATTTTTCAGATGCGACAATAATTTAAAAAAGGAGAAAAGAATTTAAGTCCGTGCCTGTACTTCATACCCTACTGGCAGTATTAGTACTACTTATTTATTTTGGCATATTTTGTGACTACGCAATGCCATTTTCCTAGTACCAAATGAAAGATCCTTTAAGGTAAAGGGTAGGGCACACTAGCGACGACAATCGATTTTAATTTTTAGCTACTAAACTGGATCTTTTTTAAACAATTTTGGAGTTACAACCTCTCTTCAAATACTTATACTATTTATTAAATAACCATGAAAAAATGTTGGGTCCAACGCGTACGCAAAAAATTGATTCACGCCAAAAGCGGCCACTTTAATTTTTCGCATACAAAAACGGACGCAACATTTGTGCATGGTTATTTAATAAATAGTATAAGTGTTTGCCGAGAGGTTGTATTCCCGAAATTGTTTAAAATAGATCCGGTTTAGTAGCTAAAAACTAAAATTGATTGGCGTCGCTAGTGTGCCCTACCCGTCGCCTTAAACTAATATAATACCTTGTTACCTTGTTTGCTGTTAATTTTCGGTGTTTACTGTGTACTGTCATTATTTACATTTTTAATGTTATTGTGACACTGAATATTTTTTTATTTTCTTTCTTTCTTTTCTTTCTTTCTTGTGGCTTACAATGAACCTAGGCACAGGCTAAATACACAACTAGGCATTACAGAACTTTTGTGTACATTTTCGGCGGTCATATCGCTGAAAGTGATTTCTAACAGACAATCTGTGTTAAATGACATTTAAAAGTAGAGGAGGCGCCGTGTGGTTCCCAGCAGAGTAGAATAGGCCACCCTCGCTCTTACCGAGGTATCGTAAAAGGCGACTAAGGTAAAGCTGCTGGCATGATCATCAGCACCCGGAGAAAGAAAACTCTGCATTTATATCAAAACCCTCGCCAACTCGTCTGCCAAGCGTGGTGAGTATGGCAAATACCCCTCATGTGATTGAGGGAGGCCCGTGCCCCAGCAGTGGTGACTTAAATGGGCTGACGATTCAATAAGGAAAAACAAAGTAAAACTAAAAAGAGATAAACTTTCTTTGGATGCAACAGATTACATTATCGTTCGTCGTTCGTTACGGGACGGGTTCATAATAACCCACCTTGTTTGATTGCAATCTACAAGAAACAACAGATATCCAAAAATATAATTGTCTTCTGTGCAAGTTTTAGCAAACCTGCGGGTAGCTAACAAGTAGAGAAACAGCAACACGTAACATAAGTTCTAAAGTATTTACTAAGTTATATGAATCACAGTGTATAACGTATAACCAGTTGTTCGAAACATTATGTACTACTATCTTGATACAGTGTGGAGATAGCGATCGGGTCGGGCGAGAGATGCTGCCACATCGTCATCCCTTTTAAGTCCCCACTGCTGGGGCACGGGCCTCCCTCAATCACATGAGGGGTAATTGCCATACTCACCAAGCTTGGCAGACGGGTTGGCGAGGGTTTTGATATAAATGCAGAGTTTTCCTTCTCTGGGTGCTGATGATCACGCTAGCAGTTTTACCGTAGTCGCCTTTTACGACACCTCGGTAAGAGTGAGGGTGGCCTATTCTACTCTGCCGGGGACCACACGGCCACAGATAGACACACGCCACGTTCCAATTGATTTAGTTCCCTTTAGTCGGCAGTCACTTCATAGTAATTACCAGATTTATCATATACGTAATCAGGCTTCAAATACATACATGCGCGCTTACAATGATCTTGGCGTGGTTCAGCGTAAGAGAGAGACTAATCCCGCCACCTAGCCATGGTCATTCCGTCTCTACATACGGTCCGAATCTTGGGCTTCGGTTAGGCTCTTTCCTCGGTGCGTTTCTTAACTCCCTAAAAACAAAGTTCAGGACCTGTCCCATCTCAATGTCACTTCTCTCCAAATCAGACAAGGACTATCAGGGACGATTGCGATCTCAACGTCACTTCCCCCCAAATGACACAGAGACTATAAGAGGTATAGACACGATATGATATACTGCCTTGAGTGTAGGTCAATGAACTTTTCGACAACAATTTCAGCTGGAGCCGACTTTTGTGACTATTTATTTTGAGTCGGTACGCCGACCTGCGCATTCGCTTTAGGTCTAGACGTGCCGAGCACGAGATGAGAGTAAGCCAAGCCAGACTGCTCGGGTATCAAGTGTGAATATACAACGAGCCTATACACAATCCCTTTGAATACGTCAAAAATTCGACAATCGGTCGAGCATAGTTCCACACAGGCCTAAGAGCTTGTCCAGATGACGCGTTTTACACGCATTTGTAGTGCATTGCTCTTTAGTATAAATCTTAGTAAATAATGCGCAAAACGCCTACATCAATGCACTATACCTAAATAACGTGCAAAAACATGTGTGTAAAAAGTTTCATAGACTGGATAAGCTCTATCACTCATTGGAGGCGCTAAAGTTGCTCCACACTACAAGAATTACTTTTACTCCGCTTCGCTCTTCCTCAGCTCCAATCGAGAGGACTGTCACATCATGGAATTCCGCGCTCGCAAATTGTTCGACGTATTGTTTTAGCACAATAAAGTTTACATTTGCTTTAAAGCGACTGGACTATCTCTCGTTAAAACGTCCTTTATGTTGTATTTATACTAGCTACTTTTGTACTGTGGCAATATCGTAACAAATTCTTTCCCCGCAACAAAGTTTTGGAGGCTTACATATAGAATATGGATGAACGAAGTTAGGATTATGGACCTGTGTTTACACGTGTAATACAATCCACAGGGACTGCCAGGAGTGACAAGGTGGTAATGGGACGCTGCTGTGAAGTACTTATCTATTAAAGAGAACTACAGTGCTTTAGTGAGTTGGACGCAAAATTCGATTATACTATGGAGAACACGTCATAGTTCCACTCGTCAACAGTTCAATGCTTATCATTTAGATTTCTACATCGTACAACAAAACTTCAGCTAATTAACAGCAGACATAGCCCAAAGGATTTCATGCCTCAAGTGGCAGTGGGCAGGGCATATAGCGATGAGAACAGACGGCTGCTGGGGCGGTAAGGTCCTTGAGTGGATGTCACGTACCGGAAGTCGCAGCCGTCGCAGGCGTGCACTGACGATCTGGTAAAGGTCGCGGGAATCCATTGGATGCGGGCGGAATGGGATCGATCTGTGTGGAGAACATTGGGGGAGGCCTATGTCCAGTAGTGGCGGTCTTTTGGCTGAAATGATGATGATGACGATAACAAAACTATAAAGTGAACTATCACCCGCGGTGTTTCCGGACACATACGACCTGCAAACCTTCTAAAAGAGTGTACTCCTTTTAAAAAGGCCAGCGTTGGACTTGTGACTACTTTGGTGTTGCAGGTGTCCATTGACGTCGATAATAACTTCCCATCAGGTCTTACCGTCTTCTTGCCTGCCCTCTATGTCATGTCAACTCCGTCGTCCAATTCTTGAGTTCCAGTTTAGCGTTGTCGCTGATTTTAGTTCTCTGTCGAACAATATCGTCGTTCCGAATTTTATTCGCTGAATAAATTATGGGTACCACGACGTAAAATAATCTTGGGTATATATGTATCTACGTAACCACAAGAATTGAATCCCCTGAATCTTAGGAAGAAATGTGATGCGTCCCGAAATGAAATATGTGGCGGTAGATGCTGATATATCTCTCTGTGAATACTGTTTAAGGACACAGTCACATTTCTTTTTTCAACCGACTTCAAAAAAGGAGGAGGTTCTCAATTCGACCCGTACGTTTTTTTCTATGTTTGTTACGTGATAACTCCGCCAATTATGAACCGATTTGAACAAATCTTTTTTCGGCGTATAGGTAATCCTCAAGGGTGGTCCCATTCAAATTTAATAATTAAAAAACAACCCCCAAGGGTGGAAAATTGGGGATAAACTTTTTTATACGCAATATCTCCGCCGATTATGAACAAATTTGAACGATTATTTTTTTGTTGAATAGGTATTATTTTAATAATTAGTTTTTTTTGTGTTCACGCATTCAAATGCGTCCGACTTCAAAGTCAGTTTTTTTTTTTTTAAAGTTAATAATCTAAACTCAAAACCAAAAAGAGGGGTGTTAGGTATAGAAGATGATTTCAGAACGAGTGGACTATGCCCACCTGCTGCACTGTGGCGCATTGCATGAGAAATAGATTACTAATACCTAGGATTAAGATGTTACTAACAAAATATGAGTACCTAATTGACTTGAAAAAAATGATTACCAAAATAGGTTTGATGTGTTTGACAATGTTAAGATAAAACAATACTTATTTTTTTTAATATTATTATTACTTGTTATCTTTGTCTTAGAGTTTGCTTTATTGAAGTTGTCGACCTGAGTTTTTTAAATTTGATACTAATTTTAACTTGATACCTTTATCAACATTGTGCTTCACGTATTGCTGAAAAAAATAGGGCCATAAAGCGATCATATCAAGAGTAGATAGTACCTTTTTCTCTGCCAAGCGTGGTGAGTATAGCAATTACCCCTTATGTGGTTGAGGGAGGCCCATGCCCCAGCAGTGTGGACTTAATTGGGCTGATGATGATGATGAGTACCTTTTTTGTACTGGAATCCTAAAAAGGAATTAATGAAGCCCGACAGACCGGGAATTAGACGGTAAGATCAAGAAGGAGAAGCCAGCAGACCAATTTCCGATCATTTAGTCTCGAACCTGGACATTAAGCCACAGCCACGCTTCGGCATGAATGGGTCGGCTCGACCGCAGTAATACCACGTCCTCACAGAAAACCGGCGTAAAGCAGTACATGCGCTGTGTTTCGCTGCGTGAGTGAGGGTACCGAAGGCCCAATTCAGGGGAAGGTAAGCAGCGTACTTGTGACACCACTGGTGTTGCAGGTGTCCATGGGCGGCGGCAATTGCTTACCATCAGGTGATCCGTCGGCTCGTCTGCCACCTATATCATTAAAAAAAAAAGTGTAACCATGATTCAGTTGGCCTGGTTAAAGGGTGCGAAGGTCAAACGGCAGTCGTTTCATTGGCAGGATTTGGAGAATCCGATAATTATAGACTCGCCAAATCCTGACACATGGTCCAAACGTACCAAGGGCTAGAGCTCTAGAGAGTGACAGATTGGGACGCAACTAGGATTACAAGCTAAGATGAGGATGAGGAGGGAGCAGCACCTCCAGACACAAAACGGTAAAATCTCTGCAATTTAATGCTTGAAGTACCAAGTGTGGTTTCGCCCTTAAGGCAGTAATATTTACAGCTTACGACCTAATAGGGGCATTTATAATTTCATTCCGCTCATATGTCTGGTGAAATAAGCCAAGGAATTTTCTCACGATTTGTAACTGAAAACTTGGCGTGTAATCATTTATAAGAATACACAATTTTACCCAATAGGCACCTAATAAAAAGAATAAATGTTGAATGATGATGAGGAGAAAGAAAGAAAAAACATTTATTAACCATCAAAACCCGGCCAAGTGCGAGTCGGAGTTCGTTGTTAGTTTTCATGATTATGTACATCATATATTTTTTTAGTTTTATAATTCATTTATTATAGAAGTTAGAGAGGGGGGTGGAGACACAATTTACCACTTTGGAAGCGTCTCTTGCGCAAAGTATTGTGTTTAGAAAAAAATGCTGTTAAAACCTAAACATCATTTTTAAAGACCTATCGATAGATACCCCACACGTATTGGTTTGATGAAAAAAAAATTGTTGAGTTTCAGTCTCAAGTATGGAGTCCCCCCCATTTTTTTTATTTTTAGGCGTAACATGACACGATACAAAGATACAAAGAGGAGAAGCGATACGAGTAGAGATGGTGTGGTTGTGTGTGGTCAAATAGGTCTCAACCTCAGCATTTGCTGCTACGACATTATCTGCAGTGCCGCAGCAGTTCTAGTATTCTGGTGGGTCCAGGAGGAGGTTGAAGATTATTGAAACCCTCTCAACCGTGCTGTCAGATATACATATTTATAGAGTGATGAAACTAAGGAAAATTCTTCCTAATCTTTTTTTCTTTTTATGTAATAGTTAGGCAGACGAACAGACGGATCACCTGATGGTAAGCAATTGCCGCCGCCCATGGACACCCGCAACACCAGTGGAGTCACAAGTGCGCTGCCAACCTTTAAACCCCCCTATCCCCCGGATTGGGCCTTCGGTACCCTCACTCACTCTTAGCGTGCAATTCCCAATTGCATCCAAATTTGTCGCTTTGGAGTTCCGGATACTCTTAAACCATAATTCAGGGTTCGGAAAGTCTGATTTTAACAATAAAGCGACAGCCGCCTGACCTTCGCAACTCTTAGACAGGGGAACCAAACCTACTGGACCACGGTTAAGCGTGATTTGAATGCTCGGCTTGCTGTGCATTCGAACCACGACCCCTTTGTATAGAAGGCGCGTTCTTATCCACTGAGCTCTGAACTAGTGCTAATTCTTGATTTAGAGTTTTAAATATATATATATATATATATTTTTTTATAAATGAGAGGTGGCAGACGAACAGACGGATCACCTGATGGTAAGCAATTCCGCCGCCCATGGACACCCGCAATACCAGTGGAGTCTCAAGTGCGCTGCCAACCTTTTCCCCTTCCCCCCATTGGGCCTCCGGTAACCTCACTCACACGGCGAAACACAGCGCAGGCGCTCCTTCACGCCGGTCTTCTGTGAGGCAGTGGTATCACTCCGGTCGAGCCGGCCCATTCATGCCTAAGCGTGGCTCTCCCACATTTCAAATATTTAAAAAAATCAAATATTTTAGAAGATTCACTAAATACCCTTCTAACTCAAAGATATCCATAATATGTTAATAGTTGTGAAAAAAGGAATTTTAGCGCTTAGGACAAAGAAAGGATTCCATCAAGGACAGGACTTTTTTAGTAAAACTTTGATAATACAAGAAAACTTTCACATTCACTTCTATGTTACTTCAAAATTTTCAGAGTGGCATTTGCATAATATACTTCATGCATTCATCACTTCAAGCTTTCCAACAAACGTTACCTCTAAAGTTTGTAAGAAAGTGCCATGCAGTAGGTAATATAGTCGTGACGTCACGACATGTTCATGCTAGGGAAGTAGCTATATCCAACTCTAAGACTGGTTTTCATGGTGCGAGTCAGCAACTCGCACTGTTCGGACGTAAGTTACGGGTAACTCGTACGAGCGAGCTAGAAAACATGACAAGCCGAGGAACTGTCTACTCGCTAGGCAGCAACTCGCATTGTGTGAACAAGTCTTTTGTTGAATTTGCGCCTTTAACCCAAATTATCACAAATTGGTCTGTCAATGTAACTTTTTTTCATGTGATAGTTGGCAGACGAGCAGACGGATCACTTGATGGTAAGCGATTTCCACCTCTCATTTACACCCGCGACACCAGAGAACTCACGTTTGCGCTGTCTACATTTAAACCCCGCTTTCACCCGAATAGGGGCCTACGGTACCCTCAATCACGCAACACAGCACAGTGCTGATTCAGGCCGGTTCTCTGAGAGACCGTATTAAGATCGAGCCGGCCCATTCATGCCGAAGCGTGGCTCTCCCACTTTTTTTTTATAATAATAAATATTTCACAACATCACATACATTGATCTGACTCCGAAATAGGTAGCTCAAGCACCTGTGTTACGGATATCAGAATCAACAGTGGGATTACAAATATATACATATAATACTTTTCTTTTGTAAATACATACTTATAATACATAGCAAACACCCAGACCAATACAAACAAACATGTGTTTGTACATGCACACAAATGTTTGTATTGTGCGGGGATCGAACCCGCAACCCTTGTATCAGACTTGTATAACATATCTAAATAAAACAGCATCAGAGACAAAATCCAATTTCTATCAGCTAAAGCGACCGTCATCCGAAACAAAATAAGTAAAATATTCTCTGAGCATCGTTGTGTTAATTGTATGTAAGTTAATATTCGAAGTTATATTTGTCGTTCACTTGTATACCAACTTTAAACACCAAGTAAGGGTATGTACCGTGCCCGTGCCCCAGCAATGGGGACTTAAATGGGCTGATGATGATGATGATGAAGGTTATTAGAGGCAGAATACGGGGAACAGGAAGTGTTAAAGGCTGGCGGAGACAAAATTTGACTAAAGTAAATAACACTTAAAAATTTCATCTCGTGTTCATTCGGGACTTGATGGGAACATGGCATCTAAATTAAAATTCTATTTAAAATAAGCAAACGTAATCTGTTCTTCGCATACTTTCCAATCCCAAATTTCCCACACTTGCACACTGCTAGTTTGGCTGAAAAATGGATATAAATCACATTATATATCTTGCTGCCGCTACTCATGTGCCTCCAAAATGCAATGTAACGAATAGATATCCCAATACGAATGCTACCAAATTGTCACAGTTAGCAATCCATCCACACGTAGGTACTGGTAACATTGTAACATTAGCCCATTTAGGCTGATGATGATGATGATGAAGGTTATTAGAGGCAGAATACGGGGAACAGGAAGTGTTAAAGGCTGGCGGAGGCAATCGCTTAGCACCAGGTTATGCGTCTGCCCGTCTGCCATCCTATCACATAAAAAACACCAAATAATCTATAAATATTCACCTGAATTCCCCTACTAAATTAAACACCGTTTTTCACACCAGCAAAAACTCCTTTTACTCAATACCTCAGCCTTTACGGGGGTAAGTCTAATCGTTTGATTAATCTCTAAGTCCCTAGGGATTGCCTGAGTCCTGACGGATACGGGTGAGCTGAGCGAGGTGGTTAATCTTCGATTAGTACACACGTAGCAGATATGCGTGAAATTGTTCATTTGTGCAAATTTTTGGCCTATATCTTAGGTGATTTTGGGTGCTTTTGTTCAACAATTTTAGTGGTAACAGCAACCATGTTTGATTTGTATTCCTTATCAATTTATTCTAACGTACAATATCAGCAAACTAAACAATTTTGTAGTTACTCAACTATGTGTGATTGACATGACTGCATCGGGGGAGCAGTGGTTAGTGGGTCGCACTTTAAAGCGACGTCTGCGCCAGAAGTCCAGGGTTCGACCCCGGGTCGAGCCAAAATTTGTACTTAAGTTTTCGGTAAGAAATTCTTAGTGGCAGTCCGGAGTCTGGGAGTTCGCGTTCTTGTACCCGCGTGCCTGGGAAAGCACGTTAAGCTATTAGTCCTGCGCCCGATCCCTCTCCGGTCGTGTCAAAGTAGTGTAAGGGAATAGAGAGTGCACATGTATTTGAGCACACACTGAGCACTATAATATATATACTGCGTACGTGACTGATTGTTGAGATTGACCGCCGTAGCCGTTTGGAGGATATTATGTATGATCACTAGGACAAAATTTGACTTAAGTAAATAACACATTTAAAAATTTCATCTCGTGTTCATTCGGGACTTGATGGGAACATGGCATCTAAATTAAAATTCTATTTAAAATAAGCAAACGTAATCTGTTCTTCGCATACTTTCCAATCCCAAATTTCCCACACTTGCACACTGCTAGTTTGGCTGAAAAATGGATATAAATCACATTATATATCTTCCTGTCGCTACTCATGTGCCTCCAAAATGCAATGTAACGAATAGATATCCCAATACGAATGCTACCAAATTGTCACAGCTAGCTATCCATCCACACGTAGGTACTGGTAACATTGTAACATTAGATTTACTTTGAACCTTACTAGTATACACATAGGGTCAAAGTTTTGTTCCGCTTCCGAGCCCGTGTGGTAACTTATTCGCGGTATTTCTTGCGGCAGCACGATTTATCGGACCCAACCCTGAGCATTTTTCTCCCTTCAACAAATACAATTTACAAGCGATACTGTTTGAGAGGTACAGGTGAAACTGCAATGTAAGGGGAATGCTGAATTTTATATTGATAGGAAGGGAAAATTGACGAAAACGATAAAAGATCTGCAAAATGAGAGATAAAGAACCAAGAAGATACAGTAGTAATCAGCAACCCACACTCGTCCACTGCTGGACATCGGGCTCCCCTAATGCACGCCACTGCTCCTGATTTCCGGCCACTCGCATCCAGGCCACACCAGCCAGCCTTCGAATGTCATCATCCCATCATGTCGCAGGGCGTCCTACACTACGCTTACCGAGTCGCGATCTCCACTCAAGGACTTTACGGCTTCAACGGCTGTCAGTTCTGCGGCTAATATGACCAGCCCACTGCCACTGCAGTTTGCTAATTCGGTGGGCTGTGTATGGGTGGGTGGGTGGTGATTCAGCAGTATATGCCGTAAAATTCATAATAAATGGAAGCCAGTCAGTTGATGCCCTACGGTTCATCATCATCATCATTTCAGCCAATAGACGTCCACTGCTGGACATAGGCCTCCCCCAATGTTCTCCACACAGATCGGTCCTGTGCCGCCCGCATCCAATGGATTCCCGCGATCTTCACCAGATCGTCGGTCCACCTTGTGGGGGGCCGGCCACGGCTGCGACTTCCTGTACGTGGCCTCCACTCGAGGATCTTTCCGCCCCAACGGCCGTCTGCTCTCCTCGCTATGTGCCCTGCCCATTGCCACTTGAGGCATGCAATCCTTTGGGCTATGTCTGTAACCTTAGTTCTCCTGCGGATCTCATCATTTCTGATACGAAAATGCCATCAGGTGATACGTCTGCTCATCTGCCCCTATATCATAAAAAAAAACACGATTTTAATAAAAAATGCAAACAAATTGCAAACTAAATATTCAAACAAAGTAGGGAGCATCAGCGACATATTACGAAACATAACGCGAAAAACAAACATATTGGACAAGACAATATAAATAAAATGTACACTCATACATAGCATCTTCGAATGTATTTTTTTGTTTTGATGTTCCGAAAAAAAAGTTGTTACGCCATTATTCAGGGAGGAAACATGGTTTTTCTTTTGTATTGTAAAACGGCTCTAGCATTTCATCTTAGCTCCTAAAATATTGTTTGATCCGTTGAGGAATATTGAATAGGTACTACGCTAGTGAAAGAATATGACGCCAATTATTTTTATGATGATCACAGCCTGTAGTTACGAATAGTGTCTCCTTGATATAGTGATAACGCCGCCAGGTTAAAAGCCTTTACATTCACAATCACGGAGGGATGAGGAAAACCTAGACGGATAAAAAACTGTGGCTCACTGATTTTTACTCCAGACTGGTTTATACAGTACGAGTTCCTGTCTAGCCAGTAGACAGCATAGAACTAGAAAACTTCAAACGGAATGTGACATTTTCGGAAAAAACATCACAGAGTGTGAAAGAGATTCAACCGACCCACATGCATCTCTATACGGGTGCGGTAGAGAAAGAACTTCTCCCAGTACGTCACCCCAGTACTAAAAGCTTCACGCGGTTTTTCAAGAATGGCTCTCTATGAAAAGGCTCAGTCTGTTTAGGGTCCATGTCTATGGTAGACAGTTACTCGGCTTGTCATGCCGTGATGCGAGCTACATTCTCGGTCAAGCGAGTTACTCGTAAATGACGTACAAACAGTGCGAGTTACTGCATTGCAGCTACTCGGCGGGCTGACTCGTACGCTAGCTCTGACGTCCAAACAGTGAGAGAGAAGTGCACCCATATTTACCCGACTACGGCGAAGCAAAAAGGAGGGTTATGATTTTGACATGTACGTATGTATGGTTGTTCATCTGTTCCCTCATAACTTCTAAACTAGTTATCATATTTGAACAAATGAGGTATCGACAGAAGCGCCTTGATTGTCTTCTGGTTATAGCTGACATGACGTCACGTTAAATTGACTACAAGCGCACTCTAGGGGACATAGAATAAGGAACTAACCCACACGGTACCGTGTGGGGTATCAAATGAAAGAGCGTTTTAAGCACATTTCAAATATGTGATTTTGTTTTTATAACTTAATTTATTAAATAAAAATAAAGTTATAAAGACTAAAACCCGACTACCAAAAAAAACACGCTCTAAAAAGTAGGAAACAAGAAAATTGTCTCTGCTGAAAATATTATGCCGTATTGCCGTGGTCGTATGCCACCTACTGTAGCAAAACAGATTCATTATAATAGTAAAATAAAATCAATGTGGCATACGACCACGGTAATACGGCATAATAATTTCAGCAGAGACAATTTTCTTGTTGCGTACTTTTTAAAGCGTATGTTTTTTTGGTAGTCGGGTTTTAGTTTTTAATTTTTCTATGGGTGCACCTAAGCAGGCTGACACATAACGCTAGCCCGCGCTATGTAAACCAGTTTTGAAGCAGTAAGCTGGCTTTTATGAATTGACAACGGATCTCATTATCATCATCATCAGCCCATTTAAGTCCCCACTGCTGGGGCACGGGCCTCCCTCAAACACATGAGGGGTAATTGCCATACTCACCACGCTTGGCAGACGGGTTGGCGAGGGTTTTGATATAAATGCAGAGTTTTCCTTCTCTGGGCGCTGATGATCATGCCAGCAGCTTTACCTTAGTCGCCTTTTACGACACCTCGGTAAGAGTGAGGGAGGCCTATTCTACTCTGCCGGGGACAACGGACTCATGATATTTCAAAATTGATTATTGTTTTTGGTCACCATTTTGCAGAGCGAAATACTCGTAGAAATATACGATATACTTAATGTGTGACGAGTTAAGTTCTTTTAACAGGACTCAACTCTGACGCGTAGGTGCGAGTAGCACGCTTGACTCACTGACGCTATTTCAAAATAAATAGGTTTGTCTCTGTCTTCCAATATAGTACACAGTAAAAAAAAATGTGTCCTCGAGCTCTGAGTATGTGTGCATGTAGTTGAGCATCAAGCTCGTTTTGTCTAATTGAAGAGACGTGCCGTATCTTCCGCTATTTTGATTTTATCTAAATACTCTACCAGTTAGCCGTGTGGTCCCCGGCAGAGTAAAATAGGCCACCCTCACTCTTACCGAGGTTCGTAAAAGGCGACTAAGGTAAAGCTGCTGGCATGATCATCAGCACCCAGAGAAGGAAAACTCTGCATTTATATCTATAACCCTCGCCAACCCGTCTGCCAAGCGTGGTGAGTATGGCAATTACCCTTCATGTGATTGAGGGAGGCCCGTGCCCCAGCGGTGGGGACTTAAATGGGCTGATAATGATGACTCTACCAGTAATTTACTAAAAAACACGACCAAAGGAAATTGTCAAAATACTCACTTACCTCAAATTGTCGAGCAATTTTCACAAACGGCCTTAAAGCTAAAATATCCAGTCAATACCAACAGTTTCCTTTGAAATTCATAAGCTTGGCAGATATTAATTGTCCCTCTATTAAGTATCGTGGCTATAATTTGTTTTTCCAGTAATTGCTATTGTCTGGCCTGAACTCAGTATTATAGTTAAGTTATGTACTAATTTCGTGTCATTGTTTGGTGGTAAATTAGTTGGCTTGTCAAAATGATCGTAACTTGATCCTCGGGTCTGATCAAAGGTTGCCTGGAAGAGATTGCTCATAGTGATAAGGCGGTCTTCGATATACATATCCTGTAATACTCTACGCGCTGGACGTAGAAATTAAAAAAAAAATGTGTATTTTATTTTATTACGTATGTATGTTAGACGTAAGGTATTTATTATATGGGCCAAAGAAATATTTTTAAATGTATCATGTTGCCTGAAATAAACGAATTATTATTATAATACCTAGTCTTAAGTTTTCATACTGTACTTTGAGTGCAAAATAATAATATTTTTAATATTATAATCCATTTGTCAGAATGTGTCGCGCTTACAACGAATTACTAATAGACAATTATGAAATCCTGGATGTATTTTGCGATAGATTGCCCGTTTTTAAGAAAAAGTTACAAGATATTTTTTCGAAACAACTGGAGGTTGGTAACCATATTGTGGGAGTTGTGTCACAGTAGTATTCCATCGGAATCTGAGGGTAAGGGAATAGAGAGTACACTTGTGATTGTGCACACACTTGAGCAATATAATATATCCTGCGTACTAGGCTGATCGTTGAGATTGGCCGCCGTAGCCGTAATCGGTTGGAGGATATTGTTATCCATTTTATAAAAAACTGGTGACCTTTTCCTAAACTCACAGCCAAATACCGTACATATTCATGGAGACCAAAGCAAAATCGCAAAAAGGCATTGTTTCTTCCCACCAACACAAGACGAGGGTTAAAGACTCAATTTATGCGATCATGGAGTAGTGAGCAAACACAAATAAAGTGGGGCCAATAAGCACCTTCCCACCTTTGAAGATACGCTTCAAATATTAAGCATTGAAGGGATACGCTCCACCGCGTTAGTTAACGTTATTATAACAAGATAAACGGCGTGACACGAGTATAAAGGTTATTGTATAAACGTTAAATGGTAAAATAAGTATTTTAATCCCCTATCCCATTAAAAAGGAAAAAAAACCTAAGTTTTCGGTAAGAAATTCTTAGTGGCAGCCCGGAGTCTGGAAGTTGGCGGTCTTTTACCCCCGTGCCTCGGAAAGCACGTTAAGCCGTTGGTCCTGCGCCCAATCCCTCTCTGGTCGTGTCACAGTAGTATCCCATCGGAATACCAGAGAGGGATTGGGCGCAGGACCAACGGCTTAACGTGCTTTCCGAGGCACGGGGGTAAAAGACCGCCAACTTCCAGACTCCGGGCTGCCACTAAGAATTTCTTACCGAAAACTTAGGTTTTTATTTCTTTTTAATGGGATAGGAGACAGACGAGCAGACGGATCACCCGATGGTAAGCGACTACCGCCGCCCACGAACACCTGCAACACCAGAGGAGTCACAAGTGCGCTGCCGACCTTTACAAATTGTTGGCCCGACCCGGCGATAACAGAACTATTGGAAACGTACAAGTTTCCTCAGGTTTTTCCTCACCGCCGATCTAGCGGTAGTAATAGTAATCGAAACTTTCACGCCAAACGTGGACACTTTTGGCGTTAACGAAAGTTTCGAGTACTAAAACAGACCAAAAAATAGCGTAGGATAGATAAATAGTACCTATACAGGTTTGCCGAGTTTCCGACGGTCCACAATTGGTAAAAATAGATCCGGTTTAGTAGCTACAAAATTAAATCAATTGGCTTCGCTGGTGCGCGGTTCCCTTCACCTTAAGGCGACATAACGACGATACTAGCGCCGGCAAGTTATTAATATTGATTGTAACCAATAAGAGACATTTTAAAAAAAATGCAACAAATACTTTAAGATTAGTACCTACTTACAATTTATTGAGACGAAATTATGTAATAATTACTTCCTACAAGTAGAAATTATATTGTAGGAAAAAAATATTACATAGATGGGTCGCAAAAATTTGTTAATACTATCCTTAAACTACTTGTTACTCACTTTTTAAAAAAATGTCTCTTATTCGCCACAATCGATTGGCGGCGGTAGTATCGTCGTCACGCCAAAAGTGGCCGCTTTTGGCGTGAATCGATTTCGCGTACGCGTTTGATCCAACATTTTTTCATGGTTATTTAATAAATAGTATAAGTGTTTGCCCAAAGGTTGTAACCAAGAAATTGTTTAAAATAGATCCGGTTTAGTAGCTAAAATTTAAAATCGATTGGCCTCACCCTCACCTCACCCGTCACCTCAAAAGGCGTAAGCATACCACTGTGTTGCCATCGGTCTAGAAGCACTCCATATCTTCTACTCAGTTTGTGAAGCACTCTCTTCCACTGAGCGTCTATATAGCTCCGTCATCTAGTTATATATTTTTGATCGAAAGGTGACAGCAGGATAAAAAGAGTCGCCATAAACCTGACTCTTCTTCTTATTTTATTTGTAGGCAATCAACTTCTTTACTGAGAATTACTCCTGCCATTATCATGTTTTAGATTTTAGGCATTATGAAGCGGGACAACCGAAGATAATTCGCCAATGTCAAGTAACTTATTGAGAACAAGTAAGTAGTCAACAGTCGAAGTCAGTCAAAATCACAGTCACTGAATAAAACGCCGGTGTTTTGCGTTTTATCGACCTACGGATTCAGCGGATATCACTCTAAAAGCAATCGCGGGTTTTAAGACTCTATTAGGTCCAAGCAAGTTGTCACGAGACAACGCACTTGACACACAATAGCAGTGTTAAAAACGATACAATCCAACGATTCTTATTATTAGGATCACTTTGCGGCACTTCACTGCACAAATTAACACCAAACTTGCACACAAAAAACCACTAGACACTAATTTAAAACCTTTGAATTGCATCAGCCCAAGCGGCTTCTTTTAGCCCTACCCGCCGAATCCAACCTGACTCTTAAAATTTACAACATAATGTATTCTCAGTTTTACGAGTTGCCAGGAAATAAAACGCGAAAATAACTACGGAAACTTATGCACCTCACCAAATTTCCCGCTAGTAAAACCGCAAGCGTGAACTAGAACATAAAATAATTCTTGAAATTACTCCGTCAAACGTTTGAGTGTAACCCTTCAATGCTAACATATTTGAAACGCTCCAGAGAAAGGTTACACTTAGTGTCGCGACTTGAGTTAAATTTTGATACGCGAGTGATTGAAACTACATCCTGTGCGGATAAAGAATGGGATCAGGAATGGCGGCGCACTATTTGCGTCTATACTCGCACCCCACGAGTGCGAGTATAGACGCAAATGGCGTGCGAGCGAGAAGTAAATAGATACGCCGCCATTTCTGATCCCATTCTCTATCCGCACAGGTTGTAGTAGTGTCAATTACAAACTGAAATTCCCAAAATAAAAAAAATCGCACATTCGTTATACAATTAAATAAAGATACGAAGTAAATTATCCTGCGAATAGTTATCCTCTTATAACTGTTATAATGGATAGTTATCCTCTTAAAACGGATAGTTGTCCTCTTATAACATCCGATACTATGTATATGGTATAGAGCTGTCATTATATACACATCTGACATTATACCATTATCCACTGATAAAGATTGGCCGAATCGAGCCTTACTCACTTATCGAGGGCATTATACACATGAAAACAAAAAATGTTTTCCCTATGAACAAAGGCTCCAATCTGAGAATAATAAATCACCTTCCCATACAAAAGTAATCAGCTGATTGATGCAATCTATATCAGAAGGAGAATAGATTTTTTTTGCGATTTCTAATCTTGGGGGAAAATGTTTTAAGGTGACAGGTAGGACACACTAGCGACGCCAATCTAATTTAATTTTTAGCTACTAAACCTGATCAATTTTAAACAATTTCGGGGTCACAACCTCTCGGCAAACACTTGTACTATTTATTAAATAACCATGCACAAATGTTGCGTCCGTTTTTGTACGCGAAAAATTTTCTTAAGCCAAAAGCGGCCACTTTTGGCGGTAATCCAAAATTGGAGTGCAAAAGCAGACCAAACAGTTAACTTTAAGTATTAAATAAATAGTATAAGTGTTTGCCGAGAGATTGTAACTCCGAAAGTGTTTAAAATAGATCCGGATTAGTAGTTAAAAATTAAAATCGATTGGCGTCGCTAGTGTGCCCTACCCGTCACCTTAATCAGTTAATACACTTGATAATATGGGCTATCCCATGTGAAAAATCCGCTAAATGGCGTATTATAGGAGTGAGGTAAATACCTATACAATGTGATTGGTTATTTTTAAACTTGATCTGTCAAAATGTCAACCAATGCTGTTGATGTTGGACCTCAGTCCAACAGTACGCCATCTAGCGATTTTTTTCGGCGGATAGCCCCCATTGATTAAGATGGTTGAAAAAGCACGGTAAAAGCAAGAGCGATGGTAGTTCAGTGGATAAGAATGCGCCTTTCATGCGGGGGATCGTGATTCAAATCCGAGCATGCACCTCTATATGCATATTTTTATGATTAACTCGACGGTGAGGGAAAACATCGTGAGGAAACCTGCACGTTTACTAGTTTTTGACCACCCGTTTGGATCAGTGGTAGTGAACGCATGCAGCGTTCACTACCACTGATCCAAACGGGTTTCAACTGGTACAAGATTTGTGGGTTCGATCCCCGCACAGTACAAACATTTGTGCATGAACATGTCTGTTTGCATTGATCTAGGTGTCTTTGTATTATAAGTATGTATTTACAAAAGAAAAGTATTAAATGTATAATAGTTGGTTCTGATATCCGTAACACAGGTGCTTGAGCTACCTTTGATCTCGGAGTCAGATTAATGTCATGTAATATCACATATATTGTAGTTTCTGAAACGACCGGGAATTGGATTGGATTGCATGCAACCGAGAATTATACGCTAAGATGATGAAGAAGAAGGTTGAAAAATACGGTGTATTATCACTTGAGTAATATTTCACTCGCATCACAGGTACCACTAGCCCCACTTTATTTGTATTTGCGAACTACTCGACGAATGCATTATTTACGGGTTGGGAGCGTGGGAACGGGAATCGCTAGAAAGGGTTAAGAGCTGTGCCAATGTTTCGCATAAATTGGGCCTTTCTGTCACTGAAAGAATAAAGCCTGTTCTAGAGTTAAGGTGCACTCAACTATTTAAAAATATAATAAATAAATTTTTCACAACATCACATACATTGATCTGACTCCGAGATAGGTAGCTCAAGCACCTGTGTTACGGATTTCAGAATCAACAGTGAGATTACAAATATATATGTCTCCGGAAAATAACAATATCCGTAAATTTATCAATTTACTAGGAAGTTTATAAACTTTCGTAGGATTCTAAACGGGAGATAACTTGTATTATTTTACGTCCACATTTTCTTATATTGATAAACTTACTTAACTCACTCGTAAAATAATAAGTAAGCAATATCCAAACGCTACGCGCGATCTGATTGGCATTGCCAACCAATCAGAGAGCAGTGTGTTATTTTACGTATTTCAAAGATTCGTATATTTAAAATAGTTATCCGCTTATTATTTTATTTATTTATTTTATTTATTTAAGGACAACCAACAAAGCATACACTGTACATCTTAACTTATAATTAAAATTACATGGTATAGTGATGCCCTTACTTAAAAGGCGCCACGGCCCTCCATGCAGAGTTGACTAACCACATAATAACACAGCAGTCGTCGAAAAGGTTCTGTTAATACTAGGTAAATGAAGGAACTAGCTTAAACCAATACCGAATGGTTACATGCGTTATATAAGAGCATTAAAACATTCGCCGTGCTGCATGTTAAAATTCATGCAGCACAGCGAAATGTAAAATAAGATTAGAGAAGCTAAACTTAGTAACAAACAGAAAAGAGAGTATTTAGAATTAAAAAAAATAACTTTAACAATTTTTACTAACTTGTTGCTGATACTAGAACTGATTTGAATTTACGTAATGAATGAGACATATCCATATCAAGTTTGCGCGAGCGTGTTAGCGAGTTTAACTGTGACTGAATCCTGTGCATGGCAGAGAAATGTCCCAGGTTGGTTCTAAAACCTCTTGTTTTATATGGTAGGTATCTGGATTTCCTGGCAAGTTTATAAGGAGCGTTAAAGTTAATTTGCTTTAATAAATCAGGGCAATCGATGAGACTGTTACTCACTTTGTGAAGGAATAGGCCATCAGAGATATTTCTTCGACTTTCTAGGGTGGACATTTTATAATATGCTAGGCGTGAGTTATAAGTTGGAAGTTTCCTTGCCATTCTGTCTTGAAATGATAAGTGCCAAAGAAACCTTTTCTGCACGGACTCCAAACGATTTTTATGAACCTCATAGAAAGGTGTCCAAACGACACTACAGTATTCAAGACTTGAGCGAATTAAAGAGTTGTAAACTACTACTTTGCTTGAGTAGTGCTTAAAATCACGACAATTTCGTATTATGAACCCCAGCAACTTAAAACATCTAGTGGCTATCTTGTCTATGTGTACGTGGAATCGAAGTGAGTTATCAACGTAAACCCCAAGGTCCTTAACTACATCTAGCTCACGCAAAATATTTTCTTTGATGTGGTATGATCTATGATATAAAGATTTTTTACGAGAGAAATGTACGAAGTTACATTTATCAACATTCAGTTTCATATTATTTAAGTCACACCAATTGGAGAAGCGATCCAGGTCGTCCTGTAAAGAGTTAGTGGCAAAATCATTATCCAGCCGTTTTGTAACTTTGAGATCGTCAGCAAATAAATAAATCTGCGAATTCACGAAGCACGCCTTGACGTCATTGATAAATATATTAAAAAACAACGGGCTTATAACTGTTATAATGGATCTGATCCTCTTAAAACGGATAGTTGTCCTCTTATAACATCCGATACTATGTATATGGTATAGTGCTGTCATTAGATACACATCTGACGTTATACCATCATCCACTGATAAAGATTGGCCGAATCGAGCCTTACTCACTTATCGAGGGCATTATACACATGAAAACAAAAAATGTTTTCCCTATGAACAAAGGCTCCAATCTGAGAATAATAAATCACCTTCCCATACAAAAGTAATCAGCTGATTGATGCAATCTATATCAGAAGGAGAATAGATTTTTTTTGAGATTTCTAATCTTGGGGAAAATGTATTAAGGTGACGGGTAGGGCACACTAGTGACGCCAATCTAATTTAATTTTAGCTACTAAACCGGATCTATTTTAAACAATTTCGGGGTTACAACCTCTCGGCAAACACTTATACGTTTTATTAAATAACCATGCACAAATGTTGTGTCCGTGTTTGTACGCGAAAAATTTTCTTAAGCCAAAAGCGGTCACTTTTGGCGGTAATCCAAAATTGGAGTGCAAAAGCAGACCAAATAGTTAACTATAAGTATTAAATAAATAGTATAGGTATTTGCCGAGAGATTGTAACTCCGAAATTGTTTAAAATAGATCCGGTTTAGTAGCTAAAAATTAAAATTGATTGGCGTCGCTAGTGTGCCCTACCCGTCACCTTAAGGGAGGAATAAGCAGGTTTTCTTGCAGATCACCTGGTTGTATCTGTTCGGAAACACTATCGTCACCTTAATCAGTTAATACACTCGATAATAGAGGCTATCCCATGTCATGAGTCCGCTACATGGCGTATTATAGGAGTGAGGTCCATATACAATGTGATTGGTTATTTATATCTATCAAAATGTCAACCAATGCTGTTGATGTTGGACCTCAGTCCAACAGTACGCTATCCAGCGATTTTTTTCGGCGGATAGCCCCCATTGATTAAGATGGTTGAAAAAGCACGGTAAAAGCAAGAGCGATGGTAGTTCAGTGGATAAGAATGCGCCTTTCATGCGGGGGATCGTGATTCAAATCCGAACCTGCACCTCTATATGCATATTTCTATGATTAACTCGACGGTGAGGGAAAACATCGTGAGGAAACCTGCACGCTTACTAGTTTTTGACCACCCGTTTGGATCAGTGGTAGTGAACGCTGCCTCTGGTACAAGATTTGTGGGTTCGATCCCCGCACAGTACAAACATTTGTGTGCATGAACATGTCTGTTTGCATTGGTCTAGGTGTCTTTGTATTATAAGTATGTATTTACAAAAGAAAAGTATTAAATGTATAATAGTTGGTTCTGATATCCGTAACACAGGTGCTTGAGCTACCTATGATCTCGGAGTCAGATTAATGTATGTGATATTGTAGTTTCTGAAACGACCGGGAATTGGATTGGATTGCATGCAACCGAGAATTATACGCTAAGATGATGAATAAGGCTGAAAAATACGGTGTATTATCACTTGAGTAATATTTCACTCGCGTCACAGGTACCACTAGCCTCACTTTATTTGTATTTGCGAACTACTCGACGAATGCATTATTTACGGGTTGGGAGCGTGGGAACGGGGATCGCTAGAAAGGGTTAAGAGCTGTGCCAATGTTTCGCATAAATTGCGCCTTTCTGTCACTGAAAGAATAAAGCCTGTTCTAGAGTTAAGGTGTACTCAACTATTTAAATAATTAAATAATAAATAATTTTTTCACAACATCACATACATTGATATGACTCGGAGATAGGTAGCTCAAGCACCTGTGTTACGGATTTCAGAATAAACAGTGAGATTACAAATATATATGTCTCCGGAAAATAACAATATCCGTAAATTTATCAATTTACTAGGAAGTTTATAAACTTTCGTAGGATTCTAAACGGGAAGATAACTTATAATACATATAAAATACCCATACCAATACAAACAGAGATGTTCATGCACACAAATTTTTGTACTGTGCGAGGATCGAACCCGCAACCCTTGGATCAAAGGCAGCGTTACTACTGTTCCAAACGGGTCGTAAGATAAGTTTGAAGTGTTCCAAACGTATCACTGTTCCAAATTTATATAAGCTTGAAGTGAGTGACACGCAATAGAGCAATGCTAATGTCAGAGATTCCTAAGGCGACGAGCGATTTTGGATCGCTGAGTCAGCACAGTAATAGGCCTTCAGAGATTGGCAGATTTTTTAAAAGCATTTAAAAATAACGGTAAAAAGGTGCTATGTACAAAATTTCAGCTTGAAACCTTATGTATTATTTTTGTTATGAGCCCTCAAAGGCAAAGATAGGCAAGTAAATTTTAAGTCTTAAATTTACGAAATATTTATATAGCAATCGATATCTTATTCAATTTATAGCAACTTTTGTAAATAAACCATTTTTATATACGCACTGTTTCATATAGCTATAGAACAAAGCTATCTCGCGATACGCACAAACTAGTGAGGGCTGACGTCACGCTTCGCGTCGCTGTTTGTATGGAGCGTTTTGGGCAGTCAAGAGCATTTTATGTGATTTTCAAAATAGTCCTATCTCGAAGAGTTTCAAAGCTAACAAATCCATTCTTTCACCGATATTTTCACTTTTGAGAGGTTCTTATATTACCAACAAGAGAAAAAAATAGGACACAAGCCTATTGTTGAGATCTTGCAGCTAATCATGATAGACAAAGTGGTGGGAAGACAAGCAGTAGGCTGGAGAAAGAAATCATGGTAGCGTAACATCAGAGGATGGAGGGTTATCACCAATGCCTTAGAACTTTTCGATCCAGCAAGAGATCGAGTGATATAAGCCATAGATAACATATATAATAATAATATCCTCCAACGATCAGCCACGTACGCAGGATATATTATAGTGCTCAAGTGTGTGCGCAAACACAAGTGCACTCTCTATTCAATTACCCTCATTTTCCGATGGGACCCTACTGTGACACGACCAGAGAGGGATCGGGCGCAGGACCAACAGCATAACGTGCTTTCCGAAGCATGGGGGTACAAGACCGCCAACTTCCAGACTCCGGGCTGCCACTAAGAATTTCTAACCGAAAACTTAGGTAGGTACACTGTTTTTGCCTGACCCAGGGATCGAACCTGGGACCTCTTGTGTAGCCGTGGCTTTAAAGTGCGACACACTAACCACTGCGCCACCAAAGCAGTCAAGTCAACTTATATTTACTGAGATAGAGGCATCAGTCGGCTAGCCAGTACTAGCGCCATCTAGAGGAAAACGACCAACACTCAACAGCTATGTGGTACGGCCAACTTCGAGAATCAGTCAGGGAGACGATTAAATAAAACATCACAAATAACTTTATTTGCTATATAATCCTTATATCAATATAGGCCATATTAGCCGCAGAACCGACAACCGATGGGGTAAACGAGTTCTAGAGTGGAGTCCGCGTCTTGGCAAAAGAAATGTAGGGCGCCCTCTGACTACGTGGAGGGACGATCTGCGCAGGATGGCTGGCAAGAGCTGGATGCGAGAAGCCATGAATAGATCACGGTGGCAAACAATTGAAGAGGCAGTCCACTGCTGGACGTAGCAGCAGTGGACTGCAATAGGCTGATGATGATGATGATGATGATGCTATATAATCATTTTCCCAATAGATCTCTGGTTCATTTCCTATACTTTTTCAAAATGCTATCGTGGGCAGGCTTGGGATTATTATTTCGGATACACTCTTTACTAGCACGATGTAAAAATGCATAGTGACATCTACCGAAACAAAGCCGAATCTCTGCCTGATTGCTTTTTAAAGGTACATCTGCTTTTTACAAACTCTAACGAAAACCGCTGGACTATTTTTTCCATATTAAGGTGATGGGTAGGGCACACTAGCGACGCCAATGAATTTTAATTGTTAGCTACTAAACCGGATCTATTTTTGACAATTTCGGGATTACAACATCTCGGCGAAAACTTATACTATTTATTAAATAACTATGCGCAAATGTTGGGTCCGTTTTTGTACGCGAAAAATTGATTCACGCCATAAGTGGCCGCAAAGGCCGTAAGTATATGCCGAGAGGTTGCAACCCCGAAATTGTTTAAAATAGATCCGGTTTAGTAGCTAAAAATTAAAATCGATTGGCGTCGCTAGTGTCCGGAAGGGAAAAGGTTGTCAGTGCACTTGTGAATCTACTGGTGTTGTCTATGGGCGACGGCAAACGCTTACGTTTAAATTAATTGATTAATTATTAATCGAAAACAAACACAAGTGAAGCAGGATATTAAGCAGACATCTTAAATTAATAATGCACTTACAAATTTATCAGTTTAACAGTCTTCGAGTGGGACTCAAACCTACGATCTTTTAAGGTCTCCGGTAACTTAGTCGGTAAAGCAGTTGCCCGGTTACCAAAAGATCGTGGGTACGAGTCCCACCCTAAGACTGTCGATAAATTATTAAATGCAATATTAACTTAAGAATAAATTGCATAAAATTACTATTCACCAAAATTCATATTGAGCAAACATAATGAAAAAATATATATACCCTGAAAAGTTTCTAGGTCAAACAAAAAGTCGGTTAAAAATTCATTGCGAAATTTATGGTCCTAAAAATAACATCTTAATAAATCTCAAAAACTTTCAACTTTGTCGAAAAACCCCCGACGAACCAGCTTTCAAAATCTTTAGCAACTTTTTAATACGTAACTTGTGCTTCCCTATTCTGCGTGCGCTGAAAGTTTCCACCATCAGACCCACTTCTCTATTTACCGACCACTCCGGAACTTTTGCAGAATTAAAGACAAACATTTCAATTATGTAAAGTATGGTATAAACCTAACTATCCTAGGCCCGATTCGAACAATCTTCATCCATGGATAAATCTATGGTATAACGTCAGATTTGTATAGAATGACAGCGCTATACCATAGATTTAGTATCGGAAAAAGATTGGTTGAATGGGCCCTCAGAGGAAAATCATGTAGTAAATAACTAATGATTTCTTTTAATTAGATAGATAGATAGATAGATACTCTTTATTGCACAACATACAAAACTTAAAAGCTAGGTATACAGAGATACAATGTACAATTTAGGCGGTCTTATCGCTGGGAGCGATCTCTACCAGACAACCTTCAGGTAAAGGACATTAGATAGAAGAGGGGAGGGTGGTGCAATCCTTTTGATTTTGAATATGTTTAATTCATAATTATGTTTTAATTATGTTTTATTCATATTAATATTCATATTTATTTATTGCATAATGTGGTACAATTTGGTCTTATAACTAATTAAGTCCTCACATAACCCTGTAAGGGTAAAGCAACATGGTATACAATACATATTATAATCAGTAACTTAAATATAATTAAATAATTTATGAATGAATGAATTGAGTATCTACATACTAGTTAATTAACATAAACTCAGTGAAGTACGTTTACTCTATTACACAGCAAAATATTCATTTAGTGAGTAAAAGCAATTATTGATCAGATACTCCTTCAGTTGTATGTGTAACTCAGTGGGATTTTCTATTCTTCTATATTTTAAGTAAATAATGCTCTTATAAATTCTCAATGCATCTTACGATGTGATTTGAAACCACGATCCTTCACTAACGGGCAGACTGTTCTTAGCAACTGAGATACTGAGGATGTTATAGTTAAGGATTTGAGCTCACATAAAACTTGCGTGAAGCGGTGTCTGCGCTGTGTTTCGACGAGTGAGTGAGGGTACCAGAGGCCCAGAGGCAGATACTCACAGATAGTCACTCTATCCAGCCGAATATCGTTCTACGCTACGTTTCTATGTCATAGGCATGTCATGTCATGGCGAATACCAGTGAAGAACTGGTATCAGTCTTCGACAGATCGCCTACTGTCACTTTAGGACAATGATTTAATATCTCATGTTCATTGAGTTTTAATATTCCTTTACCTATTTATTTCTTTCAGTCATTCTACGGTAAGTTTATTAATCCGACCTGTTGTATTTTGAGTTTGAGGTTATTACAACTAACTGTGGAATAATAATAATTATTATTTGATAGAAATGGGGTGAGCCTTGCGTCTCATAGCCACTGCGACCAGTAGATGATCTATTGTGGCAGCCCCATAACCTATTACAGCACCTCATGTAGCTCCAGTTCCAGGATAAACCCGAGAATTGAGCTGATGGGGGAGCACTTGATCTCGTCAGCTGAGAATAAGGTTAAACTTTAAAAATTAATGACACCCGCGTTCTTATCTTTTTAAAGTTTAACTTTATTATAGAGTTAGTTGTATTAACACTCAAACTTGAAATACAAAATGTCTGAGTAGCCAACTATCTGTAGAATGACCCAATTTTATTTATTTACACGTGTGTTCTTATGCTATAGTCAGTATAACATAAACTAGCGTTGGTTTTACTGCTCACTTATGATCGTCGTCGATTTTTTTTAACCGCCATTGAATGCTGTTACTGTGAGTGCTCAAACGTTTAGGCGGTTTTTAATATTTTCATGACTCATATCCACTGTCTCTAAAAATGTGCACCAGTGCAAAAATTGGACCAAAATTTGCATTGGTTTAAGCACCAAAAAAGTTCCCTAAAAATTATGATATCCAGCATAGTCAACGCAGAAAAATCTGCTGATTCCAAACATGTATATGTCACCAGAAAATAACAAGATCCGTAAGTTTATCAATTTACTAGAAAGTTAATAAACTTTCGTAGGATTCTAAACGGGAGATAAATTGTATTATTTTTACGTTCACATTTTCGAACATTGATAAACTTTCATGAACTCACTCGTAAAATAATAAGTAGGTAAGCAATATCCAAACACTACGCGCGATCTGATTGGCGTTGCCACTATGAACATTGACCAATCATAGAGCAGTGTGTTATTTTACGTATTTAAAATATTCGTATATTTAAAACAGTTTCTGTGATTGGTCGAACCATATAAAATTATACGAATAGATATCCGTTAGTTTATAAATTTACAGTGTGACGTCGGAAAATTGATAAATTTACGAAAGTGTGGATGTAAGATAATACAATTTAAGTATCTACCGTTTAGAATCCTACGAAAGTTTATTAACTTCCTAGTAAATTGATAAACTTACGAATCTTGTTATTTTCCGGTGACATGTATAACTAACTCAAAACGCCTTAGGTTTAAGTCAATTAGGTTTTCACCCGTCGATATAATAAAAGAACTTATGTAGACCCAACCAGAAGTATTACTCTTGTTTAGCCCCAAAAGCTACTACAATAATAAGCTTTATTTCAAATATCGTATTAGATGTAAGATAATACAATTTAAGTATCTCCCGTTTAGAATCCTACGAAAGTTTATTAACTTCCTAGTAAATTGATAAACTTACGAATCTTGTTATTTTCCGGTGACATGTATAACTAACTCAAAACGCCTTAGGTTTAAGTCAATTAGGTTTTCACCCGTCGATATAATAAAAGAACTTATGTAGACCCAACCAGAAGTATTACTCTTGTTTAGCCCCAAAAGCTACTACAATAATAAGCTTTATTTCAAATATCGTATTCTTGATGCAGAAACTGAATCTTGAAATTACTCTTTTTAGTATGGAAAAATTGCCGTTTTCCTCATTTGTAACTCTTAAAATAAATCGGAGGGCCTAATTTAAAGCAGACGGTTCGACCGAATCAGAGTTTCCCTCCCTTTCACACGCGCTGTGTATCTCCTTTGTTTGGATGCGGCAGGTATATTCTCGTTCGTCAAGGGACGGCTTTAGCCACCTGGTTCTAAGTTTTTACCAGTACTTTAATAATATCCGTTTAGGCACAATCTGCTATGGAATAGTAGCTATATAGTTAATTTTTACAGAAAACACAACTTCTCAAAAAATCTCCAATAGGTACATAATAATTTATTTCTGCATACATACCCAGGAAACATATACACATAACGTAGGAAAGAGTGGACCCCTTCTGTTAAAAGCCCTTTTACGGCCGATTGGAGTCGCTACCGGTTTTATATTGAATGTAATGAAATTAAGACAATAAATGGAACATTTATAAAGACATAAATAAAAAAAAGATTTGTGATTTTTCAAGCTTATGTTGCATTTGTTATTCATATCAAAATCATCTCTAGCAAGATAATTATGAATTTCTAGTGGCTACTTTTTAGGGTTCCATCTGTCCGTCCGTCCGTATGGCACAGCCATTTTTTGCGAAACTATAAGAACTATACTATTGAAAATTTGTAAATAGACGTATTTTGTTAATCGCATTACGACTTTGAAACAAAAATAGGAAAAAAAAATTTTTGGGTGTCCCCATACTTAGAACTGAATCTCATTATTTTTAATTTCATTACAATCAATAAAAACCGGCTTCTGTTAAGATATAAAACAAAAATGACACGACAATGATAGGACGTAACACATTATTTATAATATCTGTTATATCCAAATATTATACTAGGTTAATAGAAAACTTAATCTTATTGATTGAGTTTCTTTGAGGGCCGACTTGACCAATCTTAATCCAATACTAAATCTATGGTATAGCGCTGTCATTCTACACAAATCTGGAGATATACTCGTACCTTAGATTTATCCACGGAAAAAGATTGGTCGAATCGGGCCTCAGTCTCACAAATTTTCTCCCAATTTAGTTTATTAATCCAAAAGTTAGGAGAGGTCGTAACTTAATTAAATTTTATAGGTCGCGGGAAAATCATTAGAAGATTTTATACATCATCCGGTCGCATACCGTTTCTTTTCTTAATTAAAATTAATTTGTAGTGTTATTCCTTGTATACATATTTATTTAAGTATAATTTATTTTAATAAATAATATATGTACATGTATTATACCATTATCGTACATTTATGAACCTTTCTCTTGAATTATTCTATATATTAAAAACCCAAAAGATCTAAGCATATATGGCGAAAGCAACTTTGTTTTATACAATATAGTGATTTGTTAGTTATGTTTTAGACTGTTTTATATAATTCAATCGTATTTACTTCACTTATATTACGAGTATTTTGAATTTCCGGTGATACTTTCGCCTAATTTTTTTTTTCAAGTTTTGTTTACACTCCCTGTTTGACGGACTAAGGTCCGTTCCTCCAAACTTTATCCAACGATAAATCTATGATATAGTGCAGTTCATCATCATCATCATCATCATCAGCCCATTTAAGTCCCCACTGCTGGGGCACGGGCCTCCCTCGATCACATGAGGGGTAATTGCCATACTCACCACGTTTGGCAGACGGGTTGGCGAGGGTTTAGATATAAATTTCAGAGTTTTCCTTCTCTGGGTGCTGATGATCATGCCAGCAACTTTACCTTAGTCGCCTTTTACGACACCTCGGTAAGAGTGAGGGTGGCCTATTCTGCTCTGCCGGGGACCACACGGCTATATATATATATAGTGCAGTTATATGCAGTGTAAAATAAAAATCCGTTCTACCAACTACTGATCCAATAGTCAACGCCAATACTAATGGTAAATCGCTAGACTGCCATTTTTGACCGAATTATATCCTAGGTAATTCAAAATGTCGTTGTCACTGTCACACCTGTTTTTGACCTTTGACATTACCTGTATAATTCTACTTAAAAAAAATATCCCGATCACCCGGTGTCATATCATGAGTCACAAATCAATACATTTTTTTTTGCCGTTTTATAATGTCATTCGTTCATTCACTCGTAAAACAAGGTATAGCTATACCGGCTTTGAAAGATTAATTTTCGTAATAAACCAGTGCAGTGCACCATTGCAAAAATGGGCCAAAATGTTCATTGGTTTAAGCGCCAAATGTTCCCTAAAAATTATGAAACCCAGCTTCAGTTAAGACAACGCAAAAATCCGCTGATTCTAAATATGTACATATATGTATAACTCAAAACGCGCTAGGTTTAAGTCAAATAGGCTTTCACCCGTCGATATAATAATATAAATTATCTAGTTTATGAAATAGCTTTTTTCCTAGACCCAACAAGATGTATTACACGTGTTATGACCCAAAAGTTACTATAGTACGAGTATTTTTATAAGGTTTATTTGAAATTGAGATCATGAAATCGTATTCTTGATGCAGAAACCGAATCTTGAAATTACTCTTTCTTGTTTGGGAAATTCCCGTTTTCATCATTCGTAACTCTTAAAATATTTTTTTTATTATGGCTCTACCCGATGATAATTCGCCAATGTCGAGTAACTTATTGAGAATAAGTAAGTAATCAATAGTCGAAGTCAGTCAAAGTTACAGTCACTCAATAAAACGCCGGTGTTTTACGTTTTATCGACCTACGGATTTAGCGGATATCACTACATCAAACTACACTATATCAAAGCAATCGCGGGTTTTCAGACTATTAGGTCCAAGCAAGTTGTCACGAGATCGATCACGCACTCGACACACAATAGCAGTGTTAAAAACGATACAATCCAACGATTCTTATTATTAGGATCTCTTTGCGGCACTTCACTGCACAAATAAACGCCAAATTTGTACACTTAAAACCACTAGACACTAATTTAAAACCTTTGAATTGCATCAGCCCATGCGGATTGTGTGGCAGCCCTACTCGGCTAATCCATAAAGAAATTATCCTGCGGATGGTTATCTTCTTATAACTGTCGAACCCAGCCTTAGACCACTAGACTTACATTTCACACTTTATTCTAAACAAATGAACATCTCAACCATAGCATCTCAATAATTAACATCTTTGAATGTATTTATAGGTAGGTATGTACGGTACGTTGGCTGTAGAAATGGCACTTGCTAGCTAGCTATGTGACTTCTACATTATTATTCGGAAGGCATAGTATTTTGAGACCTACTAAATTGTATAAGGTCCATTTTTGCAGCCGAATTATGTCTACAAAAAATAGTAAGAGAGGTCTGGCGAATTATACGTCTCAATCCTTCCTTAGCACTTTTAAACTTCCAGGTTTACCTATAAATTTTAAAAGTGTTAAGGAAGGATTACCTTAATATTTTTATTTCGAAATATACTTAGTAGTGACAGATGGGCAGTAAGTATATTGTTTTAGATAATTTTAGTGAAGAAGATTGTATCATTTTATTGATATAATAAATTACCTGGAATGGAAGCGTGTCTCCTCATCTTAGAAGCTGGGCTGGACTCTGGTGACGACTGGCATCAGCTGACTGCACACAAACACTCCACTACACCTGTCTAACAACACACTTTTAATTAATTTTACCAAAATGAATGTATTTATTTGAAAATAAAAACAGAAAACGAGAGCTGCAAAACACTGGCAATACTTTGACAGGACGCTTTAAAACAACATACGGGATTTTTTTTTAAATACAGAATGTGGCTGTAAAGAAAAACAGGGCACTAAGAAAAAAGGTTAGAACATAAATTCGAACTCGTTCGAAATTTGAAAGTCGCGCGAAAGTTGTAGCACGTGCGCGGCGCTCCCTCGTGCAGGGAACGAACCGTATCGTAGGCGGTCGGCTTGGCTTCTGGGCGGGCGGAAGGTTGTGATAGTGATGCCAGAGGTCTGACCACCGAGTCTTTTTTGCAATCGACTTACTTTAAAGGGTTATGTGGTAAGCTCGAAGTTCTTTATGTAGGTAGATAGATACTTTATGAAATTCTTAACAATTATTAATGTCGAATTACAGGATGTTGACATTATTACTTACTCGTATGTTACAATAAAGTTGTTTTTTTTTTTAATTCACTAATCTTATGTGAATATGACTTCAAATATTTTAAAAATAATGAATGCAATTAATTAAAAAAATATTCTTAAAAACCTTCATAAATATTTAAAACAAATTGGATATAACTTACTAATTATGAATAATAATAAATAACAATTCTGAGAATTCAAATAAAAGCGAAGATTTGATATACCTACCTACGCTCTGACTTGAATTCTCAGAAACTCAATAAATATTCAAGTTTATTAAATTCGAGTTTGCAAAAGCATGTGGATATCGAGTCCCGCCCATCACCAATCTAGGGCGGTTGCGGCGATGGGCGGCGGCGCGGCGCGGCTGCCCAAGGCGCGCCCGGTACCAGGCGATCATAACCCACGTAGAAGTAAGCCGACACGTGCGTCGGGACGCTCTGCGCATGCCCGGGGAAACTTCGGGAAAGCGCGCGTGCGAGAGAGAGACGGCGTTACGCCAAAAATAGAGGGTGCGGTCGAGATGGGGGAGTGTTCTAAATCAGGCCGCGCCAAGCAGTCTGAAAAGTTCGACGCTTGTATGTGTGTGTGCACACTAGCGAGTTTTGTTTAGGTTTCCTAAGCGCTTCAATGACAATGATATACGAAAACTTAATTTTAAAAGTAGTTACTTAAATAGTGACACGTAGCTCAGCTGTGCAATTTTAAAACAAACCACGGGACATGTTAACACATTTTTTTCTGGAGAAGGAAAGGACGTCATTGCAACTTTAAACTCGTGCCGTAATAAACTATGAAACTTACAGTGATCTAAAAATATAATTTCAACTAGGGTATTAAACGTAAATAAATAATACATGCTAGAAAGTACTTACTATGAATAAATTTGGTTTTAATAGATTTTAATGAGTAAATGATGACCTCGCTAGGTTTTTGAATTATTAATGTGCCTAGCTAGGCTAGAACTGTTTGTAAAGATTGGACTTGCCAGGTTCACTTGTAATGTTTACTTTCATTTCTAGTTTAAATTATGCATTTTACAGGGTAAATTAACCACTTAGCAAAAGCGAGTATTTTAAAATGTGGAGCGGAGCGGTATTTCATGCAAGCTCATCGGTTACCTACAACTTTGTAAAGCACTGAGGCACAAGTACTGTTCCATATAGAATACTGCTCTCATCTCTGGGTTGGTGCACCTCAGTTTCAACTTCTTCCTTGAGACCGCATACAACGTAGGGCTGCTCGAAATGTCGGTGACTTGACTTCTCTCTGGTCAGCTTGATTCTGCAATGCTAGCACTGCAGAGGGATAATCCATCAACATTCTATACCGTATTTATCATTCATTCAGGGTCATTGCATTCCCGCTAATATGATTGAGTGAAATGTATGGCTGACACTATACGTCATACTTGTGAACAGGTGCCAAATTGGGGACTGTTCTGCTTCAGTTTAGCTCATAATATTAAATAGTATTAATATTATGATTTCCTTTTATTTTATTTTGTGTTACCATTAAACTGTATGGCTTGGTATTAAGATGATGACACAAAATTTGTATGAAAGTTTGGCGATTAAAGGCGAGTAACTGGCGAGTTACTTGTAGGATCTTCTTGACCAGAAACAACTCTCCGAGCCGGTGGTAGAATCGCATTATGTTTATTTTTTTAGTATGTTTGAAATATCGACACATATATATTTATACATGTAAATTATACAGAAGTACTCATAAATAGTTTTAAAATACTCAAACTGTATGATGATTTGTTAGTGCTGTGTACAAGCCTATGCAAATAAAGAATTATTTGAATTGAATTGAATTCAATCACGATGAGTGCTCTGAGGAATTGTTTGATCTATCCTGCAGCTGAATTCCATCGAACCACACGCTAGCGATTGGCATTCCATCCTCATCATCTCGATGGATGGTAGTCTAGTACTGTGTGTTTTGTGTTGTTTGTGTGAACTTTCTACCATGTTCCCCAGTTCTGTGGATGGGTTTGGCTGCGACTATTTCCCAGCGGCTACGACTTAGGGGCCTTCAAGAGAGGTGCGTTCTCTTTTTTAAAAAAGGCCGGCATCACATTAGCGATCGCTCTGATTTCACGAATGTTCATGGGCGGCGTTTTTACCTTCCATCAGGTGATCCGCTTGGTCGTTTTTCGCCTATAGCATAAAAAACAATAATATATGAAGGTGGCGCTATTTTTCTAGACACAATAAGTCACCATACTATAATTTTATTTTGATTTAAGACTATTATGTATTAAATAGAGATCAGATATTATTGTATTTGTGATGCAAAAAAAGTCTTGATAATGACCCTTTTTTACTTGGCAGATTTGACTATTTTATATCAACAATAACTTTTTAACATTTTTTTTAATAACTATCCTACACGTTCCTATACGTTGTCCATTAAAGCATAATTAACTGGAGTAGTAGAGTAGCATTAATAGTTACTTGACAATATTAGTTGTAATCACACTCTTTTATCCTGTTTTTTTAATAAATAAAAGTAATAAATAAAAAATATTTTATTGCCCTCAAATATTCATTTTAGAAAATTGTAGCTACAGTCTGTGTTAGCAATTGGTATGTGTACAATCTGTGCGGATAAGGAATGGGATCAGAAATGGCGGCGCATCTATTTACTTCTCGGTCGCACACTATTTGCGTTTATACTCGCACCCCACGAGTGCGAGTATAAACGCAAATAGTGTGCGCGCGAGAAGTGAATAGTTGCGCCGCCATTTCTGATCCCATTCTTTATCCGCACAGGTTGTATAAGCATGTGCTGGACTAGGTGGTTACCCAATTTATCGGCCGGCGAGGGCGGCGCTGCCCAACGGCGCCGACGTCCGGCTCGTTTTGAGCCGCGGCGGCATTCTCTCTGCGTTACCAAAAAAAAAAGAAAGGTTGACAGCGCTGTTTTTCAGATACTTCCATTTCTCTGGGATGTTATTTGTCATCATCATCGTCAGCCCATTTAAGTCCCCACTGCTGAGGCACGGGCCTCCTTCAATCACATGAGGGGTAATTGCCCTACTCACCACGCTTGGCAGACGGGTTGGCGAGGGTTTAGATATAAATGCAGAATTTTCCTTCTCTGGGCGCTGATGATCATGCCAGCAGCTTTACCTTAGTCGCCTTTTACGACACCTCGGTAAGAGTGAGGGTGGCCTATTCTACTCTGCCGGGGACCACACGGCGACCCGTCTACTCGTCTTTAATTACTAAAAAGAGCTATACTTTATATTCGGGCGTGAATTTGTTAAAAATAAGCAGTAGACTGTACATTAGCAGATTTCGTAATTAATTGGCTAATTATAGATCGTCACAAAGAGGATAAAGGAGATTGTTACTTAGTCCCTTGTTTTGTAAGTTCAAATTATAGGGTGTATTGGATTACCGTCGTGATATCAAGCATTAATGACGTCAACGTGTACCAGATTATACTTTACGGATTTAGGGGATATTTTACCTACTACCTGTGCGGATAAAGAATGGGATCAGAAATGGCGGCGCATCTATTCACTGCTCGCTCGCACACTATTTGCGACTATACTCGCACTCGTGGGGTGCGACTATAGTCGCAAATAGTGTGCGAGCGAGTTCTGATCCCATTCATTATCCGCACAGGTTGTACACCGTTCAATTGCTATAAATAAAATTATAAAAAAGCCTTTCATTTCCAGTGAACATAAACATTATAGCTACTGTATACCATTAAAGTATTACCTACTTAAGTATCTTAGTAACAAATTAAGGTGACGGGTAGGGCACTCTAGCGTCGCCAATCGTTTTTAATTTTTAGCTACCAAACTGAATCTATTTTAAACAATTTCGGGATTGCAACCTCTCGCCAAACACTTATACTATTTATTAAATAATCATGCACAAACATTGGATCCGTTTTTGAACGCGAAAAATTGAGTATTGCCAAAAGTGGCCATTTCTTTGCGTACAAAAATAGACCCGACATTTGTGCATGGTTATTTAATAAATAGTATAAGTGTTTGCCGAGAGTTTGTTACCTCGAAATTGTTTAATATAGATCTGGTTTAGTAGCTAAAAATTAAAATAGATTGGCGTCGCTAGTGTGCCCTACCCGTCACCTTAAGAAAAAAGTATATAAAGTAGTTAGTTTCTAAGTATGAATTATTTGAAAATAAACTTAATCTTAAAATACTGTAACACTATGTTTTAGCAGGTATGTTTTATTATAATTAAATAAATTTATAAATTAAACAATTTATAAATTTATTTAATTTATATTATATTATTCTACTGGAACCCCCCTCAGGTAAAAGCCTATTCCAAAGCTTTCCACTTTTCGCGATCTTGAGCTATTTGATGCCATTGTGGGCCAGCTATCTTTTTAATGTCGTCATCCCATCTTGCGTATTTTCTTCCTCTGCATCGTTAGCCTGATGGGCCTCTCCATAGCGCGATTGTTTTGGTCCATATCTGATCTTTAAGACGCGCTGTGTGGCCAAATGGGCCGACCACACAATGGGCAGACTCGAGTACTTGGGGTACGAGTTTGTAACTGCGATACTTTTCCTAGTTAGTAGGTATGAACCCATTAAGATTGTAGAGTCGAACGTAAACACTGTCCACAAAAAAGGCTTTACTACTGAAACAACGCGCCCTTTAAAGGCTATCTAAAGTAATCAGTAATTTCTCTTTCAAAAACATAGAACACACACACATACACACTTATACAAACAAAAAGGAAGAGTGATTCAACAAATTAAAATAAAATCAAAATTAAAACCTAAAATCAATGTAAGTTATTTGTCCTATTCTCATTTTCTTTGTTGTCATTTGGATAATTTTGTACTAAGATTTATTTTTATTAAATTTATAGCCCTCACGACAAATAACGTGCTGTGACAGGCCGTGTGGTCCCCGGCAGAGTAGAATAGGCCACCCTCACTCTTACCGAGGTGTCGTAAAAGGCGACTAAGGTAAAGCTGCTGGCATGATCATCAGCACCCAGAGAAGGAAAACTCTGCATTTATATCAAAACCCTCGCCAACCCGTCTGACAAGCGTGGTGAGTATGGCAATTACCCCTCATGTGATTGAAGGAGGCCCGTGCCCCAGCAGTGGGGACTTAAATGGGCTGATGATGAGACGGTCCAACTCTTACCATCACTTGGAGCCCATTTCTCGGGCTCGTGACATTTCTTTTCATACGACACATATCACTAAAACATAGTTTTTTTGTATGGTTTTCAGGTGATATCCGACATGTTTTTTTCATATCGAAATCCCGAGAATTGGGCTCCTGATGTTAAGCGATTGCCGCCGCCCATGGATAACCATAACAACAATGGAGTTACAAGTGGCTACTAGTCTTTAAATTCACCTTCACTCACTTAGCGATACACAGTTCAAACTTTATTTCACGCCGGTTATCTACAACGCCGTGGTATCAATACGGTCGATCCTGCTCATTCATGCCGAAGGATAGTACACACGTGGTAAAATCTTAGGTATATATCATCTCATCCAGCGTGTAAAGCCCGGTTGCGTCCAAAACTGAGCCCGGGTGCGATAGACCGGATGACCGGGTGAGCTAAGCTTCGGCATGAATCTACCGGCTCGACCGGAGAGATACCACAGCCTCACAGAAAACCAGCGTGAAGCAATACTGTGCTGTTTCACTGCGTGAGTGAGTACCCTCACTCAATCCGGGGGAATGGGGGGTTAACAGGTTGGCAGCGCACTTGTAACTCCATCGCTCAATCGCTACCCATCAGGTGATCCGTCTGCTCGTCTGCCACTTATGTCATCAAAAACGGCTTTATTCATAAACGTTCAATAAACCTTTGTTAGCTAAAACGGTGTTAAGGTGACGGGTAGGGCACACTAGCGACGCCAATCGATTTTAATTATTTGCTATTAAACCGGATCTATTTTAAACAATTTCGGGGTTACAACCTCTCGGAAAACATTTATACTACTTATTAAATAATCATGCACAATTGTTGCGTACGCGAAAAATTGATTCACGCCAAAAGCGGCCATTTTTGCCGTGATCAATTTTTCGCGTAAAAAACGGACCCAACATTTGTTCATGGTTATTCAATAAATAGTATAAGAGAGGTTGTTATCCCGAAATTGTTTAAAATAGATCCGGTTTAGGAGCTAAAAATTAAAATTGGCGATTGGCGTCGTTAGTTTAAAGAGTAGTTTTGACGTTTGAAACAAAAAAACTTACATTTTTTTTGGAAGATGAATGAAAACTACTTTACAACACCATTTTAAGTAACAAATGTTTAACAAACATTTATGAATAATACCCTTAGTTTTAAGCAATAAAAATATAGGATAAATAGCTTTCAGATATTATGGATAGAATAACAAAAGTTTGTACGTATAATAAAATACATACATACCTATTCTTCGCATCTGGCTACTAGCCCTTATTAAAATAAATGACAAAATTAAACACATTCCTATTTTAGGAGGAAACTGTTTGAAGTCGACTGTACAAATTTAATAAGCCCCAGTTGCCTAGCAACGATACCGCGAACAGGTGTCTAACGCAACCCGTGTATTTGTTACGTTACGGTTACGCAGGATCCCCGAGACCTTTGCACTCCTGGTACTCCTAACCTTATTACTGAAGTTTCAAGGAAAACCGTTGCTTGGTGACTCAAAGGTTTTCTAAGGCTCTGAAAGTAAATAATTTAACTTAATTATTTAATTTGAAAATATTTTCTTTTCCTCAGCGTATTGATGCCAACTTGATGAAGAAAAATGCTCCCTTCATAATTAATTAACACTTAATAATGATTTCAAAAAATCTGCACTGCAATAATGAAAAAATCAAAATTGAAAGATTTAAGGTGACGGGTAGAACACACTAGCGACTCCAATCTATTTTAATTTTTAGCTACTACACCGGATTTATTTTAAGCCATGTCGGGGTAATAATTTCTCGTCAAACACTTATACTATTTATTAAATAACCATGCGCAAATATTGGGTCCGTTTTTATTGGTATTTAGCGTTATATTCGAGTATATGGTTATTTAATAAATAGCATAAGTGTTTGCCAAGAAATTGTAACCCCGAAATTGTTTAAAATAGATCCGGTTTAGTGGCTTAAAATTAAAATCGCTTGGCGTCGCTACTGTGCCCTTCCCGTCACCTTAAACTAATTTTTCAAAGACAGTTAAAAAACGTGATTCGGTCTTTTTATGAGGCTGTTTACAGGAAAGAGATTTGACTCTCTCTCCTTCTGAGCTAGAACCAATCTTTTCCATACTAAAACAGCGTTCGTTAAAATGACTTTTCGAGACACAATCGTTCATAATTACGGATAAATTAATTATTATAGAAAAGTTATCGATTAGTTCTTCTACCACACATAAAGAGAGCATAATTAAGGAGTGACAAAATTAATATTTTATTCTTTAATATAGCACCTTAAACGTAACCTTAAATAAATCAATAAAAAAGAGTTCGCTACAGTCCTATATTCATTAAAATAATATTTCAATAAACACTTACGAATTCAGGTACCTTTACTTTTCTTAGTAAATACGATTTAATAAACACCGTAATAGCAAGGCGTAATGAAAGGATCTGAAAAATTAAATCAAGCACTCTCTTGGCGCTCCTTTCCTTAATAAAAACGCAACGAAATTTCTCCAAGCTCCTTATTACTCGCCCTACAAAAAGTATTCCTCACAGTAATCAATCTCCCCTCCCTACACTCGAAAACGTCAGCATGACACAAATGAAAGTGACGGGCATACGTCCGTTACGTCACAGAAGTCAATTTTCGCCCCCGAAGTACCAGGCAAACAGAATTCGAATGGAGATCGCTCAAATACGAGTATAGTCAGGTGAAAATAGCCGCCCCCACGTACCGAAATAGCGCTGCCAGCGCCGCGCCGCTTTCGTATTTGGAACACCAGCCAGCACCATCTATTGTGATTGGAGCGTTCTATTTTTAAATCTGACATTGGGAGTTTCGTAAGCGTCGTGGGTTATACTGTTGTTCTGGTTTAAATTGAGAACAGATAGTTTATTTATACATTTCGTAGTCTTTTAATGTAGTTTTAATTGCCAGTAATGAAAAAAAAAGGAAATTATAAACTAGGCACGCATTGTAGCGACATAAATAAGCCACTAAGTTACAGGAATTACTTTATATACGAAAGTTAATTCTCAAGTTTAAACATTAAGAACTGAAAAGACGTCACAACGTCACATGCATTAATTTCAATATTTTTGGTAGAAAAGCAAAAACAATACGTGCATTGTAGAGCCATCTAGTGTGAGTTACGGAAAGAGTCATATCCTACCGTAACGTCAGCTTACGTATAAAGTTACATACAAAAGCAATGAAAACAAGTTTATGAGTTCTTAAACTTAGTGGTTTGTGAGAAATTAACTAAATAGTTTGTCAGTTCTTTAATTGTACTTTGAAGATTTTCAGTTTGTGTATAACCGAGTATTTTTATGAACTCTACACTGCACAGTGACGAAACTTAAGTTATATTTTGAGTAGGTGAAGTAACTATAATGTGACTCGAGTCGCCATGCAGTCGCCATTGTACTGCATGGCGACTCGAGTCACATTATAGGTTAATAGCAGCTTTTGACGGTGATTTTTAAAATAAGAAACAATTTAACTAGTGTGATTTAATAATAATGCATTTTAATTACTCAGTAACATTTCACCTCGACTTCGGTGACACAGTGGTTAGTGGGTCGCACATTAAGGCGACGGCTGCGCAATAGGTTCGATCTCCGGGTCAGATCAAAAATGTGTACCTAAGTTTTCGGTAAGAAATTCTTAGTGGCAGCCCGGAGTCTGGAAGTTGGCGGTATTGTACCCGCCGCGTGCCTCAGAAAGAACGATAAGCTGTAGTCCTGGGTCCGATCCCTCTCCTGTCGTGTCACAGTAGTGTCCCATCGGAATATGAGGGTAAGGGAATAGAGAGTGCACATGTGTTTGCGCACACACTTGAACGCTATAATATATCCTGCGTACGTGTTTGTTTGTTGAGATTGACCACAGTAGCTGTAAACGGTTGGAGGATTATTAACATTTCACAAACATTATTAATTATTTGCAAGAATAGTTCACGTCATTTTCAAGTTCATTACACATAGGTATTACACGTCACTCGCCAAGCGACCTTACCGCCTTCCTCGAGAGAAAGGCGCCTGTTTAAGGTGACGGGTAGGGCACACTAGCGACGCCAATTGATTTAAATTGTTAGCAACTAAACCGGATATCTTTTTTTTAACAATTTCGAAGGTCTAGCATCTCGGAAAGCACTTATAAAATATATTTAATACTTTATACTCAACTTTTTGATCTGCTTTTGTACTTGAAATTTGAATTACCGCTAAAACCGGCCACTTATAGCGTTCATTCAAATTTCGAGTGCTTAAACAAATCAAAGAGTAGACATAATTATTAAATAAAAAGTATAAATGTTTGCTTAGAGACTGGAGCTCCGATATTATTTAAAATAGATCCGGTTTAGTTGCTAACAATTTAAATCAATTGGCGTCACAAGTTAGGGGTATCTGTCGCCTTAAGGTGACGGGTAGTGCACACTAGCGACGCCAATCGATTTTTCATTTTTAGCTACTAACCGGATCTATTTTAAACAATTTCTGGTTACAACCTCTCAGCAAACCCTTATAGGGACTTTTCATTAAATAACCATCCAAAAATTTTGGGTCCAACGCGTACGCGACAAATTAATTCACGCCAAAAGCGGCCACTTTTGGCGTGAATTCAATTTTTTTGCGTACAAAAACAGACCCAACATTTGTGCATGGTTATTTAATAAATAGTATAAGGGTTTGCCGAGAGATTGTAACCCCGAAATTGTTTAAAATAGATCCGGTTTAGTAGCTAAAAATTAAAATCGATTGGAGTCGCTAAGGTGCCCTACCCGTCACTTTAAGACTAAAGTCGAGCTGGGGGTGTTAAAGGGTAAGCGGCGCACTTGTGACACCACTGGTGTTGCAGATGTCCATGGGCGGCGGTAATCGCTTACCATCAGGTGATCCGTCGGCGCGTCTGCCACCTATATCATAAAAAAGAAAGAAAAAAAAGAAATAAAAGTGTTAATAAATTCAGTTTTTTAACATTCAGTGTTATGTTTTCCGTTGACGGACACTCAGATGATACGTACATTATTACAATACAGTTTAGATAGTCTTTATCTCAGTACATAGCAGGTATTTAGTTTAATGTGTGATCATAATACAAATACGTTTAGGTAAAAATAAAGCGCTCATTGACAAAAAAGCAATGTCCCGTTTTGAGCCAAAAACATAACACAAGCGCTCATACCTGTGTGACGTTGACTCACACTTAGCTACTTTTACCCACGGGGTTTTCAAGTACATGTGTAAGTAGGTACGTAGGTATGCCACGTCACTCGCAACCTTGCCGCCTTCCTCGAGAGAAAGACATCTGTCGAGGACTCGAGTTGAGCGTCGAGCGGCTGTGCTCTTCCTACTTAATCTGTCATAAGATTTCCGTATATTTTGTTCTAATTATGCGCTTGAAGTTATGTCGTATGTAAGCAAGGTTGGTTTATCTAATTTACTGTTTTAAGTTGGTCCAAATAAAATTTTATTTATTTAGTTATTTTTAAGGGAAACTAACATTATTTTGTAAACTTATAAATAACACAAATACTGATAGAACATGTAACAACAAAGTTTCCACAGATATTTAAAACATGTTACAAGTGGTCACAATAATATTATAATAATAGTAAGTACCTAGTTTATGTGGCTGACAAAATACTTTTCGAATAATATACTAGCTAATGTTCGATTAGTATATGGGTACATAAATAGCAATGAAAGATGTTTAATAAAAATAACCAAATTCTAAATCGCGTTTACAACGTCCCTTCGAAACTGGGAAGGAGAACTAGAAAATATATCGATGTGAGAACAATTGGTATTATAGGACTTACACACTCGAGATAGGAAGTTATTACAAGCATAATTTGTTCACGCTTTAGGCAGATACAATAGTTGTCTATTCCTGGCGGTTATTCTCTGACATCAGAATTTTATATCGTATTAATTTATTATCGTAAGGTAATGCCAAACACAGCAAATTTTCTATTGTATCTGTCGTTTGGTCCTTAGGAGGGTATACTTCGTTGAAAATGATACTTTCCAAAAACGTGATATGTATGCATATGTGTCCTATAATGTTACATCATTGTTTGTTGATGTCACAAAATTTTAATTGGATATTTTTAGATTTATCGATAAAACATTAAAAGATTTCAGTTGGTTAGTTATGTAAACTACATATATAAAATGTTTAAATTGTTTAATGTTATGTTGTTTATGTGATAAAAATGTAGTACTATTTACAATGTTTTTATTATTATGCAACAAATTATTAAGTTTTAGAAATAATTTATGATTCTATTTGTACTTCATTATTGAGAAAACCTCTAATTATTTTGTATTTCCGTGTCCGTTTACAATATATTTGAATGTAAAAGTCGCTAAACGATCAGTTCAGTTTTCTTATTCGTTTAGAAATTATAATTTCATTTCTGTTTCCGTCTAGAGATACATATTAATTTATTTCAGAATTATTTTGTATTTCCGTTTCCGTTTAAAAAGATTTAATTTGCGAATTTTATTCTAAACTATTTATTTCATTTTGTATCCTTTTAAAACCGTATTTGTTAATATAATTTATACTTCCTTTTCCGATGAAAACTACGAAATTTATTTTCATAGTTAATTCCATGCAAAATAAGTGCGTGCCTGCAAATGTTATATTCTATGAAGAATGAACTATTCTGGTGCGAAACCATTTGTAATCATCGTCAGTCCATTTAAGTCCCCACTGCTGGGGCACGGGCCTCCCTCAATCACATGAGGGGTAATTGATGGCAATTACCGTGCCAAGCGTGGTGAGTACGGACTCACCACGCTTGGCAGACGGGTTGGCGAGGGTTTTGATAAATGCAGAGTTTTCCTTCTCTTGGTGCTGATGATCATGCCAGCAGCTTTACCTTAGTCGCCTTTTACGACACCTCGGTAAGAATGAAGGTGGATCGCATACAAATGAAACCATTTGTATGCGAGTTTAATTCGCACAAACCGGTTTTTAAAGACCCTAAATTATTATTGGGAACAATTATTCACAAACAAAAACTTATTTGTAACAAAGTAATGAGGAAGTCATTGTTTATGGTTCTATTTAATTATCTAGATTGTAAAAGTAATAATAGTTAATTGAAAAAATAATCCGATCAATACAAATAAGTACAACGGAGTTAACAACGTTTGCAGTCCCAAAACCGGTTCAGTCCACCATAGACCATAAGACGATAATTCAAACTGGCGTCTATAATTACGTTGTCCATACAACACCAGTGAATAACAGCCGGACCAATTTCATTAAAAAATAGTGACGTAGTAAATTATCACTTATCGATATATAGATGGAATTTTCGTAGTACTTAGTGACGACCAGGACCCTAATTCTCGTGCTCGTGATATTTATTTTCATACGACATATCTCACTAAAACTTAGTTTTTTGTATGGTTTTCTGGTGATATCCGCCATGTTTTCAAAATATCATGAGCCCGAGAATTGAGGTCCTGAACAATTCTGATATACGCGTAGTAAGTAAAAAAAAATGTAGGACACTCTTCGTATGTTTACCATTAGCATTTGCTCGGCGGTGAGGGAAAACATAAAAAGTTTCTGAAACGTGTAACCATGATTTAGTTGGTCTGGTGGGAACCAGACCAACCCTTTAACAGGGAACTGTTAAAGGGTTGAGAAGGTCAGACGGCAGTGGCTTCATTGTAATTACCAGAGTGTTGGATTTATATTTACATACTAAATACTTACAACAATAATCTAGGTAGGTACACCTACCTACCACAGCTAACTAGATGTTGGATACTTTTCGCTGTTACTGCTCAAAAATTGATTCTACCATCGTGCAGATGTACCATCTGCACGATGGATGAACTTCTTATAGGATATTTACTTTGTTTAAAAGCATTCGACGACGAACATCAGTGTACAGTCAAATCAACGCTGGTTTATGTTACACTGATTATGGCATAAGATAACCTGTATAATTGTAATATGTAACTCGTTTTGAATAAATAAAATAAAAATTAAAAAAAGTCAAAAATAAACTTAAAATATCGACACTTTCATCGGTACATCCTTAACATAGCGACTTATTTGAAATACCACTTGTTAAATTATAACAAGTAAAAGTGGTTATGGTGATCCAGGATCCTTAGAGAATCATTCACATTATCTAAAGTGCTCAAAACGTGTTTTTTTAATTATTTCACATGACGATGTCTGATTTTGATTTAAGAGATAAAAAAATGTCACTCAAAAGGACCGACTCCATCAATATGTATGAACTATAAATAAGTTCTTGATTTATGGATTATAAACTCGTTAATGTTTAATAATAATTTGGATTAAAATACTAACGAATATCTAGTTTAATGATAGGTTTGGACAGAGGTACATGTTTCTTTTCTAATCTAGTTTTGCTCTATACCTATATATAAATATTATTTTGATATATTTTTAAAGCTTAGGTTGACCGTGGGAGAGCCACGCTCTGGCATGAATGGGCCGGCTCGACCGGAGTGATACCACGGCCTCACAGAAAGGCGTGAAGCAGCACTGTGCTGTGTTTCGCTGCGTGAGTGAGGGTACCGGAGGCCCAATCCGGAGGAAGGGAGGGTTTAAAGGTTGGCAGCGCACTTCTGACTCCACTGGTGTCGCGAGTGTCCATGGGCGGCGGCAATCGCTTACCATCAGGTGATCCGTCTGTTTGTTTGCCACCTATGACATAAAAAAGGCGGTCTTTGAAAAAGGCGGGTAAGTATTCCTACGACACGGACCTCAGTCAAGCGTCATACTCGTAGGATTGAGTGTGGTGGATCCGGATGACGAAAACTTTCGGGCAATTCGACATGTATTTAGTATATGTACTAGCTTTTTGAAGTAAATAGGCAATTTTTGTGGGGATTTTTCAAAACAAAAACAAAAAACAAATGTACAGTTTCGGCATTCCACTGTTTTTTGAGCTCTATTGCCAGTCATGATATTTTGTTATTTTTTCTGAGATGGTTGCTTAAAGGTTGTGAGTATTAGGAACTGCTATGTCTATTAAATAAATTGTTTTGTTATCTTTGTCGTGTCGGGTGATATCTGGCCTATTAAAATGTACTGTTGTATTGGATGGAGGGAGAGTATTTGTAATATGGAACTTTTTCTGGGATGAATTTAAATGCATCTGCTAGGTATTGATGTATAATTGAGGCGATCTGTTCGTGGCGGTGTTAGTAGTCGGATTGTACTAAGTCTTGCAGGCTCCTGTGATGTGCTGAATTGTTTCTGGGGCGCTATTGCAGTGGTGGCATTTATCGGTTTGTATTTCCTTTGTATGTGTTTTCTATAATTTCTTGTTGCCATCACCTGTTCCTGTATGGCCATCATAAATGCATTCGTTTCGGGAAAATTATCATTATTATTTTTCATATTTTTGTCTAATTGCTACCTAATTACAAAAAAGGTACTACTGAAACAAATAATACGCAATAAGCACCTACTAAATAATCTCAGATTACAAAAAAAGCCAATGAAAAATGGTACACGTACGTACTTAATCCTTGAATTTGAATTAAATTTATGTACTATGATATGTTGTAAAAAAATTTAAGCCAAACATAGTTTAAGTCTTAATTAGTTGTATTTTGTTTTAAATCTACGGATTTGTGCTGTAATAATTCATTTTAAATGCACGAATTTTTTGCCTGTTACTAAATTAAACGCTTAATTCAATTAATGATCAGCAATTAAGAATACTTAGCTTGCGGATTAACATTAGATAATTATATAACCATTAAATTATTTGCATAACGTAAATAAATATCATTATATTACAAAATAAGCAATTTTAAGTATGCATGGTAGATATTTGAACCGATAACGAGTTTGGTAGAGACAATCGTGCTACAGAGGTAGTGGGTATGTTTTCCACACTGGAAAAACATTGGTTAAACGTAATAAAATAATAAACTAAAATAAAGGTGAGTAAAAAACTGGATCCAAGTTGCTCAAAATGGATCTGAGTGGAGTCCATTGGGTGCGGGCGGCACAGGACCGATCTGTGTGGAGAACATTGGGGGAGGCCTATGTCCAGCAGTGGACGTCTATTGGCTGAAATGATGATGATGGTAAGGTTGCGAAGATTAGGCGGCAGTCACTTCGCTGTACCAGACTCCTCAAATCCTGAATCATGGTCTAAGCGTACCCCGGGCTTCAAAGGAAAGCTTTGGACGCGAGTGGGAATTATTGAGAGGTACAGTTTTTTTTTACATAGTGCTCACTGATATAATTTTACCAAAGGCAAACTGTCTCAACGTTATAAAAAAATAAAATGGGCAACTAAATGAAGATCGTATTATCACACGAGCACCAACAATATCCTTAATCATGTAGTTTAAAAAAATGTAGATCATTCGCAAAAAAATCGAGTAAAAAATGCAAAATGGCTCCGTTTGGCTTGTTAATGGCAGTATATAACTTATGATAGAAAAGATAACTTATTTTTTCATTGGCCATAACGTAAGTCATGTCATAACAAAGGCTGCGCCGACGGAGGCGGCGGCCTTGGCGCCTGCGCACTCGGGCAATTCATGCTACGTACAAAGTGTACCGTCCGCAAGGTAAGAATAAAAAATTAAATTAACTTTACTTTGATAGCACGCATATGTTTGTGTGAGTGTTACGGATATCAGACGAATATATAATATTCAAATACATTATTTCACACCCAGACACTGGACAAACGCAAGCGTTAACTTCACGAAAGTTGGTCTAGGGTGTCAAACTCACAACCTTTATCGAAAGAAACAGGTTCACTACCATATACTATTGCACATAAATGCATGAGTAAATAAATAACACCCTGTTGGTCTAGTGGTTAAGTACCTCGCCGTGATCTCGGGGTCCTGAGCTCGATTCTCGGGCCGAGCAAAAACTATGTTTCGATTTTTTCGAACATTCCTCGAGTTTGTGATTTCCTATCCGCATTAGGTAAGCGTGATTAATGATGATTAAGCCCATTCCCATCATAGTAGCGATAACTTGATTTCCATGATGGAGGCCTTTGCTCTGCAGTGGGATAATAAAAGCTGATACTGAAATAAGTAAGCAGGTTGCCTAATAATCACTTTAAAAGAAGAAGCAATAACTAGCAGTTGTGAGCTGATAAAGATAAATTTGCCAAGTAAATATGAATGCATCATAAACAAAGTAATTGCACATGCGCTATCAACTTTTCATAAAGATAAATATAGGCTCGTTTCTGAAGGATGTTAATGTATTGTCGTATGGGTTCAGGAATATCTCAAGAAGAAACTAATTTCAGTATGCATATTTGTTAAGACTAGGAACGCAACCTAACTTGTTTTTAAAAAAACGCCGCTAGAGGCGCCACCCAAAGCCATTGTTGTTCACCATATTGTTCACGTTATATTGTAGTAAGAATAAAAAACACTTTGAAAGGTTATCAGAGTTTTTCTACCATAAAATCCTTTAATATTGATAAGGGAAAGTTTTGTACAGGCGGGTCATATGCTATTCCCAGAAGGGTAACATGATGTACAGTAGTAAATTGTAACACCTTAACTTCATTCATAAATGCAATAGCCGGTGGTAGAATCGCATTGTTTATTTACTTTTTTAGTATATTTTATATATCAACATATATATGTATTAATATGTAAATTATTACATAAGTACTTATAAATAGTCTTAAATCATTCAAACGTATGACGATTTTTAAGTGCTGTGTATAAGCCTATGAAAATTAAGAATTATTTGATTTGATTTGATTTGAATAAACTTATTTGACTTTGATCTTAGAATAGAGCTCGCGGCTAGCCAAGCGTCGCTTTGGACATCCGAAGTTATAGTTAATATTTTTATAGCAATCTTCAATTTTATGTCGAATCAAGCACTTCCAAATTTCGTCGGTTTAGTAACGCGTTCAGTGGTCTAATTGGTAGAACATTCACCCGGATTGTAGAAGGTGTGGGTTCGAGTCCCGCCTGAACTCGAGATGAAATTTTAAGTGTGTTTTTGTCCGAAGTTATATTTCGACGATGATGTGTCGATACCTCTTATCTAACAAGATTTTTCGAGAAAATTATTTCGTTATGTCATTGGTGTTAAAGTTGATTATTAATGTCAGTTAATTTGTTAGATTAACTGTGGGAGAGCCACGCTTCGATTCGCACGGTTGGCTCGACTGGAGTGATACCATGGCCTCACAGAAAACCGGCGTGAAACAGCACTGTGCTGTGTTTTGCTGCATAAGTGAGGGAACAGAGGCCCAATCCAGGGGAAAGGGGGATTTAAAGGTTGGCAGCGCACTTGTGACTCTACTGATGTCGCGGGTGTCCATGGGCGACGGCGATCGCTTACCATCAGGTGAGCAGTCTGCTCGGCTGCCACCTATTATAGATAGGAGGTATTGCCACATCATCGTCGATTTGTCATTCTTTTCATTCCTGATATCCGTAACACAAGTGCTTAAGCTACAAAGTACGGAATTACGTCAATATATGAGTTGTATGAATTAAATTTTCACATTGCAAAAATAAAAAAAATAGCACTAAGGTTTTTTTTTTCATTCTGCTATCCGTACTAGCTCCTATCCGCATTCCGCTAAGCGATCTGCGCTCGAACATCCGCTCCACAGAATAACGTGTCCGCTCTGCCTGGCTCACTCTTAGACGCTACTCGCTCGTGTACTCTGCTGTGACGTCCATTCATTACGCGTATCTCAGTCAATGACCTTTGGGATGAGTTAGATGAGCACTGACATCTTTACTCGTATCACGTTGTTTGTTTAAATAAGTTCTGCTTTTGTTTTTTTTCTGTTTGGGTACGATAATCAAAGCTTACTCACCGCCAAGTTTTTGGTAAATAATAGAATATTTTCAAATGTGGGAGAGCCACGCTTAGGCATGAATGGGCCGGCTCGACCGGAGTGATACCACTGCCTCACAGAAGACCGGCGTGAAGCAGCGCCTGCGCTGTGTTTCGCCGCGTGAGTGAGGTTACCGGAGGAGAATGGGGGGAAGGGGAAAAGGTTGGCAGCGCACTTGTGACTCCACTGGTGTTGCGTGTGTCCATGAGCAGACGGATCACCTGATGGTAAGCAACCATCAGGTGATCCGTCTGGTCGTCTGCCACCTCTCATATAAAAAAAGAATAGAAAATCAGCTATACGCTCCATTTTTTATATATCCGGAGGTCGAATTTGGCCTTTGGCCCTTTGGAAGGTACCATCGTTTAATCATCAATCACACACCTATGATATAAAATACTGCATTAAAAGAAAGCGTTCTAATTCTGCTATCCGTACGAAAAGAAGCTCCAACTTTCGTTCGATCGACATGATTGAATCATCAAATTTTAATTGGAATAATGTATTAAAATCTCTAATCCTTCATTTTTGAGTACACGACAAAACAATAGGCGCCCTGCGCTCACGCATCCGTTCATCCTGAGCAGATGCAACTCACCTGTATTTTTTATTGTACGTTCATTCATTGCGCGCATCTCAGTCAATGACCTTTGGGATGAGTTAGATCATCTCTGACATCTTCACTTGTAAGATGTGAAGAACTCATTTGAACAAACAAAATGAAGACATCATTTTGTTTGTTCAAATTAGTTCTATTTTGTTTTTTTTGGGGTACCGTATTAAAATTTTAAAGTCACGCATTTATAATTTAACTATAGGTAGATACTCCATTTAATGTATGGACTTCTGTACCTAACTAAAGAGCTGTAAGAATACATGAGTATTGTGTAATCGAAAGATATTGGTTTACCGTTCATCTACTATCAAATATCTTTTGCCTGGAGATTGTCTGGTAGTAATCGCTTTCAGCGATACGATCGCAGAATTTTTATATAAAATAATTGGCTTGTACTTTAGTGTTTGTTTTTGGGCAATATAGCATTTTTAAATATCTATCTTTACTCAAGTTCCGATGTTACATTTTCAACATAAAATTGTTTTTGGATTCAGAGGGTTCGATAAGAGACTATATAAATAGATAAATAATAAATAAATAAATATTTATTGCAAATAACTTAAATCTATTACAAAGTTTTGGTCAAAATCTTTCATAATTGAACTTATATTTGACATATGAAATACAGAGACCAGAGCTAAATCCGTATAACTTCAAACTTAGGTCTGAATTTACTGCGACTTTTGGCTGACGTGACTATCATTTTCACTTCACATTGGTAGAAATTACTCTATGGACAGCAGGCAAAAATATTTATTAATTGTTACAACGAAGGAGAGCAATCAAGAACCATTATTGTTGTAGCACCAAAAAGTCGCTTACTGTTCACGATTAATAACTACATTTTGTTAGATAAAAAAAAACCTCTAGCGTATCTTTGTCAGTATCAAATCATTTATAATACCCGCAAAGACTCGCGGCAGACGGTAACGTGATTCATTAATTACTAATAAATTATATATTTATGACAGTAAAGTTGTTCGAAATGGACAGTAGGTGTAAAGGGTTTGGCTCGAGTAAAACCTGTTTCGCTCGAGCCAAAGACTGATGGCAGTCGCTGTCATATTTCTATCATGGTGCTGGTGTGTATGGACGGTGGCGATCGCTTACCATCAGGTGATCCGTCTGCTCGCTTGCCACCTACGACATAAAAAATAAAACTAAAATCGGACATTTTTTTTTCTCTGCCTGCCGTGAGTTTTTGCGGGTAATATAATTCTGTAGTCCTAGATATAAATATATTTTTACACGACACCAATTGTCAATCGATAGAAAAGGATATTACGTGATTCGACTCAGCAGGAAATGGACCCGGAACCTTAGGCGCTTTGAACAAATATTTATCGACACGTCATCGAGGTCATGAAGCTGGAATGACAAACATCTAAAGGCGCCAAATTTTGACTTAGCTGCACCTGGATTCGAAGTACGAGAGCTTAGTTACCTAAATCATATTCTCGTTCCATCCTCATCATCTGAAGGGTATAGAAAAAAAAAGTAAGGTATTGGTAATCCAGTACTGTTCGTTTTTCACGAAACGTTGTACCACATACTTACCTCAGTTTAGTGGAAACGTTTGCCTACAGGAGTATTTTTTGACGGTTGCGACTCGTTTATTTTTTTTTTATTATGGTTCTATCAGAAGATATCTTGCCAATGTCAAGTAACTTATTGACAATAAGTGGGTAGTCGACAGTCGAAGTCAATCTAAACCACAGTCACTCAAGAAAAAACCGGTGGTTTACGTTTTATAGATCTACGGATTCTGCCGATACCACTCTAAACACAATTACGGGTTTTAAGACTCTATTAGGTGCAAGCAAGTTGTCCGTGACAACTCACTCAACGTACAATTGCAGTGTCGAAAACGATACAATTCAACGATTCTTCTAATCAGGATCATTTCGCGGCACTTTCCATCAGGTGCCTCGCTTGCTCGCTTGTCGCCTCTAGCATAAAAAAAAAAACTTCACTGCTCAAATAAACACCAAATTTGTTCACTAAAAATACTAATTTGAAGCCTTTGAATTCCATCATCCGACGCGGAGTGCTTGACTCCATTCTCAATAAGCTTTGATATAATATAATCACTGTGACACCTTTTGGAATATAATTTAGACCCGGATTTCTGAAACATACTGGTTGACATATAACATGATTTATCCTACAATTGTAGCCACCTGCAGTTGTTTTCTTTTGTCTGGAAACATAATATCGACAACTGCCCTTTAATTTTGCCATACTTTTGCAGCAAGATCGTTTACCATGCCAAAATATAAATGGAGCTGACATTTTTATTTATTTTCTTATTGTACATCGATGTTGAATAATATATCTTGATTTATAATCAAGATATATTATTATATATATACGTAGCTATTTTTTATTTAAGTGTTAAGTCGTTTTTTTTATTTTCTTTTATGTGATAGGTGGCAGATGAACAGACGGATCATCTGATTGTAAGCGATTGCCGCCGCCCATGGACACCCGCGACAACAGTAGAGTCACAAGTGCGCTTTCAACCTTTACTTAAACCCCTCTTTCCCCCGGTTTCGACCTCCGGTACACAGCACAGTGTTGCTTTACGCATGTTTTCTGTGAGGCCGTGGTATCGATTCCGGTTGAACCGGCCCATTCATGCCGAAGCGTGGCTCTCCCACGGTTGAATAAATCTCATACCTCAAGTCTGTGGAACGGTTTGACTGTAGGAGTATTTCCCGACAGCTACGACTTAAGGACCTTCAAGAGAAAAGCGTACTTATTTTTAAAAAAGCCAGCAACACATTAGCGAGCTCTCTGATTTCGCGGATGTTTATGGGCGGCGTTGATTACTTTCCATCAGTTGACTCGCTTACTTATTGGTCTCTTCTAGCATAAAAAAAAACTTTCAAATTCAAATAGTTTACTGCATGTCCAATATCAAGATGTTACATAAAATAAATTGATAAGAGCAAACATGCGACGCCCTGTAAGGATACAGCAACTTAACATAATACATGACAATACTCAACTCTATTTGACATATTTGTTGAGGATGAAATATGAGACGCCTACCTAGCGTCCGTGGCAGCGGCACTACAACAGAGATAAGGGGACTCACATTTGGCGGCAGCCAGTGAAACACCAATAAAACATTCACAAATTTTATATTACGTTAACTAAAAACAACCTTTCCTGTGGTACTCTGAATTACACTCAATAAAAATATTAATATCAAAAGAAAAAAACGGTAAATTCAAATATATGTATAAAATCCTTATAAAACTATAGATAATAAAAATGAGGTCTGTCGCCAACAATATTATTATTTTGATTGTGGAGCAAGAATTTGGCTACATGATTTTCCTAAGTACTTGTATGTGTACATACAAGTGTACATTACCATTAAATGTAATATAACTCAAATTAACGATCACGCCTGTTGATATTTCAGTCAAAGGTATTTAATAAGCTATTAATACTTGTCAAGAATTTTTTACAGTACAGTCAGCGTCAGATCAAGTTTCCCCCTGCATTGGAAAAATAGCACTTGTGCCCCAGACATAAAGACTGTCTAAAGGTCAACAAAGGTAACTCGACCTGGCGCTGTGTGTACAAAAATACCTATAACATTTGAAGAATAATTAGATACCAGTTTAATGTAGGTCATGAGAGCTGGTCTATTTGACTAACGACTGGGTTGCCAGATCTAATTATTAAAATTACTTGACTGACTGTGGGAGAGCCACGCTTCGGCTTGAATGGGCCGGCTCGACCGGAGTGATACCAAGGCCTCACAGAAAACCGGTGGTAAAATATTCTCAAAATACTCCTAGATAATATTTTTATGTCATAGGTGGTAGACGAGCCTACGGGTCACCTGATGGTAAGCGATTACCACCACATAAGGTTATCCGCAACACCAGTGCAGTCACTGTGCTGCCAATCTTTAAAACCTTCTTCTTCCTTCAAATTGGGCCTCCGGTTCACTCTTTCACTCGGCGAAGGCCGTGGAATCACACCGGTGGAATCCAGCCGAATAATCATCATTTTGACGTATATCAGAATATCAAGTAACAATGCCGAATTCAAGAAATTGGCTGCCGCACTGGCTGCTAACAAGATGGAACCGCAAGCACCGATTTTAATATGTATAGACTGCCTACAGTTTTTTGGCACGTGGCAAAAGTCGGAATTAATGCTGTTTCGACATTTTCCCATAGAAAAAATCGTATACAACGCCCTCCTGTTAATGTCACTGAAGGGCCTTCTGATCGTAGTCGCACTGTTATAGTGGCGCAAAAGATGATAGCAGTTTTGTTCTTCTGAATTCAAGCTACATTTCTTCTACTAGCTACATTTATCATTTATGTTTTGTTTTTTTTTTCTCTATAGCCTGTGTTCGGATTTTAATGTGACAAACTTTTTAATTGGCTATAAAAGCATTGAATAGTTCAATATTCCACGTAAATTTACAGGCTGTAAGGTTTGCAAGAAATAAATAAATACTTTCTCGAACTTCGGCTTTTTAACAGCTTATTTCTCTACAATAGGACCCATCCATAGATCCTTCATAACTTTAGTAGCAGTTCCAATACTTGGTAACTCTATGATAGAGATCTGATCTCCATCGTTATAGCCCAGCTCAAATGTCAAACATTTGAATGCTACTAATTTTCTCATACAAAGTACTATTCTATATCTACTTGAGTGTAACCTCAAGGTCGTTCGTCGGCGTTTCAAATGCTTGCTTATAAATACATAAAAAATACTTGAGTAATTGCTACAACTTCTAAACATTTTTGAATAATGTAAGGTAATTTTTTTTTTATGTGTTAGATGGCAGACGAACGGACGGATCATCTGATGGTAAGCGATTGCGCCGCCCATAGACACTCGTGACACCAGTGGATTCACAAGTGCACTGCCAACCTTTAAACCCTCTTTCCCCAGATTGGGCCTTCAGTACCCTCACTCACACAGCGAAACAAAGCACAGTGTTGCTTCACGCCGGTTTTCTATGTATTTTATTTGCGATATCCTTTCGTGCTAATAATCAGCACGTTATGTAATGGATTTCAACATGATATCATATATCATATGCTTAAAATTGGGTTAATCTTTACTTGTTGCCGTCACAAATTTGCTTCACATTTTCCAACCAACGTTGTTAAGATAGGTAACATACTAACCCCATACTAAATAGAACTTGTGCATGTTTAACCGCTCACATCTTCTCCATGCTTTAATTAGTAAATTAGTTTGAACATACTTCGCCAAAGGCTAGCTAGGTACATAAGTACCTAAGTATCTATTCGCGGAGGAGCTTAGACACATAGTGAGTGCACACATGCCGAAATATTAACTAGTGCTGCCAAGCAATCGATGGTACAGTGCTTACGCTAGATCATTAAAAAAAATACCATCACTTACCATCAGTGAGCGTTTGTCTGCCATAATGTAAAAAAAAATACCTTCACCACAGCTACATTACAAACACACATATTACTGAATAGTGACTTTATCAATAAATAAATAACATAAATATTTCACAACATCACATACATTGATCTGACTCCGAGATAGATAGCTCAAGCACTTGTGTTACGGATATCAGAATCAACAGTGGGATTACAAATATATACATATAATACTTTTCTTTTGTAAATAAATACTTATAATACTCGTACATAGGAAACGCAACAACAACAATCAATCAACACATCATTGACAAGGTAGTTAACGTGAGAGAGCGGAACTTGTATTAGGATTCTCTGTGTTACTCGTGGAGTCTGGTCGGTACGAGACTTACGGGGTCAGGTCATAATAATAATGCGTCTGCTGTCTGATCTTTGCAGCCTCTAGACCCGAAATTGTCACTGCCGTTCAGGTACGCGGCAGGTGAATAGTACGCTAACTCGTACTATTTAAACCAGTCTTTGAACATGAGGACCATGATTACCTACATACTCATATCACACATCCAGTTAATGATTGAAACTATCCTAAAGAGGTAGATTTCCCCAAGAATACAGCTCAATTCAATTGAGAAAATTTGACATTATTCTAACCAATAGGTACGTATTTGATACCAATACGATATTTATCTTATGAAGTCTCAATAAAGAAATACAAAATCATATTCGTTTAAAATCTATTAGAATTGACGTAAATAAAATAATAACTTTAAATAGAACAGTATCCGTAATTGTATTATGAATATTATAAAATTATTCCTCTTACCTTCATTAAAATAGGCGGTATGAATGTATCAGATAATCCATTTCATAATGGCGACCTTAAACTAACAAATACAATGCCTCAACCGCCGTCCTTGGCTGGAAATAAATTAAACTTGTAGGTAGTTGAACTGCCCGCAATACTCGTGGTGTTAGGCCGATCATGATCAGTAGCGATAGCGATTTACCATAAAGAACCCGAAGTGTTACAGACACGTTATCAAAAATATTATGCATTAGTTTACGCTAAATTATCAGTATAATTTAATATAGCTTTCGAAGACGTCATTTAATTTGAAATGTCTGCCTGGCAGCTACCTCAGCCAACGCACTGGGTTAGCCGTTCAAAGAGTTAATGCCGCCAGCATTCTGGGCACGATGAGTAGCGGAGCAGACTATACTCTTTTGTAAATATATTTTATCTCATCCATCATATTGTGTTAATAATATATATCTTTTTGTGATCCGATTAATTTTCTGCAACTAACACCCATATAAGGACCATTGAATAGAGGCTTTAGTTAAAGGGACATTAAATATGAATAGTTTATTTACGAATACGATATGTACAATGTAATCAGAAAGAGCGTTAAAACTTTGCAGATTTGTCAACTCATCTCTTGTTTGTAAAAGAAAGGACTATAGCTCCTTGGGAGAAAATGTTTGTTTTCGTAAGTATAATGCTCTCGCTAAGGGAGTGAGAAGATTAGAAAAGCACGGTGTGTATATCTTCCTTGTTTAAGTTCTAACGTAAATATTTCTCTGGACTGTAACGTCTCCTGTTATGGGTCTAATGTGCACTGACGACTACCTATTGTTTGTTACCACAAAAATCGCTATCAAAACCGTCCCATCGCATGTATGGCCGCATAAATCAATCATGGGGAATTATAGTTTTCTCGATCAATTACCTTTTCGCATTTTATACCACTGTTAAGCGTTGACATTTGAAAATCGTATTTTTTTTTCATCTCGCAATAAACATTGATTTAGTACGTACTAGTCATTTCCTGGGCAATTAACGTCCAAATAGGAGATAATTTTGTGGCAAGAATTATATCAACTTGCCTATTTTGTTCTGAGATAATAAGTACTGAAATAAATTAACACGTACAATAAACTGATTCGGTATTACCCAATTTGCATATTAAATTATTGGGTTTGCAAGAACCTTACTATAGAATATTAGAAGCTATTCTTACCTATATTATAACAACAATTAGATGACCAGGTACTTGTATGAGCATGTAAAGTAAGATTTAGTAACTTACAATTACAAGTTATGTTTTTTTATGCTAAAGGCGGAGAAACGAGCATGCGAGTCACCTGATGGAAAGTAATCAACGCCGCCCATGAACATTTATACAATTTGTATTTTTTTTTCTTTTGATATTTAACGTTATGTTTGACGCCGACTGCTGCATATACACACTAACTAACTAACTATACACTATATTCGCAATAAAGATATTATTTCGTATTAAATATAAACTATGACTTACAGATTAACCGATTGGAAGCAGACAACATTCAGAATCGTATCTATGATAAATATGCTATATAATCTTAGCATGAACCACTTAAGGCTATAGTTGTAAAAAGCATGTTGCATGTTTGCTCACATGCCCCAAGTGTGCAAGATTCTTTCAGAAAAAGTTTGGCTTCGTACGAGTAAGCCACATGCAGTAGGCCGCGGGCCAATATGGCAGTGCCAACGGAAGCGATGCCTTGACATCGCGTCCATTGTAATTGCAACGTGGGCTCTCCTCTTACTTACCATCAGCCTGAAGAGAGCCAATATACTGTGTCACTATAGAAAAAATGCGAGTCCACCATTGACAGCTGCATAGGAATGTAAAGTCACCGTGGTCGAAATCGACCGTGGGACTATATCATCATCAATGTATTGCAACCCCTCATATTGGCATGTGATTCCTGGTTGCATCCAAAGCTATCGCTACAGACCCCAGGGTACGCTCGATAGATTATCCAGGATTCAGAAATTCTGGTAATTACAAGGTAGTGACTGCCTTCAAACCTTTGCAACCCTTAGACAGGGAAACCAGACCAACTTAATCACTGTTACATGTTCAGAATCTTTATCCTAATCATCATCAGCCCATTTAAGTCCCCACTGCTGGGGCACGGGCCTCCCTCAATCACATGAGGCGTAATTGCCATACTCACCACGCTTAGCGTCTGCTAAGCGTGGTAAGACGGGTTGGCGAGGGTTTTGATATAAATGCAGAGTTTTCCTTCTCTGGGTGCTGATGATCATGCCAGCAGCTTTACCTTAGTCGCCTTTTTCGACACCTCGGTACGAGTGAGGGTGGCCTATTCTACTCTGCCGGGGACCACACGGCGATTTGATACGGCTTCGCAATTTTTGAGAAACTATTCAAGACGTGCAGGTTTCCTCACTATGTTATTCCTCAACGAGCTAATGGAATAAATATGCACAATTGCACATGGATTTGAAAAATCTAGATGTCATGGTCGGATCCGAACCACGACCCCCAGTATGGAAGGCGAGTTCTCCACAGAGATACATCCATTGTATATTATGCAACTAATCATAATAATAATTTTTGAACGCACCGTCAAACACATTGATCAGAAGATACATTCCCAGTCCCACAACCTTTACAAATGTCATGCTCTCCACTTAAAAGTAAAATAACATAAAACGAAAATGCATGCCCGAATCCAATCAATCACTGAGTATCTCACATTATGCAACTGTTAATCAGATATCACATTAGTAAGGTTATCTAAGTGAAACATCTGTGAAGTTATAATTAACCAGTATGAAAGTGACGAGGCAAGGCATAAGCGGAAGCGATTATATTTTTTGAAACCTTTCAATTTCTATGAGGCTAGTACTCTTCGCGTACACTAGCGGCCACCCATAGATTCGTATTAATTGTGGCGATCATGAGTCATTTTTTATAAAAGTACAACGGTAAATCCAAAAAGAAAGGTATTAAGAGTTTTTGAGATGTACTTGTGCAATATCATCTTCGTACAAGTAACCAAAATTCTTATTATTGCCAAAATTACCAATTTGCGAATTACAAAAAAAAAATGGTTACTAGTAGGAAGAAATTATGACACTATTTTGTCTCAAAAATTCTTAATATTTTTTTATGGATTCACCGTTGTACTTTTTTGAAAAATGTCTCATAATTGCCACAATTAATACGAATCTATGGGTGGCGCTAGTTTCGTCGATGCATCACCCTAAAGTACCAGTATAAGCTTGAAAGATAACTACGTGTTAATAATAAATATTTTTTATATGATTTTAAATTTTAAATCTCTGCATTGGCCTGATTCCGTAATTATTAAAAAACACAGCCTGACACTGAACAAACATAAGTGTTCATCACACGAATCTATAAATAGGGAGGAAGGGTCACCATAAATGTGCCATCGAGCCTGTCAAGTAAGTTTTTTAGGAAAATACAGGTTTAAAAATATTTTATGGATGCAATTTTCAATTTTACTTCTTCGCTTCTTAAGGAAGTTTAAAGTAGGAGAGATATTCTCCTACTTTAGACTTTCTTATGCAATATGATCACGAACAAAGATGGTCAGTTTTTAGCGCTTGCACTGTAAGGTGAGCGTTTATTATATTTTAAAATTAAATGCGCATTGGAGTGATGGTAGCTCAGTGGATAAGAACGCGCCTCTCATAACGTGGGTGAAATCCGAGCATGCACCTCCGGATTTTTCAAATCTATGTGCGTATTCTACCATTAGCTCGACGGTAAGGGAAAACATCGTGAGGAAACCTAGACAATTCGCATAGTTTCTGAAACGTATAGCCATGATTCAGTTGGTCTGGTCAGGCGGCAGTTGCTTAATTGTAATTACTAGACTCCACAAATCCTGAACCATGGCCCAAGCGTAGTCCGGGCTCCAGAGCAACAGCTTTGGATGAAACCGGGAATTATACTCTAATATGAGGACTTAATGCGCATTACATGTAGTTGTCTTGTTGGCTCTTGTCAGTTCAGAATTCGAATGTCGGGTGAGAAAAAAACACTTTTTCGGAGCCAGCTTAGAGCAAATTTAACTTTCCGCTATCTCTTTCCCTTTGGACCTCCTTATGCAATCAGATCACGAACAAAGGTTGTCAGTTTTCGGCGCTCGCGCAAGTTCAATGCCACGGCCGCTCCAAGATGAACGATCATTACGTTACGTCACTTAATGTGCATTGTTGCATGCGATCGTTCTGTTTTCTTTTAATTTTAAGCATTGTGTAACGTCACTTATGATGTCGGGCGTACTCAAGTGATCGGCGAAGTCATCAAAGGGAAATTGGGAGTGTTTTACAAGGTCGGTTAGCTTGTAAGTTTATTCTTTGCTAGTATAAAAAATGACAGCGTGATAATTTGATTTTATACGGCGTACGCTTAGATCATGATCTAGGATTTGGCTATTCTGGTATCTATAATACTGATACTAGAACATCAAAAGCTATGCTGTCTGACCTTCAAAAATGTTGACGGTAAATAGACCAATGGGACCCTTTCGAAGGGTCACGGGTTCAGAATCATTAAGTCAATAATTATGCTTTCCATCATTTTGATATTGGCACATGCAGTGTCCTTTTTATATGATAGGTGGCAGACCACGATTGCCACCTGCCACACCAGAGGAGTCACAAGTGGGCTGCCGACCTTTTAATTCCCCTTCCTCCCCGATGGGGCGGTCCGGTAACCGGTAACCAGTGCTGCTTTACGCCAGTTTGCTATGAGGCTGTGGTATCACTCCCGTTGAGCCAGCCGTGGGGAGCCAAGAACCCGTGGGAGAGCTACGCGTCGCCATGAATGGACCAGCTCGACCGGTTTGATACCACGGCCTCACAGGTAATCGGCGTAAAGCAGCACTGTGCTGTGTTTCGCTGCGTGAGTGAGGGTACCGGAGGCCAAATCCGGGGAAAAGGGGGTTTCAGTTAGCAGCGCACTTGCGACTCCACTGGTGTCACGGGCGTCTATGGGCGGCGGCAATCGCTTACCATCAGGCGATCCGTCTACTCGTCTGCCACCTATCACTTAAAAAATACATGTCAAAAAGTGGCTCTACCACAGTCAAAATAGTCACCTTTTACAGTTTTATATCTCTTTCTTGAAGCTCTTCGGGATTCGGTTTTATCCGTCCAACCGGATCAGAGTATTATCCTCCAAGACTCTGTTCGGGTCTCTGAGCCAGAAGAGTAAGTAATAAGTACCTAACTGTCCGTTGGCGAATGTGTCCTACTACATAAGATTTTTAAAACCCCGATCTCATATCATCCTCTCACTATTACCGAGTAATTTCTACAAGTTCATCAATACAAAATGTGAAACCACAGAAACTACTTAGTTACTAAGCCCCGCAAATAACTCTGTCCGAAAAGATATCGGTTGTTCGCGTAAACGCTCCAATTCCGACGAAACCCAATACTATTGCACATTTGGGATTGATTTTCAATTTACTTTGCATATAAATTGCGGGGGAATAGCAACGGAGTCATACCTTGTGGGACACTCGGTGGTTAGTTACACAGGATCCATCAGATCATCTTCGTCATCATCATGTTCCAAAAGGTAAAATTTGACAATAACTTAAATATGAAGTAGTTACCTTTTAAGGATAAATTTTAATATACAGAGTGTATCTGTGAACATTTACATCCCTTTAACTTTTCTGCGGCATTGGGTCCAAGTGGGCTTGCCCGGGGTCGCAGCGCGCGGCAGATGCCTAAATTAATTGGTTGTGGTTCTACTAACTTAGTTTTTAAGTATTTTTGTATACTAATAATATTATGGGCGAAGCCTGAAATAAATGAATTTTATTTATTTATTATTTAACTACGTGTTCTATGACTTTTGAAAATTCGCATAAAAAAAATCGAGAAAAAATCCGATGAAATTTGGAAAGTCGTAGAACAAATGTTGCTCACAATAGTTGGTAGAACACGTAGTTAAAGGGATGTAAATGTCCACAGATACACCTTTTATAGAAAATGATTTTAAAAAGAATAAAACTAATAATAATAGTAAAAAAAATCAGTAGAAAAAATAAAAGGAATGATAGTAGAGAAATTACAGTTTAAAACTGACAAAAAAATGAAAGAAGTTTTATGTACTACATTTTTAAATCTAAATTTTTAGCTTTTAAATCTTACTTTGTTTATGTAAAACTAGTTTGATTTAAAATATACACTGCCTTTTGTAAAATAATTAAAAGCTAGAAATGTCACTCTTGAACTAAGTACTGCTACTATAAAATGTCGTTGTAGATACTCGTTAATCGTACAAGATTAACATAAACTGTCAAGGGCAACGAATCTAGAGCCATTGGAATGTAAATAGAAATAGAACTGGCCGCAGGTACCTAATTTATACTAATATGCAAGAACGCAGATAACTTCATTAACTAATTTATTTGATCTATTGAGATTAACATGTAAACCAACTAGGAAGGTGTTCATAATGTAAATGGATTCAAAGAAAATGTTTCATTTGTACATTTGCAGTTGGCTGTACTCTCCTACCTTATTATATCCACGACGTGCACTGTGCTGCATCAAGCTCCGATCCCAATCCTGCTTGACCTTCAATACCACGCAGAACCAAATTACAACTTTGCTTACGAAGTAAATGATCCTAGCACTGGAGACATCAAAAACCAACACGAGAGCCGCCGAGGGGATATCGTTCTCGGGCAATATTCTCTGGTACAACCAGATGGCGTTAGAAGGACTGTAGAATACAGAGCCGATGAACATACAGGTTTCCATGCTACTGTCAACAATGAAGGTAGACCAACTCAAGCTCCCACTGAAGCACCAGAAGAAGAAGCCCCAAGAAGACATAATGTTGCTGTTCATGTCATCCAGCCGTGGCCTACTGCAGCAGCTTCTACAACGACTAACGCGCCTGTAGCCATATCGAGGACCTCCTTCCATCAGACGATCTCCAACGTCCATCCAAACATCCATAATCCTTGGCTCTAAATAAATAAAACTAGTTAACCACTAACAAAAGTAACAGGCGATGGAAACGGACACTGATTTGAAATTTAATATATATGTCTGCATTTATACTTTCCTACTTAACGTCTCAATGTCTATTATATTCTGTTGTATCATGTTGATGTTGCTTTAAAATAAAACAGCTGTCTTAAAATAAAAAGTACTTATTGAGTATGACTATAGCTATTTTGGTTTCGTTTGTGAAGTTTTCATGGTCTACTTGTACAAAAGAGAAACACTATTGGCATATTTTTTCGATGTAAACCAGATACCTACTCTATCATTAGTCAAGTAAACATAATATTTTGAAACTTTCTATAACATTATTACCTCTAAAGAGCTTTTTTTAAGCGACAGATAGAGGCGATAAATGAGCAAGCACCTGATGGAAAGTCATGAACAGTCGTGAGATCAGAGAGATCGAAAATGTGTTGCCGGCCTTTTAAAAAAAGTACGCTCTTCTCATGAAGATCCCTAAGAATTTTTAATTATGATCTTACTTTTTGATATTTACGATTTTTTTCACATTTTTATTCTTTATTTTCATTTTTTAAACCTAATGGGATATTTCAAAAAACCATCACGGACCTCGCCTTGGCCCATCTCCTGATGTTGTAGCCAAATATAAACAAAAGATATTAATAATAACTGACACGTCGTTACATACATTGTCTTGAATCCAATCCAATAAAGTTTTTCTCTTGTAATCGATTACAAGTAACAATCACAAAATGAAAATGAGATCATATTAAAAAGCAGTCTTTTACAATGATCTCATTTTCATTTTGCCCTGCAATGCCAAATTTCTCAACAGGTTAATAAAATGATCTTACTCTTGTATTCATAATAAAATGTAGTCTCTGACTAGAATGAGATTAAATACATAATCAGTGACCGAACCGGTTAACCTTGCTTAGGCACAGCTAACCGCGAGTTGCAGGGAAATTGTCCTACGTAAATACCGTCTCTATGACTTAACCTTTAGTCCTTTGAATATTTATGCAATTATGTAACTGTATATGTATTAAACGTTGTGCCCGCTGTTGAGAGGCAGGATTCTCAAACTTTTTTTTTAATAATATAATAATATCCCTCAACCGATTTCGGCTAAGGCGGCCGATCCCAATGATCAGCCACTTACGCATGATATATTATAATGTTCAAGAGTGTGCGCAGAGACAAGTGCACTCTCTATTCCCTTGCCCTTTTAATCCGATGGGACGCCAGTGTGACACGACTGGAGAGGGCTCGGGCGCAGGACCAACGGCTTAACGTGCTTTCCGACCAAGACAAGACCAAGAGGTTACAAGACCGCCAACTTCCAGACTCCGGGCTGACACTGAGAATTTCGGAAAACAACAGAAAAACAAAGGTACAAATTTTGTCCCGACCCGGGGATCGAACCCACTCTCTTTAAATTGCGACGCACTACCCACTGCGCCAACGAGAAGTTTTAATGATATGGGTTAACGCTTGACCACAATCGACCCTGGTGAAAATCGTTTACCTAGAAGATGCCAGTTCAATCTTTTAAAATATCCATATTATAATGCTTTTACGAACTATTGTCAAAACTAGTTACACCAAGAATTTTACTATCAGCATATTCAAATATAAATTATTGCGACGGCAAAGTTCGATTCCTTTGCTATATAAATAATATTAGACAATGCGACACGACTGGTATTGAACGGGGGGTGTATTTTGGAACTAGCCTATATATTTTGTCAAGTAAAGATTCTTTGTATGAACTGAATTAATTTTATAATTATTTTCGTTTACGAATCTACGTGTACCTACTCATTGTACGTATCCTCGTCAGTTTGTGACTAAATGCTTAGTATGTATTGTCTGGCACATTTATTATTCTGATATAGGTACCTAAATTTAGTCGCGTTACTTACATTTTTTATATGATACGTGGCAGACGAGCAAACTGATAGCCTGATGTTAAGCGATTGCCGCCGCCCATAGACCCGCGCCACCAGTGGAGTCACAAATGTGATGCCAACCTTTAAATCCCCTTTTCCCCCGGATTCGGCCTTTGATACCCTCATTCACGCAGCGAAACACAGCACAGTGCTGATTCACGCCGGTTTCCTGTGAGCCGTGGTATCACTCCGGTCGAGCCGGCCCATTCATGCCGAAGCGTGGCTCTTCCATGGTATGCGCAGTGCTGCTTCACACCGGTTTTCTGTGAGGCCGTAGTATCACTCCAGTCAAGCCGGCCCATTCATGCCGAAGCGTGATTCTCCCACGATCACATGTGCTTCTATTTTAACTAAAGCAAAAAAATCTTATATTAATACTTTGAGATGCCCTGGTACAAAATAATTGTATGTCCGTCGTGTTAAGCTCTCACGCCGCGTCATACCTCGAATGCCCTTTGGTAATTAGTTTCATTCGCCAAATTCCTCTTGTGTTGTAATTACAATGAGAATGCCTGAACACATACGTGTATGGGGTAGTATGCATTTTATTGTGTCTATGTACAGTTTTTAATTATTTAATTAAAGGAGAATGCGGGTTTCCGAGTTAGCTCTATATTGCTATGTAGCAAGCTAAGCCGCAGTGAACGAACGAACTCTAGAACAGAATGGTGACTAGGTCTCGGTAAACGTATTGTAGAGCGCCCTCAGGCCAGGTGGAGTGACGATCTACGCGGGATGGCTGGCTAAAGCTGGATTCACCGTCAGCCCATTTAAGTCCCCACTGCTGGGGCACGGGCCTCCCTCAATCACATGAGGGGTAATTGCAATACTCACCACGCTTGGCAGACGGGTTGGCGAGGGTTTTGATGTAAATGCAGAGTTTTCCTTCTCTGGGTGCTGATGATCATGCCAGCAGCTTTACCTCAGTCGCCTTTTACGACACCTCGGTAAGAGTGAGGATGGCCTATTCTACTCTGCCGGGTACCACACGGCTAAACGGCGGGTGTGAAGCTGGATGCGAGTAGCCAAAGATCAATCGTAGTGGCGAGCATTAGGGGAGGTCTATGTCCATCAGTGGACTGCAACAGGCTAATGATGATGATAATGAAGCTGGTTGGTTGGATGTCCACCACCGTGCACTTTACACGTCATTTTTAAGAATCAACTTCCCCGGTATTTCCGAACCGGTACGATATTGAGATCTTCAAGAAACAAGCCTATGCCTTCCTAATAGGCCGACTACGCATCTCCACTCCTTCTAGTGTGGCTGATATCCATGGACAGCGGTGATCACTTACCATCAGAAGACTCGCTTGTTCGTTTGCCTCCCTTTCTCATAAAAATAAAAAATTAAGCTACGCTACGTTCATATGAACAGCATCTCATATAGATTTGTCTATATGGTACTTAACTAGATTGTAATATGTATGATGGTAATGTCTTAATAGCTGTCTCGATAGTGTTGTAGCCAATAGGTCGTACTCTTAAATGGGTTCCAGATTCGTATAGTAATGCATAAGTTTTCACCTACAAGATCCAATGAAAAAATCAATACAAATAATTTATTTTATTTTATTTATTTAATTATTAGAACCAGGTAAGATAAATATTATATTGTACGAGTATTCTTATTTGAATGCATGAAGGTTGTGGCAGACGAAAGAAAACGCAAATGTGGCAGACGAAAGAAAACGCGCATAAAAATAGTGAAAGAATATTATTAAAATAAATACTTAAATAAAAAATACAAACCAAATTTCCAAGCATGATTTTTAGGACAAGCACGAAACAAACAAGCAATGACAACTTCTGTCAATATAAGTAAAAAGATTATTAAAATATAAAGAGACCCAAGGAGTCTGTACTCGACAAATGTTTTTTTGTGTGCTAATTACTAAAGAATAAATTGCAAAAAAATGCTGCACCAATAAAAAACTTTTCATACAGTTTCTTAAATTCAGATACGTAGGTACTGATAAAATAAATACGTATCTCATTCAGTGAAATTTACGAGAGCAGCAGATGCCTTAATTTTATTGAAAACATTTTTTTATTACCAATTAATACTTGGAACAAAAGCTCGTAATGTTTCACTTCGTTAATAAACAAGAACCTGATTTAATTTTTCTCTTACATTATCTCAAGGTTTATTTACAATGATAATCGATGAAGACGTAAAGCTGACGTACAGATCCATACTTATAAATAACTTCGAGCGTCGGTGCATCGCCCTGGTTCGTACTTGACTTTTATGCTATTTCCTGAATTTCTTTTGCAGAACAAGTTAAAGTAGAACTGGAACAATTTCACGTCGATATAAAAGGGTAACGAATCAGGGATGCTGCATCAGTTCTTAGCATCATTCGACGTAGTCACAACAACAACTAAACTTCTTCAAAATGGTTGTGAAGGTAATGAAATTTATTTTTAAGAACTTACAAATATATTTATCGCAAGGATCTCTTAGCTTCTATTTTGGAGTTTATCGCATCAAACTAAATTATCTTTATTACAACTAGTGGCATTGTCACAAAGTTAACTAATTAGTAAATACATTTGTTTCTAAGAACATACAAATCTATCACATCCCTTTACCCAGCTTCTGCTTTTATGTATATTGCATCATATTAGTTTATCTGTTGTCAGAACATTAGGAAAATGTAATAGAGAAAATAAAACAATTTTATAACCATAAAATGCCATATCACTTTATTTATTGCCAATGTTTGAATTTGAAGATTTACAGTTTCAACTTAGTGTATTCTAGCGATTTTCATTGGTTACCTCTAGATATTAACCACTACCTCAGAACTAATTCGATTATGCATTCATAATTTTGTTTGTTTATCCATCCTTAGTTACCTATGTCAATGTTATATTTAGGTAGGTTCTTTGCTAATAAAACATTTGGTTATTGATTCACGTTGTCGAATGTGTTCCTTAGATCTATTAATAAAGTAACAAGTTAATTAATGTTTAATTCATGTCTTAGGATTATTTATACCAAAGAATGTACTTTGACTCCAATTATTTGGTTTATAAACTTCAATGTCAAGCAGGTACATATTCTTTACATTCACTGATAAAATTAAAAGTTGATTAACATATACTTCTTTTTGGTCTAGTTCGTCATGATCCTCACCCTCGTGGCCGCCGCCAGCGCATCTGACTTCACCAGCTTCGCGTACGACGTCGCTGACCCCTTCACGGGTGACTTCAAGAACCAGGTGGAGACCCGTCTCGGAGACAACGTGCGAGGCCAGTACTCGCTCTTGGAGTCTGACGGCACCAAGCGTACCGTGGACTACGCCGCCGGCGCTGAGGGCTTCAACGCCATCGTGCGCAAGGACCCCGCTGTCATCGCCCCCGTCGCCCCTATCTCCTACGCCACCCCCATCTCCTACGCTGCCCCCTTCCCCTACAACTACAACTTCGGCTACCCCTACGCCTACGCTAAGTACTTCTAAACAGTCCCCAGAAAACGTTTTGTAAATATCGGTTGCACAGTCACTACATTGTCAATAGTTATCACCAGTATTTTTGTAAATATTTATTAGAAATGTCTACATATTCTATGATCCCATTACGATAAATAAAAACAGATGATCTGAATAACGATTTCATAATTTTATTTTTCTAAATGCTTACAATGAATGCATGTCTACATTAATTTACAGATACTATGTTCAAAAATAGATTAAGCATCTCACATATAACAAATATTGTATGAATAAGATTCATATCACGAGGCGCATATTGTGGCAGGCCCCCCCACAAGATGGACCGATGATCTGGTGAAGATCGCGGGAATCCATTGGATGCGGGCGGCACAGGACCGATCTGTGGGGAGAACTTTGGGGGAGGCCTACGTCCAGCAGTGGACGTAGATGAAATGATGATTGGCTGAAATGATGATGATGAAGATTCATATCTGTAAATTACCTAAGAATTTGTGAAGAGTATCATTGAAATTAAGGTTCTATTTGAAGTATTATTGAAAGGCAGAAATTATTTACAGGGATTAAATATTTTTTGCGTTTCAACATCCTAAACTGCTACCTAAGATATTGATCGTCGAACTAGTCTATTCTAGACTTCAAATGACCACAATCGACCCTGGTGAAAATCGTTTGCCTAGAAGATGCCAGTTCAATCTTTTAAAATGTCCAGATTATAATGTTTTACAAACTATTGTCAAAATTAGTCACACCAAGATTTTTGCTATCAGCATATTTAAATATAAATTCTAAAACAGTTTGATTATAATTTCCGAACGTATCGAAGGAAATCATTCGATATCACTATTGTAGCCCCCGCCATCGTCCATATAAAATTGTGTAAATATTATAGATACCTACGTAGAAGGCTATTGTTCACTCTATTTTTGTATATCCAATTTCCTGTTGAACCAATATCTTTTTCAGGGGCAAACAGGCTATGACACATGTCAACCCTCCGACTATTCCTATTTGAATAAAAATGTTAGCAGGGTTGTAAAACTTATACTCATACATAAATAATACAAGGGATGCTCTACTTTGAGATTAGTTTATTTTTTATTTATTACTTACAAAGATCTTTCCGTTGAATTAAATATTTATGAAATGCAAAATCCAAAGATTTTTGTATGGAAGGAGCATTCATATCCACTGAGCTAACATTGCTTTAATTTAATTTGCATTTTGAGCTAATATTCGCTTAATAGTTTCGCATTACATAAGAACAGTCGGATGCACAAGCATCCAAGTTGAGTCTCTGTTTTTTTTTTATAACGGCATAGTACATTGGCTCATTTTATTTATTTATTTATTATAGGTAGATACACTAACAGATTACTGTCATACATGCAAAATGTTCATAATTTAATACAGTGTTATCTAGACGGTAACCTACGAATGGTGTACACAACATGTTTAACAAATAAGACGTAATTAAAGAGTGTGGAATTTAATAATGATAAAGCTACTACAAAAAAAAACAGTAGTAAATTATTTTTCATCCTTATGATTCACTGTGTGGGGCTGAGGGTGACTCGGCTCCCAGAATTTTTGAGATTTCCCTCTTAAAAGAAGAAAATCTATTATTAAAAACATCTATGTCTTTGCCACTGCGATTCAGTTCGTTGTAGGACCGACACATCCGGGTTATTGGGCTATAGGAAGGAAATATTATTTTTGTACACCTTTAATGTGAAGGTATTGGGTGACCGGATTCGGTATAGCGTGTTTATGTTGATAGAATGGAGAAGATCCGGCGAGTCGATAGAAGAGTGGATTATCTTGAACAAGCACAACAAGTCATACCGCTTGCGACGATTTTAGCCTGATGGTACGCAAAAGGACAGCCCATGTTGTAATTAGAGCCCACGCCATGTCTACGGCATCACATCCGTTGGCACTGCCATATTGGCCCGCGAGGTGCTTCTTCACGCTTCATTTTATTTAAAACAAGTTACATATTAAAATTACACAGGTATTCTTATGCCATAATCAGTGTAACATAAACCAGCGTTAATTTTACTGTACACTGATGTTCGTCGTCGAATGCTTTTAAACAAAGTAAATATCCTACAAGAAATTCGTACGGCTCGAAACCAAATCTATCTATCATGAATACAACAAACATAAATAGAAATTGAAAGAATTTAAAAGAGTCAAATAAAATCAAATAATTCTTTATTTGCATAGGCTTGTACACGTTACTTACAAATCGTCATACATTTGAATGATTTAAGACTATTTATATGTACTTATGTACATATAAATTACATGTTAATACATGTATATGTTGATACATAAAATATACCAAAAAAAGTAAATAAACAAAATGTGGTTCTACCACCGGCTCGGAAAGTTGTTTCTTGTCGAGAAGATCCGGCAAGAAGCTCGCTAGTTACTCTTTTTAAGTTACACAATTTTAAGTCTATAGGTCTATAGTAAGAGGGAATATACACATGCGCCGGCAGAGAGTTCCATTTCAAAATAGGAGCTTCCAAACTTTTTAGTCCGGGTATGTATGACTCCACCGTAAAACCACTTACCAACTTATTACAAAATGCGATCTAAAGTTATTACCGTTCTAAATGCTCACACCATCTCGTTCCAACACGTAATACTAAAAAGGGCTCGCACGAGTTTAGTTGCAGAACTATTCTTAAAGCGCGCTTTATAATAAGGGACCTAATATTTAATCTAAAAACCTACAAATCGCTGAACAAGACATGCAAAACAATAAGACCATACCCATAATACGAGTTGCTAACGAGCTACATTACCCGATTTAAATGTAAATCGCTCAATTAACACAAATAAAATTACAAATTCAGCAAACAATGTCGAAACTTATCTATTATCTCAAGGATTTGATAGCATTGAAAACTTTGTAATCATTTCCTTCATTCAAATAACTAAAATATAATATCAAAATGCAGTGGTCAGTACGGCCAAGTTCCGCATTTCGGATTGACTGACGAAATTGGAGTGGTCGAAAAAACCCTCGTGAGGCGTGACCTAGAACGCGGTGTCTTTTACTTTACTTCCTATTGTTAGTTCGGAATGAATGTGCAGGACCCGTATAAATAGTCTGGTGGGTTCAGGACTAATCATTCGCAGTTCACTGTGCAAGTAAAACAAACGTATCAAAATGGCAGCCAAGGTAAATGTCCCTTAGTGGTGTAACATTAGTGCTGCGGTTGTGAGCGTTGGATTTAATAATAGATTCAGTGATATATTGAATTCGGTTTAACAATTTAATCTAAATCGAATATAAAAGTACATGCAACTATAACAGTGTTTTGTGTTTCAATTAGTAAAAATTTCAAAGCCAGTATCTAATTTTCTTTGTGAAGTGTTAAAAAGTTATACTCAAAAAAATTCCATTGAAGAATTTAAGTTTCCAATTGACTACTTATTGATCAAGAAATTTTATGATAGTTTTCTATTTAACTTTCTATCTTCAGAACTAAACTACAGGATTCCTTTGTTTGGGTCACAGTTAAATAAGTAATGGATTTTATTTTCTTTAACAGTTCGTCATCGTCGCTATGCTGGTGGCGGCCGCTCAGGCCAGCGGTCTCCATGGTGGCCACGACTACACCAGCTTCTCCTACGGTGTGTCTGACCCCCACACCGGTGACGTCAAGAGCCAGCACGAAACCCGCGTCGGCGACAGCGTGGTCGGCCAGTACTCGCTCCTCGATTCTGACGGCACAAAGCGTACCGTTGACTACGCTGCTGACGCCCACAGCGGCTTCAACGCCGTCGTGCGCAAGGACCCCGCTCTCATCCACGCTCCCGTAGTCGCCCACGCCGCTCCCGTCGTAGCCCACGCCGCTCCCGTGGTCGCACACGCCGCGTACGCCGCTCCCGTCGCTCACGCTTACGCCGCGCCCCTCGCTCACGCCGCGTACGCCGCGCCCGCTCACTCCGTCTCTGCCTACTCTACCTCCCTCGCTCACGGCGGTTACGCCGCTCCCCTGGCCTACGCCGCCGCCCCCGTCGCTCACGCTTACGGAGCGTACGGACACGGACTCGGATACGGCGCTCACCTCGGCTACGGCCACTACTAGATAAATAGATAAATTCTACCTGTACATAGTAAAATATGACCCTGTTCAAATCAAAGAAGCTGTGATTTAATAAATATCTTTTGGTAACTCTAAAACATCATTTTATTTTCTCCAACACACTGTTTAAAATATAACATAGGAAAAAACCTTATAAGTTTACTATGAAATTCAAATATTGGATGAACAACCAATAATCGTGAAAAATCAGTCTTGCTCAGATAATTTACAACCAGAACTTACTTTCATAAATAAAAGGAAAAGTATCCCAATTACCATGGCAGTAAGTAAAGTAGCAAAGGTGAACAATCCCATTATAAAATGAAACATTATAGAGGTAGATAGGGTTGCCAAGTCAAAACAAACAACTTTAGAGATCCACCAGTTGATTCGGACAAAATGTTTATAATTTATATTATTTATAGGTGTTTGTACAATGACAGTTGCTTTTTAATAATCATTTAATATTAATTAAGTGGATAGATTAGAAGAATGCAATACAGATTGTAATTAACTTTTCTGCTATAGGTATACATACATAACAGTAAAAAATATTGTGAAACATTTTCCATACATGACAATTGTCATGTATGGAAAATGTTTCACAATATTTTTTACTGTTATGTATGTATACCTATAGCAGAAAAGTTAATTACAATCTGTATTGCATTCTTCTAATCTATCCACTTAATTAATATTAAATGATTATTAAAAAGCAACTGTCATTGTACAAACACCCATAAATAATATAAATTATAAACATTTTCTCTGACTTAGCTAAATAAATAATAATAATTAAATACTAAAACAAATGTTCGAACTCAAAAAGCCCGACATGCCGGCCATTTAATGTGGGTGGACACACAACCAACAGATATGTATAAGTTTAATAAATAAATGCCTGACAACCCTAAACCCACATGCTCTGCCATGAGTTGGCATTCACGAACAATCTCTATAGTGTTTAAATGTCATTGAGAGGTTTAATTTGATATCTATTTAATTATTATGTTGAGTTTATGTTGGCCTTTGTAGAATGGCAGAGGTAATTGTTTTTTACTCTGGAACTAGACCTCACGTCGTGGTCAGTCAGACAAAGAATGTGCATTGTCATTTAGAACCAACTGTTTTGACAAGATTTGTTACAATAAGTAATTTTAATTCATATTATAATACGTTACAATTTGAGCCGTAATAAAAAGCGTGTCAGATTCAGGTAAGATTTATGGATATATCATTGATTTATGATTGCCTCACTATTTCAAACATTGCAAGGTTTATTATTTATTTTGTATAGCCATGCTTTATTTTCCGTGGGAGAGCCACACTTCGGCATGAATGGGCTCACAGAAAACCGGCGTGAAGCAGCACTGTGCTGTGTTTCGCTGCGTGAGTGAGGGTACTAGAGGCCCAATCCGGGGGAAAGGGGGTTTAAAGGTTGGCAGCGCACTTGTGACTCCACTGGTGCCGCGGGTGTCTATGGGTGGCGGCAATCACTTACCATCAGGCGATCCGTCTGCTCGTCTGCATAAAAAAGTAGTGCATTAGATTTAGCTTTGGCGCCACACCCAGGGTTCTTTAGTTTAATCCTCACCCTGCTTAAGTAATTAGATTTCAGCTTCATAAACCGAAAGACGTAGGTTCAAATGCAGCCAAGAGTTTTTTTCACTAACTTAAAAAAGATAACGTCACGAAGAAACCTGCATCATACGTTGAACAAGAGAGTCTAATACCTAAGTGATTTTGTACTATACAATGAAGTGGAGGCCGTGTGGTCCCCGGCAGAGTAGAATAGGCCACCCTCACTCTTACCGAGGTGTCGTAAAAGGCGACTAAGGTAAAGCTGCTGGCATGATCATCAGCACCCAGAGAAGGAAAACTCTGCATTTATATCAAAACCCTCGCCAACCCGTCTGCCAAGCGTGGTGAGTATGGCAACTACCCCTCATGTAATTAAGGCAGGCCCATGCCCCAGCAGTGGGGACGTAAATGGGCTGATGATGATGATGATGAAAAATGAAGTAGCGTAGAAAAACTAGCGCCAATTCTCGAGAGTGAATCCACTGCTGGGTCTACCTTCATAGGCCTATTGTAGACCAATCAGTGGGAACATTTTATAGTTATCAAAGTCAAAAATAAAGTCACTTTCTTTTTTAGAAATTATTTTTGTTTCTTCCAGCTATAGGTACCTACTTATAATAATTTAATTCAGCTGGGAATTATACCCTAACATGAGGAAGAACTTAAGGGTTGTATTTAACGTTCACTCAAAAATAATTAATCGCTAACCTAACCTGACGTTTTTGCACACCAAAAAATACAAATTTCACTTCAAAATCATTGTTTGATGTGCAATTAGTATTTTGGTCGTAATTTTTATAGGGTTGATTTAATATATTCCTAAACTTAAGTAAAAAAAGTAAAGTATCAGCCTATATACTGTCCAACTGCAGGGCAAAGGCCTCCATCATAGAAATCAAGTCATCGCTACTATGATGGGATTAGGCTTAAGGTGACGGGTAAGGCATACTAGCGACGCCAATCGGTTTTAATTTTTTGCTTCTAAACCGGATCTATTTTAAATAATTTTGCTGTTACAACCTCTCGGCAAATACTTTTACTATTTATTAAATAACCATGCACAAATGTTGGGTCCGTTTTTGTACGCGAAAAATTGATTACCGCCAAAAGCGACCACTTTTAGCGTGAATCAATTTTTCGCGTACAAATGTTGAATTCGCATTTGTGCATGGTTATTTAATAAATAGTATAAGTGTTCGGTAATAGATCCGGTTTAGTAGCTAAAAATTAAAATCTATTGGCGTCGCTAGTGTGCCCTACCCGTCGCCTTAATCACCACGCTTGCCTAATGCTGATTGGTGATCACAGTCCCGAGCTATGTTCGAAAAATTCGAAACATACCTTTTCTCGACCCGGGAATCGAACCCAGGCCCCGAGATCACGACTTGGTACTTAAATCATTAGACCAACGGGTCGATCTACATTAGACCAACGGGACGATTTGATTTGTGTTATTCAATAAATCCATTATTTTTATCAATACTTAAGCCAACATTTATTTTACTCTGATGGCAAAAGGCGCACCAGCACGTTCAGCAAAGGACACGGTATTTTACTATGAGCCTTAGTTAGTGAGAGACAACAATAGACCGTGGTTCAACCGGTTTTACAAATGTGAAATAGTCCATTATTATCAAAATATCATCAATTACCAATCGTTAGGAATAGTTCAGCCGATCAATAGTAATAGGCATCGTTTTAATGGTCGCCACGAGCGATGTTTTTATTTGAATGTACATAGTAGTAGTTATTAATTGAATTAATGGTATTTGATTTATTCACGGTTTTGATTGATCATTGATTCGATAACAACTATAATGATGTGTGAAATGGTTTTAAACCACAAGTCCGCACGCAAGCTCAAAGGTATCGAGGGCTGAGGAAATTTATTAAATACATAGTCCTATAAGGGATACCCGCACACCATTCCTCGTACTTTCCCAGTTGACGTGACAAATTTGTTTTACTCGTATCTTGTTTTTTTTATGAGAGGTGGCAGATAGCAGACGAATGTAAGCTTCAAGAAATCAGGGTTGAGGAAGTTATGAAAAAGTTCTAAGAGGGTAAGTAGGTATGTCCATGGGCGGCGGAATTGCTTACCACACCTGATGGTAAGCAATTCCACCGCCCATGGACACCCGCAACACCATTCAATTGTTTCGAATTCTTACTTACCCTCTTAGAACTTTTTATACCTTCCTCAACCCTGATTTCTTGAAGCTTACATACGTACTATAGGCAAATGTAAGTGGCTCATTTTCAATGAAAACCTCACAGGGTTCTCTTATTTCAAGTTTATGTTTTGGTAAAGAAAAATTTATTAAAAAAATTGTCTTAATTTTTCAAACATTCATTTTATTTTTAAATAAATACAGTCGTTGTAATATCGAATTCGGTATAACAATATAAAACAATAATTACTACCAACGAGCGCCAAGAGCGTTAGGGGCTAAACCATGACCGGCATGGGGGAGAGCACCGGGAACCAAAGGAGAGCCGTACGCACCGTGAGGTCCGTACGCGCCGTGAGCTCCGTACGCACCGTGAGCTCCGTACCCTCCGGGACCTGCGTACGCGCCGTGAGGGCCATAGGCTCCGTACGCGCCGCGTCCCGCAGCATAAGGGCCAGCGTACGCTCCAAGAGGAGACGCCAATCCACCAAAGTTACGGGCAGCCCATGCGTTGGGGCCTAGAGCGGCAGAATAACCGCCAAAGGCGCCAGGGTGGGCTCCGTAAGCAAGGGGATTAGCGTGAGCTCCATAGGCTAATGGGTTGGCGTGTGCTCCGAACGCGAGTGGATTGGCTCCATTCACCAAAGGATTGGCGTATGGGGCATATCCGGGTTGCGCCAGAGCACCGAATCCGGGACGAGCTAGTCCAGGGGCTTGCAATGGAGATGCAGGATGAGTGGCGACGCCTTCCTTGCGGACGACAGCGTTGAAGCCGTTTTGAGCATCTGCGGTGTAGTCGACAACGCGTTTGGTACCATCCGACTCGAGGAGGGAATATTGTCCAACAACGCTGTCGCCTACACGTCTTTCGTGCGCGTCTTTGACGTCACCGGTGTTGGGGTCTTTCACTCCGTATGAGTAGGAGTAGTGGTCAGCACCATTGGCTCCTGGGTTGAGGGCGGGGTTGAGAGCTGGGTTCAGTGCTGGATTGAGGGCGGGGTTGACAGCTGGGTTCAGAGCTGGATTGAGGGCTGGGTTGACCGCACCGTGGAGTGCTGGGTTGACCGCAGCGTGGAGAGCTGGGTTGACCGCACCATGGAGCGCTGGGTTGACACCAGCATGAAGACCCCTGCTGACGCCACCGGCACTAGCTGCAGCCACGAACACCGCGAGAACTAAGAACTGTGAACACAAGATTCGATTTCTTAATTCGTCTTTTGTACCTTCGTTTGAGACAATACATTTTCGTCGAGATTGCTAACCGTTGCATGAAGAAATATCAGTAAGCATATTATGATTGTTACAAGTACCTTAGCAGCCATTGTTGTTTTTTATTCTTGTGCTCTGGTTCAAATCTCACTACCGAATGATTAACCCCAAGATTTTAGCATATTTATATTCACACAGAGGCTCGGATAGTTGTTTTGGGGGTCAGAAAACGAAATCATCATTTTATTACAATAGTACATGTTGTAATTTATGCCCCAGGGTTCATTATCCGGCTGAAATATGGTTAATAGGCTCGTTAGCATTTGTTAAATAGATGTTTGCTACTATCTGGTATGCTTCGTCTAATGCAAATCTTAATTATAATACTGGTGCATTTTGGAATGAATGGGTTGTTTGAAATAGTACGAAACTAAGTAAATTAAAACATTCGTAGATGTTATTGTTTTGTTGTATGCAATACGTAGGTATTACAAGTAGTTGTTAAGTACACAACGATCTTGATTTCTTGCAAGTTAAAGTTGATTCTTTAGCAAATAACCGAGGCCTGTAATTAAAAGCAGTATACAGACAGCTAAGTTTATTATAGTACAAATGAAATACTCTGGTACAATTTTTTGACTTGACCCGAGAATGGAACCTAGGAGTCCTCATTCTTCATTTGCTTTATTGCTTCTATTGAGGTAATCTATCACCGTCAAGAGTAATAGTATCTTCAACACAAATCTTATAGTTGATATCAACTAAAAAAAAAACATACAAATATTTCTATAGCAATCTTTTGCAATTTCATCATCATCATCATCATCAGCCCATTTAAGTCCCCACTGCTGGAGCACGGGCCTCCCTCAATCACATGAGGGATAATTGCCATACTCAACACGCTTGACAGACGGATTGGCGAGGGTTTTGATATGAATGCAGAGTTTTCCTTCTCTGGGTGCCGATGATCATGACCTTAGTCGCCTTTTACGACACCTCGGTATGAGTGAGGGTGGCCTATTCTACTCTGCCGGGGACCACACGGCAAATACGAGTACGAGTAGTAACCGGGTTTTGCAATTTATTCTTATGTAAATAACACATTTAAAAGTTCATTTCGTGTTCAGGCGCGGCCGCCTAGTAAAATTTTTAAGTGTAGTATTTACTTAACAAATCTTAAAGTATACCTACTTCAGCATAAAAAAATAGAATATCGCTGCTGTTCGTGATATATATCAATTATGACTTTCAGCATGAAATTAATCGACGCTTAAAAGTAAAAGCCCCTTGAAAAGTTATAATATCACGAATTTAGAACCCTGCTGTTATCAAAATGTCGAAGTTTTCGATGTCGATCAAATTCAAAGATTACGAGTTCAAATCTCGTAAAACATTTTCGATAATTATTTCACTTGGCAGAATATTCAGTAGAAAGGTCGGAACATTTGTATGCTCATTAAAATTTCACATGTATGTATGTGCTAAAGGAAGAACGTTTCCGCGCAGTAAGTTTATAGATATCTTTCTATGTTTCCTGCGGATTATCTGATTGTGTTAAATAGATTGTAATGCATATAAAATTTAAGTATATAAATGCAGTACCTCATAGTAGTTACATCAGTTGCAGTGTAAACAGCAGACAACAAAAATGTTCTCTAAGGTACAAACAATTTTTTAATACTTTCTAAAATAGAAATATGGTAAGCGATTGCCGCCGCCTATTAACGCCATTGGATATGGAGTCACGATTGCGCTGTCAACCTTATCACCGTCACACATTTCTCATTCATATTCTTTCTCCTCTAGATCGCCATCTTCGCTGTGCTAGCAGTAGCGAGCGCTTCCAACGCCGGCTACTCCAGCTTCTCGTACGGGGTTAACGACCCCCACACCGGTGACGTCAAAGGCCAGCACGAAACCAGGGTTGGCGACAGCGTGGTGGGCCAGTACTCGCTCCTGGAGTCAGATGGCACTAAGCGCATTGTGGACTACAACGCCAACCCACACAGTGGATTCAACGCCGTTGTCAGGAAGGCTGGTCATGCAGTCCACCCTGTTGCTTACGGGCACGGTGGTTACGGCGCTCATGGATACTCAGGTAAATAGATACAATATTTTGTTGATGGGGAGAACGACTCTCACACTCGCGATAGCAATTATCTGGTTTATTGATAAGTTAGCGGCGATAAACTTCGCAAAACTTTTCATTTGAATGTCTAATAATGCTTTATCAAACAAGACTAGAAGAGTAGAATAGGCCACCCTCTTTCTTACCGAGGTGTCGTAAAAGGCGACTAAGGTAGGGCTGCTGGCATGATCATCAGCACCCAGAGAAGGAAAACTCTGCATTTATATCAAAACCCTCGCCAACCCGTCTGCCAAGCGTGGTGAGTATGGCAATTACCCCTCATGTGATTGAGGGAGGCCCGTGCCCCAGCAGTGGGGACTTAAATGGGCTGATGATGATGAAACAAGACTAAGAAATGGTATTTTGCTCATCTTAGAAAGGCTCAATATACTTAACTTTTGATTAAAATCATATTTTGTAGGAATCAGCAAAGATTGTTAGTTACACATCTATTTATGTATCTGACAATTATATATATTAAACACATTGCAGCGTTGCATTTATTGACACGGTTTGACCGATTTCAAAAAAAGGGCGAGGTTCCTAATTCGTCGGGATCTTTTTCATTTTGTAATAGTAAATATGTTTATTACAAATTTCAGGCTATGGCGCATCTGCTCTAGGATACGGCGCTGGTCTCGGCCACGCCAGCCACGCTGGCTACGGCGCTCACGCCACCCCCTACAGCTACTCTAACGTGGTGTCTCCGCAGGCGTTCGGCGCTCACGCTTACGGCGCCGGCGCCCTCGCTCACGGTTACGCTTCCCCCGCTTACGGCGCTTACGGCGCTCAGGGCTACGGCGGACTCGCTCACGGATACTCTTACAGCACTTACGCGGGACACGGCGCTGGTCTGGGATGGTAATAAAATAAACTGACTGAACTCGTTTAATGGACAAAAGCATTGTACCCGTAACTTAAATTTATTTTGATTTCAATCCTTCTTCTATATTATTATTATTAGTTGACATTTTAATCATTAATTTGTAAATTTCATTTTATTTAAAATTCAAAACATTTCATTTGCTTTTCATGTTTTTGAAATTTGGGGTAGCGTTAGCAGACATACCAAAAAATAGTGCATAAAACAAAACAATCATTAAAATAAAAAGTTTGTCATAACACAAAGTTTTTTTATTCAAATAACTAAAACGATATTGGACATGTCCACTTAGTAACCACCATTTATGTAGAACAAGATCATAGGATATGACTCAGTAGGAACGCTGATACCGGCAGGCACCACCTACTCGACAACAGCTAGTAATTTCGTGTGGTAATGAATAACTATTACAAATAGCTAAGTTCTGAGTTTATAGGGTAAGGTCGCATGCGTCAGACAACGATAAGTAGAAACTAAATATTTATCACGCTGACCTATTCAATCATTAAAACCGGGCTAGGAGAAAGGATCATATTAAAATTCATTATCTCTCTCTTGAGTCGGTCCCTCATGTCTGATGATCGCGGTCAGCCTCATGGCTGCATCTAGAGCGTATGATATGCCTCCACCGGTTTCTGCCTAGCACATCTCTTACGACTGCGCAGAATTTCGAGGACGACTAGTCTTTCGGCTGATCGGTCCACCTTGTTGGTGATCAACCACGCGATCTACTGCTTTCGTTGTTCCCAACCACATTCAGTTTATCCAGATTTTATATGTGCATTACACAATGCACTGATAAAATCGGTCACACGATCGAAATATGAATGTGCATTTTGCATATTCACATATTTCTTTAAGGTCCACGTAATTTAGGAACACTTATGAAGGCCAAAATTCGTACATAGGTATTTACTCATACTCTACCGCTGGTTCGGAATATCGATGTCGATAATGTGAATTGTTCCACTCAAATTTTTTTTTCTTGCTTTCTTCAGAGACGAATCCAATAGTGAAAAATTATTATAATCTGCTCAACCGTAAATTGTGAAAAAAAAGTAATGATTTACATAACTAGTTTTTCATAATTCGTCTGGATTTGAAATGAAAGCTAAACATCAATAATTAAGGGTAGTAAGTTCTAAAAATTCACGACTCAGATATTTTTTTTTTATGATCTGACTCCGAGATAGGTAGCTCAAGCACCTGTGTTACGGATATCAGAATCAACAGTGGTATTACAAATATATACATATAATATACTTTTCTTTTGTAAATACATACTTATAATACATAGGAAACACCCAGACCAATACAATCAGACATGTTCATGCACACAAATGTTTGTACTGTGCGGGGATCGAACCCGCAACCCTTGGACCAAAGGCAGTGTTCACTAGCACTGTTCTAAACGGGTCGTCTAATTATATCTTTCCTTGTCTGGTTTAACCAAATAATACCAGTTTAGTATTAAAATAGATGAATTTTAGCAATTTTCATTATTGTCTCATTATGTTTGACCTTCAAAATGACAAGAATGTGAAAATATTCAAAATGTCCATAGAAAAGACATAAGAAAATAACTAATTTAGAAAAGTTCAAACTAATATGTTTAATTGATATCACTTCCTGTAGAACCAGTCCCTATAGTAAAGGTCCACATAATAAAAACAAAATGACCCATTACTTTTGCGGATATGGTCCAAATACAAACCCAATTTACGTAATAGAGCTATTATTATTTTAACTGATTGGACGTAATGAAGAATAGATTATAAATCTTAGCCCGGTTAACAACCTTTTGGATTGGATATAAACTCGGCCTAAATACAAAATAACAATTTAATGGTGTGGGTTTTTTTTTTAACTTCCAGTGTTTTATAACTTGTTCAGATTACATATTTTATGTTTTTATGTGTTAGAGTGATTTAGTGGTTCGATCTAAATGATACATGGGATGGTGTGGGGTTAGCGAACCAAGACAATTCATGATATCCAAGTCTTGAAGTATAGACTGACTAGGAATTGTCATACATCACATAGACAATCTGTCATAGATGAAGAAATAACAATCAGCCAAATGCAACCAAATGCTGTTCGCCTACACCCATGCTACTGTACTTACAAAAATTTTGGCGATTGAAAAGAGTAACTGGCGAGTTTCTTGCCGGATCTTCTCGTCAGAATCAACTATCCGATTCCGGTGGTAGAATCACATTATATTTATTCTTTTCGTCATCTTCGTCAGCCCATTTAAGTCCCCACTGCTGGGGCACGGGCCTCCCTCAATCACATGAGGGGTAATTGCCATACTCACCACGCTTGGCAGACGGGTTGGCGAGGGTTTTGATATAAATGCAGAGTTTTCCTTCTCTGGGTGCTGATGATCATGACAGCAGCTTACCTTAGTCGCCTTTTACGACACCTCGGTAAGAGTGAGGGTGGCCTATTCTACTCTGCCGGAAACCACACGGCTTCTTTTATTCTTTTATTAGTATATTTTTTACATCGACATATATGTTTAATTACATGTATAATATACATAGTTATAATTTATATTTTTCATGTATGACGATTTGTAAGAGCTGTATATAAGCCTATGCAAATAAAGTACTTTTGAATTTTGAATTTTGCTCCGTTTGTTCTTGTCTTGTCCACTGCTAAACTTAGGCCTCCCCTAAAAAGAAACAACCTTCCCGGTTCAGAACAATTAGCTCCCAAATCATTTACACTAGCATTCTTTATCAAATGGTTAGTATACCATGCTGAAGAACACCAACATTACGTTTCCTTGCGTAAATAATAAAATGTAAGCAGTAATACCAATGCATTTGGGGTCTTCCTCTTGGGCGTTTCTCGCCCCACGATCTCGACTCTACCACTGCCTTGCACCACGAGCCGTGTTATCGGGCGCCATGACCAGCCCAGACATCAAAAGTCTGGCAGGAACGAAATGTATAAAGACCGCTCAAGATCGACAAAAACGGCATAAACTGAAGGAGGCCTACACCCTAGAAATTGAAAGAACAAAAAGTACTAGTAATAGCCAAACCCCCTAAATCCTGGATCATGGTCTAAGCGTACTTCGGGCTTCAGAGCGACAGCTTTGGACGCAACCGGGAATCACACGCTTAGTTAAGATGATAAGAGATGAATAAGTGTGAAGGTTGCTATGAAAGAGCGATCGAAGCTCAGTGGATAAGATACTCCTTCCGAACGGGAGTTTGAATCTCAGCATGTACCTTTGGATTTTTCAATTTTATGTGTGTATTTTTAAACCCCGACGCAAAAACGACGGGGTGTTTATAAATCCGACGTGTCTGTGTGTGTGTGTCTGTGTGTCTGTCTATGGCATCGTAGCTCCCGAACAAATGAACCGATTATGATTTTGTTTTTTTTGTTTGTAAGAGTTTTCTTAGCTATGTTGGATAAAAATCGATTCAAGATGGCCGCTGTCACAAAGATATGGATTGTATATTTTAACAAAACTCCCACAATATGGGTATCATATAAAAGGGCTTAAGTAGCAGAATAAAATTATTGTGACAAATTTCGAATCCAAGATGGCCGCCGTCGGGAGTTTCTTAAATTTTCAATTTATATTTTTACTGTACCAAGATAAGAGAAAACCAGTCTGTTCCGGATGATTTCTCAATTTTTGAGATATTGATTCTAAACCACTAATCACGATCTAGTCTGATTCCACTTTTTAAGGGTGACAAAGGTGAGACGGCAGTCGTTTATCCCTTTTTATCAAATTACCCTATTATCGAAATCCTGGATCATTGTCCAAATGTACCTTTGACTCTAAAGCATATCATCTCAATACATTTTTGATTGTATTATGTTTGTACGCAAGAACTTGCACCTTTACTCGCAAAATTCAGATTTTCATAGTTTTAACACGCGAAATAAACATAGGCTTGCTTACCAAATCTAAGACTTCATAAAACAGGAAATTCATTTGTAGGATTGAGCATTAGAATGTTTAATAAGTTACCTCAAAATATATTTGATTTACCCGTACATAAGTTTAAGTTGCATGTAAAAAACTGCCTAATGCAGAAAGGCTACTATAAAGTAGATGATTATTTGAATGATAAGGATTCCTGGACATGTTGATCTCTTCGCCTGTCCTTTAATGTAATTGTAATTCATTTCATAATTTTTCTTTGACGATTTATCTAAACGATATTGATTAATAGCATTGTATATCATACCGTCACTGTAATCATAATTTGTATAAGAATGAATATTGTAATTAGCATATTATTTGAAAAGTGTAACTACTGAGTTTCTTGCTGATTCTTCTCGGTAGAAATGGACATTCCGAATCAGCGGTAGATTACATAATATTTGACATTCATAAATGTTCTGTATGGACTTAAATTGAATAAAGACATTTTTGATTTTGATTTTAAAGCGACAGCTTGATTATGTAAATAAATAACTTAGTCCATTCTCAGTGACTCAATTTGAACATTGGAATATTATACTGGAAATTTATAATGACCAGTGAGGTAATGAAGGCTCCACCAAGAAAGCACTTACTATTCAAATGCAAGCTAATAACATTTACTTAGAATTTATTCCTCGAGATCGCCTTGAAACTTGAATGTAGAGCAACGCATTAATTCGATAAACATCAAGTTTAGTATAATCTGTCTTTCATGAGCTCGTGTTTATTCATTTGGTGGATTGCCAAAAATGTTTAAATGCCAGCTAACCCTTGTGGCGTCAGGGTAAGGCAGAACATAATTTCCAAGGTACGAAAAAATTTGGACGATATGGGGCGAGTTAACTTAAAAGTAAGTACCCACTACTTACTTTTAAGTTAACTCGCCCCATATCGTAGAGTTCAATGTGAAGTCAAGAGCAAACCCATCATCAATAAAATAAATATTTAGATGACTTATGACTTGATGATTGACTCTTATACAGGCAGGTTCGCTCGCTGTACGGACGAAGTTAAAGTGACGCTTTTTAAAGCTTACTGCCAGAATCTGTACACGGGGGACTGTGGGCTAGCTGTGCCAAGCGGTCGCTAAACACCCTTCGTATTCAATACAACAACATATTTAGGATGATGTTGCGGCTTCCTCGTTTCTGCAGTGCGTCTCAAATGTATTCGCAGGCAAGAACTGACTGCTTCCAAACTCTGCTCCGCAAGAAAGTGACATCGCTGCAGATGATCCGCATGCACCTATATTGAGGCACTTTGTACGAACAATGACCGAGGTCAAAATTAGCACTCCCTCTGGATCACATGTATACGGAGTGCCTCTTAGGTACATGACCAAGTAAACTTTGTTATTATTTATTATGCTCATTAACCCTATGTTTATAAGCGACTTTTTACTAACCCGTGGACTATGTTGTCTGAATAAATACATTTGATTTGATTTGATTTATACTGATTTGTCATGTCATCATATTGAAGGCTAAGGCCAATATTTAATTCTATAACTACTAAACTGGATCAATGTTTACCAATTGTGGACCGTTGGAGACTCGGTAAACCTGTATACTATTTTTTTATAGTGACACAGTATATTGGCTATCAGCCTGATGGTAAGCAAGAGAAGAGCCCACGACGCGATGTCAAGGCATCACCTTAGTTGAGACTGCCATATTGGCCTGTTCGCGGTTCGTTTGAAGGAATACATGTTATAAGAAGGAGGAAATACATACTTTATTTAATCATTGTGCGCTACTTTTGGTCTCTTTTTGGACTCGAAACTTTGGTTAACGCCAAAAGCTACTTTGGTGAAGAGCAATTTAAAAACAAATCATGAATTTTCGTTTCCGCTATACACACATATACACAGTATACCTAGTAAAACAAATTTGTAAATACATAAATACCTTACATGCATGAGTGTGACTCGAACTTGGCCCGTTTTTATTTCGATATTTTTTACTACTTTACTTTTAGTCCTTAAAGGATGAAATATAGAAAACTATGAGTAGATACATCAAGTTTATTTTTGCCGGGTGATAAGAAGTGAATCCGTACTATACGTTTTATGAAAAACTATTGACTTATTTATATATTCTACAAATCTCATTTAGTTCAGAAGTTGCTTACGTAGGTATGTAAAGTACAAATTAACATGCCAACAATACTTTTTGAGTAAGAAACACCCAAGAGACTTAAATCTCCTTTATATAATCTCCTTTCAATAAATCGTTTGCATCAGTGGTAGTGAACGCTGCCTCTGGTACAAGGATTGCGGGTTCGATCCCCGCACAGCACAAACATTTGTATGCATTATTTAGTCTATTAACTTTCATAATTGTATTTTTCTCTTCTCAACTGAAACTCTGTAACATCATCAATATTTGAAAAGACTAACTAAGTACAGAGTTTCTTGCTGGTGTCTTCTCAGTAGAAATCGACATTCCGAAAATAGATATTATGTACCTATTTTGACATTCATAAGTGTTCTGTGTGGACCTAAAGTGAATAAAGATTTTTTTATTTCCCATGTATTATTATTATGTATTTACAAAAGGCCGTGTGGCCGTGTGGTCCCCGGCAGAGTAGAATAGGCCACCCTCACTCTTACCGAGATGTCGTAAAAGGCGACTAAGGTAAAGCTGCTAGCATGATCATCAGCACCCAGAGAAGGAAAACTCTGCATTTATATCAAAACCCTCGCCAACCCGTCTGCCAAGCGTGGTGAGTATGGCAATTACCCCTCATGTTATTGAGGGAGGCTCGTGCCCCAGCAGTGGGGACTTAAATGGGCTGACGATGATGATGATGATTTTTAAAAGAAGAGTAATAAATTCATATATTTCAAATTCCGCTGATGGTCCTGATATCCGTAACACAGGTGCTTTCAAGCTATACCTAGCTCGAAGTCAGATCAATGTATGTGATGATGTGAAATATTAAATTATATGTCCATGCGTCCCATGCAATAAGTTCTTTATGGTATGAACCCCTGTCGCCGCCGTCACGTACTTACATTGTACCTTTTTACCTGCAAAAACTTCATTCATAAATGGTCAAACCGATCCATGCTGACAGATAACTACGGAACCCTTAACAATTGCGTTTATGAATAGTGTTGTCCAAAATCATGACTTTTGAAAGCCTGCACATGTCTGGAAGATTGCACTAAAAGTAAATACAATTTCATTGGGATCAAGTATTACGTCTGCAGATTTTTGATGAATGTTGACCAGGTACCCTCACTCACTGCGCGCAATACAGCGCAGCTCTGCTTTACTACTTTTGTAAGGCCGTGGTATCACCAAATGTGGTATCACTCCAGTCGAGCCGAAAAAATCATGCTGTTGTGTAATTATGTACCTATAATCATTAAAAATAATTCATTATTATAATAAATAAATATTTCACAACATCACATAGGTACATTGATCTGACTCCGAGATAGGTAGCTCAAGCACCTGTGTTAGGGATATCAGAACCAACAACGGAATCACAAATATATAATTTTTTGTTTTTGTAAATACATACCTATTTGGGTATGTATGTATTGTTTATTATTATTTATGTAATGTAATAATATTAATATATAAAATAATGTACATTTCTGCCATTCTCAATTTCATTTGTTAAACTACTTTGCACTGCCTTCCCTTATTATTACGAATACGATATTTCTTTCCTCTACCCAAAGGTTGTCTGGTAGAAATCGGTACAAGCGATAAGACCGCTTTATTGTACTGTCTGTTGCTGTTGTATCATGCTTGTATTTTATTTTTGTGCAATAAAGAATATCTATCTATCTATCTATTATACATAGAAAACATCCAGGCTATTACAAATGTACTGTGCGGGAATGCAACCCTTGCATCAGAGGCAGCATTCACTACCGCTGATCCAAACGGGATTATGTACCTATAATAAATAAATAAAACATTTACTTGGCTTTTGGCCCGCACTAATGTACGAGTAAACATTTAACTTTATTATGCCTGCCACGCCTCATTCATCACCAGATCCAGATTACATTGTCAGCAAAAACAGAAACTTTATGATCTTGATAAGTCACTTTAGAAAAAACACGTACCCGCAATAAATAGCATTAACTATAACCATAATTTTCAACTATATAACTAACCTTTATACACGGAAATAATGTAACATTTAACAAAGAGCTGAGAGGAAAGACATGTTTAGTGGTTTCTTGAATATAATCTTGGTGTAAAAAAACATAAATGTGGCAGTAATTTGATATAATTAACCGTGTTGAGTCAGCTTCTCACAATTTTGTTGGTGCACTTTTTATTCCTTCTTTTAAATAGATATTCTTTTTTTATATGTAAGTTGGTACGGTCAGCGTCAAAAATAAGCTTAACACTTTAGTACCATGTCAAAGCCGTGTGGTCCCGGCAGAGTAGAATAGGCCACCCTCACTCTTACCGAGGTGTCGTAAAAAGCGACTAAGGTAAAGTGCATGATCATCAGCACCCAGAGAAGGAAAACTCTGCATTTATACCAAAACCCTCGCCAACCCGTCTGCCAAGCGTGGTGAGTATGGCAATTACCCCTCGTGTGATTGAGGAAGGCCCGTGCCCCAGCAGTGGGGACTTAAATGGGCTGACGATGACGATGACCATGTCAAAGTAACTGTTCTGCCTATTATAGACAGTTTCCAAGGGGTTCGTAAAAATGTTACCTCGACAAGGTACAAAAGTGTTAAACTACATTTGATGCTGACCATACATACTCGTAGTAGCATCTACTCACAGCTTGACGTTTCGACCACGCTACAATGGTCGTGGTCATAAAATGGACAAATGTCAAGCTGTGAGTAGATGCTACTACGAGAATGTACTTACATACAAAAATAACCGCGTTTTGTCCCGTGTACAATAATTATTTGTATTATACAATCTTTTAGGCAAACGCGTATCATCCTAGACCTCATCGACGCTTTCCATCAGGTGCGATTGTGGTCAAGCGTTAGCCTATTGACAAAAAAAAATGCAAAGCGAAAGTTTAAAATCTTAGATATTCTTTATTTTAAAATAATTAATACATTCAGACAAGATCTCATACATTTAAATACCTGTGTACACAATTGTGTTACGAATATCAGAAAACAGTAGAATTACAAATTTAAAACGTACATAGATACATAATTGCATACTCACTAAACAAACGCAAGTATTCAACATACGAATCCTTCTCTAGGGTGGGGATCGAACCCACGAAGTTTAGCGTATTCATCATCAGCCCATTTAAATCCCCACTGCTAGGGCACGGGCCTCCCTCAATCACATGAGGGGTAATTGCCATACTCACCACGCTTGGCAGACGGGTTGGCGAGGGTTTTGATATAAATGCAGAGTTTTCCTTCTCTGGGTGCTGATGATCATGCCAGCAGCTTTACCTTAGTCGCCTTTTACGACACCTCGGTAAGAGTGAGGGTGGCCTATTCTACTCTGCCGGGGACCACACGGCCTAGCGTATTAGGCAGGGTTATTACCAAATTTGCCATCAAATGGACTGTAACTTCTTTCTATCTCAGGTTAGATTTCCATTATGGAATTATATTTTCAAAAAGTAATCAATAATAATCAGAGCGGTAGGTAAGACCTGGATGAAGCTGGCACAGGACCGAAGGCGAGCACAGGAGGAGGCCTATACCCTGCAGTGGGATCATATTACAGGTTGATGATGATGATGATGAATCAACAATAAAGTTCAAAGTCAATCATAGTCACAGTTACACAATACAAGATCGATGTTAAACTTTTTATTGTTCTACGGAGTCTGTTTAGACCATTTCTATGGAAATTATGACTCTTGAGACTTATAAGTCCAAAGCATTTTTACTTCACACTTAATACCGGTGTAATTTTTTAATATAAATAAAAACTGAGACAACAGCACATACATTGTCTTGGTTCCAAACTAAGGTTTTCCCTTTACTATAGAAACTAGAAACAACGAAGGTACTACAAACGCCCAGGAGCCCAATTCTCGTGCTTGTGATATTTTGAGAACATGGCGGATATCACTTGAAAACTATACAAAAAAACTATGTTTTAGTGATATATGTCGTATGAAAATAAATGTCACTAGCCCGAGAATTGGGCTCCTGACCCGGCACAAATATCGCAAGTATTTTCATTAACAAACATTTGTTGGTGTGGGAAGCGAAACCGTGACCCTTGCGTTTCAACCGGCGGCGCTCAAACCAATACGTTAAATGGGTTGAGAAATAAAAACCATTTATTATCACTTTACAGCACATCAGTGCACCAAAAAAAAGTATAACCACTAAATACTATGTCATTTAACTGACTCGTTTCTTATTAGTTACAACCTCAGAATGCCTATTACCTAACGATGTGGTCAACATTAAGTATCCACCTCATTGGGAATCGTGCTATGATTTAAATCGGTAATCTAATCACCAGATCAAGTCCCAATGGGTTCCCAAAATTCAGACTTTGAAATTATATTTTTTTATAGGTCGTCACTCTGGCACCGTCTCATCTTCCCGGGACTACGAGGAGTGCCGGAGCTGCGGCTGACGCTGCAGAGAGACTGAAAGCTGCAAAGTATAGGCATCTATCTGGTGCCTACCACTTTGTAGCTTTCGGTGTTGAAACACTGGGCCCGTGGGTTTCCGACGCTCTCTCTTTCTTCCGTGACTTAGCTAAGCGTCTAGTCGAAGTCACGGGAGAGCCAAAAGCTGGCAGCTACCTCGCCCAGCGAATTTCCATCGCGATCCAGCGGGGTAATGCTGCCAGCATTTCGGGGACTTTGTTTTAACTTTCCTTTTTATTTACTTTTAGTTTAATTTTATTTCTTAGTTATTGTCATAATTTTCTTGTGTTCCATTAATAAAATATTTTTTTTATATTAAATGGTATTTTATGCTCTACATCAGAAAATATTGCCGAATAAATAAACCCACCTGGACTCAGTAGCAAAAAAAATTGAAATGATTTGACCTCCATTTTTTTTTAATTAAGAGGACCTCATTTCACCTGATGGAAAGTGACAATAAGGTCTAAGATGTAGCGTGCTTACCCAGAAGAAGCCTATTCACCCTCGACTTAAAGACACCCAAATTGTAGCTCTCTGGGAATACAGAAGCCGGCAAGTTGTTCCATTCCTTAACAGTTCGTACCAAGAAAGAAGACGCGAATTTTGGAGTTTAAAGGCATACTTGACAATCTTGACATTGACTGGCTGGAGAATCCTCCTCATCTTAGCGTGTGATTCCCAGTTGCGTTCAAAGCTGTCGGTCTGGAGCCCGGGGTACGCTTGTACAGCAACAGCAGAAGTAGCTGCACATATTTCGTAGTTTGTAGTTCTTATTCCGAAGAGCATAAGAGTCACTAGCTGCGACAAGTGTGCAATTATTTGGGAAATGTGGTAATTACAATAAAACGACTGCCGTCTGACCTTTGGAACCCTTTAACAGGGGAACCAGACCAACTGAATCATGGTTACACGTTTCAGAAACTATCCGAAACTTGCAGGTTTCCTCACGATATTTTCCCTCACCGCCGAGCTAATGGTAGAAATAAGCACATATATTTGAAATGACAGAGACGGACGTGGGAGAGACACGATACGATATACTGTTCTTACTACTTTTATGCTGGTAAGTCCTCTACATCAGAAAATATTGCCGAATAAATGAACCCAACCGGACTCAGTAGCAACAAAAATTGAATGACCTCCATTTTTTTAATTAAGGGGCGAAATTGTTTAACTGTGGATTTGTTGATAAAATTGATTGTGTTTACTCGCCTTCACGGGTCGGACGCCGATCACTGAATAAGCGGTTCCTCTCTCCTAAACCAAAGTTTGCGTGCTCGACAGGGTTTGTAACATTGTTCCATCATTATTGTAACATCTTATATAATTAACGATTTGCAATAAACGATTGAGTATTGAATTCCATACCTAATGAGCTCTTCGATATTTAAGGTGTCTTCTGTGCCTTATTATTAATTAATAATGATATGCCGAGCAGCTCGACAATTTTTGCCGCAACAGGGCAACAGCCATCGAAACCGATTCTATCCATCAAGGTCCCTAGCACTGTACTGTAACAATAATCATCTCAAATGCTATGGCCAATGAGAAGTAGGTATATGATGAATCTTCTTCTTCTTCTTTAGCCTGTTTCAACTGTTTCAGTGTGGGCCTTCTTCAGCCTTTTCCATTCCTTCCAGCATGGCGCTTTTTGCATCCAGTTTGAGCCAGCCACTCATTGTGTTACATCTGCAACTTTGATTTGCTCTCGAAGCCATTTGTTTGTTTTGCGGTCCATTATATGATGTTTCCATCCATTCCGTCCATTTATATGATGAATACCCATAACAAAAATGTGCTCATTTTATGCTTTGATAAAATTTTAAATGGGGGGTAAAATTGTTTTTTTCTCATGTGACACCGGGGAGATAATGTTACACACTGTGATTTTTTAATAGTCTTAGTCCCTTATCAATAACATTATACTGATTAAAATAAAAAAAAACATCCCCCAAGTACCTATATGATTAGTCAAGCCTGCTCAACTGGCAGCGGTTCCCCTCCTACCTAACGTCCTGACTCTTCCCGCTTGCTACCCTGGGCAACCCGAGAGGAAACTCCCATCACCTTGGGGGTGATCTGTACCTTATAAATTATATTTCTAAACGCTTGTCACATGTGAGGTGGGCGCTAATAACTGCGATACAGTCTCTGACTACTGCAGCTATTAACGTGTAAAATGTTTTTGTAAAATTGTTATATTTCAAATAAAGATTTTATTTATTTATTTACCTTGTCTATTTATGTATTTATTCCCATGGATAGGCAGGACTAGGAGTTCTAGGGACATAGTGTCTTAGACAAGGGGCTCTAGACTCACTAGAGAGTTAGGTTCCCTTCCTCTCCTTATATTCTTTTCGCCTTACAACCATCGCTTCCCACCCGAACATATGGTACAGGTCTTATCTCAGAAAAAAAAACCTTCACATAGAAAACGAATCAGCTGGTTGATGCAATATGTATGGTAAGGCATTTTCTTTAGATTCGACCATAAGTCCCTTGGGGGAAATGTTTGTTTTCATCAATATAAAGCCCTCGATAAGGGAGTACGATGGTTTAAAAAGCTCGGTAAGGGCACACTAGCGACGCCAATCGACATTAATTTTTAGCTTAATAGCTACCGTTATAGCTGTTTTGGACTCAACATTTGTGCATGGTTATTTAATAAATAGTATAAGTATTTGCCGAGAGGTTGTAACCCCGAAATGGTTTAAAATAGATCCAGTTTAGTCGCTAGTGTGCCCTACCCGTCCTTACCTTAAGTTAACAAAGTGCCAACTATATTTTCTTATACGATATTATCATAATTTTACTGACATTTACAAATTAGTGTAGTAAAAGGTAAAATGTAATTACGAGTAGGTTAAGTGCAGTAGTAAATTGTTAATGGTCACATACGAGTATGCCAACAGAAAAATTATATGAAATTAAGATGTCATCCATCATCTTACTACATTACTGGTATCAATCTGTGAAGATGTATGAGCTACGTCTGAGTAGGTACATCATCGTCTTATCGGCGTGTCATTCACAGTTGCATCCAGAACCCATACAAAATGACCAAGTCACGTGACCGACTTTGTATGAGAAGTTGAAATTTTTTCATGTGAATTTCTAAAAGTCGTATAACAAATGTTGTTCAGAATGGTTGATAGAATGGATGTAAATGTTCACAGATACACCGTATGATTGTAGCAGGTGGCAGACGAGCAAAGGGATACCTGATGGTAAGCGATTGCCACCACCCATGGACACCCGCGACACCAATGGAGTCACAAGTGCGCTACCAACCTTTAAACCCCCTTTCCCCCCGATTGGGCCTCCGGTACCCTCACTCACGCAGCAAAATATAACACAGTGCTTCTAGCCGGTTTTCTGTAAATGAGGCTGTGGTATCACTCCGTTTGAGCCGGCCTATTCATGCCGAAGCGTGGCTCTCCCACGGTCTGGTCTGTTGCTTTAAGCCCAGAGTACGTTGATAAGTATCTAATTGTAGGTATCGTAACATTCGGAAGCCGCAGATCCACTGAGCTACTATGCGTTTCATCCAATACCAAAGTCATTATAAAAATATGTAAAATCGAAACTTTATTAACAAAGCAAATATTGTAACAAATTGTGAACTATATCTCACTGTATGTAATTCTAAGCTTACCGCGCCATCTCTCTTCCAGATCGTCGAACGGCCTTGCGTTTCCGGATCCGCTGACTCGTCTGACGTGCGTACGCGCAGAAAAGATCAACCGGTGACCACGCGCGACCACGCCCTCGCGTTTGGAACATCATATATAAGCTCCATGCTCCTAGAAGCTGTATCATTCCTCGAGTGGTATTCTCTAGTCTCACATCATGGCAGCTAAGGTGACCATTTCTTTCAATATGTGATGTGAAGTGTTACTGCCGCACTCAGAGACGTCTTTAACTTTAATTGATTCTTAAGAAAAAATATTAACACTTTTTTTAAAACGCATAAAGACTTTGCATGATTAAGTTAATGAACATTTAGCTTAATTGATGTCTCTGAGTGCGGCAGTAAAAAAAATCAAATTTGACAATTTTAAATGGTGCGCTAAGTGAACCCGTTTAGTGTTTAAATTGTACTTATATATAATTAATAACTTGATGCTATTAAAATCGGTTTTTATTCAGAATAATTGAACCGAAATTGACCGCACCATAGCAATTATATTTGCATATCGTTAGTTACTTGCAAAGTTTACATTACATCGTTTATTGATTTTTTTAAATAACCTACTTACTTCAAGATTCCAAGATTATGTACTTATAGTAAATAAAAGTAATTTTTTTGATAATTGCTGTGCACACTAATTCAACTATTAGAACTGGGCGTTTTTGTTTTACCAATTTACTAGCAAGTTCTCACTATCAGCCAAATTGGGCATTATTGCATTTCATATGCAAGCCGTAAAGTAATAAGTAGGTCATAAATAAAAAAGGGATCAAAACATTAACATTACAGAATATCGACTTTGGTCTCATTCATGAACATGATTTTCATTCAAATATTCTTGGACAAATCATAATGTTTTTATTTTGTTCCAGTTCGTCGTAGTGCTCTGCGCGTTGGTGGCCGCCGGCCAGGCGTCCGTGGTGCCCCTTGCGAGAGCAGACGCCGACTACACGAGCTTCGCGTACGACGTGGCCGACCCCAACACCGGCGACTTCAAGAGCCAGGTGGAGACCCGCGTCGGCGGCGCCGTCAGCGGCCAATACTCTCTGCTCGACGCCGACGGCACCAAGCGTACCGTCGACTACACCGCTGATGACGTCAATGGTTTCAACGCCGTCGTGCGCAAGGACCCCGTCGTCGCCGCTGCCCCCGTCGTGGCTGCCGCTCCCGTGGTTGCCGCCGCACCCGCTGTGGTTGCTGCGCGTACTTACGCCGCTCCCGCTGTCTACGCCGAACCTGCTGTGGTCGCTACCCGTACTGTAGCCGCTCCTGCAGTGTACGCCGCAGCTGCTCCCGTGGTTGCTGCCCGCACCGTCGCTGCCCCCGCTGTCTACACCGCCCCTGCCCCCGTGGTTGCCACTCGCACCGTCGCCGCCCCCACCGTCTACGCTGCCGCCGCTCCTGCCGTGGTCGCTGCACGCACATACGCCGCCCCTACCGTCTACTCGGCTCCTGCCCCCGCCGTCTACTCCGCAGCTGCCCCCGCAGTCTACGCTTCCTCCCCCGTCGCGTACAAGACCGTCGCCTCCCCTTACTTCACCACCAGCTACTCCTCCCCCGCCGTCTCCTACTGGTAAACGAAAGCCTTAAGGCTAATAGCGATAAACCACACAGTGTTCCGACTATTCGACTTGTAAATAGGTAAATTGTTACTTGTTTGTACAAAGGTATGTAAGAAAATAAAGTCACTGAAATTTTACCTACATACTTAAAATACTACTTTTATTTAAATACTTGCCCAAACCACTTTTATTAATAGATGACTCTAATTTTACATAAGAATACTTCGACAATGTCGTCAAGTGAAATAATTGGTAAGTAGTCCATCCACTACCAGTCAGTCAAAGCTACATTCACTCAATAAAACACCAATGTTTAGCGTTTCATCCACCTGCCGAGATCCCAAGTTGTTTACGTGACAACTCTCTAGACAAACAAATTGTTTAAGATGACGGGTAGGGCACACTAGCGGCGCCAATCGATTTCAATTTTTAGCTACTATACCGGATCCATTGTAAACAATTTCGGGATTACAACCTCTCGGCAAACACTTATACTATTTATTAAATAACCATGCACAAATGTTGGGTTCGTTTTTGTACGCGATAAATTTATTCACGCTAAAAGTGGCCGCTTTTGGCGGTGATCAATTTTTCGCGTACGTGTTGGACCCAACATTTTTTCATGGTTATTTAATAAATAGTATAAATGTTTGCCGAGAGGTTGTAATCCCGAAATTGTTTAAAATAGATCCGGTTTAGTAGCTAAAAAATAAAATTGGTTGGCGTCGCTAGTGTGCCTTACCCGTCACCTTTAAAATGATACAATTTAGTGTTTGACTGCATAAAAATAGACCAAACCTAACTAAAAAGTAATTTAAAACCTTTGAACTTTGATTATGTAAATAATCAAAGCCTTTGAATTGTACTTATCAGCCATTACGTTACGACGAGCTCTCATCATCATCATCGTCAGCCCATTTAAGTCCCCACTGCTGGGGCACGGGCCTCCCTCAATCACATGAGTGGTAATTGCCATACTCACCACGCTTGGCAGACGGGTTGGCGAGGGTTTTGGTATAAATGCAGAGTTTTCCCTCTCTGGGTGCTGATGATCATGCCAGCAGCTTTACCTTAGTCGCCTTTTACGACACCTCGGTAAGAGTGAGGGTGGCCTATTCTACTCTGCCGGGAACCACACGGCAAACGACGAGCTCTACCTACGCTAAAAGAATCAAAATCAAACATGTTTTTTGCACGAGTGTCGCTAACACTCACTCAATTACACTCAACACCCACTAGTGCTCTTTATGGAGATCAGGAGCATTGAAGGCACTAGATAATGTGGCCTAGAAAGATGACAAGATAATAGTTCAATATGTATGAATATTTTATCCTAGTTTCCTTGTAAGAGAAGTCCGGAAGATTGTTATTATAAAAGGTTAGCTGCTATCGTCATTATCTTCAGTAAACCATCAATAATAGATACGGTAAGTCGACAAAATGGCTTGCACTGCGCTATGCGTAAGCGCAGGGATTACACCCCGCAGCGTGTGCAACAGAAGCTTTGCGTGGGGGCGGCAAATCTTAAATCTCGGCTTCATCCAGGGAGGGAGGGGTAGGAGGCTCGCTTTACATTTCTTTGATGGGGGCGAAGAAGGTCAGTAGTGCGGCATTTTTTGGTTGGGGGCGGCAAAAGCTTCATCGTGGGGGGAGGGGGTGTTTCGAGGAAGAAAAGAGGGCGGCCGAATAGATGTTGCCTTGACCGAAAGTTGCCTTGGCTTTACAGAAAACGTTAAGCAGCACTGTGCTGTGTTTCTTCTTCGTTGAGCGTTCTTCGTTGCGTCCGTGAGCAAGGGGCAGCAAGGGGGGTTTGAAGGTTGGCAGTGCACTTGTGACTCCACTGGTGTTGCGGGTGTCCATAGGCGGCGGCGATTGTTTACCATCAGGTGATCCAACTTCTCGTCTGCCATCTAACACATAAAAAAAACACCAATTTTGTTTCACGACTTCCCGAAATTCGTTTTGTTTTGACTCCCCATACATAATGACTAAGTCACGTGACCGACGCTTATGAGAAGTTAATTTTTTTATGCGCATTTCCAAAAATCATAAACACATGTTTGTTCAGAATGGTTTGTAGAACACGTGGTTAAATGGATGTAAATGTTCAGATACTTATTTTTCCCTTACGAGCCGTAACACCTTTTTTACCCTCCAAAGGAAACTTTGAGATAATAATAAGAATAATAGCCATCATAGAGCAAACTGATAGTTGCAAACCTTACTTCATAAATATGAAATCCTTTCATCCGTGCATTTACATTTTAGAAATATGCAAATTTCGACTTCGCCACAAAAATAAACTTAATTTACCAGACTCCCGGATGACCCTACACTCAAACAGCCCTTATGTAATGTCCATAAAATATTCAATAAACTACCAGAAAAAAATAAGGAAGAAGAACTTGATAAAAAAATTATTAAACAATTAAAAGATGTGTCAACAAAAAAATGCTATAATACTGTAAAAGAATATTTAACTGGCAAAATATATTAGATATACTTATTGACTGACCGGATGGCGCAATTGGTAGTGACCCTGCCTCTTACGCCAAAGGTCGTGGGTTCGATCCCCACCCTGGACAAACATTCGTTCGATGAACACTTGTGTTTGTTCGGTGTCTGGGTGTAATATATGTATTTAAGTATATATTTGTGTTCCTCTGTTGTCTGATATCTGTAACACAAGTGCTTGAGCTACTTAGTACGAAATCAGGTCAACGTATGAGATGTTGTGAGAATTATTACTTATAAATATACCTGCTAACTACTAACATTTTGTTCCATCCTCTTATTATACATCATAAACTTTAAATACCTACATATTTTCTCACCTCTTTATGTATATTATATGGGAATAAGGTTAAAATTTATACATGCTCATATTTAAATACTTACATATAATTTTAATTGTCACGTATATCACAATTATCATAATACCATACTAACCTTGTTATATTTTAATAGTTATAGATAAAATGCTGTTCTCTCTCATATTGCAGTGCCCTAACAGTGTCTATAGTGGTTGCTTTGTTATACTTTACCATCTGTTATGTACACTATGGAAGCAATAAAGAATTGAGTATTGAGCCGGCAACGTATTTAAGATGCCTCATGTGTTGCAGATGCCATGGGCGACAGTAATCACATAACATCAGTTGAGCCGTCTGCTCATTTGTCCACCATAAAAAAAAAGATAAATAATAAATAAACAAATAAATATTTCACAACATCACATACATTGATCTGACTCCAAAATAGGTAGCTCAAGCACCTGTGTTACGGATATCAGAATCAACAGTGGGATTACAAATATATACATATACTTTTTTTTTTAAATACATACTTATAAAACATAGGAAACACCCAGACCAATACAAACAAACATGTTCATGCACACAAATGTTTGTACTGTGCGGGGATCGAACCCGCAACCCTTGGACCAAAGGCAGCGTTCACTACCACTGTTCCAAACGGGTCGTCATACAAGAAAAAGATACATATCCTGAAAATCTAACTCTCTGTATACCTAGATTTTAAGTTTTGAAGGTTGTGCAATAAAGAGTACTTATCTTTCATCCTACAAATAGGTATGCGAAATATGTGATAAGTAAGTACTTACCAAATTAGCATACCCACTAGGTACTTATGGTCATAATATTTAACAGGTTGACCGCCTCGGTGGCGTGCCTCGGAAAGCACGTTAAGCCGTTGGTCCTGCGCCCAATCCCTCTCTGGTCGTGTCACACTGGTGTCCCGTCGGAATATGAGGGTAGGGTCCTTACCCTTCTATTTCTTTATAGGTCTATTCCCTTGAATAGAGTGCACTTGTGTTTGCGGAGATTGGCCGCCGTAGCCGTATCGGTTGGAGGATATTATTATAACAGGAAGACATTAGAGATCCTGCTGCCATACTAAACTAAATTTATACCGTCTCATTGCGCCGGCATTTAAACTGTATCCTTGAGACTTTTTATAAACACTGTTTTAGATTTTAGTCACATTCGTTAGAAACGTGAGGAGCTTTTAGCAACATAAATAAAAAAAAACTGATTATAGTATCAAAGTATTTTGGATACCTACCTGGCAAGAAGGCACATACCTAAGGTTATCTGGAAGAGATCGCTATTAGCGATAAGACCGCCTACCTAAATTGTATTCGCATAGATAACAGCCACAGTATTAAGATCTGTAATATCTTATGCAATTATGTGTACCTATGTGTTAATTGTGTAACGTACCTATCTATTTTTTATGTGTCTATCCACTTATGCACTGTACATTTTTTATCATTTAACCCCGCAAATCTCATAAAAGGTATCGTGAATAAAGTCCATTAAGCATGTTAGATCAACAATAAGCGAAAAAAAAATCAGCTCTTCCATACATTATTGGCCGGGTGGTGATTCTATTTTGTATGGAAAAGCTGATTTTTATTCGCTTAAAAGGTAGTACTAATATTCATTCACGATTTCTATTATGAGGTTTACGGGATGTAAACGATAATAAAAAAATAACGGTATATTGGTTGGCATTGAAAACCATACCAGTGAACAAAATAGGGTTTATTTATTAAGATTTTTAATGAATAAACCCTATTTTTTTCGCTGTATTAGAAAAACTCAAACAACAAAATACGGTAGTTTCACTTTTATTTTTACATAAAAATATTTATAAATACATCATATTATTTACAACAACAAGGGAACACTAATTGCCGGAACTTGCTTTACGTGAACACTTCACCAGTAGGACAGAGGGGCAGCGTGAGAGTAGTAGGGAGAGGCAACGACAGGGGAGGCAGCGTAGACTGAGGGAGCGGAGTAGACAGCGGGGGCGGAGTAGCTGCGGGCTGCGACCAGAGCCGGGGCAGCGGCGGCGTAGACAGCAGGAGCGGCGTAGGTGCGGGCAGCTACCACAGCGGGTGCGGAAGCGACCACGGCGGGAGCAGCATAAGTACGCGCTTCGACCACAGCAGGAGCCGCGGCAACCACGGGAGCGGCAGCCACGACCGGGGCGGCGGCGACGACGGGGTCCTTGCGCACGACGGCGTTGAAACCATTGACATCATCAGCGGCGTAGTCAACTGTACGCTTAGTACCATCAGCATCGAGCAACGAGTACTGGCCACTAACAGTGCCGCCGACGCGGGTCTCCACCTGGCTCTTGAAGTCGCCGGTGTTGGGGTCGGCCACGTCGTAAGCGAAGCTCGTGTAGTCGGCGTCTGCTCTCGCAAGGGGCACCACGGACGCCTGGCCGGCGGCCACCAACGCGCAGAGCACTACGACAAACTGGAACAAGATAATACACATGATTCCTTATGTTTACCTGACAACGCAATACACATTGCTCTACGGTAGAGAGACTGCAAACAGTGGGAGATGGCGAAAGATCGTGAAAAGGGTTTCTACTACCAACATGGACGGACTCTCAAAAAAAATGGCACAAATATTGATAGCAGAAATAAATCATTATCATTTTTAAATCATCCACAACTACTCTTCAGATCCGCCGTCATAGCGATTGTGATTTGTTAATTACTCCCGAGTCGCATAGAGTGACTTGAGTCGCATTGTTAATTACTTGCTCCCAATTTTGGGATTCACTAATTACCTATACGATTTGTTACTCACAAGCATCTCATAAATGACAGAGAAGAAGAGACAAAACACTTTAGTAAAACAATAATTTTTGAAATCATTATGTCGATAGGCTCTTAATTGGCACAAATGAAAACAAACAAAATGTGTTTTATATTATAGTATGATGAACAACATGTTTTCACGAATCCCTCTCAGCGGGATTGTTTTGCCATGATTGATGTACGTTTGAATGATTGATACACCCAAATATAACTCAATTCTCACGCGAATAGGTAGGTACTACCGATAAAAACCCAATTAAAGGCGTATAAACAAACAATAGTCTCTTATCTACGTATAAAAAAAACCTTTCAAATTCTTAACTTTTTAATAATTTGAAAGTCCGCCGGCTGTAGTTTACTACAGCCGGCGGACATTGAGGAAAATTTGAGTCGAGAGAGATTCACGTCACATTGATATTATTTCAAAAACTACAAGTAATAACAACCCACGAAAAACAAGTAAAAAACGTCACTGTGTAAATAGATAGGTAATTTTACAAAAAAAAAGCAGTCTAATTTTAACTTTATCAATTAGATTTGTTTTCATTTCACTTTATAGTATTTATTTACTACAGATGCACGAGTAAGTACCTAGCTAATTTCAAAACACTTAACCCTTTGCACTAAACTTTCCCTACTTTCACTTGTGATCCATATAAAACTTATCCTACCTTAGCGGCCATTTCGTGACTTGTGATAATCCACTCTAAGAATGAATGCATGCCATCGAGGAAGGCGTGCTTATATAGTACTCGTGTCGTCTGCATAAGATCATTGATATTGAATCAAGTCAGAGCGGTCACTTGACGATCTTGAGAATCGTTCACTACTCTTTGTTATGATCCGTAATAAATCGACTGCCATACCACCCTAGCTAAAAGCTCCCTCTAATTCAAACTTTATCTGCAAATCTATAAGATTGCACTTACAATGGTCAACATACTCACAGTGAAATAGGGACAGGTTCTCACATTTATTAACGCAACATAAAGAATTGTTCCGCTTGACGACAAATTCCGGCATTAATTTTGCAATTGACTTTTAGATACTTCTAGTACACGCGTAGTAAATACCAGTCCTATTGATTAGCAGGTCTTGTTGTATTTTTGTGATGACGTACTGATGTCTTGAAAATATTGGGGTCAATGTGATTCAGTCCCGTTTCGCTCGGGATCGCTATCACATTCGGTTCAGTCCCAGTTTTGTCCAACAGATGCGGTGCGAGTAGAAGAAAGAGTTGTTCCGCCCAGGGTATAAGGGGGAGATCGGCGAAGGCAGCCTGCCAGCCCGGTAAGCCCATATGGACGAGGGCCATTCTGAAGTAATGTGTGAATGAGTCCGCTAGCCAGCCCCAGACGCCTTCTCTTGTGGCGAGCCAAACGGACCACGCTCCACCCGTGTAGATCAGGCAAACTTTGCCGATAGTTCTACAGCTGTCTATTTCAAAGACTTTGCTTTTAGTGTTCAATATAGGTCGGGCACCTGAGTGTTGTCTCGTTAAAGAAAAGTCCAATAAGTCTTTCAATGCCGGGGATAGGCATAGTTCGTTCAGTGTGTTGACTTTGATGGAGCCGACTGGTAGTATTTCGTCGGCGGAGTACTTGTAGCACCAGGTGAGCTGGAAGCCGTCGCTAGAGGCGTAGAAGTTGCGCAGATCGTCCGGGAGCATTGCTGAATGGCGCTGTTCCCAAGTGGAGATGGCCACGCGGTCGCATGGAGACCGCCTCTCCACGCTCACGTTGCAGATTCGGGGGTCTGACTCCAAGAGCTTTGTGACACCTAGCGTTATGTTCTCGTAGAAGGAATCCTCGGATACCAGGTCCACACAGAAACTCATCACTTATTTATTTTTTATTTTTCACAATGTAACGATTGAAAGAGTTAGAATAACGAGCGATTTCCATAGAAACAGTTGCTAGTGACGCTTATTATTTCGGTTGTCGTGATGACGTAACAAGCATAAAAAAGTTTCTAAGTTGAATTTTTACGAGTACCTAATTCAAATTCAAATTATTTATTGCACTCATGTTGTATCCATACCATCTCTCATGGATAGGTCCCAGATTAGATCATCTGGCTGATGTTCGACAAATCTTTAAGGGCAAATGAGTGGACTTATTGTTACTTTAGCAATGAGCAGTTTTCTAGAAGGTATTTTCGGTCGGTTTCTAAAAGCAACACCAGATGACGCTACTCTCAAAGTTCCTAGTTTGTCTACGATAGGAAATATTTGATAAACCAACCATCATCATGATATTTACAGTCCTGCCATATTTAAATTTATTTTACCCATAAGAAATTAGAGATAAAAGGTAAACAAGTAAAATATGTATAGTTTCGTTTTGCATCACTCTCTGTAGATAATTAAAAATGTAGGTACATAGCAAAAAAATACATATTAGGTACAAAGTATTAAGATATTTAATGAAATAAACTTAAATTTTCCCAAACTTACCTAAAGGTTGGCAGCGCATTTGTGACTCCACTGGTATCGCGGGTGTCCATGGGTAGCGGCAATAGCTTACCATCAGGTAATCCGTCTGCTCGTCTGCCACCTATCACATAAAAAAAAAGTTGGAGACCACATGAAATATCATACCACACCTAACATTTACAGGAATTAATTGTGTCATCTAGCAAATCACTTGGAAATTTACACCTCCTGGAAATTTATACTTTATACCTCCTGAAAAACTGCTTATTACCTACATAATGATCAGTGATATTTAAACAAATACTTATTTACATACAATAGCGGCAACTCACCTACCTTGAACATTTTTAAGAAACAGGATCCGATCAGATCGGATGTGATAGTCATTCAATACCTACCCACTTTTACTAATATCTGCTTCTAATTGAGGAGCGTCGGAAAAAAAACCGATATATCACATTTTGAAAAAAAAAATTGATGGCAATTTGGTTGTTTTCGTACCTACATCTTCCTGAATAGTTTAAATAACCTGGTCGAAAACTGATAAATCCGCTCTAAAACTGACCTCAAAATACCCAAATTTGAACAAAAACTTATTCTTTCGAGCTTATTCCTTCCTTAAGAGCCGGCAACGCATCTGTGATGCCCCGTGTGTCGCAGATGTCCATGGGCGGCGGTAATTCACTTACCATCAGGTGAGCCGTCTGCTTGTTTGTCTGCCATAATGTAAAAAAACCATATCCACGAATGCAGAATTTAGTTTTCCAGATAGTGATGCGAACACCTACAATTTGATAAATTTAGTTTAACTCTAAATTTAAATACCATAAACTTGGCCATATTTTTAAATTTTTCCACAAAAAACATAATTGTGATTTATCGGTTTTTATTCCGACGCTCCTCATTGTGAATTCTATGAACATTTATTTCCCTTTAACCACGTGTTCTACCAACCATTCTGAACATTTTTGTATGTAAATATGTGATCTATCTAAGTGAAAACTGATCTTCACTATTAATTTGATGATTTTGACTTGTTGCAGTTATTTGGTCGTCATTTAAAGAATCACCCAGGTACCACTTAAGGTGACGGGTACACTAGCGACGCCATTTGATTTTAATTGTTAGCATCTAAACCGGACATTTTTTTAACAATTTCGAAGTTCGAGCATCTCGAAAAGAACTTATACAATTTATTCAATACTTCTAGTTAACTTTTTGGTCTGCTTCCTTCTCGAAATATGAATTACTGCTAAAAACGGACAATTATGGCGCTAATCCAAAACTCGAGTGCAAAAACAGATCAAAAAGTAAATTAAATAGTATATATTCTTCCCGAATGGCTCAAATTTCTAAATTGTTAAAAAGATATCCGGTTTAGTTGCTATCTATTTAAATCGATTGGTGTCGCTAGCCACCCGTCACCTTAAGTACAGTAACGTGCAAAAAAAATAGGTAGGTACACGTCACAGATACCTTGTCACAGATAGCTATTGCGGCAAAGTAGTACGTCCTTATGAAAGCGACTGTACCTTTTTCTATATACCCTTCCACCGGATTGGGCCTCACTCACTCAGCAAAACACAGCACAGTGCTGCTTCAAGTCGGTTTTCTGTGAGGCCGTGGAGTCACTCCAGTCAGGCCGATACGCTATTGAGCCTAAATTACATAAGCCTACCTAAGCTAATAGATAACGGCATTGGTTGAAAAAATAAAACCATCAGCGTATTTTAGCAACATTTTTTTATTAATTTAAGAATTCCACAATGGAACAAATTTTCTTCAATATAATCTAGACCTAAGTCAGATTGTAGTTGTGTGTGGTTTCAGAACCGTTCGAAGAACTGCACGACAGACAATTATTTTAATACCTGTACTGTATCTAATAAGAAATATACATTTATGACAAAACAATTTTTGCAAATCTACCACAAAAGTTTCAGTTTGGATACACGATTTGGAAAAATAAATAGATTTTATTGTCTTCTGAAAACAAAATTGCTTATTTAAGAATTAGGTAGTTAGGTCACCTGACCAATCCAATTAAAAATGTTTATAGATTGTTCAAAAATTACTTGATTTATAATTTAGTGTTACATGTTCTTGAATAAATTGTAAGTTAACTATGTTATTAACTACTAAGTTTTAAAAATTAGTGAGGTATTTTGACAGGTACGAGTTTACCTTATTAAAAAATGGTATCATCAAAGATAGATTTTTAGGAAAATTCTAGTAGGTAAAAATAAAATATAGGATTGATAAATCTTTACATATTGCACACAAACATTTACAGAAAATAGGTACGATGTAGCAATCTCGATAGAATGTTCACATTTCAAAAATATGTTCAGTTCTATTGTATTCTTAAATGTATTTGCTAAAATTAACTATTATTTACAAATATGTATTTTTACATTTTCACATTTAAAAATCCGTTCTAGATACACAACACCGAAGCTCCTTACCAATATTACAAAGCTCCTAACGTTATACTCATAGCAATGACTCTTGCCGAAAAATTAGGCGTTATATACGACCGCGAGGAAAAACGGAAAATTATAGTTGCGTGTATCCAAACATGAAAATTTGTTGAATCGTCGTTGAAGATTCTATTTCCATACTGCCCTAGAAGAATTGATTTTCAAGAGACAAAAGCTCCTCTTAAATCATGCATATGTTTCGGCACGTTCGACCAATGTCTTCAAAGACTGAAATATAATCTCCGATGACGTTCAACACCTGAAGCAAACATAACAGTTACACTACACATAACTAACAAAATACGCAAAAATGTTACCACACTAAAAAATTCGCTAGTACATGGTAAATTATTACCGTTACAATATAAATCGCCGCACAAACCAATTTACTAATACGGGCCCGCGGCTTCGCCCTGTTTCTTAATTCGTATGAGACTTTTTAGCCCAATATGAAACCACGGGCCCAAACACAAACAAGCAGTGGTTAAACCATTTGCCAGACATTTACTTATAACCAGCGAAACACCAGATTATCTGCCATTTACATTTATTAGTGTTTATGTACATTCAACCCGCCTCATACATTACACCACTTGCTACTAGTACTATATATTGTACAAAAAATGGAAGTCAACTAATAAATAACTAGTGTCAATCACAAGTAGTGCTATTCTTACTGTTAAGGAATTATATTTTCTTCCATATATATAAAAAAGTCGCTTAAAAAAATCACAGACAATCACTTTTCCATTTACAGACATAGACCACCAAACCGACCATCGAATTTTCTTATAAAGCATTACCTTTCTACGTACAAAACCCTATTTACTTAGTTTTACAACCGTCCTGGTTTATACAATCTTATTCAATCTAATTCACTGTTTAGTTATACCAATCTACATACATCCGCGTACTCAGGTGTCCACCGTTCTTGTTTTCTTATACTGGCCATGAAAAATATAATATATAAATACACAGAAAGATTACATAGATCACTCGTATGAAATTACCCACACTATCTCTATTTTGGCTGGTGACTTAGGCAGACTTGGACTCAGTAGACCGAAGCGATCATATTTCTGATGTTACTTAGAATCGAAGAGCCTGTTATTTAGATGACGGCAAAATCAGTTAATATTCACACAGTCGCGTCTTGGGGATAATTCTCGGGCATTCTACTTGTAGTCTCATTACGTCGAAAATGGCATATAGGAACGCATTGGAATGAAAAACCCCTGTTCTTTAATTGATTTTACGTATCTGCTTAATAGACAAAGTTAAGCATTGGTTAGTATAAAATAATATCTAATGTGACAATTTGAGAACCAGACTATTTAATATTTTCAACTTATTTATTTATTTAAAACTTCATTGCACATGACAATACAATAAGTGAACTTAATGCCAAGAGGCTTTCTCTACCAGTCAACCTTTGGCTTAAAAAGTAATGCAAAGCAATTGGGGCAAAGGGATACCTAATTGTGTAGTAAGGGATCAGGATATATGGATAGATATTTCACAACATCACATACGTTAATCTGACTCCAAGATAGGTAGCTCAAGCACCTGTGTCAGGGATATCAGTACCAACAGTACATGTAATACTTTTATTTTGTATATACATAACTTGTAATACATTGAAAACATCCAAACCAATACAAACAGACATTTTCATGCATACAAATGTTTGCACTATGCGGGGATCGAGGAGCAATTACGAAGTCACCATTTAGACCCGAGAAATAAAGGTATTGAGGGCCCAAAATGCCGTAGCTTTCATTTAGATGTGACAGACTTATTTCTCGTTTGTTACGGAGACTGTTTCGGTTTCGTTATAGGTCCTCTGTTTCAAACAAAAGTGTTTGCTGGTGCGGATGCACCAACCCTTACGTATCAACCGCTAAGTACTTACTTACTTACCTACGGTTCTAAAATTGGTCTTCAACCACAATGTAATCAAATACTAATGATAGATTTAGGTAAGGAGGATGTTTAGAAATTTGGATTGAAATATAATGGTAAAAAGATAACGAGACATGTTGGTATATAGGAATTTAGCAGGCCGTGTAAACAATGACCATAAAAATAATAATAGCCTTTTTTAACAGGCAGACTAGTAGACCACCAGCCTGATGGTATGCGATTACCGCCGCTAATGGACACTTGCAACACCAAAGGAGACAAATGTGCCGCCGCCCGGTCTATTCCTTTGAATAGGAAGGTTTGAAGATTAACCGTATTATGCTAACATATTAGGCAAGGTAATTGATCCAGTGATATAAAAGTCAGTTCTGATATACCTAGGAGTTTGCCTACGTCCACCAGCCAAAGTAAAGCCTTGCTTGTCGAGATGACAGATTTTACACTTGATTTGTAGCTCATTGCTGGAAGCATTCTGCGCATTATTCAAAGAGCTTCTTACTAAAGAGCAATGAACTACGAATCGCCTGTAAAACGGCACATCTGGACAAGTTCTTATTCGCTCTAACGTCCAATACTCGCTCAGCGGGCTGATGTCATGCACAACACAAATAAACTCCACCCAATTTTGTACTTTTCTCGAATAACCTACACTAAATTATAATTTTACTGATGCCCCAAAAAATACAATTTTGGCAACATTTACATAAAAACCGATATATTTTTTTTCATTTCTTTAATTAATTTGTACTGGCAGTAACTCTTTAAGACTTCAGAAATTTGTACTTTTGTTCTTGTAGTGAGTGCTCGTTGTTTTTAATCATTTAAGTGTTTACTACGTTTCGTTATTCGTGTAACACTTAGGTACACATAGATGACACCAATACATTAAGTGACATCGAGACTTACCCCATCCGAACGTAATGAGATGAATTTAAGGTTAAACATTTTTACTTTTCATGAAACAATGTTATATTTACAGTCATGAAATGACCATGTTACGTGTGGACGCCACCCTGACTACCTTTTCACATCAAATACAATAATTATACCTACATGTCCATCCTGGCCAGGGCAACCCAGGCTAGTCCACCCCAGGCTACCCCATTCCGATTCGAAACCAAACGCGACAATCAATACCAAACAGTCCAAATTTTCCGTGAAATTACACTAGTGATCAGGAAGTGAGCATAAAATTACCATTTTAATTTATACTTACATAACATTAAACGCGAGAGAACATTTATATTTTTTTTTCATTATCAAATTCGTATAGATGAATCCAGGAGTGCTCGTGTCCCATTCATTTGCTAGTGCAATCTTAAAATATAAAAACATCCAATGATTACTTAAATATTTCCTGTCCAGTTAAGTGCAACTATGAATATTAGGTACTTAAATGTCAATTCCTTAAATAATGTACTTAAATATTTAATAATAAACATTAAACACGATGGACGGGTGTAACTTGTCAAAGATTGAAAAGAAATAGAAATAAAGAAAAAAAAATAGGAAAAAGGAAACAAAAATAACGAAAAAATAATTTTGTTACAATTTTTTTAATTTTTTAAACCTAACAAACAATAATTTTCAATTTTTCATCTCCTTAAAACATAGTAACATCTATGAAACACAAAAAAAAGTAACTGGGAAAAGGTAATGATAATAAAATTACGAATAAAAAAAATATTTATACTCCGGAGAGTGAAGGAAGGTACAACTATGTAGATTACTTTGAGATGACTTGTGGCCGACCCCCGAAGATTGTGCTTACGAAAATGAGGTATATCGATGAGATTATACAACTAACCTAATTAACACTTACAGCTAAATATTAATTAGAACCATCGGCCCAGCGGCCCGGCGGCGCTGTCTACCTTGCAGAGATTCAAATGTATGCGATATATCATTATAGTAGGTATTCCAACTGAATTATATACACTTTCAACAATTATACAAAATTGCTCCACACATGTTATAGGACCAGTAAATATACATACAGAGTGGAATTCTTCAGAAGTTACAAACGAGTTACAAAACAATATAGAGGTGTACATATTAATATAATTTCTCGAAACATTAAAAATACATCTGCGGGACAGTTAAGAGTTATAGACATGACTAAAGTTGAATCCTGAGGTAGAATATTTGTACTTTAAATTTTATTTTTTTTAACTTTTCACAATTTCTCTTACAAACTTAATTTAATATTTTTTTCTTCATATAAAAAATCTATAAGCTTACTCTTATAAACTAAGTTATACTCCTGGAGGTAGATAAACTTATGCTAAAAGGGCCTGGTATGAGTCTGCGTTCGTTTTATTTTTATGCCGATGATATCGTCCAGCGAATGAAATTAGACTTTAAGTGGCAGATTTTAGAATGTAGAATCATACCGAGGCCCCTGTGACGGCAGAGGGTCACCATACCCGTAACAATCTTTGGCTTCACCATCACGACACATCGCGATTTATTTACAAATAAAGAAAACTTACGTATTTACTTATCTAACAAAATACCTTATCGACAGAACCCGAGCGGAGCTGAGACGTGCTATCTGTTCCAATATTAACCATAAGAAGTCTAACAGACACATATTTATGTCATCAATCTCAATAGTAACTTAAAAATCTATCATTGTTTCTTATTTTGCAATTTTAAGTCACTATTATGGTTCATAACAAAAGTGAACTGTTTCATCTATACTTATGTTCAATTACTTCTTAAGTAAACCTTGTTCTAAATTAAGAAGGCATATTTTTGTGTATTATAAAATATGGGACCAAGACGTCACCCTTGCATGACTCCAAACTTAGAACAAGGTACACTTAGATTCCAACTTTTCAAGTAACGCAAACATTGGAGCCAATCTTTTATCAAACGTTACACGATAGAGTGTGAAAACGATAGAGTTGGATCCAACATTTGCTTTACTGCAATATTCGAACTACTACCTGCAGAAACGGAGTTACACCACAGCATCAATGCGTGGGGAGATCGGCCCAAGTCTCATGAACGGGGGATTGCGATACACCAACTATTGTGATACCCTTATCACATCAAATACATTACAACTATTAGGGAACGCTAACTTGTCCTCTAATTAGCTTTAACAATGTTTATTAAGAAACGTTAAACTATTTCAAGGTATACGGAACATCTTTACATAGGTAACACGATGAAGATTTCAAAAAATATTCACGAACTAAGAATTGACACTTGTAATCTAAAATTTGTACCTTACAAGAATTAGATAAACGGAAATCCACCTGATTCCAAGGAGCCCATAGCGCCGTCGTATCGTAACTTACCCATCGTACGTATTTTAATAACCGAAACGAAATAATAAAAAGCTAAAACATGATGCATTAATGCAATTCTCTTTTACGTATCACAAAAAACATTAAATGTCGAAATGAAATCACAACTATGAATTTTTAATTCATAAGAAAAACGAAAGGACAAAAATAGAACATTTTTTGTTTCCAATAATAATAATAAAACGTAATGTTAACAATTTGCAATCGAAATAGCAAAACATTTTTGTCTTAACAATAATACACTTACCGAAAAAAATCCAATATAATGAAAAGTAAAGATTTTTATACAATAATTACAGACTCGGCCAATTTACAAAAATAATGATTTACGTAACACCATACTGACCGCTTCCGAATAGCTTTCTGGACCATTTACGAGAAACTAACTTATATTGTATGACAATCCACTAAGACAATCCAACATATCTGACAATATAGATACCAGTCTTCATTGTAGTATCCAATTGATCGTAACAGATGACTAACTCCAAAATTCTCAAACGGTTTATAGTTTAGGTGCTGCTCAAACATTATGCCATTGCTTTCTACTGCAACTTTATGACAAAGACAGCAATAGAACTCTAAGTTAATAAGCGTTTATATGGCGATAATATAAATTTTCGAGATAAATGACGTTTGTTTACCAACTTCTAAAACAGCTGTTTCACAAATCTTGACAGCTTGTCTGACGTTATTCTATGAAATACTGTCAAATTAGTTGTTTGAATGGTAACAACTGTTTTAAAAGTCGGTAAACACCACCAAAATTAGTCTTGACCATAGTGAATTGTCCCGTTTAAGCGTCCCATAAATGGCCCATTAGAAAAGGCACTGCGTCCCGATGTTCACCGACCACCGTGTGGTCCTTCGTGCCTCTCTTATCAAGGATAGATAGTGCTCACAGCTGGAACTCGTTTCCTACGCCTACGATGTTCAAACCATTCTACCGAACCCAGACGTCACAGAAAAAAACGTAAATTAAATATGTGCGATAATCTACAGTTACACACGATCACTGTCTCTAAAAGAACTTGATAACTGTAAATCAAAAATTTAACTGATTCTTAAATCACGCAAATTTAAATTTTTATCCCATTGAAATAAAAGGGCAGGTTCTCAATTCGGCGCCATTTGATTTTGATTAATTGTGATGATTTGATTCGAGATATCTTAATAAATAAATCTCTTCGTTTGGTAGGTACTTACTATACATATACACTAAAATATTTACTTACCCATAAATGCTACCCAGTGAAAGAATATTAATAGGATAAAATATACTTAAGAAACTATAAGTACATGTGGATAATAAATATATCATACATATTACAAATTTCATACATATTACAAATACTATCACATAGTAGAATAAATATTTATCAAAAGCAAATATTAGGTAAATAAAATAAAAAATATCTGCCCTCTCTATGGCAATTTGCAATATCCAAGGCGCATGTGTTCTTTTAATTGTGTAATGTTATTAATACCTAGTCATAGAGTCAAACTTATGTTACATAAATAAATAAAACAGATTTTAAACTTAATGTTATTTGTGTCACAACTAGAGTTAAAAGTGGCTACTTTTAGCAAAAATCACGAGTATGGTACTCTATGACACAAGTTATTATATGACCATTGATTGTTATAAGTACCTCAACAAAATCTAGTCACTTAATAGGTGCTAAAGTACGAAGAGAATTTTCCTTTAAATGTCTTCAGATCATCACAATTAATTAAAATCAAACGGCAAACAAGCCTTCTTAACAGATTCTGACTGGCTTTCAAAATCACGCAAGCCACTCGATTTTCAAACCAAAAAGTGTTTTCATAAATCTACCCTCTACCGAATACGTACGTGCAATCCTTGTAGCATCCATACTCTAATTCATACCATATGGAACCAAGAATCAGTGTTTGCGAAAACAAAAGACAGCATTGAAGCCCGTGATATCTCATCAAAACTAATATACGTCAGAAATCAGATTTACATAAATATTCTTCTGTATCGAATAAACAGATTGTTGTTAGAATATCAATTGTGTAAACAAAATAAAATAGCCTGCATAATATTTCTCAAGTAGGTACCATAAAGTAGTAGCATCTACTGGGTCTATTGATCGCATACTCTGCCTCACTCCAACTATTATATAAACGAGTAGGTAAGCATCACATCAGACCATTAAAAGATAACTAAAACGCTGTCTTATGAATGGTACAACAAAATCTATAGCAATAAAAAGTCACTGAGCCTTCATAAAGCATTTCTCATAAAATATATTCGTGTATCCTAAAATATAAATATAATAAATATGAATGCAACCTATTCCTAAATATCAGGAATAAAAACACACAGTCGCTACATTCACACTTAACAAAAATATAAAATAAATTATAGATGTGAACTTAAGAATGACGATATTTGGCACTGTCCCATCTGGTTTGACAACTAAGACCATTATTGCAGCAGGAGGAGTCCGCGTCGGGGACGCCCAACAAAATATTATAATACTTGCCCCCGACGACGGAGCTACGTTTAAATAATTATTTTCTTTAAAATCTCAACTGGTTGCACTTTATTGACTAGGAATATAGAAGTAGTAAGTGGCCTTCATCTAAATGCACTACGACGAAAAAAACATCAAAACGGAATGTTAAAATCGACACCATCCCATTGAAACATATAATTATTTGGTCTCAATAGTAACACCCGCGCAGGCGAACCTGGTAGAACGACAGAAATGGATTGTTAACACCATTCATGCATCGAATCTTACATGCAATTTTTTATAACACGTTTTTACCTAACTACTTATGTATCTAGGGCAAAATTGTACTTTGTACAAAACTAAAACCGTTCATATTCACTGTACAGTAAAAAACTGCAGAAACCCTACGTTCGTGTGTCCCGCAACGTTTCTCTTTCATCCTTAAAACGACAATGTGGCAAAATAAACATAAAACATATATCATTAAGTATAAAGCCCGTTTTCTATTGTATCACAGTTGTGTTTGAATAAAATATGCAACTTAAAACTGGTTACGTAATCTATTGTCATCGCGAGTGTACTTCAATATAAGTAGAGATGTTAAACGTATGAATAGTAAAATAAAAGACACTTTAATCAATAAAACTGAGGTAGTTTTGCCACAATGTTACTTTAACGCGTGTCTCAACCTAGGCCAAGGCGATTTACAACATTCTCCTATTATTTACATACACTTAGCCTATGACCGTCAGTCTCAACATCATCTCTAAGATTCCCTAGCTCAGGTAATATAATATAAGCTACGTCGTACTCGACCGAGAGCTCAAAATAAATCGTCTACAAAAGGTAACTTCATCTCACAGTCAACCGGACATATACTACTAGAGTTCGCAAAAAATATAAGGTGTCGGCGCGGGAGCGGACGCGGTGGGCCGTTTCCGAAACGGGCCCGAGCGCGGCCGCGGCCGGCCGAGGCACCCGAACATTAAATTAAGTAACAATTATCGCACAATTTCGAAACCTTAAAAAATCTTAAGATCAATTTTGAGGTAGATCATTGATTACATAATATGCATCGACGAGGTATTGAAGTTGGGTGAGCGGCGTGTCCGCGTGCTTACTGCGTGTGGTTGGGGAGCGGGCCCTGTAGGTGCGGCGTGACCTGGTGGCGGTGCTCGCGCGCGATGTGCCGGCGCACGGTGTTGTTGCGCGTGAACGTGCGCGAGCAGTGCGGGCACGGCACGCGGATGCCCTGGTGCCGCTGCCGGATGTGCGCGCGCAGGTTCGTCTCGTAGCCGTACAGCCGCTCGCAGTACGGACACTTTAGCTTTTTACCTGCAATTTACGATGCAGCTGTTTACTGTACGCGGAAACCAATGAAAGCGTAAATGACTGCAGCATACACAATCTAAAATACAGGATGTAAAAAGACCCTTAACGAAGCCGAAACCTACGTATTCAGTACATCATCAAGACTATTTTTTCCTTGTAGACCATACCTGGGAACTCAATACTTTCCAAGTTATTGAAGGTCAAAGTCAAAATAAAAATCTCAAGATTTTGATGTAAATAAATTTTGAACATTATTACCTAATTTTTGTCCAAAGAAACTTGTTCAAAATTTTAAGTAATTCCTAGGGGAAAATGGCTTCAAAACGCCCGCAATGTAACGTTTGAGAGCGCGGCGGGGGGGTGTGCGGCGCGGTCCGGTGTACGCTGTTCATTGCGTTGTCCGTTTATAGGATTAAAATTGATAAAAAATTTGAAAATATTTTTTTGTTCTAAGGCTTGTTTTAATGGTCTGAGTGCGTAGACGCTGGCTTCGTTAAGGGTCTTTTTACACCCTGTATGTCCCATGTTGGTCTAAGGGTTGGTACCCATTTCTAAGAGTTGCAAAGGTCAGGTGCTAGTCGTTTCATTCTATTTACCAGACTTTCTAAAACCTGGATCAAATACCAAACGTACTTTGGGCTCCTAAGAGCTTTGGTCACACCGGGAATGATACACTAAGTTGTGACTCCAAACTCAAGTTCAAACGTATCTATATTTGTAAAGGTTATCTTTTAATAAAAGCACTGGATAAGTTTTAAAGATGAATTAAACTTACCAACCAACCATTCTCATTTTTTGCAATTCGCGAAAAAAAATTTCAACTCCCCAAAACAAAAAAAAAAATTTTAATGCGAATTGCCAAAAATCTTTAAATTCTAATCGGCATTGTTGTAACTATATGTAGTTTGCTAAATATGCATGCATAATACACTACATGTATACAATGGACATCTAGGTACATGTATAGGTATATGTTTCACCTACTAACCCTGAAATATCATTACCGTCCTACGAGAACAATCAAATAACAATAATAGATAGACGGTAATGATATTCAGAAAGCATAACTATCAGCATGACGGAAGACGCAAAACAAAAGTTAGGCCAACATACCATCAGCAGTAGCAATGCCTCCAGATTTGCTCGTAATCATCTTCGCAGGCCAGATTTCAGGGCTGGGTTTGGGCGGCACAGGTGACGTCGTGATCGGCTTATCGTGGTAGTTTGCGGCGGGCAGCGGGGTCGGCGGGGGCGGGGAGTTGTTGTACCCACTCTGGTGGTAATCATTCTCACTCTTCACCCGTAAGTCTGCAATCCCAAGAAGAAAATCAAGACTTCTGATAGAAGGTTGGCGTACTTCATTTCGAAGGGAGAGCGCTCCTACCATGTTAGCACTTGGTGATCCGCTAAGCTGTGATCTAGATCTCCTTTAACCACCAAATTCGACTATGGTAAGAGATATAGATTAGCTTCTTTATAAGTTAGTTATGAAGTTTATGTTGTTAGTGGCATTGGAAATTTATGAGTAATTTTTAATGAAGGTTCCAATAAAGATTTAGCAAAAAGTAGCTTGCATTTGTTAAAGCCTCGAAAAAATGAGAGGTGATTTTGTGCGAATCATCAAACGCAGGTGCGTTAGGTTCAGCTCACCTTCTGCCCCTTGGTCGTTGGACAGGCGCTCACCCATCTCATCGTTGGCGGAGGCGCTGCGTTCGTAGCCGTTGTTCTTAATGGGGTTGCCGAGGGTCGAGGTGCAGTCCGGCGGGTTGTCCTCATACCGCTGGCCGGCGCCGGGCGAGGAGCGAGTGTCTGGCTCGTCAGCCACGCTGCCGCAATGCGATGATGAAGAGCTTTGCCTGGAAGTCGCAATTAATCTAAATGATAAGAAATGTCTTGATAATTGTATGAAAATAAAATTTTAGTGTATCTTTTTTACCCAGTATTGCCACTTCCTAAGATATGGGATCCTGCAAAGAAACACGTTGAAATTTTGTTTGGATCTGCGTGTCCGGCAATAAAATTCAGAAAAGGAAGTAAATATGAGATCCTATCACAAGATAATTTAAACAAATGAATATTCAGGTATTGCAAAATGCAATGACAATAACACGCTGACTGAGATGATGTTGATGACGATTCAAGTATTGCAAGAAATGAAGAAGACGCCTATACTCGGCAGTGGGTGAATGTGGGCTGAATTGATTAAGTATTAGAATATTTATTTGCAAACTAAATAGTTAAGTATTTATATCGAATCTGAAACAAAATTTGGAAGATCTGGAAATATAGATTTTAAAAACCTTTTTCTACATAATATAGATTTTAAAAAGAGAAAGTAACACATGATGATAATTACCACCTCTCATGAACATCCCCTACATCACAAGGATTGAAGATACAATTAATAAATGAGTTCGCTAATTTGGTATCCAAATTGTAAATAAAGCTCATTTTAGTCCTCAATATATAGTTATTTACAACATTATTTAAAGAAATAGGCGAGCTTGTAACAAAGGTATTGTCAAATTTTATCAGCTAGGTCACTATAACGGAACTTCTTTCAGAGATAGACTGTAATCTCTTAAATGAATATTTTTGAATTTGTATTTACCAAATTCAAATCAGCTTCAGTATCACAGATGGCCTCTATGCGAAGGGAATCCCAATCTCTCAAAGATGACAATAGAACTCAAACATATTGTGTGAACTTCCTGCTGCATTGTACAAGATATAGAACGCTGATTACTATGAATTTGACTATAGGCATAGTAGTATAAAGAAAGTAGATGAAATCTATTTGTAGTGGATTTGTACTTCTTATATTTTGAAGTCGTGGAATCTCTTTGAATAAATTATGTCCCTCAATTGATATCAAAAATGATAAACTAAAAAACATACAACGTCAGATGAGGATATTTGACATGTAGTAACCTAACGTATGTTATGGACGTGGACCACAACAGTTGACAATGATAGACCCACTAAATTGCATACAGACTATGAACGGACGGACCAAAAGAACCAGGTCGTTTGGCGATGTTTGATTCAGCAGCGGATGGCCACGATTTATTGATGTCGTTTGTGTTTTATCAAGAGGAGTTTACCTGTAATTCCTAGCGTGAGGGCTCTGTGAAGGCGAAGGTTTAGGCTGCGCCGGCCGCCGGATGGAGGTAGAGTGGATTGGCACGTGCGCAGGCGGCGCGTACCGGCCCATGTTGCCACCGCCGCCGTGGATCGGCAGCCCGTACTGCGGCATGATCGGCGCGAATGTCGCCGTATGCGACGTCGGCGCCGACTCCTGCGCCTCGCAGTTGCCCGAACCGGAAACGGGGCTCGTCTTTATGCGCGTCTGGTGGCGGTCTCCGGTCGATTGTTGGGTCTGCTGTTTCACCCACGCGTCTTGGGACATTTCCATAGACAGACCCTTCACCTGGAAACGTGGGAAAGTCTTGTGTAATGTTTTTGATTAAGAAATTAACTTAATTAAAGATTTCACAGGTTGTACTTCGCAGATTTTGTCGATGTTTCATGTCTCACAAGAATCTCAAAAAGTTAGTTTTTTATAGGACTGTTTCTTTCCAACACTCGCGTATTGGATAAACTGTATGATGAAATCAGATTAGCACATTCTGTAAAATATATTTAAACAAACAGAAAGCAAGGAGTATTTCGATTCTTATTTCGTATAAGTATTTTCTTACTTTAGTTTCGACCCTATGGGGGAATTTTCTACAAAGACATATGTACATACATAGCGAGCACCGGGCTCCGACAAAAGCAACAGCTTTGAACGCAACCGAGAACACGCTGAGACTGAAATGATGATGGAATACACCATAGAGAAGTCAGCATTTTGCAATTAAACTTCAGACTGAAATGATACATGCTCTGATGAGTCACTATTAGCACCAAGAGAAAACTACATCATGAGTGTTCTTTTTCTTAATAATAATGCCTACCCGGGTTGGCACTAAATATAGCCAGGACATGATCGTCGACTGGTAAGCAGGCTCAAAAATATATGACGTGACGATTCTGGACCAACATTTTAAATGGCCAAACTGCGGCGGTGAATAGGAATCATTAGAACATATCCGGGGAAGCCTTTGCCCAGTAGTGGGACAAATCGGCTAACAAAAACAAATGCATACCTGCAAATTCTCTCCGCTCTTCAGGAAACTTGACAACGCATCTTGGCTGACGTGTACCTCCCCCTTGTACATGAACTCAAGGAGGGCCTGCATGTTGTCCGCCGTGGTCGCCTCCAGAATGACATAGCACGCCCCAGCATGACTCGGCGGAGCCGTGTCGAACAGCTCTTGAAAATGCTTGCTGCACGCTGCCAGAATCACCTTGTGTGCCTTGAATTGGCGACCTAGAATAGACGAAAATGACAGTTTTAGTATTAATTTTTGGACTACTCATATGGTACTAATTTAATCGCGGATTGGTGATTGATAAGCACTGAAGAACTCGAATTATTATAAGTAGTACTAGTTCAATATTAAAGCCGGTACCTGGCTACTAAAGGTTTTTATAATAAGAAAATTAATAATGAGAGATAATCAAAATAACTGCTCTAACTAATATTACTGTTTCTTGATTGTTAATAAAAGACAATAAATCATCATCATCACCATCAGCCCATTTAAGTCCCCACTGCTGGGGCACGGGCCTCCCTCAATCACATGAGGGGTAATTGCCATACTCACCACGCTTGGCAGACGGGTTGGCGAGGGTTTTGATATAAATGCAGTTTTCCTTCTCTGGGTGCTGATGATCATGCCAGCAGCTTTACCTTAGTCGCCTTTTACGACACCTCGGTAAGAGTGAGGGTGGCCTATTCTACTCAAAGACAATGAATAATCTTGACCTTTCTTAAATACCTTGACAGGCATATTGACTTGAAACGCTAAGATGCATGAGATGCAATTTTTGTCTCAGTATTTGCAATAGAATAAGAAAAAAGCCTGGATATTTTAAAAAGCTACCTTACAGTTTTATTATTTTACGTTGAAGGCAGAGATTTTAGAGAGAGTTCAGATTCTTTCTGAGCAGGCGTTTTATTTTGTATAAAATCGCTTCTAAACGAATACTTGTTTTTCTTTTATTTTAATTATGCACAATATTTACATTATCTTTTGATATAGTTTTAACACTAATAATAAAAAGCATCGAAACTTGCCATACCTACACGAAATTCCATGATAAAATTAGTTCGCTAGATCGCCGCTTGTTTGAGTGTTCACTTATTTGCGCGATGACGGCACAGAGGGCGCTAGCTGTGTTGTACTATCGTCCCTTCGTGATGCTCCTCTGCCCATTATAACAATATTCTACATATTTCAAGGTCAGTAACCGCTAGTGTACTTCCTAAAGTATTGCAAGTAGGTACTTAAGCATCACATAATATGACTCATAAACTCTATATTACATTTAGTTCGGCAGCCGAAATGAAGCCATTCAATGCATATAATACTATCGTAATAGGCAAGACTGGTGCTAAAAATAAGTTTAAAACCATACAAATGGACGTACTTTGAGTTCTAAGGAGATATTGTAAAAAGTGTAGAAATAAAATTGACAGTGGGCTTACCTCAAAGTATTACAGAATTTTGCAGAAACGTTATTTAGACCTTATTTCTTTGAAAAACTTATCAGCGTAAAACCGAAGTTTTTCGAATCTTACCCCGTGTAATATACAAATGACAATCATTCTTTGAATTACATAATTGGCACCAGAATCAATATTAATATCAGCGTTTTATTATAAGTAAGTAAGTTTTACACTTACTTACTTAGCTTTTTTTGAGGAAAATTTTAGTTAGAGAAGCTAATTTGAACCAAATGTATTTCAAAATGCTAATGTTGTTTAAACAAATGTGAACGCAATTCTCACCTCGGTTTCTACGTAAAACATGAAAACACGTCAATATTAGATGCAACCGTTTTAATTTGATCTCTAATCTGTTTGTAATAAGAGTTAAAGGGACGCGAGTGGCGTGGTGCAGATAATGCCGCGAGCCGTGCGTACGCGCAGTTACGTCAGAGCGAATCGCGCGGAACCAAATAAGCTTAGCCTTGGACCTGCCAGCGTATGCGCCGCGGTAGGGCGGGTGGTGCATTACGACTTTGCTACGATTTTTTTTTAGGCTAGCGGCGGACAAAAGAGCAAGCGAGTCACCTGATGGAAGGTAATTATCGCCGCCCATGAACATCCGCGAAATCAGAGAGATGCGCTCGCTTATCGCTCGTATTAAACATGCGGGCTATAAAGACAAGAAAAATGCTACTCACAAAGAAATCCACTTTTCAGGCAGAGCACAGAATCCCTTTGACGATATTTTTTGGCCAAGATCTAAGCTTTGACTAGTATGGTAATTGAAGCGATTCCCGCCTGACCTTCGTAACCTTTTTTTTTTTTTTTGATGACCCAACCTAACCTAACCTATACATAGGGGAACCAGATGAATAAATCATGGTTACAATTTCGGAACCAGACATACTTCCACAACAGTATGACAAAGTCTTCGCTTCCACATTGTGGGTATCTACTTTGGGTATCTACCCTTCAAAACGTGTAGATTTCCTCTCGTCATAATACCGATTTACTGGTTTGACTTCCTTGAAGTATAGTAGACAAGGAGTTAGATCGGTAGTTAGTGTATTTTTTATTAAAAATTATATTTAAAAAACGTCAGCGTGCAGTGGCCCTAAAACCAGGCCTCGGCAATGCACGACCGTTCCGCTCCTGCAAACTCCGCCTACGAATTTGTGTGAGCACTTCCTTGTTCGATCAATTTGCTTCATTCTGTCAATGATGGTTTTCACAAGTTCCTTACTGGACATGTTTTGCATAATAAATACTTATAATTTACTATTATATAACACATTATGCAATAAATGATTATGATCATAATTAACTTCGTAGTAAAGTTGATAATTCATTCGACTTTCGAAATTGAAATTCTTTCACGTTGAGCACACCCTGCTGTTGCTTCTGCAACTCCCATTAAAATTAAACATTAATTGAAGCGACAATACCGGTACAAATAAAAGTATATTAAAACTTTAAGATCGCCTCTGTAATTGTGTGTAAACAAATAATTGCCTACTCAAATCATTACCATACTCCATGATTTTAAATTACTCATTACCATACAACTCTACCCTAACCAACAAAGCTCTAGAACATCAACAAAACCGCTCATTTTCATCATACATCTATCATCCAGCCTATCAACATAACTCCACAACACTAAAAGAACGTCTCATTACCATCCTATTCAGACAAAACTCCAGAACAACAAAAAATACTGTAACGCATCGGCTCCCATACCCGAGCAGATAAGCGTTAGTAGGTCTGGTAAGTGGGCCAATGTCAGCGGTGTTGCAAGCTGCGCCGGCGACGACCAATGTCGCTCGCCCATTTCCTCGTTACGGGGGGCCAGGGGGAGGGGGGGCGACTCTATGCTCGCTATCTTTAATTCTGGCTTTGTAATTTGGGATAGGATGGTACGTGTAGTTTATAGGTTTGAAGGGACCGTTATAATGTATGATCTTTAGCGTCTTTTTTTCTTTTTATATATATAGTTTAGGTAGACCCTAGCAGTCACAGAACTTTCACGTGTTCAAGGTTTTGGAGAAGTTAAAAAAAAAAGACAGAAATCTGTCACAATTAATATGAAGAAATGATAGAGCCGTTCTGCACTACCAATAAGCTTTTCTGTTTTCTCCCGGCATAATGCCGTTTAGAGTAATAATTACTTTCCTGATGGTTAATAGGCACTGTTAGCATTGTCTCTACGATTTTTTGTCATACATTTGAACATAAAAAAATGGCCAGATTTTCCGGGATGTCGAAAAGTCGAGAAAATGAGATCATTACTGCAACTAAATGAGAAACAGCACAATTAGTCTGTCCCTATAATATATCCGATGAGGCACACGCGTAAAGCAATCAACGAAAACAATGAACTTACGCACAAGTCCTTCACGCATAATTATTGTAGTTTTCAATATGCCTTTGTTATGCAAACACGTTTGTTTAATGCCAACTAAAGTGTTAAAATGTGTGATAATATGAACTAGAGTACTTCTGTGTACTGTGTAACTTAACTAGGAAACTAAGCGCGTTGAAAGTGTAAAGATACAAAATGTATAATTAAAAATACCCAATACAAGTGTCTATGACAACTTACTGGGTAGACTCGAACACAGACTATTGAAATAAATGAATTTTTATTTTTTATTTAAAAAATACGAGTAAGTAAGGATTTTTTAAAGAAAATGCTTGTAACCATACTCTATATCGGTCATCTTCTAGATAATAATCTTATGCAGTGCCTTACACTATCTCTATATGTAACATTGTGAGGCAAATATTTAGTTTCGAACAAAAAAATTTCTTCCTATAAGCCAAAATGATATTTCTAAACAGCTGAGTAAACGACGTATAAAAATGATCGCTGTGCTGGTTGTTGTGTAAAAGGGTTTGACAACATCTCTTGGCTCTATAAGTTAGTAGAGCCATAACGACTATAAAGCTGAATGGAGATATAACTGCGGTACTTTCTACCTAGGTGCTACCTTATTAGGCCTTTTATACGATTAACGAGGTCTAAAATTGTGTTTGTTGGGAAGCTCTTAACTTTAATTTAGTAAAACACACAGATCAAACAAATAAGGAAAATGGGATAAGACAACTTGGTTCGAGCGAATGCATCTGATAGCTTCCTTATGTACTTATATACTTTAAGATCTGGCCCAAACCTATAGATTCAGGGGCTTATTCCTGCTGTCCACCCTCTGCTTGTCCACCCCGGGTGGACAGTGAAACAATTGTTAAAAAAATTCCCGCTGTCCACCCCCTCTTTCAACCAAGAAGGGATGGACAGCGGGATTTTTTTTACAATTGTTTCACTGTCCACCCGGGGTGGACAAGCAGAGGGTGGACAGCGGGAATAACTCTAGATTTAGCACCTGTAAAGCACAGAAGATTTTTTGAACATAATGCCTTTTTTATGTGGTTGTTTATTTTCCATGATCCTTGTAGCTTGAGACAGGGTTAAATTCTAAATAATACCTTACTAAAAAATACCATATTAATTGGGTCAGTTAAGATGTCAAAGAAAATTTCCGGAATTTTATTAGGACTTGTTTCAATACTTCCAAAGTATTTTTCAAAAATAAGATCAATATACTTTTGGTAATTTAATGCCTACCATATAATGTAATGTTCCAGTGTTTTTGCATGTGTGTCATTTGTTTACTTTAATGTGTGTATATGCAGGAGTACAAATAAACGTATTATCTTTTTTTCTAATACTTTTAGATACCAAAGACGATCGCTAGAAAAAAAATATTTGATATTTCTATCGCAATCACCCGCCCACTACAAAACACCCACCAAACCTGGTACTGTCACAACACAAAACAGGAAAACGTCCTCGCCATCTGACCTTATCAGTAAAACAGATGCACAGAAATGGCAATATAAGCCTACGGTACTGCGCAAAATACGCCCGAATTCCCCTTACGGCTCAATCGGCGCGAAAATTCGTCGCGAAACCGAAATCAAATTGAAAATCGTTCTATAGGTATCCCTACGAGTGTAGATACAGCCCGGATGCAAGTGAAAACGACGTCGCCTGCCTAGGGGGGCCGACTAACCCCGTTTCGGCGCCTCCACCCCCACACAGACGCGTGGGCGTACGTACGTAGATGACAACGCATCGCGCCAGACGATTGTGTGCGCCGCCCTTTCAAGGTCGGCCCGGGTGGGCTAGAATGTGCTAGAAAGGGAAAGCGAGACGCACCCCTACCGAAAGTGCAAGCGAAATGCGTGAGAGAAAATCAATCTTGCACGGAGTGGGGAGACTGAAAAACTAGGTGAACCGTTTTCGGACTTTCGGCATCGGTACGTGCCTGGGTTACGGATGCGCGCGTTTTAATATTGCAGCCGGATTAGAATGAATGCTTCGGCTGCGGCCAGCATTAAAAAACTCGAAAACGTTCAGATTTTTTTTTACGCTGAGTTAGTATTTGAGCGAATAGGAATTGCTTACGGCTGCTAAAAAATTGGCCCTTAAACTCAATTTCCAAACCAAATACATAGAATGAAAAAGTAACGAAAATATATTTTTTATTCTATTCGTATTCATCACAGCTTAAGGGGTTACTTTGAATTTAATTTATATTTTTGAGAAAACTTATTATTCGAAAAAAAATCAAAAATAGAATGATTTAAAAAAATATATAAGGATACAAATGAACCATTAAGGCACTTAAGCACTATTAAGTATTGATGCTAGGAGAGTAACCCCATATACGGATTACGGCATGACCTCAAGAGGGATAAAGTTTCTAACCCTATCTCATTCGAAATATCACATAATACATAGTCAAGACGCATTTGTATCACCAGGTGAAAATCAATAAAGATTTATCAAGAAGTTACAAATCAAAATAGATAAGACATTTTGACACTGCTATTTGAAAACGTGCAACTACTTTTATCACGATAGCAAAAATAAAATATGTTACATATTGCAAAGGCACATAAAATACAAAATTCACAATTTTCTTTTATACTTAACTTCCACTGTAGTGTATTTGCTATTTATAATCGAGTACATAGACTTACACGTTCAAAGTAATTCTAATTACAATTAGGTTTATAAAATATTTTAAATATTGAAGTCCACTACAAAACCTAATTTCCATTTGAATTAAAAGTTTAAATAGAAAATAAAACACGCGCCCTACTATGTACACATAGAACCTCATTAATTGTTACAGGTGGTAATGAACCACTTACTTAAACAAAAAAATATGGAAACATATAAAGTAAAGTATGCTAAAATGGATAAAACAACTATGAGCTAATTTTAAAAATGGTAACATTTCAAGGGATAAAAATTGCCATCAACCAAAAATCGGACTGGACGAAAAAACTCTAATGTCCCGTCGCCTATGACACGCAAAAACGTATCTACAATGGCACATCCAAACAAATCAATTCGGCACTCCCAGAACAGCTCAATCATGATGACTAACGAACTGACGGCGCAAAGGTAAACGCAACCCTTCCGCGGCCCGGCCAATCAATAGATACATCCCTGTACGACCCCACGAGGGGCACAAATTAAACCTCCGTGGCCTGTGTTGCCAGTTCTAGACTAACGAAACCCACTAACTTGTGACTCCACAGTTATTGCAGGTGGCTAGGGGCGTTTAAGAATACTGCCAAGGTTTTCCCGGCCTGTCGTAAGAGGCGACTAAACGGGCTTTCGGAGTACGTGAGCGTATCCACTGCTGGGGAGTGGCTCGCTCAGCATACGACTCCGCGGGGGACGACAAACAATTAGGTAATTAATGTTCCCTAAAATCCGTACGTAACGCTTGTGATCACGACTGTAGCGTAGCCAAAACATCAAACAATAAGTACATGTAAATACAAGTATTACAAAATACTAAATAATAATCACGTTAATTCAGGTTTTAATTAATTCCACAAAATTTCCAAACTGGCAACACAACATGGCATTCTCAGCGGGGGTTCAAATTAAACCTCCATAGCATGCACAACTAGAGAGGAGCGAAAATTTGGGAGAGGGTGGTTTTGTTTCACGTATAATGCACTCGATTATAGCAGGGTGTGCGTGGGCTGCGGCAAACGCCCTACGCCCTACCACAGGGCTGGCAGGTACGGAATGTTGGTTATTTGTAATTAGTGTTCGTATGTTATGGTAGTGAGCACACTGTGCATTTTGTCATGTGTATTTCACTAATTATTTTTGGTGCTGAAGCCGAAAATTCTATACTTTAAGAGTGAATCTTAAGTCTATTGTCAGGTTTCGTTTGTAAAACAATATCGAATTTAAATAGAAATCATGAATTGAAACTTCTAAATTTTTAGTACAACCAGAACTTAACTAACAGCCAGATAATTGCCACACTCAGAGTCTTTGATCAGCTTAAAAATTGAAACTTATTTTGATACGCATAAAGGCTGCCGATACTAAAGTTAATGAACATTAGCTTAAATGACGTCTCTCAGTGAGGCCGGAATTTTTGCGAATTAAGCAACGGTGGCTACATATAATTTTATACGATTTTTATTTGTTTTAATGATTGAAAACACAAAATTTATAAGTTTTTGAATGTATGTTGTATGCAGTGAAAAACCCTCCCATACATTATTATTTATATTTATATTCTGGGTCTAATATTTAATTTTAATCATCAAACAATGTTCCAGCTACCTATTTGAAGTTTTTGCAAAATATATTTAAACAATGGAAACCTCATTATCACCCCTAGCCTGTATACATATACCTACTTGTCTCTTCTCGCACCAAAAATTAATCTGGTTCGAATCATCTACAACTGTTCTAGTGGCTACTATCCCCCTAAAATATATTGTGCAAAATATATTCGGACAATGAAAGCCTCATCACCACCCCTAACCCATTCCCCCTGCCGACCGCTAGTACCAGCCAGATTTTTTGACGTTAACTAAAAACGGACGCGTGATAAATGTACCCCTAATGTTTGTCGAACACCGCGTACAGATTAAAAAATCATAACTCCAAAAAAGGGCCGGCCGTAAGTTGTTTTATATGATTTATTCGCACTTTTTGTCAAGCTTTTGTTCGAGAATAATTGTGAAATAAAATAATTGTAGAATTCTGAATACTCATTTGTGGAAATCCCCAATAAAATTCCACCTTAACTATTTTGAAATGAATCACCAGCGCGCCGAGAAACAGCTGCATTTCCACTTTAGATGAGCAAGGATTTGTTTCGTTGAATGTGGTTTTAACAGTCAAAAGAGTCGCTTCATTTATCTAGCTTCTCTTAGTGAAGGGATTCAATTGGCTATTAACAAACACATTCCTTGTAACACATCTTGACCCATCTCTGGTTCTCTGGTCTCTAGAAACGCAGCCTTTTAGCGTTAATCGTAGTCACTAACATTTTTACGTTGACCTTGAAAACCTCATTTTTTTTTACATTATAGCGGACAAACGAGCAGACGGCACACCTGATGGAAAGTGATCACCGCCGCCCATGGACATCTGCAACACCTGAGGTATCACTTATGCATGTATGGTATGTATGTATATCAATGGAAAACCATTCATGAGATTTATTGCACCAGCCACACACTTACATAACACTTAAATTCATAAGATATTATGGCATAAAGTAAGTTAACTTTGTGGCTTAGTTAACATGGAACTGTATCTCAAACGCCATTGTTTCAGTTTATATTCAGTTAAAAATTAAAACTTGAGTTTGACTAGGAATACCAATTCTTATTTCTCTTTGATCGATTACTCTTTTATCAACTTCATAATCTGTATTATCACGTCTTGTATTATAAATGCGATTTTCAACCATGATAAGCTTCATTAGATAGTATAGCTCATCCTAAGAGATTTTAGCCGCGTGTAAAAATATTTTTGCGTCCATAAAAATATAAACACTTACCTCAATACAAAATACAAGTTCTATCAAATCTCAACCAATAGTGACATCAAAGACGAGTCAATACATAAAATCATTGATTGACATCGAACAGGCCATAAAAGCCTTTTATTAGGCATAAAATCTAACTTAGCCTTATCAACTATTCAGGACAAACCTTGTGGATTTCAATAGTATTTGTATACTATACCTACTTGTCACAATCTTGTGATTAAATAACGAACTTCTTCGAAGTGAAAGCATATGATATCATTGATTTACAATTATGATCTCAGCATCAAAGATAGAGCTTTAATTTGCTTATGTGAACTAGGCTTCAAGTTCGATCTTCATTAAGAATGGCAGCGCTAAAGTAAGTAATTACTCGATTTTTCTCTTAACTAATGTAATAAAGATGATATTTAATTTAATTTAGTTTAATTTTATCGCGGAGCAAATATCAAAAATAATTTGTAACACTTTAAAAACAAGCACAATAAAGGCACGGAACCAGTGTCCGTGGAATTTCATTAGAATAAAAAAAAATGATATTATATTACTGAATTTAAATGAAAAATATTATAGAAATCGTATAATACGAGTACAATAATAATGTTATTTTTAGCGCGCATATTTTTCTATTACAAAATTTTAACAACACATTTTTTTTTCCTCTAACCGAAGGCGTGTGAATCTCCCTCAAATGTATCAATTCTTCATTGAAATTAGTCCACGCTTGATGTTGTCTGTCTTGCAAAGTAATTTAGAAGCTCAAAAACGCTGTACTATCAAAGGACCCAATTTCAAATTAGTTCCTCCAAGATTTGCCTCTTTCCGATTGCACAAAGGCCGATTCTATGTATTTTCCTACCCAGAAGACAGCAGTATTGGCTTCGTACTCCCCCGGGATAAGGGAAACGAGTACGAATGCCAAAAGTACCTATACTTCAACATTTAGGTCACGTAAGTACTTTTTAGTCGGCAAATCCTATTGGAATTCTTTGGAGCACACTGTTAAAGGCTCAAGTGGTATGTACCGGTGTGGTAGGAAAATTACTTGGTACTCGTACTATAGTCTCAATTTATTGTTCTATGATTCAAATATATCCAGACTATGTTATATAATAATATATAGTCCCTGGATTTTCAGAGTGCTGACGGATACGCACAAGCTCATGTAGTAAGCCACACATCAATGTATACAAATCTGTCAAGTTTCTTCTGTTGATTCTCACCTTAATCTCAAACACGTTTAGTTCAATATCAATTGAGGAAATTCGACATATCGTGGCAGCCTGATGTGTGGCTGTCTGTACATGTAATATGCGGTAGTGTACTACTACATCTTCATATGTATTATATTATATATTATTGGATATTAGTCCAATAAAATAGGAAATAAACACATTTATCCTCTAACCGATTACGGCTACGGCGGCCAATCTCAACGATCAGCCAATAACGCAGGATACATTATAGTGCTCAAGTGTATGCACAAACACAGGTGCACTCTATTTTCTCTTGCCCTCATGTTCCGATGGGACACCAGCGTGAAATGACCGGAGAGGGATTGGGCGCAGTACCAACGGCTTAACGTGCTTTCCGAGACAGGGGGTACAAGAGCGCTAACTTCCAGACTTCGGGCTGACACTAACGATTTCTTACCGAAAACTTAGGTACAATTTTTGGCCCTACCCGTGGATCGAACCGGGAACGTCTTGCGCAGCCGTCGCTTTATAGTGCGACCCACTAACCACTACACCGAGACAGTAAACACGTTTAAATAAATGCTAAAACATCCTTATTTTGCGTAATACCTACCTACTAAATAATTATTAGGTCTTTGTAAGAATGAGCGTTCTGCGTTCTTTTCTAGCCTTTTTTTTGCAGTATATAACCAATAGTAGGTTAACAGAAAAAAGATAGACCGACTACAAAAGTTATATAGCCGAAGCGGCGAAGGCTCCGGTTTGTCTGTCCCCGATCCCGGAAAAAACATCTTATCCTATAGGAAATAGGGAAATTGTGACTTTAACCGCTCAAGGGGTAGGATATCTGAAATTTTATATTTTCTTATTGCGGCTTTCAGACGAACATATCAGGGGGCAGGGTACTTTAGTGCACTCCAAATTTAATGCGAATTAAAGTTTTGTATGGACGAATGAATGAAATCTCTAAATTCGAGTTGAGTGTCGAGTCCATGAGAATAGGTATCCAGGGGCTTATTCTTATGCTCCCCAAATTGAGGTCGAATTTGAGATTTATAATTTTAGGCGAATGCATGCAACATCTATATATAAATAATAAACTGTAAAGCCCTCAGCTATTGCGATGCCCTTACAGGGCGCTACATTGTACTTTAAAACACCTATGTAAGTACTAAAATATTTTATAATAATCTGTACTCCAATGTGGCATGCAATAAATGATTATGATTATGATTATGATTATGATCTAAGGTCACTCTTGGAGATAGATTTCTGTCTCTTTACCCGGTCTTGAAGAACCATTTTTGGCTTATCACACACACACTCACACACTAAAAAGCGCAGTAAATAATTGCTAAAACGTGGAAATCTGTAATTAGATTTACTTAATATTTTTAAGCACTTTCATGTAATTTATGTTTATGTATCGCCGTGGATTTCCCAAATAAAATAAATAAATAAAATCAACCGATCTTGAAGCATTTTTCCCATCTGCACATGGAAGATTCAATTCAATTCAATTCAAATAGTTTATTGCGTTACAAGTGGTATTACAGAGATAATAAATATAATAAAAGTATACCACATGCACCCTGTTAGGGCATATCAAAACATAAAAATCTTAAAACTAGTTTCATACACAAATACATTTTATATAAAATTAAATTATTATTATTATACTGTAGATTGCTGTGAATATAAAAAAAATCGCGAATCCATGATCAAAAATGACGAAATGACGCCTCTAACATGCAATATAACATCAATAATTTCTATGCGAAGTACTATTTACTATCAACTTTATCGTCTAGCCTATCAGTGGCCTATGATAACACACATATCCTGATAAGTCGTAGTTTTTACTAGTGGCGTTCTAAATTTGCTATTTTTTTCAAGTATTAAATATGCAGTGTTATCTGTCGTTTTAGATATGGGCATTAGTTGAACAAGAAGGAAGCGTAGAACTCTAGATTGTATAATGTACGAATATATACCTAGTACAGGTATGTACTACTTGAATATTGTATTAAGTATGATCACTGAAAGGTTTCAAAATTATTCTGATCGATAATGATTATTTAAAATGAAATTACTACTTTTTTATGCTAGAGGCGACAAACGAGCAAGCTGGTCACCTGATGGAAATTAATCAAAACGCCGCCCATGAACATCCGCGAAATCAGAGAAATCGTTATTGTGTTGCCAGCCTTTTTAAAAAGATGCTCTTCTCTTGAAGGTCCCTAAGTCGTAGCCTTCTATACACCTTTGGATTATTTAACATTATGTTTTGCCATTTTAAATTATCAGTTTAATATTTTATTCGATAATGAAGTGTGTAACCTCTTACCATAACCTGTACTCCGTCCATAATATACCACAATCCGTTACAACTTGCATACCAAAAGCACCAATTACCAGCCTTTCAAGGACCCTATTTAAATAGTGCGTAAAAATGTGTCAAAAGGATGAAATGGTTTACCGATACACCCCGTTAAACATGCACCCAGTAGGCATAAAACGAATTGTGTCCCCACAGTGCAAACTCACACTGCATACCTACCTATGCTCGTTTTTTTTTTGTTTTGCTTTTGTCAACTCCATCCATCTTTCCATCAGGTGCAAGTGTGCTAAAAAAACTCAGCGTATTTTTTAAACATCCCAGATATCTATGTAGATAAGTATATGTGATGTTGACGAATAACACATTTTCGTATTTAATACATTCCTATTTTCACCTACACGCTAACACATCGTGTATCTAGTTATATAAGTCATTCCGAAATACAGCAACTTATACGCAGTGAAAATATTTTTCGTTGGTGCTGTTTTCTTGGAGGCACTTCCCATCCAATCCCTCCCAGATTGGGATGGAAAGTGCAGGGCGCTCTGAAGCCATAAAACCATGCAAAATAATCGCGCACAGCCCCTCAGCGGGGAGGCCATCTTTTACAGGCTGATATTAAATAGTGCTGCAAAATTCAGCATATTTTGATAAAGTGGAACGCCGATGTTCGGCGGAATTTTCTAATGCCTATATCGAGCGTCAGCCTCTCACTTTCCATTTAGTATTGGGTTGGATAGTGGATTTTAGATCGTTAAAGGTCCTACAAGTGATATGAGGAAATAAATAAAATTTAACTTGAATTAAATTACGATACTACGATACAGTACACGTACTGATGCGATTTTCATGCATCACTAAAAAGTTATCGCAAGAAAATTATAGTTTTCTTGAAATATAAGTTAAAAGTAACGAAATGTTCACCTTAATAATAATGTTTTCCCGTTTGGTACGATTCCCTTTAGGCTGTTTACCTATTTGCTCGTGATAAGTTTGCAATTTACAAAAAAACAAGCCGTTATTGGCCATATTCGTATGAAATAGTTATCCCAAGTGAAAAAGTGTTCAAACTCTTATTTGGAAATGCTGTATTAATATATAGAGAGTTCAACTTAATGTAAAATTATGAGTAAAACGCCTATCGTCCTTATATGAAAATAATGTAGGTACTGTACGTACTTTTAGCTTATTACTTATTCAAATTGACCGCTTTGTCTATCGACCATAGCCTACCTAGATAAATTATTCCACATACTATTATGAGTGAAAACTATTTTGAACTCTTACCTTAATTTTTGTAACAAAAAACCTGTTAAACGTAACAAAACATTTTATTCGTTAGTCTATTTACCAACACAATAAAACCCACGATATGATTAATTACTATAGAAAATAAATAATAGTGTTTTCATGCTAACTCGCGCACTATGTTCGGTAAAAGTGAAATGCTTGCGTGAGTGTTATGAATAACATAGTTTGCAAAAAATAAATTGTAGTCAGACGAGGCAATTTGTAAGCGCCATTTTACTTGAACACACAAAAGACGTTACATTTTTATCTCGCTAAAATAGTTTGGCCGAGCTGTCACAAACAAAATTTCCCTTTTAAACCGGCCGGCCCAGCCTGACAGGACTGTCTGTTTATCGTCTGGCCTATTAGGTCGTTTGTTATAAATAAAAATGTGCGACACAACACAGTGTCAGCTGCTGGAAAACGCCCCGGAAGGGGGGTGGGAGGTGGGCGACATACGCACCCCCGGTCGATAAGGAACGCGGGCCTCGATGCGTCCCGCAGTTTGGAAACGCACCCAATGCTACTGTACTAAGTGGGACGATACCGAAATTAGATCTTGAGCGGGTTGGAATTAAAAAAATCTACTAATGTCTACCAAACTGCAGTTATATAACATAACAGTTATGGTATTAACATTTTGTGTTCGTAAATATAATGGTGTTTTTCGAATAATTACGACAAAAATTAAGATTAACATCATAATTTTCATAACAATTTACTTTGCTTGTAAAAAAATTGATATTCGGAAAAACAAGACGAACGAATACGAGAGGTGACATCTAGGTCAAAATTGAGCAGTAATTTAGGAGATAATATTGCTCAAAAGATTTTTTTTTGGTATGTCCATTATCCCGGGAAGATCCATATTAATATCAACGTTTCGATGCTAATTCATAAATAACCTAACCTGATTCATCTGCTTATTATTGTTTATTATAGGTACCTACTTATGATCCCTAATTTCGAATCCCGTTAAATCTGTCCTCGCTGGTTCGCAGCGATAGCTACAAAGAAGCGATAACAACAGCAACACGTAGAGCCTTCCCCCTGAGGGTCACGGGGAGAAGGAAAGGTTAATGTCAGCGCTGACGAAAACCCCATGGAAATATTTTTCCGCAAAAATCTGGGAGTAGCTGTTATTCTCACGGGCTGTTGTGATAAGCCGCTGTACTTTTTACTTTTACATAGACTGTATTTTTAACCTTATCGCAATATTTTACAGGTCTCAATCTCCATGCTTTCTATATTTATTTTTTATGTGATACGCGGCAGACGAGCAGACAGATCACCTGATGGTAAGCAATTGCCGCCACCCATGGACACTCACAAGTGCGCTTCCAAACTTTAAACCCCCCTTTCCCCCGGATTGGGCCTTCAGTACCCTCACTCACGCAACTAATCACCGCAAAGTGCTGCTTCACACTGGTTATTTCTATATCAAGGATTTTTTCTTTAAGGAACATAGGGCCAAATTCTAAAAGAATAAACAGGCTTTTTTGCTAAATACCTAATACTTAATTGAAAAAAAAAATCTGTGGTATTTTGCTAGATTTCACTGGAGGAAATTTCCTTGAATTCAAGTAAGTAATAACTCTTACCTTGTCATAACAATCCTATACTGCGATAAAGTGCAAGAATAACAAAAACTTACCCAATCAAAGCCAATGGAGCGAAGAGAGTTCATTACGAAGGAACAATGAGGAAGTGGAAACGACCTTCACCCTGACAATCTGTTACCACATAATAGAAGTAGCCAGTGGGTAAACATAGATAGGCGACAAGCGCCGCTCCGGTAGGCCAAACGAAAACGTAGGGTTTCAAAACTTTTTTATGTCATAGCTTTTTTAGACAAGCAACCCTCCACCTTCCCGTGGCCATATCAACCTGCGGTTTTACTGGCCGAATTTGAGATGTGCGCGGGTATTGCGTGTTGATAGGCAGATTGCACTCCACCGCGCCATAATGCTTGACACAAAGTGAACTATCTATTCCCTTACCCTCGTATTCCGATGGGACACCAACGTTACACGACCGGAGAGGGATTGGGCGCAGGACCAACGCCTTAACGGTGCTTGCAAATGCCATCCCCATTTGCGTCCAGAACCGTCACTCCACAGCTTTGGCACACATGGACTATGTTCAGGATTGGGTCCGTCTGGTATTTACAATAACAAGACTGCCGGCCGTGTGACCTTCGCAACCCTTAGACAGTGGAACCTGATCAACTGGATCACTAGTGTACCCAAACAGAACACGCAGATATATACCATGTTCAGCCCGGATCTTTATGTCAGTTACCCTTGACAGAACAATTATCAAGGCACTGGCTATTTTTTACGCTGTTGGTATAATTTTGACGTCACAAAATTATATTTTGCTAAGTAGGTTGCTGGTACTGTTGAGCCGAGTGGTTACGTCACTGCACTTTTACAAATCGTTTTAGAGTCGATCAATCACTGGGTCTAGGTTGAGTGTTCTATCAAACTTGGTATAATACGATTTAAGGCTTTTTAATTTGATCGGAAACTTTTTGCTGTTGACGGAGTGCTAAATAGCAGATTTAAAATCATCCACTGCTGAAAAGTATATCCTTACTTGCTTTTACGCGCGGACGCGAGCTGCAAAGATCTACACGCATGTAATACCATCCAGTGCAGGGAAACAGCTTTTCGATAAATCAATTTTTCTGACTGTACACTCAAGTCTGTTGGATAAAGTTCCCTCCCAATATCCTCTACACTGCTATAGATTGCCCCCGCAAATTGTAGCCAGCTATAAGGAAAACCCATGTGTGAATAAAGCCAAGCACGTAAGTCACATAACGAGAGCTCGGTTCGTCGGTGCAGAAAACTAGATTCACCCCCGGGAAAGGTAAACTGAACTGTGTATTATGTCAATGCAAGGCAAAGGCCTCTATCAGTCAAACCTACGTAAAATTATAGGATCTAGTGAATCGTTGGGAGAGAATTTATTCGAGATGCGATGAAGGTAGGTACTGCGGCTGTTACTGCAAAACTTTTTTACGCGGTCATGTGCTGCTCATGAATAGGACTTTAAAGAATTCAAACATTTCTTTTGGGATTCGTATCTTGAAAAAAAAACTTATAGGTGCTTTGTATAGTAAACTAGGCGACATAGTTAAATCGAGTTTAAGTGTGAGGCGTCTAGTAGTGAATAGGTAGCTTTGGAAAGACCGCAGCCCAAGCGACTTTTGTACGGGATTGCCCGGGACAGCATGTAACTGCCCTTCCGATCTTGCAGAATTTTGGGTTCTCTTTATTATGATGTAGTAACCACTTGACTAATTACTAATGTGCTAGTCACTACAGTATTACACTAATGGGATATTGGGACCAAAAAATAAAATATATAGGCTAACGCTTGATCACAATCGCACCTGATGGTGAGCGATGAATCGGAAGCAACCACCAACCAATGATTTTGAACACCTGAGTGACTAAAGTAGTTATAGTAAAAAGAAATATAAGTATACCATCTCCGTATTAGCACAGGTGACATAAGATTATTCCAACTGCACTCGTGCGGACAATAGTAATAATTCGCTAGGCAGGAAACAGGTTAATTTTCGTATGGAAGAGGCAGGATGATCCAATAATTAAAGGAAATCATATCGCTTTATACGAGTACATCTACTACGTAGGGACGGTTAAATATGTACTATACATTTTTGGTTACGAAGATTGCATTCAAAGATATTTGAAATAGCAACAAGCCTGTGCCGCCTGTCACTATGTTATTCATCACATTTACGTGACTGCTATACTAGTCTTGAGTTGGCGGACTTGTACCCCCGTGCCTCGCATGCTAAGCCGTTGGTCCTCCGCCATGTCCCTCACCGGTCGTGTCACATAGTGTCCCATCGAAATATGTGGGTTAGGGAATAGAGAGTACGCACACACTTGTGCACTATAATATATCCTGCGTGGCTGATTGTTAAGATTGGCCGCCATAATCGGTTGGAGGATATTATAATTTTATACTAGCCACGTTAATGGACTACCAACTCCTCTTGTACTGTACACTACGCCTTAACGAGAATTCAGTTCGCCGGCGCAGAAAACGAGATCCACCCTCGAGGTGAGCAGAACGGACCCGTAGGTACACGGAGGTACCCTGCTCTTTATGTTCCTCTTTCTAATTGAGATACTGTGCTTATCCGTTGAGTGGAACCGCAACTTATTCCTGTAGGAAATGTTTTCAATACGAGACACGATGAATGAAACCTTTTCGAACATAATGTTGAAATGTAAGAAAACTGATTTTTGTACGCGAAGCAAACATTTTCCCCCTTATTACAAATCGGGAACTAATGACAGTCCCGGATCAAAACTTGTGCCAGCCCCTTTTAACGTTGGAACATGTTGGAACGAAATGACATGAGCCTTAGTACGGTAATAACTTAAGTTTGCAATTAGTTATAAGGTGCTATAATTTCAAAATTAACTAGCAAACAAAGGCACGTATCTCGAGTCTGTGGTATGTAACTAACCCAATAAAAAAAATGAATTCTCAAATAGATTCTTAAACGGTAGAGTTTTCAAAATGTTGAATCTTAACAAGTTAAAGCCCGAGACTGAGGATGGACTACTAATTTATAGGTATATTGCAGGTTTATTAACGACTGTACTTATTTCTACGTTGGGTCGATTAGGAAACTTCTGAGATGATTTTGGTTAATTTACTATTATTTGTCTTTATTTTTCAAGGAACTACTACTACTCCACTCCACTGACTCAGCGTCCCGAAACAAGTCTTGGCCTCCGAAACAAGATAACGCCACTTTGATCGATCCTGCACTACTTGTCGCCAGTCACCGGCCTGAAGTTCTCGCAGATCATTCTCGACGACGTCCTTCCAGCGATATCTAAGCCGGCCTACCGGGCCTCGGCCCATCGGTCGGCTCTGGTATGCTTTCTTCACGAGACGAGCTCTCGAAGCCCAGCGACCAACCAAGCCAGCGAAGACGATGCGCCTTGGTCTCGCCGATGATGTTAGGCGTATCTACAATGTTCTCTATTTCGACATTTGTGCGTATCCTCCAGCTGCATTAGTAAATTTTGTAATCAAATAAATTATACATGACGACTTGGATGGTGCAGTTGCTATAGTGATGTACCCAAATCTTGGCAGGTCTAGGGTTATAACTGTTGGATTTTATGAAAATAAGTTGCACAGATTATTTCGTGTCTGGGCGTGCTGGGAGATGCCCCGGCTGTCGTCAGCGAGTACTCATAGTACAGGGAAACCCTACATGAAAAATATGATTATGATAATGGCTGGCGCATTTGTTTATCTATTCTATTTGATAATAATGTTTAATAATGCTCGCGCTACTTCGGCTTATTAATAATAAATAGCGGCTTTTTTGGGAAGATGTGAAGAAAACATCTAGTAGATAGCACATAACGATACCCGTGTAATAAGATTACAATTTACAAATAAAGTGTATATTACGAAAAATCTACAGTAATTTCTACGTACTTAGCACTAAAAAATACGCTCACGTGTAGATTTTTAGAGCACTAGATTTAGATTACGATAAAACCTGTTTAGAATTCTAGACAACATCTAAGTAATTGGATATAAGTATAGTAATTGTGTACTAAGGGGCGATAAATAAACCAGTTCTTAAATATTTCACAAATATATTGTGACTCTAAAAATCTCCTATTTATCATTTAATTGGCCTCAAAATTGCAGATCAATTTATTTTATCATTAACTGTTGACAAAAAATGATGATAATCGAAGATAATCAAAACTTATGTTTTACCTAGGTATTAGGTACAACTAATTTTATTCTACTAAACTAGCGACACATTCAAAGGTTACACAGTCCACGAAACATCGACAAAGGTTTTTTGACACACTTATTGATAATTTGTGGTAATGCAAAGCTCAGGATCAGCTTCAATTTAATTATAAGACTTTTTAAATTCTAGATCACGAAAATCGTACCCATAAAGAAACGACTCACTCTCTTTTATTACAACACCCGATTTAATAAAAGTTCCGAAACTAAACTCGTTCCAGCCCTTATAACCATTGTGTGAACAAGATGGCATGCATTTTAGTACGGTAACAACTTATGATCGCGTTTTGTAATAAAGGTGCTTACAGCTAATTTGCATAAACAATTGTGCAGAATACAAGTAAACAAAGTAAAATAGATTTATTTAAATAATAATAATATCATCCAGCCAGCCTTCGAATGTCATCATCCCATCTTGTCGCAGGGCGTCCTACACTACGCTTACCGAGTCGCGGTCTCCACTCAAGGACTTTACAGCTCCAACGGCTGTCAGTTCTGCGGCTAATATGACCAGCCCACTGCCACTTCAGTGCGTGGTGTGGGCTGGATGAGAGTGGCCGAAAATCGGGAGCAGTGGCGTGCATTAGGGGAGACCTATGTCCAGCAGTGGACGAGTGTGGGTTGCTGATGATGATGATGATGATGAATATCATCCAACCGATTACGGCTACGGCAGTCAATCTCAACAATCAGTTAGGTATATATTGTAGTGCTCAAGTGTGTGCGCAATCACAAGTGCACTCTGTATTCCCTTCCCTCCCTCATATCGGAATGGGACACCAGCGTGAAACGACCGGAGAGGGATTGGGCGCAGGACCAATGGCTGAACGTGCTTTCCGAGGCACGGGGGTCCAAGACCACCAACATCCAGACTCCGGGCTAACACTAAGAATTTCTTACCGAAAACTTAGGTACAAATGTTTGGCCCGACCCAGGACCTCTTGCGCTACCGTCGCTTTAGACCCATTAACCACTACGCCACCGAGGCAGTAAATTTACTTAAAAAATTATAAGTTACTAGCTTCCGCCCGGGGCTTCGCCCGCGTGAAATTAGTTTTTGTCAATCCTGGTCCCTTATGTCTAAGAGACTTACAGGGGCCAGCCTTACGTTGTGTACAAAAAATATTTTAAATGACCTTATTTAAAACATTGTCTGGTTCTCCTGTCTAAAGGTTGTGAAAATCAGAAGGCAGTCGCTTCATTGTAATCACCTGACTTCCCGAATCATGTATCATTTACTTCAGTTACACGGTAAGATGAGGAAGAGAAATGGATGTTATACCTAATTAAAATGATCATAACAAAGACGCATGAAGCGTTATCTTCGGATGGCGGTGTTAGATTCTGACTTCTAATGTTCTACATGAAAGCAATAAATACTATAATGTCCTCCAAACCGATATTTCGATCATTGCCAATCTGAGAGATTGGCCATTGACGCAGGACGTACTATAGTGTACAAGTGTTTGCGCAGACACAAGTGCACTCTCTATTCCCTTACCCTCATATTTCGATGGGACACCAGTGTGACACGACGGAAGAGGGATCAGGCGAAGGACCAACGGCTTAACGTGCTTTCTGAGGCACGAGGGTACAATACCGCCAACTTCCAGACTCCACGCTGACACTGAGAGTTTCTTAACAGAAACACTCAGGTACACATTTTGGCCCGACCCGAGGATCGATTCCGGGACCCCAAGCGTAGCCGTCACTTTGAAGTGCGACCCACTAACCGCTGCGCCACCGAGGCATATACGAAATACTATGACTAACGCATCGAAACTACATGCCGTCTCCAACAAGCACTCTCACTGCAAACTTCCTAACCTCGAATCTTCACTTTCCGCGGCGCACTTCACCCCACTCCACCCCGTCACCCACTTTCACCCCACCCCGGCGGGTGGATCCACCCCGCCCGCTGCGTCTAGCACACTTGCTCGATACGACCTCGAAAATCTGGGCCTCGAAACCATAGGACCTCGCGGAAAAGCGTAAAATATGACCTGGGTTTTGTAACTATGATCTAGGTCAATGGTTTTGAGCTAATGAATGGCGTGACTGTAACTTTGTACAATAAAGCTTTTTGATAGACGTTTCATAGAAAAGGAAATAATAATGTTTCTAATATACTCTTAGATATATACATGTGTTGAAGGGTAGTAACAGCGAATCCAAGGCCCACGTGAACTATTTTCTCTATACTAAAAAACAAATTTAAGTATGTCCATTTGTACGCTCCATAATGGGCGAATGAATAGATAACCAATTCATTCATTTTTACGATAAAATCATACGCATACTTATGTGTGATTTTAATCAATTTTGCAATCAGGGATGTACGAGTACGCTTTTGACATTCGACATTGACTGATTTGCGTTTGCGGGACACTATTTTTTATAAGAGAGTTGAGAGGCTGTCCAAAAAGTTATATTACTTGATAAGAAGGTACAAGTACTACCAAAAACACTTCGTGCTCAGTCACAATCGCTACAACATTCCAATAAGGGATTGGACAACGATGACACCAAAGTTTACGAAACAAGATAAAAAGAAAGGAAACCAACTTTTTTTTTTATGTGATAGGTGGCAGACGGATCGGCTGATAGTAAGCGAATGCCGCCGCTCATGGACACCCGCGACACCAGTGGAGTCACAAGTGTCCTGCCAACCTTTAAGCCCCCTTTTCCCCGGCTTCTGGGCCTCACTCACGCATCGAAACACAGCACAGAGCTACTTCACGCCGGTCTGTGAGGCTGTAGTATCACTCCGGTCGAGCCGGCCCATTCATGCCTAAGCGTGGCTCTCCCACGGTCAGGACTACCAGGGTCCCAACTTCAAATAATATATCCGTAGAGAATATATATTTGTTATAATTCAACTCCGTCGCCTATCACCCCTATTGCATAGTTTGTACTAACTATTTTATTCATACTGCTAAATTATTCTACAGTCCCGGAAAAGTACTATTTTGCAACCGTACAAACATTATTATCTTTATGGATCTGACGAAAATAAGTGCACTCGTCATATGTTTTCGACGAATTTCCAATGACTGTAGATAAGATTAATATTATAAAATGCAAAAAAATGCGACGCCATTGATAGTGGCTCCACGTGTAACTTGTTTTGACGACTGATTATGAAATCGCACGGATTATATTGTCTTTTTTAAAAGATAAAGATTTTTTTATTGGCCACAGAATACAAATTTAAGCTCGAGTAACATAAATTCTGTAGCCAACAAGGCCCAACCAACATTTGCTGCAGTGGCCGAAGCCGCTGCAGCGCTGGTTTTCAGGCGGAGCCTTGGCGACGTACGTGCACACATACATACAAAAGGAAGAAAGACAAAACAAAGAAAAAAATAAGAGAAAAAAAATTAGAAAATAATAGTCTACAAGTAACATAAAAATGGTTTTTGGTAACATTAGGTATGATGATTATGGTACATTAAAAAACTCGAATGCACCACGACTCCTTGTAACTGTCACGTATACTTAAGTAAATAAAACACTTAAACATTTCATCTCGTGTTTAGGCGGGACTCGAACCCCACACCTTACCTTGTAAATATACCTACAATATTGATGAGAATATCGACAGCTCATGTCGAATTAAGCACTTACAAATTTTACCTGATGGTAAGTGATTGACGCCGCCAATGAATACGTACATCACCAGTAGAGTCACAAATTAAACACCCTTTCTCCCGGTTCGGAGCTTCGGTATTCTCACTCATTTGGCGAAACACAGCGCCTATTTGACGCCGGTTTTCTGTAAGGCTGTGATATATTTTCGATCAAGCTGGCCCATTCGTACCGAAGAGTGGCTCTCCCTTTAATAACGGACGGACAATTGTTTGCCTCCCCTAAGTTTTTCTTATCTTATTACTGAACATTGCTATACTGTGAATTATTATAGCACTGACCGTTGTTTAATCTATCTAATAGCACTATTGAAATAAAATAAATCTTGTGTATAACCATTGGCCTGTCTTCGGACCAGTAGGCAGAACTAGGTGATTGAACCCATCGTAGACTTCCAGGTTGGCCGTTTTATTTCGTTTCTAATGTTGCCAGTTTAATGAATTATTTTATACCCAAGAACTTAACTTTACTGTCTATATACGCCGAACCAACTAATCCGATTATAGGGGGATATGGTGCTCGTGTCACTCGATTCGTGTATGTGCATTCATACAGTGTTAGTACTAGTGCATTTTGTGACATATTTTTAATGGTTTTTTTCCAATGACGAGAATGCGATCATGACACAAAATTTCATAAACCATCTTACTACAGATCCATCAATGTTAGACAGCCACAGAGTTAGAATAGTGAGTAAATGGGATGCTTATCTCGTTTCCGCGTTTCGGAATCCGATGAAGATAATTCGGGTGATGGTTTACAAAGATAATTACTAGCGGCTTTTAAACATATTTTATAACTTTTTGAACTTAATCAAGTTACTTTTCGTAAAACACAATTTGGCACGTTTTCCTATGTAGCAACATTGTTCTTTTCCCGGCCAAAGTGTTCTGTTTTGATGCTCTTTTCTTTATGTTCTGTTCTTGGAATTGTGTTTGCTAGTTTGGCAGTTATACTAAAATTAGATAAGAGTTTCTTGTCCTAAAGTTTGCTTCCAGCAGCGGTATTATTAACCCCCGACGAAAAAACGATGGGGTGTTTTATAAGTTTGACGTGTCTGTGTGTCTGTCTATGGCATCGTAGCTCCCGAACAAATGAACCGATTTTGATTTTGTTTTTTTTTGTTTGAAAGATGAATAAGGAGGGAGTGTTTTTGTTGGACAAAAATCGATCCAAGATGGCCGCCGTCACAAAGATTTGGATTTTATGTTTTAACACAACTCCCATAATATGGGTATCCTATAAAAGAGCTTGAGCAGCAGAATATATTAATTGTGAAAATTTTTAAAGCCAAGATGGCCGCCGTCAGAAAATGATGAATAACCTATTTGTTGTTCCCACTGCCTCAATATAGGTATCAAATGAAAGAGCTTTAGTTGTGGTGGGGGTTTTTTAAATTAATTTTAATTTTTTCGAAGCTGGACGTTAATGAAAATTTTAAGAAAAGAGCCTAAACGTTCTTAAAACGCAACGCATCCTCCTTTTTGTATAGCTGATATTTGTGAGCGAAGGTGATCATTTACCATCAGGTAACACCCGCTTGCTGGTTTGGCTCCCTATCTCAAAAATTAAATTATAGGTTAACGCTTGACCACAACCTCACGTGAGGGAAAGTGTCGATAGTCTAAGGAAAAAACCTTAGTTTAACACCAGGACAATTCATTACAATAACAGTGTATTAAATTTTACTGAAGTAATATGATCAATGTTATACTTTTACAGTACGTGGGGACCTAAAAGAGAGAGTATGTTTTATTATTCCAGGAGCCCAATTCTCATGGCGGATGTCACCTGCAAACCATACAAAAAAATGTGTTTTAGTGATATATGTCACGAGAACGAGAATTGTGCTCCAGTTATACCTACCTAACTTATCGTGCAAAAGTATGAGGTAACGATCGACTCCTAAATGAATTACAGCATTTGCCAATCACAAAATAATATTGAAGTACCTTTCAAATATTTGCATTATATAGGGGAGACCAGGGATGGTTGCATTAACTGTATTGGACTAACTAACAAAACTCGTCGGACCTTAAGGCAACCAGAGGGCTTAAAACGAAACAAAATTCACAAGCGAATACTTATTTCCATCTCTATCACACGCGCTAAGAATCCCTTTTCTTTGGATGTCAAAGGTATATTCTCGTTTATTACGTGACAGCTTCATCATAGACCCTCTGTAAATCACTTCCCCCTACATACAACCTGGAATTACACGCTAAGATGATGAAGAAGAAGAACCTAACCCCTATAGTCAATCATGCCCATTTTCCCCTACCGTTGCAAATGAGTGTGTTATCGTGCCTCATGTTGCATTTCTATCCTTATTGATAAGCGCTAGGTATCACGTATTTAGCCGCTCAATATGTAGTGCCAAAAATTATCGCTCGAGTCAACGACCCATTTATCACTTAGCGAAATTTCGAGGCCAAACGTTTGCATTTCGTGACATTAGCAGTGTTGGCCACTTGATAAGTGGGGATAATGGATTGTGTGGCGCCTGTTACAAAGCAAGACGCTGGGAGGAACTCCACATACATCGACCTGATCCTAAGAAGAAAGTTTAAGAGCTATGAGGATTAAAATCACTAAAATAGTTACCTCATCAACAGGTGATTTTTAATTAGAAGATGAATACGAATTGACTAGCAAGAGAGTTAGTTCTTCTTCGGCAACTGGTTGTTAATCTTAACTGCCAATATGGCCGGAGAGTAAAATGTTGGCATGCAATTAATGTCTTATTAACAAAATAGGTACTTAAGGCGCTACATCGACGAAATTAGCGCCGCCCATCGATTTATATAGCTTATGGCGATCATGAGAAATTAAAAAAAAGTACATACATCATTAAATACTTCAAGGAAAGTATTAACATTTTTTGGAACTAATTTATGTTAGATTTTTTCCTTCAAATAACAATAATTGCTAAAAATAGTGAGTTCATAGTCATTATGAAGATTATTGTTACTTGTCGCGTGTAAAAATTATTGCTATGCGTTCAAGTATTTAAAGATGTACTTTTTTTTAATCTCTCATAACCGCCACAATCGATATAAATCTACCGGCGGCGGTAGTTTCGTCGATGCATTGATAATAATATAAGCTAAGTATACCTACGCACGAAAATAATGTTACCAAAACCTTTTTCATTATGACAAACTATAGGCCGACGCTTGACCACAATCTCACCTGATGGAAAGTGACGATGTGGTCTAGGATGTAACGCGTTTACCTAGAAGATGTCTGTTGACTCTTGACTTATAGATGTCTAGATTGTATTGGCCTCGACAAAACAAAACAGACCGTGGCAAGGAGCTTCATATCTTAGCTGTTCACATTATGAATGTGGAAGTGAACCACTTTGTGCGGATAAGGCGTAAGCTTACAACGTATGGCTGTAACCCCTCGCCGCGTATAAAAAGTTTACTAGCTGTATTAATAAACCATTTTCATTTAAAACTTCTCTCGTCGTTTCAAACGATTATTGTTCTAAATCTTGGATATTTGCCAGAATCGTTCTAACGTCTCTAAAAATTACTAACACACACCAAGTGTAAAAATTCTGAAAAAATATGAGTTCAGAAGGATTTAGTAAAAAGAGCTGGATGTCTTCAGCATCTTTTCATGTTATTTTATCAACAGCCGTCGTTTCGAAGGCCTATATCGAAGTAGAATGTCAATCGACACCGGTACATGGTAGAAATACCAAAAGTCCGCAGAAAGAGGTTTGAATCCTGTTTCCTTATTCGTACTGCGAAACAGTGGAATCAGTTGCCTGAGGAGGTGTTCCCTAGCGGCTACAATTTGGGGTTTTCAAAGCGCGAGTGAATAGGTATCTTCTAGGTAATCGTGCTACATCTTAGACCATATTATCACTTACCATCAAGTGTAATATGGTCAAACGCTTACCTATCTACAGTAAAAAAAAAATGTCCGACCAAATCTTTATCCCGTTCCTTATACACGCGCTGGTGTCTCTTTTGTTTGAATACGATAGGTATATTCTTATTTCTTACGAGACGGTTTCGTTATAGACGGTTTCGTTGGAGTCTGTCTAAAAGAGAAAAAAGGTGTCGTATTGTTTGTAAATACGTCTTTCAACCATCGAATTTTACCTTTGTAAAGAAAGTCAATCAGCTGTTTGACTTTATGAGCCCGAACATTATTTTACGTCATTGTATTTTTCTATTGAATAAAAAAGGTCCTATGTCCAGCAGTGGACGTCTATTGGCTGAAATGATTAATAAAAACCAGTATAGATTATTTTTGTAATTATTTATTGGTACGATAAACTATCTCTTTTCTTGTTTTAAAAACAATATGGACGCTCATCCTTAAAAAAAACTCACCCATTGTCATGGCTCTCTGGCTGTCGACACTTGTCATTTGTTGCCACCTCCGGCGCCACTGTGTTTTGCGCGAAGGTTGATTGCGAATTGATATACATATTTTAATTACCAATTGCTAACATGATGATGATGATGAATAAAAAATGCACAGTTCCACTTAAGTATACTAAACGAAGTAAGCTTTGGCGGGATATATTGAATATAGAGTCCTTCACCATGACTGTATTTATTGCACAAAAGTAAAATTATACAAAGTATAATACGGTATTTGACCTTTTTTGTTTAATATTTGTGTTCAACAGACGTGTCGATTAAAGAAATATCATTGAAAGAATCACTTGATTCTCATTTAAACCTTCTGAGATATCACAACTTTTAAATCATTTTTTTTTAGCAAGCTCAAAACGCTCCATACTACTGGCTACTGGCGTGTGACGTCACACGCATATATTTTGTATGCATTTCTTTTGAATTTTGTTTGGTAGCTATATCAAATGTTTCGTTTATGACAAGGGTTTTACTATAAAAATTGATGCAAATTGTATGGGTTGTACAATGGTATAATTACTTTTAAATGATTTCATACTTTTAAAATGGACTTGCCTATGAATTTTTGAATGACCATAAAACCGGCTAGACGTTATATTTTTAACTGAAATTTTCTGTTATTGGTACTTATTTACTTATATTTTGATAACATATTAATATTTTGTACAATCTCGAGATAAGTCAAATATTATATTACGTTTATTAATTTCGAGAAGAGCATAACATTATAACTGTCTAACGCCCTGTTGGTCTAGTGGTTTAAGTACCGGGCCGTGATCTCAGGGTCCGATTCCCGGGTCGAGCGAAAAGTATGTTTCGAATTTTTCGGACATAGCTCGGGTTTGTGATCACCAATCCGCATTGGGCAAGCGTGGTGATTAGGCCTAATCCCATCATAGTAGCCATAACTTGATTTCTATGATGGAGGCCTTTGCCCTGCAGTGGGACAGTTTATAGGCCGATTAAAGATAATATTATATAAAGTATTTAGTAGGATGTAGAGTAAAAACCTGAAAGTTGAAAAGTTGACGATGCAACAGTGTTGCAATATTTGGGATTTTGGCATTGTTGTAGAAATTAGTAAAAGTTATCTAAAGTGTAACCTATAACAAATACACATAGTTTAACCAACCAGTACATATTGTCACAACGGCCTTCATTTTATTCTATCAACAACTTTGAACTATTTATACAGATGCGACTTTGAAAAGGAGCCCGTCCGAGCCAAATCGATTTGGCCTTCAAATTTTAAGACACCACATTGCATTCCCTTTACATTGTTATGAATCTATTATCATACATATTATTTTATCTTATCTTGCTGGGATAAATGAGTTGTGGAGTGGAGACTGCGTCAAGGCAAACGTAGTGAAGAACTCTCTAAGGCCAGATGTACTGACGATTTGCGCTAGAGAACGGGCTGGGACTTCTTCGTCTTATCGTGTCGATATTTTTTTTTATATGAGAGGTGGCAGACGAGCAGAGGGATCACCTGATGGTAAGCGATTCCGCCGCCCATGGACAACACCAGTACAGTCACAAGTTCGCTGTCCGCCTCCGGTAACCTCACTCACACGGCGAAACACGGTCTTCTGTGAGGTAGTGTTATCACTCCGGTCGAGCCGACTCGTTCATGCCTAAGCGTGGCTCTCCCACATTTATATATCGTCGTCTTTTTAGTTGCCTCCTTCTGGCTGGAACGGCTGAAGGTGTGCATGATCGTGTGTTGTTAGCCATTTCCAATGTTTTTACTTCGACTGGATAGGAACTATGACACCTACCCTTATCACCCGTTCCTACTCACGAAAGATTATTATCTTCTGGATCACTTTTTGTTTCGGACTGAATTGTTTGTGTCTCTTCTATCTCATCACTCGTCTTGAATCCAATTCATCATCAGCCCATTTAAGTCCCCACTGCTGAGGCACGGGCCTCCTCAATCACATGAGGGGTAATTGCCATACTCACCACGCTTGGCAGACGGGTTGGCGAGAGTTTTGATATAAATGCAGTTTTCCTTCTCTGGGTGCTGATGGTCATGCCAGCAGCTTTACCTTAGTCGCCTTTTACAACACCTCGGTAAGAGTGAGGGTGGCCTATTCTGCTCTGCCGGGGACCACACGGCTTTATCCCGGACATAGATTGGTACAATCGGGCCTTAATAGGTTTAACTTAAGCGGTATTAAACTATATTTCCAAGACACGTGGATCAAAATTGACCATGATTACTTTGAAATTCCTTACCAAATCAAATAGGAGAAGAAACGCCTCTGTTTGAAAATTAATTAATATTATTTTGAAACTGAACATGATTCGCTTGTTAATACATTTTTGTAATAACATGCGAAGCTTAGTTCCACTTTTTCATCTGCCTGTAGTTCAGTGACTTCAATCACGCGTAATTTTGCCAAACAGATAAATTTGTTAATAATGTACTCAAAGAACCATTCATTATCTTCATCATAATAATATATTAATAAATATGACGTAAATGCGGGGCAAAGGTAAACAGCTTTATGTGCATCCTTGTATCGTCTCATACATGTGTATTATTATTTAAAGTTTCCGCCAAAATAAACATGTTTTTGTAAAGTATATAATTTTTTTAAATAGATTCAATGCGTTTGTGTCATAAATGTATACACAAGTCGTTCAAAAGTACATAATAAAGTTAAATAAACACGTGTGAGAAGAAATTGGTGATTCGGTGAACCTTGGATGAGAACGTGTAAGCATTACCGATATTTGATATATGATAAATACGAGAGTGCGATAAAAGACAAACGACCGACAGAAAAGTGGAAAAGTCTAAACACGATAAAAATATCACTGAAAAATGTAGATTATAGTTGCGTAATTCAAGCCAAGCGTGGATTCATTTTTAAAAAGGCAAACCTGAACATAGAAGGCTCACCTGATGTTTAATCGAAGGCAATTAAAACAAAGCTTATTGTTCTGTAGTGAATTATTTATATCATTATTATTATTTAAAATATGGTTGATAAATCGCACAAGGGGTCAGTAAAATTTTCTCTGCACCACATCTACATAAAATCATGCGAATTATTGTTTCAAAATTGTGGAACCTTGTTTTAGAACACAGGAGTACACTGCATGTCTATTAAAATCTTGAATAAGCTTCCTTTACACATAAAAAATATTGAAAATAAGCAAACATTTCAAAAAAAAACAAAAGAATTTTTATTTTCCCATAGTTTTTACAATATCCAAGAACATTTTGCCTGTTCAGGTAGGTAGGTTAATTAATTCATTCATTAAAAAATCTAAAAGTTAAAATTATTTAGGTATTTGTTATATATAACACAGTGCATAACTTATATAATTGTTGCCAAACTTTAATCCTTAAGAACATAATATTTTGTAGCTTTTATTAAGTATGAAAATGCTGTGCCCTTGCAGGGTAATGTAAGAACTTTATATTTAATTGTATAACCCTATGTAACCACAATAATGCAATAAAGATTATGATTATAATTAGTATATAGCTATTAGAAGAACTATTGCAACACCCTTGACATGTCGCTGCCCCAGCTCCATACTAATCATAAAGTTGTAAACGCCAGATTAGTTCGTAATATTTTCTTTCTATAGTGAATAGGACAGTGCTATTCTGACATAAAAAGAGAGGCATTCCTTTTACACCGAACCGATGTTTTTAATAATCGAGAATGTTTTCTTAAGAAGTCTAATCGACATAATTTTATCTGCGAATTTTAACTATCTGGATATGGACAAAATAATTATATAATACACACGCAATAAATCACAAATAATTAAATATATATGCATTTTATTCATCTAAAAAATAACAACTCGCTTGACATGTCGAAACCACCTTCGTGGCCAAGAAAATGACTAGATTTTCGTCCCTCGTGCAATCTATGAGGACATATTTTGCACGAGCTCGCATACTTTGCAGAGAGATGATAAGATAGGCGCCATACCGTTACTACTTTATTGCGATTGTTTGGGTCAATCTCTATGAGTAAAAGTTCCGATTAACGCTTTATGGAATTCATTAGATATTTTTTTAAATTTTAATGGTAATAACTATTTCATTTTTTTTTCAGATAAATTGAGAAGTATTTAATAATTGTTATTTAGGAAGAATGATAACACAAAAAACATAATGATTTTCAAAGTGTTTGTAGAAAGTTGAATAGTTGGATAAGAAACGTTTTAACTATCAAATTCACCTTCTTACACTGAATGGACTAAATTGGGTACCGGGATCGATACTTGCCATTGGATCGTAAATAAATTATTTGTACGGAACGCGTGCTCTGCTTCCTGGATAGCAAACCCTTGAAATTTTCTTGGTAATCAATAGGATTTTGTTTTAAACGCTCAATATTTGACTCCGCGAGTGTAGCAAGTTAAAAATAGTTACATATTTTAATTTACACCTCCGTTTTGACCGTAAGTCTACGTCACTACACAACCAATAATAAGCATTTGTCTAAAAGAATCGAAAGAAAAAAAACCGGCCAAGTGCGAGTCGGGCTCGCGCACAAAGGGTTCCGTAGCAGCAAAGTCCAAAATTACAGTTAAATCAACCTATCTCAAAAACTATAAGAGATACTTTGATCAAACCAAAAATCGTTGAAAGAGTTAATTAGCATGCATCACCTCTATTTTTTTTAGAATTTTATACCCCGTAGTTATAAAAATAGAGGGGGGGGACATACTTTTTACGACTTTGAGAGCTGATATCTCAAAAACCGTTCACTTTAAGAAAAATGTTTTTTAGAAAACTTTATATCATTTTAAAAGACCTTTCCATTGATACCCCACACGGGTATGTACATCGAAAAAAAAAATTTCATCCCTCAGTTACATGTATGGGGGGCCCCACCCCCAATTCTTTTTTTTACTATTTAGTGTCATATTTTTGTAGCGGTTCATACAACACATATTCCCATCAAATTTCATCACTGTAGTACTTATAGTTTCCGAGTAAATCGGCTGTGACAGACGGACAGACGGACAGACGGACATGACGAAACTATAAGGGTTCCGTTTTTGCCATTTTGGCTACGGAACCCTAAAAAAGGAAGGATTTCTTTCGCCGAAAAGTCACTAAGTTTCTAAAGTTTTCTAAATGAAAAACATATATAAGATGATAGACAATCTATTGATAGGAGTAACAGCACGGCCTCACACGGCGTGAAGCAGCATTGTGTTGTGTTTCGCTGCGTGAGTGAGGGTACCGGAGGCCCAATCCGGGGGAAGAGGATTTTGATGGTTGGCAGCGCACTTGTGCCTCCACTGATGTCGCGTGTGTCCATGGGCGGCGGCAATTGCTTACCATCAGGTGATCCGTCTGCTCGTCTGCTACCTATCACATAAAAATAAAATAAGGTCATGCTGATTTTAAACTTCCGAGATCTCCACGCGTTTCGATCACCACAGTTTTACTAGTCACTCACTCAACTTATAATTTAAAACTTGATTTGAATATTCAATCAAAGCCTACTTTGGATAAATAATTTCGTAGGTATTTGTCAAAGATTACTTAATCTGCGAAGGAAGGCAAGGCTATAAATTCTAGCCAAAGTTGTTCTTTACAGTCCTGTTGCTATCGATAAAAGAAAAAACTCGGCCCAGACAGACAATCAAAACAAAGTAGGAGAACTTTTGTATAAGTACGGCTTCTGTTGGCAACCCGCCAATAGCGGAACTAGATTTGCCAGTAGTACAAACTCAAATAGGTGTCCCTTCTAGCAGATCTTTATTAAAAACTGTTCTTTCAGATAGGTACTTTCTGAATAACAATAAATCATGTTTAAAACGCCCTGATGGTCTAGTAGGTTAAGTACCAGGCCGTGATCTCGGGGTCCTGGGTTCGATTCCCGAGCGAAAAGTATGTTTCGAATTTTTCGAACAGCTCGGGTTTGTGATCACCAATCCGAATTTGGCAAGCGTGGTGATTAAGCCTAAACCCATCATAGTAGCGATAACTTGATTTCTATGATGGAGGCCTTTGCCCTGCAGTGGGACAGTTTATAGGCTGATACTTTATGTTCAAAACTATGTGCGTATTTCTACCATTAGCGCTGCGGTGAGGAAAAACATCGTAACGAAACCTGCACGTTTCGGATAGTCTCTGAAGCGTGTAACCATGATTCAGCTGGTCTGGTTCCCCTGTAAAAGGGTTGCGAAGGTCAGACGGCAGTCTCTTCATTGTAACTACCAGACTTCCCAAATCCTGAATCATGGTCCAAGCGTACCCCAGGCTTCAGAGCGACAGCTTTGGACGCAACCAGGAATCACACGCATAAGATGAGAATGTAGAATGTTTTTTTTTTACATTATAGCGGACAAACGAGCAGACGGCACACCTGATGGTAAGTGATCACCGCCGCCCATGGACATCTGCAACACCTGAGAGTTAATGTGGGTCAATTTCATTTTAGAGTATGGTCTTATTCATAAATGTTTGTTAAACTATTGTGAAAACGGTGTTATGAAGCAATTTGTTTTTTCATAATTTTGTACGTACATGAACCACTTTATTTTAAATCGCGATCTAAAGTTATTACCGTACTAAATCTTATGTGGTTCCGATCCAATGCGCAATATTAAAAGGGCCTGGCACGTGTTTAGTTCCGGGACTATATTAAGTTCGTGATTTGTAATAATAAGACTGATGTTTCAAACGTCAAACTTTTAAGTCTTTTAATATTACTTTAACACCTATGCAATAAATGAATATGAAACTGATCTAAAACACCTTTGTAGGTCACAAAGGTTTATTGAACTTATATGAATAAAGCCATTAAAGATAATAATAGTAAGTCTTAAGAATTAATAGCGATTATAAGTTTTTTTGCTTTTTCAGGAGACTAAGTAATTACGTAAAATACGAAAACCCTACCACCTGAACTTATTTTTTTCATAGATATTTTGAGTTAAAATTCGCAAAACCAAGCGCGTCGTCTATGCTTAACAGGTCTATCAATTATTATGAATTTCACAAACATGTATGTTTTTGTCAAAGGAAAGCCTTAATATGTATGAATATAATTAGTGTTAAAATTTGAATAGAATAAAATCGATTAAGTGTTCATTAATAAATCATCATCATCATCATCATCAGCCCATTTAAGTCCCCACTGCTGGGGCACGGGCCTCCCTCAATCACATGAGGGGTAATTGCCATACTCACCACGCTTGGCAGACGGGTTGGCGAGGGTTTTGATATAAATGCATAGTTTTACTTCTCTGGGGGCTGATGATCATGCTGGCATGATCATCAGCTTTACCTTAGTAGCCTTTTACGACACCTTGGTAAAAGTGAGGGTGGCCTATTCTACTCTGCCGGGGACCACACGGCGATATTATTAATAAATTAATCACAAATATAATTAATGCATCACAAGTATAAAACAGAAAAAGAGTACAAAATAAAATAATAACAAGCCACTCGCCAACACATTTCTCACATTTCTTGTCATACAGGAAAAAAAGTTATCCAAGTTTATTTTCCCAAGACCTACTCATAGATGTAGCTCAATGGCAAAAACAATTAATTAACAGGTCAAGGAGTTTACAAATAATTTTGCAATCGCGCTTCTTTCACGCAAAAAAACTTGTTTTTCTTGCGGCGTCGATTTCAAAACATAAGTTCCCCCAAAAGCTCGGACTTTTGAAAACCTTTAAAGATGTTCGGGTAAAGAAATCTTATAAACAAGGTATGAGTACATTGAAAGTCGAAGATTTTTAAGAAATTAAATGCGCCTTTTTTTTTGTTTGCGAAACTCTGGCCGACCAGTTAAATTCCAGATTATTCTGAATTTACAATTTTTACGAACGGCATTGAATTAGTCTATGTTGTTCAAGTTTGCAGTAGACGCGAAATGTTAAATTTAAATATGTCGCAGTTACTATTGTATGTTCGAGTAAACAAAATTAACAATTAATAATCACAAGATTTACCTGCTTCAGCACGACTTACGCAATTCCAAATTCAATAAGAATAGAAGTTTTTATGTAGCAAATTTGTCTGACGAGTGACGACTTCGAGGCAAAAGTAATGATAAGGCTTTCTAAATTTTCTATTAGTCAAATGAACTGATTAATTAAATGTAATAGCCTTGTATTAACTATGCTTAAAGGTAAATTGACGCACAATTGTACTTGGATTGCACCAATGGAGAATGTAAATAGGTGTACCAAATCGCTTAAAACTATGGTCCCAGTAGAGTTTATATATATACGCAAGTTTTTATTTCATCAAAGAAGACCAAGTTTTAATGAATTTACAGTGCGCGCTAGTGACGTCACGGTAAAACTTTTTTTAATTAAGTATCTCGGGAAATACCTTCAGTCATTATTTTTAGTTTCAACCAATTTGATAGAGATAAGGGCGATGTATTACCGGGACTTAAGCAAGTGTTGCGAAGTACTAGGACGGCGATGACGCCACTTTACAACTTGTTTATTTTAAAATCAAATATCTCGAAAACTACACGACGTGTCGTAGTATTTTTTGCAAAAAAAAATATTTATTTTCAACCGAGTATAAGGAGAGCTAAAAAATAAAATAAAAGAACATTCTCCATTGAATACGGGACGGTAAAAGCCAATTTCATACATACGTCTACACTGTCATGGTATCACTTTGTTTCGGGTCATTTTAGCTTTTATACCACAAGTTTGCCAATAGATGGCGCTGGGTATCGATTTCAAAGGTTATCTATAACTCTCTCATAAGGCTGTACAGCATCAGCGCATGTCACATCCTGTGATGTTACTTAAATCATCTATCATAGATATAAAGGCCTGTGTTTGTATATGTATCTGTTTATAAATAGTATGGACTTACCTTCGCAGAAGAGAGTGACGTCGGCGAGACTCTCCGAGTTCCATAGGTTCGCGAAGGATGTGGCCAGGTTGGAGCCAAAGCTGTTCCATTTCAGGCAGTACTGCTGCTGCTGGGAGTCCATGCCCGGGCCGCCTCGGATACCTGCCCTGTACAAACAATTAAAGTTATTTTTGAAGTCAAAATACCAACATTTAATCACTACATATTATACCTTTACTTTCGCTATACTTTCCCTCTATCCCTAGGTTGTCTGGAAGAGATCGCTATTAGCGATAAGACTGCCTACATTGTACTAGTATAATACCATAGACCAAGATCTGTAAACTTTGTGCAATAAAGTGTATCTATCTATCTATCTAGTAAAATAAAACAAAGTCCCTTTCGCTGTCTTTTCTTATATATGCTTAGAGCATTAAAAGTGCGCAACGGATTTTGATGCGTTTTTTTTTTAATACAATAGGGTATTTGACTAAGCTCTCGAGATTACAAAATATAAATATTTTATCAAAATATAGATAAATATGTGCCAATAGCAAAAATTCTCAACGTCTAGTCGGGTTTATGGTCATTCAAAGATTCATGGGCAAGTCCATTTTAAAAGTATGAAATTACTAAACATTTATTATATCTACCATTGAATGCCCCATAGAATTTGCACCAACTATTATAATAGAACCATTGACATAAACGAAACATTTGATATAGCTACCATACAAAATTCAAATGTAATGCATACATGCGTTTGTGACGTAACATCTCAGTAGCCATTTGTATGGAGCATTTTGGGTTTGCCCAAAATAATGTGATTTTAAAGTTGTCATATCTCAGATAGTTTAAATGAGAATTAAGTAATTCTTTCAACGATGTTTTTATCATTCAGAGGTCTTTTGATTACAAATAAAAAAATCAAATACCGTATTAATTTAAGAAAAGGGTTTATATGTATAATATAAAACATTCATAATATCGCTCCCCTGCGAAGCCGAGACAGGTAAATAGTAAACCAAATAGGTATATGTACGATATGTCGTACAAGCGTTAAATTCGAAATTACCAAAGTTGGGACAATTTGAATGTATACACTATGTTTTTCGTGAACGCTAATGTAGTAGGTATATTTACGTGGGTAGTTTTAATGCCTAATTATGACGTCATCATCATCATCATCATCAGCCCATTTAAGTCCCCACTGCTGGGGCACGGGCCTCCCTCAATCACATGAGGGGTAATTGCCATACTCACCACGTTTGGCAGACGGGTTGGCGAGGGTTTTGATATGAGTGCAGAGTTTCCTTCTCTGGATGCTGATGATCATGCCAGCAGCTTTACCTTAGTCGCCTTTTACGACACCTCGGTAATCATGACGTAATTAGGAACAACGTATTCATACGGTATATTATTAAGATCGTAAATTTCCACTCAGTGCTTTGTATACTAAGCGGTTTAATGCAGTCAATAATATTTACTAGTAGTTTAGCAGTAAATAACATTAACGCCTCATCAAACAGGGTTGAACTTAATAAATATATGATAATAATGACCTCCTGATCGATGTGTCGGATATGACGGCCAATCTCAGCGATCAGCCATCGACGCGGGACATATTTAACGTCTTACCATTTGGTTTAAGCACAGCCCCTTACGTTTTCACAAAATTACTAAAACCAGTTATGTCCCTATTAAGATCGCTAGGTTTCTTATCAACCATATATTTGGATGACATATGTTGTAAAGCGCCCACATATTATAGTGCACAAGTGTCTGCGTAGACATAAAGTGCTCTGGTGAAATTGAATAACAAATTGTCATGTGAATATAGATTTTGGAAAAAGAACTACTTGTATGAAATAGAATTATGGTAGTTAGGCGTAGTAGTTAAGTATAAATTCATACAACACCTCATACGTTGAGCCGATTCTGTACGTCAAAAGTGTTATTTGTAAAAAAAAATATGCAATAAAAAACCGCCTTCAAAAACCACGTACTAAAAATAATCTTTTTACACTTTATACACCTCAAATAACATTTTATAACAGTAAACTCGAGAAAAGGTTTTACCGAAGTCGGCGCCCAATCCCTGTTGAATCCGGTTTTTTTTTTGCAGAAAATTTTTTTTCAAGCCTTTTAGTGTCTCATTTTTTGACACTTATTAATAAGTAATTGTTTATTTCTGATTATGAGTAAAATATTTATTTATTTTATTTTTTATTTATCAGAGTGAATTTAACTACACTTCTTAGGTCGGGTTAGATTTCAAATAATTAATGAGTTCGTTTTTTTATTCATAATAAAATTTTACTGGTTTTTGTGTGACATAAGGCAGATGACCAGACGTATCAAAATGATAAGCGAGTGCTGTCGCCCATGAACACTCTTTAAACCCCTCATTCCCAGGATTTAGCCAGTGGGTCGTTCTTCTTTTTTTACGACAATAAGCCCGTCCTCAGTGACTTATCAAGTAATTAATTATATAAAAAAATATACGTTACACCATCAAGATATTCTTAATTTAACATGAAATAATGACATTGTTTTATCACCTCGTAGGTACTTTAGCATGATTTAACAATGTAAAAAAATATATAAAGCGTGACAGAGGTGTAAATGGCACTAATTTCGGGGGACGTGACGGAGGTGTCCATTTTAATCAAAAAGTATTCTTTATCAATTAAATTTTAGATCATGTAATAGTCCATCTGTAAAATAGTACATTAACGAATATTTAGGATATATTATTTATCAAATTGTAGTCTGTTATATAAAAGTTAAATGTTGATGTGTAAGTTTGGCTCATTGTCGATAAAAAAGAAGAACGACCCCAGTACCTTAAAAACGCAGTTTCAAATACAACATCCTCACTTTCCATTAGGTCTGCATGTGGTCAAACATTAGCGTATTGTTCGTAAAAAATGCTCCTTAGCTTTTTTGTATCTCACCAGCCCTAAACCCCAAGGTCGGGTGAACAACCGCCATGATCGATGCCGCACCACGCGCACCACAGGCACCATGAATATGTAATGCCATTGACCACTTGTACGTTCCCACGCCACGGGGAAATGCCACCTGCTCCCAATCGATACCCACCTTTATTTAGATCAGGAAAGCCTTTTAAAATTTCACATAGGTTTTATCTATTCAAAGACAGAAGCCGCTATTTCAATGGCTTTTTAAAAAACTTAAGGTGGGTAGGACGTGTGTCGATTTTTTTCGCGCGCACTTGGGTATAATAAACGGACTGAGATAGCCATCCCGACTTGAGTGAGTTTTCTTTGTGATAGTTGACAGACGGATCATCTAATGGTAAGCGATTGTCCTCGCCCATGATGGGGTGTCTATCAGAAGAGTGACAAGTGCGCCACCAATTTTATTACCTTCTCTCGACTTGGGCCTCCGGTACCCTCAGTCACTCGTCGTAACAGAGCAGGGACATCTACACGCCCGTTTTCTGTGAGGCTGTGGTATCACTCCGTTCGAGCTGGCCCATTCATGCCGAAGCGCGACTCTCATGTTTTATTGAGTACTGCAATTACGCTGAGAGGGAACTCCCCTGCATCGATTTCTACCTCAGAACCCCTTGAGAGTCTTACTTATAGTATCCTGATGTTTAATATTATCATCATATAATTATCAGAATAAACATGCATAAAACTACTCAAACAATACCTAACGAAAATATCTGATTTCATTATCCTTATTAGCTCACCAACCCTAAACAAGTAAGTCGTACGAGTTCCGCCCGCCAATTATAATGACCACATAATGATACCAAAAGTCTATTCAACATTGACTCCTCTTACATACAAAGTTGTGTATCCCCCATCTCAAGTTGCACCGGGCCCACCCACCGTTCTAAGCGGACCCTTCATTTACAAACATAATAACGAAAAAAAGATTCAAAGTAAATTTGCTATTGCGCTTGCACGAATGAAATTCACGATAACGCTCGTAGTATTAAGATTTTCGTAGCATTACCACGCTTCGTAGCATTCTAGATTTCGTAGCACAGTGAGAGTTCCTAGGCACTACGCAAGTCTAACCCGTAGCGCGCTGTGAAACACGATTTTAAAAGCGTACCTGTCGAAAACTCAACTGTTACGTAACACCTTAGTCGAAAAGTCGTTACGTAGATACCTACGTACATGCATGCGTATAGAACGCGTAGCTAAGCTACGTGTGTGCGTTCCTAGTACCTCTATATCTGGTTGCATTAAACTACCAATCGATAAGGTGCCTACGGAATAGGAAGGCAGCATACGGCGGCGGGGGGTGGGGGGTAGTGTCATGGGAGAGGGTGGGTCAGTGGGGCACCGATGACGTTATAGGTGAAAATTTTAAATTTTAAACTGAGGTATCACGTTGAAGTGCATTTTAATGAAGTCTTTCAACTAATTCTAACTTAAATTTCTGAGGCTTAGTTTTTGGGAACAAAAGGGACGTGTATTTAAATGGATTATAGACATTTTGAAAATATTTTTAAAAATGAAAGCATACAACATTTAAAGCATTTCAAACCAGTAGTATTACGAGTAATTATTAATATAGAACAACAAAGGGTAGTTTTAACAGAGCATTTAAAATTAAAACACAAATATAATAAATGCATACGAGACATGGAAAAAAATACATATGCGACAGATAAGTAAATCCTAACATTGGAAAGAACCATAAATAAAAAAGACAACATCGATAATATTTAAAAAAAAGTATACCCTTTCTTATAGTAATAACGTTGGAATCGTGGGTCGCGAAAGCCGTAATGTTTCATAGCTTTGAAGTTAGATACCATCGCAGTCACGGGTTAACACAAAGACTTATGCAAATCGGTTAGATCACAAAACGCAGTCCCTCACCGAGGCAGCTACGCATCTGCAATGGGTATATTCATAGGCGATGCAGTTGCATCGACTCGATACGCTATCGATTAGATCCCGGCCGTTACAGGCTAACTGTACCTATTTGCATACGTGCAGGTATGCGACCGGTGTGTTGAGAGCTGCGTGGGTAGGTGCGAATGCGCCGCTGTGTTTGTGCGTACCAGGCTCGCAGGGAGGGGCGGGAGGTCTCGGTAGGCTGGTTGAGGCGCAATTTTGGCTGCGACCTGGTTCCGGCGTGCAGTCGCGCAGGCGTAGTGAGCCCGGGAAGGGGGAGGGGGGAGCTTGCACCGAGTTGCGCAAACAGCAATGGTCACTCTGCATCGGCGGAAACCGAGATGGGAAAGTGGTTGGAGCATACAACTACATAATAATCAGTTGATGTTGAAAGCGACCGTTTTAGTTATTATATAAATTACGGCTTGTAACGACAAATGCAGTCAGGCAACCAACACATTAAAGTTTATATTTCAACATTAAAAAATCAACCAAGTTAAAAGGTCTTCATCAATTTGGACTAGTGTATATATATTGAATGTATAATGAAATTAAAATAAATTTTAAATAAACGAAATCGTTAATACGCAAATATTTTTAACAAAGTAAAGGTTACATTATAGCTATGAATGTCACTACGCATACTATTTCATATTTAAATTACTGATATTTTTCATACCAAATTTTTATTATGAAATATTTTGCAGAATAAAGTTTAGTCTGAAATCTGACATGAATGAAACTAATCCTTTAATTTGAATGCAAAACCCTTTAAATCCACACAATGGGTACCCTAATTAGGAGAAATAATTTTAAATGTATGAGCATTCTTTACTTCAAGTCCCCAAAAAGGTGCCAAAGTAACTAATTGACCGTTTCATAAAATGAATATTTCATCTTCAAAGTCATTTCTACCATTAACTGTTGTGATTATTCGGTTCACAATTCTTAAATGAATTGATTTATATTTAAAAAGTTTCCATTAGAAATCACAAAAATAAAATATGATGCGTCTACGAGTCTGTAAATAAAACAAATTCCATAGTACCTTTCAAAACGCTCTTTGTTTCCTTTCGACGTTCTTTTGTTTTCACTGTCGAATTTTTTTACTATTTAAAAAAAGGAATCCAGCTTTCAAATTCATGATAAGGAATTATCTCTAAAATACACGTATCGAAAATTCTTAGCGGCCAGTCACCAAAGGAGGCCGCACTCACAGCGGTTGCTTCAACAACCGTGCGCTTTCTTCGACGCAACTTAGAATGCAAGCCAAATTACGTCTAACGGGCCCCAAACAACGTCTTGCATCGACCGCTGCAATCACGGATCCCCTCTCCCCGCCCAGGGACCGATGTACTATCTCTATAAGTACAAGTAGGCATAGTAGCTGCGTTCGCTTTTCGGTTCTCGTGAGAGTGCGATTGTAGTACGATCTCTGATTTGGAATATGTACTTGCAGTATGCGCGTAATCTTTGGCATGTTTTCTTTGTTGTACATAAGTGTAGTACTTGAAATCATTACCTTGGTAACGGGTTTTAGAAGGTAAATTATCAGTTGTCACAAAAAAATGTTGGAATATTGTGTGATTATTCTGTCTTGTAGTGGAATATGATGAGATGACTTTAAACAAATTAAACAGAAGAGTTTGCTTTCTAAAGCCACATTTTTTACTGTGATTTCAATTTTTAAGTCTCATCTGGAAAAATACATTTAGGATGATTTAGGATCGTGTAAAGTAGTGAATACCTTGTCAAAATATTGAATAAAAAGTACTAAAAATAGTACAATTTATTATTAATTTCTTATTCAGTATGAGTATTAATTTTAAATATTAATAAAAACAGAAACGTTATTTTGATTCTATTAAAAGTAGTGAAACTCGGCTTAATCCACGAATATTGTCGTAAAATGCTAATGCTATTTTCATATCTACGCATTTCAAAGAAATTGTGACACTTTTAAAATTTGATTTATTGAGTTCCAAACGCAAGATGAGCGAAGGAAACTGAATTTAGGTTGCCGCGTAACTTTTACATTGACGACAGCATCCAACTGTTTAGCTAATGGCCACACTAGACATTGAAACTAGTAACTTATAGAGTAAAGTAATAATACTCCGGATACAGTCAATCTTTTTGTTTTCTAGCTACTGCTGACTGCTGATTGTCTTTCCACATATCTGTGACAGTCTGCCTCTTTCCAGACTCTTTATTCATAGGAAAGAAATTATCAGTGCTACAATGTGGGCATGCACTTGCAATCAATAGTTGCGACAATATTTATAAAAACAGTAAAATTCCGCAGAAAAAGTGGTTCAATGAATTTTACTTAACGATTAAAGCCCAAACTGAGCACTTGCACAACATGGGCCTTTCAGATACCAAAATCTGCAGGTTCTGTCGCGAGGACGAGGAAACGATTATCCACGTCCTCGGCGAGTGCATAGCGCTGCACCTCTGCAGAAGCCGGCACCTGGGAGCACACATGATCTCAGCTGACGAGATCAAGAGCTCCCCCATCAGCTTCATTCTCGGGTTTATCCTGGAACTGGAGCTATATGAGGTGCTGTAATAGGTTACGGGGCTGCCACAATAGATCATCTACTGGTCGCAGTGGCTATGAGACGCAGGGCTCACCCCATTTCTATCAAATAATAAAGCCCAAACTAAATATTAGATAGATAGATACACTTTATTGCACAAAATTTACAGATCTTAGTCTATGGTATTATACTATCTCTTCCAGACAACCTCAGGGATCATGTCCATTTAGGTGTTATAAAATATCTATTTCAGTATTTATGTTGGTTTCGTAGATTTTGATAATTATAACACATACGTGTTAACGATACATTAAGATAAGATTAATTTATAAGTGATGTAGGTAATATTATTTAATTACTTATGATCCCAACCGATCTTTGTTCCCCACATTTTTTCTTGCTGTTTTCAATATTTAAATCGGTAAATACGCTATTGAGTTACAAGTGGGTTTGTCTACTAACATGACATATAGACTGATGATTATTTATATGAACATACCGTCTTTCCATCTACTAAATGAACTGACGATAGAAAATGCATCTGTGGTTTTGTTGTGAAAGATAGGCGGGGCCGGATGACCGATGCGCAGTGCGTAGATTCGGCATTCCGTTACGTAACTAATGTCGAAACCGACGCATGCTCTCGCGCAAACGGGTTTTCTAAATTCCCTCGGTTATCTGAGTGCAGCCGTTTCGCGCCAGCGCACGCGCATCGCGGTAATTGCGAGGTCTTTTTGTTTCCCATCCCAGGGCTAGGTGTGGACGGATACCGTAATACGTTTTCACGGTTGGGGACCATGGTAATACATGTGAAGATTTTGTCACCGTTTTAGGGTTGCTTAAGTTCAGGTATTAGGCATACCTCGGTTATATTGCAAGTCACTGGCGAGCGGCTGGATTCTAACTATAAAGGATTTCTTCTAATGATTAAAAACGTTAAATATTTTTAAGTTATTCATAGATTTTTTAAAGTGAATTATAAAAGCAAAAAAAAAGGTGAACTTTTTGAAAATTTATTATCAATCCCTAAATATTTTTTTTTATATGTTTTCGCCTTTGATCTTATTGGCCTTGTGTACCAGTTGTGAAATAAAAAATATTGCCGCACCAACTGAAAGTATATACATACATAAGTAGAAGCCACAAATGAAAGTGAATAGGTACAACTTTTTTTACAGAAGGTACAAAAAGTTAAGGTTTTTAGAGGCGGAAGCATTTCTTTCAAAATATTTTTTCTTTTCAACACAACAATGTAATGACGTACGATAACACCCTATAAGGTCAAACATTCTACAACTGAGCACTTTGGTCTGAAAGGTACTGACAGTAAACAATGCAGCATAATAGGGCTTGTTTTGCTGTTTAATGTTAATGCGTAGTATTTTTTCAAGTTTCTGCACATCATAGTGGATCTTAATTCCGGGGTCATAGGGTCGATGGTTGTTTAAATAAAATAAACTACGAATTTAGTTGCCGACTCTTAAAAAGTCTTCTGGTTTCAAAGGGGCGACTTTGGACGCAAAAGGGAATACGATGCTAAGATGAAGCTGATGATTTATTTTTTTGTCTCCCATGGGATTCGTCTCATGAAAAGCAGTAAGCATGAATCTAGTGAGCTAATTTCACTAGTCACTCTACTCTACAATTGCAGGTACTTGTTAAGCCATAAGTCGCCAATGAAAATTGCGTCCTCATTACTAGTAACGTAACAATGCAAGTTAAAAAAAAACTTTCTAATGCACCAGTTTTCTAATAGAAGAATCGTGCTACGCCCGACGCAGGGGGGCGTTCCTTGCGACACGAAGTCGAAGTTCAAAAACCCTCAAAATATGACAGTACAAAATATCGACGCAAATTAAATGGTTAGCTTTTTATTTTTCTTATTATTACAGTAGCTTTTCATTTTAATGGGTATTTGCCATTTATTTAGACGTGTTTTGAATGCGATGGTGTCGAATGCGCGAGAGTCGGTCGGCCCGTCAAAATAGAAAGTTGCAAGAGGTTGCAACGCGTACGCACGGTGCGTTGCGGATCGAGTCTATGCGTTGGCTACGAACCAGCGTATGTTTGTACACTTAATGTACTCACAAGAGAAAATATTAACATTTACCTCACGCAATTTTTAACTTTATTTTTCTAACTTTTAGAGTTTATTTTGTAGGTTGGGTTTTGATAGGTTGATTGTATTTTAACTAACTTAAGGATTAGACTTCAGGCTTATCGGTAGGTGGGTATTTAGAAAATGTTGACTGGCGATCAATATAATCTGGGGGGAAATGGGAGTTTAAAGGTTGGCAGCGCACTTGTGACTCCACTAATGTTGTGGGTGTCCATAGGCGGCGGCAATCGCCTACCATCAGGTGATCCGTCTGCTCGTCTGCCACCTATGGCATAAAAAATATTGATATTGCATATCAGTTCGTGCATTTTTCTACCATTAGCTTGGCGGTTAAGCATATCATCGTAAGGAAACCTGCACGGTTCGGATAGTCTCTGAAACGTGTAACCATGATTCAGATGGTCTGGTTCCCCTGTAAAAGGTTCAAGGGAAGGTCAAACGGCAGTCGCTTCATTGAAATTACAATGGGAATTACACGATAAGATGAGGAGTGTAAACTCAAAAAAAAAACTACAATATCCTCAATATACGCAGTTTTCGACTGATCATCAATATATTTAACTAACTGTAGGATTAGATTTCACACTTATCGGTAGGTCGAAATGGGGACTGACGATCATAATTTCTAGTCAATAATTAAATTATGATATAATATCAGCTTCGGGCTTTTAATAAGGTAATAATTTTCGCCACTTGAAAAGCAGAAAGTTTTATTTGACACTGGGTTTCATTATATATTCAATTCAAATAATTTATTTCAAACAAATTATCTACATTATTATGATTATTACATAATAAAATATTATATTAATTATATATCACATGTACCTAATTCTTCATTTTAATGGCCTTGACTTCCCTAACAATTTTCATAAGCAGAGCCAATACAGTGAGCCCAATTCTCGTGCTCGTGACATTTATTTTCATACGACATATATCACTAAAACATGCTTTTTTGTATGGTTTTCAGGTGATATCCGCCATGTTGTTAAAATGTCACGAGCACGAGAATTGGGCTCAGTGTCTAAAACACAAGTATAACTTTATTTTAGCGATAATAAACATAAAATTTTCATGGCTTACTTTTTACTCAGCTTCTACGAATTTCCATAAAATAAATAACTAAACAAATTTGCAATGTCACTTGACAAGCAAAAACCACACTTCCGCACTCGGAATAGAGGCCACGACACACGACCCTGAATTTAGGCACGAACGCAGCCGTGTGGCGCACCTAGCGAGCCGTGCATGCAGTACCACAGTAGGAAAAAAGAGAGTGAAGCTGAAATTTTTCACACAAGTATAAAGGTCGTAGTCAAAACATAGGTTACAAAACGAGATCTGATAAAAGTTCCTGAACTATATACTCGTTTTAGCACTTTTTAACATTGCGTGTTAGACCGGGGTGGCGTGAGCTTTAGTACAATAATAACTAAATAATATTTGTAATAACGTGGAAGAAGGTTTGACACGCGCTACTCAGGCCTTCGAAACCCAAATTTGATGAAACAGTGCGCCGTGTATTTTAATCGCGTTATTTGAATATTTCTCTTGTAAGAAAGAAGGAGATCTTCTATGATTGAGATACAAAGCATCCAAACGTTCACACTAATTAACTACAAATTTTGCGAAAATTAAAAACAACAATATTATAATATCGTAAACGATAAATAATATTATCATGAAGTGTACTGTGCGAATACATAGACAAGGTATTTTTTGCAAACCGAATATGTCGTTTTTTGTATTATTTTATTTTCCTTGAATTTTAGATCTCCTAAAACATACACAACCCAGCGTAACACCCGTCTCAAAACAATATCACACGAGAGATACTTTGGCGTACTGTTGTCGCCCATAATTGTTGTACTCTTTGAAACAGTGCGTGCAGTATGGCGGCACCTTTCACTCAGCTGCACCATGACAGGCGCGCCATTCATGACACTCTTATATAACGGTGTTTGCCACTGCGCAGTGCCACAGTTAATTTCAATGCAGCGATACATACCTACATACTTTTGCTTAAACTTAGATTACACGCTATATATTGGCTTTTAAGTATAAATAGTTTAATGCTGTCAAATAAACCAGACATTAGAATAGCCAAGGAAATCACGTGGACATAGGTGTAGCCAATTTTATTCTTCCTCTCAGCAATAGAAAAAATATACTGTTTCTTCGCTGCTGTCCCATTTGCACTGTGGTATGGTCACTGCGTTTTTGACAATGGCTAACTATTTGGTGACCTAGAAAGTGTTTTAAGTATGCGTTGCATTTGAAGTAGTGTTTATATTGTCCAACAATAGTGCTTATACGTTCAAATTCAAATGTATTTATTTGCTAGAAACATGGTATAAAAGGTCACAAATAATTGCACAGTAATAAAAGCACATTCATGTTTAGCCAATACAATATGTCAATCAAATATTTTAGACAAATATAAATTAAAAACAAAAAAAAACACTAAACAATCATATTGACACATTAGTCATGCCATTGAAAACGTACGTTTGTATCTGTGCTGTTGATTAAACGAAAATTTAAAGCCAATAAAGTAGATTATCAAAAAATATTGACTGTATGATGGATATTTGTTTGGTGTCTGGGTTGTTACTCGTATATAATGTTGAAATATATATTTATGGTATTGTAATACTATTGTACATCCTGATACCTATAATACAGGGGTTTTACCTATTTACTTCGAGGTCATGTCACACACAAACATTTTACCTAAATAATAATAAATATAATTTCGAAACAGTTTCCGCTTGCCATTTAAGCACAATTACTTTTTTATAGTTAAAACAAGGACGATGTTATGCATTACCAAATCATTGGAGGCAATTTATCCGCATAATTAATGGTTTCAAATGTAATAAACGGTCGTAAACTCTAAAGGTGTGCATTGAAACTTGTTTAAAAGATATTAGATTCACGGATGACAACTTTCATTAAGTTGCATAATGCCAACAAATGAAGTTGTAGTTACGATCTGTAGCTAAACATGGGGGAAAATATGTTAACATGTCAAAATAAGTTCTTGATTTGGTGATATAAAGTTTATACTATTTAAATTCTAAATTGTTTGGTGATCCGTCTGCTCATCTGCCATCTATCACATTTGAAAAAGTCATTTTCGTTTTAAAGGCGGATAATAATTTATTAACTTTTTCGTTGAAAGCACATAAATACATATACTATAGAAAAAGTTCTTAAAAATGTGAGTGTTAAACTCTGATTTTTAATTCGGCGAACTAATCTGACAGGTGTCAATGTGTCATTCACATACATTTTTGCTACTTTTGACAGATGCAAAGTGTCAAAATGAGTGGGAACTTGAAGTTTACAGCTGTCAGTTAAGTTCGCCGTATTAAAAATCAGAGTTTACTTAATATATATTTTGTGTAAGAATGGACTCTGTATTTTTCACATCTATGTGCACGTTTGTACCATTTGCATCGTGTAATAAAGATTCAATTAGTCTAGTTCCTAGTTGTGATCAGCAGACTTACCAAATCTTATTGTACTATCTGTTGTTGTTATATCAAACTATCCGAGATCCAGCGAAGGCTTAGAACGCATTCGGGAATAGCACGTTGAAATGATAACGATGAAATAATGATAAAATAAAAATGTTTTCTAGTCCACGTAAGATGTTCAGTTTTTTATTCAAACGAATTAGAGTCGACTGATTTCAATTGTGCTCTATTTTATTGATGAGAGGCTCACAAATGTTCATGGGGCTATAAGTAGCGTACTCCGACGCTATTTATGAGAATATCGAGTATGATAACAACGCTTACATAAATACTTGTTCGCATATATCATTAAACGTAGGAATTACTAATGAAAGGTAAAGTCGAGGTAAGAAATAGTTTTAAATACGATATTAAGAGCTTCCTTTATATGTGAAATGTAGCCGCCGCCCGTGCACACCCATTACAACAATACGCTGACAACCTTTTAACTCCCCTTCCCACGGATTGGGCCTCCGGTATGCCCACTCACTCGGCGCAATCCAGAGCACTGCATTACGCCAGTTTCCATTGAAGCCGTAGTAACACTCTGGTCAAGCCGTTCCATACATGACAAAGCGTGGCTCTACCACGGTTAAAAAAGACAAAAGTGTGTAATCAATAAGAAGTTTATATCTAGTAATGAATCTTCTTACTGGAATCAGAGTTGATAATAAAAAAAAATCAATGATAAATACATGCTAACAAAAAAAAACAGGCTGCTAATTTGTTCTGAATAAAAATACCCCAATTACAACACACACGGACTAATCCTTTCGATTTTGCATACAATGTCTTCCCCATCTCTTTCTCCAATGACAACAATAAGTAATTTAACCTGTGTGGGACAGAGACGTGAAGAAGAACTGGTCTTCTATTGCTTTCGCTTATTTGGGTCAAGGATTATTTTCTTTTAACAAAAAGACGCTATCCGGTTGTAGCATTATTTCTGAACGCCCTACGCGGAATCGGCGAGTTTTGGGCTTTTTGTTCCTTATTATTATTACTTGAATAAATGAGACAGTGAATGTTTAAGGAAATTGAAGCGGCTGGACGTTAGAGTGTTACGAGATTTGAGTAAAAGAATTTCAGTTGTTAAAACATTTGTTGAAAAAACATCTCAAATGCATTTTAATTACACACGGTTATTACTTATCTATAATTACATGAGGTCAACCTCCCATACTAAATCGATTTAGCACTTTAAATGTAAAGAAGTTTTTTTAACGTTATTTCATGGAGTTTGTTCAGTAAAATCCAACGGTTACAAAATTAGAATATTCTATAATATTTTTTTTTAAATGTATTTCCTTTTCATTCAATTGTGGTTTTTTTTTGTATTTTTTAAGGATACTATTTTTGTTGCAGCATAATAATAATGCTCATTGCTATTAGGTACATTACAAAAATAGAACAAAAGCAACTCGTCACCAATATTCCTTTTAGTTTTCCTGGAGGATGCAACCGAAATATGCACTGTACCTAATACACTATTGTGAATAACATTTAGGCAGTGTTAGTTAACAAAAACTTACATTCTGCGAATTCATCATGAAAGGTATTTTGACAAAGTATAAGTGAAAACGTTACATGGCTTAGCTATCCCATAAATAAATTTTGTTTTTTAATTTGATGATAATTTTAAAATAAACAACTACAATAAATAGCTATGTGAGTGAAATATGGTATAAATTATGTATAATCATAAAAAAAAACAGGAAACTATTTTACAAGTACTAACCTATCCAATCAATCCATAATGGTTGAGTTACATGTCTGTCTGCTATTAAAAAAACATTAAGTAACTATAAAATAAATAAAAAAAGATAAAAAATAGTTTTAACTTTATAAGTATAATTTAAAGTTATTGTTCAACTTCAGAACTCAATCAAGTACAATATGTATAATGATTTAAATGTTTTCTGGAAGATCCATAAATAACTCTGAAAAGTCCACATACAAATTAGGATATAGTCTGTCAATAGGTCAAGAATAACTTATCTAACACGATATTATCAAACCTTACACACTATTCGTCACGTGCTTTAATAAACATATTATTAAAACATCATTAAACTATGGACTTTATTCCTATAGCAGAAGCGTTCAAATTATTTTATGCTTTTACATCTATGCGCACGCGACTGTTCTTTAAGTTGAAGAGTGACGTCACCTATTATGAGCCCTTGCACTTCAGTCTCGATGGTATCAATCTTATTTACAAGTACAATTGTTATTGCTCAAACGCAATTGGTTAGAGGGCGCGTAGAAAAGGTAACTTTTTTTATGCCAGAAGCGACAAACAAGCAAGCGAGTCAGCTGATGGAAAGTAATCATTGCCGCCCATGAACATCCGCGGAATCAGAGAGATCGCTAATGCGTTGCCAGCCTTTCTATCAAGGAGTACGCTCTCTTTTCAAGGTCCCTTAGTCGTAGCCGTCGAGAAATACTCCCGCAGGCAAACCGTTCCACAGAACTGAGGTACGTGGTAGAAAGTTCGACGAAAAACGCACAGTATTAGACCGTCATCCATCGAGGTGATGTACTTAGCTCTAAGAAACGGCTCTATATCTGCTTACAAGGCCGGCAACGCGTCTGCACTCCTCCTGGTAGCGGGATGTTCATGAGCTGCGGTGATCAGTTTCAATCGTTTAGGCAAGGTTGAAAAGGCATCTTCTAGACAAATACGTATCATCCTAAACATCAACGTCGCTTTCCATCAGATGAAATAAAATCATGAACCTAATACACAGCCTAAAGGTAGTGGAAACGCTACTAATCGACTCGGGAGGGCAGTCAAACACACAATCACTGTTTTGGCAATGAAACAGCCCTATATGACACGCCTATTCACTGCTGTTGGTTATCTTACTGTGACTAGCTTTTGTTCACGACATCGCTCGCGTTAAATTTGATAAACACGGATCCCCTTTCCAAAAAAAAAAATGACGAACGATTTTTTGTCATAAAAGTTGGTATGCATACTTTTATGACAAAAAATGCAATTGCAGAATACAAAATGCAAAAAAAAAAAAAACAATTATTTAATTTTTTTTCATAAAAAATAAATAAAAAAAGATAAAAAATAGTTTTAACTTTATAAGTATAATTTAAAGTTATTGTTCAACTTCAGAATTCAACACGTACAATATGTATAATGATTTAAATGTTTTCTGGAAGATCCATAAATAACTCTGAAAAGTCCACATACAAATTAGGATATAGTCTGTCAATAGGTCAAGAATAAACTTATCTAACACGATATTATCAAACCTTACACACTATTCGTCACAGTGCTTAATAAACATATTATTAAAACATCATTAAACTATGGACTTTATTCCTATAGCAGAAGCGTTCAAATTATTTTATGCTTTTACATCTATGCGCACGCGACTGTTCTTTAAGTTGAAGAGTGACGTCACCTATTATGAGCCCTTGCACTTCAGTCTCGATGGTATCAATCTTATTTACAAGTACAATTGTTATTGCTCAAACGCAATTGGTTAGAGGGCGCGTAGAAAAGGTAACTTTTTTTATGCCAGAAGCGACAAACAAGCAAGCGAGTCAGCTGATGGAAAGTAATCATTGCCGCCCATGAACATCCGCGGAATCAGAGAGATCGCTAATGCGTTGCCAGCCTTTCTATCAAGGAGTACGCTCTCTTTTCAAGGTCCCTTAGTCGTAGCCGTCGAGAAATACTCCCGCAGGCAAACCGTTCCACAGAACTGAGGTACGTGGTAGAAAGTTCGACGAAAAACGCACAGTATTAGACCGTCATCCATCGAGGTGATGTACTTAGCTCTAAGAAACGGCTCTATATCTGCTTACAAGGCCGGCAACGCGTCTGCACTCCTCCTGGTAGCGGGATGTTCATGAGCTGCGGTGATCAGTTTCAATCGTTTAGGCAAGGTTGAAAAGGCATCTTCTAGACAAATACGTATCATCCTAAACATCAACGTCGCTTTCCATCAGATGAAATAAAATCATGAACCTAATACACAGCCTAAAGGTAGTGGAAACGCTACTAATCGACTCGGGAGGGCAGTCAAACACACAATCACTGTTTTGGCAATGAAACAGCCCTATATGACACGCCTATTCACTGCTGTTGGTTATCTTACTGTGACTAGCTTTTGTTCACGACATCGCTCGCGTTAAATTTGATAAACACGGATCCCCTTTCCAAAAAAAAAAATGACGAACGATTTTTTGTCATAAAAGTTGGTATGCATACTTTTATGACAAAAAATGCAATTGCAGAATACAAAATGCAAAAAAAAACAATTATTTAATTTTTTTTCATAAAAAATAAATAAAAAAGCCTTGATGACTTTAACACGTATTCTAAACAAGTTTCAGTTAACAACAATAGTTGTTTAACTTAACAATAATCAAAATTGTTTTACTTTTCATTATGGTTGAGGAAAGAAAGACCTATTGTATGTAGGCTCAATGTTTCACTGTTTGAAATAATCAATCAAATAAACAACCTTTCAGTTTCAAAGAAATGTTACGTTACATAGTATGATTCTGGAGTTGCAAGTTAAATAAAGAGTGAATGCAAGTTTTTTTACCTCGAGAGAGCCATGCAATTCGACATAAATGGACCGGTTCGACAGGAGTGATACCACGGCGTCACAGTTATCCGGCGTGAAGCAGCGCTTGTGTTTCGCCGAGCGATTGAGGGTACCGGAGGCCCAATCGGAAGGGCACTTGTGACTCCACTGATGTAGTAACGGTGAGTATGCTTAGAATAATCCTGTAGGAGTTATTCGTATCCAAAATATATACATTGGAGGCAGCTGGGAATTATACCCTAACATGAGGAAGATCCAAAATACAGCAGTTTACCTACAATTAACTTAAGGGTTGTATTTAACGTTCCCTCAAAAATAATTAATCGCTAACCTAACGTGACCTTTTTGCGCACCAAAAAATACAAATTGCACTTCAAAATCATAGTTTGATGTGCAATTAGTATTTTGGTCGTAATTTTAAATATGAATAAAAAATATTTCACAACATCACATACACTGATCTGACTCCAAGATAGGTAGCACAAGCACCTGTGTATCGAATATTAGAATCAACAGTGGGATTACAAATATATAGGTACATATAATAATTTTCTTTTGTAAATACATACTTATAATACATAGATAACGCGCAGACCAATACAAACAGATATGTTCTTGCACACAAATGTTTGTACTGTGCGAGGATCGAACCCGCAACCCTTGCACCAGAGGCAGCGTTCACTACCACTGTTCCAAACGGGTCGTCATTTTTATAGGGTTGATTTAATATATTCCTAAACTTAAGTAAAAAAAAGTAAAGTATCAGCCTACAATCTGTCTCACTGCAGGGCAAAGGCCTCCATCATAGAAATCAAGTTATCGCTACTATGATGGGATTAGACTTAATCACCAGGCTTGCCCAATGCGGATTGGAGATCACAAACCCGAGCTATGTTCGAAAAATTCGAAACATACTTTTCGCTCGACCCAGGACCCCGAGATCATGGTCCGGTACTAAAACCACTAGACCAACAAGACTTAAATAAACATTGACTTAAATAAGGAGGTATTTGAGTTTTACAAGTGTCCATTATAAACCCGAACTCATCATCGTTATAACTAGTATGTATTGTACTAGGAAGAAACTCCTAGAGTGCCCTCATTTTAGTTAGATGAGTAAAGTAATCTATGTTTCTATTTGCTCGTCTGTAACTTTTGTAATAAAATACATATATATGTATCTTGAAATACATTACTAAAACTTAGAACATTATGTACTAGTTCATAACAACCCACAAGACTCGTTAAGAGATACCTGAAGCGTAAATAAGCCGTAAATAAACTAAATATGTACATGTGAGGTTGAGTTGGAAACAGAACAGCAATCATAAGTTCATGTATGAAATTTTGTAAAGATATAAATGAAAAGTTCAAGATAGGCATAATCAGAAAACATACGAACACTAACTTGTACCTTAAACGGGGTCATCATCATCATCATCATCAGCCCATTTAAGTCCCCACTGCTGGGGCACGGGCCTCCCTCAATCACATGAGGGGTAATTGCCATACTCACCACGCTTGGCAGATGGGTTGGCGAGGGTTTTGATATAAATGCAGAGTTTTCCTTCTCTGGGTGCTGATGATCATGCTAGCAGCTTTACCTTAGTCACCTTTTACGACACCTCGGTAAGAGTGAGGGTGGCCTATTCTACTCTGCCGGGGACCACACGGCCAAAAACGGGGTAGATTTTCCAAAATCAAATGATTCATTCCATATCAGACATTTCTAAATAGACCCAGAACAGTGGGAGAGCCACGCTTCGGCATGAATGGGCCGGCTCGAATGGAGTAATACCACGTCCACATGCGCTGTGTTTCGCTGCGTGAGTGAGAGTGCCGGAGGCCCAATCCAGGGGAGGGGGGTAGAAAGGTAAGCAGCGCACTTGTGACACCACTGGTGTTGCAGGTGTCCTTGGGGGGCGGTAGTAGCTAACCATAAAGTGATCCGTCGGCTCGTCTGCCACCTATATCATAAAATAAAATCGATCTCGAAGTGAGTAGAATAATCACTTAAAAACATTACAACAACCAGACACTGAATACAGTGCGTGAGGGGCGCCGTCAGGCTAGTCAAAGTAAGATCATGATTAAACTTAAAACCTCTTAGTTAAAAATAATTAATGCTAGACCAGACCAGAAATTATCAATATCTTTCAATTAAAATTGTGCCACGTCTAACGCTTGTACGAAATCTATTTAGCTGTTATTTTATTACCTTAACATTTCATATAAAGACATATTTTGTTATATATAGGAGTTTTTTGAGCTAAGAGAAAAATAATTTATATTACCTAATATGATGATAGATGTAAGTAACTCAGTAATATGTTATTTTTAATTGTAGTTAGCCGTGTGGTCCCTGGCAGAGTAGAATAGGCCACCCTCTCTCTTACCGAGGTGTCGTAAAAGGCGACTAAGGTAAAGCTGCTGGCATGATCATCGGCACCCAGAGAAGGAAAACTCTGCATTTATATCAAAACCCTCGCCAACCCATCTGCCAAGCGTGGTGAGTATGGCAATTACACCTCATGTGATTGAGGGAGGCCCGTGCCCCAGCAGTGGGGACCTAAATGGGCTGACGAAGATGATGAATTGTAGTTTTATGTTTTGACATTTTTAGTTCATAATATTTAAAATAATTTAATGAAGTAAGTAATTTTTAATCGTAGTGTTTTATGTTTTGACATTTTTAATTTTTAACTCACAATGTTTAAAATAATTTCATTAAGTAGTGCCCCTACGGGGCTCATGTTGCGAACCTGATTAATTTAAGATCCTATGTAACCACCACATGATGCAATAAAGAATATGACTATGACTATTTGTACGTTTTATTCGTTATTCTTGTTATTGTACCTGTTATTCAAGTTCAAAGTGGTGTGCGTGTTAAAATTTTCAATAACCAGCAAATTATACTGATACTTTAAAATTTGGTCTCTTCTAAGCATTTTTCCCTTACGATAAAAAGAAGTAGAATCGAATTAACAAATTAACAGCTAGCAAACCTTGTCCTCCAATGACGTAATCCGAAAAACCAGTAGGTATCTCAACGGAGTGAGTCTAAATTTTCAAGTGCAGACACGGTAGGTAAGAATACCTAGGTACTCGTAATTACACTTTGAACGTGGTTGGGGTACCGAGGCCTCATAGGCGGGGGGAGGTCCAAGGACGGCCCTAGGCCTTGAAGGCGCGACGCTTATGTAACCAAGGCCGGCCTTTATGCGTCAGCGCGTGCAACGAATAAGTGTGGGCGTGGGTACTTACTCACTTTTTATTACATTTTTTGGTGTGATATAGCTTAATCACTGCGTCATCATCAAGATGGACGCGTAACTTTAATGTATACAGGGTCTATCGGTAGATAGTTACATCCATTTAACCACCTCTTCTACCAATCATTTTGAATAACAGCTGTTCTATGACTTTTGGAAATGCGTATAAAAAACAACTTTTCATACTCAGAACCGATCCGAATAATTTTCATCCGAAAATAATATGTGGTATAACGCTACTAATATTATGTTAAGACAGCGTGGTACCATACGTTTATTGTCGGATAAAAATTAGTCGAATCGGGAATCAGTCGGCAGGTAACTTGGTCATTTTATAGGGAGTCGTAGAATAAACGTTATTTATTACGGTCGGTAAAAGTGATGGCTAGAACGATGTAACTTTTAACTTATACATCCTAACAGCAATATTACGGTCCTGTCAATCTATACTGTTTTTACCCGACTACGGCGAAGCAAAATGAAATGAAATGAAAGAGCTTTTTAACACGTTTCAAATATGTAATTTTAATTCCATAACTAAAAATATGTTAAATAAAAATTAAGTTTAAAAACTAAAACCCGACTACAAAAACACGCTCTAAAAAGTACGAAACAAGAAAACTGTCTCTGCTGAAATTATTATGCCGTATTGCCGTGGTCGTATGCCACCTACTGTAGCAAAAGAGATTCATTATAATAATAACAGAAATGTGGCACACGACCACGGCAATACGGTATAATGATTTCAGCAGAGACAGTTTTCTTATTTCGTTCTTTTTAGAGCGTGTTTTTTTGGTAGTCGGGTTTTAGTTTTTAAACTTTATTAAAGAAATAAATCCAACAGACAGCGGCAACGCTTAAATAGGTAATCGGAAAACACGAAACGCTTGAGCGATGTTATCAACACCTAGCGCCATCTATTGGTATAAAGTGGAATGAATGTCCCGAAACGAAGCGAGGACGGGACACTAGTTGTAAAATATAAGAGGAAACTAAGTCGTCAATTAGCGATAACGCGATTAGGTAGCAATATCAAGGTTTCAGACAATAGACGCAAACTCATTTCCATTGTATCGTACTTTAGGATAACATATGTAAAATCGGCAATTCTCACAAAAACAGACATGCAAAATTCATCCATAAATTACCTCGTAACTGGTGAAATTTGCGTACTTGCTTCTTAATTAATTCTACATCATAACTCATGCAACCTTAACACGAGAATAAGTGAATGATGGATGTAAAACATTTACTTATGCCAGTTTTGCTTCAAGTACTAGAAACTTTGCAAGTTTATACATATGTAAGACAACCAACAAGTAAGGTGACGCATTATAACTTGCGTCGCCAGTAGATTCTTATTAATTATGGAAATTATGAGACATTTAAAAATAAATACACACGTCGAATTGAGAACCTCCTCCTTTTTTTGAAGTCGGTTAAAAAGTACAATCGTAAACGCAAGTATTAAGATATTTTTGAGACGTATTTGTGTTATACGTTGCGTCACCTTAAGGTGACGGGTAGGGCACACTAGCGATGCCAATTGATTTAAATTGTTAGCAACTAAACCGGATATATTCTTAACAATTTCAGAGCTGCAGCCTCTCGAAAAACACTTATTCTATTTATTTAATATTTATACTTAACTTTTGGGTCTACTTTTGTACTCGACATTTGAATTACCGCCAAAAACGGCCACTTATGGCCGATATATTAATTTCGATTGCAAAAACAGATCAAGAAGTAGTGCACAATTAATAAATAAATATTATAAATGCTTGGTTAGAGATTGCCGCTCCGAAATTGTTTGAAATAGATCCGGTTTAGTAGCTAACAATTTAAATCGATTGGTGTCGCTAGTTAGGCCACCCGTCGTCTTATTACGCTGGGATCAAAATCTCTAAAAAAATGGTTGCTATCTTCTGCCGTCTTCTGTCTCCCCACCCAGCAACATTAATACTCATCACTGTTTTGGTTACTTCATCATCGTCAGCACATTTAAGTCCCCACTGCTGGGGCACGGGCCTCCCTCAATCACATGAGGGGTAATTGCCATACTCACCACGCTTGGCTTTGGTTACTTAGTCATTGCTATTAACCATTAATCTCAGCTGAGCGTGTCATTTTCATTTTTATCCAAATCCGTTGCTTCGAAACTGCTCAGGGTACATTTGGACAAAGATTGCCTTACTTTGATTTTGTACTTATTTATTTATTTAATGGTTTACCAACATTTGTACAGTCGAACATGCAGTAGGAAACACATAATATACTTATAACTAAGAGTACAAAATCTAACAGCTATGCTATAATCAGTGAGCTAGGACAGAATGTTCACAAATGTTTTACAAATGGTACGTCTAATGATCCCATTGTAGCGACCGCCTTTCGCGCCCATTACACGGGAACCAGACCAACTTGTAAAGGAACAAGTAACATGTAAAGGAAAATAGAAACAATTCTCCATATATCTATCAGTACCCACTCATAGGCCTCAAAGGCAACGATAACAGATCTGGCGCTAAATAAAAATCTAATCTGGTACCAATTGAGCCAATCGCCTTGCAACCCGCGATAGCATCCGCTTATTATTATGTTCGGCAAATTCAGGAGTTGCAAACCTTTGCGTTATACTAAGTGACTATCAAACAGAACCTAGGAAGTGCGAAGCGGTAATGAAATCCGTCAAGTATTCGTCTTAAAACAGTTCAAACCCACTATTTTCCAATGTGTACCTCAATATTTGTATCTGCAGGCTCTTACGTAATTTTCAATCGTTGCTAACACTTTAATAAACAAATTAATACAACATCTCATGCATTGATTTGATTCCGAACTACCAAGTATCTTAAGCTTTTGTGTTACGAATATAAAACAGCAAATACATACACTGAAACTGAATAAACACAAGAATAGTCCAGTCACAAGTGGCTGCATCTGGCAAGAAATGCAGCAAATTATGTACTTATAATAATAACATGCGTTGTCAGAGCACAACACAACAAGAGTGTAAACACTTATAGAAACGTAAATACCGAGCATCGTATGGCAATAGGCTATCGCGTTTGTAATATCCACTAGATGGCGTGCCTCTGAACCGACGTCCAACTTCAACATCATTGGCTGATTTATTCGTTAATTGACAATTTAACATATCACGTCTAAAAATACCCAATCACCTTTTAGACGCCATCTTGCGGATTTTCCGCACGCGATAGCACCTATTGGGTCTTTCCATTTGGCTACCTGTCCATCGTAGGACTTTAAGCGTTGGTTAAGCTATTGCCAAATTATACCTATGTTTACTGATGAAATATATATTATTCCGAAGTATTATTTTTTTGCTAGTCTTATAAAGTGTTCGAAGTTTTTCTGTCTTACCAGGACAATATAAGTGATAATGTCTCAATTTAATTATTTTTTTGTCGCGTGCCATTGGTTTACGAGCCCTGGCTAATCGGACGTTATCTGCGCGTATCGTGCGGTAGGCCTACGAATGTAAGGTTATCTGCACTGCAGATATCATGTGTGTAGTATACGGTTTCTAATAGCTACGTAGAATTCAAGCCAAATTCGTGTTACCACGTAATATTGTTTTGTAATCGTCAGAAAGAAGTCTCTCAAGTCATTCATGAAAAATGTTATTCATACAACATTTCATAAATCGACCTGAGTCACTTACGGCCGCACACACAGCGACGTCATTGACAGAGACGTCATTTAAGCTAATGTTCATTAACTAAGTTTAGTCTTTATGCATATCAAAATAAGTGTCAATATGTTTTCTTAAGTAGCCAACTAAGTTAATCAACGACTCTGTGTGGCAGTATCCCCGATTCGATCTTTATCCGTAAATAAATCTATGGTATAACGTCCGATTTGTATAGAATGCCAGTGCAATACCATAGATTAAGTATCAGATTAAGATTGGTCGAATCAACTTAAAGTAGCTTAAGCACTTGTGTTACGGATATGCCTACATCTCAATACTGATATGAGTAAATATGATGGAGAAGAAATTACATACAGTCAGCGACATAAAGTTGTTACGCACTTTAGTAACTTTCCTTTTTTATTTTCCTTTACAGTAAAAAGTAGAAGTCACATAACTATTATGACAAAGTACAGTCAACAGCAGAAGTAGCTGCATGTATTTTGCAGTTTGTAGTTCTTATTCCGTGGAGCGTAAGAGCGAACAGTGTGCATCAACTTTTGCCGTTGACTGTACTCAGGTGAATAAATCATTTTGCAGCCAACTGTACTCTATCTCAGCGGCGAAGGAAAACATCGTGAGGGAACCTGAACGTCGCCGATAGGTTTTCAAAACTCTGGATATTCACAATTTCTGGGATTCACATCTGGCAAAAGGTAAGACGAAGCTCCTCATTCTTCAGGAGTTCTTTGTCCACATTTTTAGACTACTGAATAGGTAGGTATACGGACAGTCGCTTTTATTAGCCCCAAATGTTTTTTTTTATTAGCTTACTCTATATTTTTATGTCATAAGTGGCAGACAGGTAGACGGATCATCTGATAGTAAGTAATTGCCGCCACCCATGGACACCTTCGACACCAGTGGAGTCACATGTGTGCTGCCAACCTGTAGAACCCGCCTCCCCCCACACCCGGATTGGGCCTCCGGCACCCTCACTCACGCAGAGAAACAGCACAGTGTTGCTTCACGACGGTTTTCTGTGAGGCCGTGGTATCACTCCGGTCGAGCCGACCAATTCATGCCGAAGCGTGGCTCTCCTACGGTTATTAGTTACTCTATTAGTAGCTTCAGCAAGCTAAGCTACCAAGTCCAACGGTAACTACATTTTTAACTGCCTCAATTTTACCATACCTTTATGGTAAGTGGTCAAACTTTAAAATAGTTTACCGTCACTAGTAGTGATAGTGACTCGCAGTCACTCGTAGATACCACTAAAACTTGTTGCTAGTCGCCGACATAGTCAAGGACATTTTATCTACCGGATATGTTTTGAATATTATTATAATGGCTATCGGGAGATCCCTTATTAGTGACGGCGAAATGGGCGGTCTTTCAGCAAGTATACAGGGTGTATCTGTGAACATTTACATCCCTCCAACCACGTGTTCTACCGACCATTCTGAACAACAATTTTTCTATGACTTTTGTAAATTCGCATAAAAAAAAACAACTTTTCATACAAAGTCGGTCACGTGACTTGGTCATTTTGTATGGGGAGTCGAAAAAATTTTCGACGAATTTCGAAAGGTCATAGAACAAATGTTGTTCATTATGTTAGGTGGAACATGTGGTTAAAGGGATGTAAATGTTCACAGATACATGAAACACAAACTTAAAATTTTGTGTTTTTTTTTATGTGACAGGTGGGAGACGAGCAGGCGGATCGCGTAATGGTACGCAATTGCCGCCGACCATGGACACCCGCGACACCAGTGGAGTCACAAGTTTGGTTGGTGCTTTATAAAGGACACCCGCTAAAAACGGATTTTACGAAAATCTACGCCTAAGGGGGTAAACTGGGATTGCCTAACTACACGCGTGACGTTCCGGGCAATCGCTAATGTATGATACTTCTTTTTTATTATGGCGGCGTCTGTCCGCCATAATAAAAAAGAAGTATGAGAAGTAAGCTCACGTGATGGTAAGTGATTACCATCGCCCATGGACATCTGAAACACATGCGGCATCACAGATGCGTTGCCGGCCCGGCTTTTAAGGAAGGAATAAAACACACCCACAAGCATGCACTCATACGCACTCACGCACACACACACACACACACACACATAACATTAACCGATGGTGCATACTTTTTCGTTTAACTGCCTTCTATATTACCTTATTTTCCACCGATTCAGTCCTCCCTTTATATCTGGAAATTCCGACAATTCTGTGTGATTTGGCATATTGCAGCTTATAGGTAAACGCATTGTTTAGGCTTTTTTATTAAACTCACTATACTTAGGTACTTTTATCAATGTAAAATTAAGGGAAACCTGATATGAGCTTTACTCTTTGTAATTTGAAAACATTGTTTATGCAAGCTGTAATGCTGTTGGTTTTCTTAATAAAATAAAATAAAGCCCTTTTCTTAAATACGCCCAAATCGTATGGAGACACCATCGTTGGCAGCCAATTCCTATGCTAAAGCACTTACATGCTTTACCATAATCCCATAGACTTTTTTGCAGCTCAATCTGAGTACTATACAAAGTTGTAATGACAACTGTAGCACGGTTATAAGTTGACAATACTTATTTAGAACTCCTATAATAAATCAAACAGTAAACTAAGAACTTTTGTATGAAAAGTAGTTTTATCATGATTACGACCCACGTTTCTTTGAGAAAGATATTTAGTGACGTCAGCAATGTTCAATGGCAAGCAATTACAGTATCGTCGTGTTTTTTTTTGTAGTAAAGTATAGGATGCAATAAAAAATATCTAATCTACCTATTTAGTTATTCGTACCATTTCTACTTTACATTGAGTCAGTCAGTTAGTCAGTGAAGCATAACGAGTCGATTCTACAAATAGAGTAAGGCTTAGTAACCACTCGTCGTACGTACCTACTTATTTATTTTATATAAACAAATATATCTGGTGAAATGAACTACTCCATTAAGTACATTTTTATAGTAACTTCTAAAACTCTAAACTCAAATAAATTATCAGTCTACTAGTAGAGGGATCTCTTAATGAAAAACCAATGAAGAACAAGCGAAACTTTTTAAATTCAAAGAATAAAAAGCAAGAGTGGAAGTAATTAGGCAGGATTCGTCCAATATCTTTATCAGTGGATTAATTTGTGGTATAACGTCAGATTTGTATAGAATGACAGTGCTGTCATCATCGTCATCGTCAGCCCATTTAAGTCCCCACTGCTGGGGCACGGGCCTCCCTCAATCACATGAGGGGTAATTGCCATACTCACCACGCTTTGCAGACGGGTTGGCGAGGGTTTTTATATAAATGCAGAGTTTTCCTTCTCTGGGTGCTGATGATCATGCCAGCAGCTTTACCTTAGTCGCCTTTTACGACACCTCGGTAAGAGTGAGGGTGGCCTATTCTACTCTGCCGGGGACCACACAGCGCTATACCATAGATTTATTATCGGAATAAGGTTCATCGTTTCGGCCCTTAAAGATATAGAACGCCTGTCTTAAATAAAATTAAGACAACAGCATATAGGTACCAGCGTAAATTCGATGTTATGAATCAACGGAGGTATTACAAATATTAACTTGCATAGGTAAATAGATCTTAATATAACACCAAAGCACGTGTTCATCACACGCATTTTAGCTCTGAGTGGGAATCGAAATGACAGCCCTCGGATGAAACAGGGTTACTACCTAGAGACTGGCCTCTTCGACCATGGGATGTGAACTCCACCCGTCTTATGCCACTTCCAATCTTCTCTCTCATTTTCTCTTCTCTCCTTTCCCCCAATCAAAATATCACAAGTTTAACTTGCAAGGCCCGATTCAACTAATCTTTATCCGTAGATAAATCTATAGTATGACGCCAAATGTGTGATATGTGAATAGATTGACAGCGCTATGCCGTTGGTATGGGATTATGGGTATTTAGTATGGGAATAACATTGGTCGAATCGACCCTAAGACTAAGAGTCATCCTTCCTCCGAAATGCTGTCATATCAAGTTGAGAAACACGCACATTCTTCAAATACATGTAAAAAAATCTAGAGACTGGTCAGAAGGCGCATTAGATAGAGACTCTTCCTCATGCTCTAAAGGCTGTATGTTCGATTCACACACACACACACAAACCCGTTGTAATAAATGTCTAATTTAATTATTGTTTAATTCGAATCCCCAAAACACAAGTGCTTAGCCACTTACTCTTGAGTCAGGTAGTAAAAGGTTCGTCAGTTTTCAAATTTATTTGTTTGATATGCTATGAGCACTTATAACCTTTCGTAAATTTATCAGAGACCTGTTGCACAGAAAAATATGCTTATCTATTAGATCAGAAAGTTCAGATTTGCTTGTAGCAACATTGATTCCTTTTGATGTAAAGAAAATTTAAAGAAGGATGGCAGAACTTTTTAAAACGGTATGTTGGTATAACTGATTCTTGCCGTGCAAGCGAAAATTGACCTTACGCTGACGAACCTTTTTATTCTCTGTACCGTACATGATGTGATGGTATCTGACAGACACTCTATCTTTACATTGTTTACTTACGTGATTACTAAGCATCAACTCTGTTACTTCAAGTAAATTGAACATGTCAGTCCATCTGTCTTCGCGTAACCGTTAGATAAAGGTTTCTAATTTTATTCGTGCGTAATGCTCGTACCTTCGGGGCTCGTACATATTCGAATGTTCAGAAAATTCCTAATATCAATGCATCATCGCTTTATCTTAACATTGCGAATATGTGTAGAAAGAAGACGGCTCTATGCAACATAGAGACAAGAATGCACTTTTTTTAAACTAAAAAAGTAACGCTAACAGACTATGCACCTGGTGGAAAGTGGATATGGTCATTATATAGCAACAAAAGAACGTGTTGCTAATAGGTTGTCAAACCTATAGTTTTTTTTACACTATATTCTTGAAGAATCTGTGGCTCGTGTTGAAGATTTATTTAATGTATTTAGAAGTTAAAAACCTAAGTGTAACCAAAAATAGCTTATCTGTGTATTTATGAAAAAAATATAAAACTCATTCATGTACCTCGTACTTGCAACTCATGATGACGATTATTTAAGCTTCATTGCATAGCGTGTTTATTAAAAGATTAAAATAATTAACAAAAATCTAAATATTTATAGCATTTGAAACAAAAAATTAAGACCGTTGACAAAACCATGCCAAGCTTACTTTATATTCTAGTGATGTAGATCTACAACGCAACACGAAGATTGTATTTAGTAACAATAAATCGTAACATTGACCTTCGCCGTAGCATCATTTGCTTCGAATACATCCGACATTATTCTCTATCACTCGCTATTATAAGTCTTTATACACCGCGCATTTTCAGTAGGCAATGAAACGGATGACATTACAAAAGTTTGTATAGTTTTAAATTAAACAGCTGCAGGTCAGTCAACTTAAGTCTGAACAATGCAGAGACAATACTAGATACCTATTTCTTACGCGTCAAATTCAGTCACATGCTTCGATATAAAGTTTTAATCTGAGAATTTTACATATTGATTTGTGTGAAATTGTAAATTTTTTCAACAAAATATTCACAACATACGACCAGGCAGTTTAATGTGTTAAAATGTTGTGCCTATAAGTTACGAAACTTGTGAGACGGCCGGAACTCGGAGCTAAATAAACTAGAATAGACATCACGACACGGGTGTGTGCAGAAACGCAGGCGCGTTACAAAGCGGCGGCCGGTTCCAAACACGTCGGTAGGTGCTAATCGCTGGCCACTGGACAAACGCTGACAGTTTCTATGCAAATGTTAATTCGTTGCGAGACCAGTTTCGGCCAGCCCCGCGGTTCCGGGCCTACTCTTCGACACGATCTATACACGCCCATAAATTACTGTCGGCACTCGCACTGCTAAACAGGATTTCACCACAGATTCATTAAACATTTTACGAAACAGGCGAGATTCGTTACCGAGCCAACGTGCTTCAGAGCGATCCACGTGATTCATTCTACATAGACACGGTTAAACTCTACGGAACCGGTTGCGGAAATTTTAGCGAAAAGAACAGTGATGCAATATTTTTTAACAAAAAACTTTAGAGATACGGCTGTCTCATTATCAAGTTCAATAGCCCCAAAACGACAGCACGTGTATGCAAAAACTCGTAGTCGGCGCACGAACACGCAAAAATGTCTTCTCGCGGGAAGACTTTAAGGTGCAAACTTCTATACCCGATCATATACTTAAAATTTATCGTATACCGTTGAGCATCAAAACATATTTATCAATGACATTGTATCCCAAAACTTATTTTAAAATTATCCAGAACGAGCCCCAAATGAGGTTACGCGCTATGCATTTTTCTCATAGCAACTTCCTGGTAAGTCACACCCAAAAATTATGTGCGTAGCTTAAAATAATAATTGTCTGCTATGCACGTGCTTGAACTGTTAAATAATGAAAAACAATACTTTCCTCGATTCCATGTCGTAAATTCCACAGTCCTTTGTATCGTTAACAGAAAACCATCAGTGCTCTTGAGAGCTTTACACAACTATCATAGTTTGTTTGTATCACTGGGAGCGTGTGTGTTCACTGTTACACTTGAGCTACACTGTAATGTATGATCAGCGTCGCCGCTGCTTCACTTCCGCATAATTGCAGCGCGCGCGCCGCTGCGTGGTCCGTGCTTGCGCGTCGCTCCGCTAGGTCGGGAGCCTCGCTCGCGAATGCGACTGCCGAAAACTCTTCGCGCCGCCCGAATGCAGAAAATTCGGACGCGCCGAGTGGGGGACGCTCTATGACTATTCGATACTTGTGCGCGTACGTGCTGCGCTTCGCTATGAAAAAATCCAAGGTTAACGCGCGATGCCAAAAAAAGACACGCAAAATGAAAAAAGACGGCTAGAGCGGCGCCCCGTGAGGGCCCTCCGATGCAATGGTGTGCACACGCGTACGCGCAGCTCGGGCGTAGGTACTTGCTATTGCCGCATGCCCGTAGTTTCGTACGCTCCCGTCGCGCATTATGTTTTTATTCAAGGTTATTGACATTAATGACTAATTACAGGTACTCTCTGGCCTTGATCTTGAGTCTTTGGTGAGGCAGTGATAGAATTTTAAGCCCATGTGTGAACTTGAACGAGTGTTTCATTTTTTTGTTATTTTTTTGACGGGAACTAGTATTAAGGGTAATCTATAACTTTAGGTCTATGGATTATTTTCTAGTAAGCCTATGTCGAGTACTATTCAAAAGATTTTAAAGTAATAATAAAATTGATTCAAGACAAAATGCATGAAAAAGAAAAATATATTACAATAAAGTTAAATTTTAAGTTTTTTTATCTAATATGAGCTCTAAGTCTCAAGAAACGTAAAGTGGCACAAAAAGCTCATTTTTATTCAGCCTAAAACCTCGACTTTAACAACGTTAGCCGCAAACTGGCATGGCCTAAACTGGCTGACGCTCGTAAAAATACGGATAGCGTGTTATCATAGCATCACAGTTTACCTCGGCGAAACCAAAATGGGTTTTTTGATAACTCGCATTCAATCTTATAAAACGGCCCAGTCACGGGAGATTAACCTTAGCCGTGGTCCCAGACTTTCTGTGCTGGGTCAAGAACTGGAAATTAGTTTCGGCGACGACGATTTATGAATTTTTAAGCACCTACCTCCTTTTCATAGGGGGTGATGGATTATCTTGAGCTCGTAGGAGTTGTGGGCTAATGACTTTTTGGGAGAAACTTAGAATCTTTTCCAATAAGAATAAGTGCCTTACTTACATTTCAAAAATCACTTATAGGTATTGGCTAGGCAATGGAAAAGCAAAGAGAGAATATATTTTATGCATATTTGAAAACTAATTTGTTTTTGGATTTTTTAATTATTTTAGAGTTTCCGGACTGATTTTGAATTTTTCATCAATGAAAAGCGATTTTTTCTCAAACTTCCACTCCCAGTAAACATACAGGAGCATTCCCGTTAGGTCGATGGTGATGATGATACAAAAAGAACATAATTGATTAAGATTAAATAAAGCGTTTTCAATTAATGGAAGGTAATCCTATCAAAGTATTACCTGAAAATTTAGTTATGAGTTAGTTCAAAGTTTAGATCATTAAGTTATCGTGATATAAGAAAACTAACAGAAATTCGGTTAGCTACGATACTAACCCGACTACGGAAAAGTCAAAAACGAAAAATTATGATTTAATTTAATAGGTGAAGTTTTTGCTATTCTATAGCTCTTTATCTAGGTATACCTTTACTATCATATCATAATTAATTATCATAGGAATGCCTTTATCTATATACTAGCGGCCACCCGTAGCTTTCCTCGCTAGCATGCCACAAATATAATTCATTTGTGGCATGCTACGCAGATTTTTCTCAGCAATACTGGCAATACATCAAAAAAATGTTCATTCAAATCCCAACAAAATCCTAGATGAACGCCTACAAACATGTAGAGAATTAAAAAAATGCTTCGTCGCAACTTTTTTATCACTCTAACTAATTTGTATGTAAAATACGTAATATATTTTGATTTTATGAACAGACATACTTTTTTTACTATTCTATTTATTTATTATACGGAAAACAAAACAGATTATAATTCAGTAATATTTTTATTACAGTTCTATTATAAAAATGTATAGATAACAATTGGTTTATCTATCCATATGAGTGGAAAATAAACTAGATAGGTACTTCGTGTATTACTCCTATATACTTAATAGTGATCATCACAAACTGCGTCATAGATCTTGCCCTAGTGAAATGACTGAACTGACCTACACGATAAGAATTTTCGGAGTAAATGAAAAGAAAGACAAGTGACTAACTGACTAAAGACTACTAGTACTCATATTTACAAAAGTGGTTTTGAGGCAATGTGGAAAGGACTTGACGCAGTTAGGCAAATGCTAGCCAATCGTATTTTTACCTCTTGGCTTCCTTATCAAAGTTGTTTTTACATAATTGCAAAATCTACTCGAAGTAGGTGATGTCTCCTTAGAAGTAGACACTGTTCTTCACTACTAAAAGTCTTGGTGTTGGTGGAGTTGACGAATGGAAACCGAATACCTAGGTCACGTACTTAGGCATGAGAGGTACAGGTTGCTTCAACTCATTATGATAGGTAAAATAGAAGGGAGGCGACACGTTGGAAAGAAGGAAAATTCGTGACTATGAAATATAAGGGAGTGGAGCGCCATCGCATCTGTGGAACGGTTGTTTCGTCTCTCCCAATGAACAAAAAGGATTGTAAGAAACTGACGGCTAACTGTTGGAGTCGATTCCTATCGTCAGCTTGTCGAAACGTTTCGATTATAGTGAGCCCTAGTACCCTTCGCACTGAGTCAGGCCAGCGAGTTGCTGATCGCCCTCATGGCTTTATTTACACTGCCATTAGTATTTCTTTTGTGATAGGTGGCAGACGAGCATAAGGATCTCTTGATGGTAAGCGATTGCCGCCGCTCACGGACACCCGCGACACCAGTGGAGTCACAAGTGTGCTGCCGACCTTTAAGCCCCTCTTTCCCCCGGTTTGGGCCTCCGGTACCATCACTCACGCAGCGAAACACCGCACAATGCTGCTTCACGCCGGTTTTCTGTGAGGATTTAGTATCACTCCGGTCTATTCATGCCGAAGCGTGGCTCTCCTACGAGCTCAGAGCTATTCTAAAGTAGCTAAAAGTAAGTAAGTAAGTTCTAAGGTAGTCTAGGTAGGTAATCCGTTGATGGCATCTTCTTCTTCTTCTTTAGCCATTTTCAACCTTTTCCATTTTTAGCCATTTTCAAAGGGTGGAGGCCTCCTTCAGTTTATGCCATTTTTGTCGATCTTGGGCGGTTTCTATCCACTTTGTTCCTGCCAGCCTTTTGATATCGTCACTCCAACGAATTTGGGGTCTTCCTCTTAGGCGTTTTTCGCCCCAAGGTCTCCACTCTACCACTGCTTTGCACCACAAGCCATGTTTTCGGGCGACATGACCAGCCCACTCCCACTTCAACTTCAAGATTCGTTTCGCAACGTCGCTTACTTTGCTCTGCTCTCTGACCCACTCATTTCTTCTACTATCTTTGAGTTTTACTCCTACCAGCCTCCTCTCAATTGCCGTTTGTTGATGGCATATTGTGGCCAAAACAGTAGATAAATAGACAGATAAATACAATTTATTGCACAAAATGTACAGATCTTAGTATATGGAACTAATTAATAATTTTTAACTCTACGAGAATCGATGGAATATTCTTTTTTCCGTCCTCGATAAATAAAGATGAAGAGACCATCCGCAAAATACGACTGATAGAGACTAGACGCGTCAATCGCCTCCCCCTCATCTTAGCGTGTAATTCCAAGTTGCGTCCAAAGCTATCGCTCTGGAGCCCGGGGTCGCTTGGGCCATGATTCAGGATTTGAGGAGTCTCGTAATCACAATGAAACGACTGCCGTCTGACCTTCGCAACCCTTTAACAGGGGATCTAGACCAACTGAATCATGGTAACAAGTTATAGAAACTGATGACATGCCAGAGACATTAATAATCATAACATCAGCAACATTAATCTGATACTTCATACGTCATCACTTACCATCAGATGAGATTGTAGCCAAATGTCTGGCTATTCTAATAAAAAAAAAAAATTAAAAAAATACTCCGAGATAGGTAGCTCAAGCAACTATGTTACGGATATCAGAACCAATAGCGGAATCAAATATATGTTTATTTAATATTTTTAATATCATTGATGCCTACACTAGACAAGTTTTCCATTACCCCTTGAAGGGGTAATGGAAAACATTGAGAGAGGCGTATGTCCATCAGTGAACTGTGCGCTGATGATGATGGTGATTCATAAATTAGTTGACTACAACTTCTAAATAAATGTTCAAACTGAAGATTAATATCTTATTACTTTGGACTTAGACCAATATTTACATAATAACGCCCAAAGCAACTTGCGATAACCTCATTTATTTCATTAATTATAATAAAAAATGCAAAAATATTACTTCGCTTTAGCCAGTCATATTGCGTAACTTTAATAAATTCTTTGGGCGCTGGATAAAATTTCGTAGGCTTGCTTGCGGAGCCTAGACTGAATCGATGCATACAAATGAACCACAAATTATTTGGCCTCGATTTGTTTACTTCCTTTATGGCCCCTTTCATTAATTAACAACTTGGCTGTGTTGTTACGATTCTAAAAGTAAATGGAAAATAAAATGTAGATTTAATGCTAGGCTTCGATATTTCTTGGTTTGTTCTTTTTTAGTTTCGAAGAAATATGAAATTTTATTAAAGCATATTTTCTTTATTTAAAAAACTTCAGCTTTATTATATTCACAGTAATATCAAGACATTTTTTCTTAGGTTTTGATTTTCTTTTGTTCAAATAAAATTATTTTTTTATTAAATATAAGATAATAAGCAGTATTTATTTAGACAGTCTTCTTTTTGTTATGTACTCTACCATTAATAATTTAATGCATTATAGCTTCCCTTTTTATTAAAAACATAAAAAACACCTTCTCTAAAAAACGCCTAAAGAAGAAAAGTCATGAAACGAGACATCTCACTTGTTTTGTTATTTTTATATAGTCAAATTATATATTCCATTTTTTTTTATTTATCACATAACGTGGCAAACGAACAGACGGATCACCTGATGATAGGCGATTACCACCGTCACAAGGGCCACCCTTTAAACCTTCGTAGATAGAATCACAAAAGGTACAAAACGACAAACGTTAAACGACTCAAAAGGTCATCATAAAGCTACAAAAATATATACGGTAGGTTTAAATTACTATTTTTCGCTGTTTATCATAATTACTCAAAAAAATTCATGCAATACGAAAATACCGGGAAGTTTATACCGTCCAATGTGCAACGTGATACCCAAATAGATAGAAAAAAAACACTACACGATAGGTACACTCGGCTTATCAGCCCAGCAAGGCCACCCGAATTCTGATAACGCTTAGTATTAGACTACAGGATGTTCAGAAACGACTAACCCTGGAACAAATCATTTATATTATATAGAATAGAATAGAAAAGAATTTTATTTGCCCGAATGAGGTACATTTCAGGTGTTGCATATACAAGATAATCATTGTTACTTACTTATTTATAAAATTAATTAATTCATTATTCATATTAAATAAACATCATTGATGCCGTGTGGTCCCCGGCAGAGTAGAAAAGGCCACCCTCACTCTTACCGAGGTGTCGTAAAAGGCGACTAAGGTAAAGCTGCTGGCATGATCATCAGCACCCAGAGAAGGAAAACTCTGCATTTATATCTAAACCCTCGCCAACCCGTCTGCCAAGCGTGGTGAGTATGACAATTACCCCTCATGTGATTGAGGTACGCCCGTGCCCCAGCAGTGGGGACTTAAATGGGGTGGCGATGAGAGCGGCTGTTCCTTGAGCGCATAACTGTGGACGCACTGTATCAGAAGAAGTTGGCGAGTACGAGTAGGCTTAGCTGGAGAAGCTAGCTACCAAACGCGCCATACGTCATGGTGGCAACCCCAGTGGCAACAGTGCTCAGTTTATGTGCAGTACATTTTCCTGTAAAGCCTGCCTGCCTGACTGCCTGTAAAACTGTGAAGCCTGGTGATCTTCAAGAAAAGAGCTTATTCCTCCCTTAAGAGCCGGCAACGTATCTGTGATGCCCCGTGTGTCGCAGATGTCCATGGGCGGCGGTAATTCACTTACCATCAGGTGAGCCGTCTGCTCGTTTGTCTGCCATAATGTAAAAAAAAAAATGTTGTAAACCAATGTGACCGTGGGAGAGCGACACTTCGGCATGAATGTGCCGGCTCGATCGGAGTGATACCACGGCATTACAGGAAACCAGCGTGAAGCAGAACTTTGCTATGTTCGCTGCGTGAGTGAGGGTACCGGAGGCCTAATCCGGGGGAAAGGGGGTTTAAAGGTTTGCAGCGCACTTGCGACTCCACGGGTGTCGCAGGTGTCCATGGGCGGCGGCAATCGCTTCCCATCAGGTGATCCAACTGCCACCAGAAGGAAATGTCATTTTTCTTCATAGTTTTCAACTCTAGGTTTAGAGCAAATTCCGGAAAACTTCATTCAGCCATTACTTAAAGCCTACCCAGGAAACAGAGTTCACGGCTGAATTTTTCGTCTCTTTTGCTTGGGTGCGACAGGTAGGTATATTCTCTTACGGGTTCGTTGAATATTTCGTTTTTCTTGAAATTACTGTCCCCTTTCCCTAATGTTCCGCCATACATTCATAAAGGAAAAAAGTGGAGTATTTAAAATTAACTTGGACACCAACATATGTTTGAGCTTATTGAAGTGATCTCGATGAAAGTCACCATCATCACAATCTCACTTTATTAAACATTTATACTGTTTAAATAACCATGCACAAATGTTGGATCCAACGCGTACGCGAAAAATTGATTCACGCCAAAAGTGGTCGCTTTTGGCGTGAATCAATTTTTCGCGTACAAAAACGGACCCAACATTTGTGCATGGTTATTAAATAAATAGTAGGTTTAGTAGCTAAAAAATAAAATCAATTGGCGTCGCTAGTGTGCCCTACCCGTCACCTTAAGGACGTGGGCGTCGTGCCTCAGAAAAGAACTTGTGTCAATAGAGACAGAGGGATAGAACAAATAGAGGCCAGTACTAGGCAGCTAAACATTGTGCTCATGTAAACGTTAGAATGTGTTTGTTGTCTTTGTCCGTCCATAGACAAAAAGTGTGTCATAGTGACGACCCGTTTGGATCAGTGGTAGTGAATGCTGCTTCTGGTGCAAGGGTTGCGGGTTCGATCCCCGCATAGTACAAACATTTGTGTGCATGAACAATATGATCATGTCTGTATATATTCGTAATTCCGCTGTTAGTTCTGATATCCGTAACACAGGTGCTTGTGCTACATATCTCGGAGTCAGATTAATGTAGGTGATGTGGTGAAATATTTATTTACTATTTATTTATTTATTTATAATTCGAAAAATTCAATTATATATAATGTTGTAACACTGTTAATGTAATTATAATTATAATATATATATATATATTTATATATATATATACATACATTACAACTGTAATGTAATGATATATATATATATATATATATATATATATCATTACATTACAGTGTTACAATATTAACCTACTAATAACTCTTTACCTATGAAAAAGAAAAGTTTTTTTTGAGATTTGCAAAGTAATGCTAAGCTATATTTTTGACTGCGATTTAACGGTCAATGTTTAGGTACGGATAGAATACATTAAAAATACTAAGGATTTTAGTATAAAAACAATTACAAATTATGCGTCACTTGTCGGTTTCGCCATGAAAAAAATACTCCCATATGTTCATAGGCAAAGAAATAAGTTTGTTTATATAAGTTTTTGTGGTTTGAGTATCTAACTATCAACCCCATTACAAGGTTACCTGCGTCACTTATTGCGTCACAAAATGTCCTCGCCTCGAACTATGAAAACAAAAGCTGGTAAGATAAACATGGTTGCGTGAAAATATCGATTCCTCCAAGGTTAATTATCGAATAATAGGAGTCAATCAAGTTACTCGATATGGTACCGAGAACTCGAGACTTTTTCTTATTAGATAATAAGAAAAATAGGGTATGGGAAAAATAATAAACAGATTCCAATTCGAAAACTTTTCGAGGCATTTGTATTTTATAACATATTTTAATATTTTTTTAAAATTAAAACTACTAGATCAAGGATCTTATCAATAAAATAGCGTTGACCTTCATTTGACCCTAGATACGCTAGCTATTCAGACAGGTTGTATTCAGAAAGGTGACAACAATGTCTCAGTGACTTTTTCACCCGGACCAAGTAACAGATGGCGCTAGTTTGACGTTCTTTGCAGAGTGACACCAAAACTAAGACTTTATGTTACCAGATAGTGATTTGAAATTTCCTCGATCAAAAGGCATTTTTAGAAGTATGCTACTTTTTCTTACGAAATATTTCCCGTGAATTGGGGAAAATGACATATGGGAACACTAAGCGTATTTATGACGTCACAAATACGCTTTGAATTCAAAATGCTTGAAAATTAATTAAAAAACAACTACCTACTATTTTACAAAAATATTTAAATTAGTTACTTCAAATAGTAAAAGGCATTGGAAAAAAAATATCAAAACCATACTTAAAAATTTGTTCCCATAGCCCATTCTCAAGCACTCGGTACTTACCTATAGATAATCTTATCTATAGGCTCGGAGTTCTAACCGTGGGTAAAAAGAATACATATGCGGTTTTTTTTCGCAGAATTTTTTTAGTGTACAAATTTGGTGTTTATTTATGCGGTAAGTGCCGCAAAAAGATCCTAATAATAAGAATCAGTGGATTGTATCGTTTTTAAAACTGCTATTGTGTGTCGAGTGAGTTGTCTCGTGACAACTTGTTTGGACCCAATAGAGTCAATCGCGGGTTTTAACCCGCGATTGCTTTTAGAGTGATATCCGCTGAATCCGCCGTAGGTCGAAAACGTAAAACACCGACGCGTTATTGAGTGATTGTGACTTTGACTGACTTCGACTGTTGACTACCTACTTATTCTCAATAAGTTACTTGGCATTGGCGAATTATCTTCGGGTAGAGCCATTATAAAAAAAACTTTCATTTGTGCCTGTCCTTAAGTTAAATATATTTGCATAAAATATGCAAGGGCGATGAAAATATTACAGGATGGATTTGAATGATACATATTTGTAGTATTTTTTTCAAATTTTCATAAAATAAGTTAATATAAAAAAAGATATCCTGTATGTAGCCCAGGTCTTTAGTGGCACATAAAAAGGATTAAAGGGTTCAGATACAAAAACTAAATATTAACACAAAAATATGTTTCGCTCTATAGGGTAACTGGGAAAACGCAAACATAATGACGTCACATAAGGAAATGGGTGTAAAGAATCCAACTTATACCAACATGAACTAAAAAACGTCATCCTGTTAATAGTTAGGGCCAGTAAAATCCTTGCAGGCATATCTAATCAGTCCCAGCGCGCACATGACTGCATCGTGCTGGTTATCAAATGGAAATTAGATTTACGTAAAGGTGTTATTTGACGGCAAATACCAGTCACAAGATATAAAAATATTATATTTTTTTATGTGATAGGTGGCAGACGAGCAGACGGATCACCTGATGGTAAGCGATTGCCGCCGCCCATGGACACTCGCGACACCAGTAGAGTCACAAGTGCGCTGATAACCTTTAAATCCCCCTTTTCCCTCGGATTAGGCCTCACTCACGCAGCGAAATACAAAACAGGGCTGCTTCACACCGGTTTTCTGTAAGGCCGTAGTACCACTCCGGTCGAGCCGGCCCATTCATGGCGAAGCGTGGCTTCCTCTTGATTCCTTCCTTCCTCATAATATTTTTCCCCACCGTCGAGCTAATGGTAGAAATATGCACATAGTTTTGGAAAAGCCAGAGGTGCATGCTCGGATTCAAACCACGAACACGCATGGAAGGCGCGTCCACTTAGATACCACCTGCCTCTTTCAAACGCACCGGGCATCTTTTTCGTATCGTCCTGTACGTTGAGACTTTTTTTATTATTGCTAATAAAAGGCAGACGAGCATGCGGCCCATCTGATGGTAAATGGTAACCGCCGCTCATAGACATCAACAATGCCGGAGCACAGTCATACCGCTGCCTACCGTGAAAGAAGAACTCTTTTTAAACCTCGTTTAAAAAAGGACATGTCGTTGCGATCAGGGAACACCGCGGCTGGAAGCTCGTTCCAGAGTTTCGTTCCTTCCTCTTCTCTTCCTTTCGTTCCTTCGTTCGAGCTTTTCGACAAATGAAAAGATACATTCATATGCTTTTCGAGGCCGGGCATCAGGGCATCGTATTTACAGAAATACGATGCCCTGACTCTAGTGTTGGTAATACCGAAAGAATTGAAAGTTTAGGGCCAGAAACTTTAAAGACCACTATAGGGTTGTTTAGGGGACCACGACCACTTAAAGTTGAAAATTTAATAAGTTTTAAGCACAAATTAAGTGGAAGAACTGAGGTACTTTACTTAACAAGACTACGAAGCTAATTTATACTCAAATGTATCGGTTGAAAAGGTAGGCAAGTAAGGAAAACTATAGCACACAATACTGAAAAGCACAGTCGTTCTTATTTACATCTGACGCCGGTTGTTGGTCCGTACAACTGAAATAAAGGCTTCAAAAAAATTTTCTGTGAAAGAAACCGCCTTCAAAACCACGAACTAAAAAGTGTCAAATAATATTTCTAACACTTTATACACTACAAATAACATTTTATAACAGTACACTCGAGAAAAGGTTTTACAGAAGTCGGCGCCCAATACTATCTTTTAATTTAATACAACATTCAATTGTTCAACAGGGATTAGGCGCCGACTTCGGTAAAATCTTTTCTCGAGTGTACTGTTATAAAATGTTATATGAAGTGTATAAAGTGTTAGAAATATTATTTTACGTTCGTAGTTTTAGAAGGCGGTTTTTTTTCACAGATTTTTTTTTCTAAGCTTTTTAGCGTCTCATTTTTGGCAGCTCCCCTCTTCCTCTTCTACCCTCGACAAATAAATAAAAAACTACAGTACAGTATCAAGTCATCAACGGTAAGAAGTTAAAGAGTTATCCTATAACTCCTTACCGTTGAGGACTTTACCTTCCATCATCAGCAGAGCCACAAAATTAATACAGTCAGGTGTAAATACTGGTGCAGTTTTGAAAATGATATACAAAACCATTACGTGTCCCAGTAAAATTTGAAAGTTCCTCTCAATTTTTTCGAGAGTCTATCATCAGATCCTGATATCCTGATCTTGGTACCAATCCGGGAATATCTACTTTCCAACAAAAAAATTATCATCTAAATCGGTTCATAAATGGCAGAGTAGTCGGCGAACAAATATAATATACACATATATATGTCGAATTGAGAACCTCTTTTTTTGAAATCGGTTAAAAAGGACGGTAAGGACCCGGTAAGTACCAACGGTAAAAAAATGCCAAAATTGTTTTTAACAATAGTTAGCTCACCCAATAGGCCTTCACTTAAAGCATTAGATAGACCGTTAATTATAGTTAGATTAACCAGAGATCACAATCCATAAGCTACACTTAAAACGAAAGTTCAAGATTTATCCCAAAAATATGAACTACCACAGTGACGTGGAAAGAACTTAAACTTAGAGCGGGACTATCAAAAGCAACTTTAAACAAATGACATTGCAATCAATTGATATTATCACCGTCACACGTCATTTCCTCATTCCTCTGACTATGAGATTAATTCCTCATGCTCTACATAAAAGATTAAGATAAAATATATCTACACCTGACTATGGAATTCAAGAAACCATATCGTTAAGTGTGTTATCAGGATGACCTTGATGTGAGTGATTGATTGATGATTGAAGTAGACAGAGAATAAATGGTCAATCGGTGGAAATGATAAAAATCATATAAACTATGTATTTTCTGTTAACTCGACATACTACACTCGCGACCTATTTTCACACAAACGCTGTTTTGAATTCTACATTTTGTTTTTATTGTTAACGAGTGACCCGCCCTTCCTTTGTTTCGGGACATTATTTCCACTTTATATTAATAGATGGCGCCAGGTGTCAAATACATCGCGCCGTTTCGTGTTTTCGGATAATAATCCTAAAACACGAAACGCTTCCTTATACATGGTAATAAGCATTACCGCTATCTGTAAGATTTACCTCTTTATAAATAGCATCTCTAGAGGTCTACGATGCTACGCGTCCGCCTAGAAGATGCTCACTTTTGCCAAGTACAATGATCTGGGAACACAGACTTGGGGCAACGAGTTCCATTCCTTAGCTGCCCGCAAGAAGAACGATGAAGCGAAACGCGTCGTGAATGTAAAAGTTTCAGTGCTATATACCGAACATTTTAATGTTCGATAGAAATGCTCGATTTTTAATTAACCATTAACACTTGAATAAAACACATGGCAGTTTCTTTAAAAAAACCAGGAAAATGTTAGTTGTTATTCGTATATGAGGCAAGAAAACGGAAGTTTAAAATCCATTTTATTATCATAATGTGAAAATTTGTGTGTGTCTGTCTGTTTGTCCATGTTTTACAGCAAAACGGAGCGACGGATTGACATGATTTTAGTGGAGATTGTTGATGGGATGAAGAGTAAGTAACATAGGCTACTTTTTGTCTCTTTCTAAGGCGAGCGAAGCCACGGGAAAAGGTAGTGCTTTATTAAAAATCTATCATATCTGACATCCATTTACATGCAAATTTTACTATAGCACTAATACTTTTATAATCGTAGGCCTAAAATTATTTCAAGTGCTATTAGAGAGTATAGATAATTACCAGACATCCCGAATCCTGGATCATGGTCCCAGACTAACCCGGGCTCCGAAGCGACAGCTTTGGAGGCAACTGGGAATTACAAGCTAAGCACTTGAATGTACACTGAAGGGTCATCATCAACATCCCAGAGGGTTTTTCCTCATTACTACCAGAGCAGTTTTATGTCATCAAACAATAGTACGGTATTTCCTCAATCGAGTAAGTGAAAGAAGAATCTTAATATAAATCTCATGATGGCGGTAAGTTTCGGTATCCCAAATGGATGTACAGTGGCGGACAGGTCAAGCTATACAAAACTGGCAAATTTCCTCAATCGATTTTGAACTCAATGTGTAACATTATAAGGTTTATAATCGAATGAAGAAATTTGACAGTTTTGTATAGCTTGATGTGTCCGCCACTGTACATCAGAATCCTTCGAGAAACGAAAACTTCATCTACTTCAACTTACATTACAAGTTTAATGCTCATCTTAGCGTGTCTTCGTCAAATGCTGTCACTTTGTAGCCGTACCTTGGGCTAGGTAAATTTACATGAAGCGACTGCCGTCTGACCTTAGCAATGCTTTATTCGGGAAACCAGACCAAACTGAATCATAGTTACAAGTTTCAGAAACTATTCGAGACTTGCAGGTTTCCTCACGATGTTTTCTCTTACCACTGAGCTAGTGGTCGATATATACACATAGATTTGAAAAACCCAGAGGCGCATGCTTGGATTCGAACCACGACCTCCGCATGGAAGACGCGTACTAATCCACAGAGCTACCATCGCTCTACTCTTACTTTTAAAATACAAGTTTAATATTGGTGATGAAATCTAAGTGAAAACGAAAATGTCGGCCGCTGTAGATATTTCGAGACATCTGGGTAAACTTTGACGCATGCGTAGATGCAACGCACATTGCTCAATGGCATAGCCTTGCATTTTGGATGCCTAAAACCTTGGCCAATGAACACAATCTTGAACAAAATCATTGAGATGTATTATGGGATGCATTATAAACTTAACCCTGATTTTAACTAATGCCAATGTGAAGATCTGTCAGATTAGCGTGGTTAATAAATACTAATAGGATACTCTCAATTTCGAAAAATGACAGTTTTCTGCGGGATTAACAAAAACGCTTACTACACGGATAACGCCGCGGGCGCTAACTAGTAAATGATAAATTCTATGGTACTCCCTTCGTGAGCTAGTATGACTCGCACTTGGCCGGTTTTTTACTATACCTCTATTGACACAAGGAAGGTTGACTGCCTAGTTGGCGCAGTGGGTAGTGCGTCGCATTTTAAAGCAACGGCTGTGCTTGGGGTCCCAAGTTCGATCCCCGGGTCGGGCAAAAAATTGTACAGAAAAACTCAATCTGTTAAGAAAGTCTCAGTGTCAGCCCGGAGTCTGGAAAATGGCGGTCTTGTACCCCCGTGCCTCAGAAAGCACGATAAGCCGTTGGTCTTGCGCCCGATCCCGCTCCAGTCGTGTCACACTGGTGTCCCCTCGGATAATGAGGGCAAGGGAATAGAGAGTGCACTTGTATTTGCGCACACACTTGAGCACTATAATATATCCTGCGTAAGAAAGAGTTCCTACAGACTAATGGGCAATGCGACAAACAATAATATTAGCATTTTTATGCGCTTTTCGAATAAAGAAAGAAAAAAAGGACGACCTATATTTTTTAGTTATCTTTAAATGTGTGTTTTTACTCAAATATTTACTTTTTAGATCATTAAATAACATGCCGGAAATGCCGGAAGTTCTAAGGCTCAACGTATTGCGATGCCGGTGCTATATGTCCAATAAAAAAGTTTAGGCAACTTTACTTACAGGACCCCAATTCTCAGGCTCGTGACATTTATTATCATACGACATATATCACTTAAACGAATTTTTTTTTTGTATGGTTTTCAGGTGATATCAGCCATGTTTTCAAAATGTCACGAGCACGAGAATTGTGCTCCTGTTACTGTCATTATTTTGTCTTGTTATTTTATGACCAGAGATTTTGTGTTATATTTAAAATCAACGTGTTGCTCACGTTATTAATTTTGTTATAACGTAACAGGAGGATGTTTACTTTTTTTATTTTTTCTCCATAAATATGTTTAAAAATTCTGAAATTATCTTTCTTTAATTTCAATAAGTCTTATCTAGAAATAGTATTATTCATTTCGGAAAATATGTTTTGTCGTATTGTCCATTGATTTATTCCTATAAATTATCTCCCCCCCCCCCGCACTTCCAAACGGCAGCTTATATTCGGACAGTGGGTCAAACTCAGCTGATGGTGATAAGAGATAGTCATGTCACTACAATGTAATACACACAATCTATCAACTTATCTATCTAACTATCGAGTTTTAGGTCACTATGAACCTGTACGGCACTATCTGTGACATACATCGTAAAGACGATTAGAGCTTAGTGACGTCATAAAACACTTGTGTTATTTTAGTGCCCCGTAGTAAAACTGTGGGAGCACACATGAACCCTATTTTTATTGTACTGCAGTATATCGGTTTCACTTGATGGGAAGGAAAAGGGTCCTATAAGATATTTGACTAAGCTCGAGATTTTACAAAACATAAATATTTTATCAAAATATAGGTAAATATGTACCAATAGCAATAATCTCAATTAAAAATATAACGTCTAGCTGGTTTTATGGTCATTCAAAGATTCATGGGCAAGTACATTTTAAAAGTATTATTAAAAAATAATTATACAATGGAATAACCCTCTCCTCTTCTATCTAATGTCCTTTACCTGAAGGTTGTCTGGTAGATATCGCTCCCAGCGATAAGACCGCCTAAATTGTACATAGTATCTCTGTATACCTAGCTTTTAAGTTTTGTATGTTGTGCATAATAAAGAGTCACTATCTATCTATCTATAACCCCCACAATTTGCACCATCTATTATAATAGAAACGCATACAAAATACTTGTGTGACGTCACATCTTAGTAGCCATTTGCATGGAGCGTTTTGGGTTTGCCCAAAATAATCGTGATTTTAAAGTTGTGATATCTCAGGTAGTTTAAATTAGATTCAAGTAATTATTTCAACGATGTTTCTATCATTGAGAGGTGTTTTGATTACAAAAATAAAAAAAATAGTCAAATACCGTATTATTAACGACAGTTCAGATAACAATAGTGATGATCACCTACTGATAGTTTCACGATAGTGGGGTGTGCTAGATTCCTTTTATTTACCTACCTACCTTTGACTGGTCCGATAACGCATTTCGTAGAGATTCTACCTCGTACGGAGGTCGTGGTTTCAATCCTCACCCTGGATAAATATTCGGCTTTTTTTTCAATACTCAATTGTTTATTGCTTTTCATAAGGTACAGTAAAATTTAGGAGAGAGGAAGCCTTGTGTCAGTATCGTGGTGTAATATGTATTTAGTTTTATATTAATTTTATAATTCCCCTGTTGGATGAACTTCGTAACATAAGTGCTCCAGATACTTAGCACGGAATCAGGTCAATGTATGAGGTGGTGTGTGAATTTATTTATTATTGCTGATTGCGGAACTGTTAAGTTGAAATAAAATCATAAAAAATACTTTCATTACAAAAATCCTACGTTTCCTGATCGATGTAGTAATGGAGTCAAAATAATGATAGATAAAGTAGCCATGTTTCTTCATATAATGTTGGCAAAGACAACCAGTATAAATCCTAATGCAGAAAATATACCCGAGTTGTCAGAATATCCCTGTATCGTCATCTGATGGAAAGCGAAAGAAGACCCCAGGTTGCTATGGAAACTGTCAGGGAAATTTGTCTCTAGAACAATGCGACACGCTTTTCTGGCCGAAAGACTACTTCGATATCGAAAGCGAAAGATGTTTTCTATGACGTCAAGTACAGGGTCTAATAAAGGTCGTAGTACAATTTTAAACAAAGTGCTAGTACCCGGACTTAAACCTGATTGAGTACGTATCTACACGTAGTTCCGTGACTAGAAGTGATAAGACATAAAAGTTTGCGAGCTCTTTCCAACCTGTTACTGGCATTGAATGCCACGTGATAGTCTATTATAGGACGGCATTAAATGTGTTAAGTACTTTAATCTGCTTCGGCTTTGCACGGCTAGTTAGGCAATGGTTGGAATATAAAGACTTATCCGGGACTACTTATCAATAAAAAATACTATTAAATCGTCAATATTCATGTCTAAACTATGAGAATGTTCAAACAACTATTAAAAAATGTAATATCTTCATATACTATACTATGTTTAATTTCATTAACGCCCGAAATGGTATATTGGAAACTATTTAAAACGGAAAAATCATATGCATATTATTTTACAATATATTACAATTATCAGAAATGGTAGGACATGTTTAATACAAATACTAAAAAAATACAAAAGTAATAGGTACAAGAACTTGAAGAAAGTAAAACATAAAGAAACTATTAAACTTATTCAAGAATTATTAAACTTTGATTCGAATGATACCAAAATATCAAAGCTAAACTATGCATATTTAAAAATAATTAATGCGTATTTCATCGTTTAATCATCTATGTTAAAAGTTACAGCGAAAATGTTCCCCTAAATACAGAAAAAACTGCATTGAATTGAAAAAAAACATGTAAAAGAAACTAAACTATCACTTTCAATAACACAAAGACAAGGAAATCGTATCTTATCACCGAATGTTCCGATTGATTTACCTGTGCCCATGAATCGATGACATCGACAAGGAACTAGAGACAAAGGAAACGCACCCAGGTCCGAAACTGCGTACTTCCCAAAATAATCACCCGGCACGACACGTACTCATTCAGGCTCAGTGGGAACGAGCGTTAATTTGTTAAAATCGAACCGCCACGTAGGGACACAATAAGTGCAACCGGCGTAGTCGGCGTACGACGTCAAGTGCGTACTTACGTGTGATGCGTTAATCTTCCATGGGCGGCGAGGCAAGCGGATCGCGAGGGCACGGGCTGGCGGCGGCCAGGCGAGGGCTGGTTCTCGGGACTCGGCCCTGGTGCAGCGGAGCCGCGGACACGCGAGTTCGAGGAAGTAAGTCCGGGCTAACTGTCAACGGTACGGAAATCGGGCGGCGGCGGGCGCCGGCGGAGCCACTACGCGTGCGCCAGGCGCCCGTCAACAGCCAGCGTGGGGAGCGAGGGCCGCCCACCCTACTCGCCTACCCTTTAAATCGAACGTCATATCCCGCCACCGTTCGCACCGCCACCCCACCCGCTGTAATTTCTGAAAAGCGCTGACTACCTCGCGACCCTAAAAAATGCATTGCGTAACGGTTTTATAAATTCCCGTCTACTGTTTGTCCAATCAATTATCCACCTGTACCGATCGGCCTGAGACAATAGCCTGTTATCAGATAAAAGTAATTGCGGTCTACGGGTTTCTGTGTGTTCGTCTACGGGTTTCTGTGTAATACGTCCACGAACTTTTTACTAATTCTTAGTGGAGCGATGGTTTCGACGTTATTGAGTGACTTTTCGTGGTAAAGCCGAGATTAGTGTACGAAGTAGAAATATTCTTGATAGGAGATCCAGTGAAAAACTATACACATCTGTTGTTTGATATTGACATAGATGAAATATCTAATTAACATATTAACAAAACGAGAATATGTTTCCTACATCTGGCGTTTGATCAGGTTAATAGTCATTCTTATTATTAACATTAAATTAAAGATTACTTATTTTTATATCTCTTAAGTATAGGCTACCTAGTCAATGATGTGTCACATCCATTGTAGCCTAAAGCTATGAGCATTAGATAAAAATGTCCCTTCCATACGGGGCCGTGGTTCAAATACGAACATGCACTTCTAGATTTTTAAAATCTATGTGCGTATTTTTACATTAGCTCGACGTTGGGGGAAAACATCGCGAGGAATCCTGCACGTTTCGGATAGTTTCTGAAACGTGTAACCATGATTCAGTTGGTCTGGTTCCCCTGTCAAAGGTTTGCGAAGGTCGGACGGCAGTCGCTTCTCTAAAACGACTGCTTAGGACCGGGAATTAGACGCTAAGATAAGGAGGAGGATGTAGTAATTTTCGCAGCGGATATATGAAGTTGTTTGTGAACCGAGAAAAAATCCTTTGACTTTTACTACCAAGAAGGACAAAACAAACACAAGTTCGAAAAGTTAAGAAGAATCTTGCCAAAGTTTGAGTATTCTCTCAAGGTTGGACGATAGGCAAACAAGGGTCCTAGCTGAAGTTATCATTGCTTGCAGGCATATCTACCAGCAATTTACAAGAGGTCTCAAGGGTAAGTATAACTTACTTAGTATTATCAAATATTTCGCGAAACGCTGTTTGTGCCCTCTAAATTTAAATCATGAATTCTAAATTGTACAGTCAGCGTCAGATCAAGTTACCCCCCTGCAGTGAAAAAATAGCACTTGTGCCCCAGACATAAGCACGGTCCAAAGGTCAACAAGGGTAACTTGACGTGACGCCGTGTGTACTTGAGAATGCGCAATGGGACGAAATTTTAAAAAATCGTCTTGCTAGATATCAGATAGAGTGCGCTTGGATTTTAAGTATCATGAAGCTGAAATTATAATATTTAAATTATATGACTCTCAGAGTGGGTAGGATTAGGATTTTTAATTTTTTTATCAAATTTGTTAAATCTGGTCGCTTTTAATAAAGTCTAATAATTTTATTAAGTTTAATGTCAGTATCAATTCCACGAAAACTTACGAAATTCTTTTAAGAAACCTACTTAGGATAATACTCGTTAAATGGTGATGTCATTACAACTTTTTAAACCATTACTTAACAAAATGATAGTCTTAACCCGAACCCTACCCGGCTTCAGTGGTGCAAGGGTAGTAAGTTCAGCAACCAAGGTAGGCACCCTGAACAAAACAACCTTGTGACAACCGCGACACCAGTTGAGTCACAAGTGCACTGCCAACCTTTAAACCCGACTTTCCCCCGGATTGGAGGCCCAATCCGGGGGTACCCTCACTCACGGAACGAAACACAGCACAGTGATGCTACACGCCGGTTTTCTGTGATGAACAGTAGTGGAAGTTTAGTGTCTAACTGCCGCACTCAGAGACGTCATTATGGGAAAACGAACATGAACAACATGTTCATTTATTATTATAGCCTTTTACACACTCACGGCATCAAATTGGTTAAGGTCTAGGTGTCAACTTTTTTTTTTAAATAGAAATTATTTATTTAAGTACCAAAAATAAAAATTACAAAGCAACATATTTCTCCATGCGGCACTTAAAAAGGTCTCCGCTCAGCATCTGCCACGGACACGTGAGGTCCCCGTGGCGCTGGTATTCTGCGGATACCTTTCTTGAAACTTGTCATTATGACACAAAGGCCTCTTCTAGCTCTCTCTACTCCTCTCGCACTTTTGCAACTCTATTCCGTAATGGCCCCGCTGGTTTTTTGATCTCGTCAGACCATATCGTTTTTTTTTGTCTTCCTCTTTTTCGCTTTTTTTGGAATCTAGAGGTCCATTCTGTGATATCTTTTATCCATTTGTTCTTGTTTTCTCATAGTATGTGTCCCACCCATTTCCATTCCAGAATTTTTGTCTTTGTGATAATGTCTTCTACCTTTGTCGTGTCTTATATATGTAGCTCTCTTTCTGTCTCTTTTTGAATAACCCAGCATTTTCGTTCCATGGCTCTTTGACAGATGATCAGTTTTTGGTCTTGTTTCTGCGTGTTGGGCCCCATGGTCCATGGTTATTGGATGCCATCATCCAATTAAGAAGTAAATCCTACAGACAGCGGCAACTCTTATAGGTAATCCGATAACACGAAACGCTTGCGCGATGTAATCGATACCTAGCGCCATCTATTGGTATAAAGTCAAATATGATATAGTCTTTCTCAGACGTTTATTTCTTAAGTAAACATTTAAGTTAATGAACTTCTGTGCGTGCGACACTTAATGTTGTAAAACCTTTTTTAGTATTAACTCTGGTAATTAGGTCTAACGTATACAGTTCATAGGTATGGGAATGTTTTGCCAAGTCTAGCTACTACTAAGTACTAGCTAAGTGAATCATAGTTAATAATAATTCTTAATACTTTCCTTCATAGATTCACCGTTGTACTTTTTAAAAAATGTCTCACAATCGATACAATTAATACAAATCTATTGGCGGTGCTAGTTTAGTCGATGCATCACCTCACGTAAGTAAGTATTCTAATATTATCTGACTAAGAAACTGGCGGATTACAAAGATAAGGTTAAAAAGGTTTTTATTTTAAAGAAAGAAAGAAAATATATAAGGCATAACACAGATACAAAGAAGTAGGGCGAGGCGATACAAGATGGTATGGTTGTGAGTGGTCAATCAGATCCCAGATTTTTCGTGGTCTATTGGCGGATGACTGGTAGGAGCTGACGCAGGACCGAGATACTTGATGGTGATATGCGAGATGCTCTTATTATGGCCTCAAGCTATTGCCTGAGCTGAGTGAGCTTATTTTTGGCGACACACCTTCATGCAAATGTTTATTGCCCGACTTGAGCAGACAAATATTGTTATTTATTTTCCTTTTGATTCATCGATTTTTTAAGTTAAATATTTGTATTTCTTCTGCCTATGTTGATATTGTATGCAATATGATGTGTCGTGTGTTTACTAACGGATGGACCAAAAATATTTCATTAGGTTTTTTTAATTCATTTTATCTTTGGCGTCATACTGGAGTTACTATAGTTGAGCCAAAATAAAAGGCCACATTTGACACATCAACAAAATTCGACAACGTAACCTTGTAACAACGGTCATTAAACTTATCAATCTTTCTATGTTAAAAAAAACAAAATTTCTTAACTTTTTAGTATTATGTTTGCATTTATTTATTTCAATAAAGACAAAAAATATATATATCACGATTTACTTTCTCTTTTAAACTACTTATAAACTTATTAAAATATTAGTTTTCCATAGTATTAAACGTTGGTACAATGTTGTATTCAACCCATTTTCTTTTTAAGCTCTACAGATGTACCCCAAATAATCGAACGAATACAATGTTATTCTTGTAGGAATATTCATCCATAAATGAAAAGCAACATTCTGATTAAAATAAAACGTATTATTCTCTTGTTTAAAAATTATAAATGCTGTAATAATATTGTAAAAAGATAAAAATATATATGGCACACAAGATAAACGCTCTGATTTCGAAGAAAAAGAAATAAACTGGCCGCGGATCGATATCTAGGATCGGTACCTACACGTTCCTCTTTTTTTTCAATAATTTTGATTCACATTTCTCCAAATAAAAGTAATAATAACTTCTTTTTCATTATTATAGTATTCGACTCACGTTTGTTTGAAGTACATATCGATTATTGACGACCCGTTTGGAACAGTGCAGTGGTAGTGAACGCAGTACAAACAGTATAAACATTTGTGTGCATGAATATGTCTTATTTTATTGGGCTGGGTGTTTTCTATGTATTATAAGTATGTATTTAAAAATGAAAAGTATTATATTTATATATTTGTAACTGTTGATTCTGATATCCGTAACACAGGTGCTTGAGCTACCTATCTCGGAGTCAAATCAATGTAGGTATGTGATGTTGTGAAATATTTATTTATTATTCACTTTAATCGACGTTGTATAGTAGGTCACCTCTCTATGAAGCTAAAATTTAGAAACAGAAGGCAAATGTGGCTTATTAGTTTGGCTCGACTGTATAAGGAGTTAAAATTATTTTTGTGTGAGGGAAAATTCCACAACTCCATTTTAATATTTAATTAATATTGAAAAAGGCATTTTATTGAAATGTTTTCGCTATAAAAACAAATTTTATAAAAAAAACTACAAAACAGACCAATAGGCGCGCAAAAACCAGTGACATACAAATACCTACCTATCGTTTGCAATTAAGTGACCCTGACATTTTGATCACGTTATTAATGATTTATTCGGTAAGTATGTAAAGTCCCAACATTTATACTGGACTTTGTAGATAAAATTAAATGGTGAAACAATATTCCAGCGTTTTGTTTTTCAGTTAGTAGGACTACTTGCTTTGGAATCAGCAAAACGCAATCTTGTTGCCATAGAAAAGGTGCTGCCACACTGCTATTTAAAATGTTTTTGTGCCAATACATTTTATGAAAAGACCATGCATCGGCCATTTCTCTCTTTGGAGCAGGTTCATTAACACACCCGTTTTTGGCAAAACTCAAAGCAACAAGAACATAACATTCGCTTTCCTTTGCTCTCCAACTTGTTTCTACATTCTAGTTTTACTCGTTTATACTTTTCATTGATCGTCGGTGGTGGCGCAAGTATTGCATGGTTCTTTAAGTGTGTGTAAACGAACTATAGGACAACCCTTGACACAATCTTACATGATAGAAAGTGACGATTAGGTCTAGAATGTAACGAGTTTTGCCTAGAAGATGCCTGTTCACTCTTGCCATATCATAGCGTGTGCATTTTCATATCGGAGCAGAGATTTGTTTCAGCAACATTTTTTTTTTGCTTAAAATATGATTAGTATAATTACGAAATAATTGGTTGTTAAAACACATCTTTGCTCCGCTCCGCTACTCTGAGTGGAAAACCAGAGTACCTACACGTAATTATGGTAAGCGATACCTATCTACAAGACAAAAAGCCTGTACGTATGGCCTGTTTCAACCAACCATAATCGGAGAAAAAAACTATGTAACTTGTGGCATTTCAGAGAAAAGACTCGTTATACCTTGGATAAATTTAAAATTGATTTGTGCCGTGAATAAAGGACAATGACATTCAATTTTAACATTATTGCGGATAAACAAGCAAATGGCTCACCTGATGGTAAGTGATCACCGCTGCCCATGGATATCTTAAACACCTAGGAATCACAAATACGCTGCAGGCTCTTAATATTTAATCATCCAGATTTTTTTTAAATATTAATTAAAATACAGGATGTATCGGTAACACACCTGAAGGAAATTACCAGGCTTGCCGGATCCTAGATCGTTGTATAAGTTTAATCCTTATAAAAACGGGATTTAATGATAGGCAGAAGGAGTAGCTCACTGCATCTGTATGCACAGTTTAAGTCTAAAAATGACAAAATGATTTTACAAAATATAAATATTTTATAAAAATATAGGTAAATATGTGCCGGTAGCAAAAATTCCCTATTAAAAATATAACATCTAGCCGGTTTTATGGTCATTCAAAGATTCATGGGCAAGTCCATTTTAAAAGTATGAAATTATTAAAAAATAATTATATCCTTGAATAATCCATACAACTTTCACCAACTATTATAATAGAACCGTTGACATAAACGAAACATTTGAGCTACTATACAAAATTCAAATGAAATTCATACAAAATACTTGTTTATGACGTCATATATATGTACGTTATGTAGCCATTTGTATGGAGCGTTTTGGGTTTGCCCAAAATAATGTGATTTTAAAGTTTTGATATCTTAGGTAGTTTAAACGAGAATCAAGTAATTCTTTCAAGGATGTTTCTATCATTGAGAACTCTTTTCATTACAACAATTTAAAAAAAAGTCAAATACCGTATTCCCAAACCACCGCATACCAAGGTCGTATCTATAATTCGTTATAGTGCAGAATAGCAATCTATGCCTATTTCCTGATTCCAAGGCGCTTTCAACACTCACATCTATCCATCTCGTTTCTACATTAACGAACTGTATGGCGGCATCTCGATCGTGTGTTTAACGCATACCTCCTGATTTGCATTAACAGAACACAGTTTACATAATAAATAGAACCGGTAAGGTAACGCCGAATAGATGGCATCCTAATTATCAATTAATTTAGTCAATTTAGATATTCTCATATAGCAGAACTTGCCACTAATTTGCACTAACTTTTAATTTAAATTTTGTTGATCTATGAGGGTTTCAGGATGAAAACGTTAAAAATATAACGGTGTATTAAACCAATATTAATGTGCAATTAGTATTTTTAGTGAGCAAAAAGGTTAGGTTAGGATAACAGGTGAGCAAGAAGGTTAGGTTTGGTCAGGATGACGGACCGGATGGCGCAATTGGTAGTGACCCTGCCTCTGACGCCAAAGGTCGTCGATTCGATCCCCACCCTGGACAAACATTCGTGCAATGACCACTTGTGTTGGTTCAGTGTCTGGGTGTAATATATGTATTTAAGTATATATTTGTGTTCCTCTGTTGTCTGATATCTGTAACACAAGTGCTTATGCTACTTAGTTCGGAATTAGGTCGACGTATGAGAAGTTGTGAGAATTATTATAATTAATTAACAATTTATTAATTTTGAGGGAACGTTCAATAAATCCCATTTGAAATTCGCTGCACTGATCAGGTTAAAAAGAATCTCGATACATTAGTGCGATGATAGCTAAGTGGAAAACAAAGCGGATAAATACCACGGCCTCACAGATAACCGGCGTGAAGCAGCACTGTGCTGTTTCGCTGCGTGAGTGAAGGTATCAGAGGCCCAATACGGTGGATAGGAGGGCTTAAAAGTTGGCAGCGCACTTGTGACTGCACTGGACCCCAATTCTCGTGCTCGTGACATTTATTTTTATACGATATATATCACTAAAACATAGTTTTTTTGTATGGTTTTCAGGTGATATCCGCCATGTTTTCAAAATATCACGAGCACGAGAATTGGGCTCCTGGTGTTGCGAGTGTCCATAGGCGGCGGCAATTACTTACCATCAGGTGATCTGCCTGTTCATCTGCCATGAATCATATAAAAAAATGCACCTGTGGATTTTTCCAATCTATGAACTTATTTCTACCGTTAGCTCAGCGGTGAGAGAAAATATCGTGAGCAAACCTGCACATTTCAAATAATTTCTGAAACGTGTGTTAACGATTTGGTTCATCTGGTTTCAGCAGTCGCAGTCGCTTTGTTGTAATTACCAGAATCCCCAAATCCTGAATTACGTAATAAATATTTCACAACATCACAATATTGATCTGACTCCGAGATAGGTAGCTCAAACACCTGTGTTATGGATATCAGAATCAACAGTGGGATTACAAATATATACCTATAATACTTTTATTTTGTAAAGACATACTTAAAATACATACAAAACACCCAGACCAATACAAACAGACATGTTGATGCACACAAATGTTTGTACTGTGTGGGGATCAAACCCGCAACCCTTGGACCAAAGGCAGCGCTCACTACCACTGTACCAAATGGGTCGTCAATTGTAATTGTTTAGCGATACATCCTGTAAGTACTTTAATGATAGTGGATTACTCATGAAGATGGCAACAAAGGACTAACCAACAAGAGATGAACTAGACCGTAATAGATGTTCACTATGTATGACATACATGTATAATAAATGAAATAAAAGGTCTGACAACTCATGTCCTTGCCTTGATTTTATATATCGTACTACATCAAGGATCTATTTTAGGGACACAACTATTTGGTATTATTAAGGTTACCCCAAAATGTCACAAGCGATACTAATGTATGTTTTATATACATTTGTTACAAAAGAGAGAATGTTGATTCTTCGGAGGACTTTTGAATGTTTTTGGTGGCCGGGACATGTGTTAAGACACGATAGATACGAGTTGTTGTAACTTATTATGATGTGGAAAGAAGCTTGTAAGAGGCGTGTGCGGAGGGAAAAATCATGGCTGCGTAACATACGGGAGTGGACGGGGATCGCGAGAGCCGCCGAGCTGTTACGCCTCGCTAGAGACCGAGAAGAATATGCTAGATTAATGGCCAACCTTTGCTAGTTGGAGAGGCACTTTAAGAAGAAGGTGGTCTGGGTTTGATATCTATAGTATATGTATAGTAAATTTTTTTGCTGTATTCTGTAGGACTTGTCCCCAGAGAATTTATATCTATGGCACCAAAGGTGTAGGTCATTATCCTTTATTTTGTTTGAGTTAAAAAATCAACCTCTTCATACATTTTCAAACATATAATTTATTTTGTTATGCCTAATCTTGACGTTTAAACATTAGGGGGACAAGTCCTAACAGAATACAGCAAAAAAATTTTTGGGACGTTATTTTCATATTTAGATAAAAATATATGAAAGTCCGAGGATCTCCTTTTTCCAAATGTAAGAAATCTTGATCCTTTCAAGGGCTTTTTAAAAGATTTTAGTGGTCGGGTTTTGATATTTATAGATGTATTGCTTCATTTACTTTTTGTTCCAAAAGAGAGAAATTTTGATATATCGGGGGACTTTTTAAAAATGTTGGTGATCGGGGCTCGTTGTCTTCATTCAACGTCGACCATATGCAGTGTGTCTGGTGATCACTGTCCGACCCGTGAAAGCAAGTTAATATGATCAATTTCAACAACTAATTCACTTTAACAATCATAATTTCACTCGCCTTCACGGGTCAGACAATTATCACCGGAAACACCGTATACAGTTGGAAATGATGACAGTTGATTGTTAACGGTTGGTTGACCTCATGATCAGATATTCTTACCAAAGAAATGACCAATTTCCTAGGAACTTTCAACGACGTGAAAGCTTCATCATCATCTTAGCATGTAATTCCCGGTTGCGTCCAAAGCTGTTGCTTCGGAGCCCGGGGTATGCTCAGACCATGATTCAAAATTTAGGGATTCTGGTTGATACAATGAAGCGACTGCCGTCTGACCTTCGCAACCCTTTTGACAGGGGAACCTGACCAACTGAATCATGATTACACGGTTGAGAAACTATCCGAAACGTGCAGGTTTCCAAATATTTCCCTTACCGCCGATCTATTGGTAGAAATAGGCACAAAAATTTGAAAAATCCAGAAGTGCATGCTCGGATTCTATTCTCAACCCCCCGCATGGAAGGCGCGTTCTTATCCAGTGAGCTATCATCGATCAACGTGTAAGCTTCATATAAAGTATAAGAGTCTTTACTTTTGGTATATAGGCTGCTACTTTTAACAGCCTACATACCTACTCTCCAGAGGCCTCCATCGCTAATATGATGGGATTAGGCTTAATCACCTCGCTTGCCTAATGCGAATTGGTGGTGACAATCCCGAGCTATGTTCGAAAATTTCGAAACATACCTTTGCTCGGCCCGGGAATCGAACCCAGGACCCCGAGTTCACGGCCTGGTACTTAAACCACTAGACTAACGGGGCGATTGAGCTTCATATACAAACAAAAATGTTACGACTAGTAGGTTAAACCTCAAACTTTTACAAGACAAAGGACGGCGCGGCCAGTAAAACCGGGTCACTATGGCCGGCCAGAAAATGCAGCTGCTTCCCGCCGAAATAGAAACCAGACCGATAAATAGGTCGAACGATGCGACGCGCTCGATACGATACTATTCGCTATTTTTTAGGGCACGGCAATTATAAACCCTACACGATGGTAATAGAAACCACAGAACGTTCAGTTTTTAGTGAAGTGGAATTAAAATACTGTCGTCCTTGGTTTATTTTTGAATGAATTGATAGGAACTTGTTTGAAGTTTAATTGTAGGTTTGATATCGGTTGCGTTTAAATTTAACGTTCAGTTCGTTGCATGATCGCAACAATAGGCTATTTGAATAATTTCTTAAAATTTCTTAAGACTGTTTGACATTTTTGTGAAGATCAAGACATCATCATCATCATCATCATCATCATCATCATCATCATCATCATCATCAAAATCCCATTTAAGTCCCCACTGCTGGGGCACGGGCCTCCCTCAATCACATGAGGGGTAATTGCCATACTCACCACGCTTGGCAGACGGGTTGGCGAGGGTTTTGATATAAATGCAGAGTTTTTCTTCTCTGGGTGCTGATGATCATGCCAGCGGCTTTACCTTAGTCGCCTTTTACGACACCTCGGTAAGAGTGAGGGTGGCCTATTCTACTCTGCCGGGGGCCACGCGGCATCAAGACATCAGTTTTTTTAATTCATTTTTTTATTTTATTTTATAACTATAAAATACAATCCACCATTCGACGTTATAGTGTCATAATGGCGACACTTACAAGGGTGTGACGTAACAATATGTCAAATAGCACAGATTTAGTAATACTCGATAGCTATCATTTACAATACTTACAAGCGACCAATGGAAAATAATGTAATATACAGTCAGGACATCTCAGTTTGAAACATATAATTTAGACGAGGTGTTTTTGATAAAATATTATGTGTTTTTTACAGTTTGATAAGTTAAGACTTGCACTGTGTTTCGCTGCGTGAGTGAGGGTACTGGAAACCCAATCAAGAGGAAGTCGGGTTAAAAGGTAAGCAGTGCACTTCTGACACCACTGGTGTTGCAGGTGTCCATGGGCGGCGGTAATCGCATACCGTCAGGTAACAGTAAATTTTACCTAAGATAAGTTAGTTGTTAGAAAACTTAGAGACATACTCTTCTAAATTTTCTTTTTTATTTTGAATTAATTCCGAATACCTAATGTAGGTTCTAACTCTGTTCATTTTGTAACGGTTTTCATTTGTATCTGCGTTTTGCATTTTGAATCCACATTTTTGCATCGAACTCAATATTTTGATACATTCCGTTCTTGAGCTCATTGGAATGACCATGTGATGTTGTTTTATTAGGGTTCCGTAGCCTAATAAAACAACATCACATGGTCATACGTAAAGACATACTTAAAATACATACAAAACACCCAGACCAATACAAACAGACATGTTGATGCACACAAATGTTTGTACTGTGTGGGGATCAAACCCGCAACCCTTGGACCAAAGGCAGCGCTCACTACCACTGTACCAAATGGGTCGTCAATTGTAATTGTTTAGCGATACATCCTGTAAGTACTTTAATGATAGTGGATTACTCATGAAGATGGCAACAAAGGACTAACCAACAAGAGATGAACTAGACCGTAATAGATGTTCACTATGTATGACATACATGTATAATAAATGAAATAAAAGGTCTGACAACTCATGTCCTTGCCTTGATTTTATATATCGTACTACATCAAGGATCTATTTTAGGGACACAACTATTTGGTATTATTAAGGTTACCCCAAAATGTCACAAGCGATACTAATGTATGTTTTATATACATTTGTTACAAAAGAGAGAATGTTGATTCTTCGGAGGACTTTTGAATGTTTTTGGTGGCCGGGACATGTGTTAAGACACGATAGATACGAGTTGTTGTAACTTATTATGATGTGGAAAGAAGCTTGTAAGAGGCGTGTGCGGAGGGAAAAATCATGGCTGCGTAACATACGGGAGTGGACGGGGATCGCGAGAGCCGCCGAGCTGTTACGCCTCGCTAGAGACCGAGAAGAATATGCTAGATTAATGGCCAACCTTTGCTAGTTGGAGAGGCACTTTAAGAAGAAGGTGGTCTGGGTTTGATATCTATAGTATATGTATAGTAAATTTTTTTGCTGTATTCTGTAGGACTTGTCCCCAGAGAATTTATATCTATGGCACCAAAGGTGTAGGTCATTATCCTTTATTTTGTTTGAGTTAAAAAATCAACCTCTTCATACATTTTTCAAACATATAATTTATTTTGTTATGCCTAATCTTGACGTTTAAACATTAGGGGGACAAGTCCTAACAGAATACAGCAAAAAAATTTTTGGGACGTTATTTTCATATTTAGATAAAAATATATGAAAGTCCGAGGATCTCCTTTTTCCAAATGTAAGAAATCTTGATCCTTTCAAGGGCTTTTTAAAAGATTTTAGTGGTCGGGTTTTGATATTTATAGATGTATTGCTTCATTTACTTTTTGTTCCAAAAGAGAGAAATTTTGATATATCGGGGGACTTTTTAAAAATGTTGGTGATCGGGGCTCGTTGTCTTCATTCAACGTCGACCATATGCAGTGTGTCTGGTGATCACTGTCCGACCCGTGAAAGCAAGTTAATATGATCAATTTCAACAACTAATTCACTTTAACAATCATAATTTCACTCGCCTTCACGGGTCAGACAATTATCACCGGAAACACCGTATACAGTTGGAAATGATGACAGTTGATTGTTAACGGTTGGTTGACCTCATGATCAGATATTCTTACCAAAGAAATGACCAATTTCCTAGGAACTTTCAACGACGTGAAAGCTTCATCATCATCTTAGCATGTAATTCCCGGTTGCGTCCAAAGCTGTTGCTTCGGAGCCCGGGGTATGCTCAGACCATGATTCAAAATTTAGGGATTCTGGTTGATACAATGAAGCGACTGCCGTCTGACCTTCGCAACCCTTTTGACAGGGGAACCTGACCAACTGAATCATGATTACACGGTTGAGAAACTATCCGAAACGTGCAGGTTTCCAAATATTTCCCTTACCGCCGATCTATTGGTAGAAATAGGCACAAAAATTTGAAAAATCCAGAAGTGCATGCTCGGATTCTATTCTCAACCCCCCGCATGGAAGGCGCGTTCTTATCCAGTGAGCTATCATCGATCAACGTGTAAGCTTCATATAAAGTATAAGAGTCTTTACTTTTGGTATATAGGCTGCTACTTTTAACAGCCTACATACCTACTCTCCAGAGGCCTCCATCGCTAATATGATGGGATTAGGCTTAATCACCTCGCTTGCCTAATGCGAATTGGTGGTGACAATCCCGAGCTATGTTCGAAAATTTCGAAACATACCTTTGCTCGGCCCGGGAATCGAACCCAGGACCCCGAGTTCACGGCCTGGCACTTAAACCACTAGACTAACGGGGCGATTGAGCTTCATATACAAACAAAAATGTTACGACTAGTAGGTTAAACCTCAAACTTTTACAAGACAAAGGACGGCGCGGCCAGTAAAACCGGGTCACTATGGCCGGCCAGAAAATGCAGCTGCTTCCCGCCGAAATAGAAACCAGACCGATAAATAGGTCGAACGATGCGACGCGCTCGATACGATACTATTCGCTATTTTTTAGGGCACGGCAATTATAAACCCTACACGATGGTAATAGAAACCACAGAACGTTCAGTTTTTAGTGAAGTGGAATTAAAATACTGTCGTCCTTGGTTTATTTTTGAATGAATTGATAGGAACTTGTTTGAAGTTTAATTGTAGGTTTGATATCGGTTGCGTTTAAATTTAACGTTCAGTTCGTTGCATGATCGCAACAATAGGCTATTTGAATAATTTCTTAAAATTTCTTAAGACTGTTTGACATTTTTGTGAAGATCAAGACATCATCATCATCATCATCATCATCATCATCATCATCATCATCATCATCATCATCAAAATCCCATTTAAGTCCCCACTGCTGGGGCACGGGCCTCCCTCAATCACATGAGGGGTAATTGCCATACTCACCACGCTTGGCAGACGGGTTGGCGAGGGTTTTGATATAAATGCAGAGTTTTTCTTCTCTGGGTGCTGATGATCATGCCAGCGGCTTTACCTTAGTCGCCTTTTACGACACCTCGGTAAGAGTGAGGGTGGCCTATTCTACTCTGCCGGGGGCCACGCGGCATCAAGACATCAGTTTTTTTAATTCATTTTTTTATTTTATTTTATAACTATAAAATACAATCCACCATTCGACGTTATAGTGTCATAATGGCGACACTTACAAGGGTGTGACGTAACAATATGTCAAATAGCACAGATTTAGTAATACTCGATAGCTATCATTTACAATACTTACAAGCGACCAATGGAAAATAATGTAATATACAGTCAGGACATCTCAGTTTGAAACATATAATTTAGACGAGGTGTTTTTGATAAAATATTATGTGTTTTTTACAGTTTGATAAGTTAAGACTTGCACTGTGTTTCGCTGCGTGAGTGAGGGTACTGGAAACCCAATCAAGAGGAAGTCGGGTTAAAAGGTAAGCAGTGCACTTCTGACACCACTGGTGTTGCAGGTGTCCATGGGCGGCGGTAATCGCATACCGTCAGGTAACAGTAAATTTTACCTAAGATAAGTTAGTTGTTAGAAAACTTAGAGACATACTCTTCTAAATTTTCTTTTTATTTTGAATTAATTCCGAATACCTAATGTAGGTTCTAACTCTGTTCATTTTGTAACGGTTTTCATTTGTATCTGCGTTTTGCATTTTGAATCCACATTTTTGCATCGAACTCAATATTTTGATACATTCCGTTCTTGAGCTCATTGGAATGACCATGTGATGTTGTTTTATTAGGGTTCCGTAGCCTAATAAAACAACATCACATGGTCATACGTAAAGACATACTTAAAATACATACAAAACACCCAGACCAATACAAACAGACATGTTGATGCACACAAATGTTTGTACTGTGTGGGGATCAAACCCGCAACCCTTGGACCAAAGGCAGCGCTCACTACCACTGTACCAAATGGGTCGTCAATTGTAATTGTTTAGCGATACATCCTGTAAGTACTTTAATGATAGTGGATTACTCATGAAGATGGCAACAAAGGACTAACCAACAAGAGATGAACTAGACCGTAATAGATGTTCACTATGTATGACATACATGTATAATAAATGAAATAAAAGGTCTGACAACTCATGTCCTTGCCTTGATTTTATATATCGTACTACATCAAGGATCTATTTTAGGGACACAACTATTTGGTTACCCCAAAATGTCACAAGCGATACTAATGTATGTTTTATATACATTTGTTCCAAAAGAGAGAATGTTGATTCTTCGGAGGACTTTTGAATGATTTTGGTGGCCGGGACATGTGTTAAGACACGATAGATACGAGTTGTTGTAACTTATTATGATGTGGAAAGAAGCTTGTAAGAGGCGTGTGCGGTGGAAGAAAAAAATCATGGCTGCGTAACATACGGGAGTGGACGGGGATCGCGAGAGCCGCCGAGCTGTTACGCCTCGCTAGAGACCGAGAAGAATATGCTAGATTAATGGCCAACCTTTGCTAGTTGGAGAGGCACTTTAAGAAGAAGGTGGTCTGGGATTGATATCTATAGTATATGTATAGTAAATTTTTTTGCTGTATTCTGTAGGACTTGTCCCCAGAGAATTTATATCTATGGCACCAAAGGTGTAGGTCATTATCCTTTATTTTGTTTGAGTTAAAAAATCAACCTCTTCATACATTTTCAAACATATAATTTATTTTGTTATGCCTAATCTTGACGTTTAAACATTAGGGGGACAAGTCCTAACAGAATACAGCAAAAAAATTTTTTGGGACGTTATTTTCATATTTAGATAAAAATATATGAAAGTCCGAGGATCTCCTTTTTCCAAATGTAAGAAATCTTGATCCTTTCAAGGGCTTTTTAAAAGATTTTAGTGGTCGGGTTTTGATATTTATAGATGTATTGCTTCATTTACTTTTTGTTCCAAAAGAGAGAAATTTTGATATATCGGGGGACTTTTTAAAAATGTTGGTGATCGGGGCTCGTTGTCTTCATTCAACGTCGACCATATGCAGTGTGTCTGGTGATCACTGTCCGACCCGTGAAAGCAAGTTAATATGATCAATTTCAACAACTAATTCACTTTAACAATCATAATTTCACTCGCCTTCACGGGTCAGACAATTATCACCGGAAACACCGTATACAGTTGGAAATGATGACAGTTGATTGTTAACGGTTGGTTGACCTCATGATCAGATATTCTTACCAAAGAAATGACCAATTTCCTAGGAACTTTCAACGACGTGAAAGCTTCATCATCATCTTAGCATGTAATTCCCGGTTGCGTCCAAAGCTGTTGCTTCGGAGCCCGGGGTATGCTCAGACCATGATTCAAAATTTAGGGATTCTGGTTGATACAATGAAGCGACTGCCGTCTGACCTTCGCAACCCTTTTGACAGGGGAACCTGACCAACTGAATCATGATTACACGGTTGAGAAACTATCCGAAACGTGCAGGTTTCCAAATATTTCCCTTACCGCCGATCTATTGGTAGAAATAGGCACAAAAATTTGAAAAATCCAGAAGTGCATGCTCGGATTCTATTCTCAACCCCCCGCATGGAAGGCGCGTTCTTATCCAGTGAGCTATCATCGATCAACGTGTAAGCTTCATATAAAGTATAAGAGTCTTTACTTTTGGTATATAGGCTGCTACTTTTAACAGCCTACATACCTACTCTCCAGAGGCCTCCATCGCTAATATGATGGGATTAGGCTTAATCACCTCGCTTGCCTAATGCGAATTGGTGGTGACAATCCCGAGCTATGTTCGAAAATTTCGAAACATACCTTTGCTCGGCCCGGGAATCGAACCCAGGACCCCGAGTTCACGGCCTGGTACTTAAACCACTAGACTAACGGGGCGATTGAGCTTCATATACAAACAAAAATGTTACGACTAGTAGGTTAAACCTCAAACTTTTACAAGACAAAGGACGGCGCGGCCAGTAAAACCGGGTCACTATGGCCGGCCAGAAAATGCAGCTGCTTCCCGCCGAAATAGAAACCAGACCGATAAATAGGTCGAACGATGCGACGCGCTCGATACGATACTATTCGCTATTTTTTAGGGCACGGCAATTATAAACCCTACACGATGGTAATAGAAACCACAGAACGTTCAGTTTTTAGTGAAGTGGAATTAAAATACTGTCGTCCTTGGTTTATTTTTGAATGAATTGATAGGAACTTGTTTGAAGTTTAATTGTAGGTTTGATATCGGTTGCGTTTAAATTTAACGTTCAGTTCGTTGCATGATCGCAACAATAGGCTATTTGAATAATTTCTTAAAATTTCTTAAGACTGTTTGACATTTTTGTGAAGATCAAGACATCATCATCATCATCATCATCATCATCATCATCATCATCATCATCATCAAAATCCCATTTAAGTCCCCACTGCTGGGGCACGGGCCTCCCTCAATCACATGAGGGGTAATTGCCATACTCACCACGCTTGGCAGACGGGTTGGCGAGGGTTTTGATATAAATGCAGAGTTTTTCTTCTCTGGGTGCTGATGATCATGCCAGCGGCTTTACCTTAGTCGCCTTTTACGACACCTCGGTAAGAGTGAGGGTGGCCTATTCTACTCTGCCGGGGGCCACGCGGCATCAAGACATCAGTTTTTTTAATTCATTTTTTTATTTTATTTTATAACTATAAAATACAATCCACCATTCGACGCTATAGTGTCATAATGGCGACACTTACAAGGGTGTGACGTAACAATATGTCAAATAGCACAGATTTAGTAATACTCGATAGCTATCATTTACAATACTTACAAGCGACCAATGGAAAATAATGTAATATACAGTCAGGACATCTCAGTTTGAAACATATAATTTAGACGAGGTGTTTTTGATAAAATATTATGTGTTTTTTACAGTTTGATAAGTTAAGACTTGCACTGTGTTTCGCTGCGTGAGTGAGGGTACTGGAAACCCAATCAAGAGGAAGTCGGGTTAAAAGGTAAGCAGTGCACTTGTGACACCACTGGTGTTGCAGGTGTCCATGGGCGGCGGTAATCGCATACCGTCAGGTAACAGTAAATTTTACCTAAGATAAGTTAGTTGTTAGAAAACTTAGAGACATACTCTTCTAAATTTTCTTTTTTATTTTGAATTAATTCCGAATACCTAATGTAGGTTCTAACTCTGTTCATTTTGTAACGGTTTTCATTTGTATCTGCGTTTTGCATTTTGAATCCACATTTTTGCATCGAACTCAATATTTTGATACATTCCGTTCTTGAGCTCATTGGAATGACCATGTGATGTTGTTTTATTAGGGTTCCGTAGCCAAAATGGCAAAAACGGAACCCTTATAGTTTCGTCATGTCCGTCTGTCCGTCTGTCCGTCTGTCCGTCTGTCACAGCCGATTTACTCGGAAACTATAAGTACTACAGTGATGAAATTTGATGGGAATATGTGTTGTATGAACCGCTACAAAAATATGACACTAAATAGTAAAAAAAAGAATTGGGGGTGGGGCCCCCCATACATGTAACTGAGGGATGAAATTTTTTTTTTCGATGTACATACCCGTGTGGGGTATCAATGGAAAGGTCTTTTAAAATGATATAAAGTTTTCTAAAAAACATTTTTCTTAAAGTGAACGGTTTTTGAGATATCAGCTCTCAAAGTCGTAAAAAGTATGTCCCCCCCCCTCTATTTTTATAACTACGGGGTATAAAATTCTAAAAAAAATAGAGGTGATGCATGCTAATTAACTCTTTCAACGATTTTTGGTTTGATCAAAGTATCTCTTATAGTTTTTGAGATAGGTTGATTTAACTGTAATTTTGGTTAAGTTATTGTGCTTACACTGAAAACGATGGCTGAACCTTATAAGATAGATCAAAAAATATACTACAGTATTGTACACCTTTAAAAATCCGCGATGATATAAAATCTTTATAATGTATATTTGCTGCTACGGAACCCTTTGTGCGCGAGCCCGACTCGCACTTGGCCGGTTTTTTTAGTATAAATTCAAACTTTATGATACCTCTAATGTTTTTGAATTCAGGATGAATTGTCTATGTTCTGAGAAGACTCTGCCTACCAATGGCGTTTTAACCTCGCGTAATCCCAGATATTTCAAGTTTTTTTTTTTATTACTACGCTTTTAAATTAGTTATCTTTATTTTGATTATGTTATGTGTGCATAGATTCTCGTTATAAAAATGTTATCACGTCTGGTTCTGTTTCGATCAAAAATAGCCAATTAGTAAATTTACTATTCAAAAGTGCCAATTTGTAAAGTATCAGCCTATAAACTGTCCCACTGCAGGGCAAATGGAATTATGGAAATCAAGTCAACACTACTATGATGGGATAAGGCTTAATCACCACGCTTACCTGATGCGGACGAGTTTGTGATTACGAACCCGAGCTATATTGTAGGTCTATGAAAATCAGATGTGATTATTTATCAGGCAAATATTTCCAGCGATATTAGCCGGCCAATCGGTCGACCCTGATATGCTGGTAGATTTTCTTTCATATTTTATGAGAAATCGCTGGAAAGACGTTGACGAGGCTGATCTACGGGAACTTCGGCTCCATCATCATCATCATCATTTCAGCCAAGACGTTCACTGCTGGACATAGGCCTCCCCCATTGTTCTCCACACAGATCGGTCCTGTGCCGCCCGCATCCAATGGATTCCCGCAACCATCACCAGATTGTCGGTCCACCTCGTGGCGGACCTGCCACGGCTGCGACTTCCTGTACACATTAATATAGACACACAAATAATACAAATCGAAGAGCGTACTTCTATTAATAAGGCCGGCAACACATTAGCGGCCGCTCTGATTTCGCGGATGTTCATGGGCGGCAATGATTACTTTCTATTAGGTGACTCGCTTGCTCGTTTGTCGCATTAAAAAAATCTACTGGCGGCCCTATTCACGTCGATGCGTCACCTAAATACCTATCACATCTGATTCTAAAACAGGCACATCACAATGAGAAATATCAACCAAAGCCTAAATCTAGTTTACAATGTTGAAATACTGTTACAACATTTCACTCTATTTTCGTTTCACATCTCCTTCGTTCCTAGTAGGTATATTAACCATCGATAACAAAGAATGCATGCGAATCATCCGGCCTGAAAATACAAAGTGGGCCGATGTGTGCAATTTTTAGTAATGAATTTCGATGGCACAGTTCGCCGGCCCCATTCCATTATCGGGATACTAGGCAGGCGAAGACTGAGTTACCCTATATGGCTGAAGTTCCAGCTGTCGACACTAAGAGCTACGCAAACTCCTTTCTGATGCGAACAGCCAAGGAGTGGAACTCGTTGCCCGCCGATGTATTTCCTGAACAGTATAACCTGGGCCTCTTTAAGGCAAGAGTGAATAGGCTTTTCACGGGCAAACATAGCCCATCTTGGACCTCATCTTCACTTAACATCAGGTGAGATTGAGGTCAAAGAGTATTCATAGTATAGAAGTCGTGGTAATGAGCTTAAGCGGCAGCGTTAACAAGTATCTTAAATTATAATTTAATACATATATTGTTTTAGAAATTAACTAATACATATAAGAAACAAAAATGGCAACAAAAAATATTAATATTTTGTAGTTTCCAACAACTAACGTCTGAATATCTCCTTTTATTTATTTTATGTTAGATTAACATTACTTTCGAATATATTCTCCATAGACATACTTTTTCTTTAAAAATGTTTTAAATTCTGTAAAATTATTCATAAAAATATACATTCGGACATCAGGTGACCTACATAGCTCATCAATTTGATTTTTTTTTATGATGACTATTAAAATATGTAAATGCGATCCCGTTACATCGCTTAATCTGTTACTATAAATGCCGTTGGACACTTTATTGAAACATTTATTCTGTTCGATCTACAAATGCAGTAAGGTTAATTCTTAAATAAAAGTGCTCAATTTAACCATTATCACAATATAAACTAATTAGCTCACTGAATGCGCTCCTCAGTGCCATAAGCAAATGAATGACATGGCTCTTATATATCGTATGTACGATATTGTGGACGGTCACAAGTGTGACCCAGTGCACCTATTCGACCGATGCAAGACGTACTGGACATACTTACGTTAGGTTATTTCATAAAAGGCTTGCTTTTGGCTTCACACTGATCTCTAGAGTTGAGAAAAAGTCTATGATGGTGCGACCTTACCCACAAGCAGCCGATTTAATTTAGCCTTAAAAAAATCAAAGGGTATGGTCAATCGGGGAAATAGACACAGGGAATGCATTCCACTCCTTGGCAATGCGCATGACGAAGGAAGGAAAAGCGCTTTGTAGGCAATCCAAGAAAAATCTCCAAGAAAGAAGAAGACGGTAGTTCACTGAAAGCAACTTTTCTGGGGCAGTGTTCATAGATCACTATCTGCTTACATAGATTGCATTTAAGATATCTATCTACTGCAATGGGTTAAAGTGCGACCCAGTGCGCTGACATTACCAACGCAACGTATTCTGGACTCATGTCTTACGCACGAACTTTAGTTGGTTTACTGAAAGGACTCATCTCTGTGGCACAGGGGCCATAGATCGATAATAGGTACGATATTTCCACATAGTGGCACGGTAATAGTATTGTATATTTATACAATCAGGCGGAACGCGTGTCATACGGATATTGGTTTACATTTAGCATAAGCCACGGTTGCCCCTATAGAGAAATGTGATACTAGAACTGTAGTGTAACAGTGCGCAGGAGGAAGCAGACAAGGTAGTAGGACTAAAATACAGGATTATGATGATATAGCGATGAAGATGCGAAAAGATTACATGCCTGATATTATTAACTTTGCATCGAAATTTCAGTTTTTGTCAGATCCACAGGTAAGAACAAACCTTGACAGACAAATCATATTCTAAAACTAACAGCCATTGTTTCTGGCACCCGGCTAGTTAGTCCTAAAGTTCCGAAGCCTTGATAGTAAGTAGCTGTCAAACTAATTTCAAAGCAAACAATGGATTTTCCTCAACATTTCTTTGTTTGTACTGTAATCAGATCAGAGCAAACTAATTCATTGAATTTAGGTTGAACTTTTTTGCGAAGATCGGATAGGAATTGGATTGAATCTATCAGGTGTCAGAAACACACTTTCTAGGAAATAGAAATATCTATGGGGAAGAACTAAGTCTAAAACCTCCTATCTTATAAGTGTATGTTTATGTAAAATAAACAAAAACCAACCCTTCTCACAACTGAATTACAAAACTTGTTTTTTTTATGAGAATTGTTGCTTTTTATGTGATTACTATTATTATAATTACAGTAGATGTAATTATGGACTGTAAAAATAGTGCAGGAAAGTGAAAGACAATACGATGGCTTAGTGCACAATTGCATTTACTACAGATTGTAATCAGTACAATTGAGAACTTTCTATATGATGTATCGAAGGTGGGAACCAGCTCTTCGATAAATAGTAGAAGAGGACCACTTCAGATATAGTGTACAGGTGGTTGAGGATAAGGGATCTGTCGAAATCGGATATCGGTTCATAACCACACTGAACCAACGCAGTTAGTATATAAACTGAAGGTACAGTCGAAAGCACATCAGACTATACACTTTGACCTTGAGACCGCCCTTATGTCCGGGGTACAAGCGTTATTATCGTACTGCATGTGTATACCGTGATGTGCTGTTGACCGTACAATGGGCTTTCCAAACCTAGCTTAGATGTCCTAAAAGTTTATAATATGCAAACTTTTTGACATGGGTTTCAATCTAAATAGATTCCTACTCCAATTTGTTGAGTAATAACTTTATTTTACGTTACTTTATAGTTTATGTGACTGTCACATAATAAGGGTCCATATAACAGCGAGATTTTAACATTCGCGAGTAACATATCAAGTTATGTGCAGTCTTATACACTACTTTATCTAATAAATAAATATTTCACAACATCACATACATTGATCTGACTCCGAGATAGGTAGCTCAAGCACCTGTGTTACGGATTTCAGAATCAACAGCGGAATTACTAATATATACATATAATACTTTTCTTTTGTAAATACATACTTATAATACATACAAACACCCAGACCAACACAAACAGACATTTTCATGCACACAAATGTTTGTACTGTGCGGGGATCGAAACCCGCAACCCTTGGACCAAAGGCAGCGTTCACTACCATTGTACCAAACGAGTCGTCGCACCGGGTATCTACACCCATGTTTTAATCTTCAAAGTAAGAAAGGATTTTCAGGCATTTATTTTTAATAAATATAAAGCATTTGAATACGATTTTACCTTTGAGTTCTTACTTTGAAGATTATGGCATGAGTGTAGATAAATATTTTTTTAGAATTATTAGGAGAGAATTAATATACCTACGTTTAATAATGACAGTGTCATTAAAAACTCAATCATGTATTGAAGGGAGCGGAAACATTATTTTCAAAACACCATTCTCATTACATTATAATACCGGTTAACATTTGAAAACTGCTTATTAAATCGACACGCATTAATTATGTACAATTATAATGCAATAAATTTGTAATTAGGAACAAAAGTGCGACTACACTGCCCCACATTCTAACGTCCAGTATATTTTGATCCCTGTATTGAATGAGTTATAGAAACATCGTCTAGTGTAGAATATTTTGGTGGATGCCTCTGACGATCAAGTTAACGCGGAACCGATTGTAAAGATTGACCATGATAGTGACATAATTATGACGATGATAAAAAAGATGACAAAAAACAAGTATGTACCTCAGATAAAAATATTAAAACATTACTGCAAACTGCACATTACGTACAGACACACTAATGATCGAAATCGTAATTGGATGTGACATTGTTTTATTTGATAATTTTTAATGTAATGTAATCTAATCTAATATATTTCGTATATATCTAATAGCAACTATCGCGATTATTCAATAGCATATTTTCGGCCCATCTACCGCAGTGTCTCAAGACGAAAGTCTTCAATGCGTGTGTGTGCCAGTGATGACATACGGAACCGAGACATGGCCGCTTACAATGTGCCGATTAAGGAGGCTCAAAGTCACCCAGAGAGTAATGGAGAGGGCTATGCTCGCAGTCTTGCGTGATCGTATTAGAAATGATGAGATCCTCAGGAGAACTAACGTCACAGAGATAGCCCAAAGGATTGCATGCCTCAAGTGGCAATGGGCAGGGCACATTAGCGAGGAGAACAAACAGCCGTTGGGGCGGAAAGGTCCTCGAGTAGAGGCTACATACAGGAACTCGCAGCCGTGGCAGGCCCCCCACAAGGTGGACCGACGATCTGGTGAGGGTCGCGGGATGCGGGCGGCGCAGGACCGATCTGTGTGGAGATCATTGAGGGAGGCCATGTCCAGCAGTGGACGTCTATTGGCTGAAATGATGATGAATTGGTAAATTTGTTGAACCAACCTTGACCACGAAATTTCTAGAGTTACCTACATATAGACGACAATTTAAAATGGCAAACTCACATTGAATTTGTATGTAAAAAACTTTCACAATCTTCGTACAGCCTGTACCTTTTATCGTGTAAAGTTGGTCTCTCAATCACTGTTAGCGTCTTATCACGCCTTTGTGGCAACTAGGCTGCGTTAATGCAATTATTTTTTGGGGTAATGCAACCGATTGGTTAAAAGTCCTTTAGGTGTCAAAAGAGATGCATCCGGGCAATGTGCAAACTTAAAATTGCAAGCCATATTTTCATAGAATTGAAGATACTGACAATGCCCTCCTTATATATATTTGAATTAGCTGTGTTTGTTAGACAAAATTCTAACTTATTTAAAATCATAAACATAAAACGAAACCGTACGTTGTTGTGCACTGGGAATCCCATACAACATAGAACCGCTCTTTATAGCAAAAGTGTGTTTGTCATAGCACCAACAATTTATAACAAAATTCCTAACACAATAAAACAATGTAATTACCTTGCAATATTTAAGAAAAAAATGTTCAACTATTTAATCGAAAATGCGTTTTACTCTGTTAATGAATATTTAGAATCAAAATGAACTTTGACATAGTAATTGAGAGATTTATTTTGACTTGCTATAAAATATTTTATTTATTTAATGTGAATTTCGATCATTGTAATATTATTTAATTATTATTATCATTTGTATTATTGTAATTAATTGATTGGGACATTTCGCGCTGTTATGATTTTAATTATTACGTACTACCTAACTATGACATCAATTAGGTACTATACTTCCTATGACATTGTAATAATAATGTAATCTTGAAATTTATAATTCGTACGTCAGTGAAAGACAAGGCATAGTGACACAATACTCTCCAACAACATCTGTAATCTACCTATGTTTTACAAATAAATCATTTGTATTTGTATCTAATCTAATGTAATGTGACTAATGATTTTTATTTAATTTTATGGTATTGTTTTTTTTATTTATTTATAACGAATGTTTATCGAAAATGTTCATGAGGTTACATTTTGGAGAGCTGTGACTTGCTTGCGAATTTTGGAGAGCTTGACTTTAAATGTGGGAGAGCCACGCTTAGGCATGTATGGGCCGTCTCGACCGGAGTGATACCACTGCCTCACAGAAGACCGGCGTGAAGCAGCGCCTGCGCTGTGTTTCGCCGTGTAAGTGAGGTTCAGAGCCAACCTTCCCGGCAGGGGGAAGGTTGGCAGCGCACTTGTGACTCCACTGGTGTTGCGGGTGTCCTTGGGCAGCGGAATTGCTTACCATCAGGTGAACCGTCTGCTCGTCTGCCACCTCTCATATAAAAAAAAAACACTTGAAAATAAGTGAATTATTATTATTATTGATTAAAAGAGGCAGATATTACATTAGCGGTTGTGAATCACTAAAGTCAATTCTCATAAGCCTATATCTATTGCATCTTCACTCCCTCTGGTGTGGCTGATGTCTACGGGCGGCGGTTATCACTTACCATCAGGTAACTCGCTTGCTCATTTGCCTCCCTTTCTCAACATAAATTACCATAATTAAGGAATTTTAAACGTAAGTTTACGAAGCTTGAATGAATGAATGAATGATAACTTTATTTAGCACAATACAAAACAAGGAAACTTAATAAGAAACATACAACATTATCCCTGTATGTTTAACCAAACAGGCGGCCGCTCAGCAATAGCCGGTGCTGATCCATGAGACCAACCTCGACGCTGGTTTTCAGCAACTACCATAACTTCTGTATTATTAAATTTTACAACATCTCATGTTAAGATGAGGAGAAAGAGATATCCCTTACTAAGCAGCGTAAAGTGGCATTACGGATCAGACAAGGGAGGAATTTCAAATTTAACACTCAATACTTATACTTAAAAATATAAAGTGCGCTGAACGATGGTACCTCAATGGTTCAGATCGCACCGGGTTCGAATTAGAGCATGCACTCTGAATTTTTCAAATCCATGTTGCATGCATTTTTACTTTAAGCTCGGCGGTGAGGGAAAACATCGTGAGGAAACCTGCACGTTTCCGATGGTGATTAAGTTGGTCAGGTTCCCTTGTAAAAAAGGGTTGCGGAGGTCAGAAGGCAGTCGCTTCATTGTAATTACCAGACTCCCCAAATCAAGAATCATGGTCCAAGATCGAACCTATGGCGTAAAGGCAGGATCACTAATATGCTATCGGGTCAGTTGAATTAAATTTACCTGTATGCTTGTTTCCATAAACCGGACTTGACGCCCTATTAATCAAGTGGTTTAAGTACCGAGTCGTAATCTCGGGGTCCTGGGTTCGATTCCCAGGTCCTCGACCTGGGAATCGAAACGCAAAAAAGTATGTTTCGATTTGTGATTACCAATCCGCATTCGGCAAGTGTGGTGATTAAGCCTAATCCCATCATAGTAGCGATAACTTGATTTCTATGATGGAGGCCTTTGCCCTGCAGCGAGACGGTATATAGTCTGATACTTTATTTTACTTGTTCCATAAAAACCAATATTTTAGAGATTATTGTCAAATCCTTATGAATGTGTATATCAGTAGAATTAAATTTTAATCGCTACGCAATAACGGAAATGGCATAATATATCTCTACACTATCAATATACTACGATAGCAACATACTCCACAGATACAGTAGAAATTCAAGTACTTACTCTTGTCCGAGACATACCTACGTAGGCCTAACACGACACCATTTATAATGTGTACTTGAGTTATTTCTGATATAAAGTTCAGGGCACCTACTTGTATAAATATTTGCGTGAGAAATTGGATTTGAAGTTCTAAAAACACAAATGTGGTGACTCTAAGCTCTACATTTTTTTTCCAGCAGACTGTTGAAAACATTGCTTTCTGTTACGTATAGCTATTATTTCAATCAAGTTTTTAATGACAAAGCAAAAGGTTTAAACGAGACATGAAAATGATTTTGAGTATTTCAGCAATGTACAATTTATAATGTGTGGTCCCCGGCAGAGTAGAATAGGACACCCTCACTCTTACCGAGGTGTCGTAAAAGGCGACTAAGGTAAAGCTGCTGGCATGATCATCAGCACCCAGAGGAGGAAAACTCTGCATTTATATCAAAACCCTCGCCAACCCGTCTGCCAAGCGTGGTGAATATGGCAATTACCCCTCATGGGAGGCCCGTGCCCCAGCAGTGGGGACTTAAATGGGCTGACGATGACAGTTTGTAAATATAATTATATTAAAAAGAGAATAATCTTTTCGAGCATTTTTCTTAATAGTCTACTTTGACATTTGCACTTATGTATCCTTTTAATATAATACAACTGAACCGACTGTAATTTATTATACCTAGTAATGTAATATAAATAATTATTAACCAATTAATGACATTCCTATGCCTAATATGGCAAAATATGCTGATCAATGTATCATGTGTTATAACACCATTTCTGTAACACCATATTTTAAAGGAATAAACGACTCTTTATCTTTAATACGACAAAAATCATTTTCTGAAATGAAAATACTTACTATTTCTAGATTAGACTCATACCACCTTATTATTAATCGCGATCTAAAGTTATTACCGTACTAAAGCTCAAGCTGTCCAGTTCCAATACGGATTGTTAAACGGGGCGGGTGTGTTTTGTTGTGTTCATGAGTTTAGTTCCGGAACTCTTCTTAGATCGCGTTGTGAAATACGGGGGAAAGACATTTAAGAAAAATAATATCAGAATTTTTAAAGAAATATTATCGACATTTTCACAAAAAATAATACGTTATTATAGTGAACGTCTATCGTTGCTTTTGCATCTAGCTTTCGGTGAACAGTTTAATTATGAGCAAGCTTCATTAGGTAGGTATTTCATATTCAACCTGAAGTGGTCATATCATAAACATATGCCTTTTTGTGTTATGTAGAGGTAATGTCCGTGGGAGACCGTTGGAGAGCCACGCTTCGGCATGAATGGGCCGGCTCGATCGGAATGATATCACGGCCTCACAGAAAACCAGCGTGAAGCAACATTGTGCTGTGTTTCGCTGCGTGAGTGAGGGTACCGGAAGCCCAATCCGGGGGAAAGGTGGGTTTAAAGGTCGGCGGCGCACTTGTGACTCCACTGGTGTCGCGGGTGTCCATGGGCGGCGGCAATTGCTTACCATCAGGTCTGCTTGTCTGCCACCTCCCAAATAAAAAAAAAAAATGTGGTCCATGTATGACATGTTGTTAATAAAAATAGTTTCCTTTTTTCTTTCTATATGAGAATAGGGGTTGAAGTATGAAACTGCCAGTTTTTTTCGAGACACGAAATAGATGCTTGACTATTTTTATAAGCAAAAAGTCACCATAACATAATTTTATTTTAATTGAAGACTACATTTGTAAAATTAAATAGAACAAAGATATTATTGCATTATTGATGCAAAAAAAAACTTGAAAATGTCTTTTTTTTAACTTGCCAGAATTGATGTTTTCATCAAATACCACTTTTTTAATAAAAAAAATTGTTTTTCTAAAAACTATCCTACGCGTTTCTAAGCCTGGTCCGTTAAAGCAACATTGAATTATGAAGTAGTAGCATTAATACTTACAACCTGTGCGGATAAAGAATGGGATCAGAAATGGCGGCGCATCTATTCACTTCTCGCTCGCACACCCACGAGTGCGAATATAGACTCCAATAGTGTGCGAGCGAGAAGTGAATAGATGCGCCGCCATTTCTGATCCCATTCTTTATCCGTACAGGTTGTAGTTTGCTAATTTAAATAAATCTACTATGGAAAACACAACTTCTAAGAAAATCGCCATATAATGCGGCAATCGGGTTAAAGTACGAAACTTTAACCCATAATATCGTTCTCCACCTTGCAGGATATAAATATTGCACTTAAGTTTCGAAAGTCAATGAATGATTTTAATTCTGGTATTAGATAAAAATTTGATTCAAAAACTCAGGCACGTAAAACGATAAATAACTATTATAAGCGATAATAAGTAAATAACTGATAATAAATCCATCAGAATGCGTAAATAAATGATATTTCGTATTTAATCTGCTTAATAGAAACGAGTTATTTCTAGTATTGACTACTAAATACCTAAATATTTGGTCATTTAGTAGTAGCTTCAGTGTTATGGTAAAAATTGTGGCGATCCCATTGACCATAATTATTATGTTACTTTGGAGCTACATCACTAAGACAATAAAAACCATTATACACAGAGGTGGAAAGTATGAATGAATGAATGAATGAATATACTTTTATTGCACTCAAAATAAAGTATGAAAACTTAAAACTAGATATTACAGGATATGTACAACGAAGGCGGCCTTATCACTATGAGCGATCTCTTCAGGCAACCTTTGGAAGTAGGTGTAGGAAAGTAGGTGTTTATTTGTTTGTTTATCCATCTTTCACGGCGAAACGGAGGGACGAATGGGCGCGATTTTATTTGAATAGTTGAAGCGCGTCATTTGATGTATAACATACCTATAAAGTCTATTTTCCTATTATGAGATTAGTGAAAACACCTTTAGCTAATCACGTGATATATCAAAAGATGAAAATATTGTTTTGGCTGCAAAATTACATTGACGGGGACGGAAAGGCAGCATTTGTTTCAGATTTTGCAACAAATTGACATTAAGTGTCAATTTCATTTGTTAAACTACTTTGCACTGCCTTCCCTTATTACGAATACGATATTTCGAGCGATAAGACCGCCGTATTGTACTGTTTGTTGCTGTTGTATCATGCTTGTATTTTATTTTTGTGCAATAAAGATATCTATCTATCTATCTTTCTAAGTCTATTTTGCATTGTAAATGACTTGTCAAGCATTTGTCTACACAAGTTTCTACTTACAAAGTATTTTCTCGCAAAATCAAATAAAATTGGGGTTTTTAGCATCGTATGCGTCTAGCAAGATAGCGTAAGGCTGTTCTCCAATGATGTACGAGCTACGTCGCACAGACCAGGTTAGCAACGACCTACATGCAGCGCGCCTGACCGATGGACCGTCTTCGTGCACCGTCGGCACTCTACACCGACGGCACACTAGCAAATCGCCGAGAATCTGGCTCGAAGGACCAAATGTACGGGCGGGAAGCGATTGTTGTAAAGGCACCGCGTCCCGGCGAATAGAATATAAGGAAAAGAAGGGAACCTAACTCTCTAGTGAGCCTAGAGCCCCTTTGTCTAAGACACTAAGTCCGTAGAGCCCTAATTCGAAATACAAACTGTATAGTAAAACGAAAAGTCATTTCTACTTACAATTGTTTCAATTTCGTCGATCATGAGAAACCCGCTTTAAAAGTCATGGAAAAGCTTAGAAAATTCCTCGCAAAAACAAATAAATTGCGTTCTTTAACGTCGTATGCGTCAAGCGCGGTTTATCTATGGTCGAGCGTGGATGCGTTCAAAATAAAGTCAGGGTTAGAGGGGGGCGTCACGCCGGCGGGGGGAGAGGCAGTGCGCAAATACGCGGTGCAAGCACACAATGACTGCTAAAGATCGCATCCTGGGACAGAGCGCGGCACGTGTAAGCGCAGTGCCGAACTTGGGCCGATAGAGCCTATGCATTTTGTACACTTTTATTCCAGAAAGATATTTAGCAAATTTTCTACGCACAGCTTTAGATGCATATTACATTTTTACTAGAATAAACAGCTAACACTGAATACATATACTTACTTTATTGCACAAAATAGATAACTTAAAAAATAGGCATTACAGAAACTTTTTTTCAAAACTAAATCTGCGCTTTACCACGTCCCGTGTTAAATTGTCTATGAATAAAACTATGTATTAGACAACATTTCGAAGAAACATAAGTGAAGATTGACTAATATTATCTTGACTTTCTATATTGAATCTATGAGATCAAGAAGCCTAAGAATGTTCATACGCTTAATGGGAAAATATTAAAAAAGCAAGAAATTAATTTGATGAAATTAATTTCTATTAATATATATTTATTTTTGACCTTTGATAAGTCAATTTAAATATAAAACCTGAGTACCTATATTTGTATAAAAGTATCATAAAATAATTATTCAATCATTATTCTCGCCCACTCTACTCCACTCGAAACAGAAGATGTATTTTTATTACTTACTAGAATTTCCTTAAAACCTCTTTATTAGCAATGTTCTGTAATGTAGGTATTACAGAACATTGCTAATAAATTTAGCATAGAATAAATCTGTTCAAACGGTAGTGAAATACAAAAATATTTACGCAACAATACAATGTCGAAAAAAGGTATTAGGCTCGACATGACCTGACACCTATGTCTTCTATTCATTCAAAAACAAATTAAATCTATGCGTCACCGGAAATTTTCTAATACGGCCCTGTAACCGCATTGTGCGATAACGTCATACACTCACACACGAAAAGCGCATAGCCGAATTTCACGGATGTATTTTTCTAGATATCGTTTCTGTGTGCGTCGTAGCCGCGGTGGGAATGAGACGGTGCTACGAGCACACTCGTGCGTGCGAGCGAGAGGTGCATACTTAGTTATATAACGCATTATTTTTATAATTAACAGGCAAAAATTGAGAGATACGGCAGTGCGACCCTGAGCGCGGGCACTGATCCCAGCGAACGAATTTTGCACTGATCAGATGTGGGCGGCCTCGGCTGGATAGTTGCACGCCGATCGTATTAGATACTAGAAACAGGGTTGCCAGGTGGCCAGCTTTCCGCGGACGTAGCAGCGTCAATTAAGCTTTGTTTAAACTTTGCTAAGGAATGTGACCTTTTTGGGAGTCCAGTAACTAAAAGAAGAATATTGTAGAGTCGTCTCTTTACCTACTTATTTAGGACGAGTATTGAAAGGCCGCTTTAGAACTTCATATGACAGGTTCGGAGACGTAATTTCAGAAGCAAAAGTTTTAGTTTGCATAACAAGTCCCACTTGCCTATGAAAATGCTGTAAAAATAGAATTTTACAGTTTTGTAGATTGTTCATTTTAAGAATTTATGTATATCTGCTATGTAAATTTTATTTCATTGAGTCATTATTATTCGTTATACTTCTAAGAATAATAAATCATACGAAAAGACAGGGCAGTTCAATTTAGATTCATAAGCAGAGACAGAATTTCAGTTCATCTATTACCCTACTATCTATCTACTACCCTCATCAATTTAAGTATAACATAGCATTAAAGTATCAGCCAACTGCTGGGGACAGGCCTCCATCATAGAAATCGCTACGATGGTGGGTTTAGGCCTATTATCACCACGCTAAGAGTAATACGGATTGAGGCTGATCACAAACCCGAGCTATGTTCGAAACATTGCAAGCGATATTAACATCACCATTTTATACCATTGCGCTAGGAAAAATAGGCCGGTAGGTATTTAATTGCTTTGAATCTGCGTGCGTCATTTAAATTACACTTTAACTTTGTGTTGTTGTTAAGTTAGTAATTTACTCGCGCAAAAAATCTTTATTTTACATGACTTTCATTGTATAGTTTTTTAGATTTTCGCGTTGCATTAAAACTATATTTAATCAAGACGGGAAATAAAATTATATTTATTATGTGATACAAATTGTATACTCACATATTTTGCTTGACGTTTCTACTACGTTACAGCAGCCGTGGTCACGAGCGGCCTGTTGTATCACATAATAAATATCGTGTTAATTCACGTCTTGATTAATAAGACTTTCATTTTGTTTTGAAAATTTACCAGACCTATTCGTAGATATACAATGGCGGTATTAGTTTAGTAGCATCATAGTATTAAAATATCTAGTAGCAAGCAAGACACAAATTGTCTAGTTGGTGAGGGAGCAAATGATCTATACCCATAGACATGCACCCTAAACAGCCTGTGAAATTTCATAGAAAGCTATATTTGAAAAACTGCGCGAAGGCGTTAGTACTGGGGTGACGTGCTAGAGGAGTTCTTTCTCTACCACACCCGTATAGAATCTGCGTCAGGGCCGGTTGGATCTCTTACACACTCTGAGACGTTTTTTTCGAAGATGGCACATTCCGTGTACTTATAATTCCATGAACCTGCTAGACCAGCAGCCACTAACGACGCCACAGCGGGCCTAATATCCATAGCATCGAAGGCTACCATCGAAAAAATAACCGAGTACAACCTCAAAATGGCGATCCGCCGGGGCGATGACGCGGTTAGGGACAAGCTTGCAAATAAAAGATAAATTACTAACATACCCCTGAACCCTGAGGTCCTTAACTACATAAAATCACCATACCCCCTACCCCAAAAAAAAAAAAAAATAATGACAGTACATTTTATTAACATTAACCATGCACGACAGCCTAAACTTAAGATTGTTATTGTAATTTAATTTAGTTTAATTTTATCGCGGAGCAAATATCAAAAATAATTTGTAACACTTTAAAAACAAGCACAATAAAGGCACGGAACCAGTGTCCGTGGAATTTCATTAGAATTTTAAAAAAAAGAACCTGCTAGACGCATAGACTCGTGGTCATGTAAGCGCGTCTCGGTAAACGTAGAGGACGGCCCTAGGCCAGATGGAGTGACTATTCGCGCAAGAGATGGATGCGAGTAGTCAAAGATCGACAAGTCCAATTCCTTTGGCTTCTCCGATAATTATAAAGTCGCACAGTAATGTATGTATGCAAGTTAGTACTTTAAGTTTGAAGATTTTTAAGCTACAGTACTAAGAGAATTTTAGTTGCAGACATAATGTTTACATAGGGTTGTCAGAGCAGTGAAGACGACCCGTTTGGAACAGTGGTAGTGAACGCTACCTATGGTCCAAGGGTTGCGGGTTCGATCCCCGCACAGTACAAACATTTGTGTGCATGAACATGTCTGTTTGTATTGGTCTGGGTGTTTTCTATGTATTATAAGTATGTATTTATAAAAAAAGTATTATATGTAAATATTTGTAATCCCACTGTTGATTCTGATATCCGAAACACAGGTGCTTGAGCTACCTATCTCGGAGTCATATCAATGTATGTGACGTTGTGAAATATTTAAATATTTATTTATATTTAGTGTTTATTGCATATTGCACAATCCCTTCAAATACTTAGGTAAAAAAACCAAGAAGATCAAATGTTAATTTTATTAAAGATGGAATGAGAGAAATCCTTTTACACGGATAAACTCTACTAGGGTAAGGTTGCCCTAACTTCTGTGAACCAATACTGGACGTTTTCTCTTTCAACGCGTGGGGGGTCCCCGGGTTTTAAATCTCATTATTACTAAGATAAGTTATTATGATCGTAAAAACCTCAGATGCAGTAAGAAGTAACACACGTATATTAGAAAGAATTCGCCTAATTTCCGGTTTACTTGTAGCCTTGTGCAGAGAGGCCATAATTGCATAATTATACACTAAGGTTTAATACTACTGCCAATTGTCCATCATGTAATTACCATAATTTATTATAACTTAAGAGGTGTGGATTTTGTAAAAAATAAATAAATAGATGTCTTAAGGCTGTCGCCATCATCATCACCAGCATATTACTGTAACCAGCTGAGGTACAGGCCACCCTCACGCGGAAGGTGATTTCAGTAATACCACAAAAAACCGAGATTGGTTATGTTCACATGCCTATGACTGTGGGAGATCACGCTTCGGCATTAATGGGCCAGCTCGACCGGAGAGATACCACGGCCTCATCCCTGGGCGGCAATGGTTAACCATCAGGCTGATCGGAGTGCTCTTCTATCATCTATCACATAAAAAACCTACTACTACGGAATGATTCGGTATTGGGTCCCAATATATAGCTAAAATTAGAAAAAATAGGGAAGTCTATGTCTAAAATTATACGTCAAGAGAGCCGGCGCGATTAATCGAATCAGTGGGATGAAACAAAAACTGCGAACGACTTGATCGTCATAATCTTTTTGGGATATTAACTAGTATCTCAAAGTACGAAGTGGGGGAGTTGAAGTAGGAAAGTGGACCCCGGGTTCCGAAGCGAAAGCTTTGGATGAAACCAGAACTAAACAGTAAGATGATGATGAAGACGCTAATATTTTAACGATTTTTCTTGAATCCAATTTGTTAGTTTTTACTCTGATAAATAAACCCATTATTGCTTCAATTTGCAGTTTGTGTTCGTTAAGTCAAACGATCAGACGGTGCCCATTCACTTCTAAACGTAGATCTTTTCAAAGTTTGCGTTACAAATTTAACTCATCCACGTACATCAGTTTGCATAGCCGTGTGGTCCCCGGCAGAGTAGAATAGGCCACCCTCACTCTTACCGAGGTGTCGTAAAAGGCGACTAAGGTAAAGCTGCTGGCATGATCATCAGCACCCAGAGAAGGAAAACTCTGCATTTATATCAAAACCCTCGCCAACCCGTCTGCCAAGCGTGGTGAGTATGGCAATTACCCCTCATGTGATTGAGGAAGGCCCGTGCCTCAGCAGTGGGGACTTAAATGGGCTGACGATGACGATGTACATCAGTTTTGTGAAACGGTTCGGCTGCAGCCGTATTTCCTTAGGGTAACGAGTCGAAAATCTTCAAAAGAAAAGCGTACTCCATTCTAACTCTGATCTCGCAGACATTCATGGGCGACATTGCATACTTACTATAGGGTGACCCGCTTGCTCAGCTTGTTGCCTATACCATAAAAATCCAAATACTGCCAGCAGTACCTTTTAAGGTCAGCAATTGAATGAGCAGCGAGGAATCCTATACTACGCTTGTCTAACCGTCCTGTATTAAGAGTTTCTAGGTTTAATAAGAGTGATTTTCAATTTAGTTATGTATATGTCACCGGAAAATAACAAGATCCGTAAGTTTATCAATTTACTAGGAAGTTTATAAACTTTCGTAGGATTCTAAACGAGAGATAAATTGTATTATTTTACTTCCACATTTTCGTACATTGATAAACTTACTGAACTCACTTGTAAAATAATAAGTAAGCAATATCCAAACGCTACGCGCGATCTGATTGGCATTTCCACTATGAACATTAACCAACCAGAGAGCAGTATGTTATTTTACGTATTTCAAAGATTCGTATATTTAAAAGAGTTTGTGTGATTGGTTGAACCATATAAATTTTTACGAATAGATATCCGTTAGTTTATAAATTTACCTTGTGACGTCGGAAATTGATAAATTTAGGAAAGTGTGGACGTAAAATACTATAATTTATCTTCCGTTTAGGACCCTATGAAAGTTTATAAACTTCCTAGTAAATTGATAAACTAACGGATTTTGTTATTTTCCGGTAACATATATATTTGTAATCCCACTGTTGATTCTAATATCCGTAAGACAGGTGCTTAAGTTACCTATCTCGGAGTCAGATCAATATTGTGATGTTGTGTAATATTTGTTTATTTATTTACTTTATTTACAGATGCATTAGGGAAGTTTAAAAGCATTTTTTCACATCATAGCGGACAAACGAGCAGACGGCTCATCTGATGGTAAGTGATTACCTCCGCCCATGAATACATGCAACACGTGAGGAATCACAAATGCATTGCCGACTCAGTTGCAATAAAGTCGAGTTGCAAGAAACATAGCACATAAAAAAACTACGATCCAGCTATCTATCCATAGTTTCGGAGAAATCAATCAATTCTGTAATAGCCTATTTCTTCTCATTGTTAACCGACGTCAAATAAGGAGGAGGTTCTCAATTCGACTCGTATATTTTTTTATGCTTGTTCGACGATTACTTTGTTGTAAGCAAAGTCACTAACTAGATAAAACTAAGTAACATTTTAGCTAACAAAGTTTAATTTTCACATATTTTTGATGCATCATCGAACTTTTTAGTGGTAACCCTGACGAAACCCTTAACTTGGCCGACACGCAATTTCTGCCTTTAATAAATAGCTAAACTAACAAGCACGCTTCGCATGACTCGCCTACAACTTAAACCTTACTTATTATAACTTCAGGGCATGTTTTGAGTCACGGCATTAGTTAAAAAACTTTACTCATATCTATATATTTTATAGCAAGATCTGGCAGCAATCCACACACGGAGAGCGCAGAGGGAAAATGAGCACCGCCTGTCTAGTAAATCTTTTTATTTAGCCTTCAAGGTGCTATGCGGGACCTATTATTTGATAGAAATGGGGTGAGCCTTGCGTCTCAAAGCCACTGCGACCAGTAGATGATCTATTGTGGCAGCCCCATAACCTATTACAGCACCTCATGTAGCTCCAGTTCCAGGATAAAACCGAGAATGGAGCTGATGGGGGAGCTTTTGATCTCGTCTGCCGATATCATGTGTGCTCCCAGGTGCCGGCTTCTGCAGCGGTGCAGCGCTATGCACTCGCCGAGGACGTGGATAATCGTCTCCTCGTCCTCGCGACAGAACCTGCAGATTTTGGTATCTGAAAGGCCCTAGTTGTGCAGGTGCTTGTTTAATTTGCAGTTCCCCGTGAGGGTCCGAGTGAGTGCCCTAACATGTCCTCTAGCCAGTTTTATTATTTCTACAGCTCGTTTCTGATCGAACGCCCGTATCGACGCCTTGGACTGTTCTAGTCGAGATAGTCTTTTCCAAAATTCAGTGCTTTGCTTATGCGGTACCTAGGTAGGTAACCTTTTCGAAGCACAATTTTATGCAACTGGCAACTGCAGCGGTGCCCGAAATTTTTTTTTTCGGAAAATCTGAATTTGATATCATTGAGAACTGAATGCGGGCCGTGTGGCAACGCTCATTGGCAATTAATTAAGAAAAAAAATAATAAAGTAAAGGCATTTTCAAAACTTGAATTTCAATTTATAAAAATAAACGACACTATTGGACCTCATAGGTTACTCATTTGAGTTTATGTTCATTTTTAAATCTACGGACATCAAACTACCGTATACAAACAACATCATCATCAGTCTATTGCTGGGCATAGGCTCTCCCACTTTGATCGAATTTGGGCTACTCGTAATCAGCTCCTGATTCTGATCCTGCCAGCCATCTTGCGCAAATCGACAATCAATCTAGCCTAAGGGCGTCGTAGGCGCGTCGCCCACACTAAGACGTCTGAAGCGGCTTGACTCGGGGCGCGTTTTCAGATTGCTCTCTATGTAGAGTCGAGGCGCGGGCGACAACGCTTTCTCCACATTTTAATTCATCTATAACATACGTACGAAACGAATTGACAAAATGGCTGCGGAGTCGTGGCGCAGGCACACTTTAACGTCGCCGCCGCGACTCCGCCCCGCCTTCAGCTCGCCTGTACCGCGACTCCAGTAGTGAAGGCCTTCATTTATTTATGAAGGAACCTTGGGTATGGTAGACGCCTCTGCCTCGACTCCAGTCCGCCTCAACTGTCGTGTGAGCGACGCACCTGACACTACGTTTATCGAGATGCGGACTTTACTTCAGAACTCGTATAACTCAACGGTTGTCGGTTATGGTTTATATAAAATAAAAAAAAAATAAACACCGATATTTTTTATCATTTTCATCAAAGACAAAAAATCTGCTGTATTTTTGTGTGTGGAATTGCTGCTTTTTTCGCTTATTTTGTTGATTTAACATGAAAAATGGAATTCATTCACGATACCTATCATGAGAATTTCGGGATGTAAAAAAATAACGATGAATACTTTTATTATATATTAATAGCTATAGATACTTTGAGCCAGTATATATAAATTGATTAGCCTTAGGTAGGTATAGCAACTCACGTTCCACCACGTTTGACAGGTGATAAATTACTTTTTTCTTGCTTAATTCTCTTGAAAGCCTTTCCCTAGTATTAAATTAATTTATTATAATGCATAAATTATACCGTAAATGAATCGACAGAGAAACACACCTAACTATAATAATATGACGTCAACGCTTCTGTCAAACGCTTTTGTCGCAAATTATGAATTATTTTGTGTAAATTACAAATATTTGCCGAGGAAATTTTTCTTCTTCTTCGGGTGCCTCTTCAGTTTTGAAGGTGGCCGCCAGTTTTTTGAACTTCTCTTTTATCTTTTGCGAGACGGAAAAGTTATTTTATGCTGGTAGTCCCGGTCCACTCCCGTATGTTTCGCAACCACGTCCATATTTTCCAACGTCTAGGACGCCTCCTCATTATAAGTTGAAGAAGACTGTACCTCTCGTGTCTCAACACGTGACCGAGGTATTCAATCTTCCACTTTTTGACGGTCTGCATCAATTTTCGCGTTTGGCTGAGGCGCTACATGACAGCTAATCCGGAGCAATTGCAACAAGTGTATTATTTTGCGACTAGCTACTTCTAACTTTTTTATGCGAGAAGTGGTAAACAAGAGCAGACGGATTGAATCTGATGGTAAGCGATACCTGTAACACGTAAGACACATATACCGACTTCCAAATCGGGAGGATAAAGGAATTTAAAGGTTGGAAGCTTTAAAAAGGCCGGCAACACATTAGCGATCTCTCTGATTTCGCGGATGTTCATGGGCGGCGAAGATTACTTTTCATCATATGACTCGCTTGCTCGTTTGTCGCCTCTAGCATAAAAAAAGCGCGCTTGTGACTCCACTGTTATTGCGGGTGTACATGAGCGGCGGCAATTGCTTACCATTAGGTAATCGGTGCTCATCTTTCAATTAACACGTACAAAAACATTAGGATAGTCACAAATGAGTTTCGAACCTTTACCCTCCCCTTTCCCCTGGATTGAGCCTGCGGAAACACAGCACAGGCTGCTACTTCACGTCGTCACTTTCTGTGAGGCCCTGCAGTATCACTATCACTCCGTTCAAGCCAGCCCATTCATGCCGAAGCGAAGCTCTCCCAGTCATCTTATCATATCTGACAACCCGTTTGCATCAGTGGTAGTGAATGCTGCCTCTGGTGCAAGGGTTGCGGGTTCCCCGCACACAGTACAAACATTTGTGTGCATGATCATGTCTCTTTGTATTGGTCTGAGTGTTTTTATGTATTATAAGTCATCATCAGCCCATTTTAGTCCCAACTGCTGGGGCACGAGCCTCCCTCAATCACATGAGGGGTAATTGCCATACTCACCACGCTTGGCAGACGGGTTGGCGAGGGTTTTGATATAAATGCAGAGTTTTCCTTCTCTGGGTGCTGATGATCATGCCAGCAGCTTTACCTTAGTCGCCTTTTACGACACCTCGGTAAGAGTGAGGGTGGCCTATTCTATATGCCGGGGACCACACGGCCAATTATAAGTATGTATTTGCAAAAAAAAGTATTATATGTATATATTTGTAAATTCCACTGTTGGTTCTGATATCTGTAACACAGGTGCTTGAGCTACACGGAGTCAGATCAATGTATATGATGTTGTGAAAATGTTTATTATTTATTAATATCTATATCTGCGGTCTGAACGGACAATACAGTCAATCTCTTATCTGTGGAAAATGTGGTAATATAGAAATGATTTTTACCGCTTGTAGTTTCTATGTATCCTTTTCGTGACTGACTATGGCCTAAGGGAAAGCTTACCTTGGGATCGGGTCAAAACATTCCTTTTATGTCTTTACGTAAGTGAGTCATATGTGTACCTAATTTTTACCTCGGGTTACAGTTGTTGCGGAATGTATAAAGAAATAATAGTACCTATATGTATATTGTACCTACCTACAAAGTTTCCGCCGCCAGAACCTGATATGTTAAAAAAAAAATACTGGAAACTGTCCGATTTCTTTTTCCGATTTTCTCCTACATTTCAAACACCATTAAGTTGAGAATTGAATGAATAAATTTACGAATTGTTGTAACCGAAGTATACAAAGTATGAGCCTGTATGTAAGCAATAATACGTTTGCTTTATATATATTCCAGTTTCGCCGTGGTCACAAGTAGACTGTGAAGACTTATTAAACAGACGATCGAGGGAGAAGCCACGCTTCGGTATGAATGGATCGGCTCGACCGGAATGTTCTCTACCACAGCCTTACAGAAATCTAACGTGAAGCAGTTTCTGTGCTGTGTTTTGCTGAGTGAGTACAGGAGGCCCAATTCGAGGAAAAAGGAAGTTTAAAGGTTGGCTGCGCACTTGTGACTCCACTGATGTTGTTAGTGTCCATGGGCGGTGGCAATGGCTTACCATAAAGTGACTCGTCTGCTCCTCTGTCCGTAAAAAAAAAAAAAGGACTAAATAAAATAACTGGCATTTTTATAAAATTAAACATTCGAAAATTTCGAAGGCAAAGTGAAACAAACGATACTCAGGGCTCGTTAAATAACAAAGGTTACAAAATTAATTAAATCAATAGTCTCGGGCTTATTTAACCCTGACCGAACCCCCAGGCATCAAGGTTGCAAAAAGAGGATCGAAACACCAACTAGAACGAGGCAGCTGTCAAATCCAGATATAAATAAGCACCAGCCACATTTTGATAAAGGTATTAATCATGAAGTCTGATATCTCAAATAGAAATACCGACAACCAGAATTGTGTCCAACTTTTGCGAAGAATCGCTGAATGTTTACCTTATTCACGCAAATTTTGACAGAGGTTGGATGAAGTGCGAAAGAATTAAAACCGACCAGTTTTCATATCAGGACTTGGAAACCTGCACAGACAATTTGATGTAAAAATTTTAATAATTAGTCTGCGATTCGGTCACCACTAAAAATCAGCGCAATGGCCCAGTCCATAGCTAAATGCTGAGTAGGGACCATTTCGGCACTTAGTTTATTAGATGATTATCTGTAAAATATTTTATGATATAATAATATCGAATAAACGATTATTCTTTCTTGGTTTACATCATGGCCTGTTACCCTGTCATCATCATCCTTTTAACCTATTTCCACAGGTTATCTGGAGTCGGCGCGGTATGTCTTCTTCTTCCATATGTATCATTCGTCATCGAATCATCCACCATTTCTTTTCATGTCAATAATAAATAAATAAATATTTCACAACATCACATACATTGATCTGACTCCAAGATAGATAGCTCAAGCACCTGTGTTACGGATATCAGAACCAACAGCGGAATTACTTTTCTTTTGTAAATACATAACTTTTAATACATAGAAAACACCCTGAACAATGTTCATGCACTTAAATGTTTGTACTGTGCGGGGATAGAACCCGCAACCCTTGTACCAGAGGCAGCATTTACTACCACTGATCCAAACGGGTCGTCAATCTTACATCTCTTTTTCGGCCGTCCTCTATTTCCCATAGGTGCCGTGGCTCTTACACGTCGCCTCTAGAGTAATGCCGTCCTAGCCCTATTACGCATTTCATTTAAGCTGTTCATACTGCTGAGTGAGTCGGATTCAAACCCTAAACAAAACCCTGGGTTGTCCATTTCAACGAAACGCTATCGGATACCAGCAGGGACAGGCCTGTACAGCTAATCACACTAGCCAAGTCACACTGATAACATGTTACCGCCCCAAATGGGTGCGCCCCTCCTTCTCAGGTGTCATGATGCCCCTCTCAAAAGTAGAGTCTCGGATTTGGTCGCCTGTGTTTTCTTCATTCATAATTTAAGTGGCTGCTCCATATTTTGATTGATATTATCATATTTGGTGATGTCTTGAAATCGCGTCCATTGTAATTGCAACGTGGTCTTGTTTACCATCAGGCTGAAGAGAGCCAACTACTATGGCACTATAAAAAATGATTTTCGTAAAGAATACATCCAATATTCTTTTGATCATAATAAATTACGAATCAATTGACATTAAAATAGGTATCGTATACTACTCAAAATAGGCAACATTCTAACACCTAATAATAATGTCCTCCAAGCTATTTCGGCTACAGCGGCCCATCGACTTAAGCGACTTACGCAGGATATATTATGGTGCTCAAGTGTGTGCGCAAACATAAGTAACGTGCTTAACGAGGCACGGGGGTACAAGACCGCCAACTTTCAGACTCCGGGCTGACACTGAGAATTTCTTTACAGATACTTCATAAATTTCATAAATATTTCACAACATTACATACATTGATCTGACTCCGAGATAGGTAGCTCAAGCACCTGTGTTACGGATATCAGAATTAACAGTGGGATTACAAATATATACATATAATACTTTTCTTTTGTAAATACATACTTATAATACATAGCAAACACCCAGACCAATACAAACAAACATGTTCATGCACACAAATGTTTGTACTGTGCGGGGATCGAACCCGCAACCCTTGTATCAGAGGCAGCGTTCACTACCACTGTTCCAATCGATGATTGATAAACTCAGGTACAAATTTTGGGCCGATCAGGGGAATAAAACCCGGGACCCCAAGCGCAGCCGACGCTTTAAAGTGCGACGCACTACCCACTGCGCCAACGAGGCAGCCACACCTAACTATGACGCTAGTATAGCATAGGGTCCGTGCGGTTTCTTTTAACATTATAGCAGACTAAGGAGCAGAGGGCTCACTGATGGTAACTTATTACCGCCGCCCATGGACATCTGCAACACATAAGGCATCACAGATACGTTACTAGCTCTTGAGTAACGAATAAGCTCTTTCTTTCCACGCGTTATCTTACTTTTAAAATAGGTATCTACTTTAACTGTAGGTGCTCTTCTAAGTATATCATTCTAATAATATTGTTATCCACAAGCTAAAAATACGGTAAACATCTTTACTAAAATAATAATATAATGTATGTATCATAGTTTGTTATTTTTATTCTAGTCATTAGTTATACAACATATTTTGGTTGTAACAAACTGAAACATCGAGGATCTTGGTACATAGGTACTCGTAAATGGTTCATAATGTTAATAAGGTGCATAATATTAACATCGGCTGTCTGATAAGAAACAACACATGTATTCGTTTATTGTCTTGCCCAAATGTGTGAACTTGCCTACGACCGTGAACTCGCTTACGTCACCCCAAACCGACTACGTTGCATAAGATTAACAAAACACTTCCTAGTAACTTACCTACTACAATATGTATCAAAACTGAGCTGTTAATATAATAAGCAATAAGGAAACAGTGAAAATAGTCATATGACAAGAATGCGACACTGATTTATGCGAAGAATTTGATTCTAAACTGGGAGAAGATAAGAGCGACTTTGGCATGGCAGTTGACGAGAAGATGAACGCATAGTTACGCAACGTGCCTGAATCAATGTTCACGGTCATGGTTGTACCGCAGCCGATGCCGCGGGACGAGGAAACGCTTGGAGAACCAGTTTCTCATTGAAACTTTGGAAAAAAATTACTTATAATACACTCGTACTCTTCTCGTTTATAATTTTAATTGGAACGGTTGATAACTTGCAGTCAGATAAATAGAACGTAGTCGAAACGAGGCTCTGGTATATGTATGTTTGAGTAAGTCCCTTAAACACTCAGTTACATTTTTATCTTAAGCACGATAATATCTAATACGTTAACAACTTCTAGTTTTCAATCAGATATTTTATAGCTTCTATAATAAATGTAGATAACATTTGTAGGCGATCAGCATCAATCTGGTACTTTTTGGACAATATTTCCAAATTCTAGTGATTTGCTTTTTATATCGTTAATGTTTTTATTTATCTATTTTCTCCTGTCATTATGCCAGTAAATTTCATCAATGTTACAGGGGAGTTGGTTTTAATGGTGTAATTATCCTTTCGGTGATCTTCAATAACATTCATAGTAGGTAGATCTTTTAATTAATAATGTAACGATTCATACGACTATTACCTTAACCATACAAAATTCGAGGTATTGGAACAAAAATTCATTTCAATAGGTTAATTGTTATACGCAAATTTATAAAATTCTAAAACTAGACACTTTATTCGAGAGCAAATATTACATATATATAATTTATGAAAGAATCGTGGAAGAAATAATCATAAAAGTCTACAAAAAAATATGCTTATGATTTGAAAGATACATACACAAAAACAAAGATGACGATACTTGTAAAAGTGATGATAAAACGAATGAGAATGAAAACCTAAGATCAAATTAACTTCTGTTCACAAGAAAACACAATTAAATAAAATATCACTAAATTCAATGTACAAGACAGTACAAGAACATATAATCACTAAGTTCAAAACAGAAGATACTCGACGTGTACTTAGTACATAACCTACTCAGCCTTCAGTAATATACCACCCTCCCAATTATGTAGTTAATATAGTAGCCGAATAATAATGAAGTTAGCACATACATTTTGATCCACATAATCAATAGGCCGTGCAGAATCGGGACCTGAACGGAACGTTCCTATAGCAACGATCCCTCTGCGATACTCAGGGACGCAACCCGTTGACTAATTTAGAACTCGAAATGAGATAATTTCAACTAGAATATATCCTACCAATGGAAACTAGAAAATGAGTTGTGACACACGTGACAAATGTGATTATTACTTGCTTAAAAGATTTTCCTTTTTTACTTTTTTTACACATCAAAACTTATAAACAAAACAACCTTGTACCATCAAGTACTAAAAGTCACTTCCATTGTCAGACTAACTGAATTTCTCAACTTACGGAAGCAAAATTAAAAAATTCCGGCTTTTTTTTCCTAATTTATGCTAACGATTTCTAGATGACCAAGTATTTTTGTCAAATGCCAAGACAAAAAAATACTTCTCTAGGCACAAATATTTATCAAAATAAATTTTACACAAAAGGGTCTTCAAACTGTAGGAATTACAGAAACAAGCCATCTTGATTTTGTATGAGTATTCAGTTAAATATGAAACAATATCCGCCGACACGGCTGCCGACGTAGCTGATCCCTAGCCAGTTTAGACACAAAAGGAAAATCTATTCCGTCGACAAACAACAAACGATTATTGGGCAATGAAGTTATCAAAAGTGTCTCCTCCAGAACCATAGGCAATCTGCGATCTCAAGCCATAACATACAAACAAGCCCCGACCGAGAGAAAGACTTGAAAGTGAAAACAACACGTACCCAAATCCAGCCTAACCCACACCATTCGCAACAGAAACGTAGAAATCCGCCGCCTACGAACCGAAGCATCTAAATAAAAACGGGCATAAATGGATTCGAAACTGTCGCATCCACTGCCAAAATCATAGACGAACATCGCGATATGTGAGTATCGCTAGTAGTTCTAGGGAGGTGTGGGGGAGGGGCGACGCGGGGGCGGAGGTAGGTACGAAGTTCGGAGGCCCGGCGCTCACAAATAGCAAGCTGCGACTTGGCATACAGTGTACTTCCCAAACAGGGCCGCACTACAGCGCAGATCTAGGATTTTACGTTTGGTTTTGCGAGTCCTTTAAGAATTCGCTTCGGTTAATCAAACATATGGATAACTAACAGTGTAACTACAGATATTATTAAAACTGTACGTACTTATGTTCTCCCAGAAAGTTTAATGCATTTAGTTATTTATTTATTATTACAGAGTTTATACAATCTGTCGTCATTATTTGAAATGATAATAAGTACAAGAATTAAAACAGCTCACGTGATAGCGCCTGTCATAATCTCACCTATATATTATAACTTCTTCGAATATTTTAATTAGATAAACCAAGTAGGCATTGTTAGTATAAATAAATTCCAGGGCGCAGTAGTAGTATCAGACTATAAACTGTCCCACTGCAGGGCAAAGGCCTCCATCATAGAAATAAAGTCATCGCTATTATGATGGGATTAGGCTTAATTACCACGCTTGCCAAATGCGGATTGGTGATCACAAACCCGAGCTATGTTCGAAAAATTCGAAACATACTTTTCGCTCGACCCGGGAATCGAACCCAGGACCCCGACCCCGTCACGGCCCGGTACTTAAACCACTAGACCAACAGGGCACAGTGACCCAGAGTAAAAAAAATCGACAACCAAACATGAAAAGTCTATTCAAATATGCCAAGTCCATCAATTTATTTACTAAACTCTCCAAAATAACACCGCAAACCAAGTTGAAACGTATTACGTTAATGATACGGTTCATACAGGCGAAAACACATGATCGAGTCGTCTGGCTAAAATCAAGTTTGATACAAATTCTCGGAAATGAGGCCTTGTTCCCACGGGGTATTTCTCAGAAGGCGGCCCTGACTTTCCATTGTGCTGAGAACCCAGGATGCGGCGATTCCTAGCTCTTAAAACAAAAGAATCCTGTTTAATTGCTCTACATTTACTAATGATTCTAACTAGCATGATGCGATGTCATTTATCTTTTCCTATATAACTTAAAAAGCATTTCAAAATTGAGAAAATACTATTTAGTCTTGCACACGCTATACTGCATATCTCAAGCTAGGAGCATAAAGTCTAGGCAGTCCTCGTAGCAATCAATAAAGCACCAGAAACATCTAATATTAAGCTCAAATCGAATACCTGGCGTAATATACAGTCGACCTTCAAGCTCTCGGCCGCCATTGAGGGAAATTGAAAAGAGCTCTAAATAAGCGGAGCTCAACACGTGCGGGGCTCGGGGGGAGGTGGGGGGTACCGGGCGCGTCACTATCGCAACGGGCCCGCGCCCACACAATCGCCATGGCTACGGAGGCTCGGCGTCGAATGCGGCCCTGGGTGGCCTTGCATTGGTATGGGGAGGGCAATAGCCCCGTCTACTTGCAAGCCGCTATCAATTCGCGCTTGCCAACGTTCTGGCGACGCTCTAAAAGTCTAAACAGCAACGTTTTCCGCGTTAATGTACACAGACAGAGCTAGATGAGTGAATTTTCAAGGTCGCCAGCGATTGCATTTGAACAGAACGTGACCGCGGCGGTTGATTCAACAGTTTTTTATTCCGGCTCGATTGTAAAATTAGTTTTACTTTTTTTGTTGTTGTTATATCTTACTCTGATTATCTGGAAACTGCTCGTTACAAACCATTGTAGTTTTCTTCGATATTGACTTGCGAATTCACCACAAGAAGGCGTTGATTGATGAACCGAATAAAGCAAAAAATAAAGAAACGTTTATTGAAGAAAAGCGCCTTAATGATTACGAATAACTGAGCCTTGGGCTGTCTTAATTTAGATTTTAGAAAGGCATCACAGTTATTAATAAAGTCGGATTCTCATTGTGATAAATTATTTAACATTTATCTTAGCCTTTAGGTCACATTCTAGCAAAATCAGCATCTATAAAAGATCCCAAAATCCATTCTCGTAGTAATGATTATTAATCACACAAATTCAATGGTTTCCACGTGAGGAACTTGACAGATTGTCCATTCAAGCCGCTTATCCTGAACGCAAACGGAACCCGAGATTGCGTGTAGACAAAACCTTAGACTATATCTAGGTGACAATGAAACCCTCCTTTACAATAGCTCCAATAGCTTCTACGAAACCTTATAACAAGCGGTGATACAGAGTTTAGTTCGCAGGATTTTGCTTCCTATTATAGTTGACTATGGTGCATAATCGCGTAAAAAAGCGTAGAATATCAGATTATTGTGGACGTACGCAATAAAGAGGACTGTTGATGGCAGTTTGTAGCGAACGAGTACATCGCTGGCTTTGTAGTGTTATTGTCGAGAGGGCTTGGGTCAGGGCGTGCAATGGCTACCGTGTAAAACGATTATGTGGATGGAGAACTGCATTGTGGGTATATCGTGTCGGAGCCGCGGACTGGACTGCGTGCGTTGCGGTGCGTGCCGGCAGCCAGTTTTCCTCAATATCAGACTGGGCGGCCTCGATTTTCAGCGCTATGCCACGATAACTTATCCCGCCCTGCATACAACGCAGACTTTTAAATTGTTCTAGCAGTATTTTGCCTTCGAAACAAATGCGTGTTCATTTTATGGTCTGAGAGGTCGACATGGATTACTTTGACAAGAATCATTGTCCCATTTCTAACTTATTAAATTACACGTTTCGGTGCAATTAGAATATATTAACTTTTATTGTAGATTATTATTCTTTTTTACATTTATGTTACTTATTTTAGGTAAATTCAAGTAATTTTTAAAGATTGACAATAAAATATGAATAGAAAAATTATATACAGAAATTAAATTCTTCCTCCAGAAATTAGAGAATATAGTTAGGTCACAGTTGCCCAACGCCAAGTATAATATCCCAGAAAATGTAAAATTGCCTCAAACGGGAGAACATATATTTATTATATCTATCAAAAGTTTGAAATTATTATTCGTCGAAGGCTCCGCTACGGCTACGGCACGGCTCGCCCAAAGTGTACTACAATTTTTAAAAATAAATATAATCGATACAGAAGTAGACATGGCGTGTTGCCGCGTCCTATAAACCAATAAGCGTAGACTCCGAAAAAAATGTAACTCCATGTTTTTGGCGTCATGCTTATCGGTGACACATTTCGCTCTATGCGCCGGCTGGGGATAAGGAGGGAAACTGGCGCGACGGAGCCCACCCCCCTCACTTCTCAGTTCCCACCCCCCATAGTTCCAATAGGCCGTCTCCTGGTGCCTCGCTGGCAAAACGCTCACAAACCGTACTTGCTGGAGTGACAGTTGGCACCTTTGACCTTTTGCTAGATTTCACATGACACTAAAGATTTTTCTGCCCAAGGCCCGTTGTTGGAAATTATAACGACGGGGGGCTAGTGGGCGGCGATCAAAGTCCTCCCAGCGAAATTCCTGGAATAAGAGTTCTAAACTGTGTCAGCGACGATCAAACACGTGTAGCCGTGTCGGGTGCTTGCTTAAAGTTTTTTTTTTTTATTTCTCAACACCTCTTTAGACATCCACGTGCCCAATCGAGGTCTTTATTAAAAATTCAATTCTCCAACCGGATTTAATATTCCGCCCCCGATAGTTTACATTTAATTTAATTACACAGTTAGGGTTCTGTGTTAGGATACCTACCATGAACGTTTGCTATGAATTAATATTCGATAGTATTAAGTTGGAGCGGATGGGAGAATCGCTGACCTTGCCGGTCCTTTAGTACCTAAAATCTTTCTCTCTCTGTTAATGTTGGAAATTTACAAAGCCGAAATTGGATTTGAAAAAAATAGAGCTTTGAAGAACGGCTGTACGGGTACATTTAGGTATAAGTAATAATCCACCAACCGATTACGGCTACGGCGGCCAATCATAACGATCAGCCACTTACGCAGGATATATTATAGTGCACAAGTGTGTGCGCAAAGACACGCATCAGCGCACTCTCTTTTCCCTTACCCTCACATTCCAACGGGACACTAGTCGGGCGCAGGTCCAACGGCTTAACGTGCTTTCCGAGGCACGGGGGTACAAGACCGCCAACTTCCAGACTCTGGGCTGACACTAAGAATTTCTTACCGAAAACTTAGGGCCAATTTTTTGGCCAGACCCGGGGTTCAAACCCGGGGCCCCATGCACTGTCGTCGCTTTAAAGTGCGACCCACTAACCACTATGCCACCGAGACAGATTTATAAGTAATGCACTGAAGAAAGTGGTTTTTAAGGTTTGGAGGGAAATGTTTTTTAGGTAAAGATTTTCACTATTTGAGTAGTCACTCAAATGGTGAGAATCTTTGCGAATGTCTCATTTATTGCACTAAGAGTACAACAATCTTAAGGTCTTATCTTAATATATATAGTAGCTATTTCTTCCACACAATCTTTGGGCAGAGAAGAGCAACGACAGAGCACGATTATATTATTAAATCTGTGAGAGCAACAGTTAATTTATCGAAAATGTCTAAACTATTGCGCATTTACTTTACTAATATTGATTTCCTTTAACCCAGCGCTACTTGTATTCAAGGTAAGAAATAGAAAAATTATGACGACCCGTTTAGCGCAGTTCGAGGACCGGTTGAAATATAAGCACAGAACAATTTACGTGGACATTGGGTCGCGGGTTCGTTTCCCGCACCAACAGAAATATTGGTTGATGAAATTGATATTTGTGTTGGGTCTGGGTGTTTATGGTACCATCGCAGTTCCTAGTTATCATAGTACAAGGGAAAACCTTAGTTTAGATAAGGACAATGTTTGTGATGTTGTCTATGTTGTCTCAATTCATTAAACTACTCGGCCAGTGTTACAAAAAAAATATTACACTACTCGGCCAGTGTTACAGAAAATTTATTACACTACTCGGCCAGTGTTACAGAAATGTTTTTGATTTACTCAACCGACACAATAACAGTTTTAATTTGTTACTTCTCAGATATAATACATATAAAAGTTTGCAACCGTTACGGGTAACTGTAAAAATTTGCTATATTAATAACATGATATTTTGTGATGATAACATGATAACTGTGTACAGTTTTGGCAAAAAAGAATTTTCTATTTCATAAGAACGAACATCAACGCCATCAACTCAGATAACAATCGAATCCTTCTTGTAACATGAAACCGAATATGAAAAAGAGGAACATTGTAACAATTGCTCTGGACCCCTGAAGGACTGGAGGTGTGAACCCGTCTAGACGGCCCAACGACGGGTTTTGACAAGGGTGTTGTAGACGACCTTGAACTTTCTACCGGCTTAAGCAAATGAGGCTGCCCCGCGTTTAACATACACATATGTATCCCATTTTTTTTCAATCCCTAATAAATCTTCCCACAACCCTCTCCCTTAAATTAAGCAGGCTCTGCAAACTAAACTGGACAGATCCATTCCTAAAGCATTCACATTAAAACCCACTAAAACTTTGTATTTACTCAGGGAAACGAACAAATTCACGGGCTAGTGATCGACACTCAAACAAAATACATCCAATTACTTATAGCAGCACGCCTAAAGGAATAGAAATGCTATGTTTCAGATTTTGAGGAAACCTGAATAATTGATATTGGACGACTACTCGTATAACGTCTACCGGCTCCAACGAGCTCCTTTGTGATCAACATTTCAAATCTTCATCGAGTTTTCATTACAAAAACAAGCGGGACCTGGCCGGGTACAGACGTACGAAAATAAGTTCAGCCAGTTCCTAAACAAAAAGAAACTGAAATAAACAAGGTCGGGGAATCAACGTCGCCGTCGCCGCCGCCATAAAGACCGACGGCCGTCCTTGAAAATGGGGGGTTCTTACAAATTGGGTTATTACGGTGCGTGGGGGCGTGGGGGGCGAGACGGGACGTGCGAGCGGGAGGGTTGCTCGCAGTTGCGTGAGGTTATGCGGGTGGGAGCAGGACCGAGGAGCGTGGGCGTACCTCCGCTGCGCCACCCGTCGCCCGGCACGCCTCTCCAGGAAGAACTCCCGTCCCAGACTAGGGTTCCGGCGCCGATCATTATAATTACTCTCCAAGGTGAGTCGGGAGCTGTGCAACCCCACCGGCGGCCTAATCCACCAAACGCGCCTCCGCCGGGACGAGCCTGATATCCCCGACATAATATTACGGGCACCAAACATTAAAAGCACTTAAACATCATCTGCCCATCCGAACGGCGGCAATTATGAAGCAAATTAAAAGCCTTCTCATGATTTCGAGTGTACTGAGCTTCATTAAGGTCGAAATTGGGGCCTAATTTCATGAAAAGCCTTATTTCAAAATACCTCATTATTTACACTATGGCAATTAATGAATTAATCAACGCCAATTCTGAAATATCATATGGGACGTTGACTTAAGAGATAAGAGTATTGGAGGCCCATTCGAGAGGAAAGGGGAGTTAAAAGGTCGGCGGCGCATTTGTGACTTCGCTGGTGTTGCGGGTGTCTTTGGCGGTCCGTCTTCTCGTCTGCCATTATCACATAAAGAAAGAAATGATGATAGAAGAAAGAGCGAGAGGACCTGGAGCCCAATTCTCGTGCTCGTGACATTTATTTTCCTACGACATATATCACTAAAACATAGTTTTTTTGTATGGTTTTTAGGTGATATCCGCCATGTTTTCAAAATGTCACGAGCATGAGAATTGGGCTCCAGGGACCCAATTCTCGGGCTCGTGACATTTATCATCATACGACATATTTACACTAAAACATAGTTTTTTTGTATGGACTTCATGTGACATCCGCCATGTTTTCAAAATGTCACGAGCACGAAAATTGGGCTCCAGGACAAAACCTATTATATTATCATCATCTCAGTGCCGAATACAGACCTCTTCTTCATTACGTCACTCCTATCGGTCCCCTGCCAACCTTATCCATTATTTCCCCGCCACTTAAAATATCATCGGACCAACAGGCAGGTGGTCTTCCCACAGAACTTTACAATATTATTGGCTGCCATTCGGCAAGTATTTAAGTCCTCCCAAATTGAGGGAAATAAAGAAAAATATTACAGAAATGTAGTCTGTAGTCAGAATATCCATCAAGAATTTATAATGGTAAATCTAAGAGCTTACTCTCAAAGAAAATGACTATTGATTCGTCTAAATATCCGGAGTCGGGGCTTGTAGTCACTAGGTGTGCCGAATCGCAAAACTACGCCTACTTATATTTTCTCATACAAAAAATACATACGAGAGCTAAATATAATAATTTTGGCGATTTCACTGAACGCAATGTATTAAAGGTACCTACACTACACATTCAAGTATTCTTAGATCCCCTAACATTTTCAACTCTCAGTGCCTTATAGGTTTACTGTTTTATCACGGCCTAAGCACCACCCCAGTATTTACCGTGGGAGAGCCACGCTTCGGCATGAATGGACCGGCTCGACCGGAGTGACCTCACAGAAAACCGGCGTAAAGCAGCACTGTACTGTGTTTCGCTGCGTGAGTGAGGGTGCCGGAGGCCCAATCCGGGGGAAAGGGGGGATTAAAGGTGTCCATGGGCGGCGGCAATCACTTAACATCAGGTGATCCGTCTGCTCATTTTCAAATTTCCGTTTGCAAATATTTTTTAATTACGAAGCCGATACTCCAAAAAGTGACCAGACTTTCTAAGGCGCCGATCCTAAAAATCTGAAAATTTAGGCGATTGAAACTGCGGCGAATGAACCTGAATACCTTAGCCTAATCACCTCAAAAGTTGGGAAAGTTTCGGGGCAAGTTCGCTGGGTCTTTGTGCCCGCTCTTTGGGCGCGCTCAAAGGCAGTTCATTCAGGTGTCATGAGCGACAGCTGCAAATGAAGAAGCCATTGATGGAGTCGGGTAGCTTTGGACAGTTAGATATTGGGATTTTTTTTTGCCAGACAATCTATATCGCAAACTTGGACATCATCTGTACTGTGAATACTAAATAAGGATAGCCAAAAGCATGTCACAATTTAGATTTTTTTTGACATGACTGAAATCCGGAAACCCTTGTGCTTCAGCGTAACATATTAGGCCAGTGTGCTATGGAGGTCATCAAAAAAACTAAATTAGAATTGGATGTGTCTTTATAGACATAGATAAGGATATATTTGACATAAAGTTGCTGAGGTACTATAACAGCTGGTAAAGTCAAGCCCCACAATCGTTATCTCTGGGCATCTTCATGAGAAGTCTTTCAATCGGATCTGATGGAAAGTGACGATGAGGTCTAGGATGTTACACGTTTACCTAGAAGATGCTCTTTTATTTTTGCCCTTATGATACATAATGTCCTCCAAACCGATATTTCGGTCATGGCGGCCAATCTCAGCGATCAGCCATCGACGCAGGACATATTATAGTGCACAAGTATTTGCGCAGACACAAGTGCACTCTCTATTCCCGTACCCTCTTATTTCGATCGGACACTAGTGTGACACGATCGAAGAGGGATTAGGCGCAGGACGAACGGTTTAACGTGCTTTCCGAGGCACGGGGGTCCAAGACCGCCAACTTCCAGACTCCGGGCTAACACTGAGAATTTCTTAATAGAAAAACTCAGGTTCAAATTTTGGCCCGACCCGGGGATCGAACCCGGGCCCCAAGCGCAACCGTCGCTTTAAAAGGCGACCCACTAACCATTGCGCCATCGAGGCAGTCAGTAAAGTTAATAATACAGTTTTAGCAGAAATATTTCAAACCATGATCTAGCTGGGCTGGTTCCCCATTCGTCTAAAATACCATCCCTCATCCATTTTTAACACGGTAAAGTGTGTCACGGTACATAATAAAATCATATGACATTAAAAAGCATAACAATCATAAAATAAGGTGGGTTATTTTGTTATGAATACCGATTGTGACAACTTTGCACATCAAATCATGTGGAAAGCTTTCACCCTCGCGATATGATCGGTGCCGCGTCGGTGTTCGCGGCGACACGTCACCGTTCAAGTACAGGTATTAAAGGTTTTATACCAACGTAATATCATTAAGGTGACGGGTAGGGCACACTAGCTACGCCAATCGATTTTAATTTTTAGCTACTAAACCGGATATATTTTAAACAATTCCGGGGTTACAACCTCTCGGCAAACACTTGTAGTATTTATTAAATAACCATGCATAAATGTTGGGTCCAAACAATTGATTCACGCCAAAAGAGCCCATTTCTGGCGCTAATCAACTTTTCGCGTACAAAATCTATATCCGTGCATATATCTATGGTATAACGTCAGATTTGTATAGGATGACAGCCATATACCATAAATTATCGGTATCGGAATAAGATTGGTCTAATCGGCCCTTAAACGTACATTTTTTTTTACATTATGGCAGAAAAACGAGCTGAGCTGAGAGAGACTGCTTACCTGTTGGCAAATGATTACCGCCGCCAATGAACATCTGCGATACACGGGGCATCACAGATGCATTGCTGGCTCTTAAGGGAAGAATAAGTAGGAAGTGGTTTGTTAAATAGTTTTTTAGATTTTCGCGTTGCATTATAACTATAATATATCAATACGGGGATTAACACGATATTTATTATGTGAAAGAACATTGTGTACTCACATATTTGGCTCGACGTTTCGGCTACGTTACAGCAGCCGTGGTCACGAGCGGACTGGCGGAGCACGGCGTCGTCTGCTGGGGCCGGGCTGTGAATCTTCGGACACCCTCACATTTTTTGATATTAATTCGCCACTAGATGAATTGTCAGTGAAGCTACTCCGACACACTACACTAACAGTAGCCGAAACGTCGAGCCAAATATGTGAGTACACAATGTTGTTTCACATAATAAATATCGTGTTAATCCCCTACATTAAGTAGGAAGTGGCGTGAGAAGACGTACGATGAAGAAAAGCTATTACAAATGCAGGAATCCTGGACATGTCCATATTTTAGTACCTTAACTTACGCGCAGTCTTTACTGCTTGTCCATTGTCTCAATGATAGAAATAAATAGAATTGTATAGTAGTTGACTTCGCTGGTTATATCAGATACCATTTTCAAAATTAATCGTCCTCATCTTAGCATGTAATTCCCAGTCGCGTCCAAAGCTATCGTTTCGGAGTCCGGGGTACCCTTGGACCATGGTCCAGGATTCGGAGTCTGGTAATTACAGTGAAGCGACTACCATCTGAGCCTAGCAACCCTTAGACAGGGAACCAGACCAGACGTGCAGGTTTACTAACGATGTGACATGACATTCATTTTTAATATGAATGTTTATTAATATTTCCCGTGAATATTTGAATGACCATAAAACCGGCTAGACGTTATATTTTTAACTAGCGGCCGCCCGCGACTCCGTCCGCGTGGAAAAGTAACTTTTTACCCCCCTTTCAACCCCTTACAACCCCCTTTTCGCAATAAAAAGTAGCCTATGTGCTTTCTCAGGGTCTAGATTATCTGTATACCAAATTTCATTTAAATCCGTTGAGTAGTTTTGGCGTGAAAGAGTAGCAGACAGACAGACAGACAGACAGACAGACAGACAGAGTTACTTTCGCATTTATAATATTAGTATGGATTGAGAACTTTTGCTATTGCTACATATTTACCTCAATTTTGATGAAATACTAATATTTTGTAAAATCTCGAGCTTAGTCAAATACCGTATGACCATACTTCCCGAATGCTGAATTTTAGTCCAAGTGTACCTACGCCGGGCTCAGAAGCAACAACTTTAAACACAACTGGGAATTACACCCTAATCATCATCATCATCATCATCATCAGCCCATTTAAGTCCCCACTGCTGGGGCACGGGCCTCCCTCAATCACATGAGGGGTAATTGCCATACTCACCACGCTTGGCAGACGGGTTGGCGAAGGTTTTGATATAAATGCAGAGTTTTCCTTCTCTTTAGACCCTAAGATGAGAAGGAAAGATGCGTCAAATCGGGAATAAGTAGGAATTATTCAATACCTATATTTTTATTGGGGAAACGCTTCATGAAATACAAATATACCCTCCATTATAGGTACGTTAAATAATTTGTTCTAGAAATACAAGATAGAAAAATATCACCCACGACCCAATCTCCAATGTAATGCAACAAATATAGAGTTCGTACTAGTGCAATAAGGTAGAGTCGAGTTTCGTAGAAGGCATTCTGAATGTGACTAAGTGCTATGGGAGCTCAGTTGTTAAGAACGTGCCACTTCTGTACTGAAGGACGTGGGTTCGAATCCGAACAATAACCTCTAATTACTACTTATACTTCTAACTGGTACTGCTAATTTTGTGTTATAGATGTAATACAATTTTGATGTCCGCTTCCCATGTTGTGTACACATACTGGTGGAGTTACAGCCAAACATTGTCATCATAATCATCATCATTTCAACTAATAGACGTCCACTGCTGGACATAGGCCTCCCCCAATGTTCTCCACACAGATCGGTCCTGTGCCGCCCGCATCCAATGGATTCCCGCGATGTTCACCAGATCGTCGGTCCACCTTGTAGGAGGCCTGCCACGGCTGCGACTTCCTGTACGTGGCCTCCACTCGAGGACCTTTCCGCCCCAACAGCCGTCTGTTCTCCTCGCTATGTGCCCTGCCCATTTCCACTTGAGGCGTGCAATCCTTTGGGCTATGTCTGTGAACTTAGTTCTCCTGCGGATCTCATCATTTCTGATACGATCACGCAATCATTCATTGCATAATACAATGTTTGCTGCCTGATCAAGCGGCAAACATTGTATTATGCTGCATATAAAGTTTTATTCTGTTAAACATTTGCTGTAAGTCTGTTCTGTGTGCGTTATAAAAAAATATTAATTAATTAATTCAAATATTATGTGCCTGCGTTTCACAAAATGAATATCTTCAAAAAGACTATAACAATTTGAACAAACAAGTTGCAAATCAAAACAATCATTTAAGCCTATCGACAGTTGACCAAGGAATCCGTACGTTGTCCAACTGCTAATAGAATAGCGCATAGGCATACGGTGAACAAAGTCTTACTGCGTTAGAAATATTCCGATAAGATATGCGATGACGTAATGTTGAGGACTGGTAGGCAGGGTTGCCAGTTATTAGATTGATAGATAGTTACTCTTTATTGCACAACATAAAAACCTTAAAAACTAGGTATACAGAGATAAAATGTACAATTTAGGCGGTCTTATCGCTGGAAGCGATCTATTAAGAAAATTTGCCTTTTATTGATGTGATAGGTAGCAGGCGAGCAGACGGATAACCTGATGATGAGCGATTGCCGCCGCCCATGACACCCGCAACACCAGTGGAGTCACAAGTGAGCTGCCAATCTTTAATTTCGTGTCGGATAGTTATTGAAACGTATAACCATGATTCAGTTAGTTCCTTGGTTCTCCTTTGAAAGGGTTGCAAACAGACTTCCCAAATCCTGTTGAGATTTTTAAATACAATCTGTTATAAAATGACGTCCGTCGATCCGAATGGCGCGTGACCTACCTATGAAAAAACAGACAGCGACTCATCAGGTTCCTACAATTTGTCCAAATTCCTCAACTGATATTGAACCAAACGTGTTTGACATTAAGTTTAGAATCGACTGAACAAATTTGACAGGTTTGTATACTTTGATTTGTGGCAGTACGTACTTACCTATTGGCAGCCCTACGACTACGCACAATTATGGGTGTATAGCTCTCCTAGCAACAAAGTTCGATAGAATTAAACGCAGTACATTATCTAGCTGACGACAACTTGTAAAAAAGTACAGTGCGTGAGATTTTTTTACATTCTGATATGTGACAGCCGATGAGACCTATTTTTTTTTCAAAGTACAGAAGTATCTTAAGAACGTTTGTTTGTCACTCGAACGCTTCTGTAAGGTACCTACGAACTTAAACCCCAATTATGAAAGCGTCGAGTAACCTTGTAAAAAAGTACACTGCATGAGATTTTTTTACCTTTTGATATGTGACAGCCGATTAGACCGATTTACCAAAGTACCTAAGTATATTAAGAACGTTTGCAACTCGCTCGAATGCTTGTCCAAGGTACCTACGAACTTAACCCCCAATCATGAAAGCGTGAGGTAACTACCCAATACGCCATCGGCCTAAAAGTTTTCAACCCATTTATTATAAAAAAAACCCTTTTATCTAAAAAATCAAGAAAATAATTTATCTCCTGTTGGGTTGTGTGTAGCACCCAGTAATACTTCACTTAGTTATTATCATTCATTTCTGTGCAAATTCCTGTTATTTTACGATATGGCAGAAGTGTTTATTGTTAGCGATTAGTTTAATTATAATTTTAAGTATATCAACTTTAATACTAATGTAAAACCACCCGGACCACTAGTTTAAAATGAGTACTTAAATAATAAGCTCTAAATATCGATTCAGTGACTATGACAGTTTATCCATGATGTGACAGTTCATTCCATCTTACGGTAAATTATTTGTGAAAAAGTAGTCGATTTTTTTAAATTTAATCCAAGAATTAGAAGCAATTCCTAATCATAATATTACTTGGACACCTTACTTATTACAATATTATAATTTATACTTCAGACAACAAAAGAAGGTTATGTAAACGCCACTGAACGAATCATCGTTCAGTGAACGAATGATTTAATGATTCGATAAATTTTGATACTACCCTGCGGTACTAAGTGGTCTATGGTTAGAACAAACGTTATTCCGTAATAATCATGAACTTGCTGGTTTAATATTTAAGCCGGTATCAGAGTATTTTTTACCAGTTCATTTGACAAGTCCATTGTTGCCACTTATTCTATCTTAACCCATGTTGTTCATAAGTTCAGTTAATGTATAGCAACCTGCCTACAGTCAAAAAGTGGAAGATTTTACAGACTACTCCGACTCATAATCATGGGTAAATTTGATGGGAGGAGGCATATGAAGGAGGAATTCTTGGATATGGAACATAACTACCAGCAGAAGACCGGAATCTCCTGCGTAGAATAACTCTTCTTTCTCGCTAAAGCAAGAAATAGGTAATGTTTAAAAAACTGGCGGCCAACCTTCTAGGTTGAAGAGGCACTTAAAGAATAAAAGGATAGAGTGTAAAAAGAACAGATACAATTGATGATAACAGAGCTAAAACGAGAAAATATGATTGCATGAAGTGTAAAAATAACCGATATAGTGCATTTATGTAATTTACCGTCGCGACGATAGTGTCACACTTATCTGGTCCAATTTGCTCTGCACTTCTTTATCATTCTTCACCATCATCACCTCCCTCTATCACTCTCTTTCAATTGATCTACCGTCTAGTGATCTAAATGACTTAGCTAAATGAAAAATAACATTTTTCAGTTCAGTGAACAATTTTTCGCAAGTCTAATAATTAGACATGTCGTAGTCGAACTTGTAGATGAATTTCATACGAGTACAAAAAGTAAGTAAATACGCTACCAAAACTTTTAGGTACTAGGTACCTAAGTTTTGTTAATAGTGCATTTTGCAAACAAAAGCAAGGCCATGAATATTAATTACCTCTATTCTTCGATTTCCAAGGTTCAGTGACCTAAAACAGGAGATGACTGAATCACTTGATTAGTCATGTGGGCAAAAACTTAGAAACTGCACTTTGAAATTGTTATTTTATTTTCATCTGAACAATTTGAAAAATACTTAGTCAAGTTGTGAAGCTAGTCATAGCTATCCTAATAGTTGAACACGCGTTCAACTTTAGAGCCTTTGAATCGATGTGGACGTAAGATAGTAATAATAAACCTTCATCACATGAAGACAAGTTTAAAGTATTTCAGCAGGAGTTGGAGCGTGCTATGCTCAGAGTATATTTTACTGTCGGATAAAATCGGAACAAAGTTATTTAACAAAAACCTAATGTCGATATTGCTTGCATGATCAGCACGCTAAATTGAAGATAGGATGTCATCCATCTCGAAGATGTTGCAATTTCAGAAAGATGAAAGTTAGATGCAGACTGCTCAAGACCAGGTGTCTTGACGCTCCTTGGGCGCATTACAACAAAGATGTGGGAATCGAGCTAACAACTCAACATACTATATCTACTGTGACTCAACTAACGTGTACTGCAGTTACAGTAGCATATACATTCTCGTATAGAGTCATCTTACGCACTTCTACGGCAGATTCCGGCGTCTTTTAACACACAGCTGTTTCACAAAACTGGCTTAACGTTACTATATGAAATATTTTTAAATCAGTTCTTTAAACAGCTGCTTTTAAAGTCGATAAAATATCTGACAGTTGTTAACTTTGGATACAAAAACACACACAACAAAATTATATCTTTGAATATAATGTAATGTATCTTTAAAAAACAGCTGTTTTAAATGTCGGCGAACTCCACTAGTAAAGAAGACAATGTCTCACAGTTGTTAACATTGAAAATAAAAACATACGACAAATTATATCTTTGAATAACAGCTAAGCATAAACAAAAAAGTTACAAAAAGTCTCGGCTGAAACAACAGGAGAAGGAACTTGAAAACTCCAAAGAGAACAGAAACTTCGCTACTCGAACAAGCAATACATTTCATTATACAGCAATAAAAATAATAATCTCACAGCGAAACTGTGTGCAGCGATTCTTAATAGCAACCCGTATCATATTGAACTTGACCCCTGAGGTACTCTGTTAGAGCTATCGATCGTTGAAACATAGGTCAAATACACCACACACACATCCGTCTCACACTCGCACGTAATAACGTATTTCATGCAAGTAATGTTACCAGGTTTAGTCATGAGACGGGACGAGACTTCGAGAAAATCTGGACTCAATTCAAACTCAAAAGATTATTTATTTGCATAGGCTTGTACACAGCAACAAATACAAATAGTCATACATTAAAACCTTTTGAAGCAATTTATAAGTATAATAATAATTTACAAGTCATTACATATACACACCTCAACCCCGTCCAGGGACACTGCAAAATTGATCGCTTCATTCCAAGCACAAATACATACAACTCAAACTCCACGCAACCGATTCCAAAATATTTTTCACACACTGTCAAGACAGTGTGTATTACAACACACTGTCCTGTTTTTACAAAATCTGTAGTTACTATGCAAAACTGTTAATTCCTACGGGAAAACATAAATAAATGTATCGATAGGAGTTAGATTGCCACTAAAAGTTGTACGCCCGGTATCTTCTATGGTGGTCGTAACGAACGAATCTCAGGCTTAATTCATTTTGTGTATGTTAAATTTATTACTTTGTTTTAAGAGGATAGGATCAAAAATGAAATGATCCAGAAGTGAATCAAAGTCACCGATCGACATAGCTCACCCGTCACCCACCAGATTAGCAAGTTAAAGTAAGCTGGTCAGAAAACCCGTAGAACTGACAATTGTTAGGGTAAAGGAGTTCTGGTGGGGAGACTACTTATCCATAATCGTCAGGGTGATTTCACTTCGTACATTTGCCTTAGTATGGGAAAAATAGTTCAGCGCTTTCGTTAGACGGAGCTTGTAAAAATCAGATGTAGCTTGTAAAAATCAGATGTAGCTTTAAAAAGCAATCAAGCAAATAGTTCAGCGTTGTTTCGTTAGATGTCACTATGCATTTTTACATCAAGCTAGTAAAGCGTGTTTCCGAAACAATGACCTCAAGCCGCCTGCCCACATTACAAATTTTAAAAAGTATTGATAATATACCAGAGATCTAGTAGGTAGGTATTGGGAATTTTGTTATATAGCATATAAAATTATTTCTGATATTTTGTTTAATCGTCTCCCTGACTGGATGTTAAAGGTGGCCGTACTACACTGCCGTTGAGTATTGGTCGTTTTCCTCTAGATGGCGCTAGCACTGGCTAAGCTGGCTAGTATCAGTATATAATATAAGTTACTCTATGGTAATCGTAGTAGAACGCCCTCAGATCAGAGAGCCTACAACAAAACCGTCTCTTAACGAATGAGAATATCCGTGACGCATCCAAATAAAAGAGACGCACAGCGCGTGTGAACGGGATAAGGATATCGATTGCGAGTAGCCGAAGACCGATCAAATTGGCTAATATTTGGAGAAGCCTTTATCCAGTGGACTGCAACAGATTGATTATATTAATGACTAATAATGTAGACACGGATGCACACACCCAATTTTATGATATTTAGAATCTTACTTATTTACTTAATACGCTGGCTCCCGACCCGAAGTGGTTCTTGTCACGACACGAGAATACGCCTTTCTGTTCTCAGCCACCTATCGCCAATCCGGGCTTTTGAGATGACCGAGATCTTTTTCGACCTGGTCTATCCAGCGATATCTAGGGCGGCCTACTGGGCGCTTCCCGATGCGCTTTACGATGCACTGCAGCAGCTCTCCATAAATTGTTAGTATCCAAGTTATTTAGCAGAAAAACCTAGATCTGCGTCTACCAAACTGTTATTAGACAGATCTTGATGTATGGGTGTGAAACTTGGACACTGACACTCAAGGAGGAGGAAAAGCTGCTGTTAATAGCAGAAAGATATTCCGAAAATATTTAGAATCAGAGGGTGAAAAAATATTACTGCGCTAATATGACATTTCACCATTGACTTGCCCTTGGCCATCAAAACAATATACTTTTCCTTTATGTTTATATCTGCAAATGTCAAGTGAAAATTGATATAGCTGTAATTGTATACTGTCTTTGAGGCTGTCTGGAGTCTGTATTGACTGTTGCAAGCAAATAACTTGACAACAAAAACTGATTCGTTCTCGAAAAAAGTAATCAGAAAGATATTTAGGACCGATTCGACCAATCTTTATCCGTGGATAAAGCTATGGTACAACTTCAGATTTGTTTAGAGTGACAGCGCTATACCATAGATTTAATATCGGATTAAGATTGGTAGAATCGGCCCTTAGTATTATATTTTTAATTAAACCCAGTTGGTCTAGTCTGTTGGTCTAGTGGTTTAAGTACCTGGCCGTGATCTCAGCGTCCTGGGTTCGATTCCCGGGTCGAGCGATAAGTATGTTTCGAATTTTTCGGACATAGCTCGGGTTTGTGATCACTAATCCTTTGCCCTGCAGTGGGACAATGTATAGGATAAAAAAACCCAGTTTAGGATTTAAGATGTTTAAGATTAAAGTGATACTGCGATCTCACTAGCACCGCCTATCAATTTGTATTAATTGTGACGAATATAGGATATTGTTGCAAAAAAAGTATTTATGATTTTTCAAGATATATTTGGCACAAAATATCTCTTTAGAAGTAACCAAATTTTTGAGAATTGCTAAAAGTGGCCACTTTAGGCGGAAATCAAAAATTAAGTTACATGTAGAGGGATAATTTGTGCCAGATATATTTTGAAAAATCACAAATACTTTTTTTTAGAATCTCATTGCCCATTTTTTGCAATACAAATTAATACAAATCGATAGGCGGCGCTAGTGAGATCGCGGTATCGCCTTAAGATGTTTTGATCTATTCCTAAAATCTGGATGTCCCATTCATAGTGGGTTAATCTGGTGACACTATTTGCAACTCAAACATGCACGTAATACTAATTTGGAAGGGGTCATCGACCTCGCCCAATGTGCGTCTGCAAACATGTGTCAAACACTAGCTAGGAGATATTTGCCAAAAATAAATTGCTAGTATTGTTATATTTGAGAGTGATAAAAAAAACTCTGCACGAATGCGACACTAGCTAGCTAGCTTTGTCATAAATGTTTTAGAGAGCCCTCATCTGGGCGTGGGATTCCCGGTTGCGTCCAAAGCTGTCGCTTTAAGCTCGAGGTATGCTTGGAACATGATTCAAGATAGGAGAGTCTGGTAATTACAATGAAGCGACTGCCGTCTGACCTTCATAATGGTAAATAATTACAGACCGCGTATAAGATAGAAAAGTAGTGCATAGGTGAATGTGACGTAATGGCCAAGCCATATATTTTGACAAGAATAGTTAGTAGAGTTTGTGAAGTTAGGTCTTGTAGAGTTAGGGCGAGCGTGTAGCCTCAAAAGATGGCTCGATTAAAGATAAAGCCTAAGAGTTGCATTTATAAAAGTTCAATAAACCTTTGTTAGTTAAAACGGCATTATGGAACACTTCTTACGTTTGAAAGAAAACAAAATACAACATTTTCGAAAAAATAATGAAAACTGCTCTATCTGCCACACCCAGAGTCGTTGATTAACTTAGTTGGCTACTTAAGAAAATATATTGACACTTATTTTGATACACATAAAGACTACCGATACTAAAGTTAATGAATATTAGCTTAAATGACGTCTCTGAGTACGGCCGTATGACACCCTTTTAGGTAGCAATGGTTTAACAAGCACTTATGAATAAGACCCTAAATAATTTTTGATTTGTGAACTAACTGTAAATTGACGTCGATCACATTGTAACATTATTGTAAGAATAGCTGAGTAGAAATAAAAAAAAAATGTTTCTGCGAAAAATTAGTCACTGTCAATATAATTTAGGGCGTAAAATGTTTTATAGGTTCAGGCATAACCTATACGAAAACAAAAATATTAAACTATTATTTAGGAATGACACAAAGGCGACGGCTCCTTTCGGCAGAGGATTTGTGCAATCGGCATCAAAATGATCTTATTGTTTGAATCTTCCAAACATATCTGAGCATTTGACAAAACAACACCTTTAATACAATATCTTAAGGTGAACTTTTATTTGTTGTCATTTGTTCTCGAAGAACAAATAAAAATGCATCTTGGCATACCTACTGATGGACAGTTGTCTTTTGTCAAATGCTCGATGTTTTGATAGGTTTGGACGCTAAGATCATATGGACGCTGATTGTACGAACACCCTCCGATTATTTTATATAATTTAGATATAATACACCACGTAAAGGTGCGTCCACATCTGACGAACACGCCGCGAATGCCCAGATCGCACGAGCGGCACTACAATGGCACACGCGCGAATATATTAAATGCACAGCTCGCGCGCGCATTCGCGACGCGGTCGTTAGATGTGGATGCACCCTTAGGACGCGTGTCTTTTATATAGCTTCTAGCAAGTGTCCAAGGTGTGGTTACGTCAAAAACTAAGAATTTTTGTGTTTTAGTTTGATTAAAATAGAATATTTGTTTCCGGCAATCGACCGCCTAATTGTGTATGACTAGAAGCGTGACTCAAATAGTTTTATTTGAAAACAACTGCATAGTGATTTGAAGCAGATGTAATTGTAACAATCATTTTCCTTGTATTTACATGAAACAGGTTTCTAAATAGCTTTGCAATGAGATGTTTTTTTTTTCCTTTATAATGTTTATGTTTATAGGTAATTTTCAAATTGAGTAATTTTGACTTGAGACTGACTTCGACCGTTGACTGTGATTGTTGAACTTGTACTCCACTGTATCAATTATTTCACTTAAAATTGGCAAATAAACTATCCTAAAAAAGAGGAAGGTAATACAATATAACATAATTACGAAGCTTCGTAAGTCCATACTGAATATAAAAACGATTTTGATTTGGATTCAGACTGTATCCTCCTCTTAACCTGTTATTCCTGATTGCATCCAAAGCTGTCGCTTTGGAACTCGGGGTACGCTTAGACCCTGATTCAGGATTTGAGGGGTCCGGTAATTACTATGAAGCGCCAGCCGTCTGACTTTAGCAACTCTTTTGAAAGGGGAACTAGACCAATGGAATCATGATTACACGTTTCAGAAGCTATCCGAAAAGTGCAGGTTTCCACACAATGTTTTCCCTCGCCGCCGAGCCAATGGTAGAACTACGTACACAGATTTGAAAAATCTAGAGGTGCATGCTCGGATTCGTACCACAGATACATGGAAGGCGCGTTTTTATCCACTTAGCTACCATCGCTCTATGGTAATGAGCTACCTTCGTCACACTGTATATTTACATTAACTATGCTATTCTCTAGGATAGACGTCAGTATTAGCCAAAGTATACAACTAGCCGACAGAACAAGCCTCTATAGTAAGTATAGATACTGGCCAAAACACAGGAATGAAAATAAACCGCGAAGCATCGCCCGGTCGACGGCCGGCATGCTCACTCTCCTTAGGGTTGACAGCTCATCATACAATAAAGAAGTGTCAAGGCTATCATATCAAATAGTCATGGGAGAACCGTAATAATGTTATATCGTATATGTTTGTCGTATGTAATCAATCCTAATAATGGAACTTGTGGACAGCGTTGGCGCACGTAGTAGCAACCGCTACATCTACTGGTCTCCTCATCCTCATCATCATCATTTCAGCTAATAGACGTCCACTGCTGGTCATAGGCCTCTCCCAATGTTCTCCACACAGATCGGTCCTGTGCCGCCGGCATTCAATGGATTAAATAATATAATAAATAATATAATTCTCACAACATCTCATACGTTGACCTGATTCTATACTAAGTAGCTTAAGCACTTGTGTTACAGATATCAGACAACAGAGGAACACAAATATATACTTAAATACATATATTACACCCAGACACTGAACAAACACAAGTGTTCATCGCACGAATATTTGTCCAGGGTGGGGATCGAACCCACGACCTTTGGCGTAAGAGGCAGGGTCACTACCAATTGCGCCATCCGGTCAGTCAATTCTCGGAACGTCAGATTCTCGCAACCTTCACCAGATCGTCCGTCCACCTTGTGGGTGTACGTGGCCTCCACTTGAGGACCTTTCCGCCCCAGCGACCGTCTGTTCTCCTCGCTATGTGCCCTACCCATTGCCGCTTGAGACATGCAATCCTTTGGGCTATGTCTGTGACCTTAGTTCTCCTGCGGATATCATCATTTCATCATTCATCTCATCCTCATAATAGCGTGTAATTCCCAGATGCGTCCAAAGCGGTCGCTCTGGAGCCCGGGGAACGCTTGGATCATGATTCACGATTTGGGGAGTCTGGTAATTACAATGAAGCGACTGCCGTCTGACCTTTGCAACTACAGGTGCAGGTTTCCGCTACTGGTATCCTCGGAAAACTAATGCCGAAGTGTCCGCCGGGCACCTCGACTATATGCTGAGAGAAGACCACTTGTTTTTAGTGTTACTTACAGTACGAACACGATCAGAAGGCACTTCAGCGACACAAATAAAATAATAAATAAATAAATAAATATTTCACAACATCACATACATTGATCTGACTCTGATTGATAGGTAGCTCAAGCACCTGTGTTACGGATATCAGAATCAACAGTGGGATTACAAATATATACTTATAATACTTTTCTTTTGTAAATACATACTTATAATACATAGGGAACACCCAGACCAATACAAACAGACATATTCATGCACACAAATGATTGTACTGTGCGGGGATCGAACCCGCAACCCTTGGACCAAAAGCAGCGTTCACTACTACTGTTCCAAACGGTTCGTCAAACCGTTTGACATGGACATTTGTGACATGGACGGTGCAAAACGTTTTTTCTATGCGAAAATGTCAAAACAGCATTAGTTCCGACTTAGGCCATGTGCCAAATAACCGTGATCGGACTGTACTCTAACTCTTAACCAATTCTGTCATGAACTCTTATTATAAATGTGAAAGTGTATGTGTATGTCTGTTAGTTTGTCAGTCTTTCATTGCAAAATGTAGCGATGAATTTACGTGGTTTTTTAAGGAGATAAGTATTTAAAGGGATGGAGAGGGAGTGGGCTACTTTGTGGCAGTATTCCTCGCAGATACTTACACTGTCGGGGCGAAATCCACATCTTCATGGTACTTTTTAATGTCATCGTCAGCCCATTTAAGTCCCCACTGCTGGGGCACGGGCCTCCCTCAATCACATGAGGGGTAATTGCCATACTCACCACGCTTGGCAGACGGGTTGGTGAGGGTTTTGATATAAATGCAGAGTTTTCCTTCTCTGGGTGCTGATGATCATGCCTGCAACTTTACCTTAGTCGCCTTTTACGACACCTCGGTAAGAGTGAGGGTGGCCTATTCTATTCTGCCGGGGACCACACGGCGTATTTTATGTAGCATATTTTAATGTAAATTGTCCTCATTCTAATAATTTGCGTCAAACCAATTCCGTACAAGGTAAGAGTCTATACTCTTACCTTTTGGGCTCCATAGCCCAGGGTACGCTTAAACCATGATCCAGGATTCGGAAAGTCTGGTAATTACAATAAAACGACTGCCGTCTGACCTTCATATAATGTTGATAAATAATTACAGACAGCGTATAAGACAGAAAAGTAGTGTATACGTGAATGTGACGAAAAGGCCAAGCCATATATTTTGACTAGGATAGTTAGTAGAGTTTCTGAAGTTAGGTCTTGTAGAGTTAGGGCGAGCTTGTAGCCTCAAAAGATGGCTCGATTAAAGATAAAGCCTAAGGGTATTTTTTATTAACGTTGAATAAACCTTTGTTAGTTAAAACGGCATTATGGAACACTTGTTACGTTTAAAACAAGTGTTCCATAATGCCGTCAAAACGAAGGTCGGAACCTTCGCAAGCATTACAGAGGTGATCCAGACCAACTGGATCTCAACTCAAATATTGTAAGTATCCACAATTTTGAGAAATTCTTTATTCTTTATAATTCTTTATAATTCTCACAACATCTCATACGTTGACTTGATTCCATACTAAGTAGCTTAAGCACTTCTGTTACAGATATCAGACAAGAGAGGAACACAAATATATACTTAAATAGATATATTACACCCAGACACCGAACAAACACAAGTGTTCATCGCACGAATGTTTGTCCAGGGTGGGGATCGAACCCACGACCTTTGGCGTAAGAGGCAGGGTCACTACCAATTGCGCCATCCGGTCAGTCGGTTATCCGAATCATGCAAGTTTTTTCATGATGTTCTTATTCACCGTTGAGCTATTGGTAGAGGTATACGCATATATTTCAAGAATCCAAAGGTGCATTTTTTTTTTTTTCGGATTCGAACTTTTCGTATGGAAGGCGCGTTCTTATCCACGATCGGTAGCTGGCGTTGCGTTTATATCTACATTGTGGTTCCATGCCACCGAAGCTATATATATAAAAAAAAACACACAGAATGATTAGGCAACCCTACAGGCATATTATGTCACGCCGGCTGCGTCCGCGCATGTAGCAATGCTATTAAATATAGCTAATATCTGAGGCGTTATAGTGCATTAACTTTTTGCTATCGCGTGTGGGGGTCCTATAGTACTATGTTTAGAACTGTGGCTGATATGTGAGCGTTTTTTCGCCACCCAAAACGGATGCAATTAACGTTATAACAAACTATTATGTTGGATTTTTTTATGATATAGGAAGCAGACGTATCACCTGATGGGAAGCGATTACCACCGCCCATATCCATTGGATATCTATGAACTTAAACTATACAGGTTACTATTAACAGTGTTTGCTTATACTTTGTGATAGTTTGTAATACCTAACCGTGTGAGAGCCACGCTTCGGCGTGAATTGGCCGGCTCGACCGGAGTGGTGCCACAGCCTCACAGAATACCGACGTGAAGCAGCACTGTGCTGTGTTTCGCTGCGTGAGTGAGGGTACCGAAGGGGGAAGGGGGGTTTAAAGGTTGCCAGCGTACTTGTAACTACACTGGTGTCGCGGGTGTCCATGGGCGGCGGCAATCGCTTACCATCAGGTGATCTGTCTGCTCGTCTGACCCTATATCATAAAAAAAAAGTAATACATATTAGGCTTGTTAAGTATACTTGTGTGTGATAGTCATTATTGTGTGTGATGACATGGACTAATACATAATTAGTCCATGGTGATGGTCAATAAATGCTGTTCTTTCTTTTTTCCTAAAACAAAATTCAATTAAGTATAGACTATTGTATCCCACTGCACTTTTATATACACATTGTAAGGTTCTAACAGTAAGACAGTTATTTATAATGAACACCGTTCTTAAACAGCACTGAATCTACTAACAAAAGAAGGAAAGATAAAGTTTGCTCTCATAATGCTCTAATGAAGCGTGCTTTTTCTTGCCGTTTTTACGTGTACTTGGGCCCACTTCTCTATAATAGACTTAACGACATAGACACTATATATCCACTAACCTATACGTTAGCGTAGAGTAAGATTAAGTTTAAGTTGTAATTTATTGCTTATATGATTAAAGTTTCTAAGACCTATTTTTAGCCCGAAACACAGGTCACCCTAGTTCAGGCAAAATGTTAAATATGTGTACTATTATATAAGATTTATTGATCAAAAGTTGTATTAGATAAGTTATTTGAAATATTTTTTTATTGCGTCCTAATTAAAAGTCAGAACAATATACCTATTTGATCTACCGATCAAAGCACTAATTAAATGACAACCAAGAATAGGACATTGTCCTGTAGTTAGACCACCTGCCTGTTGGTTTGATAAATATTGCATCTGTAGCTCATTAGCTACTTTCACTATTCATTAATAGTGAAAGTAAATAATGTAACTACGACTTGGAGACCTTCAAGAGAAGAGCGTACTCCTTTTTAAAAAGGCCGGCAACACATTAGCTATCTCTCATATTTCGCGGATGTTCATGGGCGAGTTTCTTACTTTCCATCAGGTGACTCGTTTGTCGCTTCTAGCAAAAATAAATACCTATATAAATCATAAAGGCTGAAACAATGATGTTGAGGATTAGATACAACAGAATAAGATCTTTTTCACATTGTACATGCAAGCTAAACTAAGGTACACTTTTACCAATTTTATAAATTACACCAATGTACCTGCGCTGAAGTATTGTTTTCTAAAACTACGGCAAAATCTTAACCAATCATAACACTCCATTTACGCGCGCCAATAATTACAATTCCTTATTGGTTGATGCGTCAGCGCCACGTTTGGTGCGAGTGCGTTCAAGAGAGAGATAGCATTCCTCTCTGGATTTATTGTATTTAGTCTTAACGTAATAAGGTCTATATTTTAACTGCTTTCGCAATCGTAATCAATCGGATTTAACTTGCTCTTCTGCGTAGACGAATTTTGCCGATGTAACTTATAAACTTGGTACACCTGTAACCAAATACACTTTCTTTCACACGTGGCATTGTATAAAAAACATAATCATTAAAAACAGTATTTGATTTCAAAATATTTTTTTAAACAATACCTTGAGAAAAAGACGCGCATATTCGAAACGTTAAAAAAATAAACATCTAACAAACCAAATATCTAAAAAAAACTATTAAGAAAAATATCTACAAGTTTAGATTTCGCATTTATAGAGAGACTATTAAAAATTTTAAACAACACCGTATAATGTGCAAAATATCAGATTAAATGTATCGTAACGGAATTGCTACGAAACGCATAAAATCTCCATACTACGAACTACACGCTACGACTGCACCGATGCACCGTAGCATTGCAGCTACGGACTACGAGATTCGTAGCATGCTACAGATTGCACATGCAAAATATTTGCAACACATCAAACGCATTGGAATCGAACTTTTTCTTCAGTTTGATTTACCGAAGTTTGTTTAGTGCTAGATACGAGTATTTCGGTCAAGTCACCGATTGTATAAATATGCAGGTGTAGCGGTAAATATATTTAAATAACTTATGAAAATTAATCTTATTTTCGTTCTGGTATGCTAGAAGATCAGAGCTCCCGGCTATCGTCATCTTATACCCATCATGAAATACCCTAGCTGCCTAGTATAAACTATGTTATATCAAAGAGAATTAAACTGATTAACCAAATTTTTTTTGTTTATCTTTTTAACCTCATCATTTGTTCTTCGAATTGCAAGAACTCTTGACAAAGTTATTACAATACCCATATATCCCAACCTCGGACTATTCAACAATAAGAGAACAACGCTTCGGCTTGAATGGACTGGCTTGATCGGAGAGATACCACGGTCTCATTGAAAACAGGCGAGAAGCAGCGCCTGAACATTATTTCGCTGAGTGAGGGTACCGCAGGCCCAAGAGGGAGGGAGTTTAAAGGTTACGCTCTTGTGTCTCCACTGGTGGTGTGTCCATGAGCGGTGGCAATCGCATTCCATCAGGTGATCCGTTTCACAGTCAGTTTGCTTGTCTGCAACTAATTGCATAAAAAACAAAGACATCCCAACCTCTAAGGCTCCGAATACTCAGACACTTTTTTTCTTCGAGAATTAATCAATGTGACTCAACATCATCATCATCCTCTTAGCGTTTTTTCCCGGTTGCGTCCCAAGCCGTCGCTTCGGAGCCCAGGGTTCGCTTTCCTACTTCGACTCCTCCACTTCGCTGTGCCAAAAGTTAAGTAAAGCTATAGTTGGGTCAAAATAACAGGTCACATTTCACGCTTCATCAAAATTCGACAACTTAACTTTGTAACAACGTTTAATTTATCAATCCATCTATATTAAAACAGCGAAATTTCTTAACTTTGAAAATTATGTTTGCATTTATTTATTGCAATAAAGACAAAAAAGATAATTTCACAATTTACTTTCTCTGTTAAAGTATTTGTAAACTTATTTATAATTTAATTTTCTAGAGAATAAAACGTTGGGGCAATGTTGTATCTGTGAACCCGTTTTCTTTTTAAGCTCCAGGGATTTTCCCTAAATTATCGAACTAATACAATGTTACTAGAACTAGTACACTCGTGTAGGAATATTCAACCATAAATGAAAAGCCACATTCGGTTTGAAATCAAACGTATAAAATGTAACGTATAAATGTCTTGTTTAAAAATATGAATACATTAATTACTCTTAGTAAACAGAGAAACTATATGGCACACAGTATAAATGCTTTGATTTCGAAGAAAAAAAAATAAACTGGCTGCGAATCTATATCTAGGATCGGCACCTGCTATCCTCTTTCTTTTCAATAATTTCGATTCACATTTCTCAACACATAGGTACTAATAACTTCTTTTCCGTGGAAGAGATTCCATTATTATTATATTTCATTCACGTTTGTTTGAATTAAATATCGTTTTAGTGGTCAGTTGATTAGCACGCATGTCATCCATTACGATGTCAAGCCACCACTAAATGTAACTTCCTAATAATAAACATATGAATTCCAATTTCCCATAGGCCAAAAAAGACCTCAAGCCCAATTTAGATATCGAATTCGAAAAATATATGGACGTATGGAAATTTCTCGTTGAACTTCTTTGTCGAGGCTACGAAAATTGGGCTCCTGTCGTACTTGAAATCGTATTTTAAAACTCAGACACTTTAATCAAATTATTATTTTAAGACAAAAAAGACAGTCGTCTGCCAATCCTATTTATTCTAATTTATTAGAAATCATTAAGGTGGGTATACGCTAGACGACAAGCCGAGCCAAAAAGCCCATTTAAGTCCCCATTGCTGGGGCACGGGCCTCCCTCAATCACATGAGGGGTAGTTGCCATACTCACCACGCTTGGCAGACGTCTTGACGAGGGTTTTGATATAAATGCAGAGTTTTCCTTCTCTGGGTGCTGATGATCATGCCAGCAGCTTTACCTTAGTCGCCTTTTACAACACCTCGGTAAGAGTGAGGGTGGCCTATTCTACTCTGCCGGGGACCACACGGCAATGCTACAATAGATATGCTACGCTACCTTGCTATTGATGCGTCTAATATTCACCAATCACGTTCATTGAACCACATAGCATAGCAGGGAAGGAAACGGTTTCAACTAAACTGTGACTTTTGTATGTCTGAAGGTTTATCACTGAAAGTAGACATACTTATTTTCCTCGCACAGCTACATAGCTTAGTATTGGTGGAAACGGTCAAGTTTCGCAGCGTGGTTTCACGTCTTTGCATCATAGCTGCATATCACATCTGTGGTGAAAAGGCGCCCTTAGACCTTTCGAGAACATAATTACTAGGACCAAGTTCTTCAATCTGTAAAAGGATTTAAGTACTTACAAGTTGATCAATTCGTTAGCCCTAGTAGTACCCGAAGGATTTCAAAGGGAATTTGTTATTAGACTTGCCTTAGAATAATATAATGACTAACATAATAAGCGGATCGTGGACGGCTTAGTTTTCAAACTGATAGGTAAATTCTTAGACAGTGTGTCAAATTGTCTAAGAATAAATTGATGGAACATAATTCTACAATTTATTTTCACGTGTGAGTCTCACAGATATTTTTTTGGCCCATATAAAGATAACAATGTATAAGAAAGTGTTTCGCCGAGTAAGTGAGGGTACCGGAAGGTAGAGGACTTCAGATGATCTATCTGGTCGTCTACCACCTCATCATCATCATCATTTCAGCCAATAGACGTCCATTAGTAACTGTGCTGTTACTCCATGACCATGGCGCTTGCAACAGTGCCGAAATATCGGAAACTCAAAAATAAGGTAGATGGTAGAAATCCCGTAAATAACTATTCTAATGTTAGTGACCATGAAAGTTAAAAACAATATAATAGACGTCCACTTCTGGACATAGCCGTCTGCTCGTTTGTCCGCTAATTTGTAAAAAAAAAAATTGGCCTCCCCAATATTCTCCATAAAGATCGGTCCTGTGCCTCCTGCATCCAACGGATTCCCGCGATCTTCACCAGATCGTCGGTCGTCCGTCGGTCTACCACCTATCACATAGAAAAAAAAGTAATGTGTCATATTTATTTATTTAAAAATAATAACCCCAGATCCAACTGGAGATTTTAGAAAGAGAAGTGAAAACACAAATAATCATAAAAGGTTGCCTTTTTTCGTAAGTCAAGGCATCAAGGTAATTGAGCCATCTGCGTATAAAATATTCAATTTAATGGATCACTACCCTCAACAATGAAACACTACAGGATTACAAAATCAGTTGGTAATCAATCATACACGTCTCAGAGTTGAGTAATAGTGGAGGACTTTGTCAGGATGTTGCGACTTGCGAAACAAGTGCAAAGCAGATGTGGAGGTTAATCACTTCGTAAGATCAGAGAGTGAGTTTCAAAAGGAGCACATTTAGCTACTTAGGTTAAAATTTAATCCAACGTGCGAAATACCATAGCGTGTTACATAACATAGGGTGGACATAGGTCCTCCTCCCGATGATTGATGCGTACGTGTCATACGTACGCAGTATTATAATAAAAAAAACGAAGATATCAAACATAAGTGCACTATCTATCCTTTTCCTCTCACATACCAATGGGAAATCAGTGTGACAGGACTAGAAAAAGATCAGGCGCAAGATCAACAGCAAAACCTGCTGAGACAGGGGGGTACTACAAGACTCAGGGCTGACTGTGAGCATTCCTGAACCGAAAAACTCATGTACCAATTTTAGCCTGACCTATAAATCGAACTAGAACCTCAGGCGCAACCGCCGCTTTAAAGAACGATCTGCAAGGCACTGCGCCCTGAGACAGTCGATGACAAAAAAGAACCCTGTAGCAACGATTATTTTACGTACCTAAGTATTTTATCATGAACATCAATCAACATAGTACGAGAATAATATGTACTAGCTATATTAGAACCACTCTTATTACCTAAAACCAATTTCTCAAATGAGTTTCTTACTTGATGGAGCGGCATCGATAAAATAGATTTTAACATCTAGGTATCTATCACCCAAAAATAAAAGAAGCAATCTTATTTATATTGATGCAACATGTGAGGTTCTTCATTAGAGTGTATCGAGAATATACTATACTAGATGTTTAATGGCATATGTTTTAAAACATTTAACAGACATCACATACTCGTATCTAGATAAAGCTTACGTCTTAAAGGTATCAGAACCAGCGGATCCTAAATATTATAGTTGACTTTAAACAAAAGGAGAGGGCTCTCAATCCGTTTCGGGATTGCATTTTGCACAGTGAAATGGAATTTCAAAACGATTTTTTCTTCTTTTTGGAATATAGCCTCGAGGCTTAAACATATACAATTTGAATACAAATTTGAACCCCCGTTTTGCACCCTGTGCAAAATGTCAAGTTACGTACCTACGTTGAAAGATCAATCAGTCAGTCAGCTTTTGCCATAGACGAGTACCCTCGAGTTTTCTAGTTCCATGGCTTTCGCTTGTATAGATTTAGATTACTCGTACATAGAGACTACAACAACATACTAATGTTTGCCCCTCTGGGCAAACATTAGTATGTCTACATTTCTCTAAATGTAGTCGATAGAATGACACACTCACATCTGACCAGTCCGTCTGTCACACAAAAGAGGCAACATTTTATAATTTAAATTTTAAATGTTTAGATGCTGTTTCTACCTAGAAAGCTGTTCCCCGTGAATAGGATAGAGCAGGTCAAGATATTGTTTACAAATAAACTTAGATTGTCATAGATGAAAAAGAAAAGAAAAGATAAAAGAAGTTCAGATTAGCAGATTAGTAGTTATTATTATAAAGTATAAGAAATGACAAAAGTATAAGGACAAAATATTTTGGCAGTGTATGGCATCCGTCACCGGTCCAGTGGCATTATGATGGTACCGGTCCGGAGTCCCAAACAGGTTCTGTGGCCTTGGGCCCGCGGAAGGTTTCCGTGTGCCCCGGTACCGTCGGCGCCGTTGTACATTGCACGCTGGACGGACGTTAACTTTTGTGCCCTTCGAAATAAAGTCCACGAATAGTCAAAAATGATTTGATTGACTGACTGTGTGTGGTTGGCGATGGCGATGTTTTGCAATGTGTGAGTTTTAACTCACACATTGGAGCCCTTTAGGGCTCCAATTCGATGGATTTGAAATTAGTTACGGTTGTGAGTAGATTCATATCTACGTCATTAGTAGATTACACATTGTAGTCGATGTGTTTCGTACGGATAATTTAAGGGAACATATTAAAAAATAGTTGCTACGTACATATGGTTTGAACTTAAATATTAACAGAGGTATAACCATATCATTGTTGTGACAATTTCTAAGATGGCATTATAAAGAGCCACATTGATCAGATCCCTCGAAACGAGAAGATAGTGTATATCAAGATCGTTTACGTTTTAATTCATCAAACAATATCGGAGATCGAAAATCCGATACTAACATGAATATCGCTAATGATTCATTGTAACGAATATGAGACTCTCGTTATGTTTTTTCCCAAATTTCAATGCTTTGGCATGAATAGGCCGGCTCGACCGGAGTGACACCACCACACGGCTTCACAGAAAACAGGCGTGAAACATCACCTGTTTCGCCAAGCGAGTGAGGATAAGATACCCATTCCAAACCCACTTGTAACTCCACTGGTGTTGCAAGTGTCGATGGGCGGCGTCAATGTTTTACCATTAGGTGATCCGTCTGCTTGCCTGCCACTTATCACATTAAAATACGACAGTCATTATATCGTACATAATATCCTGCTATTAGGAGGCCTCAGTATTTTTATCTATAGGTGTTCATTTATCAAAATTCTATTAGATCGCTCATAGTTTCCAACTAGATTGTATCAAATAGATAAAAAATTACATAATATACAATGAGTTAGATCGGTATATTCGCAAGTAAACACGTTAGAAGTAAACATCCAAAGATACTTATGTTTTTATAATGTATCAAGACGGGAATCAACACGATATTTATTATGTGATACAACATTGTGTACTCACATATTTGGCTCGACGTTTCGGCTACGTTACAGCAGCCGTGGTCACCGGCGGTCCGCATTCTTATGAGAAATGAGCACGCACCTCTATCTATTTATGTATCTTTCTTTCAAATCCATATGGATTACAGTTTTAGCAATTTTATAAGTTACACCAGCGTAGAAGTCTTATTTTCGAAAACTGCGGCAAAATGTTAACCAATCACAACGCTTAATTTACGCGCGTCAAAAATTACAATTAGTTATTAGTTGATGCGTCAGCGCCATGTTCGGTGCGAATACGGTTAAGAGAGAGATAGCATTCCTCTCTGGATTTATTGTATTGAATCCTACCTTAACGCAATAAAGTCTGTATTTCAACTATTTTCGTAATTGTAATCAATCGCATTTAACTTGCTTTTCTGCGTAGACGAATTTTGCTGATGTAACTTATAAACGTGGTACAGCTGTACCTGTTATAAGCTCGTCGGTGAGGAAAGCTGTACGTTTCGAATAGTTTTGTCAAACCTACAATAAAATTGTTCAGATGATGAATCTGAATGAGTAGCTGGTTTGGTTCCCCTGTCACTTCATTGAAATAGGGATCACAACGTTTTTTCTTTCTGATTGGTAAATAAACCTTTCAAAAAAGAATGACCCTGGTTATCTTGAAAACTCTTCGACTTATCACAATTCAACAAAAATTACATAATGTACACCTTTCCAATGCTTCATGCTAGCTATATATATAGCCTATGACGTGACCCGATTTTATTGACAACCAATTTTTTAAAGTGGACTTTAGTTTTCCTCTCTATAAGACTCTATAAGAGAGTCCAATGAAAAGTTAGAGATTGAAACTCTATATTCAACACGCAACGACGGTTAAAATAGCGTTGAATTCCATCAGTACATTCATAATCTTCTTAATTTCCTACATCTTCCTGTTTATCATACACTAGAGGCCCGCCTACACTTCGTTGCAGGACATTAGTTCCACTTTATACCAAAAGATGGCGCTAGTTGTCTGTTACATCGCGCAGGCTTTTGTGGTTTCGGATTACCTATAAGCGTTACCGCTGTAAAGATTACCTATTTATAAATAGTATCTATAGATATAGGTGAATCACTATATGTATATCTCTGACAGGAATCTTCGGTACGCGAATAGGAAGCGTGGGCCCAATACATCCGAAGGACAATACCTCGTTCCAATTGCGTTGTACTTATACCCATAGATAGAAGATGCCGCACAAAAGACGGACCCGACGATGCTTTAGTATTCTCTTTATCATCCTACCCTCAGTACGCTTTTGTGAGGAATAAACTGGAAAAACCGGTTCTGCTGCAAATAAAAAGTCCATTTCGTAAATATGATTGGATATTTTTGATTGACGTTATTTATTAGACATTGAATGTGTTTGGAGGGACGTTTTCGATATAAGGTCAATATGGGGAGTCAAGTTTCAATATTCGTCTATAAAAGAATAGAACAGGACAGTAAGAATAAGCTGGAAAACGTCATAATTACCGAGGAGTTACACATTTTTTTATTAATTGTGTTCTTGTACCAAGTACTAAACACAACATGAGGAAAATCATTAACTACCAAACAAAACAACAGTTATTATTGATAAAGAAATCAAAAGTTTCAAATAAAAAAATATTTTTGGTGTAATAAAGAGTAAGTATCTATCAGTGAAAGTCACAATCGATCACTTTACATAATTTTCATTTAAATACTCTGCTATTATTACATCAAAAAACCATGATTTTTCATTCTGTCAATACTTCTACATACAATGACATTGCTATAATTACATCAAAAAACCATGATTTTTCAATCTGTCAATACTTCTACATACAAGGACATCTAGTGGTGAAAAGAATCCAGAAAATTCTAGCACGACTTGCCCGCGACCACTCTGACAAGAGTACGACTGAGTAGACGATATACTAAACCCCAAGGCCGCCAAAGCAGCACCTACGTCGCACTATGTTCGCGCACGCGGGTACAGTATCGAAAACACACAACACGCTACCAAGATGGATTATGTAAAATCTTAGCCCACTCACGTGCTAAGAAACGATTTCGTCGCATTCTAAAGCCATATTTGTGCACCCTGAACTTGTAAAACGTAAAAGGAAGTCGATTGGACGTTTGTTAATTAACCTGACGTATTCCGACCAATAGGAAAAATGTAGTTTAGTGATGTGCCTACTTTAGAGAGGCGACTCAAGTTAACTTGAGGTTGGATACATTCGTAGTTTTTTACTTTTATACTAGTATCGTATTCTTCAAATGTAAAAAGCCTGCATTTATTGAAAATTATTAAACATGAGTACATAAAATAAGAAAACACCAACAATCTACCTCAAAAATACTTCTGGTCAGTGAGTGAGCCAGTCACTTAATTGACTACGGAGCAGTATGCAGAACTCGAGTCGGAGATAATCAACTCAACATTCGTGTCACGAAGACCACTAGTGCTTATTCAGTTACTGGTTATTATAATAGATATATTTAAGTAAATATTTGCAAAATGCAAGTGGCTCGTGGCTAATATACGAGATGTCGTGAATGTTGACAATTACCCATACAATAGACAGCCCAAGATCAACTGCCTGTGCCATCCACAGCTGAACATAGCCTATTAGTTACTAAGGTACTGTGGTAAACTATACCAGACATTCCTCATCCAGTAACTGCCAGCAATCTTCCTAAAGTCAGCAGTCCAATACTAAGCTATTTGTAAGTAGATAGATATACTTTATTGCACAAAATACACAACATAAAGAGAAAATTACTTACTGTAGAGCCAACAATCGATGAAGCAGACGAGTTTTCGAGAGAAGACTGCAATTTGGCAAGGGTAGTGTGAGGCACTTGAGTAAACTCAAGTTAAGCGCAACTCGACTAAGTAGACACATCACTACTCAAGTTCACAGTGTCGTCGAGTGCGTACGTCATCGTTCGTCCTCGCCCTTTACCTTGGAATGAATATTATCGACGGAAACAGATAAACGTGCACGTTACCTCGGAACAAAGAACGAGTGGGTCAGGTCTCACTAGGGCAGTTTTAATGCTAGAGGCGACCAACGAGCAAGCGAGTCTCCTAAGGGTAATTGATCCGCCGCCCATGAACAATTGAGATCAGAGGATTAGTAAGCCCACGCTTCTGAGGAGCAGTATCTTCTCGCCGTGCCAGCACTACAACACCCAGACTCGGGAGAGTATGTCAGATTACTCCCGGGTTAGAAGCCCATGCCCGTACTCACGCCCCAAGTCGTGAATGATCACCAAGAAGAAGAGTCCCTGCGTTAGGGGCCTTAGCTCTATATATTTTAGATTTAAAAGTTAAGTACTAGTATAAATCGGACCGATTATTTATCATAGTTTTTGTCAAAAATCTTTCCGCTAATTTGACAATATTGTAACCACATGGTTACTTAAAAATATTCACGAAAGCTGTGAAGATCGTAAACAAATCCGGTGCTGCCCCATATACCTACACAGACCAACCAAACCAGTGATTAAGTTTTTGTTCGAGGACAATCATAAAAATGGACCTGTTAATTGTTTATCGATATCAATACCACAGTATAACTACTTGATATTGTACTTGTAAGCTCGCATGTAAAGAAATTGTGTAGCTGTTAAAACAGAGAAGTGTTTGACTACAAAGTCAAGGTCACAAGTAAAATCAAGTAAAGTCATCATCATCAGCAACCCACACTCGTCCACTGCTGGACATAGGTCTCCCCTAATGCACGCCACTGCTCCCGAATTTCGGCCACTCTCATCCAGCCCACACCAGCCAGCTTTCGAATGTCATCATCCCATCTTGTCGCAGGGCGTCCTACACTACGCTTACCGAGTCGCGGTCTCCACTCAAGGACTTTACGGCTCCAACGGCTGTCAGTTCTGCGGCTAATATGTCCAGCCCACTGCCACTTCAGTTTGCTAATTCGGTGGGCTATGTCGGTTAAAGTAAATATAGATAGTAAGAAGTAAAACAGTAATTAAAATAAATTATAGATCGTCGCATATCCGCTGCCCTTTGATTTAAACATAAACGGCTGCTCTTAAAATATTTATTAATGGTTTAACCGGTTTGCACTAGATTTTTGACTACAAATCACTTTTGCATACTTATTACTCTTATTATTAGTTACCTACTAGTTTTATGGAAAAGCAACTAGAAACCATTTATATTGAAAACAAATAGTTAATCAAACCCGTAATAGTTGAATTTATACACCAAACGAAGAGGACATTCCCGTTTGCATCCAAAGCTGTTGCTATGAGCCGTGTGGTCCCCGGCAGAGTAGAATAGGCCACCCTCACTCCTACCGAGGTGTCGTAAAAGGCGACTAAGGTAAAGCTGCTGGCATGATCATCAGCACCCAGAGAAGGAAAACTCTGCATTTATATCAAAACCCTCGCCAACCCGTCTGCCAAGCGTGGTGAGTATGGCAATTACCCCTCATGTGATTGAGGGAGGCCCGTGCCCCAGCAGTGGGGACTTAAATGGGCTGACGATGACGATGATGAGGCCCGGGGTAAGCTTGGACCATGATGCAGATTTTGGTGAGCTGGTAATTACAATGAAGCGACTACCGTCTGACCTTCGCCACCTTGAGACAGGGAAAACTTTTTATTTTTAACACCAGCTAGTTGGTAATAAAAAGACCTCGAGATTACTCGGCATGAAGACTAACTTTTTAAAATATTTTTTTGGTAATACAACTTTGATGTAGGTAGGTATTGCTAATATGCAAGTTTCAATCTAGATGAGCACCAGGAAGAATCTCCAGAACCACCGCATCCCAGTGAGACAAACCCCGGCGTGAACTTACAAAATGAACTCTATGACGACAGGTGTCCACGGACAGACGTCGCCATTTGCCAAAAGACACGAAATGACCAGTCAATTTGGGCGTACGCCAAAACAAAATCGAACATTAAAAATTCAGCTACCGACTGCAGTTCCTAGCACGTGTCAAATTGACAATGGACGCCATTAACATTTCAGTAGGATGACCTCGCAGATATTACCAGCACAGCCGACTTCACAGAATCGTATCATCAATTTCAACCTTACTGCAACGTCTTAGGTGCAAGAATGCATACACATTTTTAACCTTGACTGTACTATAGACAAGACTGTGTCTAATGTTTTCTATTTCGTTTTTTTTTATGTGTAGACACACGCATCCCTGAAATAAGTCAGTGGCACTACTCAACTGTGTTTCTTTATCTATCAGCATGAGAAAATTGTTACAATTCAAACAGAGATATTGGCTTAATAAAAAGCTCATGAGACCCAGTGAAAACTAGACACGATAATCTCGGGCAAAATCGTTCAGTAGTATCATACCTCAATTCTGTGGAACTGACTGCAGCCGTATTGTTTTACTTTTATTACTTAGGGCTCTTCAAGAGGCGCACTTACTATTCCTAAAAGGCTGACAACGCATTTGCAAGGTCACAGTAGTTCATCAGCGGAGGTGATGTGACCACTCACCATCGATAACCCCCTGCTCGTTTACCGCCTCTAACATAAAAAAACATGTGCTTTAAGGAATTCAACAATATACTATACTAGTGGCCCGCCTTTCCGATACCAAAATCTGCAGGTTCTGTCGCGAGGACGAGGAAACGATTATCCACGCCCTCGGCGAGTGCATAGCGCTGCACCACTGCAGAAGCCGGCACCTGGGAGCACAAATTCTTTCGGCAGACAAGATCAAGAGCTCCCCCATCAGCTCCATCCTCGGGTTTATCCTGGAGCTGGGGCTACATGAGGTGCTGTAATAAGTTTTGGGGCTGCCACAATAGATCTTGTATGGGTCGCAGTGGCTATGAGATGCAACGCTCACCCCATTTAATTCAAATATATATATATATATATATATATATATATATATACTAGTGGCCCGCCCTCACTTCGTGCCGGGACATTATTTCCACTTTATACCAACAGATGACGTTAGGTGTCGATTACATCGCGCAAGCGTTTGGTGTTTTCGGATTACCTATAAGCATTGTTACTGTCTGTAGTATACCTGTTTATAAATAATATAGATAGATTTTATTTAAAAGACAAATCTGAACCTAATTTTAAAATAATGTATTTATGATATAATTGGCTTGATTCGCGGAAATCAGACCCCAAGTTTCCCTGGGGTGCACTGGGGTGCACACAGCCAGAATGTTGTTGGGATGCACAAGGTGGAATGGTGTAAAACTTGATTTCTCTAGAACTTCCATGTCACTTGTCCTTTTTCCCTTTATCTTCCAATTGTCCATATTCATGACCTATGTATCTTTAGATATTATTATCCTTATTTTAGCTATGAAGGTTACTGACTAATTGCAACATTAATTACCTACAATATTAGATATTTCCATAATATTAACTATGACCTATTTTGGTTGCTATGAGGTAAATATTTTATCAGTCGTAACGTTGATGTTTGGCCACAAGGTAACCCAAGTTTCGCTGTATGCACAGTTTTGCTTTAAATAGTAGTTCACATAAAATAGGTATGTAAATTTAAAATAATTATTATCACCTATTTCGATTCTCTCTTCTATGGATCGGTGTTTTTAGAATTTGCTATGGTTACGAATGACAGAAACTAAACTCGTGTAGCGCTATTTTTATATCCGTGGTTAAATTAACTTAAGGTTAATAAAAATAATAAATTTAAATTTGAATGTGATAAATATAACAGAATGATTAAAGTACTAACATAGATTTCTAAGACAATCATTGTTACTAACTATACACTATTGATTGTATGGTCCGAAATAAACTCTTTATTTTATTTTATTTATTTATAAAGCAATAGTATGTTGAACCAATAGTTATATTACAATTAATAGGCAGTCACTTTTGATTAAATACTAAAATATTACAAATTATCGTACAGTAATTTTCCTATACTATGCACAATGATACTTAAGCAAAACGTCTTTTTTTATCTTTCATCTATTGATATCATTGATTTTTATGGTTCCATGACTATCCGCCTTATTCAGCTAGTACAATCGCCTTTAATCTCACACTAAACTCGCTAAGTACCTAATTGGCGCACATTCCAGTACGACGCACATGTCATGCAAGCAATATGTGTCAGCTGTATGCGGCTATAAATTCATTGTGTAATGGGCACCAGTAGAATTGGGCCGACGTCCCTCCCAAAAGCGCCCCGCATAGCACTATCTATAATATACCTACGCGCTCTATTCAGTTCTAAAACGCATCTTAGGAGCAGTGTTGCCATACTGCAAGTAAAAATTACTGAAGAGACACTTTCTACACAACTGCGACACGAAATAATACATAAGAGTGTTAGAAAAGCTACGCACACATACTCGTACATAAAATCGCAGTATAATTCGGCACAAATCACAGAGACAGACACGAAGGAGAGACACTACCGTCTGCTGACGATCTGCCGTCAACTAGCTAAAAGGCTTAACGACCTTTTAGTTAGCAGACTTGAGCGATATAGTCAAAGGTTAACAAATTCCTCCATATCTATGTTAGCTAGATTTCCCGATTTTCAGGTGTTTATTAATTTTTGTGACAATAGTTTGTAATTAGTGGGATAACTTGTGGTATTCTATTGAATAGTATAAAATAAGCGATTGTTCTGATGAATAATCGCTTATTTTATACAAGCGGTTACATGCAGTTTCGCTCGCATGGAATTCTGTTTGCCACAAAGTAGCCTATGTACACCTCTTCAACTATCTACACTTTTGAAAACTCACGACAAATCGTCCTCCGTTTTACCGTGAAAGACTGAGTAACAAGCAGACGGAAACATGACACTTTCTAATTTATAATATTGGTATGGATACGCAAAACATATAATAATAATAATCATTTTGTTTTGTTGTCCATTCTTTTCAATAGTCCTATGTCAATCGGGGACTGTCCTTGGCTACACTTCTGTAGTGTATACAGGGATAGTTGCCGGCTGGTGTGACATCACATTATAGTAAAACTGACAATTGAACGGGCCTCTACGTGTTGGCTTCGGCCTCACGCACGCCTTTCAAAAGTCCGGGACATAATTGCCCGTGGTTATGGTACAACTGACATACATAATAATAATTCATTTATTTCAGGCAACAAGATACATTAAAAAATATTTCATAGGCCTATATAATAAATACCGTACAGTCTAACATACATACTAAAATAAAATTAAATTTTCTTTTCTAACTTCTACGTGCGGCGCGTAGAGTCAGCTGGCAGCCGTAAATATATATATATATATATATATATATATATATATATATATATTATGAGACAAACATAATGAAACAAAATGGAAGAACTAACTTATTATGTTACAATAAATTTACTTTGACTATCTATTTTGCATTTATTTGGTCGTTCTGTTTTTTTTTTGTTAATTTTTTACAATTTTAACAACGATATTTATTCTTATATTCTAACAGCACACAAAAAGCCGTTAAAGTTTAACCATAGGCTATTAGAAGTTTACCATTGAATATAAGTATACTGTTACGGGGACTCAAATGTAGGAGCTCGCATCGTTCGATTTTAAAAGTATAGTAAGCATGTGTATAAAAAAACACCTTCGGAGTCAGGTAATTAAATAATGTGGCGCGTCATTTCAGCTTAGACAATTTCTACCTTAAATCTATTTATTTGCTGATAAAGATTGGTCGAATCGAGCTTATGTATAAAAGTAATATGTTACACTAGAATCTAAAAATATTATTTATTTCGACGTTACTAAAACCACGTGGCAAGGTACAAAACGCGCTATAAAGTCGCCAATCTGGCAACACCTAGAAACGCACGCTAGACTAACGATCTCTACCGCTCAGCGCCATCTGTGCTTGCGTTTCTGAAGTTCAGAGTTACAGTGAGCGTACGACACACTCACACACACTGCACGCACACACAGCGGGCCTACTTGTAAAATTGTGCGTGACGGCATCATAGTTAGGTACCGCGGAAATCAGTTGCATGTAAAGGTCATAGGTATTCATACTTTTTAGGTCATTATGAGGTAAGGTTCGAACATAAAAAATAATTAATGATACAGCAATGTTTATTTTTTAGACAGGTCAGTTTTTTTATTTATAATTTGAATTGTGTCGAAGAATTAAAAAATAATATGCACACCAGTTTTTCCTGTTGGCTTTCCTTTCCTACGGACTGAAATGACTACTTATTTCTACAAGCCTTCCCAATGTCTAATTATATAATTTTTTTTTCCTTTCACCTCAAATCCAATAAGGATTATGTATTTTATTACGAATATTCGAAAACCAAAAACAAACTACAAATACAAATATGTGCCTAAATACAGTTGTTTATTGTATAGCCTTATCAATGCCTAATGAATATAAAAACTATTCTCTCTATCTCAAAAATCCAATAAAGCTTATTTATTATTCGGAAGCCAAAACCTCGATGATAGGACCAAGTAAGTAAGTACGTAATTGTATGCAAAATAACCGGAGCCCAGTATCTAGGAACGAGCAACTGCGTTATTTATTACTGCGAGTGTGAGTTCAGTTGTCAAGGATTATTCCGCGTGTGTGTGCTTGTGTGCGTAGGGCTTAGGATCGCCACGCGACAGTTCAGAGACGGAAAAGAGAGACCAGAGATACTGAAGTCAAATTGTCGGGATTTCCGATATTAAAAAACATGGCGGATATCGCATGAATACCATAGAAAAAAACGTTGTTTTTGCGATAATATAAATTTTCAATAAATATTACAAGCACGAGAATTGGGCTCATGGGCTGAGTATGTTAGCGCGGGATCTTTAATTTTGATGCAAAAACGAATTGAACATTTTTTTGTTTGATGAAGTTAAAAATAATTCTGAAAAATGTGTCTCATAATCCCAAAAGTGAATTTTTTGCTACAAGATTCGCTGCAATATTGTTACGGAAAATGTGTCTGCTACGAAAGCTACGTGTGCTACAGCATTTCAAATTATGCTACGAGATACAAATAGGACGTTATTTTTAATGAAATAAATTGAGAAATAGAAATACATACTAGTATTTACCATTATTACTTTCTGTTAAACTGCTGCTGCTCATTAGTATTTTTAAGTAGATAAAATATTTAAAATGCCAAATTACTTATAAATATTTTAGAGGTCTATTAAATTGACTATTAAAAGTGAATATCTACTTTGGCTATTCTTAATTAACAGACTCCCCAAATCCTGAATCATCTAAGCGTACCCTGGACTCCAAAGTGACAGCTTTGGATGCAACCGGGAATGACACGCTAAAACGGGGACCTACTTTTGCTGTTTTTCTTATTATAGTTTCTAAGCAGATGACAGTATCTACAGTGGTGAAGATCGAAGCTAATAAGAAATGTTTAAATACATCATAATAAAAAATAATTTAGAATTTAACAAATGCCTCTCAGAATCAATACCAAAAAGTGTTTTTACGTTAAATATTGTTTATTCAATTTATCCGAAAACCTTAATATTTTTTGGAGACCCTATCATTGTGGGATTTGGTAGTTCTAGTACACGCAGCGACACATGTGTGTGTCTCACGGACACACACACACACGCCAACAAAGCGCAGCGGTGGCCATGAAATTGTTTATAGAACTGTTAGGTACCTACATAGAGCAATATCTCGAGGTCGCGTAGAATAGGTGGCCGTTTAAAAATTAATTTATGCTAATAACTTGGTTTTATCGAAAATATTTTGTTGGTAACGAGCGTCTTTGCTTAGTGTATTGCCATCTGTTGCAGTTTCGCGTTATCATTTCTTGAATAAATAAATATCAAAGCATCACATTTTTACTGGCGCGAATAGGCCGGCTCGATCGGAGTGATATCACGGCCTCAGAGAAAACCGGCATGAATCAGCGCCTGCGCTGTATTCCGCTGACTGAGTGAGGGTAACGGAGGCCCAAAAATCCTACTTGAAGCGTGAGGGTCGCTACAAAAGCCCTATCGGGCCAGTTTATTCACTATTTCTTGTGTTAGACTTTACGTCTACGTAGATCCAGATTTAACTATCACCCTAGGTCTAAAGGATCTACTGAAACCAAAACTGACATTCATCTACATGCGGTTTATTCGGCATACGTGATGCTTCATGTGTGAGCTTCTCGAAGAAGCACCTCAGACGAAGAGTCTTACAAAACCCGACCGGCCCCACTTGGCGAATAGGTTAAAAATGAGGCATTTGCTATATCAGTAAAAACCTCGAACTTAAGACCAAGAACACTTCTGGAAGACACTCTAAAATATCTCAAACACAGAATACGTCGCGCCCTTTTTAGTCCCGAGAGGGGAAACAATAAACAGTACATTAGTCAAAATAACAAATCAAGTGTCTCCCGAGCAGAATAGAAACTGCCAGAAATGAAGCAGTCGTCACTGCTATCACGTATGCACGCATCCGGAGTTCTGTCATACTCTGTAATGGACTTACATAAACTTGTCAGGATAATATAGCAGCAGGCCTTTGATGAAAGGCACCGGCCAAAGCTAATATGCATTCTAGTTACAAAACGTACGACATTAAAATGATGATAAATAGTGACGGCAACAGCTGGGAGAGCGGCACTACCAGATTTTACAAAAGACCTAAATCACCCTATATGAATAGTATAAGTATTGGTGCCGCGCTAAACGAAAAACAACAACAACAAAACCAACTTTTGTGGCATAGATTTTAAAGGATTGCTACCAAGGACTTGGACCCTTAAGAAAGCTGACCGGCAACGAATCGACGCGTTTGAAATGTGGTGCTGGAGAAGGATGCTCGGAATCCATTGGTCTGAGCATCGGACTAATGAATCCATACGGACCGAGCTCAAAATTCCAGTGAGACTCAGCACCACGTGCTTACGGAGGAGCTTTGAGTTCTTTGGTCATATCGCCAGAAAGAGAGATAACAACCTGGAGAAGCTACTTCTGACGAGAAAGATGAGCGGAAGAAGGCCTAGAGGCAAAAGCCCTATGCGCTGGTCTGATCAAATCAGCACAACCCTAAACACCAGTCTGTGATGCGACGGCCGAGGATAGAGTGAGCTGGAGGAAGATAGTCCGGGAGAAAATTACTCAAAGAGACCACGACCCTCACCACTGAGGACAAACGACGCAAGGAGGGGGAGGCTATCAAGGAGCAGTTTTTGAGTTTCCGAATTTCGAATTGAGCAACATGGTCACGGTGTAACGGGGTGTTGTACCTAACTAAGTTTCTTACGGGCAAGTTTTTACTGGCAGATATTAGTCTACTCTCCGTCTAAGGACCGATTCGACCAATCATTACCCGTATATAAAACTATGGAATAATGTCAGATTTGTATAGAATGACAGCGCTATCATTCTATACAAATGAATACTGACATTATTTAGTATCGGATAAGATTGGTCAAATTGGGCATAAGTCTTTTACACAACTAAGTCTGTTCCAGGTTAACTGGTTAAACTTAGCCGCAAGAAACTTGAGTTCAAAAAAGTGTATTGTATATGAATGACTTAAATTCGTTAAAAAGAATAAAAATATTGAAACTTGAAATAAACAGGCAATTTGATACTATTCTCAAGGAGAAGAAAAAGGAAGAAAAGAATGAAAAGAGACACAAATGTTATAGAACTACATAATTATGTACTTATATTAGAAGCTTCTTTTATAAAAGAAGGAAATCAAATGATTGCAGTGCCAAAAATATGTACAGATTTTTTTCAAATAAATATTATAGGCTAACGCTTTCCAACAGGTGTGATTGTGGTTGACCACAATCACACTTGATGGAAAGCGTCGATGATGTTTAGGAGGATGTCACGCGTTTGCTTAGAGAAGAAGGCTTTTCGTCTCTCGCGGTGGAAGTTTGGCCCGCATTTTCGCGGGCTACAACCGCGACTCCTAAAGGCAGCAGACACGCTGACGTGGATGCTGCCCAACCTGGGAGGCCCAGGCTCGAAGTGCCGGCGTCTTTACGCCGGCATCCTGCGTTCCATGGCGCTCTACGGAGCGCCAGTCTGGGCCGACTCCCTGGCAGGACGGGACAACACTCCCCTCCTGCGGGGGCCTCAGCGGGCGATGGCGCAGCGGGTCGCTCGAACCTACCGGACGGTAGGCTTTGACGCGGCCTGCTTGCTCGCTGGGACCCCTCCATGGGAGTTAGAAGCCGTGGTGCTGACCACCGTTTACAAGAAAATGGTGGTCAGTAGCGCAGAGGGGGAACGCCTCTGCCCCGTCGAGAGGGAAGCCGTACGGAGGAGGGCTCAGAAGAGCCTCCTGAGGCGGTGGTCCGAGCATCTCACCACCGCTCCGTACGGCCGTAGGACCCTCGACGCGCTCGCCCCAGTCCTGGACCTGTGGCTTGAGCGTCACCACGGCAACGTCTCCTTCCGAATGGCGCAGGTAATGACCGGGCACGGTTGTTTCGGTCACTACCTGCACCTAATCAAACGGGAGGAGACGCCTTCCTGCCATGCGTGCGGCGCTGTCGAGGACACGGCACACCACACCCTGGCGGAGTGTGTGTCGTGGTCTCGGCAGCGCGATGCGCTGGTCGCGAAGGTCGGCCAGGACCTCTCGCTCCCTAGCATAGTGAGAGCTATGCTAGTGAGCGAGGTGGCCTTCGCCGACTATTGCGAGCACGTAATGGCAGCGAAGGAGGCGGCGGAGCGCGAGCGCGAAGCAAATCCTCTCGCTCCCGCGCTCCGAAGGGCAAGGAGGGGTAGGAGACGCCGAACAGATGCGCGTCTCGCTCCTCTACGCAGAGGGAACCCGCTGGCGCTTGGTGGGGGGTCACCAGCGCCGGCATTGCACGGGCTCCCTCAGCAGCCCGGTAGGGACGGCTCGGTTTTCCCGGCCGTCCCTACCCCCTCTCCAGGCCAGCAAGCCGGGGAAGGAACCGCCTGGCCCGCCGTGTAGGCGGGCACCGCCCGGGGAGGGTCGTGGCGCCCGTATGGGTAATAGGTTCGTCCTACAGCCCACGACGCCTTCCCATTTAAGGGCGATGAGGGAAAACCGCTGGGGTTTAGTCGGTATGCCTCTGGCCAGCTTCTCGTTAGGAGAAGCCCCCGCCAGAGGAGAGCCCGACATAACCCTCCTGCTCCCCAGCTGGAGGGTATGCATAAGGCGACGTCGGCCATTGCACTTCGGGCCGGCGGCATTCCCCAGCGAGAAGAGAAAAAAAAAAAGGCTTTTCGTCTCTTTCTGCGATTTCTAATTAAGATCGTGCAAAAATTATTTAAGTTTATATTTAATTTTGCAAATTATAAGCACAAACTGCCAATAAATATCCTATTTTACAATCCGTGCGTCGCCTGCGCATAATGGACAACATTTCAAAATTGCTAAGCTCTGAAACAAAAAATACCAATTCTTTGTTTACTTTTCCGCTGCTCGAATATATATTTATTCATTTTTTATATTGCTTATTTACTGAGAAAAAAATTAAAAACTAAAAAACGTAAGATGACGTCATCGGACGGCAGAATGTAAAATATTTCTTTGCTTAGCACATTTTAGTTTTAAATTTACGTAATGCCAAACTCATGACATGTAACTGTCAAAAAAAAAAAACAACTTGTCAACGTTGAATGTATGAATGACGTTGACAATGTTGACACTAGTATTATTTACCTTTGACAGTAGTACCTTTTTTTTATTAAAACAATGATAAGCAAAGGAATATCGCTGTATTCAGCCGTCCGATGACGTCATTTGGCGCTTACGTTTATTTAGAATAAAAAGAATTTCAATCATTATTTTATGCATGAAAATGGACAAATTTTGAAAAAAGAAAAAATATGGGTCTGTTCATTTTATGTCTACTTTCATATTAAAAAACAATATTGACATGTTAAAAATTTGAAATGTTGTCCATTGTGGTGGCTTATTTGCCGCGGAACTGTAGGGTGAGCAGATCTCTTAAGTTGTACGGGCTACATAGTTTTTTGTCTTACCTAGAAGCGATGGTACCACAGTGTTAAGAACTTGCACCTAAACTGAAGATCGTAGTTTCGAATACAAAAATGCACCTCTGAATTTTTCATTATGCTTATTCCTACTATCCCAACTGCGGCGACGGAAATGATCATGAGGAAACTTGCACATTTAGTATAGTTTCTCAATGGACAACATTTCATATTTTTAACATGTCCATATTGTTTTTTTATATGAAAGTAGACATAAAATGAACAGACCCATATTTTTTCTTTTTTCAAAATTTGTCCATTTTCATGCATAAAATAATGATTGAAATTCTTTTTATTCTAAATAAACGTAAGCGCCAAATGACGTCATCGGACGGCTGAATACAGCGATATTCCTTTGCTTATCATTGTTTTAATAAAAAAAAGGTACTACTGTCAAAGGTAAATAATACTAGTGTCAACATTGTCAACGTCATTCATACATTCAACGTTGACAAGTTGTCTTTTTTTTTGACAGTTACATGTCATGAGTTTGGCATTACGTAAATTTAAAACTATAATGTGCTAAGCAAAGAAATATTTTACATTCTGCCGTCCGATGACGTCATCTTACGTTTTTTAGTTTTTAATTTTTTTCTCAGTAAATAAGCAATATAAAAAATTAATAAATATATATTCGAGCAGCGGAAAAGTAAACAAAGAAATGGTATTTTTTGTTTCAGAGCTTAGCAATTTTGAAATGTTGTCCATTATTCAGATAAAATTTATAAACTATATTATATGTTTTAATTGGGGAGATGGGTGTGCCACGTTTTCGAATATAATACTGGTGTTATTTTAATGTGTTAAATTCAAAGACGGCGTTAGGGATTCCAAAAAGCATACTTAAACTATAAAATGGCCGCTGGTTATAAGCACGGAACTAGTTTATTAATGTCTTAACTTCATCGCATTCATAAAAATTTAATACCGTCGAACCCAAGAAGCGTCCTTAAACCATACAATGACTGCCCGTTATTCTACGGAACAAGTTCTTTATATGTATTAAATATATCACATTAAAAAAAACAAATTCCGACGCTAGCGAACACAACAAGATTCCTCAAATCATAGAATTGCTCCTGGTCACCCTACGGAACAGGTTGCTACAGCCGCTTGAATGCCAATGATGAGGCAGGCACTAAATTTGCTGTCGATGAATATTTATCCGCCTACCAAGGCTGGGACTTAGGCAAGTGACTTTCCCAACAGAACTTACGCCTAAGCTGGGTGAGGCTTTTTGTCTTACCCAGCCTAGACAATTCGGAACCTAGATGGGTATTGTAAAATCATTTATACCTACCTACATAAACCTACATAAACTAGTGGTAGGACTGAGCGGAGACGCCGAGCAGATGCGTCTGGCCCACTTTCCGGGGAAGAGGCTAGGCAGCGCACGCACCTCTATTCCACAGGCCTCCTCCTCAGCTAGGTAGGGACAGCTCGGCGCTCTCAGCTGTCCCTATTTCCCCCCCAGTCCATCTAGGGGAGGCATGGTAGGGTCCGCGATGCAAACGAGCCAAACGCCTGGGTAGGAACGTGTATTCAGAGTTCAATAACTTACGCATGTCTCCTTCCCACTCTGGCGAAAAAGGAGCGTCGTTGGGGGTTTAGTCGGTAGGCCTTCGGCTTCACTGAAGGAGAGCCCGACATACATAAGGTATGCATAAGGCACCGCCGAAAGGTGGCAACGTCGGCCCATGGCACATCGGGCCAGTGGCATGCGCCCAACACAAAAAAATAAAAGTAAACTAGTGGTTGCCCGCAGCTTCGCTGGCATATGATTCAGTTAGCCACATAAGTGGGTTATGTCAAAATGTCTCCATCCCTTCAACTATCTCCACTTAGCACTTAGATTGAAGCTTTAGGGGAATCTAAATAATCAATGACTTACACCCAGAATTTTGAGCATTGAGTTTAAATTTTACATATCATACTTATAAAGTGAACCAAACAAATTAGATAACAAGGTCGCAAATTAGCAAAAGACGCTCACACACAAAAATACAATACAGCCCTTAATAATACAGGTTTGTGTTTTCGAACCCAAACCTGTAACCCTTGCACTAGAGGTAGCTCACTACCACTGATACAAACGGGTTGTCAATTAAAATTGTTTAATTCATTCAATTTTTAGTTTTGCCGGTTATAATTATTAAATCTAAGCCAGATAAATTTGGATTGAATCGGATAAATATAGTAAGTATTGTGCATAAATTGTTGTCAGATAGATACTATTAATGATATTGCATGATCATATCAGAAATGATGAGATCCGCAGGAGAACTAGGGTCACAGTCATAGCCCAAAGGATTGCATGTGTCAAGTGGCAATGGGCAGGGCACATAGCGAGGAGAAGAGATGGCTGTTGGGGCAGAAAGGTCCTCGTGTGAATGCCACAGGAAGTCACAGCCATGGCAGGCCCCCCATCAAGGTTGGCCGACAGTCTGGTGACGGTCCACCAATCTGTGCGGAGAACATTGGGGGAGGCCTAAGTGGACGTCTATTGGCTGAAGTGATGATGATGATGAGATACTATTATTACTGGCAGCCAAGCCTCACTTTGGTTACACTGCTAACATGAAAATGCCTAAAATATTGCAATTCCATCAGGTGATCTCTTTCTCGTACGCCCTCTATTCCCATATCACATATAGGAAATACTGTGCTTAAAATAAAACTATACCTACAGGGAAAAGATTTTAAGCAACTGAAGCCCAATTCAACCAATCTGTATATGAGAATAAATCTACTGTCCCAACAAATGTGTACAACAGTATTCAAAGTTATAATAATCTCAAAATATGATAATACTTCTATATCTCCTAAAATTCAGGATCACATAGGTTAAGTTTTGCAGTAAGTATGATAACACAATTTCTATTTGTTATCCTTACCGGTTTTTAAAGTTTACCGTATTGTAATTAATACATTTTATATTTTTTGTATGCTCAGATGCAAAGCGATCGTCCAGAAGTTATTATTATGAAAAAAACTCAAAAGGAGGTAGGCATCCACTTACCTTAACTATTATCACTTACCTATTGACATTTGAATCTAAATAATTCTAAATCCTGCTGGGTACGTACTTATTCTACTTAAAATTAACAAAACAATGTCAAGAACTCACCGAGGTCAGCAATTTTATTGTTTTGAAATAAATTAAAAACACAATTTTGAAAGTTTCCACCAAAAAGTATTTACACACTGTCAACTTGACAGTTTTGACAACATTATCTAATATTTTTTCATATTCTTGGACTGAATAATATTATTACACAGCTTGTCTTTTTATTACCTATTTAAATCATTATACAAAATTTATTGTTTTTTAATTACTGGTTTTAGATAATATCTAAGCTTTTAGTCAATTTTCCAAAGTTTTCTTTATATTTAAAATGTAGAACGGAACGTAACATAACATTGCCATATAGAAATAAATATTTTTTATCGGGGTAATTTAAGTAGTTTTCGGATATTACATTAAGATACGATATAATTGCTTGTATGTATATTTATATAGTATTTTGTAGTTGAATGAATCAAACGGTACAAAACGATACAATAGCCGAATTGAAAGCCCACAGGCATTCTCTACCAGTCGACCTTTGGGTCGTGACAATGAAAGGACAATGGTGCGGCGAAAAGAGAACATATGTTATTATTGCAATTTACAAAATAAAATAAACATAAACATTTATTTATTTGCCAAAATAGATATTGATACATGGTCTAACAAATGGCATTGTAGTCATGGTATCTAGCCTGCCAGCATGCGTGCAAATAATATAATATTAACATATTTTCCTAATCAACAAAACTAGGATTACAAATTTACTATACTTTAAAGATAAGATAAAGATAACTTTTGGGTATGCCGCAGAAGGGTTCTGGGCCGTACCATGTACCCTCGGATCCTGCCCTCGCGGGTTCATCAGCAATCTCGTTGCCTCCAATCCCCGCGTGACCTGGAACCCACCTAAGTGTTACTCTAATACATTGACCTAGAAGGTTTAGTCTAGTCATACAGTCTTCTACTAGTTTGGATGTTGTAGAGTACGCCCTAAGTGCTAGCAGAGCCGCCTGACTGTCAGAGTTTATGTATACAGCTTTGTTAAAATATTTCCTTTACAGACTGGTTTCCGCATACTCGATTATCGCCATAATCGAGTATGCGGAAACCAGTCTGTAAACGTAGTGGTGTAGTCTGGTATACGCCTATACCTCCGCTTGGAAAATGGATACAAGCTTGCCCATGTTCTGAATAACCTCGATTTTGGGTTTCTCTGCATATATGCTGAAGTCTACACTTTAGACCGTACATTTTAGACCCATCAGTATACCAGATTATACTGTATTTTTCACTCGTTCATCCTGTCATCTCTAGTTGGTATTTATGTTTTTTAGAATATGTGGGTTGTTGTGAGTGTATCAGAGGGCATGCTCAGGACTGGTGTCTCTCTTCTTGAGTTAAGTAGAGATCTCAGCCTCTGTGAGAAGAGCTTTGTGCGCCCTGTGCGCCCTGTGCGTTTATCCTGCACATACTAGCCTCCGCCTCTTTGACGATGTAAATGACGAGAGGCGTCAGATTGAGCAGTGCATTCAGAGCCGCTTTCGGCGTTGTAGACATAGCTATGGTCGCCATAATGCAAGCAGTCCTTTGCACACTACCTAGTTTATCTGCAGCTGTTTTTTGTTGAGCTTTGTTGTACCATACCACAGAAGCGTATGAGATGGTCGGCCTCACAATGGTTTGGTATAGCCATAGGACCGCCTTAGGGCTTATGCCCCAGTCGTTTCCTATCATACGGCTGCATGTACCTAAATCGATTTTTGCCTTTTGTATTATACGTTGGAGATGTGTATTCTTCGTTAGTTTTTGGTCGATTGTGACACCCAGGTATTTCACTTCGGTGGAAAATCTATCTGGTCTGGTTTAAATAGGACCTGCATAGCCACCCGCTTAAAATAAAAAAGAAATCTGTGCATCTGTCAAAAAATTTAAATTTTTATCCAAATTAATGAATGAATGATCTTTATTGTTCTGAAAAGGGTTTCAATAATTACAAAGGCACTGATTCCCGTACAAGGATTCCCTGTATTGCGGAATCAGTATCTTACGTCCAATATACAAAATTCAGAATAAGGAAAATAACAATAGTTACTACAAGTAAAGATAATACTAATAGAGAAAATAAAATATGTGTATAAGCTTGTATGTATGTGATTGATTATGTGTGCATTAATGCTTTGTTAGGGTGTTGGTGATCACTTTCCATCAGGTGTGCCGTCTGCTTGTTTGTCCGCTATAAATGTAAATAAAACCCAACTACGACAAAAAACGTCGCTGAAAGATAGAGAGTAGAGATAAAATTTCATGTTTGGAAATCCGCAGTCACACGTTGTCAAAGGGTAGTATATTTAACGTGTGACTACGCCTTTCCAAACATGAAATTTTATCTCTACATAGTGAATATTGCATAAATTGACAACGAAGGCTTGTTTTATACTTTTTCAGCGACGTTTTTTGTCGTAGTTGGGTTTTAGTTTTTTTACTTTTATTTTATTTGTACTATTTTGGTGTCCAAGTGCTAGTAATATATATATATATATATATATGTATTCAAAATGTACAAGTCAAGCGCTTTCAAATGATACCAAACACGGCATATTTATCATAACTTTATTTTTTTACTCTGTATGTTTTGTCCGCTAGAGGGCGCCACATTAGATTTTGTGAAACTTCATATAGCCTATAACCAGCGGACGATCAAGACGCTTATAATGATATGTCATTTGTCGAATTCTGATAAGTAGTTAAGAAGTTACGTGGAAACAGATGAACATACATACATACATACATACATACATACATACATACATACATAGCCTGTCAAAATCATAACCCTCCTTTTGCTTTGCCGTAGTCGGGTAAAAAATAGTTCTATGATTGGTAATTTTAGGGGTTATCATAGTATTTTAAGATATAAAATTTTCTATTTCAGTATAGTTAAGATTTGAGAGCCACTTGCTGAGTACACTTTTGAATTTATATCCAGTAAGTAGGGCTACATCCAATGAATTATTAATGTTGCTGTATAAATAGAGATGATTTTATCCACTTTAATCTTCTTTGAGACCTTTGGCTTATTTTTTCTAGGGCAATGCAGTGGAATTTAAGCGTAACAGCAATGATGAATAATTACTATCGTACTCTCATAATTCCAACCATTATTTTCGTTGTAAAATATTTTGCATAGTGGCCATTACAGATCGTAGGTGACATTCTTAAGTTAATGCAGTGTATAATAATGAGAATTCAAGAGTACCGCTTCAAATCCAAGAGGAAAGTTATCCTTTAACTAAACCATCATCTGTATGGTCTACAGGCCATATTATGGTATGTATGTGTATTTTATATGATCAAGCGTGTAAAGTAGTCATAATTTAATCATATTATAGGTACATCGTCTTAGTTGCATACTACCTATTAAAAATATGTAAAAAGTCTAAGCTATGAACTTTTTGGCTAAATTAACAAAACGTAAAGCGAGCCCCCAACTCGACAATATTTAAGGTGACGGGTAGGGCACACTAGCGACGCAAACCGATTTTAATTTTTGGCTACTAAACCGGATCTATTTTAAACAATTTTCTGGGTTACAACCTCTCGGTAAACACTTATACTATTTATTAAATAACCTTTCGAAAATTTTGGGTCCAACGCATTCGCGAAAAATTGATTCGCGCCAAAAGCGGCCACTTTTGGCGTGAATCAATTTTTCGCGTACACAAACGGACCCAACATTAGTGCATAGTTATTTAATAAATAGTTTGAGTGTTTGCCGAGAGGTTGTAATCCCGAAATTGTTTAAAATAGATCTGGTTTAGTAGCTAAAAATTTAAACCGATTGGCGTCGCTTGTGTGCCCTACCCGTCACCTGAACCAAAAACGTTCATACGTAGGACAGTCAACAGCGGTTTTAGTTTATTTTTGGACTGTTTACCTACATTTTTGTATAGGGGGTTTTTGATTTACAGACTGACGTTGTAAAAAATTTTTTTTTATTTTTCGTTTTTAGAGACTCTAATTTTCATATTACTTTACTACAAATCAGTTTCCTATTTAAATAGACACCCCACTCAAGTATGAATTATAATTTATTGTTTCACTATTTTGTGGGGGCCGCCATCATAGATTTGGATTTTTCAAAATGTATTGTATTCTACTGCTCAAATCATTTTATTTGATACCTATATCAAAGGGAGTTGTCATACTATATGTTAATCCGACATTTTGCGGCAGCGGCCATCTTGGATCTATTTCCATCGAATATAGCTAAGAACACTCCCGATAAATTCACCTTAAAAACAAAAACAAAAAAACAAAATTAAAATCGGTTCATCCGTTCGGAAGTTACTTTTACTTCACGATTATCTTTAATTAGGAGTTTTCCAATGACAGACTGTTTCTTTAAAGTGGTAACAGATGGCGCTACCCGTATCTGTATAAAAATACATCGATTAGTTGCGGCATTGAATGCTGCCATTGTTTCATTTTCATTCTTAAAAACACTTACGTAAACATTAACTAAAATTGACAGTAGCACGAACGTGTGACACCACTATAGATAATTTAGGGATAAATTTATACTTGAAGCTGGCAACATAAATTTTGACGTTTCACGTCAAGGTTTCACGTAGTACTTTTGGAGCCAGCCCATTCACAAAATAAAAAGCGATTTTATTGCAAAATTACCAAAATGAATTCTGTAGTGCGGGCTGGACACTTAGCTCCGTATTTTAAGGCGTCGTCTCCAGTTGTATCCAATGGGCTGAAAGTGGTATCTGCGGTCCCAACACCAACCGAGAAGTTGGTTGTGAAGCCTCTACCAAAAACCTCCACTGTGCACTCCATGCACGGTGCCCTGGCCATCCAAGGCGTTAAAGTCACAGCCGGTACCAAGGGTGAGTGTTTTATATAAGAAAATTAATTGCGCATAATTTAGTTTTGTGATTATGACGATGAAAATGACGTTACATAACACATGTCAATTTCAGTACCACTACAAGTGCGATTCGCTCATACTGACATCGGCGTACCTGATTTTTCGGCGTACCGCCGCAAGGAGAACCAGGATCCCACGGTCAAGGCCGAGGAGAGTGTCGATGAGCGCAATTCTTTCACCTATCTCATTGCTGGAGGTTAGTTTTGGTTACCTTCAAATAACTGGCTGCATAGCCTTGTATTAAGTGATTACTCACTCTGTTAGAAACAAGATAAGTATTTTAACGTTAAAATACTATTTTAAGAGATTTTCTTGAAATAATATCTGTGATTGTACAGTATTGTCACACATTTCATTTTTTCTGTAATGTCAATTCTGGAATATGTAGAGCTTTATTTATGATTATCTGTTTGATAGTTTGTAGGTTGATGTTTGTTAAAGGTTGATCAGAAGTAAACAATAAGTATTTACCTACATACTATTTGTGAAATAGTGTAAGTAAAGGAGAATGTTAATAGGTGTACAAAATTGCTCAAAACTATGGTCCCACTAGAGCTAATATCTATACAAATACATAAGTTTTTGTTTGTGAAGCCTCAATAAAGAGCAAATAGTAAAAGATGTACAGAAAATTAAATTTATCACAGGTGCACTAGTATTGTGACTCCAGTGTATTTTTTTTTGTTAAGTAATGTAATATGGACTCCTTTTCCCGCACCTAGACTCTCTTTCGGTCCTTTGTGCGTGATGTTTTATTAAGTATCTTTGGAATACACAGTATATTGTAATAATATTTTCAGTCATGTTTTTTTATTATCAACAAAGTTGATAAACAATTGATGGAGATTTGGGCGATGTATTACTGAGACACATGAGCTAGTGTTGTGAAGTACTGGGACTGCGATAACTTCACTTTACAACCTGTTGATTTTAAAATCAAATATCTCAGAAACTATATGGTGAAATAAAAAATAAAATTAGTGAATATTCTCCATTACATGAAGAAGAACTTTTTAGAATTCTTATTTTTATATTTATAATAAATTGTTCTCAAAGGAATAAAAGTTTTTATGGTTTATATGATTTAGCCATCAACAGGTCTACTCCATATTTATCAGATTAGATCTGTACAAAACCACTTTTGTGCGTGTACATTTATTAGCACATGCCTACAACTCAATTGAATCTGATTTAAAATTATTTAGGTTTATAATTTTTGGTGCACTTTTATCAGATTTCTGATTTAGAATATTATAAAAAAACTTATTGTACATGAAAGAAATGCTTAGATGCTTAACTACATATCTAAGTTAATAAGGATATTTTTCTTCCTATGTTAATTGATCCATGATTATCTAATAACGTAATTATGACCACTGGCTCTAATTAAACATCTATATGACATTGCTGATTACTCCAAAGTATTTAGGCAATATTGTGCAATAATTGTAATTTTTTGTTCCTCATACCAGAACAATATCAGCAACTTTACTTTACTTACTCCACTGGCTCAGGGACCCGAAACGAGTTTGGCCTCCGAAACAAGAGAACGTCACTTTGTTCGATCCTGCACTACTTGTCGCCAGTCGCCGTAACTCAACTTGAATGATTTTAAATCTTAATCTCCAGGAACCTAATGGCATGGTTAGAGGTTGTCCTGAACAACAAACTGGCCCAAACTATCATAGAATAGGTAACTAAAGTCATTATTGAACATTTCAGCGGGCAGCGTTGCCGGCGCATATGCTGCCAAGTCCGTGGTCACACAGTTCGTGTCGTCGATGGCAGCTGCTGCTGATGTGCTGGCTTTGGCCAAGATCGAGGTTAACATAGGGGAAATCCCTGAGGGCAAGTCTGTCACCTTCAAGTGGAGAGGCAAACCTCTGTTCATCCGCCACAGGTATAAATATTTAAGTTACATAAAGTAAGTTGTCTTTAAGGACCCTTTTATGGATCAGTGGCGCCGCCAACACATTTTTTGATTGTAATGAAATCACATGATGTAATTATATATATTGTAACGAAGACTTTTAAACAAAAAAATTACGAAGACTTAAAACAAAAAATGATTTGTGATTTTTCAAGCTTATTTTGCACTCGCCATACGTTTCACAATCATCTACGATATACGGATAGATGGATTTAAGTCTTGGCTACTTTTTTTTTCTGGACCGTAAGGAAGGATAAGTAAGGAGTTATACTTCTTATTTTGCCTACAGCTGCTATGGACTATTTAGTTTTAGGTTTTGTTGAAATATCTGGGGCATGTATTTTTTATCGAGAAACGAGCCCCGTAATTTATTAATTCATTGAGAAATTTTGGGTTGTTATGGTTAATTAATTACCAACTAAGTTGGGCTTTAATGGTAATGGTGCTGGTCAAAGAACATGCGGGGTACAAAGACTTGTGATGAAGTCAAGAGTGAAATCAAATTATTAGGACATCCATTGTAAAGTTAGATTAAGATTTAGTAACTAAAATATTGTTGGCATGTCAAGTTCCCTATGGCAACTTTTCCTTGTAACTGTAAGTTAGTAACTATAGGAAGATTGTCAAAGTTCTACCTCTTGTTGCATCGGGGGTCCCTTAATCGGATATGAGTCAATGAAAAGATTTTTGGTTTTCGCTCTTATGCCATAACACATTAGGTTCAAAATCTGGTGGGAACGATTTTACTAATGTCGGGCCTCGGGTGTGTGGTTTCCGGCAGAGTAGAATAGGCTCCCCTCACTCTTACCGAGGTGTCGTAAAAGGTGACTAAGGTAAAGCTGCTGGCATGATCATCAGCACCCAGAGAAGGAAAACTCTGCATTCATATCCAAACCCTCGCCAACCCGTCTGCCAAGCGTGGTGAGTATGGCAATTACGCCTCATGTGATTGAGGGAGGCCCGTGCCGTGCCCCAGCTGTGGGGACTGCAATGGGCTGATGATGATGATGATGAACTAAAATAAAACCAAGGATAATGACCATACAGCTTTGGAAATCCTTATTTTATATGAAGATAGTTTTCTATGTATCTGTTAGCTGATTTTTAGGGTTCCGTAGCCAAATGTCAAAAAACGGAACCCTTATAGATTCGTCATGTCTGTCTGTCTGTCGGTCTGTCGGTCTGTCGGTCTGTCCGTCTGTCCGTCTGTCCGTCTGTCCGTCTGTCCGTCTCTCCGTCTCTCCGTCCGTCCGCCCGTATGTCACAGTCACTTTTTACCGAAACTATAAGAATATACTATTGAAACTTGGCAAATAGATGTATTTTGTATTTGGCATTACGATTTTAACACAAAAGTATGAAAAATAATTTTTGGGGGTCCCTATACTTAGAACTGAAACTCTAAATTTTTTTAATCAATCAAACCCATACGTATCTATGGATAGGTCTTTAAAAATGATGTTGAGGTTTCGAATATATTTTATCTAAACTTATTACTTTGCCCAAGAGATGCTCCCAAAGTGGTAAAATGTGTCTAACTAACTTCTATAAAAAAAGAATTATGAAACTAAAAAATATATGATATACATTACCATGAAAACTAAAAACGAAAATTGGTTTGAACTAGAGTAGTAAGTAGTTTTATTTTAATTCGTTATAAACCCTGAGCCGCAATTTACCTTCCTTTTAGTCAACTCAATTGTTTAAAATTAAGTAATATCTTACTTGCCGCTACAGGAACCCTTCATGGGCGAGTCCGACTTCGAACTTGGTCGGTTTTTATTACCTGAATATGCTTACATTTTAAATCCCTAATACTTTACAGGACACCTGACGAAATCGCAACAGAGAAAGCCGTGCCTCTCGACCAGCTGCGCGATCCCTCAGGCCGACGAGCAGCGCACGCAGGACCCGAAGTGGCTGGTCGTCATAGGCGTGTGCACCCACCTGGGCTGCGTGCCCGTCGCCAACTCCGGCGACTTCGGCGGCTACTACTGCCCCTGCCACGGCTCCCACTACGACGCCTCCGGACGCATCCGCAAGGGCCCCGCCCCCCTCAACCTCGAGGTACCCCCTCACCAGTTCACCGACAACCTACTCATTGTAGGTTAGAGCGATTATTTTGTTAGATAATTTATTTATTAAGGACAACTGTACATCAATAGTGATCAATCAATAAATGTGATTCGATTGTTTTTAGTTGTTTCAGCCTTATTTGTTCTCGATTTTAGTCGAGGGAAGTGAAGGTCCTCTATTAGTTACCAACATATTCTTAAATAATCTTGTGAAAATAGATTTGTATAATAGCAATACTAAAATTTCTAATCAAAGGCACTATAATGCAGCCAGTAACTGAACCCTTATGTAAAAGCACATGCTGTTACTTATACGACCAATCGATTCTGTTATTTACTCGTAGTAGGTGTTAATAAAACAATGCAGCAACGATTTGTAATTATTTTTATTATCGTTCATATTTCTTTTTATTTTTACTTTATAATATGCTTTAGACGTGTACAATCTACGTAACATCTAATATAGACTACTAAAATTTACACACATTTACAAATACTCGTAACTGGGATTAGGTTTTTACACAATTTATTAAAAATAATTTGGAATAAATATAATTCAATAAATGCCAAAATAGTAACTTTGCTGATGTTATGTGTGATATTTTTACCAAAAAATTACAATTAGGCCTGATTTCGTTTTATATTATAAAAGTAAACATTTACAGCTTTATTAATATAAACGGAATGTAAAGTATATAAACTTAAACGGAGGGAACGAAACTTGAATGGAACTTCAGCGTATGAAATGCTGGAAATCGAGCTTTCAATTCATAAACTTTGAAACTTATTACTAAATAGGATTAAGTAACCGATTTAAGGATGACACTAATTATAACGTATCTATATTTACAAGGAATTATGGGAAGGGTTATATATTTGGCAAAATAATTTAATTACACCTAAGTAGAATGAAACCATGGATGATGAACGGAGATATAACAAATCATAGACAGAATCATACTCTTCACAATCAGACTTGACATTGAGCTGGGTGTACATTATCCACCATTTTTACTGGAACTTCTTGTTGAAAATTTACATCCAGCTCTAGAGTTACTCTTCATACCGTAACACAATAAATAAAGTAAGTAACAATTATGGCTTTGTGTTTATCTAATAATAACTAAAAATAAAAAAAGTTAGTAATTTTACATTCGGTACCAAAAATTGTGTAGTCCCTAGGTGTAGTACGTTAATCATGCAAACGAAAAAGCTGAGTAAAAATTCAAACATGATAAATGCGACTAAAGAGAATAAAAGTCGTTAATGAAGATGCATACAAGTGAATTAAACAATTTCATTATGGCACAGAAAACTTACCTTCGTAATCATTCAAAACAAAATCAATTGCAGTAAATGTCATTTGAAAAATAAAACAATTCTAGCAAGGTCGAGCTAGGTTCACATTTTATTTATTGACTGACTGGTGTTTAAGGATGTCATGAGAGCAAGGACAGCAAGTAGAATGTGTCTATTGTGAACCTAGCTTTACATTTTCAAAGTAAAATAATATCTTATGTCGAGGGAAAGCGGTGGTATGCTTCAAGGTTGAAATTTATTTTACACAGAATCTAGATGAAGTTTTTAACATTCATATAAATATTCTTAATACAATAACATCCATAGTACATCGATTTTCTTGAACACAGATTATCTTGATTCACATTCAAATTGTAGACATATTAAACACACTATCATTCGGAAAAAATATAAATACATCTATTACATTACAGTGAGAAAATATTAATTTTGTGGAATATATCATTAGATTTATATAAGTATTTTTTATAATTTAATATAGGTAGCATGATTTTTGATACAATGTACCTAAGGTAAATAGTATAACTTTCTTTCGTTAATATCTTTTGTGCGATAAACAAAAATATGTGTTATTCGTGTCTGTCAAAGATTGAGTATTGTCAAAAGTTCAGTATCTCTTGTTTGGGGCTAATAATAACATTGTGAGAAGTAAATTATTTTTGAATATATTCACCTTCAAAATTAGGTAGACAAACTGCCACTTTGGTCTACTACAATTTGTCAATTTTTTTCATCCGATTCTCACTTTAATGACAAAGGCACTCTGGTTCAATATTGATTGGGGAAATTTGATAGACTGTAGTCATCCAAAAATACTGTTGCTTGTACGTACAGTGAACAGCTCATCAGACTACCACAAACTGTCAAAATTCTTCGATTGATATTGAACCATAACCACTAGATATTAAGTTGAAAATCCATTGAAGAGATTTGACAGATTTGTGTAGTCTGATATGCTGTTGTCCCTGTACAATTAGTTCTACTACTTTTTGTGGGGTTTTTAGAATTTGCTGGATATTAAAAAATATTTTAGTTCTCACACTGATTGGAATAGCCCCGCTAGAGTTACAGTTGTCTACTTTAAAACGAAATGGTCCACTCTACGATACACAACACATACTACACAACCTCGGAAGCTCATTAAGTTCTTGGTTTCACTACTCACTATAGATCAGCTGGTCAACTCAACCTTCACGGAGACTGTTGAGGGGAAACTGTACAACTCGTGGTCAATTATATTACAAGCCGAACCGGATGATAGCAAGCATAATTATAAAACGAGAGCATTGTTGAAAAATCTCAATCCCTAAAAAATATGTTGCTCCATACAATTCGGGAATCAACAGATTCTTCTCGTGATTTTGAAGTTTCTTACTATGCTTCCGTTTATAAAGTACGCATTGCTACCGAGCCTCACATATATGTATACACATCTATCGAATAATTCTACATCTATCAATATTTAATACCAAACACATTAGGTTCAATTTCAAATGAAGAAATTTGACAGATTGTAGTATACCTGGCGTGCAGCTGTTTGTTCGTTCCACATTGTGATCTGCTTCCCCCTTATTACAAATCGTGAATTAAGAATAGTCCCGGAACAACATTAGCCCCCTTTTAACATTGCGTGTTGGAGCGGGATGACATGAGCATTAATTAGCACGGTAATATATTAAAATCGCGGCTTAAGTCTCTCCCCAAACTGACTGTACCGTCGTGGGCGGAGTCTGAGTTGACAGCCAATGTACAGTTCGTGTCAACTGACGTATCCTTGTGACGGACGCATCGCAACAAATAAACTATTCAGATCTCTATTCCGCATGGACTGAACTCTCGTCTGGAATATTTAGAATTAATAGGATTTCAAGTTGCTACTGAAACAGTATATTTAAATGGAAGTTTTTAATAATAGTTAATATTTCATTAAGTATGAATTTCAAATGTCTTATGTTGTGGTTATTGTTGCCCACAAAACAGCCAAAAGAATTGCAATTTCATTAATAGTAACATGTCAAATTGTTTAGTCAATGTCAAAATAGAGTAAAATCTCAGGAAATGTTAAATGTGGCAACAATTATGTATTATGATTATATATATTTGTCTGAAAGTTCATCTCGGTCTTATGACCATCAAATGTTCAGTCCTATTATTTCTGAAACGTAAAATTTATTTCTATCGAATGGCAACACCGAGTGGCAAAATTTCATTTCACCAATATTACTGACTCCTCACATTTAGTGTTCCCAATAAGGCCTAACCTGTTTGTATTATTTTTCTATCAATTGGTACCTACTAGTAAATTCTAAACCAGAGCGATCAGTCGGTAGCTACCCGTTAAACAGCGCTAACCAGGGGTTACTACTAGCTTTTGTCACAGGACTTTTTTAAAAACTGTATTGAGCATAGCAATCACTACACCTGTTGACTACAAAAGAAAAGTTTTTCTAAATCTTGTTGATAAGAAAAACCAATAATTTTTGGGTCTTGTTAGGCGCCTTTGTTTTTAGGCAGACAACTTTTGGTCAGCCCCAAAAGCAGGGCATTATAATATAGGTCCTGCTTCAAAGCTGATAGTAACTCTAGCTAGTAATATTGGTGAGTCCTGCGATGGTGACCGTACGGGTGGTCTGCAGCGTCCGTGACCAGCGAGCCGTGATCCAGTTCGAGCTCCAACCGAGTGTCGTGACGGGACTCTGACGCTAACTGCTAACGGGCTGCGTCGAGCGTATTACTGCGTCTTTCGTGCGTCGTATCGTAACGAGTTTTACTGCGCCTTTCGTGCGTCTTAACAAGTTTCTACTGCGTCTTTCGTGCGCGTCGCAACAAGGCACCGCGTCTTTCGTGTATTTCAACAAGTTTCAAGTTTATTTTTGTATTTGTTTTTGTGCGTTCCAACAAGTTTTACTCAGCCTCTTTTAATTAACGAAACCGACGAACACAGGAAAAAAAGAGATGTTAAAAAATTACACACAGATGAGCGAAGATTAAAATTTTGACATAAAACATTTAATAAGTTAGATAAACATTTTACAAATGACGTAATTACAAACCTAAAATTTATTAGACATGCAAAAGATGCGTAAGTTTCCTACTCGTTTGATTTAACTACTTTTCCATTAGAAAACAATGACAAAATATTTGTTAGACATGACGAAAGACACGGTTGCACGAGAAATAGTCTTTGATCTCAGAGTTTCAAGTAAATTAAAATTATTTTTACCGACGCAGACGTTGCATTTTTATGGTCTTACTTCAAAAAACATCGCATGACGCACGACGCAACCCACTAAGAGCATAAACTGCGTTACGACGACACACGTGCGGTTCCATACAAAAGTTAAATTTTTGTATGAAATTACGCGGTCCCATACAAAAGTTGCATTTATGTATGAAATTACGCGATCCCATACAAAGTTGCATTTTGTATGAAATCCTTACAAAATTTGCATTTTTGTATGAAACCCATACAAGTTGCGTTTCGGTATGGAACCCATACACAATTTGCATTTTTGTATGAAACCCATACAAGTTGCATTTCTCTATGGAACCCATACACAATTAGCATTATTGTATGAATCCCATACAAATTTTGCATGTTTGTATGAATGAACCCCTTACAAAATTGGCATTTTTGTATGAAACCCATACAAAATATGCATTCGCATTTGTGTGTGTAACGCAGTGTTCGCCTCACCACCCTAGCAGTCTGCCGTGTAGACGGGCGCGAGGTCCAGCGTGAGATGCCTGAGCGCGCGGTCCCGCTCGGCGGAGCGCGCGGCGCGGCTGGACTTGATGATCTGCAGCACCATCGCCTTGCAGTCGTGGCACACCGCCATCTGCACGCCGCGCAGCCGCTCCGCCGCGCCCGCGCCCAGCGTGCGCGCGTAGCCGGGGTAGCCGCAGCGCCCCCTACTGGGACAGAGAGAAATAAATTCATTTGTTACAAGACGTGAAAATTATTTAACAAGGTGTATCTGCGAAACGTAATAATAATATCTTCCAACTGATCCAACTACAATCTGGACATCTTTAAGGCAAGAGAGAACATGCCTCTTCTAGGGAAACCATCGTCACTTTCCATCATGTGAGATTGTGGTCAAGCGTTAGCCTGCAGTTCATAAAAAAACCGATTAAGGCTACGGCGGCCAATCTCGACGATTAGCTACGTACGCAGGATATATTATAGTGCTCAAGTGTGTGCGCAAACACAAGTGCACTGTCTATTCCCTTACCATCATATTCCGATAGGACACCAGGGATAGGGATTGGGCGCAGGACCAACGGCTAAACGTGCTTTCCGAGGCACGGGGGTACAAGACCGCCAACTTCCAGACTCCGGGCGGACACTAAGAAGTAAGACAAATTTTTAGCCCGACCCGTGAATCGAACCCGGGACCTCTTGCGCAGCCATCGCTTTATAGTGCGACCCCTAACTACTACGCCACCGCGGCAGTCACGATATCGGTGAATGGGCAAGATATAAAATACGTCAAAAGGTATATCTATTTGGACGAGATAGACTCCTTCGAAAACAAGCAGGAAAGAGAAATCGACCGCCGCATCGACAATGCCTGGTAAATCTACTGGTCCATGAAAGCGTACATTAAGGGAGACCTTCCTCTGTCACTAAAACGCAAAACTTATTGACGTGTGCATTTTGCCCATTCTTACCTACGGTGCTCAGATTTGGTCACTAAGTCCAAGCTCAAGATTTGCCAAAGCTATGGAGCGGAGCATACTAGGCATAAAAATCTCTGACAGAGTCAGAAATACTACAATACGCTCCAAAACCGGGATTGCTGATGTGGGAAAAAATCCTCTAGACTAAGATGGGACTGGGCCGGCCACGGCCACCCGGAAAGGTGGACCAGATTTCACACATTGGCAGCCAGCAGGACGTTGATTGAAAATCAGGCCCAATAAGAAATGGCTTGATGATTTTGACAATTGGCAAACCATCGCTACAAATAGAGTCCAATAGCGGCTTTTAGAAGAGGCCTTTGCACAGCAGTGGGACGTCGCAGGCTAAAAAAAAATCACCATGTAGAGTGAGACAGACATACCTGCGCTCGGCGGGCGCCAGGTGTAGCGGCATGCTGCCGGGCCCGTCGATGCTGCGCGACATGGCCGCCGCCTCGCTGCAGCCGCGTGACGTCACCCTGTACAGTGAGACACATACCTGCGCTCGGCGGGCGCCAGGTGTAGCGGCATGCTGCCGGGCCCGTCGATGCTGCGCGACATGGCCGCCGCCTCGCTGCAGGCCGCGTGACGTCACCCTGTACAGTGAGACACATACCTGCGCTCGGCGGGCGCCAGGTGTAGCGGCATGCTGCCGGGGCCCGTCGATGCTGCGCGACATGGCCGCCGCCTCGCTGCAGCCGCGTGACGTCACCCTGTACAGTGAGACACATACCTGCGCTCGGCGGGCGCCAGGTGTAGCGGCATGCTGCCGGGCCCGTCGATGCTGCGCGACATGGCCGCCGCCTCGCTGCAGCCGCGTGACGTCACCCTGTACAGTGAGACACATACCTGCGCTCGGCGGGCGCCAGGTGTAGCGGCATGCTGCCGGGCCCGTCGATGCTGCGCGACATGGCCGCCGCCTCGCTGCAGCCGCGTGACGTCACCCTGTACAGTGAGACACATACCTGCGCTCGGCGGGCGCCAGGTGTAGCGGCATGCTGCCGGGCCCGTCGATGCTGCGCGACATGGCCGCCGCCTCGCTGCAGCCGCGTGACGTCACCCTGTACAGTGAGACACATACCTGCGCTCGGCGGGCGCCAGGTGTAGCGGCATGCTGCCGGGCCCGTCGATGCTGCGCGACATGGCCGCCGCCTCGCTGCAGCCGCGTGACGTCACCCTGTACAGTGAGACACATACCTGCGCTCGGCGGGCGCCAGGTGTAGCGGCATGCTGCCGGGCCCGTCGATGCTGCGCGACATGGCCGCCGCCTCGCTGCAGCCGCGTGACGTCACCCTGTACAGTGAGACACATACCTGCGCTCGGCGGGCGCCAGGTGTAGCGGCATGCTGCCGGGCCCGTCGATGCTGCGCGACATGGCCGCCGCCTTCGCTGCAGCCGCGTGACGTCACCCTGTACAGTGAGACACATACCTGCGCTCGGCGGGCGCCAGGTGTAGCGGCATGCTGCCGGGCCCGTCGATGCTGCGCGACATGGCCGCCGCCTCGCTGCAGCCGCGTGACGTCACCCTGTACAGTGAGACACATACCTGCGCTCGGCGGGCGCCAGGTGTAGCGGCATGCTGCCGGGCCCGTCGATGCTGCGCGACATGGCCGCCGCCTCGCTGCAGCCGCGTGACGTCACCCTGTACAGTGAGACACATACCTGCGCTCGGCGGGCGCCAGGTGTAGCGGCATGCTGCCGGGCCCGTCGATGCTGCGCGACATGGCCGCCGCCTCGCTGCAGCCGCGTGACGTCACCCTGTACAGTGAGACACATACCTGCGCTCGGCGGGCGCCAGGTGTAGCGGCATGCTGCCGGGCCCGTCGATGCTGCGCGACATGGCCGCGGCTTGCCGCGGCCTCGCTGAATCCGAGCGAGGAGCCGCCGCGGGAGCCGGGCGCGCTGTGCGCATGCGACGTCGTCCGCCGCGTGCTGGTGGGACTGCTGGGCGCGCTGCCCACGCTGTTTTCTACCATGCTCTGGAAATATCACGCAAGTTTTACTACCGAAATCAAGACATGTTTGTGCATGGAGAAGCCCTGTTAGCACCTGCCATACTAAAACATGCAACCTACCTACCTAAGTTTTTTTTTTAATTCAATAGTCTAAGTAAATGCTGTTATTTGGGCTATAAGTAGTAGGGTACACATGCTACTTTTCGCGATATTCCGACTGTATCGATGCAACATTACTTTTGGCGACTCTCTGCGTTCAGTCATACAAAAACGACCAGGTGATCTTCAAGAAAAGAGCTCATTTACCTTAAGAGCCGGCAACGCAACGCAACACCCCTGTGTGTCGCAGATATCCATGGGCGACGGTAATTCACTTACCATCAGGTGAGACGTCTGCTCGTTTGTCTGTCATAATATAAAAAAGCCACGTCCGGCGTCCCAGAGTGATCTAAATTCTGGGTATAAATATAAAACCTAATTTATATAGGTATAAAATATAAACTAAGGTTGTAGAACTAATGAACGAATATTACCGTGTGATCGGGTGACACAAGACGCGACATGAGACTCCTCGGGAACGAGGAGTGCTCCTCCTCCGGCGACGGCAGCAGTGACGGACTCAGCAACACCACTGGCACGTGCGCGAAGTGTTCCGTCGGAATCCGCATCTGAAAATAATAAATGGTCACTATCATCATCATCAGCCCATTTATGTCCCCACTGCTGGGGCACGGGCCTCGCTCAATCACATGAGGGGTAATTGCCATACTCACCACGCTTGGCAGACGGGTTGGCGAGGGTTTTGATATAAATGCAGTTTTCCTTCTCTGGGTGCTGATGATCATGCCAGCAGCTTTACCTTAGTCGCCTTTTACGAAACCTCGGTAAGAGGGTGGCCTATTCTACTTTGCCGGGGACCACACGGCCGGTCACTATATTTAAGTCCAAAATAAGTTTAAAAAATTCGCCACGAAACTTTTTTTATGTGATAGGTGGCAGACCATCAGACGGACCAACCGATGGCAAGGGATTGCCGCCGCCCATGGACTCCCGCGACACCAATGGAGTCACAAGTGCACTGCTAACTTTTAAAATGCCCATTTCCCCCGGACTGGGCCTCTGGTAACCTCACTCACGCAGCGAAACACAGCACGTTGCTGCTTCACGCCAGTTTTCTGTGAGGCCGTGGTATCACTCGGGCTGAAGCGTGACTCCCACGGTCCTTGTACGGAACCGAACGACCGCGTGGAGAAGTTTTCACCCTAAGCGATCAATAAACAGAAAGAGACGTAGGGTATGTTCGTATGGCACCCACCTTTGAACAACACTTCTGACAGACAGTCTTTTTGCACAATTTGCACTTCTGGCCCCAGGGGCCAAAAATGCCGAATCTGGTCTTCAAACATAGGAAGCATACCTGAAACCAAGAGTTATTTTTTAATGAGTAAAGTACATAATATATCGTTTATTTATTTTATTTGGAAGACCAAGTTTTCTTGCTACGGTAGCATAAATGTTTAAGAGGGACTAAGTCCTTTTTCCTAACACATAACGTCGTCGATTCTACAGCAGACGTGACTAGCCCACTGCCCAAATTCTTCTTATTGTATTCATTAGGTCAAGCGTAAATTGTTTCTCCGTCTTAGGGCTGGGCTGCAAAAATCAGATGACAGTCGCCTCAATGTGTCCGGTACTTATCATTCGAAGCGACAGCTTTGAAAGAAACCGAGAATGACACGCTAAGATCGTAAGGTGGTCAAATGTAAATCTGTATTGAAACGGGGCGATGTTAGCCGTCGCGGTAGTTTTCGGTGATGTTTAGTTCATGAAGCCACACGAGTCCATACATGTGTGAAAGTGTCTTGTCACTTTCACACAGGGGCAAACATTCGTATAACACAAGAAAGGGGTAACGAAGTAGCTTAGTCTTATTAATAACAATTAACCCTCGTAATCGTAATCCGTGTATCGTTGCGAACGCTTCGACTCTCGGCGTGGGAGCATGCGCGAGAGGTGTGCGGAAGTTCTGCGCGTCGTAGGTGGCGTTGGTGCTTGATAATCTATGGGAATTGGCGCAGGCAAACTAATTTCCCGCGCTACAGTATCAGATATTAGTAGCCCACCCTCACTTCGCCACTTCGCGGTGCTCATTGGGACTAAATGGCTGCGAATGTATTAGTTCCAAAGTGTACCAACAGATCGTGCTGGTTGTCGATTACATGGTGCAAGTAGATCTAGTTTCACATTTTCGATTTACCTATTACCATTGCTATTGTTAGTTAGCTTATTACTACTTGATTAGATAGATGTTCAGCACTTACCCTCCTCTTCTCCACGTCCTCCTTGACCCGCCCCTCCACGGGTAGCACCTCGAGCTCCGCCTTCGTCAGCACCGACCTGATATGCACGATCTCCTCCAGCGTCAGCGACAGCCGGTCGTCCGACATTATCGCGTCTTGCCACTGTTTCTGAAAGAACGAAGAGTTCGCAATTTTCAGTGATTGTTATTCATGGAATTCAGGAGGCCTACTCTCATCTCATCTAGGTTAGACCTGGCAAAAATTTGTCTTTCAAATGGAACATTTGCATCTGAATTAGTGCAAAATGCGGAATAGTGAAACGCTTCATTTGGAACATCAACTCTCAGATAGATCCGTGATTCATTCCGCTCATTCGGATCATTCAGCTCATTCGGCTCAACGGATCATTCCGCTCATTCGGATCATTTGTTTCACCCCGATCATTCAGCTCATTCGGATCATTTAGCTCACTCGGATCATACCGCTCATTCGGATCATTCGTTTCACTCGGATCATACAGCTCATTCGGCTCATCGGATCATTCGGCTCACTCGGTTCATGCAGCTCATTCGGCTCATCGAATCATTCAGCTCATTCGGATCATTCGGTTCACTCGAACTAGAGATCCATCTGAGTCCAATGATACATTCGGAGTGAACATTGAGAGATTCGTAACAGTGTATCATTTGACTGAGTCGTTTCAGTAATGAGTTACACACGTCTAATGTAGGTTACTCGACTATGAAAGTCGAGTCAGAGATTTCATTCAATACATTCGTCCAAATAACGTCGAATTCGAGATCAATGTCCACCGCACGAGAATAGGCGCCTAGAAATAGATGTATAGGTAAATAGATAAGTAGGTAGTAGTTTCCCATTAGACCGTGTCTAAGTAACTACGTATTGTGAACCGATACTATAAATAGAATTTAGTTTATCTAGGAGCCAGATTTCAATTAAGATCTACCTTAATTCGGCATTTGGAAGGCTTTCGTTCCAATATCAGATAATACACTAAGTGCCTACTTGTGCATGCAAAACCACAGTTACACACGTGACAACTATACCTATTATCTAAATAGCATAAACAACTACATGATGTGGCGTCTGTATGTACATCTAATTACTAAGTGTGTGAGCCATACCGCCACACGATACTAGAATGCTTATTACTCAACTTTAATCTCCAATCGGCTTATGTTGTTGTTTGTCCCAGTTTTGCATAAAACTGGTTTGCTCGTACGACAAGTACTTAGATAGGCAAAATTAAAGTTTAAAGCTGTGATACGCGTGGGCCTAAAAAAACTGCGACTGTAGGGAAGCGTCTAAGTGAGATTTTGATAATAGTAGGTACCTACTAGCAACACAAAATATACTTCTAGTCTACTAAAAAAATTCAAAAATATCTTAGCGTTCAAACCTATCAAAATTGTCTGAGCATTTGACAATAGACAATTGTATTAGTATCCTCGCCAACCCGTCTGCCAAGCGTGGTGAGTATGGCAATTACCCCTCATGTGATTGAGGGAGGCCCGTGCCCCAGCAGTGGGGACTTAAATGGGCTGATGATGATGATGATTAGTATACGCCAAGGTGTATTTTCATTTGTTGTTCGCACAGATGTGGTTGTTCGAGAACAAGTGATAACTAATGAAAGTATACCTTAAGGTATCTATTGTGATAAAGGTAACTTTTTACAAACGCTAAGATATTTTTGTAGCTGACTGTATATATGTATGTACCTACTGATAGCTGTGTAGAACTACAGCAACACAAACCCCCTTATTATAAAATGAGATTTAAAATTGTTCTTAAACTAAACTCGTGCCAGCCCTTTTTAACATTGCAAGTGGGAACGAGATGGCATGAGTTGTAGTACGGTAATGACTTTATATCGCATTTTGTAATAAGGCGGTAGGATTCAAAAGCGACAATTTAAAAAAGGAGATATATCCCTGTTTGGTTTGTTACCTATTGGTTGATCAGATAATTTGTCAGCATCGATCAGCTCTTCTTAATGATACCTAAAGCATGACTGTGATAGCGTGATGTGGAAGCCGTATCTGGCAACCTTTGCACAGTAAGTCAACAATTTACTGTGATTATTCGCAACTGCAAAAGTGACTAAGGCGAACTAAAATCAAAAGTCCTAAAGGTGACAAAAACAGCAGTGTTTAAGAGGAATAGCTATGTTTTTTCGATAATTTGTTATAGTGCTGATCTGTCATGTTATGGCCCTCTTATATCTAGTCGTCTGCTCCCTATTTCATAAAAAAGTGAAGATCAAATCTATGCTAGATACCTTTTTATGAGATCTATGCTTTTGGATATAATAATGTGTCTTACTATTTTATTTTGTGTGCTTATTATAATGCCCTTAATCTTGTGTAATATTTCGGCTATGGCGAGCTTGACGATTACTATTGACGCAGGACAGCTTATGTGCAGAAGTGTGTGCGCAAACACAAATGCACTCTCTATTGACATACCCTTATATTTCGATGGGATACCCGTGTGACACGACCGAAGAGGGATCAGACGTAAAACTATCGGCTTAATATGCATGAGGCATGGGCGGCAACTTCTAGACTTTGGATTTGCCTATACTAAGAATTTCTTATAAGGAGAGAAAAACTCAGATACAAATTTCGGCCCAACCCTTTGATCGAAAACAATAACCTATTATTATTTGAATTCCACCTAAAAAGCATAACTCCGCAAATCAAAGAAAAGAGTTCAATGCTGACAAATCCCCCTAACCTCCTCCACCCAACTAATCTACTCTACTCACATGCGAGCCGTTTGTGGGGCTGCCACTAACCGACTTGATGAGCTCGTCCTGAAGCGAGGAGCGCGACCAGGACAGCTCGCCGAGCTGGGCGTCCGCGTCGCTGCTCGCGAGGGACGCTGCGCCGGCGCACGACGCGCGGGAACCTGGCCTGGGGAGCGGAAAATTGTAATAGTTAACATTAGATAAAATAAATAACTTGTGTATCCTGTGGTATAACTATAGGGTCGCAGGAGTGGATAAATGCCTCGGGCCCCCGACTTATAGGGGGCCCCCGATATCCCGTTCCGTACGATTAACTACGAGCCGCCGGGTGACCTCCCCCTCCCAACCAGTACCCATCTGAAGAATTTGCCACGGGACTCAGGTGGTAGATATGGTTCGTACGCCACTGGGTGTACCTACTATGGGTACCTACTGGGTGTAGATTAACGCGTTACGATTTTACCGAGGAAAAGCCATGATTCGGCTAGCCTCGCACCCCGGTGTGATGCAGCGCGCCTGCTGTGTTTCGCCGATTGAGGGTGCCTAGCCGAAGGTCTAATCCGGGAAGAAGGGGAGTGTAAAGGTTAGCCGCACTTGTGGCTCCACTGGTGTTGCCGGTATCCATGGGCGGCGGCAATCACTTATTATCGGGTGATCCGTATCGTTGTCTGCCGCCATAAAAAATACGAGACTCGCCAAATCCTGGATCATGGACCAAGCGTGCCTAAACTCCACAATGAAGACTTTGGTCGATGCTCTACCTAATAGTGCCTATTGCGAACATCATCTGGCTCTGGTTACCTTGAGTGTGGCAACGAATGCGCGCCATCGGTGGGAGGACAGGCCGCGTGCGTGACCGTGTGGCGTCGCATGGACGCGCGTCTCGACGGGCACTGGGTCGCCAGGTCGTATGCTGGAACACACAGGCAGGTTGGTATCAGATGGATTGCACCAACTTGTGCAAATATCCTTGCTATATATATACCTTCCTATACTCCTTGTTCCTAAGGTAGAAAGAAATTGGTTTGGAATCTTTACACCTAAATACCAACTGTTAATAGAGACTACTTCAAAACAAATGCCAAATGGTATGTACATAATTATTTTTTAATTCATTGACTAGTACTCAGAAAGGAAGTATACAATATAATAAATATATTCAACTAAATCAGTAGGCAAATTACTTCGGTTAAGGGTTTTAATTACATCAACCAACTGAATATAGACTTAGCTTCATCAAATTGGCCAATATCTTTGAAATTACTCTATTAATTAAGAACCTTTGATGTTAAAGTAGGTAAACTTACAAAGAAAATGATCTTAATAAGTGTTCTAACTAATGACATAAAATGACAAACCAAATGGTGAACACACAAAATGTTGTGGAGACTCAAGAGAATGTTGCCGACGAATAAGATAAAACTTCTTGAGATAAGACGGTACTTGTTAGATCACACGTGATAAACACAAAAAACAATTCGTGACATTATTTTAGTGAAGAGTGTCTTATATTTACAAAAACAAGATTATTATATGTAGTTCGGTAATGACGTCCAAAATGCAAAGCGAATGAGTTTGTTCCAAATGTACTTAGTCTATTAATTGTAATTGTTATGACAAGGAAATAAATCAAGAGAAACACTGATGATAAGTTTATATTTAGTCGACATGAGAATATGAAAGTACCTACGAGTAGGTAGTCAACAAAGTACCTCCTACTCTAACAGAAAAAAAAACATGTCATTATACCTACATGAAAAAGATAACAAAGATTTATTAAATAATGATGTAAAACAACAAGAGTCAAACACAAGTCCTTACAGTAACTAAAGACTTGGTATATAGACTCAAACACAAGCAAATCAAAACAATGACTATAATTAAAGTAATTTTCACATTAATCTACCTAACACTGGAATTGCAACAGAAAAAGCGTGACCATGCTAATGCGACACGACATGCGTCATACATTCCAGGGTCTCATCGCAGAACTGGTGGTATTCGTCGTGGGAGATGCGCGTGCGCGGCGGAGCCCGCGGCGGCGTCTCCTCTGATGACGTCAACCACCAACGTCATCGATCGCGTCATCAAGGTGTGCATGGGGAAGGAGAAAGTGCTTCAGACCACAATTCAATCATTGAATACTAGCTTTATTTGCACAGGTTCTATAGCCAGGTTTTTGATAGGAAAGAGTAACCTAATACAACATCAATTTATACAGAGCATGATGTGCACTTTAAGCGTTAACCTATTGATATATTTCTGTAGATTTTTATGTTTCTGCTAACAAGCTGCATAAATTCCTGCTGTGCGGCTTCTTGAATAAAATTCAATATTAAATGTAAGCACTTATTTAAATAAGCAGCTACAGAGGAAAATCTTAAACTCCTTCTGTTTTCAAATCTCTTCAAATACCTGTGTGCCATTTTCAACCCAGTTGAATACAAATATACACATTCCAGGGAAAACCTTGACGTCACATATTGATAGGTAAACTGCCCACGAAATAATTAATTGTGATTTTTCTCCAAATAAGACGCTTACCGGTTCTCTTCCAAGGCTTAGGGGCTGACTGCTGGGGTGCCGTATGCCTCGGGAAGGGTTGGGGCGCGCACACTTCTGGGCTTGTGCAGGTCTCTGTGTCATCCTCATCTTCGTCGTCCTGAGAACAAAGAGAACTCATGATCAAAATATGAAGCTGCAGCTTGCTTGTTATTGTGATTGTAAAGTTTATTTTTTCAGAAGGCTGACTGTTTTGTTTGTTTGTGATTAGCTGTTGGGGATGCAACTTGACAATTTCGCCGATGTCAGCAAAACGTGAGCCTATGGTTGGTGCTCAAATCTTCATTGATTTTGGCACAAACTCAATGTGCTTATATGAGCAGATTGTACCTTTACAACGTAACGTTAGGTTTTTTGCAAAATGCCATTAAATCCGTAATTAAAGGTGGCGTAATCGAATCCGACATTCCGAATGAGCGGTAGATTACATATACTTATGACTGTCATGACATTCATAAGTGTTCTGAATGGTAGGTACTAAACTGAATAAAGTTTTTTTTTATTTTCAATTTATTACCTAAACTTAGATTATTTTTATCAAATCTTATATCTCGAAACCTACTCCCGTAACATTCTAGCGTAAAACACAAAAGGTGCTCGTAGTAACTAATAGTACCGTAATGCTAGAAAGCATTGAAAATAACCGTGAAAATTCTCTTGTTATTATCCCATCGTTATTGAGGTCATCTGCAAAAATCGTGATTGACAAGACCATCTACAACTATTATTTGTGTAAAACAACGGTTCTCAAAACCTCCAATATTCTTGGCCCAGTTAACAGCTACATACAGATCCCATGAAAATTCCAATTCGATCAGAACTATAATTTCCTAATCAGTAAAATTATTCGGTTTACTGCCTATTTTAACTGTAACAAGACGTAATTAGTTCATATTTTGTACTGTAGGAAATTTGTTTGTTTTTCTCTTAACAAAATATTTAATCTATTGTCTAAGAATACTTAGAAGTTTCGGTTGATTTAATACTCTAAAAGAAAGGGAGCTTAATACAGATTTATATTTTAGGGTCGTTTTTCTTGGAAGTTAAGCTTTTTTGTTGACTTTTTCGCTGTAATAATCTTACCTAAGCATGCGATCCACAAGCCCAAATCAATGAAGATAATGTATTTGTAGATATTTCCTTACTAACTACGTATTCATTGTATAGCATATAAACGTCTTTTGATCATACCAACAAGGATCAGCTGTACAAATTCGGCTGTTGGCTTTTTTCAGGGGCATCAGATAGTATTACATTCTAAAATATAAAAGAGTAAAATAAGTTCAATGATTTAACGGTACCATCAGCGCATTGTATAGCTACGTGTCTTAATAGGTATGAGATAATGACTAGTCTAGCCTTCACCTGTAACAGTGACTAGAATATATGTAAGTGGGATCGTAATGGACCCTGTCACTAAGACCACAGCGTGAGCCACAACGCTGCGGTCGGCAGCTTCCTTCCCTTACATAATAGGCTTTATTATGAATCAGACTTTGAAACCTAGTTTCTAATCTTAATGTAAGAAGTTTCATGTAATTTGTTTTCAATTACCTAAATTGCACCTTAGTTTTTTCTGTTTTTTTACTGTAGGTCTTACGCCAAATTTTCAAGAGTACTTAGTCTTTTTTTATAATTGACAAGGTATCTCAAACTTGTTTACTACAATGTGTAGTCTATATTATTTGCAATAGGTATTTATTTGAATTGACATCAAAATATACCGATTATGTAGAAGATCTAATATTCTATAAAAATACAACTATGACCCATTTTTTAAGGTTCTTATCAGCCGATCCCTAGTCCATCATAGTGAGAACATGGTTGGACATAAAATTGGCAATGAAAGCCTACTTCTTATCTCTAAAGAACTTGTAAACATAAATAGTTTGACAGACGTCATTGCGCAGTTTTCTGTGAACGATGAAACTGCGTGGATATAATATAAACGACAACATAATATTGGCAGGGATTAAGTCTGCATCGCGTGCTGAACGCCACCGAATTCCACAGTGCAACGTGCAGCGGGAAATTGCAGCGACTTTTGATTTATTTGCTCTGAATACTTCGTTGATTTAGGTTTAGATATATAGAAAATATTTAGTGGAGCATTCAATTGCACAGACTATGTGGAATTTTTTAGTGACGGGGATAGCATAATGCAGGATCTAGTTATTTTCATTTCAGCGTGTAAATCCTAGTTGCATCCTAAGCTGTCGCTCGGTTCGGAGCCCGGGGTACGCATTATCTAAATAATCACAATAAATCCAACAGGTCGCAGTGATACTGGTCTGAATAGGTCCTGGCATAGCCCGCCCGCTTAAAAAAAGAAGATCTAAATAGATAAATGTAGGTATAACTAAAAACGATGCAGATACATGTGGACCTATAGAAAGTAGTTCTACTGTGCTCTATTTCACTTTATTTCTGGATTTTTTTTAGTTGTTTCCCGTTTGGTTTTATCATCATTGGTGATTAAAACCATTTTATTCTCAATTCTGTGCTGTAGACTCGTAACAAATCTTTCAACTGTCTCTTGCCACGAAACAGAGTAAGTAAGTACTTATTTATTGTGATTGAATACCTTCGTACATTTTATTACATACAACTTCCTTTCTTATAAGTGAAAGCGAGTGGCAAGGGCCAAATGCCAGCGCTATAAAACCCGCAGTATGCAGTACTTATGCAGTCGGTGACGTTGCACAACGAGCTGATTGTATATCAGCCATTGTAAATGACGACTGCTACCTACAATTCACAATTGTTACTCCTATACAATTCTATTTCTCTACAATTTTGCACGGTTTTGATTACCTACTCATGTGTAACTATATCCATTTTTTTTAATGATTTTTTTTTTCCGCTGACTCTTGGTCTGCGCCTTTTTATGCTAGTTTTTTATTGTGTTAAATAGTAACACAGTGCTCCGCGTAACAAAATTTTGATTTTGTGCCTAAAAGTTCCTTAAATTTCTAAGACAGTCCTAATGCTATTTTATGTGTACATTTTTTTTTCATTATGAAGTTTTTTTTTTGTAGTTTTTTTTTCTATTTTTATGAATATTTTTTTTTATTTGTTATGTTACTATATGTTAATGGTTTGCTTTAATTATTGTTAGAATGTTTTTTTTTCTTTTTTTGTTGTTAAGCTTACATGCTATTACATTACTTAATTACTAAGTTACTATTGTTATTGTTGCTGTGTAATATTGCTCTTTTATTTCTAGCACCATTTGCTGTTTACGCAGTAAACAACGTGGTGCAATGCTGGTGTTAGTAGGTAGTAGTGGTTAAAATGGGAATTTTGGCGATCCTCAGAGGGAGGGTTTGGGGTTTGGTGTTTATTTCTGGGGTGGGTCTCCCGTCGCTATTTTTCCCTATTTTATTTATATATCAGTGGTTCAGAACGCGCCTTCCATACCGTACATCGAATCTGAGCATGCACCTCTGGATTTTTTAAATCTATCTGCAAATTTCTATCATTAGCTCAGTGGTGAGGGAAAACATTGTTAGGAATCCTTTTATTTTTTTAATTGATAGGTGGCGGACGTGCAGACGGATCACCTCATGGTAGGCGATTGCTGCCGCATATTTACACCCGCAACCCCAGTGGAGTCACAAGTGCGCTGCGCTGCCTACCTTTAAACCCCCCTGTCCGTGAGAAGGGTCTCCAGCACCTATACTCACGCAGCGAACCACAGCAGAGACGTTGCTACATGACGGTTTTTTGTGATGCCGTGGTATCTCCAGTAAAGCCGGCCTATTCATGCCGAAGCGTCGCTCTCCCACGGTAATTGGAAGAAAGAGTAGGTAATAATTTCACCATTTCCATTCTTCTTCTTATCGTGTCGATGGCAATAATTGTATATTTTCCCAGTCGTCAATATTCCGCCACGCGAGCTGCGCTGTCAGTAGCCTGCAAAAGTTCGCCATACGTGCAGTTGTCTGGGCACAAGGGGCATGCCAGGAGATGGGCCATGGTCTGAGAGGTCTCGCAAATATTTCCATTAAAAGGTTATTATTGCCTGATTATAATTTGTAAGGTTCATCGAAGACTTCATTAATGTGTATTTGGTGTGTGTGGAACTATTTTTGAGGACACACAATTTTCTTTTATTACACACACACAGTTATTAAACTAATGTGGCTGTTTTCGAACACTTACTGTTATTGCACCTTGTAAAAGTTCTGAATAATTTTTTTTTTTCTTGAAGGGACCCTTTGCGATTTGTAAACTCTTTTAAGAGTCATCACAGTACTTGTAGGTTTAGGTAGCAAAGCTCCGTTGGTTTGCCTAAATTATCAGGTCAAATGAAAGTCAGGCACTTTAACCTTTAGAATCTAGAGTCTTCATAAATGATTAATTCGCTCAACTTCACGAGCGAAATATCTTAATTGAAGACTTTGAACAGGTTCCTGCCATAGTTATGTTTTCTTGAACTCTTTTTCTTTAACTGATCTGTACAAAAGTATCTTCATAAATGAAAAAACACCAAGGCCATTTTACTCCTCCTCATCATAGCGTAATTCCCGGTTGCGTTCATGGACCATGCGCTTGGACCATGATTCAGGATTTGGGGAGTCTAGTAATTACAATGAAGCATCCGTCTGACATTCGCAACCCTTTAACTGGGGAACCAGACCAACTAAACCATGGTAAGACGTTTCAGTAACTATCCGAGTCGTGCAGGTTTCCTCACGATGTTTTCCCTCAGTGCCGAGCTAATAGTAGAAAAATGCACATAGATTTGAAAAATCCAGAAGTGCATGCTCGGATTCCAAACATGACCCCAGTATGGAAGGCGTGTTCTGAACCACTGAGCTTCCACCGCTTTAGCAGCAAAAGGGCATTTTTATTTGTTTTTTTAAGTGATAGGTGGCAGACGAGCAGACGGATCACCTGCGGACACCAGCGGGGGTCAGTAGAGTCATAAGTGCGCTGCCAACCTTTAAACGCCCCTTTCCCCCGGACTGGACCTCCAGTGGGTACCGGGGAACCTCACTCACGCAGCGAAACACAGCACAGTGCTGCTTTACGCCGGTTTTTTGTGAGGCCGTGGTATCATTTCGGTCGAACCGGTCCATTCATGCCGAAGCGTGGCTCTCCCACGGTAAAAAAAAAGTTTGAGTTAATTGAGCTACAGGTAATAAGATACCTACTTAGAAACACTTGGCCTGTTCTTTAGCGACACAAGCCGGAGTTGCATGTCACGTAAATGAAAATGCTGCGGTGGACGTGTGGAGTTAAGCGAAAAGACCGCGTGAGAAACTCACACATACGTGGGAGCTTTCATATCCGTGACATAGCAGAAGTTTGTCTTCTATGTCACGGAGAGTCGCCTACGTTGTTACGGTCATGACCGTACCAACGTAGGCGACTCTTTCCAGGACATGTCCTGCGAAAACCGGACGTGAGAAACAAATGTCTGGCCATAGTACCACCGCCGAGTTCCAGCAGAAGGGGTAGACCTAAAAAGGTGTGGCTTGACATCGTAAGGGATAACATGCGTGCTAATAAACTAATCACTAGGGATGCACAAGACCGCGCGAAGTGGAGGAGTCGAAGTAGGAAAGCGGACTCCGCCCGGGCTCCGGAGCGACAGCTTGGGACGCAACCGGGACAAAACGGAAAGATTAAAGTCAAAGTCAAAATTTTCTTAGCTTGCATAAGCTTATACACAGCACTTACAAATCGGTGAGATGATGATGATGACTTAGAATCTATTAGTAGATAATTTAGTTTTATATGCTGTTGAATCTACGTAATGGAAACTTCTTCATCCAATAAAGCAAATGGATCAGAAATAAAAATCATCTGATCTATTTGCGCCTTTCCTTATATCTAGGACTTAGGTTCCATTTTCCCACAAGTATTGGCTACTCACCTATGAGTGACCATAAAACATATTGTCGTAAATTCAAACACCCTCATGAATTGTTGAAATACGAGTAATCCCGTGTGGAACAAGTATTTAGCTAATGAGATGGAACGAAGCCAAACTGTGTACGGAACACATAACCAGGTAGTTGTGTATGCTATTTTCATATTTGTTCCACTGGAAAAAAGCTCTCATTACCATAACGAGGTACCTAAGTTACGTTGTAAAAAGTGCTTTTGTGAAAATTCTTTATATTTTTTGTAATGTTACATTGAAGTGGCATGTTCCTTCCGGTTTTCGATGAGATGGGGCAAAAAAAAGTCCATGTTTTTTACCTAACCTGCGAAATAACACATTATTTCTTCTTTCTTGGTACGAACTGCTAAGGAATGGAACAACTTGCCGGCTTCTGTATTCCCAGAGAGCTACAATTTGGGTGTCTTTAAGTCGAGAGTGAATAGGCTTCTTCTGGGTAAGCACGCTACATCTTAGACCTTATTGTCACTTTCCATCAGGTGAAATGAGGTCAAGTGCAAACCCATTTAATATAAAAAAAAATATTATAACTGTACGAGCCAACGTACATTTGTGTAAAATATTATTACGTAGCGACGCGTTAAGCGTATCAATCATGCATGTGTGGCAGTGACTTTATTTGACGGCATCACCGCGAGTGGATTTTGTCAACGCATCATTCTTTATACTGTTGCATAGTTTTAAAGAATAAATCAGTTACAGCACTCAAACGGAGTGGTTTGATTTATCATCCCTGAAACCTTCTCATCATCATCATCATCAGCCCATTAAGTCCCCACTGCTGGGGCACAGGCCTCCCTCAATCACATGAGGGGTAATTGTTATACTCACCACGCTTAGCAGACGGGTTAGCATCTCTCATCATCATCATCAGCCCATTAATTCCCCACTGCTGAGGCACGGGCCTCCCTCAATCACATGAGGGGTAATTGCTATACTCACCACGCTTGGCAGACGAGTTGGCATCTCTCATCATCATCACAAAAACGACAACAAAAATATTACCCGCTGTTGAATTTCTGTAAACTAGGATTCCACCCGTACCATCTGGATGGGTGGAGTTCCACCACCGTGCTCTTTACGCGTCATATTTTGTCACGCACCTCCTCTTTGTAGAATCAACTTTCCGCAGCGGTATTTCCGAACCAGTACGGCATTGCGATCTTCAAGAAAAGAACCTATATCTTCCTAAAAGGCCGGCTACGCATCTCCAGCGAGTCTAAGTATAATTATCTGCATATTTTTTTTTTATTAGAGCCTCACTTTCTCATGAAAAAAAATATGCAGATTATAATTAAAAAAAAACACATCGGTACCTACATTACCTAAGGCAAGGTGTCCACTACCGATTTGATTTTACTAGCGATATTAATCGTAACTTTTTTAGTATTCCTGAAATGTAAGTCGATATGTATTTAAAATTTCGACCTCTCCTTGAAATCGGTTCTTGATATTACTGGAAAAATGTAGTAATACAAAGCACTTAACGGAAGGAATTACAAGAACTGATGATTACAACACGCAGAGGGTAATGACGATGATAATTTGAGCAAAGTATACATAGCTCCTTTGAATATAGCCTTTAGCATGCGACTTAAAGGCAAGTACGCACTAAAGATAGAGGAAATACCTACATGAGTTTGTTTTATGACGTGAAAGGAAAAAGAGAGAAAAGTAAAGGGAACTAGAGCTAAAACGAAGAAATGATTGCGCAATGATTTGAAAGTGTTTTAGCTTTTTTGTTGATCGTTTACGCAATTAAGAGTTATCATCATGAATCAATAAAAAATAATCGTAATTTAATAGAGCTGAACATGGGGATCAAACAATGATAGAACTGCCGTTTTACTAAAACTTATTTTTATGTGATTGGTGCCAGACGAGCAGACGGATCACCTAATGGTAAGCGGTTGCCTCTGCCCATAGACACACGCGACACCAGTGGAGTGAAAAATGCGCTACCAACCTTTAAAACGCCCTTTCCCCTAGATTGGGCCTCCGGTACCATCACTCACGCAGCGAAATACAGTACAGTGCTGCTTCACGCCGGTTTTCTGCGAGGGCGTGCTATCACTCCGATCGAGCCGGCCCGAATTCATGCCGAAGCGTGGGTCTCTCACGGTCTAGTTAATATCGCTTGGGGCGTTCTTTCCTCGGTTCGCAATGGAACTATGGTCGTAGGCGTCATACTAAACATTCTAACAAGTACAGAGTACACAAGTGAAACACAAACAAGTTGGTCATAGACAATAGATACACTTTCAAAGTCTGTGGGGTTTCCTTTGAGATGAGTTCTCTATTAATAAGACGAAACAATAAGGAATAACCAACTCTATAGAAATTACTATCGTATTCAAATGTATACATAGGTAGTACAAATAATAGAGGAATTCAAGAAACTCATTCATAATTGGAACCTACTATTAAAGTGACGGGTAGGGCACACTAGCGACGTCAATCGATTTTAATTTTTAGCTAGTGAACCGGATCTATTTTCAACAAAGTCCCGAAATTGTTTAACCGTGGTCACGAACTCGTGACCACGGTTGCTGTAACGTAGCCGAAACGTCGAGCCAAATAGGTGAATACACACCGAAACGTCGAGCCAAATATGTGAGTGTCACGAGTTCGTGACCACGGCTGCTGTTACGTAGCCGAAACGTCGAGCCAAATATGTGGGTACACACCGAAACGTCGAGCCAAATATGTGAGTGTCACGAGTTCGTGACCACGGCTGCTGTAACGTAGCCGAAACGTCGAGCCAAATAGGTGAATACACACCGAAACGTCGAGCCAAATATGTGAGTGTCACGAGTTCGTGACCACGGCTGCTGTAACGTAGCCGAAACGTCGAGCCAAATATGTGGGTACACAATGTTGTTTCACATAATGAATATCGTGTTAATTCCCGTCTGGATACATTATAGTTGAAAAACCAAATACATACTACAAAACACACAACACGACGTGGGTGGATAACTTACAAATACTATCAATGTACAGATAACCACACATTAGGTTACTACAATCTCTAACTGCTACGAAACCTTGAATGACTAAAGTGATAATTGATTTGTCAGATTAGTATACATTTACATGTGGCTGTCCATACTCATAATAACTCTAGTATTAATGATTAGATGCTCTTCATACATAAAACTTTTAGATACTATACTAATACTGTATTTTTACTTTCCGGTAAAGCGAGGATTAAAGCGATAATTGCTTCACCGATACGTGGTTTACTTAAAATAAAAATGTACTTTAAGAATGCAATACCTACTAGGTACTTACCACTCGCAATACACTTTTCAGTAAAATAATTTCCCTCAGGTACTCTTGAATTAAAGTCTAACTCTTGGTTAAGCCTCGAGTGACCAAGTACTACAAAACTAACTTTAAATTCTTATTCGTTTTAAAACAAAGTTACAATTCCAACAGTTCCCTTCGGCACAACTGTAAACTTGCATAACTTTAAAAAAGTGGCGCTAAGATGCTACCCAGCGGGATCCCACTGTTTCACAGAAATAACGGTCCTGTGTCGTGAGTCACAAGGTCGGTATTCTCGTTTACTTACAAAAAAACTGGGCCACAGAAGCCTCGTATACTTGTCGCGTAACGGAGGGTTACGGAGCTAAAAGGTAGGGGGAAGAAGAAAAGATAAGAATAGAGGGAAGAGGGCTATAATTATAAGCGATATGTACAAAGATGGTGGGCAACCGTGGTAGGGCGGTAACACAGGGTGAGCACAGGCAGCGCGCCGGTAGGATCCAGCGTCGCAAGAGGCGGGCGGTAGGGCTCCGCCGAGCGCAGGAGGCAGCAAATGGGGCGCGCGACGCAGATACGCGCACGCCGCAAGCCGGCCGCGGGTAGGCGCGACGCGGATACGCGCACGAATGAAGGTAGACGCGCGTAGGTGCAGGGAGGCAACACCCTTCGTGCCCCGGCACCGTTACTCTACGGGTAAACGTATACTGGCACTGTTATAGCTTGAGGTTCTGAGCTTCTTCAGAGCTGGTGGTAGACTGGTGGTCCTGCCCATGTGCGTCCTTTTATATTGCCCATGTGCATTCTATTCTACAACATTTAAATTTTAAAATTCATACAATATAGAATATTCTCGAAACATAGCTAAACTCCATAGTTAAATTTGAATAGACAATTCGATAGAAAAATAAAAACAGTTAGACAACGTCAGCTGTCGGACAATGTCAGATAGACAATCTAAATATTCACAACAATAACTTTAAATTTATTTACAGATAAAAATGTACAAGGAACATTAAAATAACACATATAAGAGTAATGCTAATACAAGACATAATCATAAAATGATATACAAGCTCTATAGCAAACGGAAAACGAAGCTCTATAGTTAACACCAAAGGTAACTTTCTTTATGAGTAGTTATGTAGTATAACGAAGCCCCTGCAGGCTGCGTTACATTTCTCCCACGACCCCAGAAAAATTTTCGACTCAGAGAAAATTTTGATTATAAGGTTAAGAGAATACTATCCTTACTATCAGTCTAACCAGTCAACCTTCACTTAAACATACCATTCCACAATCCAAAAACAATTCAAATCCAGTCACTCTAACAATCACTCTAACATACGAACCAATCACAAAGAGGAGTAGGGTTCACTATCAATGACGCAAACTCCATAGGAAGTACCCTATAAGAATGACTTTAGGCTTATTTAGGGAGTTGTCAGCCGCTCCGTTTCTTAAAACCCATTAGTGTCGATGACCATAGCCGACAATCTAGTCTCTCTCAGGTATTCCCTATCAAAGGACACAAATTTTAAAGGTTGAATTTACCTTTAAAAGAAACGCCTCTGTAGTCAAAGAAGCGCTAAGTAGTAAGTAGATAAGGCAAAAGAGAGCCCTAAAGTTTAGAATTAAAAGGTCAAGAAGCGCCTTTTAAAAGAAAACGTTAAGCCAGTAAGTAGGTACTATAAGAGAGAATCCCATAAGTAAAGAGAGACGAGATTAGTCGCTAAGTATATATAAAAAATATCAGACTGAAGTAGCCAAAAATCAGTCCAATGTGTGTGCAAATAAATACATATAATACTAGTAAAGTCAAACAGTAAGGTAGTCATTTCTTAAAGTCTTTTACATGCCATTTACCGCGGCAACCGTTGCAGTCCTCAAGAATGTATACAAGAGGTGACAATTTCTCAACGACTTTGCATTTAACATATTTAGGTGCTAATTTTGCGCTAAAATATGCACCAGCATTGCTTAAAGAGTAGTCTTTACGCCACACTATATCTCCAACATTGAATTCTTTAAAAGAGTGCCTTAAATTGTAACGGTTAGAATTCTTTACATGAGATATGCGCAGTGCAACCTGAACTCTATCAAAAATTGACGATAGAAGGCCAATATTTCTAGCATATAAATCACGAGGTAAAAAGGTAATTTCTTCTAAGTCGTAACCCTGAGAATAAATAGAACCACAAGTAATGAGTTCACGACCAAATACTAAAAATGCAGGAGTAAATCCAGTTACTTCATTTACAGAGTTATTCATTGCAAACTGAATCTTAGATAGGTGAAGGTCCCAAGACCTATGGTCTTCACCGACCAGTGAAGCTAGTGCGGTAATAATTGTTTTATTGTAGCGTTCTGTAGTATTGACCTGAGGACAATAGTGAGGAGTGTAAGATATATGCGGAATTCTATAACGTCCAAGGAAATTATGGAATTCATGCGATTGAAATTGTGGACCGTTATCCATAATAATTGTTTGAGGTACTCCATGAACTAAGAACACGGAATTCTCTAAGTAATGTATAATACTAGTAGTTATAGCTCGTTTCAAAGGAAAAATAAGTGTATATTTGGTGAATAGACAATTTACAACGAGAATGTACTGGTTACGTCGCCTAGTCATTGGCAATGGACCTATTAAGTCCAAAGAAATGCATTGAAAAGGTCTAGAACAAATTTTGGGTTTTCCCATAGGACCGTAAGGCGAGTGGTTAGAGTGTTTATAAGCCAAACAAGTTTCGCAATTGGAAATAAATTTAGCTATATCTTTAAACATGCCAGACCAGTAATATAACAATGATATTTTTTGTATGTTTTAAATACGCCCAAATGCGGATCTGTAGCGGAACCATGAGCATTTCTTATCAAAGATTCTCTTTCAGAAGGGATAGGGACTTCTTTCCAGATGAAATCGTCTGTTAAAGAATAAGGAGTATTAGTGCAACGAAATAGTTTATTATCCTTAATCGTATAGTTAGGATGACTTTGAGGATCAGTTAAACAATTACGAAAGATTTTATTATAGCGCTCTAAGTCTAAAGACGTGGCTTCATTCGAAGATAAAGGAGCGATAATATGACTGTCCTCGCTTTTAGAACGAGAAAGTAGATCAGGGACAATATTATCCTTTCCTCTTTTATGTTTCAGCGTGAAATTAAAGCAAGAAAGGCGAAGTGACCAACGAGCGAGTCTACCAGAAGGATTTGTTAAATTCAAAAACCACTTTAATGCGGCATGATCAGTGTATACAGTAAACGGTTTGCCATTGTCAAGATAGCACCGCCAATGTTCTAAGGCAATGATAACAGCTAGAGTTTCTCTTTCAGTAGTAGAGTAGTTTCTTTCATTTTTGTTAAGTGATTTGCTCATGTAGGCTATAACAACTTCTTTGTCGTTAACCGTTTGAGTAAGCATGGCTCCAATGCCAGAGTTAGATGCATCACAATGCACAGAAAACGGTTGATCAAAATCAGGGCAAGCAAGAATTGGGGTAGTTACAAGATATTCTTTTAGTTTCAGAAAGGAAGAGTTAGCCTCAGAACTCCAAGAAAATTTCGGAGAAGTTTTAGCAGATGATGTTAATTTATTAAGAGGTGCAGCTATAGTACTGAAATTAGGAATGAACCTACGAAACCAACTACACGTACCCAGAAATTTACGCACTTCTTTGCGTGAAGTAGGTACAGGAAAGTCCATAATAGCTTGAATTTTGCTAGGATCAGCTCGTAAACCATTATCGTCAACAACATATCCAAGGTACTTTAATTCTTTCTTAAAAAAAGACTTTTTTCAAAGTTAATGGTAAGTTTAGCGTAAGTTAATTTTTCAAGCACTTTAATTAGAAGTCCTATGTGTTCTTGGAACGAGGAGCCTATGATAATAATGTCATCAAGATAACAGAACACTTTGTTGTCAAATTCAGGAGTGAATAAGATATCCATTAACCTCTGCTGTGTAGCAGGTGCATTAGTTAAACCAAAGGGCATAACAGTGAATCTGTACATTCCTCTACCGGGGACATAAAAGGCGGTCTTATCCCGATCGTCTACATGTAAAGGAATCTCCCAGAAAGCTTTAGCGATATCGATACTCGATAGAAATTTAGCGTTTTTGAGATGGTCAAGTATTTCATTGATAAAAGGAAGACTATAGGCATCCCTACGAGTAACTGAGTTGAGTTTTCTGCTATCGACACAAAATCGCCATTCGCCATTCTTTTTAGGCGTAATAAGAACCGGAGACAACCAAGGGCTTTCACATTTCTCAATGACCTTCCACTCAATCATTTTATCCACCTCAGCAATTAGAGCTTTTTGTTTCTCGGGAGAGAGTCTATAACAACGTTGTTTAATAGGCAGCGTATCTCCAGTATCGATACGATGGCTAACCAGATCAGTACGACCAAGTTCACCCTTAGCTTCAAAGGAAATTTGCTTAAAACGCGAAATAATATCATCAGCGATAACCTTTTCTTCAGAAGTAAGATTTTCGTAAGGTAGGATTTGTTTCTCCACAGAGTTGTTAAAGTGGGATGGTTTATTAAGAGAAAAGGCACACGATAAAAGTTTGGGAACCAAATTAAATTCCCTCCAAAAGTCAACACCAAGTATCAAAGACGGGTATATTTCAGGAATAACATATGTTTTAATAAGTCTAGTTTGGTCGTTAAAGGTAAAAGGAAGAATAAAAAATCCTAAAGATTTAACACGATGCTTACTAGCAGTGCTAACCGTATAATATAATCAGACTTGGATAACGAAAAGCCCAGTTCCAAAATTTTAAAGTGCGAGTTATTACCTAAAATAGTCATTGAACTACCGCTATCAAGTAACGCCGTAAACTCAACATTTGAAATAGAAACGTTAATAAAAGGACGGTTAAAATCTCTTTCGTTGTCGTAATAAACCGAAGAAGTTCCATAACTTGCGAAAAAGTTCTTAATTATTTTTAACCAATTATGCCAGTCATCAACATCAAAATTTTCTTTTCGTTTATCCAGGTCATATGTTAGTTTTTTGAGTTAGAGGATGAAGAAGGTTGAGGCTTGTCCGCTTTACATTTCGGGCAATCCGAAGCTCTAAAGTCTTTCAAACCACATTTAAAACAGACTAAGAATCTTGGTTTAGTGCAAGAATTCAAAGAATGACCATTTATTCGACATCGAACGCAAAACAAATGCGCCTGAAACTTGGGAGCATTTTCAGATATCGCATGTGCAGAATTTTTATTCTGCGAAGAAAAGTTCGTACGAAAAGGCTTAAAGTTATTAGATTTATGAGAACCATAATTAGGAGTGGAAGAATGTTTAGAGTGAAAAGTATGTGTAACATTAGGTTTAGTGTTCGGTAAAAGTGTAGAATCGTGTTTAGGTTTATAGGATAATTCAGGAATAAAAGTATTCATTTCAGGTTCTTTAAAATTATTGTCGCGGTCAATACAGCGCTCAAATTGTTGACATACAGAAATTAAAGAGTCAATAGAATCAACTTTATTAAGAGCAACAAAAGAAGTATAACAAGGACGGATGTTACGTAGAAGTATTTGCAGTTTCTCCTGCTCAGGTAATTTCTCGCTTAGTCTCGAAAACATTTCAAACATTTTCGGAATATAAACCATAATAGACTCAGATTTACCCTGAGTACGAGATTTTATTGCCTGCAGTAGTTTATGGTCATAATCAGAATGGCCAAAGTCCTTAATTAACAACTCGGAAACGCGATCCCAAGTTAACGAAGGGTCACGACTTAGTTGGAATTTAAACCAATAAGAAGCATCGTCCTCAAAAATGTTGAAGGCCGAGCTTATAAGTATTTGCTTATCAAGTTTGTTCGTAAGTAAAAATTCATCAATTTTCGATAGAAAAGCTCTAGGACAAGTTGTCCCATCAAAAGTAATTTTTTTAGCTCATTTAGATAATTTGGTAAGAGAAAATTATGAAAAGGTGGCATACAGTTAGGTTGAGAAATCGGCAAAGGTGAGTCCAAAGAGGTTTGTACCTGTGAAGTCTCAGCCGGTTTTGAAAAAGCGTCAAAACGTTCAGTCAAAAGAGTAAACTTCTTTTTTAAGTCGTCATAGAGTTCTATAAGGTTTGAGTCGCTGTCACTTACATCAGTGTCAATTCTGTCAAGTCGATAAAATAAGTGATTTATATAAGTTTCAATTTTCTTAAATAATTTCAGATTACCCGATTCGTATCGGTCCAACATCGAAGATAAATATAAGATTGTAGAAGAAGCTTGTGACAAATCGTCACTCAGAGGAACGGGAGAATCAATAATGTCCTCCGTAGGAAAATTACGAAGCAATAAAACAATTTGTTTTCTAAGCGATACAAGATTATCCGCAGGAGTTTCGTTCCTAATTATAAGTTCGTATTCAAGTTCCGCCTTGTTAAGTAAATTAAAGTTTATAAGACGAGCCATTTCTAAGATATTTGTAATTTTAAAGCAATAAAATATTTACAATAGTTTTTATTTTATTTACTTTATTTTAGTGAGAAAAATAGAGGAAGAATAGGGAAAGAAATATCTAAGAAGTAAGAGACGTCTAATAGGGAGCCAAAAGGTATGTTATATACAGAAACTTGTGCAAGTTTATTTTAGAATTTTGAGAACAGGGAGGGATTCCATAGAGTTGGGCGCCAAACTGTCGCGTAACGGAGGGTTACGGAGCTAAAAGGTAGGGGGAAGAAGAAAAGATAAGAATAGAGGGAAGAGGGCTATAATTATAAGAGGTATGTACAAAGATGGCTCGTCCTAAAGTCTTAAACCTAACTTAAAACTAACTTAAAACTAGCTATTTACACCGGTACACTACACTAAATAAATATACAAGGTAAAAGTTCAAAATGGGCAACCGTGGTAGGGCGGTAACACAGGGTGAGCACAGGCAGCGCGCCGGTAGGATCCAGCGTCGCAAGAGGCGGGCGGTAGGGCTCCGCCGAGCGCAGGAGGCAGCAAATGGGGCGCGCGACGCAGATACGCGCACGCCGCAAGCCGGCCGCGGGTAGGCGCGACGCGGATACGCGCACGAATGAAGGTAGACGCGCGTAGGTGCAGGGAGGCAACACCCTTCGTGCCCCGGCACCGTTACTCTACGGGTAAACGTATACTGGCACTGTTATAGCTTGAGGTTCTGAGCTTCTTCAGAGCTGGTGGTAGACTGGTGGTCCTGCCCATGTGCGTCCTTTTATATTGCCCATGTGCATTCTATTCTACAACATTTAAATTTTAAAATTCATACAATATAGAATATTCTCGAAACATAGCTAAACTCCATAGTTAAATTTGAATAGACAATTCGATAGAAAAATAAAAACAGTTAGACAACGTCAGCTGTCGGACAATGTCAGATAGACAATCTAAATATTCACAACAATAACTTTAAATTTATTTACAGATAAAAATGTACAAGGAACATTAAAATAACACATATAAGAGTAATGCTAATACAAGACATAATCATAAAATGATATACAAGCTCTATAGCAAACGGAAAACGAAGCTCTATAGTTAACACCAAAGGTAACTTTCTTTATGAGTAGTTATGTAGTATAACGAAGCCCCTGCAGGCTGCGTTACATACTTTGCACAAGTGTGTCCGTTTTATTTCTGAAGGATATTTCGACACCGTTAGAGGGGCTTTTGTGGTAATAATAAGGTGTAATTAAATGGTAGTGCCCGGGTTTTTTTGGCTGCCTTGCAGGAAAATGCGGGTGTTAATGTAGACTTATGAATAATGTACTAAGGTTGGATTAACCAAAAATAGAGTGTGAATATTTTATATTCATAGGAAATAAATTCCCGTTTTAGTCAAACTAATGTGAATAAGTATTTTGATACGTGACGTTAAAAACAATGTTGCTATAAAGCTGCGAAATTGCAAACAAAAAAGTTGTCGTCAATTCGAAATGGGTAGTAGCGACCACCCGTGGTTTCATTCATGAATTGCGAGAATTTTATTACGTGCTACTTTCGTTATTTCTCATTTTCTCGCAAAATCATACTTTTCTCTAGTAACATCATCTAAAAATAGACTTGATATAAAAAAATGTTTTAGATTCGCTGGTTTTAGCTGCGAGATGATAGAATTATCATTATTTTGATAGATATCTTCATGAATTGGAGTTAATATGTTATCCTGATATTCATATCATTTGTGTGCATGAAATATTTGTTTGTATTGGTCTGGGTGTTTCCTATGTTTTGTAAGTATGTATTTACAAAATAAAAGTATTATATGTATATATTTGTAATCCCACTGTTGATTCTGATATCCGTAACACAGGTGCTTGAGCTACTTATCTCGGAGTTAGATCAATGTATGTGATGTTGTGAAATATTTCTTTATTTATTTATTATGATATGTGAGCTATATTATATTATGGTTAAGATTAATCAAAATCCATTCAGTACTTTTTACGTGAAAGGGCAACAAACATACATACAAACATCCTTACAAAGTTTCGCATTTTTATTATTAGTAGGATAATCAGGGACTGTAATTTATAGTAATATTATGGCCACTGACATTGGTTACAAAAATAAGTTGATAATTTGTTGACTTGTGTTATTGGTGTGAATGTTCATGTTAGATTTAACTATGAAACATCGGACAAATCATTTATTTCAGTTTAAAGTCACTATCGCATCTGTACGTTCGCGTGAGAGTGCTATTTCCTTCCACTTTCCAAAGGCTAAAGGTTTCAGTTCAAGAAGGGGTTAAAGGGTTCACTTAAAGCTAATGGCTGTGAAATACGGCGTTCAGACACAGAGCCTGCCTGCTATCCGTGAACAAGTATTCTTGTTGTTCGGTTACCATTGCCATACCACATCACATCTATCTACCATACAATTCTGTAGTTTCTGTTAGAAAGGATAAATGTAGTGAGATATAGCGCAAACATACATATGTACATGTCGCAGCCATCTGGGTAATTTATCCATTAAATTGGACGGCTAGTTCGTTCAGACGCCGGCATCCTATTGGATGTCTAAACGGATAGTTGTTACAACTAAAATCACTCAACATTTAACATCTTGGGGTATTTAGCTGATTCGAAATGACTGATCAACAAGACCCAGCCTAGTGATTCAAATTAATTTCGATGTTCCTTATTGAAGCGATAGTAATAATTAAGACATATCGGCGTCAGCATCGAAAATAATGGTGAATATTATAGTAAAGACATGGCTAGTTGTCCTACAGCCGTTTGATTGGATGCCGGCGTTTAACGAACGCCCTAGGCGTCAGATTGGATGGCTAATATGACCAGTGGGTTGCAACTATAGACTTAGGATGGCTGCGACTGATACATATGTACATATCAACGGTAAGCAAAAAATTCAACGTCGCGTCGCCAAAGCTATAGCCATTGAGTAAGGTAATAATATTCTAGATAGCTAAAACCTTCTTAATTAAAACTCCCAAATTGGTTCACCTAGTTTCCGCACGATCAGTTTTGTCATCGAATCCACAAGTACAGACTTCCTAAAATTTGTGTATAGTTGTGTAGCTCTTAAGATTTTGTAATAAGGTCTAAATTGTAAAGGTACTTTTTGTAACTACTTGTTGGAAATAAAATCTATAGGACCTCTTCAGTGTGGGCGAAACCAATTTATTTCTTGCTCGATGTGACAATTCCACAAACCTATTTACGACGAGATCGCTATGGGCTTACTGGTGTAGAAATTGGGTAAATTAATTTCATATTATTTAAGTTAATATAATATATCGTATGGAATGACAGCGTTATACCACAAAACTGGATTAAAATTGGAATATTATGACCACCTCTTAAAGCAAAATATTTACTGTGGGACTAATATTTATATTTGTAGCTTTTGAACTAAATACGATTGTATGAAAATTTGCTGGACCCGAATTTTTTGCTCTCCATACAAGAAGTACATGTGTCAAATAATGATTGATCGAAACCCCATCACGTCCAGGGGAACTTGTAGGGTTGTTATTGATAACCGGATTATCGCAGTATCAGAGGGCCTACAACGGACCCGTCCCGTAACGAACTAGAATACCTGTCGCATCCAAACAAACGAGCCGTACGGCGCGTATGAAAGGGACGGGGTAAATATGACCGTGGGAGAGTCACACTTCGCCATGCATGGGCCAGCTCGACGGAGTGATACCGCAGCCTCACAGAAAACCGGCGTGAGTGAGGGTACTGGAGGCCCAATCCGGGGGAAAGGGGGGTTTAAAGGTTGGCAACGCACTTGTGACTCCACTGGTGTCGCGGGTGTCCATGGGCGGCGGCAATAGCTTACCATCAGGCGATCCGTCTGCTTGTCTGCCACCTATCACATAAAAAAATATTCGGTCGAGATTTCTGTTTCGTTGTAGGTTCAAGCCCGGGCTACCTGACCCAATTCTCAAATTCCAGGCCGCTTTATAGGCCGTTACAGTTTACAGTGAAAACTGCAGTCTGACGCTATATCCTCGCCGTTAAGTTGAGCTACTATCGCGTTTTCATACAGGTTGCTTTTTTCATAAAAGTTTTACTACTGAAAAGATAGAACTTATCTGTGGTATTTACCATACGAGTTCTTTTTTACTGCAGGAATGGACGCTTTTGGCTAAAACGATATCATTATTACGAAGTACCATTTTAGAATAGATTATCGGTGTAAAAGTTAAAATGGTTGACAAATGGTTAATCATTGAAACGTTCTTACTTTTACGGTGGAAAAGATAAAATAGTTAAGACTTATTACGATTAGCTATAGGTAAGGGAGTGGATCATTGACGATAATTTGATTAAAACGACCACAAAATTATTGAAAAAAGCTCTTAAGCCAGAAAGATTGGCTTTTTTATGTTTTGTAGTGTGGGATTGGTTTCTGAACGAGTGATGCATGATTGACAAATAAATGAGCGATGAGTGAGTGTATGATTACTGAACGCAATGAATGAGTGAGATGGTATGATGAGAGAGAGAGACAGACGACTAATGGCGCGGCACGACGAACGGACGAATTTGCTCTTCACAATTTTGTAAAGTATATTTTTAAATAAAAATCGGTTTCCTCAAGAAAGCGTCTTTGACTCCAACCCTCGACCCCACAGTAGTAATGTATGTATTTATATTCCGACGATCTGGTGAAGGTCGCGGGAATCCATTGGATGCGTGCGGCGCAGGACCGATCTGTGTGGAGAACATTGGGGGAAGGCTATGTCCAGCAGTGGACGGTCTACTGGCTGAAATGATGATGATGATGATGTAGATATTATCTACTAACGTTGCAAAGGCTTCTTATCTAGAAACTAGACTAAGATTAAATAGTGTCTGAATATGCATAGTTAAAATGTATTCTTAAGCGAATAATAAAGTAATCATCATTAATTATGCCTTTTCAGCTATTATGCCAAGTAAGTGTTTTATTCTGTATCTGACGGACCAAGAGATTAATGCGGGCATTGTGATTAATGCCCGGTCGATGTGATTAATGGAATCATTATAATCAATTGTCCTCATATTTGTCACACAAAATTCTCGATTTATCACTACAGGTCCATATATATCAAAACACAGATAAGTACAGCAGTTAAAACTTTTTTTATTGCTTCAAATAGGCAGACGAGCATGCGGTCCATCTGATGGTAAACCGTAACTACCCCTCATAGACATCAACAATGCCGGAGCACAGTCATGCCACTGCCTGCCGTGAAAGAAAAACTCTTTTCAAAACGTTAAAACTTGTTGATTTAACTACATGATCAATTATCAGCAGAACTTAGAGTTCATCATCATCATCATCATCAGCCTATTGAAGTCCCCACTGCTGGGGCGCGGGCCTCCCTCAATCACATGAGGGGTAATTGCCATACTCACCACGCTTGGCAGACGGGTTGGCGAGGGTTTTGATATAAATGCAGAGTTTTCCTTCTCTGGCTGCTGATGATCATGCCAGTAGCTTTACCTTAGTCGCCTTTTACGACACCTCAGTAAGAGTGAGGGTGACCTATTCTACTCTGCCGGGACCACACGGCCTAATTAACTAATCAACTAACTTAGAGTTAAATTATTAAAATTAACGGTATTTATAACGAGTTGACGAGTTCCGAACACTCATTAGCAGCCTACATTCTAGTCTACTAGTGCTTTCATTCCACGTAGAGCGTTGACAGCCGACAGTACCCTTGGCATTGCAGCCTCCATTCCCTATAAGACTTTAACCACTTATAGTAACAAGACTACATGGCAAAAACTACTTACCGGTCCGCTGGTCACAAGTTTGCCTACCTTGCATTTCTTTTTAACATTATTTACTTTGTAATAAAAATAAACATCATCGACGTGATTGATAAATTTTGTCAGCCTTTTGAATCACGTTTTACATTGATCGAACTTATCATAACATACGCGCCATTTCCCGTTGACCTAGATAACATTGAATTCATATAAACTGGTTTATAATGAAAACTGGAGATTTTGTCAATAAGCATTGTTCATGATACTGAAGACTGTCTCATTTGAACACGGATAAAAGAATACCTACTTTTCAGTGTAAAGAAAAACGATGACTCGATCAGTGATAGTGTTGAGAAACAGATCTCCTAGTAAATATAGACTCAAAATATTTTTTGTATAGCTGAAATTCGGAATATTTATCAAGTTGTCATACGATGTTCATAAAGAAACAGACCTAGCTTTTATAGAATGCGACCCCCAGGGAACTAGTCTCATTTGCAATCTATGTTTGTTTTGTAAAGACGAAGAGGCCAACTGTACTGAAATATGCATACGCGTCTTGGCAGATTTTGCTAAGGCTGCGAAGAAAATGCAAAAATAATGAGAGACGACTCCGCGCATAATCTACTGAGGAAACATAGGCTGCATGCAAAAATGGCCAGACAGTTTACAAACGAGTGCAAAAATACATTCTTGGGGTCACGTTCAGAATATAAAACTTCTAATTATGAGATCTTGTGTCCGTTAGAATAACACAGGCATACCGTAACTTTAGTAGTGACATTGGTTTCTTTCATTTTTAGTATAAGATTGCTTTTGGTTTTGGATTCATAAGAGTACTCAAGGTTAGTGCCACTGATGTTGTACTATTTATTTACTAACCTCAAGGTTGTCGAAGTCGACTTTGATGAGCCGCCTTTGGGGCTGCGCGTGCGGTGTGACGTCACCACCTCGCCGCGATTCACCCCCACCAGGCCCGCTACCAGACCCACTCGTTGCTGTAACAAAAAGAAAATTTAATTTAATTTAATTATTATTGATTTCAGACAACTTAGTCTAGAAAAAACTTTAACCCCCTTATTACAATAAACTGCTCTGGTACCAGTTTTAATCCTAAACTAGCAAGTTCATGATTATTACGGAATATTGTTAGTTTTTAAATTTTTATTACAAATTCTCGACTAACCATAGACCACTTAGTACCGCAGGATAATGTCAAAATTTATCGAATCATTCAATCATTCGTTCAGTGACATTTCATTTTACATAACCTTAGTTGTCTGAAGTAAAAATATTTTAAAATTGGTTTTAAGCAACAAATAAATTAAAATATTGACCTAAGTAAGGTTTCCAAATAAAATGCATAAGAATTGCTTTATATTTTTGGGATTAAATCCAAAAAAATAAATTAACTACTTTCGCACAAATAACTTGTTACTGGTGTAAAACGGAATGAACTGTCACAGGGATAAGTTGTCATGGTTACTGAATCGATATTTGAGGTTATTATTTTAGTACTCATTTTAAACTACGGGTCCGGGTGGTTTAACTTAAGTATTATAGTTGATATACTAAATAACGTTAAACTTAGTTTTGTAATAATGTTTACTCTAGTCCTTCAGTTATTCCCAGTAATCATCCCCCTACTTATTTTAAACCACGTTTTGGAATAAGAGGATAAGTATTTTACACATATAACGTAACTCTTCCTACCAACTTAATTTTAGACCCTAGAACTTATCGAACAAATACAAGTCAACCAATTTTACTGTTGTAGTTCTACAACGACGCATTTTAGGTCCTTCACTGTTTTTGATTACTGTTTTGATAGCCGTGTGGTCCCCGGCAGAGTAGAATAGGCCACCCTCACTCTTACCGAGGTGTCGTAAAAGGCGACTAAGGTAAAGCTGCTGGCATGATCATCAGCACCCAGAGAAAGAAAACTCTGCATTTATATCAAAACCCTCGCCAACCCGTCTGCCAAGCGTGGTGAGTATGGCAATTACCCCTCATGTGATTGAGGGAGGCCCGTGCCCCAGCAGTGGGGACTTAAATGGGCTGATGATGATGATGATGATGATGTTTTTGATTTTAATGTAAAATATTATAGCTACTCGTGTTAAGGTATCGTATCAAGGTTACAAATTGATAATTATGACTGATATTGACAATACCATGCAATATTTACACTTAATAGTAACAGCTGTTCAAATTTTGAATGACGCATACGCCACATATCAAAGGTTTCTATGAAAGTTGATCCCAGTGCACTTCGTTACATTTCACACACCCAATCCACATCGATTTGGCAATCACTGGCGCCCTCGATCCTTAAGCAAATACTACTGATTCTATATGAAAGTCAAATAACAAGGCTGAATTGCCTTTTTGCAATTTCCATTTTATTTCGGATATTTAACGGTTATATAAGCAAGCACTGTTTTAGTACTTAATGATATCTATGTGATGAAATATGTTTAAAGTTAATGTAATATTCAAGGTATGCAACATGTGAATCGAGCGCAATGATCATTATGATCGTACGATAAATCATCTCCAAACTCATGCTTGTTATTTTTATTACAAATTGTGTTTTGTATTTTTTGTAAGACTATATCATTAGTACCAATCTATGAGAGCTAATGCTCCACTAGTACATCCTCACATATTAAATCCTTCTATTTCATTGACACACTTTCAATGGAAAATAAACCATTCGCAAATTCACATCGACTTCAACCTAGAAAATCAAAGATAAGGATTTACATAGTTGTAAAATCTGCAAAGCTATTGTAGTGTGGGACGTTACAAAACCAACTTGTTAATTTGATAGAATAAAGCGAGCAAACCCGCATCTCTAGGGTTATCTTATTCACATGGACTCGTAATTATCTCGCAAGGTTTTTAGCATTTTACTACCAACGTTATTCACACGCGCATGTTATGTATATGTTGTAACACTTCTATGTTTTGCAGGATGGTTTATAAAATCTCAAGACGAAAGTCTTCAATGCGTGTGTGTTGCCAGTGATGACATACGGAACCGAAACGTGGCCGCTTACAATGTGCCGATTAAGGAGGCTCAAAGTCACCCAGAGAGCAATGGAGAGAGCTATGCTCGGAGTCTCCCTGCGTGATCGTATCAGAAATGATGAGATCCGCAGGAGAACTAAGGTTACAGACATAGCCCAAAGGATTGCATGCCTCAAGTGGCAATGGGCAGGGCACATAGCGAGGAGAACGGACGGCCGTTGGGGCAGAAAGGTCCTGGAGTGGAGGCCACGCACAGGAAGTCGCAGCCGTGGCAGACCCCCCACAAGGTGGACCGACGATCTGGTGAAGATCGCGGGAATCCTTTGGATGCGGGCGGCACAGGACCGATCTGTGTGGAGAACATTGGGGGAGGCCTATGTCCAGCAGTGGACTCTATTGGCTGAAATGATGATGATGATGATGATTATAAAATCGGAGTCTTGTCGACAGCTGCGATAAAATCTGTAGTTCCGAAATCTTCATTTATTTAGAAGACGGTTTAGTGTTATCATCTGGTATTAGAGTTAACGTTTGAGCAGGCAATGGATCATACGGGACCACCCGATTTTGAACTTTGGGCAGTTGAGATAAGGTTGAAAACCAATGAAAAATATGATGTCTAGTTGCCCGATAAAGGGCTAAAATTATTATAAGAAAGTTAGTAAGTACTTTTCAAACTAATTCTGAAATTAAAATCTTGTGAAAAATTTACAACAAAACATTTTCAGTTTAATTAATAAAGAATAGAAGATTCAGATTTGGGTAGTAGAATTTATGATTAGGTCACCTTTTTATGTATCAGACCATTCAATGATATTTTATCACAGATGAGGACTGTTAAAGTCCTCATCTTAGCGTATAATTCCCAGTTGCGTCCAAAGCTTTCCTTATGGAGCCCGGGGTACGCTTTGACCATGATTCATGATTGTACTTTATCGTTTATAATAGAATAATAATAATTCTCACAACATCTCATACGTTTACCTGATTCCGTAATAAGTAGCTTAAGCACTTGTGTTACAGATATCAGACAACAGAGGAACACAAATATATACTTAAATGCATATATTACACCCAGACACCGAACAAACACAAGTGTTCATCGCACGAATGTTTGTCCAGGGTGGGGATCGAACCCATGACCTTTGGTGTAAGAGGCAGGGTCACTACCAATTGCGCCATCCGGTCAGTCAAATCTTTATCATTTGAATTTAAGTTTTCATTTAAACCCATCGGTTATTATTAATATACAATAAGTAAATAACACACTTAAAAATTTCATCTCGTGACAGGACAGGTTCAGGAAAACGTTTATTCCTACGGAAAAACATCAATCATTCCAAGGCGGGCCACGCTGTTAAGGGGTAAGTATAAGGCCCTTAATTTTAAATAAACAAATTAAAAAGTCTAATAACAAATTTTGGGTTTTAAAATTGATCATTCCTTGTTGGATCTGGAGGCGGAAAGGGAGGCAGAGCAATCAGGTCACCTGATTCTGATAATAGAATGAAACCTGTGAGATTTCACCAGATCAATAAAACTTCCACATTGTGGGTTCGAGTCCCGCCTGAACACGAGATGAAATTTTTAAGTGTGTTATTTACTTAAGAATAAATTGCAAAAGATTGCTATAAAAATATCAACTATACAATAAGTTTTATTGATCTGGTGAAATCTAACAGGTTCCATTCTATTATCAGCATCAGGTGACCTGATTGCTCCGCCTCCCTTTAGTATAAAAATAAATATTTGCTGTTCTTCTTTTACATTATATTTAGTTGTGGTATGTATACAAAGGGGTACAAAGAATATACAAACAGGGTTACGAAGGCCTCTTATGTCAAAGGAAATCACACCATGCGCTTGTTTTATCTTACATCCCTAAAAACACATAGGGGTCACTTATCCGAAACATTTTACAAAAACTCTTTTATCAATGACAAGAATATAGGAATCGTAAACGCGTCATAGACAGTACAAATGTAAGTGTTTTGTAACTGAGCTGGCTGAGAGAATATTATGTAGTTGTAGTAGGAGCACATTGATCACATTTAAAGTAATAATATAGAATCTGATGCTGTACCGAATACCGCTACACTTTGTTATATAAAAAATGTATTCGTATGCCTGTAGAGTCGTGTACAAAATATTATGGAAAAAAACACAAATACATATTCCAGGATCAATTTGATAAAGTAATCGACTGATACCTCATTCATCAAAATCTGGGTAGTTCTGCCTAAATCTTGGAACAAAACATACTTACATACATAGACTGCTAAAATCAAAACCTGTCTCAACTAAAAACATAAAGCATGTCAAACTTTACAACTTTATGACTTAACAATTCGCATGTCCTTTGCCCATTCACACTACGAAAAACTATAATCAACACGCGTAATAAAAACAAAAATAAACGAAAATCTGAAATCAGACATCAACATTTTAGTAACCGCATTGTAATCTTCGCTCACCGAGGAAAAGGTTGCGTGCAAACGCCGGAACCTTCGCGCAAATCTAAATATAAACAACAGCTGACCGCAACCTCTGACATACGGGGCTGTAGTCTTGCGTAACCGAACTTGGTCACTAGGGTGCACAAATGAAAGTGGAGGGTAAAATTAAAAAGTCCACTAAACCACAGACTGCAGTTGAATCTGCAATATACAAATATGACGGCGCCTGCCATCGATACTCTATGGATTTACCGTTCAGAAACGTACAATCACTTTTCAATTCACGTATATTAGATTTATTGATTATTCCAATTTTTAGATGAACGTAAGGTATTAGCGATTCCTAAACGCAACACCGACACGAGCGTTTTGGTAAGCTGTCATTCTTGTCATTAAAAAAAATAATCATAGAAAAGGCGGCTGAATTAATTTACGTTTCTGTGCACGGTGGAGCGTTGAATTTAGGAAATACGATTGTAATTCTTCAAGTAACTGTGATTAAAGGGGAATACTGATTATTGTGACTATCATTCGACGTCTCCTTGCCGGAGAACCCGCGCCTGCAATGGAAGTTCCACCTATCCAAAGTGAAGCTCCCCCTGATAAAGGATTAATGCCTTCAAATACGAGAGTCACTAGTAGGCTATAGTTATAGAAATGTGAATAGAAAAACAATGAAAAGTAGTGATATAGATACAGATACCGCAGAACAGCCTCCGACATAGAGCGGTGGAGTGTAGACTTATTTGAACACAACCTGTTAATTTAGTACAACCTCAGCAGGACAGGAAATACACACAACTTTGTCTAGAGATATTGCAAATATGATCGTTTTAACATTCTGACTCATTATATACCTAACTCAAAACTTATGTTACTAATTTAATTTTCTTTTCATAGTTACAATGACACATTATCGTCTATTAAGGTGACGGGTAGGTTACACTAGCGACGCCAATCGATTTTAAATTTTAGCTACTAAACCGGAATCTATTTTAAATAATTTTGGGGTTACAACTTCTCGGCAAACACTTATACCATTTATTAAATAACCATGCACAAATGTTGGGTCGGTTTTTGTACGCGGAAAATTGATTCACGCCAAAAGTAGCCGCTTTCGGCGTGAATCAATTTTTCGCGTACGCGTTGGACCCAACATTTGTGCATGGTTATTTAATAAATAGTATAAGTATTTTCCGAGAGGTTGTACCCCAAAATTATTTAAAATAGATCCGGTTTGAGTATACGATTGGCGTCGCTAGTGTGCCCTACCCGTCACCTTAAGAAAATCTGTAGCTACTTCGAAAATCGTTTATTCCTACTTGAAAGGGGTAAGTTTAAGGTCATAAAATTAAATAATAAAAAATAAAATGTCTAATTATTGTTGTCTCGCTAGCGAAATAATGTAATGTTCTAACTGAGTTTATGACCAGATCCAACAAGGAATTATCAATTTTAAAACGCAAATATATAATTAGCCTCTTTAATTTTTTTATTTCAAAATTAAGGACCTTATACTTACCCCTTAACAGCGTGGCCCGCCTGGCAATGATTGATGTTTTTTCCGTCATAATAAACGTTTTCCTGAAGTAACTACAGATTTCTTAATATAAGATAACATAATCATTATAATAGTGAAAAAATTTAAATCGGTAACGTAGTTTTTGAGTTACATATATTTATTATAAGAACGTTAAAACGGTAATTTTGCAATATCCAATGGCGGTAATCGCTTACCATCAGGTGATCCGTCGGCTCGTCTGTCACCTATATCATAAAAAAAATCCCTAGACAAGGTTGAGGTGTGTATATTAAATGAAATAAAACACTAATCAAAAGTCAATATCCATTAGATAAAAAACTACACTAGACAAGTGAAATGCTATGTCTATCATGGAAATTATATATCAACAACTGTTAAAAGAATTTGAATCATGCAAAGACAAATTAGCCGTGTGGTCCCCGGCAGAGTAGAATAGGCCACCCTCACTCTTAAAAAGGCGACTAGCTGCTGTCATGATCATTAGCACCCAGAGAAGGAAAACTCTGCATTTATATCAAAACCCTCGCCAACCCGTCTGCCAAGCGTGGTGATTATGGCAATTACCCCTCATGTGATTGAGGGAGGCCCGTGCCCCAGCAGTGGGGACTTAAATGGGCTGATGATGATGATGAAAGACAAATAAATGTATAAACTAGAAACAAACCCACAAAAACGACACAAGTAAAGTAAATGATTATTTTATGGAATGTAATATGAGATATAAGAAGAATCGCAAACACGAAGTACGAGTATTATGCTAAGGTTGCAAAATTCGCGCACGAAGATACAAGCAAAAAGGTAGTAAATAACTTTTGTTAACATTTTGAAAGTGCCTTAAAAAATTGATCCTTTACAAGTAGTTTCATAACTGTCGTGATTTATTACATTGCGTGAGGGAACCAATGCGTGTGAATCTACCGTAGGCTAATTGCGGACCAAAAGTTACAATAGGCGGTAGAAATATTTTTAGAAATGTCTCATTAGGAATGCGTAAGTTGATTTTTATGGAATAAAATAAAATATTAACGTCTATTTGTTGAAGTAGCTAATAGACTTCATCTACAACTTGAAATTGAGAGGACACGAAATTGTAATAGAGATAAGATTAATAAATTGTCTTTACAAGTAAAAGTTCAGATTTATCCCCAAGTTCTGCGCCTCCGAGCAAAGGGCTGAAAATATGATGTGGTAGCGTATAAACGATTATTATAAATGCAATCTTTAGAATTTTTGGGATGTGTCTGCCTATTGTAAGCTTCATAACTCTTTTACGAATACTTTTACATTTAAAGTACGTATAGAAAGATATAGCATTTAGAACATTTTAGATATAAAAGTCCGTAAGTCGTAAATTGAGCTCAGGTGTACCATAGAGTAGCACTTGCATTTCCGAGTTCTAAACCGTGTGTTTAAGGCTAAGGTAGTAAGGTTCATAGTTGTGCACTATTTATGGAAATGATATACCCGTATAAGATAGAAACGCAAATAGCTAGCTACTAACAAGCAATTTACTTTCCCTGTCCTTTGCCATATTGTTTGAAACTTCATGAATTGATGTCATAAGACAGCATTCACTCACATGCTCGTTTATGTTTCCAATTGATGTATTTTACTGTAACGACAGTGTCCCGCTTATTTTCACGATAAATGAAAACATGTAAATCTACGCCTACCGGTATTCTTTTTCATATTAAGGCCCGATTCAACCTTTACCCGTGGATAAATATATGGTATAACGTCTGATTTGTTTTGAATGACGGCGCAATTACCATAGATTTTGTATCGAAATAAGTTTGGTCGAATCGGCCCTAAGTTGCATGCCAATTAACTTTCAAATGTTGTACATATTTATTAACAAGAAAACGAATTTCATCCGCGTAAATTAGTTTAATAACTGATTTTGATATTAAGCTGCAAATATTCGGATTTCTCTAAAGATGTTGGATGTCACATGATTTTACATATATACCTGCACCATAACAAATAATTGTGCCCTATATATCTATGTCTTATTTTGAATCGCCTCTGAACTTGAAACAGCATTATATTTCCGTAATGGCAATAGGTTGTTACCTTGCTAAAATAGATAGTGCAGTGGGTATACATTTCACGTAATGTGCAGACTCATCTCGAGTCAAGGTCTCCTTTTGTCTCCAGTAAAGTTTCCATAGTAGCTACAGCCATCCAATCAATCTTTGTCGGAATTATATGACCACATCGTTAGGGCTTCGAAACCTCGCGGCTTCCAGTACTTAAGTAATATAGCTCTTTGTTTACATCAAGGATATTGGCAACAATTTGGGTCGATTAGGTTAAATGTTAATATTATTTACCTTTATATTAGAAAAAATCGACAAAAATGCTTGTTACTAAAGAAACAACAATAACCAATAAAAGAACCTTAATTTAAGTATAAATAGGATCTGAAAATTGAATAAAATATCTCCCGCTGGAGACAAATATTACATCAAAATATATTATATAGCAAAAGTAATTTAGAAGTTTTATTAAAATAACGAGAAAAGCCTGTCCAACCCAACATTTGCCAGGAGCAAAAACGTAAAGACCCAGGAGGCAAAAAAGTAATTTGTCATAACAAAGAAATACTTTCAATTGATTCTGATAATTGTATAGCCTGTGTAAATGATATTTCTTTTTTCATTAAATTAGGTATCTTTGTACAAAAATTGTGGAAAATTATATTAAAATCGGTTTGTATAGCCTAAGTGTAGGTATAGCTTTTCCTAAATTGATGACGAATAAGTATGCCGTGTGGTCCCCGGCAGAGTAGAATAGGCCACCCTCACTCTTACCGAGGTGTCGTAAAAGGCGACTAAGGTGAAGCTGCTGGCATGATCATCAGCACCCAGAGAAGGAAAACTCTGCATTTATACCTAAACCCTCGCCAACCCGTCTGCCAAGCGTGGTGAGTATGGCAATTACCCCTCATGTGATTGAGGGAGGCCCGTGCCCCAGCAGTGGGGACTTAAATGGGCTGACGATGAAGTATGCCGTGAAAAAAAATATATTTATGAATCCGTAGAACCTGTTACACGGTACTTCTTACGGATTAATTAAAATTCGCGTTGCTGTTTTTGCTTGTTACAAACCTACAGGTAAATCATCCAGGGTCCACGGATATATTTAAACCAACCAAATATTAAATTTCGTTAACATGTAACATCCATGGTAACAAAAACAAACTCGATACTTGTAAACAAGTCAAGCAAATAATCATATCAACTGATTCAGAACTTCGGATACACTTCCAGGCTTAATTTTGTTATAGGTTTTTCCCCATGGCTATAGAAAACTTATTAATGACGTCTAAACGAATAAGTCTCAACTTTTTCCCATGAACATTTCTCAAGGACTTATAAATAGATTCAGTCGGTTTTCCAGGTAGCGGAGTTTTTCATACTGAGTACTGTACCGGGCGATGTGACGCAAATTAAAATGAACCCTGGCATTTGCCCCAGCCTCCAGTGACGTAACGCGTTACGATTGCGCAGATTTAACTTTATCACTTTTGAGGGCTCGCTTAAACTCAAAGACGTCAATTTACGGCTAAGTGCCTCACTTGGAAACGTCATAATGCATTAGTGTTGCAAATGGCTGTGAAATATTTCTAAACTCTTATCTGGGACCTGAAATCACTCTAATTTGACAATTTGAGGCCAGTTTAGACTCTAAAATCAAAGGGATAAATATGTATAGTCAGAAACCGAAGAAAAAGTAGTAGGAATAATACCCAATATCAAAACGAAAATGTAACACCCATTTCTTGAACAATAAAGTGGTAAAGAGTCCTTACTCATTCTTTCAATAAGCTGGAAGTGTATGATTAATATCCAAGGGTAATAAAGGGGAAATCTGTGCCGAATAAAGTCCATATGCTACTCTCGGTGTGGAAGAAACTCGTGCCAATTCTACACGGGTCGTTACAGGGCCGATTTTTTATGTAATAGGTGGCAGACGAGCAGACGGATCACCTGATGGTAAGGGATTGCCGCGTGTCGCCTACTAGATACGCTTACAGATGATCTTTTTATAATGTGGGTTGAACCTGGGCAACAAAGTTTCAGACCACCTTAACTATATAGGCTAACTTCCGCTGTCCAGCCCTTGTTTTTCCTTCCCGGATGGACATCGACACTATGGCCTAATAAGCCACTATAATATATATAGCCTCTGATGTATGTAGATGAATAAACATTGAGCTTGTTGGTAGAAAAAACTAAATGGTAAATACTAGCTCTATCTGAAATAGTCT